>CM060906.1:356031698-358431698 GCA_030737815.1 Allium fistulosum
GCTGAACGACAGAATGCCGAGCCTCCCCCTTTATGCCGAACGAGGTGAGGCCGATCACTCTGAACGCCGAACGTCCGTTTGTATTGAATGGCCTTAGATGACGAGCTGCAGGTGATTGCCGAACGAGATATGTACTGGACGAGATGTGGTGTTGAGTGAGGGATGCAGGTCGAATGAGGCTGGAATGCCGAAAAGTCCGGGAATGCCGAGCGTACCTTGTAGGCCGAACGTTCATGGATGTCGAACGTCCCTCATTAGCCGAACGTCCCTTGGCCGAACGATTTCTTTGACCGAACGATATCTTGACCGAACGAGGTGTCTAGCCGAACGAAGCCTTTGGCCGAACGATGCCTTTGGCCAAGCGCTCCTGGATGCCGAGCGTTCGTCTTTGGCCGAACGGTATTCAATACCGAACATTTCTCGATGCCGGATGCTCCTAGATGCCGAACGCTATCCCATGCCGAACGCCCTTTAAATGCCGAACGATCCAGTTGGGCCGAACGGTGGGTATGCCGAGTACTAAGTTGCCTGGCCAAATCTCCAGGAAACACTTGCCCCCCAAAGTGTATTACGTGACCGAACGCGATACGCTTTGAATCACGTATCCTCCATGCTTCGCTTCGAACCTTGGTTCATTACTCTTGAGGGTTGCTTTCTTGTAAATGCCGGTTCTGGAGGTATGTGCCGAACGTAGTGTAAATGCCGAACGATGCAGTCGAAGCCGAACATTCCTCATGTGCCGAACGACTTTGCGTGCCGAAGTTGAACGTTGCGGCTTTGATCGGTTCCACCGGCCATAGCCTCTTCGACTTCTTCTTCTTCCCTATAAAGACCGGGGCCTTCCTCCTTCTTCTCTTTTCACATTTTCATTACGGCTGCCTTGTACTTGCTGACATTTCCGGTTAACAACCTCCAACAATTCATCAATCCTTTCCAAGTCTTCGACCTACTAACTAGGTATCGATTCTTCCGTCTAAACCCTTCCCATAACTTAAAACGGTCTTTACGCTCGAGTTCCGTAATCGATAGGGTGAATCGAGCCTTGATTAAGGTATTTTAAGAGTTTTTAGAATTAAACGATGAGGGTGGAAGGAGGAGTGAATAGAGACGAGCTTTCTAGGAAGCTGTTGGGAGACGTGGTGGTTCTGGATAATTCTCCTGTGTCGAATGAGATTAGAGGAAGAAAGAATATAGGAGGAGCAGAAGATGGTTGGGACGCCGAACAGTAAGGTCTGGCATGCCTTGCCGAACGCTCGGTTCTCGTTGTTCGGTCGTGGATGGTGGAAAAGAGGAGAAATTGAAGGCAGTGTCGAGCGTTGAGGCTCGGCGTAATTCAGGTTCGGCGTGACACATCATATGTCAAACGATGGGATGGAAGGTTAGGGAAGAAGCATGAGTTAGTGGGGATGCTGAGTGTTGTTTCGACCGAACAGAGTCTTGGCCGAACGATGCTTTGTCGAGCGCTAACTAGTTCGAACAATAGTTAGGCCGAACGAGAATTTGGCCGAACAAGTTTTAGGCCGAACGGTAGCTTGGCCGAACAATCACAAATGCCGAACTATATCAAGGCCGAACAATGATAAATGCCGAAACATTCTTAGGCCGAACAACGTAAATGCCGAACCATACTTAGGCCGATCAAACATAAATGTCGAACCATACTTAGGCCGAACAACACAAATGCCGAACAATCATAAGTGCCGAACCATCACAAGTGCCGAACCAACAATTGCCTTGCCTAATCATATAACAAAACAAGGACAAGGACTCTAGCATACTAGCATATCAGACTGATCCGGACTATTAACTCCTTAGCTTCAGTAGACATAAACCTGAACTTAGATTGACATAATCGGATAACTTCTTTTAATGTTTTCTGAATCTGAAACTGTAATCACCATAAGGCAGGCTTTTGGAGACGGTCAGCGATGACGGTCTTCGAAGGCGATGATTTGAAGCTCAGTTTTATATCAGTAACCTTGCGACTTTCAAAATTTTAACACTTATACACGATTGATTGCACTAGTTCACACACCATGTGGGGGGAATATTCGTGTTGTTAATTCTAACGTTGAACATTTTTCAAGTATAGTTCTCACAGGTGCTTTGCCAGATTCACTATTTATTGGAGATGTCTAAAAAATCTAGCTCCATCACTATCTCAGATAGGCCCGGGCCGTCTTCAAAGCAAGAACTCGCAGACACTTCAAATCCGTCGACTTCCCCCGCTCATAATTTAGCTCCTGATGCCCTGGAGGCATCGATTCTCTTGGATAATCCGATCGATTCACAGGCTTCGAAGATTAACGAAGTCACGCTTCGGCGAATATGCTCTATACACGGAATCCCTTTCGCTGACGTGTTGGTTCCGTCGAGGCATGATCGCCCGCATCTGCCCCCAGTCGGATATATTGCCTGTAATAAGTTTATGTGCTGGATGGGCAGCGTGCCTCCATTCAATTTATTTCTTCGGGACGTGTTGCAATACATAGACATCGCCCCGTCGCAGCTGCACCCAAACGACCACGCGTTCATATACGGGACCAACCTCCTTTTCATGGCCGTCTTCTCTAGGCCTCCAACTCCCGGCGACATCAGATATATTTATATGATTAAGAAGCGGAAAGATAGCCCATCCTTTGTGTTCCTCGAGCCGCACCACAAATGCCAAATTTTGACCGGAGCATGTAGCAAATTTGCCCTGTACAAACATGAATGGTTCTATGTGCGTTGCCCTCCTGGTTTCGCGAGGAGATGGTTTGAAGGCAGTAAGTCTTTTCCCTGAGTCGACATTCGTGCTCTATCGGAGCTATACTTTTTCTAACTTCTTGTTTCATCTTTTCAGGTATCAACCCACGTCCTAAGGGCCGAGGATATTCTGAGGCCGTCGAAGCCATTAGAGCTCTTCCTGCCGAGGAATGGGACATCCGAACTCTCATTTCAAATGAGTCATTATCGAGATTCGGACTGTTAGCAGGAGGTCGCCGGATTAACCTTCCTGAGGGCATCTCCATTCCCAAGCCCGCATCCGGTAAAGGGAAAAAACTAGCTGAATCGTCATCACGCCATACCCCTGATGTACAGGAAGGGGAGAAAATCAAAGAGAGTGAAGCTCCTGAAACACAAGGAGAGAATGTGGGTCCTACTCAGGATCCGCTAGTCGAAGTGCATGATATTGAAACGTCATCTTCCCCTTCAAAGGGGAAAAAGAAATTGACGTATAAGATGAGGAAGGAAATTGTTGGTGGAACTTCCAAAATTACCCCTGTCCCAGTGGAGAAAGAAACTTCCTCATAGCATCTAGAAAGTTCTTTGAAGGGTCTGTCGAACTTTACCATCCCTGACGATCTACTCAACTACGGTTTTGACGATCCAGAGGCCCTTAAGTTTCATTCGCCCGCTAGAGGCGACACGGGAGTTCAGGCCCGAGTCCAGGGAGATAATACTCCAATCAGTAGAGATAAAGGAACTGGTCCGTCAGGGGGAACACTAGGACACACATGCACACACGCACTTCACCATACACTTCAATTTTTGCCATTATACCGATTCTTCCTAACTTGCTGTTATTTTTATTCTATGCAGGTGACATGGGGCGCTCCCACGGATTCGATCGCCTCCACGGCTTTTCTATATTTCAACATTCTGGACGGGATTCAGGCTCCGGTAGACGCAGGGACAAAGATGATTACGAAGATCGAGACAACTGTTCCCGTGAGTCGTCTTATCGAAAGAAAACATATTCCCAATCTTCATACTCTAGCGATCCCCCTCCTCAAACTGAGCTAGACAGGGAAAAACTTTCGCAGAAGGGGTCTCAACCCGATGTCTCCCGAGATCAACATTCCGGTTCATCGAGCACACGGCAAACTCGGGAACATTGGAAGAGAACAGAACTTTCAAAGCCTCCTCCCCCTATTCCTGCGGCTGACCCAACGATAGCAGAGAAGATGGTCGATCTTAAAGCTAAATTTCCCAAGATCTACTTTGACGGCCTGAAGTTCCTCCCAGCTATTCATCACATTCCAGGACATGTCAAGTAGAGTGCCATTGCTTGCAACAACGACGTCTATGTTCAACATGACGCGTTTGTACATTTGGTCGAAAAAGTCTCGGAAGTATCCGTTGAGCGCCAACAAGAAATTGACCGCTTGAAGCTTGAAGCCATCTTCGACAAGGACATCATCAAGAGTCAAGATGAAGAGCTCGCTTCGTATAAGTCCAAGCTTGAAGCCGCAGAACAGAGCGCTAAGGAGACTGCGGAGGCCGTCGCTCGTCTTGAGACGACCCATAAGAAAGAACTTGATGCTGCAGTCCAACGCAGTGGGGCCTTAGCTCTAGAAAAAGATTCTATTCAAAAAGAAAGGGATACACTCGCCTTGCAAGTCAAAGAGTTGAAGGAGCTACTCTCTAAGGAGAGGGAAGAGAAGATAGCGGCTCAAGAAGAGTCTCAACGGTATTGTAACGAGATCGTCGATACAAGTCTTTTAAAAGCAAAGCTCGATGATGAGCTGTCTAAGGTTGAGACGATGAAGAGCAAAGCCCGTGAGGAGGGCAAGATACTAGCTTTCGAGAAGATCGACTCCCGTCTTGAAGTAGCTGCAGAGGCCGACAAAGAAGAGGTCAAGTGTATGTTTGACCCGTTGATTTTCAAATACAGCGCCCGCGTCCTCATGCACCGAGATTTGACTTTCTTAGGCGAGGGCTATCTTGAATCTCTAGCTGAGGCCTAGGAGACTTTAAAAAAGACCAGGAAGGTGGAATCGGGCGTCGAAGAGGTTGACGAGGAGGCTTTAGTGAAAGAGTTTCTCAGGGGGAATGAGCCATCGGATTTGTCTGCAGCTATGGATCTCTTTGGTAAAGGCCCTTCCCCGTCAAAAAAGAAAGATGACGAAGCTGGTCCCTCTGGAACTGAGGCTGCAGCCCCTCCTTCTACTCAACCGGCCGATCGGCCAGCACTCGACCCATTTGAGCAGCATGCCGGCTATGACCCGGAAGACCCCGGCCTTGGCATTCACGTGCTGTCTCCTATTCTGGAGGGTGAAACTCCACGCATGAGAGAAACTGGTATAAAACTCTTCCTCTAGAAGTTCAAAGATCTATCACTTTCTGCGATCGGTCGTTGGTCCTGATGTTTGTTCTTTATGTTTTTTTGTGCAGGCCACTCTGACCCTGAACCGACTCCGAGGAGCGATGACGCCAAGGAGGAGATGGGGAAAACAAGCGATGCTACTCACGCGGGAGTAACTCCCGGTCCTGATGCTCAAGTGATCGGGGCGCTAGATGATGATAAGTCTGACACTTCATCTCCCGTTGAAGGGAGTTATGAAATCGAAATCACTGGCGCCTCAGAACATACTTCGAAGGTGAGTATGAAGGAGCGACTCACAGAAGAGAAGAAAAAGAAGGTCGAGATCAAGGTCGAGCCTCAAATACTAGAACTTTCCGACCCGCTGAATAGGCCTCTGAAAGTCATTCTTCCCGGTAGATCCAAACCACTGGATGTTCCTTCTCCCACTCCTGACTCCGCTTCTTTGGAAAGCAAATAGTCCAAGAGGAAGCGTGAGGGAGAGGAGTCATCTGAGAAAACAAAGGAAGACAAGAAAAAGAAGCCGAAGAAATAGCCACTATACTCGTTCAACGAGATTTTGCTTAGGTCCTGTAACTACTTTTGCTTTTTCGTTTTCGTAGTTTATGTAGGTAGCTTTTTGACTCCAAGTTTCGAAGGAGTGGTTGTATAACCCCATTTTGGATAATTGAATAAAGTTTAGTTTCTTTGTCATTTGAACGATTTCTTGGTTTTTTAACTTTTTGTATGACTGTGGTTGAAATTCAAGTTCTTATGAGTTGCATAAATTCCCAATCCATTCTTACATTGTTCGGACATTCTTTGGAATAGTACATTTCTCGTTTCACATTTTTGGTACTTAGAATATTTTCTAATCCGCGCTCCGGGGACTTAGAGTAATTCGGTCCGCATTCAGGGGACTCGGAGATTCGAATCGTTTATATTCTAATCCACACTCCGAGGACTTAGAGTATTCCGGTCCGCAATCAGGGGACTCAGAGATTGAAGTCATTTATACTCTAGCCTGCGCTTCGGGGACTAAGAATATTCCGGTCCGCGTTCAGCGGACTCGGAGATTGAAGTCGTTTATACTCTAGTCCGCGCTCCGGGGACTTACAGTATTCCGGTCCACGCTCAGGGGACTCGGAGATTGAAGTCGTTTATACTCTAGTCCGCGCTCCGGGGACTCAGAGTACTCCGGTCCGCGCTCAAGGGACTCAGAGATTGAAGTCGTTTATACTCTAGTCCGTGCTCCGGGGACTCAGAGTATTCCGGTTCGCGCTCAGGGGACTCGGAGATTGAAGTCGTTTATACTCTAGTCCGCGCTCCGGGGACTCAGAGTACTCCGGTCCGCGCTCAGAGGACTTGGATATTGAAGTCGTTTATACTCTAATCCGCGCTCTGGGGGCTTAGAGTACTCCGGTCCACGCTCAGGGGACTCAGAGATTGAAGTTGTTTATGTGAGTTCGTACATCATATGGAATAGCGTGACTCCAACAGTTCATCACCAGATCATAAGGTACAGAAACATTAATAATTCATGGAACAGACGGCTTCAAGCCTTTATTAATGAAACAAACTAAACTGTCCGATTACACGCTAAAAAGGAAACTAAGAATCAACGGAATAAAAACATACAGTAAACAATTGTACCTAAAACAGGAAAGAAACAGGCTAAATGTAATAACGTCACAAATGTTCACTGTTCCACGCTCGGGGGAGTGTCACGCCATCAACGGTCGCTAGCTTGAAAGTTCCCTCACCAAGCTTCCATTCAATGACATATGGACCTTCCCAGTTGGGATTCATACGTGATGGTACTGGGAAAACTCGTTTCAAAACGAGATCACCCACATCAAAGATTCTCGGGCGGACTTTGTCGTCGTAATATCGCTTGACTCGGTGCCTATATGCTGCCGCCCTTAATTCAGCCTCTTCACGTTTTTCATCGATGCAGTCCAGTGATTCCAACAAGAGATCCTGATTCGTCTTAGGATCATAATATGTCACTCAATGCGATGGAACTTCAAGCTCCATGGGTATAACAGCTTCCGAGCCGTATGCCAATGCGAACGGAGTGTGGCCAGTCGCGGACTTGTGGGTAGTCCTATAAGCCCATAGCGCTGTCGGGAGTTCATCTACCCACTTGCCTTCGGCTTTTTCCAAACGCTTCTTCAATATGGACTTGATTATTTTATTTACGGCCTCGACCTGTCCGTTAGCTTTCGGATGTGCAACGGCGGCGAACTTTTTCTCAACGCCATACTTTAAACAGAAATCTTTGAATTCCCTGCTTTCGAACTGCGTTCCGTTGTCCGTAATGATGGTTCGCGGAAGGCCAAAGCGGCATATAATGTTTCGTACAACGAAATTAATGACCTTCTTGGAGGTGATTGTGGCTAAAGGCTCTTCCTCGGACCATTTTGTGAAATAATCGACCACAACTATCGCGTATTTTGCACCACCTTTGGATATAGGCAAAGAACCGATTATGTCGATTCCCCAGATTGCAAACGGCCAGGGACTAACCATTTGTGTGAGTTCTGTTGGTGGAGCTCTCAGGATTTTCGCATATCTTTGACACTTGTCACATTTTCTTGTGTAATCTGCAGCATCCCGATTCACAGTTGGCCAATAGTATCCGTAGCAGAGGATCTTCTTTTCTAGCGTTTGCCCCCTAGTATGGTCGCCACATTCTCCTTCATGAACCTCCTCCAAGACCCGCTTTGCCTCATCACGGGCAATGCACCGTAGTAAAGGGACCGAGAACCCTCTCCGATACATTACTTCGCCCTGCATCACATATCGAGCGGCTTTGCGAATGACCTGTCGTCTTTCGCTCCTTCTTTCGGGTAAAGTCTCGTTTAGCAGGTATCGTTTGAATGGGGTCATCCACGACTCCTCCTTGATTCCCGTTTCCAACGCAAAATCGACTTCCATCATATCTATGCTTGGAGTGTGTAAGGTTTCGACGGGAACTAATCCCATCTGCTGCGCATCGCCAGCGCTTGCGAATTTGGCCAACGAGTCGGCTTCCTTGTTTTGTTCACGCGGGACATGCGAAATGTCATAATGTTCGAAGTT
Organism: Allium fistulosum; assembly: GCA_030737815.1. Classification (NCBI taxonomy): domain Eukaryota; kingdom Viridiplantae; phylum Streptophyta; class Magnoliopsida; order Asparagales; family Amaryllidaceae; genus Allium; species Allium fistulosum. Next base: position 356,039,851 of record CM060906.1, read on the forward strand.
CGTCAATAGTTCTTGAACCAGAGCAAGGTATGGAGCAAGCTTTTGCCCCCTTGCTTGGTAGTCTCCTCGCACTTGGTACACCACCAGCTGCGAGTCACAAAAGATTTCAACTGATTTAACCCCGAGTTCTCCAATGAGTTTTAAGCCAGCAATCAGTGCTTCATATTCTGCTTCATTATTCGTAGCCGGGAAATTGAGCTTCAAAGCGTAACAAATCGATCGATTTTATGGAGTTACGAGAACTACACCAGCCCCGGAGCAACGGTCGTTTGATGCCCCATCGGTGTACAATTTCCATCGAATGGGGGGAAAGACACTGTGATTATCTGGTTCGTCAGATACAGTAAATTCAGCGATGAAATCTGCTAATGCTTGCCCTTGTATGGCTCTTCGTGGCAGGTAGGTAATATCGAACTGACTCAACTCGATATTCCATTTTAACATCCTTCCAGAAGTTTCTGGTCGTTGGAGTACCTGCCGTAAGGGCTGATCGGTATAAACACTAACTGAGTGTGCTTGAAAGTATAGACGCAGCTTACGTGATGCAATCACCAAGCAATAGGCCAATTTCTCAATTTTAGGGTAATTTCTTTCTGCCCCGTTAAACGTTTGCTAACGTAATACACCGGCTTTTGGACTCGGTCCTCCTCGCGGACTAAAGCCGCACTTATAGCATGCAGGGACACGGCCAAGTATACGTACAACATCTCGTGGTCTACTAGTTTCGAAAGCACTGGAGGACTCTCCAGATGCCTCACCAGATCTCGGAATGCTTCCTCACAGTTGGATGTCCATTCAAAATTTCTCTTTCCTTTCTTTATTATATTGAAGAAGGGAATGCACTTGTCCGTGGCTCTGGATATAAATCGACTCAGTGCAGCCACCTTTCCATTCAAGCTTTGCACCTGTTTTATAGTTCTGGGCACTTGCACATCTCGAATAGCTTGAATCTTTTTTGGGTTCGCTTCAATTCCCCTGGCATTAACAATGAATCCCAAAAACTTCCCCGATGCAATGCCGAAGGAACACTTCAGAGGGTTGATCTTCGTACCATAATATCTGAGTATATCGAACATCACTGCTAAGTCTCGAATGTGGTCGTTTGACTGTCATGATTTCACGAGCATGTCATCCACATAGACTTCCATCGTTCTACTAATCTGGTCTTTGAACATTCGATTCACCAAACGCTGATAGGTCGCTCCTGCGTTTTTCAATCCGAAAGGCATTACTACATAGCAATATAGCCCAACATCTATGATGAAACTGGTGTGTTCCTGGTCTGGAATATGCATCGGGATCTGATTGTATCCCGAGTACGCATCCATGAATGACAAGAACTTGTGTCCTGCAGTGGAGTCGACCAACTGATCAATACGAGGCAATGGGAAACTGTCCTTGGGGCACGCTTTGTTCAAATCGGAATAATCTACGCAAGTCCTCCATTTCCCGTTCGCCTTTTTCACCAGCAAGGGGTTTGATACCCATTCAGGGTAGAGGGCGTCGCGGACAAACCCATTGGCTTTGAGTTTGTCCACCTCCTCTATGAGAGCAGCGGACCTCTCCGGGTCCATTCCTCTCCTCTTTTATTTAACGGGGACGTACTTCGGGTCTATGTTCAACATATGACTCGTAATAGTGGGAGAAATCCCACACACATCAGAATGTGTCCAAGCGAAAACATCAAGATTCGCTCGGAGGAAATCACTAAGGTCTTCAGTCATTGCGGGGCTGAGTTGTGATCCGATCTTCAGTGCTCGCGATGGATCGTCTCGACTGACTGAAATGTCAATTGTCAGTTCAGCCGATGCTGCTTTTTCTCCCCTGGGTTCCTCATCGTCGTCTCTCGGATCTATGTCTCTGTAGATCCGAGGATTATGCCCGAGCCGGGGCTCGGGCATTATTTGTCAACTGTTGGTATTCTGGATGCGGACGGGATTGTCCGCAGCCTTTCCTTTCTCCCTCCGATGGGCCTCTCAGAGCTCAGCCACATAACATGCATGACCAGTCGCCTGGTCGCCGTGAACAACACCTACTCCTTTGTTAGTCGGAAACTTCAAAGTCAAGCACCACGGGGCTAATGCTGCCCTAAACTCAGCCAGGGCTGGTCGACCCAAGAACACATTGTACGGAGAATCCACATCCAAAACTACGAAAGGTAGGATTCGCACCCTCCTACGCTCGCCTTGTCCCAGTTCAACTGGTAACTCAACATACCCCACTGCATCGGTTGCTGCGCCATTAAAGCCAAGTATACGAGCTTTAGACGGTTTCAAATCCTTCTTCTCCATCTTCATCTGGCCATAAGCCTTCTTGAAGATGATATTGACGGAGCTTCCACAATCAATCAAAATTCTCTTCACATAAGCCAGCCCGATTGTCGCAGATATGACCATCGGGTCGATGGTAGGGGCCTCTACTTGGTCAGCATCTCTGCTCCTGAATACTATATCGTCTGTCATCATGCGCAGCTGTTTAGCAGGGTTCCCATCCTCTACGTTGGAACAACACTCGAAGTCTGCGTGCTTCAGGGAACTAGCATACCGTTCCATTTCTTGCCAGTTCTTATCCGCAGGATGAGGTCCGCCGATGATCGTGTTTATGACTAGCCTGCCCACGGTCTGGGCAGGCTCCTCGGGATGACGCGGAGCTGGTGCACGACCTGGATTGGATACTCCCTGTCCACCTTCCTGCGGATTCTTCACAAACTCCTGCAACTTTTTCTGCCTAATCAACTTCTCTATAGCGTCGTGTAGGTGTCTGCACTCTTCAGTATTGTGCCCATAAGTCTCATGAAAGCGGCAGTACTTCTCGGTCCGCTTTTGTTCCTCGGTCGACTCCTTTGGACGTGGCTTTCTGTAGTGAAAGGTATTGCAGGTTGATAGGTAAATGTTCTCAAGAGAGGCATTCAACGGGGTGTACTCGTTGTAGGTTGGAATTCTCGGCTTCCATTTCCTCGCTTCTCTCTTCTTCCCTTGATTTCTTCCTCCGGATTCCTTAGATTGCCCGGGCTTGTTCTGGACATTGACTTGAACTTTTCCCGAGTTGTCTCCGGACTGCTTCACAGCAATGTTGCTTTTCACGGACTCCTGGACAGGCCCCGGTGCCTTATCTTGCCTTACCCACCTGGCTTCCTCTCTTCTTATGAACTGATGTGCCTTTGAGTAAAAACGCTCTAGCGTAGTCGGAGGTTTTCTTGCCAGCCAGTCTCCGAACTCTGAATCCAGATACACACCTCGCATCACAGCCATGAGAATTGCATGATCATTGGGATTACTGACTTTAGTTGCCGCAACATGGAATCTCTGTAAATACTCCTTTAATGATTCCCCAGGAGCCTGGATTACATTTGATAGAGACATCACGTCCTTTGGACGAGTAGTGTGAATCCTAAACTGTTCTATAAACTTCTTCGCCAACTCCTCGAAACTGGATACGGACCGCAGAGGAAGTCGGGTGAACCACATGGTTGCGATCCCAGATAGAGTTATTGGAAAGCACCTAGACTTGGTTGCATCATTGCTTCAGCTGAATCCATCATCCATTCGTACCTCATGACATGCTGTCTGGGATCAGTCTTTCCTTCATATGCCGGGATAGTTGGCATACTAAACTTTCTGGGGTACGCTGCCTGTAGAACAATGTCTGTGAACGGAGTATGACTTCTTGACACTCCCCAATCATCGTTTGATAAGCCTTGATTTTCTTTCATCAATTGTCTGATAATGGCTGTCAAGTTCGGTGTTAGTATGGAAGTTGGAAGGTTGGAGTCTTTTCTACGTGATTGATCAGGCTGATGCCTCCTCTGTTGGCGATCTGCCAAATGTGCATCTTGAGGTTCGACATCATTGGCATCTCGATGATCTGGGCCTCCAGCCTCCACCTGCACTCTAGCTCCTAAGTTTCCAGCTCCTACTTGGTCACGGTCTCCAACTGTTCGGACAGCAGCACCTGCCTGCGTAGTTTCAGTCTTACGGCGTCTACGCCTGGGAGGTTCATCGGACGAAGTTGAGCTGTTGGATGAAGAATAAGGAGTGGGACTGCCCCCAACATTCTGATGCTGTTGTTGAGTGAGTTGTGCCATGAGGTTGGCGTTGGCTTGCATCTGCTCTCCGAGTTGTCTCCTGCTTTCCCTGAGTTCTCTCATCAAGTCGTTGAACTCTATTCTGGTGACAACCGGCATTTGGTCATGGGCAGTAGTCCCTGCGCCTAGAATCGCTTGCTGATTGCTAGGTCCTGCTTGTTGTACGCTAGCAGTCTCATGGGCGTCCGCATTATGAGAGGCTGATCTGGTACGTGGTCTTGCCATTGTAGAGTTATTGGTGTGAACTCTGAGTAGAATCAACGGACGTCCTACGAATGAATTAGATCTTCTTTGGGGGATTTATTCAATCTAGTATCTTCAAAGCAGATCCTTCAGGTTTGAGAATTCGATTCTCAGTGAAAGCACCAAAGTGTTAGCACCAAAATTGGTCACTAACCTCATTGAGAAAGATTATGTAGAGAGATAAATGATGAAAGTTAAATTTAAACAAAGAACAATATGCTAAATTGAATGTAAAGACGAGAACACCAGATTTATAGTGGTTCGGCGTAACTGCCTACGTCCACTTTGAGGTTAAACTTTATTGCTTTACTTGATAATTGATTACAGATACAATCCGTACATCAACTACTTGAATACAATTTCTAAGTAAGAAGAACGAGTCTTGAAAGCGGCAGAGTCCCCCCAGTGTTCTCCCAAAAAAGGTCCATTTCACTGTGCCCCTGCCTCTCTATTGATAGACGAAGGTGGGTTGGACTTCCCTGGTGGGCCTGGTAGCTGAATAACTCGGTCCAAATAGTGCAAGTTCTGTGCGCCGAACTAGAGAGGCCGAACGACAGAATGCCGAGCCTCCCCCTTTATGCCGAACGAGGTGAGGCCGGACACTCTGAACGCCGAACGTCCATTTGTATTGAATGACCTTGGATAACTAGCTGCAGGTGATTGCCGAACGAGATATGCATTGGACGAGATGTGGTGTTGAGTGAGGGATGCAGGTCGAATGAGGCTGGAATGCCGAATAGTCCGGGAATGCCGAGCGTACCTTGTAGGCCGAACGTTCATGGATGTCGAACGTCCCTCATATGCCGAACGTCCCTTGGCCGAACGATTTCTTTGACCAAATGATATCTTGACCGAACGAGGTCTCTGGCCGAACGAAGCCTTTGGCCGAACGATGCCTTTGGCCGAGCGCTCCTGGATGCCGAGCATTCTTCTTTGTGCGAACGGTATTCAATACCGAACATTTCTCGATGCCGGATGCTCCTAGATGCCGAACGCTATCCCATGCCGAACGCCCTTTAAATGCCGAACGATCCAGTTGGGCCGAACGGTGGGTATGTCGAGTACTAAGTTGCATGGCCAAATCTCCAGGAAACACCCCACAACCTCTGACTGGAACTCTACATCACCAGAGACTGACAATCTTCTCACATCCTTATCATCAAGAACCCCAACCTCAACACTTAAATGATCATCACTAGTAACAACTTCATTACCCTCAAGCAAATCGACCCCATCCAGCAATACATTAGTGTTAAACAACCCGTTCTCTGTCGCATCTTTTAAATCTCCAACCATATCACCATAGTTAACCAAGAACTTTGATAAATCATCATTTACCATGTGCATATCTGTTAGAACCCGTAAATTTTCGATAATTAAATTTGTTAATTTAATAAGATTTTTGTAATTTAATATTGAAAGAAATAAATTTTTTGGATTTATTGATGAAATAATAACATAGATGTAACGTAACAATTTTAATGTAAGTTAACTATTAACAATTTCTATGGAATTCCAATTAATTGAAATAATATAAGTGTATAACTTGGTTATAAATTGAATGTAAGTAAATAAATGTAAGTGTTGTATATACTTATGAACTAGTATAATTAATGGTAATTGAATAAAATTAGTGTTATGAAAGCAATTGTAACATTTGTTGTGAATAATAAACCCATGAACGTGGTTAATGGTCAATAGTGACATTTATTATAGGTTACCAATTTATTTAGGCTATTAAATTTAATTTGGGAATCAATTGCAATTAATGGAATTAAATGTTACATTAATAGAGTTTTGGCTGAAATGGTAAAATATTAGTGAAATTAGATATATAACAATGTTAACTATGTTTAAAGAATAATAACTGATTTAAATAAAAAGGATTGAGACCAAATAAAATCAATTTATTGGAATTAAATTATAATTAATTGGATTAATTACAGTTGAAATTTGAACACTGTAAATTTTGAAATAATTAACATAGAAATTGATATGTAAATTTACTTTAGATTATTATAAATGTCCAAGCTATCAAAGGTGATAGAAATTGTAAACTATAAAATTTGAATTGAAAATTTGATTTAATTAATTTATTTAATTAACTAAAATATAGCCATTTTGGCCACTGACTCGGATTTCGACGAAACCGGTTTCATCGGATCCGTAACGGTGAATTATTATAGGATTTCAACTTTTGTATCGATCGGACTTGTCCTTTGATCGTAAGGACTCGAAACGCCTAGAAATCATTTAATTGAAATCAATTTGAAATAAGCTAATTTTGACATAACTTCTTCATACGATGACCCATTTTCGTTCCGGAGACAGAACGGGCTTTTCGAGTCGTTTATCGTTCCAATCCAAATCAAATCTTGTCCATTCATTCTATTTTTCAGCTCTGCCTATAAATAGCCCATTATAAACCCTAGCGACTTCTTATGTTCATTTGTCTGTACGTACATTTCCTTCTGCTCTTCCTTTCCAATGGCAGAAACAATCTCCAATTCCCAAACCCTCAAAATTCAATTTCAAAACCAATTCTAAAAATCAAAACTCCTCAAACACTATTGAATTATATATCGATTTGAAGCTCTCGACGAGCGCAAGTCAAATTTGTAGTTTGTTTTTCGATTGGGATTTCTGTGTGCCCAGAATTCGATGGTTTATTCTCGGTCGTTCATCACGTTCCGATGAACTTCGACTGATCGTCAAATCATTGATACACTATTGTGGAGAGGACCGAGGGGATTGCATCGGCATGGTTCGTTCGATGATCTGACGGCTAGATCGCCTCGAACAATTGAATTAGGGTTAAAGGACATTGGCGGTAGCTGCTCGTGTGTGACCAGTGTTCGACGTCATATAGGGTCGTGGTCCAGTGGGCGACATCTACGAGGCTCAGGCGAGGTGGCGACGTGGACGGAGGCGCGGCGGCGCATCTGGGTTGAGCGCGATCGGTGGCAGCTCGCGTGCTCGTACACGAAAATAGGGTTTGGGTTGGGAACGAACAGGTCGCTGACGTGGTGAGTTTTGATTGGTCGTTCTTTTATTTATTTATTTAGCTAAATTTGAATTCCAAATGTTCTAATAACAATAACTTTTACATACAAGGTCCAATTCACGTGCAGTTTCTTGCGGATCGTATTGAAATTCCGGACATTTTGACGCTGATTTGGACGCTGAGACCGTTTGAAATTTGGGCTTAAATTGGATTTAAATGCAATTTAAATTCAAAGGTGAGTGTTTTTACCCACTCACAACTTCTAAAATTTCTTATGTTTGTTAAATTAAATTTATGATGTGATTAGAAATTTTTTTATGGTTATCTGATATATATTAATCGTCATCTCAATTAATTTGAATTTATTTGAATTAAATCATTATTTAATTTATTATTGAATATAAGTTGCCAGTTAAATACCTGTTATTGATTATCAGTTCTATATTGATATTTATTGATTAATTTGGATGATGGTTGTGATGGATGTTGATTGTTGATATTGGATGAATGGATGTTTTATTTTATATCGTTATAAACTACAAGTTCACTATGAGTTGAAATGATACATACCCGAAAGATCAATAGATTAAGGAAAAATCGTTATGGGTTGAAATGATAGACTCGAGCGATTTTATGGATTTTATTATTAATTCGGGATTGCGATTTGAAATGATATATATAACCGTAACATTTTAAATTGCGGATTGAAATGATAAATATCCGTATCACTTGACCCTAGGGTAGAAAATTATATACGGACACCGGGTTGGTTAAATTTAACGATTTTGAACTTCTAAATTTTTGAATTAATAAAAATAATATCTTGAAAAAAATTTGATGTATATAAATTGAAGTATTATGGGAAAATCAAGTTTTGTGTTGAAATGTGAATTGGTTTAAAAGGAATTGCTTTAAGAAATTAAATTGGAAGTTAAAGTTAAACTTTTAAGTATAAACGAAACTCTATCGAAATTAAGTTATTGAAGTTGTTTGAAAATAACTTTGAAATATTTTGAAATTGGAGTAATCCGAATTATTATTTGAACATGGATTGAAATGATATGCAATTCAGTAGTTTATTGAAATGTTAAATTGAAAGGTTTGGAATTTGGTTTGTTGACTTGAAAATTGAAAATGGTCCAAATGCGTTGAAATGAAATGAATAGTTTAATTTGATATAAATTTAAAATTCATGTTTTAATATAAACTGTTTTAAAAATATATTATTTTAAAATTTATAATTATTAAGATTTCAAAGTATTAAACTATTTTAACCTGTATTAATTATATTAAATCATTTTAACCTATTTTAAACCATTTAATTTATTTAAACTAATTAACCTGTTTTAACTTATTTTAAATCTAATTAATCTATTTTAAAGCTATTTAATCTATTTTAATTATATTTAATCTATTTTAAATCTATATTAACTATTTATAACTATTTAAAACTATTTTCTTCTAAATCCAAACTAAGTAAAATGGATGGGTTTATATTCAAATCTCGATTTTTAAGTAAATATGGTTAATGATGTTATAACCTAAGCTGGGATTTAAATAACATATTTGGTTTAATATGATATTTTGAAATGAGAGTTTAGCCTATTTTGGAAATATGACTTTTGAAAGGAAATATAATTTCGAACTATGATTTCAAATGTGATATGATTTCAATGTGATATAATTTCGGAAGTAAGTAATGGTTTCGAAAATGGTATGATTTGAATTGAATATGATATTTTGATATCAATTATGAAATGATTTTGGAAATGTAAAGAACCATCCGGTGTGTAATAAGCGATTGGTTGTTAAAGAGACCGGGATCGGATATTGTCACACTCTCTGCCAATACTGAAAACCACTTTGACAATTGTATACGCGGTGGAGATTCCAGAATGAAGTAGGATGTTTGGCGACGATCCTATATGAGGTATATACGTGGACCTGACTCCCATGAGTTAGCTTAAGGTGGCTAAAACAGGAGCAATTGACGGGCTAAGTGAGGTCATTCCTCCGATCGGGCACATTCCTTCGATACTATATTATGACTTTGCGATTGATTTAGTGGCCACCCTCAATTTTTGATTTGGGAGTGTGTTCCAAGGTGGGTGGTAGTAGCTGCTATGCGTTACCACCAGTCCGGAAGTGTAATTGGTATATCTACCCTGGCATTTCCTAGTTATGCCGTGTCACCTACCCTAGCGCGCCTTCTACGAGTTTGTTTTATGTTGTACCTATGGGGTATCCTCTGGCAGCCCCAATTTACAGGGAGTTACGGTATTGTATAGACCATTTGCATTATAAAATGTGTTAAGGAGGAAATGGGTAATGCCTTAACGTATTGTAGATATATTATAATAGCGTATTGTACTACATAGTATATAGTTTAACGGATCCTTAGGAGATGTGAATCCCGAACATCTCTTAAGTTACCACACTCATGTTAGACACTGGATAGGAGATGTCAAACCCCGTAAACATCTCTGACGCCGTTCCACTCATAGTTATTTACCGTTGATTTAACTCACATAAGATCTTTTAGTTCTGACTCGAGTGTTTTGTCTTTTCAATTCGCTCGGGTCAGCCTGAGCATTTCAGGATTTGAAGACCTTATTTCTGGTGGACGAAGACGAAGATTTGTACTACTATTATTTACTATATTTATTCCATTGCATTCATACTATTCCGCTGCATTATTTATTTATCTCTGATATGTGTAACTCTGATTTTGTATTGTATATGTATAATCAAATGTTTTGTATACAGCTTCATGAACTGTTATTTGATTATTATATTTTGTCATTCCGCTGCGAGATTTTGTTTTGTTTTTTCTTTCTCTACTTTTTCTTATTCACCCCAATAACAATCCGCCCTTCTGTATGGTTTGAGTCGGCATGTGGGTCTGCTTAAAGCGTACAAAAGGCGAGATGTTACAATATCAACATCAAGAGAAATACTAGCCTTATGAGCATCATCACAGAAATCACTATTAATACCATGCACTTTGACATTATCCAAACAGCCACATGAAGCAATCCTATCATCTAAGACATGAGCATCCAATATCCGTTTATTATCATTACCTCCTACTCTATAATCAACCACCATGCTAACATCACTAACCATAACATTCTCGAACTGACTATCAGAAGCAACAGAGCATTCCTGAATTTGATTATCAATTCTGCTTTCATATGCAGATGGAGGATCAACAATATCCACAACATTACATTGATAATTCACATCTGCATCTTCAATCCAATCAGAGTTCTTTCCTATTTCTTCCATTGACTTTAGACAATCAAAACTATTAGCAACGCTTAACTCAAAACACCCAATTTCACGAAATTTTGTTCTGGCTCTTTTATAATGAACATTGACAAATTCATTGCTCGATACATTCAGCTGAACATTAGAACCAGAACCCCACTTAGAAAGATTTGCATTCTTACAATCAGGTACAATATCAATGATTTTCAGAGAATAAGAATCCAAACTACAATATATGATATCAGGGTCTAAGAGAAATGGATCAAATAACTCAAGTTCCTTCCTTTGAATTGAATTAGAAATAACAGAAGCTTCATTAACCACCTCAAAACTGCTCGAATTATCATTCTTTACACTAGAAACTGCTTTCATATCTACAGCCGAACCAACACCATCCAAAGAATAATCAAATTTTCCAAAATACTCCATAGGATCCCCAAATTTCTTTCTATAATCTTTACCAATGTTAACCCGTTGATCGCATCAAAGTGAATGAGCAAATCTTCCAAATATCTGATACCATCTTTCCTTTGAATCCATAAGTGGTCTAGCAAAATTCGCTTGAGTTTTATACATTTTAGAACAAAAAGAAACCCATGATCGGATAAAGAAGGATTCTTACACCTGTCAGAGATTGGAGCGAATTTCGCCGAACACTCGACTCTCTTGTGACCAAAAAAACCGCACCCAAGACACCTTATAGGATCGCGATAATCTTTTGCCAAATGATTAAAGTCTCCACAACAAAAGTAAATTCTTAGAAATTGGCACCTGATAAAAAGATTATGGAGAAGAAAAATTGCGATTTGACCACCTGAGCATATGTACGACTAAAAGCGGCATCACGAGTACAATAAGGGAAAGAATTGGATGAATTGGTAAAGAAAGAAGGCAAGAACGAGGAAGAAGAAGACAGGAATAAAGCAACAGGAGACGCCATTTTTTCTATATCTATTTATCTGCTACGAAACTAGAAAATCGTTATCTTGTATATTTAATTGCTCTATTTGGTAAATTTAACTGCTATATATCATGGCATATGTACTTTGAGTTGGTAAATTTAAGACGGGAACAAAGCAGCAGGGAACTGCTATGAAACAGAAGAATTGGATGAATTGGTAAATTTAACTGCTTGAATTAAGATAAGGATTTCTATAAAAAATCCTTATCTTGTATATTCACTAATCTAAACTTTTTTTCATTTGCTTTGACAATTCATTTAGCTTTCACTCTATTTGACTTCCGCTATGAACCTAGAAAATTAACAGCATAATTATGCATAAGTTGAAAATCAAATTCAAAACCAAAATTATTCAAAACCAATATGATCACCTCAAGACTCAAAATCTAAATGCTACAATAGGGTTGAATTCATATTATTTACAAATACATCCATTGCGGCATTAATGCTCAAACCAAATTAAATAAGGAGTGGTAGCATTAAAAGATTATAAAAGGACATAAGGAAGTAATTAATGTTTTTTATTCGATATATTATTTATTCTATGTAGTGTTTTATTCAATGCCATCTGTTATTATTTTAGATTTTGTTTTATGAAATATAACATGTTATTATATGTGCTATTTTATTTAATCTAGTGTTTTATTTTATGTTATGCTTTGTTTTATCTATTTTTATGTTATGTTTCAGTACCTCTTTTATTTTGTTTTATTTTGTAATATAAATTTTTCCACATGTACATAAGATAATTGTGTTTAAAACTGATAAATTAAATGAGCATAATGAATACACATATAAAACTCTTATTGAATATTTTAAGTCGCATCTTTTATTCATTCAAAATTTCATTGTCAAAATTCTTTTTACAAAATATTTGATTGTGAATTTTTTTGAAATAGGTAAATTTTATCGCTTATTGAAAAATTACACCGATTAACCTAAAGTGATATACATAAAAATAACAAAAGATAATAAAAATATGAGAATATATAAAGAGCATTCCATGAAATAATTGCAATAAATGATCCACATTTATTTGCACATCGTCACCTTTTTCTTTTGTCCAATTTCATTCCTTAATTTTTGACCCTACAATTTTAGCACTTAGCATTATCTTTTGTCCTTTGTGTGCACTTCTTTTTTCAAAACTTGGTAATTCCTGTAAGAATGTGGTTTCCCATGATTGCACCTTCGATCTTAGATATGAGCGCTGCATGTCTTAACCAATCGCGTTAACCCTATAAGTAATGAAATCGATGTTGTTAAAATTAACATGGGTAAAGAAAATTTAGATAACATATTGTCTTCATCTAAGCATTTAAGTAATAAACATGGACTTGGATACACCCCAAATGCTAAACCAAAGAAAAATGGTGCTTATAGTACTAAACTTGTAATGTGTGCGTGCTCTTCTTTCACTAACCCATGAAGATATTTACATCTTCCTTTAATAGATTTGTATACTTCAAGTTTATTTCTCTTAACATGTCATTGAAGATCATTTTATTCCTCTCCTTCCATATTGATATCTTGAAACCACAAAGCGAGCTTGTCACAAATCTCTAAGCATATTGAGTTAGTACTGTAACAACCCGGGGGTTTTATAACAGTTGATTATCGTCAAATGCCGATTTAATTTGTTTGACAATTGCAAATTGGAAATTTATTTGAGTTGAAATTCTTTTATGATTTGGTATATGAGATATGGGCTTTAAGAATTTAATATGGTTACCCATATTTTCTTTAGTTGCTTTGTTGTGTTAATTACCAAAAAAAAATTAGTGTCGTTCCCTTATACAAGTAAATCAACCCGCCCCTTTTTCATTTTGTTTCGTAACCCTAAAGAAAATAAAAATTTAGCGAGAAAGTTAATGGCGGCGAGTACGACTGCTTCGTTCTTTTCTCGTTCCTTTGGTTCGATCGAGGTTATGGCTTCAAGTATAGAAGCGATGCTTTATCAAATTGGAGGCGAAGATGCTTCAATTCATTTCTTTGTTCGCCACGGCCTCGATTCTAGAAATTTGGCAGTGGATCTATGTTCTTCAAATCTAAGGTGAGTGAATCTCGATCTCACTCACATCTAATTCACTCGATTTCTTTGATTTTCGTTCACTTATAATTGTTTGAAGTTGTCATTCGATTTGTGTTGGTCATTGATTTTGTGGTGATGTTTGAGATTTGTTCACTGATTTTTATTTCATGCGGTTTTGAACTGTGACTTGGTTCGATTTCTTGTCTCCTTATCACCACGGTTTCGAATGTAAATTGTTCGATTCCGATCTTTTTGGCTTCGGTTTGTGATGTCGTTTATGGGATGGTTTTGACTTTCGTGTTTGATCTTACAACTGATTTATGTCTTTTGCGACTTTGGTCATCTGAGCATTTAAATAGGTAATTGTATATTATCAGAATCCATCTCCTTATGGAGTTGTTTTGTGACTATTTACTTGTACCCTCTACAAGTCGTAATTATATGTTAAAGTGTAAACTGAGTTTCATTCTTCCTGAAGTCACTTGTGTCCTTTATCAGTCGAGTGTGCTTGTCTCGATCTTTGGCTTCATATGTATGCACTATCCACCTGTAGCACAGCTAACCAAGTATCATACACTACTCGAGGCTTGCACTTAAATATCAGTTCCATTTGTACCATAGTGTACTGTCTCAAGCTCGAGTCTGCATTGTCATGTGCCTTGAGTTGTAGATGCCTCATTGTACATGATCCCCACTTTGACCTTGGTCGTTTAGTTGTATGCATATGCACTGAATTGTCCTTCACGTTGCCTGACCCTGTATATATTCCAAGTCACTGTTTACATGTGCATTGGTCCAAGTATATGTGTAGTTTCTTGGTAGAGATGTTGTCGTGTATAATTGTACTTGCTCGGCTTTGGAATTATTCGAACTCGTCACCAGAGTTTGTTCACCCCTGTGTGATTTCCAGTTGTAATTAATTGCTGATCTGGTTTTGATATCAGTCTCTACTTTGTTTATTTATTTGATTTGAATTGTTTGGGGTTGGCACTATCCTGATATTGGTACTGCCATTCACTAAATTGCCTGTATCAGTTCTTGGCCATCCTTTGCTATGTTTTGAACTTGACTGTTTGGTTCGAGTTTCACTGAACTTTGCTATTATGTAACCTGGTCTGGACAATTTAGGTTCCAGTGTTGAACTTGACATTGCAGTCCTGTTTTCTTTCATGAGCATATCACAGCACTCGTTTGATCGAGGCTTGTTTCATTGTCTTGACTTCATTGGTGTGGGTTCACTTTGACCTGATTTGGTATTTAATTGCCGTCTTAGTCTGGAAAAGCATTATATTTTATTTGTTACATTGCTTCGAATTGTGCCTTGATCGAACATGTTTACAGTTACCCTCATTTGCATGCGTGTATATTTGTTGTTGCTGGGCATTTGTAGTGAATGGAGATTATTACTGCACTTGTTCTTTTGAAGTTCTGGGTTGAAACATTATCACTGCACTTGTTCTTTTGAAGTTCTGGGTGAATCCCTTGTATCACACATTGTCCTACGGTGCATCGCTTGACATTATGTATGCATCGAGGCAGTTTGTATTTGTTGTAGCAGTGTTGAGTCACGATAGTCGTAACTTGACCTCCGTAGTTTCATGTTGTTGACCTACATTTGGTGTTGTGATGATTTTATACAATATTGTGGCGAGGCAGTACACGCGTGCGTGTACTGCAGCCGCACAGTTTTAACATTTTAATGTGGCGAGGCAGTGCACGCGAGCGTGTACTGCAGCCCAATCAGATTTGACAATTTTAATTGATATTTCAATTGCTGGATTTGTTTCGTGATGCCAATTCAGCATATTTGTGATGTGTATTTTGATTTGGTTTAATCTGATAATTTTGGGTGTTAAATTGTCGTTTTTGGCAATTCTGCTGTTTTCTAAATTATCTTCATTGATATTTCACCTATCTTGGTTGATGAATTCAATCTGCTGATTTGTGGTTTAACACTGTTTAGTGTTACATCTACCGTTATCCGATTCTCTTATTGAAGAGTTGGATATACGAGATTTCTGTGACTGTCATCTATTTGACTATCTGATTATTATTGCTGCTATGCACTAATAACTGAGTTTGAATTAGACTGACCCGTGTATTATTTTCTTTTGAATGTAATACTCGGGTCAGACCCGAGTTATTTCAGGTTGTCGATTTTCTTCTTTGAGTTGCTGTTCAGGAATTGAAGACTTTTCACATCTTCTGAAGTTGTCAGTGTCATTTTGTAATAGTCGTGTCATTGTATAGAACGATATGTATTCATGTATATTAGTCGATAATGTACTTGTATATATAACTTCTAGAGTCGACAGTTGTAGTTGTATCATATGTATCGTGTCAACTATATTGTAACTGACATCGGTTATATATATATATGAGATTTTTGTTAATCTGTGTTCCGCGTTTATATTATCTGCGTTATTGTTATATCTAATGTCCTAAACTATTATGAACTATCGTAGTTTGTTTTATACTGATAATTGGATATGTCGATGGGAGTAAATAAATAATAGATGAAAAATAAAAAGTATATACCACTCCTACCGAGATAACCAATATTAGTGTAAGGCCAATTACGGATGGTCGCTCCTATCCAGCCTTATTCTTCGTAATAATAGACAGTATTTCTTTTAATACTCTTTGTTATTATGAGCATAGAGGTGGGGCGTCACAGTTGGTATCAGAGCTTGGGGTTTATGGACATAATATAAAACATAACTTGGATAGAACATATGTTACAACTATTGGTCGATGTTTTATTTGTGATTTGAGTCAAAACTAAAGTTTTGAAATTTCGATGAAATTTTTAAATATCTTTATTTAAAATTAAAAGTGGAATTGTATTTTGTTGTTTTGATGAAATTGTGTTCCGATGATTTGATTCATTTGTGTTTTATTTATCAAAGTGCGCAGCGGAAACAGTGAAACTGTCTTCGCTGAGTACAACTGATAATCTTTTTGATTTACAAATCGAAATACGAAATTGATATGAATTTCATTTGTTGTTTACATAGCTGTAGTTATTTTGTTTCTTTGAGAATTTCGAATCCGAATTGAGGATTCGAAGAAATTACAGTTATGTGATTTTTGTTGAAATTTCCGCTGGCTTTGTTTCGTATTAATCATCTATTGATTAGCTTGTGCGGTTTTGAGCTGTCTTCATTGAAGATACACTCTAATGATTTCCTTGTTTATATTGCAATGTGCGTGCAATTGAATTGCACGTTACTGCATTTATTTTACGTTGAACCGATGCTAGGTTATGAAACGTATTTTGTTGCCGTTATTTTTATAACGGGATTTTTACACCAATGCTAAATATTTGAAGCACGATGTTTTGTGGCATTTTGATGAATGAAAATTCTCTGATAGTACATTTTGATGTAAATTGTTTTGATGTGATTTTGACGTTTTAAAATTACTGTCGCTTTGGCTTCAGTAACCGTCAAATTTTAAAAGTGGATTTTCAAGCGGTTATTCCGCAATACTGATTTGTGACCGTTTTTACGAGATTTTGAGAAGTACAATTTCCTTATCGAAATTGTTACTGATTTGCTGTTTTAATCACGTGATTGGAAAATCATTTTAAAATGAAAATTGTTTTATAAAATTTTAGCAGTTTGCGTTTTCAAAAGAATGAGAAAGCGACTTAAACGATTCAGCAAAATCGAGGATTATGACCCCTTTCTTTTACTGTTTCGCTTAACTCCGGACTTGTTCAGTTGAGAATGTGAATTGTTATTTTTACAAAGTAAATGAAAATTGTTTTCAGAAATTTTACAGTTTACGATTTCAAAAGAATGAGAAAGAGATTTAAACGTTTCAGCAAAAATCGAGGACTATGACCCCTTTCTTTTACTGATTCGCTTAATTCCGGACTTGTCCGTTTGAGAATGTAAAGTGTATTTTTACAAAATACACAATTTTGCACTTTCAAGGAAACGATGAAGTGATTTAAACGATTTAGCAAAAGTGCGGAGTATGGAACCACACTTTTACTATTTCGGTTAATTCCGGACTCGTTAATTGAATATCTGTTGTTTTGATGATTTTGATGATTTCACACTTTCAAGGAAACGATGAAGAGAATCAAACGATTTAGTAAAACACGTGGTATGGGACATGAGCGTTTGCTATTTCGGTTAATTCCGGACTCGTTAATTGAAACATTTTGATGCTTTTGTGTGCTTTCGAGCCACTATGAGGACCTTCGGGTCATTTGTTGGACCTTCGGGTCATTTGTTGGGCTTTCGGGCCACTCTGATGGACCTTCGGGTCAAATACCAGTACTAGACCTTCGGGTCACTATGCGGACCTCCGGGTCAATCTGATGGGCGCCAAAATTATGTTGAGTACTTGGTAGGCTTCGGCCATATGTTGTTGCACGTGCGGCGAATTAAAAACTCGCCATCTGATGGGATCGATCCAAGCTTTTATGTTGATTTTCTAGTCTTCTTAATTGATTTCTAGATATTTGTTGTTTCCAATTATCTGCAGATAATTGGATATTTGTTGATATGAGTTCTGATTATCGTTTTTGATAATCAGATATTTGTTGTTTCTAATTATCGCTTGTGATAATTAGATATTTGTTGATATGAGTTCTGATTATCGTTTTGATAATCAGATATTTGTTGTTTCTAATTATCGCTTGTGATAATTAGATATTTGTTGATATGAGTTCTGATTATCGTTTTTGATAATCAGATATTTGTTGTTTCTAATTATCGCTTGTGATAATTAGATATTTGTTGATATGAGTTCTGATTATCGTTTTTGATAATCAGATATTTGTTGTTTCTAATTATCGCTTCAGATAATTAAATATTTGTTGATTTGAGATTTAATTATCGCTTGAGATAATTAAATATTTGTTGATTTGAGATTTAATTATCGCTTGAGATAATTAAATATTTGTTGATTTCGAATTTAATTATCGCTTGAGATAATTAAATATTTGTTGATTTTAGATTTAATTATCGCTTTAGATAATTAAATATTTGCTGATTTCGAATTTAATTATCGCTTCAGATAATTAAATATTTGTTGATTTGAGATTTAATTATCGCTTGAGATAATTAAATATTTGTTGATTTGAGATTTAATTATCGCTTGAGATAATTAAATATTTGTTGATTTCGAATTTAATTATCGCTTGAGATAATTAAATATTTGTTGATTTTAGATTTAATTATCGCTTTAGATAATTAAATATTTGCTGATTTCGAATTTAATTATCGCTTCAGATAATTAAATATTTGTTGATTTCGAATTTAATTATCGCTTGAGATAATTAAATATTTGTTGATTTGAGATTTAATTATCGCTTGAGATAATTAAATATTTGTTAATTTTAGATTTAATTATCGCTTGAGATAATTAAATATTTGTTGATTTGAGAATTAATTATCGCTTCAGATAATTAAATATTTGTTGATTTGAGATTTAATTATCGCTTGAGATAATTAAATATTTGTTGATTTGAGATTTAATTATCGCTTGAGATAATTAAATATTTGTTGATTTCGAATTTAATTATCGCTTGAGATAATTAAATATTTGTTGATTTTAGATTTAATTATCGCTTTAGATAATTAAATATTTGCTAATTTCGAATTTAATTATCACTTCAGATAATTAAATATTTGTTGATTTCGAATTTAATTATCGCTTGAGATAATTAAATATTTGTTGATTTGAGATTTAATTATCGCTTGAGATAATTAAATATTTGTTAATTTTAGATTTAATTATCGCTTGAGATAATTAAATATTTGTTGATTTGAGAATTAATTATCGCTTGAGATAATTAAATATTTGCTAAGTTGAAATTTGATTATCGTTTTTGATAATCGAATATTTGTTGATTTGAGAAATTTGATTATCATTTTTGATAATCGAATAATTGTGATTTGAGATTTGATTATCGTTTTGATAATCGAATAATTGTGATTTGAGATTTGATTATCGTTTTTGATAATCGAATATCTGTTGATTTGAGAAATTTGATTATCGTTTTTGATAATCGAATATTTGTGATTTGAAATTTGATTATCGTTTTTGATAATCGAAAATTTGTGAATTTCTTTTATTGAAATTAAAAGATTTCTTTGGCGTTTGTATTCCCGATCTGTATTTTTCTAGCTTAACCAGTTTATGTTAGAAAAATAATTGTTAAAGACAACTTTAATTACGGAAATTGCGGGGACGCAATTTTTATAAGGAGGGGAATCTGTAACAACCCGGGGGTTTTATAACAGTTGATTATCGTCAAATGCCGATTTAATTTGTTTGACAATTGCAAATTGGAAATTTATTTGAGTTGAAATTCTTTTATGATTTGGTATATGAGATATGGGCTTTAAGAATTTAATATGGTTACCCATATTTTCTTTAGTTGCTTTGTTGTGTTAATTACCAAAAAAAAATTAGTGTCGTTCCCTTATACAAGTAAATCAACCCGCCCCTTTTTCATTTTGTTTCGTAACCCTAAAGAAAATAAAAATTTAGCGAGAAAGTTAATGGCGGCGAGTACGACTGCTTCGTTCTTTTCTCGTTCCTTTGGTTCGATCGAGGTTATGGCTTCAAGTATAGAAGCGATGCTTTATCAAATTGGAGGCGAAGATGCTTCAATTCATTTCTTTGTTCGCCACGGCCTCGATTCTAGAAATTTGGCAGTGGATCTATGTTCTTCAAATCTAAGGTGAGTGAATCTCGATCTCACTCACATCTAATTCACTCGATTTCTTTGATTTTCGTTCACTTATAATTGTTTGAAGTTGTCATTCGATTTGTGTTGGTCATTGATTTTGTGGTGATGTTTGAGATTTGTTCACTGATTTTTATTTCATGCGGTTTTGAACTGTGACTTGGTTCGATTTCTTGTCTCCTTATCACCACGGTTTCGAATGTAAATTGTTCGATTCCGATCTTTTTGGCTTCGGTTTGTGATGTCGTTTATGGGATGGTTTTGACTTTCGTGTTTGATCTTACAACTGATTTATGTCTTTTGCGACTTTGGTCATCTGAGCATTTAAATAGGTAATTGTATATTATCAGAATCCATCTCCTTATGGAGTTGTTTTGTGACTATTTACTTGTACCCTCTACAAGTCGTAATTATATGTTAAAGTGTAAACTGAGTTTCATTCTTCCTGAAGTCACTTGTGTCCTTTATCAGTCGAGTGTGCTTGTCTCGATCTTTGGCTTCATATGTATGCACTATCCACCTGTAGCACAGCTAACCAAGTATCATACACTACTCGAGGCTTGCACTTAAATATCAGTTCCATTTGTACCATAGTGTACTGTCTCAAGCTCGAGTCTGCATTGTCATGTGCCTTGAGTTGTAGATGCCTCATTGTACATGATCCCCACTTTGACCTTGGTCGTTTAGTTGTATGCATATGCACTGAATTGTCCTTCACGTTGCCTGACCCTGTATATATTCCAAGTCACTGTTTACATGTGCATTGGTCCAAGTATATGTGTAGTTTCTTGGTAGAGATGTTGTCGTGTATAATTGTACTTGCTCGGCTTTGGAATTATTCGAACTCGTCACCAGAGTTTGTTCACCCCTGTGTGATTTCCAGTTGTAATTAATTGCTGATCTAGTTTTGATATCAGTCTCTACTTTGTTTATTTATTTGATTTGAATTGTTTGGGGTTGGCACTATCCTGATATTGGTACTGCCATTCACTAAATTGCCTGTATCAGTTCTTGGCCATCCTTTGCTATGTTTTGAACTTGACTGTTTGGTTCGAGTTTCACTGAACTTTGCTATTATGTAACCTGGTCTGGACAATTTAGGTTCCAGTGTTGAACTTGACATTGCAGTCCTGTTTTCTTTCATGAGCATATCACAGCACTCGTTTGATCGAGGCTTGTTTCATTGTCTTGACTTCATTGGTGTGGGTTCACTTTGACCTGATTTGGTATTTAATTGCCGTCTTAGTCTGGAAAAGCATTATATTTTATTTGTTACATTGCTTCGAATTGTGCCTTGATCGAACATGTTTACAGTTACCCTCATTTGCATGCGTGTATATTTGTTGTTGCTGGGCATTTGTAGTGAATGGAGATTATTACTGCACTTGTTCTTTTGAAGTTCTGGGTTGAAACATTATCACTGCACTTGTTCTTTTGAAGTTCTGGGTGAATCCCTTGTATCAGACATTGTCCTACGGTGCATCGCTTGACATTATGTATGCATCGAGGCAGTTTGTATTTGTTGTAGCAGTGTTGAGTCACGATAGTCATAACTTGACCTCCGTAGTTTCATGTTGTTGACCTACATTTGGTGTTGTGATGATTTTATACAATATTGTGGCGAGGCAGTACACGCGTGCGTGTACTGCAGCCGCACAGTTTTAACATTTTAATGTGGCGAGGCAGTGCACGCGAGCGTGTACTGCAGCCCAATCAGATTTGACAATTTTAATTGATATTTCAATTGCTGGATTTGTTTCATGATGCCAATTTAGCATATTTGTGACGTGTATTTTGATTTGGTTTAATCTGATAATTTTGGGTGTTAAATTGTCGTTTTTGGCAATTCTGCTGTTTTCTAAATTATCTTCATTGATATTTCACCTATCTTGGTTGATGAATTCAATCTGCTGATTTGTGGTTTAACACTGTTTAGTGTTACATCTACCGTTATCCGATTCTCTTATTGAAGAGTTGGATATACGAGATTTCTGTGACTGTCATCTATTTGACTATCTGATTATTATTGCTGCTATGCACTAATAACTGAGTTTGAATTAGACTGACCCGTGTATTATTTTCTTTTGAATGTAATACTCGGGTCAGACCCGAGTTATTTCAGGTTGTCGATTTTCTTCTTTGAGTTGCTGTTCAGGAATTGAAGACTTTTCACATCTTCTGAAGTTGTCAGTGTCATTTTGTAATAGTCGTGTCATTGTATAGAACGATATGTATTCATGTATATTAGTCGATAATGTACTTGTATATATAACTTCTAGAGTCGACAGTTGTAGTTGTATCATATGTATCGTGTCAACTATATTGTAACTGACATCGGTTATATATATATATGAGATTTTTGTTAATCTGTGTTCCGCGTTTATATTATCTGCGTTATTGTTATATCTAATGTCCTAAACTATTATGAACTATCGTAGTTTGTTTTATACTGATAATTGGATATGTCGATGGGAGTAAATAAATAATAGATGAAAAATAAAAAGTATATACCACTCCTACCGAGATAACCAATATTAGTGTAAGGCCAATTACGGATGGTCGCTCCTATCCAGCCTTATTCTTCGTAATAATAGACAGTATTTCTTTTAATACTCTTTGTTATTATGAGCATAGAGGTGGGGCGTCACAAGTACTATGAAATTAGAAAAATTAGTTGGAAATCTTTTGTTATATAAAGTGCAGTTGCAAACTAGAAAAAAGAAATCATGAAAATGAAAAAAGGCCACTATCTTTTAACCGTGTGTTGAAAGATTCAAACACATCATCAAGCGAAAGTGAGCTAGAATGCCAACGTGTGCTTTATGACAAACGATGATTAGATATGGAACTCTAATGAAGAGATTATACATGTTTTGAATTTCATGTATAAAGATTATAAAATACTTATAAAGTAATATAAAAATAATTTACCAAAAGCAGATAGATTAAAAAAGTATAATGGGATGTTAACTGAAAAAGCAATGTCTAGTAGATGAGATTTAAAGACTCAGTAGAGTTAATAATGAGAAGGGTTTAAAACTGGAATTTTTTTTAAAACTTGACAGTGAAAATGAATCTTTAAAAATAGAGAATCTTTCAATGAAATCTGAGATGATTTGTATAAGTAGCAAAATTACATCTCTAGACAATGTTATTCTTATCTATAATAAGGACATTGATAAAATGAAAACTGACCGTTAAATTTAATAAGGGTAAAGAAAATTTAGATAGCATATTGTCTTCATCTAAGCCTTCAAGTAATAAACATGGACTTGGATACACCCCATAGCCTAAACCAAAGAAAAATGGTGCTCAAAGTACCAAATTTATTTTGTGTATGTGCTCTTCTTTCACTAACCCATTAAAATATTTACATTTTTCCTTTACTAGATTTGTAAACTTCAAGTTTATTTCTCTTAACATGTCATTGAAGTTCATTTTATTCCTCTCCTTCCATATATAATATCCGGAAACCACAAAGCAAGCTCGTCCCAAATCTCTTAGCATATTCTATGAAAATAAAAAAGCTGGTTGGAAACCTTTTGTTATATGAAGCCGTGCGGTTAAAGTGCTTAGTGATTCCATAGCAGTAGAGGTGCAAAAAGTTATAGCGGGAACAAAGCGAGGATATAGCGGAAAATAGCGAAGGTGGAAAAGGCTTCATTAGATATAAAACCAAATATTTAAAGTTCAATTATTTCCATTCTAACATCATTTATGTAGGAAAAGGAAATATTTTTTAATCATATATTATAAAACCGGATAATATCATGATTTATGCTATCCACATTTGGTGACTACAATTGATTCCTAACTTATATTGAGCACTTATGCCTTAAAATTAGGTCTTTACCCTAACTTTGTTAATTATGTGTATTGACCCTAATTTTGACTAACATTATTTAGAACATTTAATTAAATAAATAAAATAATGTAGATGGTTAAGGGATTGAGATTTGTTAATCAATAAGGAACCGTGCCTTAATGAATGTATAAGCAAAAGAGAATTAAAAATAAGCAAGTAGGAGGAATATGGTAAGGGTAAAATAGGAATAGCCTTTGTTCTTATACCCTAAACCCTTCTATCATTCATTTCTTATTCATTTCAACATTCACAAACAAAACTAAAACCTTAAGCAAGCTCGAGCGGCCACTATTAAGAAGATTCAAGAAGAAGAAAAGCTAGGATTCAAGTAGAAAGCTTAAGCAAATCAATCAAAGAGCAAATTTCAACCTTCTTACACCAAGCTAAGGTGAATAATTTGATTTACATCTCACTTTTGATATTGATTTCGGTTTCAAGGTTTGATCAGGATTGTTTTGCAAATGACATGCCATGTTATGTTTGTTTAAATGGATATATATGCTCGTTGATGATTTATATGGTTTCATATAGATTTTATGATAAGTTTTAGATTAGAAAACCTATTAAATAACATCCATATGATTTGTGTTTTTGATATATGATCAAAAACATTATTTTATAAGTGGATTTCAAGTTTCATAATTTTCTAAGTTACTGTGGATTTATTACGAATTTTCCATGAGAGAAAATAGTTAATGTTGAGTTTAAATTAATTAAGGCAATTTTATATATTAATTTTGGGTCTGGAATTTAAATATGTTAGAAAACATATTAAAAGTTAATTATGGTGATTTTAGGGAATTTTCCTAAGTAGTTTATTATGGTTATAAAATTATTTAAGTTAAGGGACTTAAATGTTATATATGTTTTATCAAGGAGAAGGGATTATTTGTTAAAATGTTTTAATTGATAATCTTGAATTCGATAGTCTTTTAGAAAAGGATTTTGATAAAGAAATGGCAACCAATTACATTTTGACAAATAAGGAAAGTTAGGTGAAAAGAAATTTCTTTAAAAGGCTAAAATTCAGTTTTGCTTGGATTTACCACTTCGCCACTTCCATCTGTTAACTTTCGTCACCATACCTCCGCTTGTGAACCCATTCAAAACCAATGCACATGGTATCAAGCAATTGATACGTAGTACATTGGAGAAAGGCGGAAGGGACCGTGTCGAAACAATGCTTTCGAAGGGGTAGAAGTTTTTCTTATAAGCTTTCAAATCCACCACCTGTCTTTGTTTTTAAAGATGCTTTCGAAGGGGTGCTTTCAACTTTTCTTTGTTTTTAAAAAAAGCTTTCGAATGAGTTGCCGCTTGCCTTTGATTTTAGAAAAGTGCTTTCGAATGAGTTGCCGCTTACCTTTGTTTTAAGAATATGCTTTCAAAAGGATAGCCGCTTTTGAACTTAATCGAAATCCATGATGCCGCATTCAAACCTTTCGAACTAGTTAAGGCCGCTTTTCTTTATAGCCTTAAAGCAATGTATTCGGAAAGGGGCTTTCGCCTCTTTACTTTGAAGGCGCCTTCTCAATGCTTTCGAAAGGGTCGTATCACTGCTTTTAAATGGTTTTGGAGGCAATGGTTTCGAAAGTGGGTTTCGAAACTATCCTCTTTCTTTTACTTGGGATTAATGCTTTTGCCTCTGTCCTTTATGACCCTATAGTTATATTATATGTTAAACCCAAATGTTTCGAAATGAATGATTTTAAATGGGTTCAAAGCTATGTTTCCACAAACTCTTACTTGAACCCAATACTTTCGAAAGGAACGTTTTAAGTGTTTCGAAGGGAAGTATTCCAATGCATTCGAAAGGTATACTTTGAGTGTTTTAAAAGGTATATTTTAAGCATTCCGAAAGGTTTTTTTAGAATTTTGAAAGGAAGGTTTCCAATGCTTTTAAAAGCCAAGTTTAAATGGTTTCAAAAGGGGATGTCTAAGGTTTAAGTAATGATTTCGATAGGTCTACTTTCAATACATTCGAAATGTATGTTTTGGCCTTTCGATCTAGTGTTTTCAAGGTTAAAGTACTTAACTTAGTGTGAAAGGGGTACTTTCAATGAATTCGAAAGGGATTGTTTAAGGTTTAAACAAAGGTTTTGAAAGTATTGTTTTGGCCTTGTAGCCTAAAGTTTTCTAAGTTAAAAAAAGGTTTTAACTTACTTTGAAGGGATAGATAATCCCATTGATTAGATTTCATCAACATTGTTTTGTGTAAAGCATATATCATGGCATAAGTATTTTGAGTAAAGAAAAGAGTATGATTTTCTTGTTTTATAAAGTTACAATTTCAGGGGTAAATCATTTGCAAAGATTGTTTACAAGGAAATGAAATTTGAATAGGGTAGTTAACCTAAGTATACGATAGGAAATGAAATTTGAATAGGGTAGCTAACCCTAAGTTTATGACTCGGATATTAGAAGACCAGATGGGACTGGTGTAGGTCGCGCCCTATACTTTTGCTAATAGCCTTTAGATAATATAAGTCCAAAATTCCAGCGTGTAGGGCTTTGTCACAGATGTGGCTAAAATAATGTTACACACAAAAGGGAATAGAGTAAAGATAGGTTATTGGTGAGCCCGTAAAACCATTATGATCAGTTCACCCTAGAAGAACATAGTTAAGGGCAGATAGCCTAGTATTGTGTCTAATAGAAGTTAGATTATTGATTATGTATGGTAGGCCCGAGTCAGCCAATGGTTAATAGTTAACCTAGAACCCTCATACCTAGTTACTTCCTTAAGGGTTGCGAATCTGATAGGAGGGTATGTGACACTTGGGATGAAGCGTGACCACTTAGAGTTTGAATTTTTAGGTCATGTATTTGCTTGCTGTTTGCATGTGTTTGATTTCATGGAGTTCAAAATTATTTTGGGTATGAATTGGTTAAGTAAATACGATGCAAGGATATTTTGCCATGATAGGAAAATATCACTTAGACACCTTGATTGTCGTGATCAGATTATATACTCCGTAGAAAACCCTAGTTTTGAGGTTAATGCTTTGTTGGGTGTTATGGATGATGAAGACTAGTTGAATCGAGTTTTTGTTGTTAGAGAATTCGCAGACGTCTTTGAGCCTGTGATAGGACTACCGCCGAAACGAGCCATTGAGTAGATAGATTTAGTATGAGGAGCAGAACCAGTGAGTAGACCGCCAAGTAGAATGACACCTACCGAGATGAAGGAGTTAAAGGTGAAGTTGGTGGATTTAGAAGTTAATAATTTTATCAGACCAAGCAGTTCGCCTTGGGAAGCAACTGTAGTGTATGCAAAGAAACCAGACGGATCGTTGAGGTTATGTATCGATTATCGTAAGTTGAATGAGAAGACGATAAAGAATCGATATCTGTTACCTAGGATTGACGATTTGTTCGATTAGTTGAGTGGAGCCAAAGTATTTTTCTAGTTGGATTTGGCAATAGGTTTCCATCAGCTTAGAGTAGTGGAGGATAGTATTCCTTTGACGGCATTTAAGACCAGATATCGGTCGTACGAATGGTTAGTAACGCTGTTCGGACTAACTAATGCGCCAGCAATCTTTGTGGACTTGATGAATAGAATCTTCCGGGAACATCTAGACATATTTGTGTTAGTATTCACAGACGGCATTTTGATATACTCTAAGGATAAAAGAGAGCATAAAGTTCGTCTTAGAGTGGTGCTTGAGACGGGTAGGCAGCATTAATTGAAAGCGAAAATTTTGAAATGTCACTTTTGGAAGAAGAAAGTGAAGTTTCTTGGTCATGTAGTCTCAGAGAAAGGGTTGTCAGTAGATCTGGATAAGATCGAGGCAGTGAATAGTTGGAAGAGACCCGAGATAGTAGTTGAGATAAAGAGTTTTCTTGGATTAGCTGGTTACTATCGGAGATTCATTAAGGACTTTTTGTGGATAGTAGCACTGATGACTAAGCTAACTATAAAAGATGTGAAGTTTGTCTAGACTAATAAGTGTGAGGAGGCATTCCAAAAACTGAAACACTTATTGACTAATGCACTTGTGTTAGTTGTTACAGAGGGGAATCAGGACTTAGTGTTGTACACGGACACATGTGAAACATGATTAGGAGATGTGTTTAATGCAGAGGGGTAAAGTGATTGCCTATACTTCTCGACAGCTCAGACTGCATGAAGTTGGATATCCAATTCATGATTTGGAATTAACTGCAGTAATTTTCGCGTTGAAGGTGTGGAGACATTACCTTTTGGGAGAAATATTCGAGTTGTATACGTAGCATAAGTCACTGAGGTATTTATTCTATCAGAAGGAATTGAATACGAGACAACAGAGGTGGTTAGAGATTTTAGCCGCTTATGACTTTGGTATTGAGTACACATGAGGAAAATGAAATAAGGTTGCAGATGCACTTAGCAAAAATTATCAGAATGCAGTATTGGCAATGATAGCCGAGTGGAAAGATTTAGAAGCACTGATTACATGCGGATTACAATGAAGA
Organism: Allium fistulosum; assembly: GCA_030737815.1. NCBI lineage: Eukaryota > Viridiplantae > Streptophyta > Magnoliopsida > Asparagales > Amaryllidaceae > Allium > Allium fistulosum. Next base: position 356,068,477 of record CM060906.1, read on the forward strand.
TCTAAGAGTAGTTCTAGTCAAGAAACTACTATGTTGTCATGTTCAGAAGTTCAACCAGTGATGATCGAAAGGATTGCTTCTAAGCAAGGAGAGGATCCATTACTAGCTGAACGAATCAAAAAGTTAAGGAATGAAACAAAGAGCGATGACTTTAAAGATTTGGGTTTAATTATATGTTACTCGCTCTTTGTTTCGTTTACTTGGGATTAATGCTTTTGCCTCTGTCCTTTATGACCCTATAGTTATTGTTTGCACAAAAAATGGACAAACACCTCAAAGTTGTATGATTTAGTAGATCTTATGTTATTCTTAGTAATTTGAGCGACTTATGCAAATACGTAAAAAACAGGGGCTAAACTGTAAAAAGACACGCAGATTTATAGTGGTTCAGCCAGAATGTGCCTACGTCCACTTTATATGTTATTTCTCTTCTTTTGTTATGATTACAAGTACAAAGCTTTGGTACAAGTAAAAGAAAGTTGTTTGAAGAGTTCCTTCCGTGCTTGAGCTCTCAAACTTATCCCCATTGTCGTACCCCTGCCCCTCTATTTATAGAGTGAGGCTAGGGGTAGGAGTCTTGGAGGTATATACCAGCTGGTGGGCTTGGGCTGACGCAATCTGGCCTGGTGGAGCTGGTCCGGTGGCACTTGGTTCGGTGGAAGGCAAGTGGTCCGGTAGGAGCTAAGAGAGGTTGGTCCGGTAGGAGCTAGGAAAGGTTGGTCCGGTAGGAGCTAGGAAAGGAGGTCCGGTAGGAGCTAGGAAAGGTGGTCCGGTAGGAGCAAGGAGAGGTTGGTCCGGTAGGAGCGAGGAGAGGTGGTCCGGTAGTGGCTTCTTGAGACTGCCGAACGGGTTTCTATTAGGCATCGATACCGGATGAATTCCTGCCGAATGGGCCCTGGAGAACGTTAATGCCGAATGATTTTAGGTAAGCCTGGGTGGATGCATCTGGCTTCTTGGCCTCGAGGTCTTCTAGGTGAGAACACGCCCAACATTTGCCCCCCAAAGCGGGGCATATTCTTGAATATGGTGTGCTTTGTTTGATACTTTCATTTGGCCCTTGGATACCGAACCAGATGGTCCGGTCGTGTCCTTTTGTCTATAAGTAGGGATCGTATGCCTTGGCTATTTCTTACCTGCCGTACTAAACACTTGTCTTTGCCGGATCAGACTCTTACTCTCGCCGAATCGAAACATGGTAGCCGAAGCAAATCTGGTAGCCGAATCAAATCTGGTAGCCGAATCAAATCTGGTAGCCGAATCAAATCTGGTAGCCGAATCAAATCTAGTAGCCGAATCAAATTTGGTGAGTTCCTTTCTATGTTGGACGAATGGTTTACCGAAGGGAGTTGTATATCTGTATAAACGGATGGAGTTGGGAATACCGAGTGTGTTATAGCATGGAGATGCCGGATGGGGTCATATCCGGATGACGTTGGAAATGCCGAATGAATATGAGAACTGCCGAACGGCCTTGAGAATTTGGCATTTACTTTACCAAATGACAACGGGAGTTTGAACATTCTGATTTTACGAGTGAAATTCCATATTATATGCTTACTTGTTTACATCCTTTGTTCTAACACTATGCTTTTCCGGTGTTGTAGATAATGTCCCGTAAAGCGGAAACCCGATCAGACAAAAGGAAATCCGGGGGTGAAAGAGGTTCCTCTATCGCGCCCCCAGCTCAGCCGAATCCAGAACGCCACGAACCAACCCCGAGATCGTTAGTGGACGGGTACGGTCCGCAGGAGCTTCTGAATTCTCCCCCGGACTGCTATCCCAGCTCCCTTAAGGAAGAGCAGCTTGATGCCATCTCTCGCTCTTTCGGAATTGACAGGGCGCGAATGCTGTTGCCGGGGAAAGATGTTATGCCATACGACCCTCCTGAAGGGTTCTTTGCTTACAGCAGATACCACTGCATGTGTGGTGCCATTCCGCCTCTTAATGCTTGGGTAGCCAGCTTCCTCACATATCTCAAGGTGGCCCCATTCCAGCTTCAACCCAACTCCTATGCTATACTAGTGAGCCTCTTCGTTATTTTCCAGAGGAAGTATGGTCGTGCTCCTTCCAACCGGGAGATCCGGTACTTGTATAATTTAAGGGGCTATAAGAAGGGGTCCCCATACATTAGCTTGGAGTCAACTGTGACCTTCAAGCCGGTCTTGGACTTGTACTCTAAATTCAGCATGTTCAAGAAAGAGTGGTTCTTTGTTAGGGACGACTCCGTTTCAATCCGGCGCTTTACCTCTGGATGTAAGTTGATGCTTTTACTTATAATTTCTATTCCGATTGCGATGCTTCTTCTCATACTTTCTCATTTTTGCTAGCGACAGGTGGCTTTCCGGTTGTGGAGACTGACCGCCTGGTTCAGACGGCGGTTGAGATAGAAGCCATAGAGGAGAGGGAAACGGCGGAGGAGAGGGCGGCTGCTTGGACCAAGGGAGGTGTTACGGCAGAGAGTAGCAAGAGGAAACCTTTCACAAAACCTCCAGCTGTCGGAGGTAAGAAACTCAAGAAATCGGACGGTCCCTCCCCCAGCAATTGTCCACTTACCCGGGAGGAGGAAGACATAGAGGAGGAAAGAGGCGAGGGTGGAGATGGTCGGGATGGTGACAAAGGTGGCGATGGCATCGGGGCCCTACTTCCTGGGCAAGCGGGCGAGATTCAGGAGTGGACGGATGATGCGTTCCACCAGGCTTTTGAGGGGTTGGATGAGGATCCGGCTTTGGCAGAGAAGACCGGGAAGGCGGACAAAGCCGGGACTGGTGCAAGTGAGTCTTCTCCGACCATTCCAGCCAAGGTGGCTCCGACGACTCAAGGTGAACTCTTGACTCCTGCATGCTTCATTAATGATAGGGACTTAGGAATATTTTATGACCCGCTCCCGTCCTGGAATGAAATCCAGGACTTATTGCAGTATCCCACTCCTCCCCAGGGTTTGTACAACCACAGCTGTGTTTCTTTTCCTTTTTTAACTTGTAATTTACCGCGTTTCTCGAATCGTATAGTGATGTAAGTTTGTGACACTTGTTCTTTATATCAGGAGCAGGCAAGACGTCCAAAGCTTCAGACCTTCGACACAGGCTTGAGCAATATAAACTTTCCAAAACTTCTGCTAAGCCGAAGCCCTCAACCCAACGCTCCGGGGATGTAGTCGGCTACCGTCCTCTTCTTAGGGTCATCGAAGAGGGTATTCAGCAGAGGAAGAGGAGTCATCCTTTATCCGAAACTTCGCCCGGTCCTCAGCCTCCGGCTCAGCCTCTTCATGATATTACTGAGGAGGGTAGCGAGTTTGTACCTTCTCCGCACCCGTCCGGAAACCCTTCCGTTATTCATATCGACCGTCCCGACTTGGCTCGTAATCCATTTGCGGGTCATCCTGATCTGGATCCAAGCTCTCATGATATTACTTTTGACGAAGTCACTGGTGAACACCTTCTCCCCCGTAACCCCATGGTACGAGTACTTGATGAAGCCAAGTCCTTAGATCTCGATTTACTCACTACTCGTATAGTCACTATGGGAGATGAGGCCAAGGCTAATATTGATCGGGTGGCAGAGGAGACCAAGAAGCTGATGGGGCATCATGCTCGGCTGGTTAAGGCCGGAGAGGAGATTGGGAGCGCCAATATCCGACTTCGATTGGTGGTTTCGGATCAGGCCAAACAGCTTGTGGATCAGGCTATTCAGATTTCTCAGCATGAGGCTGCTACTGGGCGACTAAGGAAAAACATGGAAGAGGCCAGTCGGGCCGAATTGTGGAAAATGGAAGCTACTTGCAAAGAGCGGATTGACATGGCTATTGCCACGGTGGATGAGGTTCGGAAAGCGGATCTCGAGCAGGTGGAGGAATTGTCCGAGAAACTTGAGGCTGCAGAGCTTGCTCAAGCTAAGTTGAGGGAAGAGATGGAGGTGATGCGGAGGTCCCTTCAGGCTGATTGCTCGAGGTACAGATTGGAGAGAGATGCTGCCATCGAAAGGTTGTCGGGTTCCGAGGCCCGGATGAGGGAGTTTGAGGAGAATGAGGGAATGATGGATGACATGCTCCAGGACATGTATTTCCGAACTTGGAAGCAGGGCAATCTCTCTTGGATGGATGATTATCCCAGGGTTATGGCTAAGATCTATCTTCGGGCTTTGGAAGAGGCCAAGGCCGATGCGGATAAAGATGGTGGCGTGGCCTTCAGCATGGATGCGGTCACTGCCCAGTTTGCCAAGGGGGAGAAGGCGGCAGTGAAGGAGGGTATGCGGTTGCTCGCTGTTGAGGAGGCAGGGGTGCAAGTGGATGATGACGACCAGAGTGGCCAGTAAGCTTATGCTGGTAAGTTTTCCTTTTCAGCTTCCCGATTAACTTGGTTGCTTATTACTAATGAATCCTTTTTATGACCGGACAGGCGGGCAACAGAGCAAGGACAAGACTTCGACGCAACCGGCTCCCTGATTATACCTGGAAAATTCTTTTTGTAGGCTTAGCATGGTTGTATATGTTAGTCTTAAGACAGTAGAGTAACTTCTAAGTTGTAATTCTTGCTACTTGTGACAATCAACATTATTCTTGACGTGTAATTTTTTTTTAACTTAAGCTGATTTTGTCGTTTCTTGAATATTTGTTGTTATTTCGACATATCGTATGAGAAATGTTAGCTATGTATATTCTTGTAATTAAATTGTGTTTGATGTTAGACTCTGGTTCTAAACCATAATTTTATGACTTGCAATATTAGCGTGTGGTGTGAACAAATTATAGTCATGTATTTGTACATAAAAGAAGAAAATACCGCCTTTCATGTTTTAATCGTAGATGGCAGTCTTGAATATCTTGTAGAACCGAGCATGGAATGTAGCCGAATGTCCTGCCACTGTGAGTCCCTACACCCATTGGCGAGTATCTCCTACTCTGTATCATGTACTTTAGGGATTGTTATAGGGGATAGGAAAAAAGCTTTTTAAGTAAAATTGAAATACGTAAAAAAGGTAAAACTTCCAATCACGGAAGGCCTTCGATGTGCTTAAGTTCGTGGCAAACGGGTTTTGTAGTCACTTTCCCTAGCCGTGGTTCTTGGAGACATTCGTCACCCATCTTACGCCTCCGCGGGGAGTTAATTCTTTTTTACCACAGCCGCACTTAAGACACATCGGAGCCGAGATCGCGCACAGTAACTACCCGGGCCATTATGGCCCGTAATCGTGGGTATTATTCGATTTACTGTGGCCGGCTAGCGTGTGTGCCGATCGTCAACTGTGAACTGCCCCTGGCTGGCCACACCTTATGTTGGGGCTTATAGTCGGTTCACAGTTGCCGGCGAGCCTAACGCCGTAATGAGCTACCTCGGCTATAGTCGGCCTTCTCGGTGGCTTATAATCGGCTCATTACAGTTGGCTTTAAGGGCCGTCGCGAGCAATGAGTTAACCCGCAGCAGAGGGATGCTGGAGCAAAAGTGTCTCATTGGCGAGGGCATAGATTCGCATAGTACCTGTTAGGTCTTGTCCAGGTGAAGTTGTGTTGTGGAGTGCTTTGAATAGAAATGCTGTATACTCAGGATTTTGTTCAACAGAAAAGGATAAAGTTAACAAGCAGCCAAGATACAAAGGAACAAAAAAAGAGACAAGGTTTTTTAAAGTGGTTCGGCACGAAAAGGCCTACGTCCACTGATTCTCTTTGTTAATTCACTTCATATGGGCAATACAAGTTAAGAAAAGTATCGACGGAGGTGTTGGATGTTCCATGCCCTCTGGAACACCTCTCCGTCCACTGTTGACAAAATATAGGCTCCGTTGTGGAGATCTTTATGAATTACATATGGTCCATCCCAGATTGGGTCTAGTGCTCCGGGGCGAGGGAAGATTCGCTTGAGGACAAGATCCCCTTCTCGTAAGGTACGATGCTTGACTTTGGAGTTGTATTGTGCTGCCACCTTTTGCTTGTGGGCTGCTGTTTTAAGGACTGCATCATTCCTTCTCTCCTCGACTAGATCCAAAGACATGTTGAGGAGCTCTTCATTCTCTTCTGGGTTATAGTGGATCCTACGGTGGGAAGGCACAATGGTTTCAACTGGGAGCATAGCCTCCGATCCGTATGCCAAAGAGAAAGGAGTGTGCCCTGTTGATGTTCTGAAAGATGTGTGGTAGGCCCATAGTGCCGTGGGGAGTTCATCCACCCAAGCGCCCTTTGACTTTTCGAGCTTCTTTTTGACCAGAGTTTTCAGAATTTTGTTGACTGCTTCGACTTGGCCGTTTGCTTGGGGATATGCTACGGATGAGAAGCTTTTGTGAATTCCGTGTTCTTGGCACCAGTTGGCGAATTCCTCGCTGTCAAACTGAAGTCCATTGTCTGATATGATTTTTAGTGGGACTCCGTACCTGCATAGAACATTTTTGATTAAGAAGTTGATAACTTTCGCTGAAGATACTTTATTTAGAGGTTCTGCTTCCACCCATTTGGTGAAATAGTCGACTGATACTATAGCATATTTGGCGCCGCCTCGACCCATTGGCAGTTCACCGATTAAGTCAATTCCCCATACTGCAAAGGGCCAAGGGCTGGTCATCTGAGTAATCTCGGTTGTTGGTAGCCGAGGGATCTTAGCAAATTTTTGGCATCTGTCACACTTCTTGACGAAATCTAAGGCGTCCTTGCTTAAGGTGGGCCAGAAATATCTGTATCGGAGTATCTTTTTTGCTAACGTTTGCCCTCCGGTGTGATCTCCGCAGCTTCCTTGATGGATGTTGGATAAGATTTCCTTGGCTTCCCTTCCGGCGACACACCTTAACAATGGGTTAGAGAACCCGCGCCGATAGAGGATGTCTCCTTGTATTGTGTAGCGGGACGCTTTCCTCAAGATTTTCTTGACTTCGTTACGCCCGTCGGGTAGTGTGCCATTTTGTAGGTAGTCCCGGATGGGAGTCATCCAAGTCGCTTCTTCGGTTGCAGCTATCAGATTCACTTGCTCAAAACTTGGGATCGCTTGCTTTGAGACAGTTACTGCCCCGAAGATGGCGATGTCTCTCATACTTGCTTGCTTTGCCAATTCGTCGGCCTCTTGGTTCTCTTCCCGAGGGATGTGTTTGACTAAGTAGTGGTCCAATCGGCTGAGAAGTAACTTGGTCTTCTTTAGATATGCCACGAATCGTTCTTCTCGAGCTTGGAATTCCCCTAGTATTTGATTAACAATAAGCTGAGAATCGCTGTGAAGACACAAAGAATTGGCTCCGATCTCGATGGCAATTTCTAATCCGGCTATTACTGCTTCATATTCTGCATCGTTGTTGGTGGCAGCGAACTCCAACCTTATAGCATAGTGCAGTTTATTTCCCCTGGGAGTGATTATTACCACACCTGCCCCAAGCCTTGTTCGTTAGATGCACCGTCCACAAAGAGATTCCACTTGATATCTTCTGTTATTTCCAGTTGCTCCCTATCCTCGCTGGTAGTGAACTCTGCAATGAAATCAGCCATGGCTTGTCCCTTGATGGCAGTGCGAGGGTGATAGGTGATATCATACTGACTTAGTTCGATGCACCATTTAAGTAGTCGCCCAGAAGTGTCAGGACGATGGAGTACCTGCCTCAGTGGTTGATCGGTCAGAACTTTGATGGAATGGGACTGGAAGTAGTGACGCAGTTTCCGTGATGTGATTAGTAAACAGTATGCTAACTTTTCAAGTTTAGGATATCTGACTTCTGCCCCAGTAAACCTTTTACTGACGAAGTAAACTGGTCGTTGCGTGCGGTTGTCTTCTCTTACCAAGGCAGCGCTTAAAGCGTGAGATGACACAGCAAGGTATAGGTATAATTCTTCTCCTTCGCTTGGAGTTGAGAGCACCGGTGGTTTCTGGAGGTGTTCGATTAAGTTAAGGAAAGCGGTTAAGCATTCGTCCGTCCATTCGAACTTTCCTTTATCTTTCTTTAGAGCTTCGAAAAAGGGGACGCACTTGTCCGTTGCCTTGGAGATGAATCGGCTTAGGGCGGCCACTTTTCCATTTAGGCTTTGCATTTCCTTTCGGGTGGAAGGTATCTTGATGTCCCTTAGTGCTCGGACTTGTTCAGGGTTTGCTTCTATCCCTCTGGCATGAACGATGAATCCTAAGAATTTCCCTGACGACACACCGAAGGAGCATTTTAGTGGATTCAACTTCATTCCATATTGCCGAAGTACTTGAAACATCTCGCCTAGGTGGCTTACGTGATCTTTGGCTTTCCGCGATTTCACCAGCATGTCGTCCACATATACTTCCATAGTTTGTCCTATTAGCCCTGCAAACATCTTGTTGACGAGGCGCTGGTAGGTGGCTCCTGCATTTTTAAGTCCGAAAGGCATCACTTTGTAGCAGTATAAACCCCGGTCGGTGATGAAACTAGTGTGGTCTTGGTCGGGAGCATGCATAGGAATTTGGTTATATCCTGAGTATGCATCCATAAAAGATAGGAGTTCGTGCCCGGCTGTGCTGTCTACAAGTTGGTCGATTCTGGGAAGCAGGAAGCAATCCTTTGGGCAGGCGTCGTTTAGGTTGGAGAAGTCAATGCAGGTCCGCCACTTCCCATTAGCCTTCTTTACTAGTACCGGGTTGGCGATCCATTCTGGGTAAACAGCTTCTCATATGAAGTCATTGGCGAGTAGATTCTTTACTTCTTCATCGAGGGCTGCTGATCGCTCTGCCCCCATACTTCTCTTTTTTTGTTTTACAGGCGCCTTGGTAGGATCAATGTTTAATACGTGGCATGCTATGTCGGGGGAGATTCCGGTCATGTCAGCGTGTGACCAAGCGAACACATCCAAGTTGTGGCGGAGAAAATCAATGAGTTGTTCCTTCAATTCAGCTTTCAGCTGGGACCCAATTTTCAGTAGCCTACTTGAGTCGTGCCTGTCTACAGATATAAACTCCATAGCTTCTGCAGGCTCGGCGGTGGCCTCCTCCTCTTTGTCCCTAGGGTCTAATTCATTGAAAGGGTCGCTGGTGTATCGAAGAGGAGGGGCTTTCTTTAGTTGCTATGCTTCAAGGCTTTTTGTGCAGAGGGCAATCTCTACACTTTTCCCTTTATCTTTCCTGTGGTTGTTGCGAAGTTCGGTTACATAGCAGTCTCGTGCAATATCCTGGTCTCCTTCCACTTCCCCTACCCCATTGTCTGTTGGAAATTTCATTTTCAGGCACCATGGGGCTAGGACAATCTGGAAGTCAGATAAGGCTGGTCTTCCTAAGAAGGCGTTGTAGGCCGAATGGTTTTCTATCAGCACAAACGTCTGTTTCCTTACAACGGAGCGGGGATGGCTTCCAATCTCAACAAAGAGGTCCAGCTGCCCGAGGGGCATCTTCGCATCTCCAGTGAAACCGTGTAGTGGTTTATCGCAGGGAGATACATCCTTCATTGATAGCTTCATTTTGTCGAATGCGTGTTTGAAAAGGATATTTACGGAGCTTCCAGTGTCTACCAGGATTCGGTAAACTTCGGCGGGACCGAGTCGGGCAGAGATAACCATGGGATCCATGTGAGGGTACTGTCTTCCTTCTAGGTCGCGTTTACTGAATATGATGTCATCGCTTTCTTTCTGCTTTGGGTGGCGCTCTTCTATAACCGTATTGACACAATCTTTATTGTCTCTAAGCGACTTCCCATATCTTTCCATCTCTCTCCAACTTCTGTCTGCGATGTGCGGACCTCCTGAGATGGTATGGACCACTATCTTCTCTTGACTAGAGCTGCTAGCATTGCGGTTTCCTCTGTCGGTCCCTGGTGAGGGTAGCCTTGGGTTTTCATTGGCAGGGGCTGGAGTCCTGTCTTGACTTTTTACATAACGTTCCAGTTTCTTCCTTCTGATGTGTTCCTCAATCAGATCTCGGAGATGATGGCATTCGTTGGTATCATGTCCGTGAGATTCGTGGAAGCGGCAGAATTTTCCAGACTTCTGTGCGTTATCTGATTCCTTCTTGTATGGTGGGCGTTTGTATCTAACTTCGCCTTGGGTGGCAAGGAAGATATTTTCGACGGTCTCGTTCAAAGGGGTGTAAGTGTCGAATCTTGGTCCTGGCCGATATAGGCGCTTTTCTACCTTCTTGCCCCCAGCATTGTCTCTGGAATCATTTCTTCGAACGTCCCTCGCCATGGCAGGGGCGTTGCCATGGGTCGTCTTACTTTGCTGTCCTGACTGCCCCTCAATGGCAGCATCCTCAAGCCTCATGTATTTCCCGGCTTCATGGAAGAAATCGGGTAAAGTAGCTGGTTTTTCTTTTGTCAATCTTCTAGCAAATTTAGTGTCCGGATGCACCCCACTGCAGAGGGCCATTAGGATAAGCTTCTCATCGACATCTTGAACTGCGGCTGCTGCGGCGTTGAATCTGGTTAGGTATTGCTGCAGCTTTTCTCCGGGTTTCTGTTTGACGCTGGATAAGGAATAAGCGTCCTTAGGTTGCTCCACATGAATGCGGAACTGACTGATAAATTTTTCTTTCAACATTTCCCATGAGCTGATGGATCCTTGGGGTAGATGACAGAACCAGGAGGTAGCAAGCTCTGCTAAGAAGAGCGGAAAGCATTTGCACAGTACTCCCTCTGTTGCTCCACTCATGAGCATATGCTGCGTGTACCTCTGTAAGTGTACAACGGGATCGGAGGTTCCTTTGTAGGGTTCCATTGTTGGCATATTCCATTCTCGGGGGGTGATAGCAATTTCGATATTGCGGGCGAAAGGGCTGGTTACCCTAGCGCCTATCCCTCGATCTCTTTGCTCCCGCTGGACACACTCTCTGAATAAGCGTGCCATCCTTTCATCAGAACTTGGAGCGGATAGAAATGAGTTTGGTTCTGTTCTGTGGGATTGATTCCGTCCAGACAACCTGTAGGGATGGTATCGTCTATCATTCCTCATATTTTCCAGTGGCTGCCTTTGATCTTCTGGGAGCACGCTTGGGTCAGCTACAGTTGGCCCTTGCCTTGATCTCCCCCTGTTGGGTTCTGATCTAAGCACTTCCTCGGGTCCAACTTCGGGCTGAACTCTAGCTCGGCCCCGTTCACTGGTGTTTCTGTGGTTAGGCAGCATGACAGGCTCAGCTACAGTTGACCTTCGCCCGGTACCTTCCCCGTTGGGTTCGGTACCAAACGTTTCCTCAGGCCTAACTTCGGGCTGTGCTCGGTCTCGGCTCCTACCACGGCTACTTCTGCCGTTAGCTCCTTCGAAGAAGGAAGATCTTTGCTGTCTCTAAGATCCTCCAGACTGGGACTCGCCCCATGATTCAGTGTTGCGGTTGGATTCTTCAGCGTCCCTCAAGCGTGACATGAGATGGTCCACCAAGGCTTCCTGCTGGGACGTGAAGCGGTTAGTTACTTCAACAACAACTCTGTCCAAATCTGCCCTAGTAATTGCTGCAGGCTGTTCTGTGGCAGGAGTGGTTGGGTTAGCCTGTCCTTCATTTGTTACCGTTGCTGGAGGAGGACGATTTACTTGATTCGTGACAGCTGGATCTGGAAGACTGCTGGATGCGATGTTTTTTCCTTTGTTAACATCTTTTCTCTGTTTGGGAGGCATGTTTTCCAAGTGGCGGACGATGCTGTTAGGAAAACTTGTTAAGTAGGTGAAGCTGAAGCTTCGAGCTTCTAGTTCTCAGTGAAAGCACCAAAAATGTTTGCACAAAAAATGGACAAACACCTCAAAGTTGTATGATTTAGTAGATCTTATGTTATTCTTAGTAATTTGAGCGACTTATGCAAATACGTAAAAAACAGGGGCTAAACTGTAAAAAGACACGCAGATTTATAGTGGTTCAGCCAGAATGTGCCTACGTCCACTTTATATGTTATTTCTCTTCTTTTGTTATGATTACAAGTACAAAGCTTTGGTACAAGTAAAAGAAAGTTGTTTGAAGAGTTCCTTCCGTGCTTGAGCTCTCAAACTTATCCCCATTGTCGTACCCCTGCCCCTCTATTTATAGAGTGAGGCTAGGGGTAGGAGTCTTGGAGGTATATACCAGCTGGTGGGCTTGGGCTGACGCAATCTGGCCTGGTGGAGCTGGTCCGGTGGCACTTGGTTCGGTGGAAGGCAAGTGGTCCGGTAGGAGCTAGGAGAGGTTGGTCCGGTAGGAGCTAGGAAAGGTTGGTCCGGTAGGAGCTAGGAAAGGAGGTCCGGTAGGAGCTAGGAAAGGTGGTCCGGTAGGAGCAAGGAGAGGTTGGTCCGGTAGGAGCGAGGAGAGGTGGTCCGGTAGTGGCTTCTTGAGACTGCCGAACGGGTTTCTATTAGGCATCGATACCGGATGAATTCCTGCCGAATGGGCCCTGGAGAACGTTAATGCCGAACGATTTTAGGTAAGCCTGGGTGGATGCATCTGGCTTCTTGGCCTCGAGGTCTTCTGGGTGAGAACACGCCCAACAGTTATATTATATGTTAAACCCAAATGTTTAGAAATGAATGATTTTAAATGGTTTCGAAGCTATGTTTCCACAAACTCTTACTTGAATCCAATACTTTCGAAAGGAACTCTTTAAGTGTTTCGAAGGGAAGGATTCCAATGCATTCGAAAGGTATACTTTGAGTGTTTCGAAAGGTATATTTTAAGCGTTCCGAAAGGTTTTTTTTAAATTTTGACAGGAAGGTTTTAGATGCTTTTAAAAGCCAAATTTAAATGGTTTCAAAAGGGGATGTCTAAGGTTTAAGTAATGATTTCGAAAGGTCTACTTTCAATACATTTGAAATGTATGTTTTGGCCTTTCGGCCTAGTGTTTTCAAGGTTAAAGTACTTAACCTAGTGTGAAAGGGGTACTTTCAATGAGTTCAAAAGGTATTTTTTTAAGGTTTAAACAAAGGTTTCGAAAGTATTGTTTTGACCTTATAGCCTAAAGTTTTCTAAGTTAAAAAGAGGTTTTAACTTACTTTGAAGGGATAGATAATCTCATTGATTAGATTTCATCAACTTTGTTTTGTGTAAAGCATACATCATGGCATAAGTATTTTGAGTAAAGCAAAGAGTATGATTTCCTTGTTTTATAAAGTTATGATTTCAGGGGTAAATCATCTGCAAAGATTGTTTACAAGGAAATGAATTTTGAATAGGGTAGTTAACCCTAAGTATATAACAGGAAATGAAATTTGAATAGGGTAGCTAACCCTAAGTTTATTACTCGGATATTAGAAGACCAAATGGGACTGGTGTAGGGTCATGCCCTATATTTAACTAATAGTCCTTCGCTAATATAAGTCCAAAATTCCAGTGTGTAGGGCTTTGTCATAGATGGGACTATAATAATGTTAGACAAAGAAGGGAATATATAGAGTAATGATAGGTTATTGGTGTGCCTGCAAAACTATTAGGATCAGTTCACCCTAGAAGAAGATAGTTAAGGGAAGATACCCCGGTATTGTGTCTAACAAAAATTAGATTATTGATTATGTCTGGTAGGCCTGAGTCAAGCAATGGTTAATAGTTAGCTAGATAAACCTATAGTGTGGACAGATAGTCCATTGATTTCCAGATTTTTATGCATACATGTATTTTCTTTAATTGTTATAATTAGTTTGACTGCAGGACTTTGATTTGCAAAACATATGCTTTTAAAAGGATATTATTAAGGGGAAATCCGTTCCGCTAAGCAGCGTGGTCTCACTTAATATTTGTAAGTCGAGATGTAATAGTATTATTCAAACTAGGCATTATGTCTGACTCAAAGTTTATGTTTTCCCCTTAAACTCTCGGGTGCTCAAAATTTGATTTGAGCAGATTGAGAGTTAAGGACTTTTCAGGTTTAGTAGATTGGACGAATAAGCTTCCAAAGATGTGCAGGAGGCAAAGCTAGCTATGTAGGATCTATTTATTATTATTTCCACTGTGATATATTTATGACTGATATGTCTATCTAGTACTCTGATTTTCCAAAGGGGCATTGTAAATCCTCTATCTTAAGCTTCAAAGCTAAGCGCTACAGATGCTGCAGTCATCTATAGTATTAACTTTCAGCGACTAAATACAGTAATGTTAATGGTATCCATAATATCAAAAGCACATGAATATGAAACAAAACACAGATTCATAAACAACTTTTCTGATTACATTTCACAAAACATGTTTCATATCCAATTAAATAATCCCATATCGTTTCCCAAGTTCAGATCAAATATAATTATTACATAAATATGCCAAAAGCGACATATGAAGATGTCCCCTTGGTTGACTAAAGTACTAAATAGTCATATCTGACTTAATACAACACAACAGAAATAAAACTAACAACTCCTAAATATAGCTAACATCAGCCTTCTGCTCGTCTCTGGAAGCTTTATTCGTCCACCTACTAAACCTGTAAACCCAAACTCTCAATCTACTCACATCAATTTTTAGCACCTAAGAGTTTAAGGGGAAACATAAACTTCGAGTCAGATATAAAGCCTGTTGTGAATAATACTATTACATCTCGGTTTACTGATATTAAGTGAGACCACGCTGTTTAGCGGAACGGGTTTCCCCTCACTAATATCCCTTTAAAACATATCATTTTGCGAATCAAAATCATGCAACCAAATTGGTTAATCAAACTGATTATATCAATAATAGCAAATATTATATATGCTTAAAAACAGGTAATGAATGAACCAGCTGTCCGAACAAAATGTAGTTTTGTTTGGCTAACTACTAACCTTTGGCTGACTCGGGCCTACCAGACAAACTAAACAAATTATTTAACAACTGTTAGACATACTTCTGGATGGTCTGTCCTTAACTTACTTCTCCAAGGGTCACCTGATCCTAATGGTTTTGCGGGCTCACCAATAACCTATATCTGTACATATAAATATATTCCTTTCTGTGTGTAACCATCATTTAAGTCTTACTTGTGACTAAGCCCTACACATTGGAATTTTGGAATAAATTAGCTAGGGGCTAATAGCTAATGTATAGGGCGCGACCCTATACTAGTCCCATTTGGTATACAAATATCTGAGTCATTTTACTTTAGGTTAACTACCATTTAAATTTTCCTTGAAAACCTTTTCAAAATGATTTAACCCTTTAAATCATACTTATACAAGGAAAATAAACTATTTGCTTTACTCAAATCTCTTTGCCATGATATATGCTTTACTCGGAACATTGTTGATGAAAACATTCGAAACCTTTGTTTAAAATCTTTACACAATCTTATTGGAAACCAATGAAAGTACCCCTTTCGATATAAGTAAACTACTTTACTTAATAATCTTAGGCCTAAAGGCCAAACATTACTTTTGAAACCATTGACAGTGGTCCTTTCAAAAACATTGAAAACACCTCCTTCAAAAGCTTTATAAACCTTAGACATCCTCTTTTAAAATCCTTTAAATATGCCTTTTGAAACCATTGGAAACCTTCCATTTAAACTGAGGTGAATCTTTCGAAAATATTGGAAACCATTCCTTTCGAAACCTTTACTAGTTACCTTTCGAAAGCATTAAAGTATACTACTTAAAACAAACCTTTCGAAAGCATTGGGTTCAAGTTAAAACATGTGGATAAACCTTTCGAAATCTTTCCTTTCGAAACCTTTGGGTTCAACTTTCATAATATCAAAAAGGGTCTTAAAACAAATAAGTTGAAAGCGACTCTTTCGAAAGCAGTTTCCTAAGTAGATAAGTGGATGGCATCGAAATCTATCCCTTCGAAAGCAGTGGAGAAGCGGCTCTAATTTTTAAAACAAAAGGACCCTTTCCAAGCCAATCTGGGTCAAAAAGAAAAAGGTGGCAGCAAGGGTTTCGACCCTATTGAAAGCATTTACTTTAAAACAAAGGCGCAACCTCATTCAAAAGCATTCCTTCTTTAAAACCATTGACCATGTCGAAAGCTATCTTATTCGAAACCATTCTTTTCGAAAGCAAAGCAGGCGCATTTCCTTTTAAAAGCCATAAAAGGTTTCGACCCCTTCAGAATCCCTTTTTTCGACCCTATACCTGTCGTCTATGTCCAATTCACTACGTACCAAGTCTTTGATACCACGTGCATTGGTTTCGATCATATTGGAGGCGGAGGTACAAAGTCGAAAGGTGGTTGCCGAAGATGGCGAAGCATCGGAACCTACTTATTTGTCATCTTATAACTGGTTGCCTTAACTTTTCAAAATCTTTTCTGAAAGGTGCTGCCGAATTACAGAGATTAACATTTTAAATCATTTGCAAATAGCCCCTTCTCCTTTTATAAACATATAAAACATTTAAGTCCCATACCTTAAATAATTTTATATATTTATTTAAAAACTTAGGAAAATTTCTATAAAAATTCTCATAAATCACTTTTAATATGTTTTCTAACATATTTATATTCCTGACCCAAAACATATATAATTACCGTAAATAATTTTAAACCTAAATTTCCATTTTCATCATTAGAAAATTAATAATAAATCCACATTAATTCAGAAAATTATAAAACTTGAAACCCATCTCTAAAATATCATTTCTGACCATATACTAAAATTGCAAGGCAATTGGATGTCATTTGATAGGTTTTTCAATCCAAAACATGTCATAAAATCAATATAAATAAGCATAATTCATCAGCAAGCATATATATCTAATTATCATTCAAAACATGGAATATGCTTTGCAAAATCATTCGGGTCTAACCTTAGAAACCAAAAACATCAAAATATGAGGTGTAACATATTACTCACCTTTAGCTTTGTTGTTAAGGAGTTGAGATTTGATCTTGGATTGAACTTTAATTAAGCTTTTCCTCTTGATTTAGCTTTTCTTCTCCTTACTCTTCTTTAATGGTGGTCGACCTCTAGGTTTAGTGTTTTAGATTGTGAATGTGAAAAATGTTATGGTATGAAGGGTTTAGGGTACAAGATTGTAGCTTATTCCTATATTTCCCCTTATCTAATTTCCCTCTCCTATTTCATTTTAAACCCATTTAATTCATTACTTAACTAGGCACGGCTACCCCTTATTTATTCAAATCTCAATCCCTTAACCATTTAATCTTTACATTATTCTATTTAATTTAGCTAATTAAATCGCCTGAATAAGTTATCTAAAATTAGGCGTATTACAGGCATTTTCATATGTTGCTCTTAACGTAATTTGTAATAATTATATTTGATCAAAACCTGAGAATCATTTTTGGATTATGTAACTGAATATGAAATATTGATTTGAAATGTAATCAAAAAAGTTGTTTTGAAATATGTGTTGATTTTATTTCATATTCATGTGTTTCTGATATTATGGATACCATTAACATTACTGTATTTTGTCGTTAGAAGTTAATACTATGGATGACTGCAGCATCTGTAGCACTTAGCTTTGGGCATCAAGATAAGGGATGTTACGTTAAGTTCAAAAGAGAAGTGGTCAAATAAACATTTTTATATTAATGTTGCTAAATTGGTGCTAAAAAGCTTTTATTTAGTGGGCGTAGTAAAAAATAGTAGGGCTTAAAAGCGGATCTACTATGTAACAACTCGGGATTTTGCTCTTAAATTATCTTCGTCAATAATCGATTAGAATGCTAGTTAATTGCTCGATTGAGTTTTTGATCGATCGGAATCCTTTGTTAAATTGGTTATTTAAAAATTTGCAATTGGAATTTAAATCTAGTTAAAATTCTTTTTAAGTAATTTTGGCTAAGAATTGATTGGGCTCTAAAAATTCTAATCTCGGCCCAATATTCCTTTTCATTTATACTCGACCTGTTTCCCTTTTTAATTCCATTGGACCCGTTCCTCTTTTCAACCTAATTCGTTCAAAACCCTAGAGTAATCGATCGAAAAAAAATGGTGGCTTCGGCTTCTTCGAAAATTAGGGCTGCCGCAGTTTATGCTGCTAACTTCGTTCGTATCGTCGACTGCTTCGGTCTCATTTCGACTGCTTCAATTCGTCGACAAGGTGAGTACTCTCAACTCACATCTAATTTAACTATGCTTGGCTGTAATTTTGTGTAGTTCGATTCTCACCATTTCTCTGGCGATATTAAGCTCGGCTTTGATTTTGTTTTGATGGTCCACTGCGACATTGGTTTGTCCATCTATTTTCATTTTTGCCTATACTTGATGCTCTCGGTTTTGATTTTTGTGGCCATCATGACTTTGTTTATTCGAAGCGATTTAGTTCGTTATGATGTTGATGAGTTAGTTTGACTTGGACAGATGTTTATTGTCTTCGGCCTTAACTCTAATTGTGTTTTCCTCCGTGACTTCGGCGTTGTCACTGTTAGTTGATATTCACTCTGTTTTTGTTCGAAACTGCTATGACTGGTTGGTATTGTTGTTTCAGTTGTATTTGTGTTGAGACTTTCAATTGCATTTGAGTTGCAACTGTTATTTGATTTCGGTGTTGGCTTACGACCTTAAGTTTGAACTATTAAAAATAATTTCGTGAATTTATAGCTTGACTTTGACATGTTCATCGCCACCTGATTTTGATAATTATTCATAGTCGATTTTGTTTTGACTTCGATCGCTCTGATTTTGCTGTGGGAATTTCTGGCTTTGTTCTCAGATATGAATTACTCTGCTTGATTTTATTGTCTAGAACTCGAGTTGCTTCAATTTTCTGCATTGTACATGATTTCGAGTATATTGGGCTTAACCAGTTTGGCCCATTGCATCAGTTTTGATCAGAACTACTATTTGATTCTGGTTTTGTATTTAGGATGACATTGGCCAGTCATTTTAGCATGAAGTTATAGTTACATTCTTTGGTTCTTATTATATTGCGAAATTCCCCATGTAATTACAGTTGCATTTGAGTTGCACTATGCATTCCTGTGCTTGCTTGGTTGCCATATTGGCTTCATTACATCCTCATCCTACCTGTACATGTTCATTGTGGTCTTGGCACCGCATATATTTACTGTTGTCGTCGCTGCATACTTATACATCATGTAGTTCATTTGGGTTGGGCATTGATGCGAATTTTGCTGCCTCTGCAGTGTAGTTTCATCGAGTCTGGATATTCATTGTAGTTTTTCTGGTCGTCATTGTGTACATGTTCATGTGTCCATTTGAAAGTCTGACTACATATTTATACATGCTATCTTGCACAAGCATGTACCTGATTGTGTTGAAGTAGTCTGGTTGTTTTCTCCTAGACTTGCATTGTCGGTACAACATTTGTGTCCCCTGTCTTGGTTGCTTATCAACTTGTTGAAGTCATTTTTTTCTTGCATCACACATCTCGGGTCGTTGCTTCCTATAGGTACCGTCTATGTGCAGTTCCTGTTGCAAGTGCAATTGTAGAATTAGCTCTTGTTGGATTTTGGTATAACTGCTTCTAATTCATATTTGAAGCAGTTTGCATATATGGGTTAATATGTGTTTGTAAACATGTTCATTTGGTGACATTTGTGTGCTGTTTTGTTGATTTGGCCTTGCTAGGGACCGCCTATAGAGATTTTTGGGATTTGACCTCTGTAGCTTCGTTTTGCTGATTTCTATTTCTTCACGGTTGTGGCGAGGCAGTGCACGCGTGCGTGTACTGCAGCCAAAACAGTATTGGCATTTTATGGATATTCGATTATTATTGCTTCTGTGCACTAATTTACTGAGTTTGAATTAGACTGACCCGTGTATTATTTTCTTTTGAATGTAATACTCGGGTCAGACCCGAGTTATTTCAGGTTGTAGATTTTCTTCTTTGAGTTGCTGTTCAGGATATGAAGACTTTTCACATCTTCTGAAGTTGTCATTGTCCTTTTGTAGTAGTCGTGTCATTGTATAGAACGATATGTATTCATGTATATTAGTCGATAATGTACGTGTATATATAACTTCTAGAGTCGACAGTTGTAGTTGTATCGTATGTATTGTGTCAGCTATGTATTAACTGACATCAGTTATATATATATGAGACTTTTGTTTTTATCTGTGTTCCGCAATTATATTATCTGTGTTATTGTTATATCTAATGTCCTAAACTATTATGAACTATCGTAGTTTGTTTTATACTGATAATTGGATATGTCGATGGGAGTAAATAAATAATAGATGAAAAATAAAAAGTATATACCACTCCTATCGAGATAACCAATATTAGTGTAAGGCCAATTACGGATGGTCGCTCCTATCCAGCCTTATTCTTCGTAATAATAGACAGTATTTCTTTTAATGCTCTTTGTTATTATGAGCATAGAGGTGGGGCGTCACAGTTGGTATCAGAGCTTGGGGTTTATGGACATAATATAAAACTTAACTCGGATGGAACATATGTTACAACTATTGGTCGATGTTTTATCTGTGATTTGAGTCAAAACTAAAGTTTTGAAATTTTGATGAAATTTTTAAATATCGTTATTTAAAAATAAAAGTGGAATTGTGTTTTGTTGTTTGGATGAAATTGTGTTCTGATGATTTGATTGATTTGTGTTCTATTTATCAGAGTGCGCAGCGGAAACAGTGAAACTGTCTTCGCTGAGTACAACTGGTAATCTTTTTGATTTAAGAATCAAAATACGAAATTGATATGAATTCCAATTGTTGTTTACATAGCTGTAATTATTTGTTTCTTTGAGAATTTCGAATCCAAATTGAGGATTCGAAGAAATTGCAGATATGTGATTTTTGTTGAAATTTCCGCTGGCTTTCTTTTGTACTAATCATCTATTGATTAGATTTTGCTGTTTTGAATTGTCTTAATTGAAGATACCTTCGAATGATTTCTTTGTTCATTCTGTAGTACGTGCAAAAATTTGAATTGCGCGTTACTGCATTTATTTTTATGTTGAACCGATGCTTGGTTATGAAACGTATTTTGTTGCCGTTATTTTTATAACGGGATTTTACACCAATGCTATATTTTGAAGCATGGTGTTTTGTGGCATTTTTGATGAATGAAAATTCACTGACATTACATTTTGATGTAGATTGTTTTGATGTGATTTTGACGTTTTAAAACTACTGTCGCTTTGGCTTCAGTAAACGCCAAATTTTAAAAGTGGATTTTCAAGCGGTTATTCCGCAATACTGATTTGTAACCGTTTTTACGGTATTTTGAGAAGTACAATTTCCTTATCGAAATTGTTACTGATTTGCTGTTTTAATCACGTGATTGGAAAATTGTTTTAAAATGAAAATTGTTTTATAAATTTTAGCAGTTTGCGTTTTCAAAAGAATGAGAAAGCGACTTAAACGATTCAGCAAAATCGAGGATTATCACCCCTTTCTTTTACTATTTCGCTTAACTCCGGACTTGTCCAGTTGAGAAGGTGAATTGTTATTTTTACAAAATAAATAAAATTGTTTTCAGAAATTTAACAGTTTACGCTTTCAAAAGAATGAGGAAGCGATTTAAATGTTTCAGCAAAATCGAGGACTATGACCCCTTTCTTTTACTGATTCGCTTAATTCCGGACTTGTCCGTTTGAGAATGTAAAGTGTATTTTTACAAAATACACAATTTTTCACTTTCAAGGAAACGATGAAGAGATTTAAACGATTTAGCAAAAGTGCGGAGTATGGAACCACACTTTTACTTTTTCGGTTAATTCCGGACTCGTTAATTGAATATCTGTTGTTTTGATGATTTTGATTAATTTTACACTTTCAAGGAAACGATGAAGAGAATCAAACGATTTAGTAAAACACGTGGTATGGGACATGTGCGTTTGCTATTTCGGTTAATTCCGGACTCGTTAATTGAAACATTTTGATGCTTTCGTGTGCTTTCGAGCCACTATGAGGACCTTCGGGTCATTTGTTGGGCTTTCGGGCCACTCTGCGGACCTTCGGGTCATTTGTTGGGCTTTCGGGCCACTCTACGGACCTTCGGGTCAAATACCAGTACTAGACCTTCGGGTCACTCTGCGGACCTTCGGGTCAATCTGATGGGCGCCAAAATTATGTTGAGTACTTGGTAGGCTTC
Organism: Allium fistulosum; assembly: GCA_030737815.1. NCBI lineage: Eukaryota > Viridiplantae > Streptophyta > Magnoliopsida > Asparagales > Amaryllidaceae > Allium > Allium fistulosum. The sequence continues at coordinate 356,090,285 of CM060906.1, forward strand.
GGCCACTCTGAGATGCACGTGCTGCGAATAAAAAACTCGCCATCTGATGGGATCGATCCAAGCTTTCATGTTGATTTTCTAGTCTTCTTAATTGATTTCTAGATATTTGTTGCTTCCAATTATCTGCAGGTAATTGGATATTTGTTGATATGAGTTCTGATTATCGTTTTTGATAATCAGATATTTGTTGTTTCTAATTATCGCTTGTGATAATTAGATATTTGTTGATATGAGTTCTGATTATCGTTTTTGATAATCAGATATTTGTTGTTTCTAATTATCGCTTGTGATAATTAGATATTTGTTGATATGAGTTCTGATTATCGTTTTTGATAATCAGATATTTGTTGTTTCTAATTATCGCTTGTGATAATTAGATATTTGCTGATATGAGTTCTGATTATCGTTTTTGATAATCAGATATTTGTTGTTTCTAATTATAGCTTGTGATAATTAGATATTTGTTGATATGAGTTCTGATTATCGTTTTTGATAATCAGATATTTGTTGTTTCTAATTATCGCTTGTGATAATTAGATATTTGCTGATATGAGTTTGATTATCGTTTTTGATAATCAGATATTTGTTGTTTCTGATTATCGCTTGTGATAATTAGATATTTGTTGATATGAGTTCTGATTATCGTTTTTGATAATCGGATATTTGTTGCTTTTAATTATCACTTTAGATAATTAAATATTTGTTGATTTGAGATTTAATTATCGCTTTTGATAATTAAATATTTGTTGGTTTGAGAAATTTAATTATCGCTTTTGATAATTAAATATTTGTTGATTTGAGATTTAATTATCACTTTAGATAATTAAATATTTGTTGATTTGAGAAATTTAATTATCGCTTTAGATAATTAAATATTTGTTGATTTGAGATTTAATTATCGCTTTAGATAATTAAATATTTGTTGATTTGAGAAATTTAATTATCGCTTTAAATAATTAAATATTTGTTGATTTGAGAAATTTAATTATCGCTTTAGAAAATTAAATATTTGTTGATTTGAGAAATTTAATTATCACTTTAGATAATTAAATATTTGTTGATTTGAGATTTAATTATCGCTTTTGATAATTAAATATTTGTTGGTTTGAGAAATTTAATTATCGCTTTTGATAATTAAATATTTGTTGATTTGAGATTTAATTATCACTTTAGATAATTAAATATTTGTTGATTTGAGAAATTTAATTATCGCTTTAGATAATTAAATATTTGCTGATTTGAGATTTAATTATCGCTTTAGATAATTAAATATTTGTTGATTTGAGAAATTTAATTATCGCTTTAAATAATTAAATATTTGTTGATTTGAGAAATTTAATTATCGCTTTAGATAATTAAATATTTATTGATTTGAGAAATTTAATTATCGATTTAGATAACTAAATATTTGCTGATTTGAAATTTAATTATTGCTTTAGATAATTAAATATTTGTTGGTTTGAGAGATTTAATTATCGCTTTTGATAATTAAATATTTGTTGATTTGAGATTTAATTATCGTTTTGATCATTAGGTAATTGCAAATTTTGCTGATTGTAAGGTTTTCTAACCTCTAGTTAATTCTAGAGTATGCTGATTTTATTGGATTACTGTTTTCTATCTATCTCTATCTTTGTAATAGTTAGAGTTTGTTAATTATGGAATTTGTGTTTTCTAGTTAATTATTGGATAACTAGATATTTGCAATTGCGATTTATGATTATGTTTCATAATTATCTTTGTTGATAATTAGATTTCGTTGTTTTCTAATTATCGTATCGATAATTAGATATTATGGTTTTATGAATTTCTGTATTCTAATTGTCTGATTGATAATTGAATATAGCTGATAATTGTATTTATCCGGTTTTGCTGTTTTCTGATTATCTATTGATAATTAGATTTTGTGAAGATTGCGAATTTCCTTTATGAAATTAAAAGATTTCTTTGATGTTTGAATACTCGACTTTTATTTTTCTAGCTTAACTAGTTTATGTTAGAAAAGTACTTGTCATTGACGACCGTAATTATGAAAATTGCGGGGACACAATTTTTATAAGGAGGGGAGTCTATAACAACCCGGGATTTTGCTGTTAAATTATCTTCGTCAATAATCGATTAGAATGCTAGTTAATTGCTCGATTGAGTTTTTGATCGATCGGAATCCTTTGTTAAATTGGTTATTTAAAAATTTGCAATTGGAATTTAAATCTAGTTAAAATTCTTTTTAAGTAATTTTGGCTAAGAATTGATTGGGCTCTAAAAATTCTAATCTCGGCCCAATATTCCTTTTCATTTATACTCGACCCGTTTCCCTTTTTAATTCCATTGGACCCGTTCCTCTTTTCAACCTAATTCGTTCAAAGCCATAGAGTAATCAATCGGAAAAAAATGGTGGCTTCGGCTTCTTCGAAAATTAGGGCTGCCGCAGTTTATGCTGCTAACTTCGTTCGTATCCTCGACTGCTTCGGTCTCATTTCGACTGCTTCAATTCGTCGACAAGGTGAGTACTCTCAACTCACATCTAATTTAACTATGCTTGGCTGTAATTTTGTGTAGTTCGATTCTCACCATTTCTCTGGCGATATTAAGCTCGGCTTTGATTTTGTTTTGATGGTCCACTGCGACATTGGTTTGTCCATCTGTTTTCATTTTTGCCTATACTTGATGCTCTCGGTTTTGATTTTTGTGGCCATCATGACTTTGTTTATTCGAAGCGATTTAGTTCGTTATGATGTTGATGAGTTAGTTTGACTTGGACAGATGTTTATTGTCTTCGGCCTTAACTCTAATTGTGTTTTCCTCCGTGACTTCGGCGTTGTCACTGTTAGTTGATATTCACTCTGTTTTTGTTCGAAACTGCTATGACTGGTTGGTATTGTTGTTTCAGTTGTATTTGTGTTGAGACTTTCAATTGCATTTGAGTTGCAACTGTTATTTGATTTCGGTGTTGGCTTACGACCTTAAGTTTGAACTATTAAAAATAATTTCGTGAATTTATAGCTTGACTTTGACATGTTCATCGCCACCTGATTTTGATAATTATTCATAGTCGATTTTGTTTTGACTTCGATCGCTCTGATTTTGCTGTGGGAATTTCTGGCTTTGTTCTCAGATATGAATTACTCTGCTTGATTTTATTGTCTAGAACTCGAGTTGCTTCAATTTTCTGCATTGTACATGATTTCGAGTATATTGGGCTTAACCAGTTTGGCCCATTGCATCAGTTTTGATCAGAACTACTATTTGATTCTGGTTTTGTATTTAGGATGACATTGGCCAGTCATTTTAGCATGAAGTTATAGTTACATTCTTTGGTTCTTATTATATTGCGAAATTCCCCATGTAATTACAGTTGCATTTGAGTTGCACTATGCATTCCTGTGCTTGCTTGGTTGCCATATTGGCTTCATTACATCCTCATCCTACCTGTACATGTTCATTGTGGTCTTGGCACCGCATATATTTACTGTTGTTGTCGCTGCATACTTATACATCATGTAGTTCATTTGGGTTGGGCATTGATGCGAATTTTGCTGCCTCTGCAGTGTAGTTTCATCGAGTCTGGATATTCATTGTAGTTTTTCTGGTCGTCATTGTGTACATGTTCATGTGTCCATTTGAAAGTCTGACTACATATTTATACATGCTATCTTGCACAAGCATGTACCTGATTGTGTTGAAGTAGTCTGGTTGTTTTCTCCTAGACTTGCATTGTCGGTACAGCATTTGTGTCCCCTGTCTTGGTTGCTTATCGACTTGTTGAAGTCATTTTTTTCTTGCATCACACATCTCGGGTCGTTGTTTCCTATAGGTACGGTCTATGTGCAGTTCCTGTTGCAAGTGCAATTGTAGAATTAGCTCTTGTTGGATTTTGGTATAACTGCTTCTAATTCATATTTGAAGCAGTTTGCATATATGGGTTAATATGTGTTTGTAAACATGTTCATTTGGTGACATTTGTGTGCTGTTTTGTTGATTTGGCCTTGCTAGGGACCGCCTATAGAGATTTTTGGGATTTGACCTCTGTAGCTTCGTTTTGCTGATTTCTATTTCTTCACGGTTGTGGCGAGGCAGTGCACGCGTGCGTGTACTGCAGCCAAAACAGTATTGGCATTTTATGGATATTCGATTATTATTGCTTCTGTGCACTAATTTACTGAGTTTGAATTAGACTAACCCGTGTATTATTTTCTTTTGAATGTAATACTCGGGTCAGACCCGAGTTATTTCAGGTTGTAGATTTTCTTCTTTGAGTTGCTGTTCAGGATATGAAGACTTTTCACATCTTCTGAAGTTGTCATTGTCCTTTTGTAGTAGTCGTGTCATTGTATAGAACGATATGTATTCATGTATATTAGTCGATAATGTACGTGTATATATAACTTCTAGAGTCGACAGTTGTAGTTGTATCGTATGTATTGTGCCAACTATGTATTAACTGACATCAGTTATATATATATGAGACTTTTGTTTTTATCTGTGTTCCGCAATTATATTATCTGTGTTATTGTTATATCTAATGTCCTAAACTATTATGAACTATCGTAGTTTGTTTTATACTGATAATTGGATATGTCGATGGGAGTAAATAAATAATAGATGAAAAATAAAAAGTATATACCACTCCTATCGAGATAACCAATATTAGTGTAAGGCCAATTACGGATGGTCGCTCCTATCCAGCCTTATTCTTCGTAATAATAGACAGTATTTCTTTTAATGCTCTTTGTTATTATGAGCATAGAGGTGGGGCGTCACATACTATTTAATAATGTTATATTAAAAAACGTAGCGGTCAATGAGCGTTATGCACTATAGTAGAGATTTTGCGGGGGCTTTAGCAGGGATTTAACTACACAGATATGAAGTGTAGTTGCAAGTTAGGAAAAAATCATGAAAAGGAAAAAAGTCACTATCTTACGATGATGTGTAGGATGATTCAGACACATCAACAAGAGAAAGTGAGCTAGAGCCAGAAAATGCCAACGTATGCTTCATGGAAGATGATGATTAGATATGGAACTCTAACAAAGAAATTATGAATGTTTTGAATTTCATGTATAAAGGTTACAAAATACTTAGAAAGCAATATAAAAATAGTTTACTAAAAGCAGATGGATTAAAAATGTATAATGACATGCTAACTGAGGAAAAGTAGTTTCTAGAAGATGAGATTGAAAGACTTAATAGATTTAATAACGATAAGGATTTAAAACTGGAAATTTTTTAAAAACTTGAAAGTGAAAATGAGTTTTGAAATAGAGAATATTTCAATGAAATCTGAGATAATTTGTACAAGTAGCAAAATTACATCTTTAAACAATGTTATTCTTATCTGCATAAGGACAATGATAAAATGAAATTGATGTTGTTAAATTTAATAAGGGTAAAGAAAATTTTGATAGCATATTGTCTTCATCTAGACCTTCAAATAAGAAACATGGACTTGGATACACCCCAAAGCCTAAACAAAATAAAAATGGTGCTCAAAGTACGAAATATGTTAAGCCTACCAAATTCAAACCTAAACTAAGCAGGTTAAAATTTAAACCCGCAAATATATTTATTAATACACGAGTTCCTAAAAATTTGGATAATAATAACATGAAAGAATATATGTATAATTTTACTAATAAAGTTTTTTATTTGGATATTTTATTTTTAAAGGGTAACTCTTAATGTGTTTGGTTTCCCAAAACATAATTTTATGGGCCCTAAGTAAAACTAGGTACCAGTGTGCATATTTTATATATTTCAGGTACATGATAACGCGATATGTATTAAGAAGGAGAAATGGATACTGGACAACGGATGTCCAAAGCATATGACGAGAAATTCACATATATTGAGCGACATTATATACAAAGATGGTGGAACCATGAATTTCAAGGATAATTCAAAGGATATGTTATTGGCATTGGTAACGTCGGTAACTCTGAAACTCCTCTTATTTCTAATGTTTTTCTTGTTAAAAATTTGAAACATAATATATTAAGTATAAGTAAGTATATGATAAAGGTTTTATAATTAAGTTTGAAAAAGATGACTATTTTATTTTAGATCATGATTCTAATGTTGGAATTAGCCTGTTTGGTGTGAAATGAGTAAATTTCAAATAAAAAATCCCTATTTGGATCTTTGTAGGCCTATGAAATCTATGAAATAGCATTAGATCCAATTATATACATTAAAATAAAATCATATTTTATTTTAAATATTTTATATTTGTTTAATTAATCATATTAGTTAAGTTTATTTAATGTTTGTTTTGAATATATCATATGTATGTATGTATTCATAACATACATGATAACATAAGATACACATCACACTAAAAATATATCAAGCGTGATATATATATATATGTGTGTGTGTGTGTGTGTGTGCACGCGCGCTCGCGCGTGTGTAATTTAATTAGGTGTTTTATATTATATTATATAGGTATGTGAAAGGTCATATTGTTATTATGGGTCATGAATCAAGGGATTGTAAATGTGAGAAGTGTATAATTAATTAGAAGTTATATTTTGTCACCATTGGGTAAAAAAGGTCATATGGGCATATAAAGTGCTAATTACAAAGGAATACTTATATATGACATAATAACATAATAATATACGAGCATGTGTACAACTATATACATACATACATACAGATATTTGGAATTATATCTATTGTATATACATATATATTATACTTATATATACATATGATAAATTCATATGCATATCAGAAACATAATGTTAATACCTCCATTATTGATTTTGATGATAACAACCTTGATAATAATAATACATTCATATAAAATATGGATACTAATGGTTTGCCAAGGCATATAATATATAGTGCAGGATATTATACATGTGTTGAATTGAAGACTGTTGTAACGGCCGCAGTTCCGTACCCCTTTGAGTCGGCAACATTCTCCATCAGTACAACCCAAATTGGACGGAAATACGAACCACTAGGGTTAAAGAAGAAAGAGGTAGAAGAAGAAACAGAAAACAACATCAGAATCTCACAATCGCAGCGGAACAAAATATAATACATAACACAAATTTTCATACAAAAGAATCCGAAACTGTTTAATACTTACAATCATCAGAGTACACAATTATCACATCAAATCTGGACAGTTTAGTAACTTGTCCATACACAACGGAATATACAAATCTATGGAAATATGCCTCGTCATCCAGCTCGTCTCCTGAGCTCCACAGCATCCTATCCTGTATCTGTAATACTCGGTCTGACCCGAGCATTATAATAAAATAACACCCGAGTCAGTCTGGAAAACCAGCATGAGAAAACACACTCAATTGAATTATTAAAGTTTTCAAAATCCTTTGAAATCAAAGGTATCTCGTAAGACCACGCCACAAATAAACATGCCGGGTTTTTACCTTACGATAACCAAAACATTTTTATTAAAACCATCTGATATTATAATAGTGTCTATAGAAAGTAAAATAGAATCTGGCTGAAATGCTTGCATCTCACGTTCCAGCAATAGTTGGGCACAATCAAAACCGTACATGCGCTTATTGGAGATTGGATTCCATACAATGGCAGGGCTACTGGGGTACCGCCCGTCACAGTACCTGGCCTAGATCAGAGTACCAAGGATCATGCCCGATCCCCTACAACACAAGACAAGACTACCCCTTACTGGATAGTCTGAATAAGATCACCTCGCGGTTGGGATCAGCAACCGCCACTAAGCCGAAATCAAAAAGGGAGATTTAGACAGGGATGACCTTACCCTAATTGGTTGCTAGCCACTTAGCCTTGCTGCACCTTCCCTGTTTTAGCCATTCCCGGTTGATGAGGCTTGAGGCTATGCGTTACCTTTTTAGCACACATTCACTTAGAATGCTCATCGTCCTTCTGACGATGGTCTGATAGCATTCATCCATACAAGTTGCCCTGGGTCTGGACAAATCGAACCACCATCTTCACCATCTTCACAGTATTCATTCGCTACGTTCAAACCGGATCGAAGTGGTTTTCGGATAATTAAATCCGACCCGGTCTCTTCGAAACGATCAGCGTATTGGCCAATATTGATAGTCAGTTATTTAACTATCAAATTTAAACAATCATCCAACCAATTGTTTTATTCCCACTAAAAAGCACCAAGTCCTTTAAATATTTAGCTTTTAACCAAATTAAATTACTTTACCCAAAATACACTTAAAACATTTAAATAAACTAGTTCCATTACTTTACTCAAAATAACACTTATAAATTCTAAATAATTTCCCGAGTAAAACTTCAGCGAGAAACTACTTTTCAAAATAAACTATTATATAAGGTATAAATATTCAATAGTTATCCTTTGCATCAAAATACTAATTCATCCTTTGAAAAATAATTGCTACTATAATTAACTTAAATAAATATTTACTTTAAAATTTTGAAACAACTAAATAATAATTTTTCTAAACATTCATTCAAAAACAATTTTTAAAACTTTTAAACCATACTTAAAAATCTCCTTTGAAATTATACTTGGCTTTCCAGGAATTTACACTTTTCATTCCAATATAACCGTCCAATATTTATAAATCCTTCCCGATTTATTTCCACTTTAATTTACGTCCCAATCTCGTAAATTTTTACCTTTCCATACTTTTAAAAATAAAACCACCTTTTTATTTTTAAAATAATTTACCCTTTCCTTATAAATTCCCATCGTGAATTTAAAATCTCAAATATCAACTGATATTTATTTCACTTTATTTATAAATGCCGTTTATAAATCCATAGTCTCATTCTCCTTTTAATCACTATTTTCAAAACACTTAATCGATTTTCAAAATTAACTCCATTTTAAAATACCTTCCTTTACTTACCCAAATTTTATTCCAAAACCCATTAGTTCCATATTCAGTCCTTTATTATAATTTAAAAACGTATTTAAATCTGAAATATCAATTTCATACTTAGAAATCTTTCTTTGAAAACACACTTAGCTTTCCAAGCAAATACACTTTCCATTTATTTAAAATCTTTATTTTTTCCCATGTTCGAGATTTATTTAATAGGATTTAAAAATCAAACTTTTTATCCTTTCCCAAATTCATTATTTTAAATTTATCCAAATTCACTATATTTACTTTACTTAAAAATTACCCTTTTTTATTTTTCTTCAAAAATCCAATCTTTATTATTTTTGACATCTTAAAGTACCAAAATATATTCAACCAATCATAGCATTCATTATTTCAATTTCCAATATAACCAATATAATCTATCACAGATTATCAAATAAATCACATCACTGAATATGAAATAATTCAACATTTTGAGGAACCCAGTTGGATCCCTCCAACCTGTTTCCCTACATCCACAGATGTTAGCACAATATAAAATACCAATTCCACTTCGAGGTGGAATATCGCGGTATATGGGGTTATATTCATATCATCCGCTATTATGCGGCGCATAGGGTCTCATTCGCTATATAATGCGGGAAAATCAATCACTCCAATATATATATACTACTATATATAATATATCACATCCAGACTGATAATAAATTATCAATTCAAGCAATCAATCCAATAATTTAATTTTAACTAATTAAATTAACTAGTAATCCAATTTGAGTGAGATTAACTCACCTTTGATTTTATTTGCAGTCCACTTCAATCTCCACTTGGTTTTCACGATTTTTAACCTTGTATAAACATTATATGTTTTATTAATATTCGAAACAATCGAACAATTAATTACTACTTACATATTTAATTTAAACTAATAATTTGGTTTTAAACTAATAATTAAATTTCAAACTAATTTTCCTTTAATAAAATATATATTTAGTAATTAAAATAACTAAATAAGTTTATTAAATATAAATTAATCTCCTTACTACATTATTTTAAAAATTAAACTAGTAAATCAAAATAGGTATATATATAAATATACATATTTATTTTATTTTTCTTTGAAGCTGAATATAAGTCCTTTGTAAAATTTAAAAATCCATCTTCTTTCTCTTTTTTTTCTATAAATAATAACAGAAATCTGTTTTACTGTATATATACAAATTGTATATAAATCTTTAAATTGAGGAATAAATCGTTTTATAAACTTACCGCTACTCCCCTTTATTGTTTTAAACTTTAAAAAAAAATTCTGTTTATTTCCTAACCTGTATACACACACACATATATATATATAATTAGATAAATACATGTATATACCTTCACTGCCCCTTACTAACGAAACCCTAGCCCTCGAACTTCGGCTTCCATCACCGACCATCGAGCCTCTCTTGAGTATGCGCGCTTTAATCTCAAAACCCTCCCCCACTAGAGACTACGTCGTCGAAGTCGGGTCGCAACCCAAACCTAGCGCGACTTTGCCCCATACGACCCGCTATCACTTCGAGATGCACTGCCATTCTACTTCCCCGCGTCTTCAGCCACTCCACTCGCTTGCACCGGGCCCAGCCCTAAAGCTTTGAATTCAAAATCGATTTCGAATTCTGAGTATTCCATTTTTTTAAGAGATTTGAATTGAGGGGTGAGGAATCTCGGATCTGGGACGTGAAACTAGAATGTGAATTTAAGAGGACGAACTGATTTTATTTTAATTTTTTTGATTTTGTTTTCTGCTATGCCCTTTCCTTTCGTTCGTTTGTTTAAAGCTGTAGGAGGCATACAAATATAAACAGAAGAAGATGGCCACGCGTACACTACTAGGTCTGCACTAGGGTGGCTAATATCTGATGAAAGGAAGAGACAGATGTGAAGGGTTGAAGAAGCCAGCTACAGTGATCTCGAAAAAGTTATGATGGGAAAGAATTTCAACTGAAGTAAATTTGAGTGGTCAAACAATATATTATATTCAAGTTGTCTCGATTTACGTAGCTTAAAATCGCGAACCCCTATCGAGGCATGCCGCCAGGCATTTATAATGTTATACCCCTATTTCGAACGCAATGGAAAAGGTTTCGAGTCCTAATTCGATCGTATGAGGAAGATAGCTTTTTGGACCAGTTATTATATTGAATTCGATATAAATTTCAGCGCGTTTATATCTCGTATGCTCACACGATAACTCCAAATGCTACGAAAATTGAAATCCGATAATAATACACTATTACGGATCCAATGGAACTGGTTTCGTTGAATTCCGAGACCATGCCTCGGAAGGCTATTTTTAAATGTTAATTTAAACGATATCTTTTTAAAACTTAACAAAACAGTTTTAATTTCAACTTTAAAAAGTTCTATTATCTCCAGTATTATCAATATAAATTTTACAAGTCTTCAAATTATTTTTAACAGGCTTAGAATTGAAGATTCAATATTTATCCCATTTCAAACAATTAAATTCAATAATTTAATTGCCAAATTCCTAGTGATATTTGAAATTCAAGTTAAACTAACTTTTAAATATTTAAAATGAATTAAATATTCCAATTTCAAATATTCAGAAATTTCGGGTCATCACATTCCTCCCCCCTTAAAAGAAGTTCGTCCCCGAAATTACTGGTTAAGAGGAATGGTCCATAACCCGTTACTATTCGCAATCCTAACAGTTTTTAACAATACCCAAAACCATCTTTTTTATAAAGACATTATCACCCTTACTAACTTTCCAAACTTCTTCCATTAGTTCCAACCGATATCACTTATCCAACCATTCAAATTTAAACTTAAAATCAATTTTAAATTATCAAAATTTTCTCAATATTTTTCTAACTCTCTAAATTTTCGAAAAATTTCGCCAGCGTCTCCTTTGCGCGGCTAGATCGGTACAACTACAAAATTGCCTCTACGGCCCCCAAATTTCCGAAAGGAAACAAAAGCCAAGTGACTAGATCGGAAAATTATCAAATTTCATACGACAATTTAAATACATACCTTTTTGTCGGGCAATACAAATTTATCTTCTGAAATCCAAAAACCCCAACTTCCCTTTTACTTTAAATTTCATGTATCCTACTTAGCAATAATATCCAATTACAGAATCCAAAATCATTTTATTCACTTCCTTTTCAACATTTTCAAAATTTGCTTTACTTAAGCCCGTACGACGCACATATATCATCCGTATGCAATATCAAATTCGATCGCTCACTCGATCACACAATTTCACTTCCGAACTAGTATCGTCCACACGACTCTCTAGTGCGGACTCAGATCAGGTTTCTTGATCATAAACCTTCTCCTTGCATAGCCATATACTATGATAGAGAATTTCTAGAATCAAACAAAAATCCATATCCAGGGTTCGCCGTTGAAAATCGAGTGAAAAATCCCAACTTGGATCGATATATTTATCTCGAAATTCTGTGCTCGAATCTGGATCAAATCGCTATGCGAATAAAATAATATACGTACATCTTACGTATTTATCTCCATTGATTATTAGCTATATTAATTCTCTTTTTATTCACATTTATTTTGATTTCTATACACCTATTCTCAATTTCCCATTTCACAACTTCCAATTTGATTTTCATCCAATTATTAACTTAGTATACTTCCAATACCAAATTTACTTAAGAACTTTCTCCATTCATTTCTTATGTTCAATATAAATATTTTATATACTTCTTATATTTATTTTTACTTCACTATTAAAGTTTATATTCAAATTGAATTCCAATTCCATATAAATTTCAATTTGCTTCAATTTACTAATTCATCTCAAATCTCAATACTTTTATTTCCATCCTTTATCCAAATTTTCATTTTCAGTTTTACTTAAATTCAATTTATCTCCAAACTTTGAATATTGAATTTTATTCACCTTATCTCAACCCATATTTATTTAATCCATTTCTAAAACTATTCCCACTTACCAATTATTCATATCTCATACACTTCTATTCCCAAACTTTTACTATTTTTAGGCCACTTCGAATTAATTCTATAACTTCACTTTACTTTACACAATTTAAATTAAATATCATCCCAATATTCAATTAAATTCATTTTCTTACCAATTTAAATCAATTTGTTTACTTACATATTTTATTACAATCCTTTGCTTTATTTAGTCCAACCCGACAAATTTTCCATACCATACAATTCGAATTTAAACTCCAATATCCAGTTTCAATTCCATTTACTTACAAATATAAATTCATTTGTCTATCCACAATTTTATTTCCAACTTATAACTTTTTATTTCAATGCCCATTTTACTTAGTCTACTTAGACTTTTTCTTTAAAATTTATTTTTATTTAACTTGATTTAGTTACATTCCATTTCCATTCAAACTTTTAAACTTCCATAAGTTTTCCAACTTGTTTAAATCCCCTTCACTACTCTTTTTAATTTACTTCATTCAATTGGTTCGCTTCCCGCTTTATTTTATGGTCACACTTACTTTGATTTAACTCTTCTTCAAGTTAAATTTTTATTCAACAGATTTCAACTTTTACAAGTTATCAAAACCATTTATATCCCATAAACATTTTAATTAAACTCCCAGAGTTTTAAACAATTGCTTAAACATTCCAAAAGCTTTTTTTTGAAATCATACATACCCAAACCAAATTATTCCTTTGCATTCCAAAATCAACCCACTTTTGCAAACAAACACCAATCCAAAACACCCAGGTAGTAATTTCTCCCTTGGAAACTCGAAAATGAACATCGGTGATGCTGCAGTCATCACCGAAATTATTTCCAGCGACCGAAAAGAGTTCAGTGCACTTACCTCTTTAAAAACATTTTCAAATATTTTTAACTCCAAATCCCACCAGATTTCATATCCACTTCAAAAAAATATTTTCGAATAATATCCTTATTATTCCTCCAAAATCGTTGAAAATCATTTTCAACCCAAAAGAAATTAATTTTTTCTCAAAATTTCAAATTTCAAATTCTTTCAATCTATTTTCAAATATTACCTGGAGTTTTACCCCGTTTCAATTATAAATCACATTTATAATTCACATTACAAATCTCATTCTATTAATGAATTTATTTCCTTAACTTTGGTTATAATTTCAATTACTTATTCAATTTCCACAACAACAATGATAATAATTTAATATTATCACTTCCTAACAACCAAGCAAACCATATACTATAATAATTTACAAAAATTATTTCTTTTATATACGAAAATAATTTTTGGGCAAAATTATTTCATTCACCCTATTTAAAACAATAAAGTGTCGAATTATTCTGTACAAGTGCTTAGAGATCCCTATCAATAACGTTAATTACTCGTATTGACCAGAATCCATAAACCAGTCAACAAACCAATCAACACAATATAAAACAATTTTATATTCACTAACAAATACGCGCTTATATCTGTTAATACACTCAAACTCATTCTAGAGTACTACTGACTCTATCTCTAATGAGCAATCCCCACCAGAGCCAAGGTTCTCTCTTAACCTTCAGCTCTGATACCAAGTGTAACGGCCCGCAGTTCCGTACCCCTTTGAGTCGGCAACATTCTCCATCAGTATAACTCAAATTGGACGGAAATACGAACCATTAGGGTTAAAGAAGAAAGAGGTAGAAGAAGAAACAAAAAACAACATCATAATCTCACAATCGTAGCGGAACAAAATATAATACATAACACAGATTTTCATACAAAAGAATCTGTAATTGTTTAATACTTACAATCATCAGAGTACACAATTATCACATCAAATCTGGACAGTTTAGTAACTTGTCCATACACAGCGGAATATAAAAATCTACGGAAATACGCCTCGTCATCCAGCTCGTCTCTTGAGCTCCACAACATCCTATCCTGTATCTGCAATACTCGGTCTGACCCGAGCATTATAATAAAAAAACACCCGAGTCAGTCTGGAAAACAAGCGTGAGAAAACACACTCAATCGAATTATTAAAGCTTTCAAAATCCTTTGAAATCAAAGGTATCTCGTAAGACCACGCCACAAATAAACATGCCGGGTTTTTACCTTACGATAACCAAAACATTTTTATTAAAACCGTCTGATATTATAATAGTGTCTATAGAAAGTAAAATAGAATCTAGCTGAAATGCTTGCATCTCATGTTCCAGCAATAGTTGGGCACAATCAAAACCGTACAGGCGCTTATTGGAGATTGGATTCCATACAATGGCAGGGCTACTGGGGTACCGCCCGTCACAGTACCTGGCCTAGATCAGAGTACCGAGGATCACGCCCGAGCCCCTGCAACACAAGACCGGACTACCCTTACCGGATAGTCCGAATAAGATCACCCCGCGGTTGGGATCAGCAACCGCCACTAAGACGAAATCAAAAAGGGACATCTAGACAGGGATGACCTTACCCTAATTGTTTGCTTGCCACTCCCCTATTTTAGCCATTCCCGGTTGATGAGGCTTGAGGCTATACGTTACCTTTTTAGCACACATTCACTTAGAATGCTCATCGTCCTCCTGACGATGGTCTGATAGCATTCATCCATACAAGTTGCCCTGGGTCTGGACAAACCGAATCACCGTCTTCACCATCTTCACGGTATTCATTCGCTACGTTCAAACCGGATCGAAGTGTTTTCGGATAATTAAATCTGATCCTGGTCTCTTCGAAACGATCAGCGTATTGGCCAATATTGATAGTCGGTTATTTAACTATCAAATTTAAACAATCATCCAACCAATTGTTTCATTCCCAATGAAAAGCACCAAGTCCTTTAAATATTTAGCTTTTAACCAAATTAAATTACTTTACCCAAAATACACTTAAAACATTTAAATAAACTACTTCCATTACTTTACTCAAAATAACACTTATAAATTCTAAATAATTTCCCGAGTAAAACTTTAGCCGGAAACTACTTTTCAAAATAAACTATTATATAAGGTATAAATATTCAATAGTTATCCTTTGCATCAAAATACTAATTCAACCTTTGAAAAATAATTGCTACTATAATTAACTTAAATAAATGTTTATTTTAAAATTTTAAAACAACTAAATAATAATTTTTCTAAACATTCATTCAAAAACAATTTTTAAAACTTTTAATCCATACTTAAAAATCTCCTTTGAAATTATACTTGGCTTTCCAGGAATTTACACTTTTCATTCCAATATAACCGTCCAATATTTATAAATCCTTCCCGATTTATTTCTACTTTAATTTACGTCCCAATCCCGTAAATTTTTACATTTCCATACTTTTAAAAATAAAACCACCTTTTTATTTTTAAAACAATTTACCCTTTCCTTATAAATTCCCACCGTGAATTTAAAATCTCAAATATCCACTGATATTTATTTCACTTTATTTTTAAACCCCGTTTATAAATCCATAGTCCCATTCTCCTTTTAATCACTATTTTCAAAACACTTAATCGATTTTCAAAATTAACACCATTTTAAAATACCTTCCTTTACTTACCCAAATTTTATTCCAAAACCGTTAATTCCATATTCACTCCTTTATTATAATTTAAAAACTTATTTAAATCTGAAATATCAATTCATACTTAGAAATCTTTCTTTGAAAACACACTTAGCTTTCCAGGCAAATACACTTTCCATTTATTTAAAATCTTTATTTTTCCCCATGTTCGAGATTTATTTAATAGGATTTAAAAATCAAACCTTTTATCCTTTCCCAAATTCATTATTTTAAATTTATCCAAATTCACTATATTTACTTTACTTAAAAATTACCCTTTTCTATTTTTCTTCAAAAATCCAATCTTTATTATTTTTGACATCTTAAAGTACCAAAATATATTCAACCAATCATAGCATTCATTATTTCAATTTCCAATATAACCAATATAATCTATCACAGATTATCAAATAAATCACATCACTGAATATGAAATAATTCAACATTTTGACGAATCCAGTTGGATCCCTCCAACCTGTTTCCTTGCATCCACAGATGATAGCACATTATAAAATACCAATTCCACTTCGAGGTGGAATATCGTGGTATATTGGGTTATATTCATATCATCCGCTATTATGCGACGCATAGGGTCTCATCCGCTATATAATGCGGGAAAATCAATTACTCCAATATATATATATATATATATACTACTATATATAACATATCACATCCAGACTGACAATAAATTATCAATTCAAGCAATCAATCCAATAATTTAATTTTAACTAATTAAATTAACTAGTAATCCAATTTGAGTGAGATTAACTCACCTTTAATTTTATTTGCAGTCCACTTCAATCTCCACTTGGTTTTCACGATTTTTAACCTTGTATAAACATTATATGTTTTATTAATATTCGAAACAATCGAACAATTAATTACTACTTACTTATTTAATTTAAACTAATAATTTGGTTTTAAACTAATAATTAAATTTCAAACTAATTTTCCTTTAATAAAATATATTTTTAGTAATTAAAATAACTAAATAAGTTTATTAAATATAAATTAATCTCCTTACTACATTATTTTAAAAATTAAACTAGTAAATCAAAATAGGTATATATATACATATTTATTTTAGTTTTCTTTGAAGCTGAATATAAGTCCTTTGTAAAATTTTAAAATCCACCTTCTTTCTCTTTTTTTCTATAAATAATAACAGAAATCTGTTTTACTGTATATATACAAATTGTATATAAATCTTTAAATTGAGGAATAAATCGTTTTATAAACTTACCGCTACTCCCCTTTTCTGTTTTAAACTTTACAATTTTTTTCTGTTTATTTCCTAACCTATATATATATATAGAATTAGATAAATATATGTATATACCTTCACTGCCCCTTACTGACGAAACCCTAGCCCTCGAACTTCGGCTTCCATCACCGACCATCGAGCCTCTCTTGAGTATGCGCGCCTTAATCTCGAAACCCTCCCCCACCAGAGACTACGTCGTCGAAGTCGGGTCGCAACCCAAACCTAGCGTGACTTCGCCCCATACAACCCGCTATCACTTCGAGATGCACTACCGTTCTACTTCCCCGCACCTTCAGCCCCTCCACTCGCTCGCGCCGGGCCCAGCCCTAAAGCTTTGAATTCAAAATCGATTTCGAATTCTGAGTATTGCATTTTTTTTAAGAGATTTGAATTGAGGGGTGAGGAATCTCGGATCTGAGACGCGAAACTAGAATGTGAATTTAAGAGGACGAACTGATTTTATTCTTTTTTTTTATTTTGTTTTCTGCTCTGCCCTTTCCTTTCGTTCGTTTATTTAAAGCTGTAGGAGGCATACGAATATAAACTGAAGAAGATGGCCATGCGTACACTACTAGGTCTGCACTAGGGTGGCTAATATCTGATGAAAGGAAGAGACAGATATGAAGGGTTGAAGAAGCCAGCTACAGTGATCTTGAAAAAGTTATGATGGGAAAGAATTTCAACTGAAGGAAATTTGACTGGTCAAACAATATATTATATTCAAATTGTCTCGATTTACGTAGCTTAAAATCGTGAACCCCTATCGAGGCGTGCCGCCAGGCGTTTATAATGTTATACCCCTATTTCGAACGCAATGGAAAAGGTTTCGATTTCTAATTTGATCGTATGAGGAAGATAGTTGTTTGGACCCAGTTATTATATTGAATTCGATATAAATTTCAGCGCGTTTATATCCCGTATGCTCACACGATAACTCCAAATGCTACGAAAATTGAAATCCGATAATAATACACTATTACAGATCCAATGGAACTGGTTTCGTTGAATTCCAAGACTGTGCCTCGGAAGGCTATTTTTAAATGTTAATTTAAACGATATATTTTTAAAACTTAACAAAACAGTTTCAATTTCAACTTTAAAAAGTTCTATTATCTCCAGTATTATCAATATAAATTTTACAAGTCTTCAAATTATTTTTAACAGACTTAGAACTGAAGATTCAATATTTATCCCATTTCAAACAATTAAATTCAATAATTTAATTGCCAAATTCCTAGTGATATTTGAAATTCAAGTTAAACTAACTTTTAAATATTTAAAATCAATTAAATATTCCAATTTCAAATATTTAGAAATTCCGAGTCGTCACAACTGTAAGGTATAAAGACTTAAAGAATGGACATAAAGACTCATGAGTATAAAGACCAAGACATGAAGATCTCAAGACTGTAATAAAGTTTATAGAGTCATAGAATATTGTTAAAGTCCCTGTAGTAATTTTTGATCTCTATTTCCCATTTTCTAGTCCTTATCTTTGAAACAAAATATATTTAAAAATATTATATAAAAGTTTACAAAGGTTAAAATGCTTATAAACTATGTTTAAACTATTTTACAAAGTATCAAATTATTTTACATAGTATAGGATTTTCAAAACATTTTAAAATAAACAAGTTTTTAAATTACACTAGCCTATGTCGACATGTAGGCAAATGGTATGTCGACATACATGCCGCAATTTTGAAATTCAAATTTTGAAATGAAGTGCCTATTCGTCATAACTCTTCGTGAATGGATATGTCTGTTTATTCTCTATATATAGGGGGTTTCAAACGAATTTTTAATAATTACTTTTTTATTATCTTCTCTTACTTTGCCAAAATTTCTAGTGAAAAGTATATTTAAATCTTCTCAAATTCAATCAAAATCAATTCAATCTTCATTGTATTGATTCTCTACTATTTACCCTCTGATTTCAATCATCTCTCTCTCGATCAAAGATCAAAGTGATGTACAAGAGACTATGGGATTCAATATAACCAAAGATCAAGAAATTGTCTTTGGAAAAACCATCAAACTCTAATTGTATTTGCTTAGGTGTGATTGTAGCCTGTTCAAATCAATTGGATATGCTTGGTAGCCCTAAAATCCGAATAGGTGTGCTTGTAGCCCGTCCAAATCAAGTGAGTGTACCCTAAGCCTAGAAAATCAGGAGGGTGTGTCTTGTAGCCTCGAAATCGAGATTGTAATTGGGTTTGCCTTCTACCCGTTGAAAGATTGGCATTTGAAGTCCAAGCAATTGTACATGGTTGGACATAGGGTAACTTCGAACCAGTATAAAAATCCTAGTGTGAACTCTCTAATTCTTTACTTTTTACTTTATTGCATTTATACATATCTTTGTTTGCATCTGTGATTGTTGATTCTCCATTGGTTAATAATAATCTTGAAAGAATTTTAAAAAAGATTCATAAAAATTAGAAAACACTATACACCCCTCTTTAGTGTTTAATTAGCCTTAAGATACATAATTCGGTAACCCACGCATAAATGCCTGTATATACATATGTTTAAATATATTATACTATATGTATACAGTCGGTATACACATATTAATAGTGCCATGTATATATATAGTTAAGACACACACACACACATGTATGTATGTATATGTTATATATATATTGCCATGATGAAAATATTAAGTTTATATAAATACACACACATATATACATAAAAATCTAAAAATAATTTATAAAATTAAATTTCAAATTTATCTATTTTACTTAGTAAACATACAAAAATCTTGATTTAAATTAAAATTGACTTGATCAAATATTTTGAATATAAATAATATTTTACTACTTCAACTAATATAAAGATATTCATATAATATTAAAATTCAATATTTAAATCAAATGATAATGGTATCAATAATTTATATGTGTATATTATAATATTAGATCAAATGATAATGGTTTCAGCAATTTCAATACTCCAATATACATCGTATTCAACATATATAACAAGTTAAATTTAAAATATTCAATAACAATTTTCATAAATATGTTACATACATCAGTTAGAGTTGGGTATGAGCATATATGAATGTATAATGTAAATATGAAAAATACCTTTGCAGATCCTGCCCTTCTTGACACCTCAATTTGTGAATTGATTCCTAGACCCCTTGAATCACCATTTGATATTGCTAAAATCGAATAAACCACCTCGTTTTAATTTTATTTGATGTTGTTTGGTGGAAAATGGGTTCGAGAATAAGCAAGACGACGACGACCAAGTGAGGAGCAAGAAGAAAAAAAATTAAAATGAATTAATGTGGAAAAGTTTTGTATTTATGGAGAGAATAAAATATTTTCCAATTTCTCTCTTTAAAACCTTACTCTTTGGTTCCAATTAAATCCAGATTAATATTTAAACTATTTTCATCCTCCTTCGGCCATACTTGATCTCTAAATGGACCATCAAAATTCGCAATCCTGTTAAGTAATTAATTATATTTAATGTCTATTCGAAAATATATCAATATCATATATTGATATATGCATATATATAACTTTTATATACACATCCAAATAATTACTAATGGCACGCTAAAAATTTCTAGGTTCTACCATGCTTTTAATAACACTCCAAACATCAAATACAATAATACTTAATATTTCTTAAATATAAATTAATTTAATTAATTTATATTACTTAATAAACTAATTAAATCGTGTGGTATTTTGAACAATTCAAAAATATTGGTGTGTGACTAAGAGGTGTAAATTCAGTCAACAATTAATATTGAATAATTCAAATATTAACGTTCACACATCACTTGGCTAGCGGTGTGATAGTTTACCGAATTCATCGCTTATAGATCTTTTTGGTAAATTCATATTTTACATCACCTTAAGCAGTACCAATGGTGAAAATAATTTACGCACGTTCTCTTCATCAACACTATACCACTTTTGGATATATGGAGTCTGGTACTAGTCAAAGCTCTAATATTATCCACATTTAACTTGATCAGTCCATAAATAAAGTCCTTGGTTCAATAATAACAATTAATATAAACCATTTTGCTCTTACCGGAGATTTTGACTTTGAGTTGACTACGGTTGACTACGATACTAAACTCATACGACCGAGGAGACAAATTCTCTATTGAATAGTGCTTCACTTCCTACACTTTAGCTTAGATCCAAATATAGTCGCTTGATGGTCGACATGCCATGATTTAATAATAATCAAAGTGGAGTATCCACATAGAAGTTCCATGGTTATTTTTCAAGTCGAGAGAACCATGTAACATCGTCACACTAAGATTTACCGTTTGACCTAGTTGTTATCAACTAATATGAAACCCTCGATCGAGTCATTCGTTATCCAACAACTATGAGTACATAACCCCTTGGTGCTTTCAACAACAATGAGGAATACACTGCCCAACATTTGGAGAGTGTTACGTACTTTGGTCTTAACGGATGAATCGATATCCTTTCTTGAAACATCATGTCTGATAACATTTAAACAAAATGCTGTTTTTATATTATAATTAATTACTCATGATTGCAACTATATGCAACTACAATCACATAACACTTTAATTAAGAATTTTCTTATTAGTATACTTTAAATTAAGCACTTAATTAATTACATCACAATATAATAAAATATATAATAGAAATCAAACACCTTTATTACGAACAAGATGATAGAGTTAGGGGTATGCCCTAGGGACCATTATGTAATTTGTTACATATTTCTAACTCTATAGTCAATCTTGTTTGTAACAAAGGTGTTTGATTTCTATAAAATACTTTGTGATATTATGATATAATTACTTAAGCAATTAATTTAAAGTATATTAAATCGAAAATCCTTAAAAGATATGTTATTGATAGTAATTGTAATGTGCTGTAGTCATGAGAAATTTATCACATTAAAATAACATATTATTTTAAATATTTCCAATCAAGATGTTTCGAGAAAGGATATCGATTCATTCGTTGAGACTAGAGTATGTGATGCTCTCTAAATGTTAGGAAGTGTTTTACTCATGACTGCTTTGGGCACCAAGAGGTTGCATGCTGGTAGTTACTGGATAACTATGGAATGACTCACTTGAGAGTTTCCTACTGGTTAATTATAACTAAGGTTAAACAGGAGATCTCGAAGTGACGATGTTACACGGTTCCCTCGACATGAGAATACCATGGGACTTCAATGTGGATACTCCACTTTGATTATAGTTAAAGCATGACATGGCGATCTATCAAGAAACTATAGTTGAGCTAGAGTTGAAGCATTGGAAGTGAAACGCTATTCAATAGAGAATTCGTCTACTATGTTATAAGAGGTTAGTATCATAAACAACTGCAGTTAACTCAAAGTCAAAGTCTTTTGCAAGAGCAGTACGGTTAATAAAAACTGTTAGTATTGAACCAGGGATTTAATGTTTGGACTAACTGAGTTGAATATGGACGATATTGGAGTTTTGACCAAACCCAAATTTTCTAAGTCCTAAAGTGATAGCTTTTATGAAGAGAATTGGTGTAAATAATCGTTACTACCAAGTACAGCTATAATAGTAAAATTGGATGCCAAAAAGATGCGTAAGCAATAAATTTGGCCAAAATGTCCTCCCACTAGCTAAGCTGACATGAGAAAGTTAATAATCGAATTGTTCGATATTAATCACTTACTAAATTTACACTTTTTAACCATAATGGTGAATTCTTTGAAAAACCACACAATTTAATTAATTTGTATAATATTATAAATTAATTAATATTTTAGAAATATTACTTATTATTTAATTCATTTGATGTTTGAGAGTTGCTTGTAGTTAATTGAATGCATATAAATATTATATTTGATTACATGAAGGGATTTATGGAAATTATATGCCATTACCAACAATTAATTTCAACCATACCATGTGAAGAGAGAGGCGTGGAGAGAGAGAAAATTAAGGGATTGATTGTGGAAGCTTTATTTAAAAGAATGAAAGATGTTTCATTCTTTCAATTAAAAAAAATCCACTTATTCATTTTCTAGAGATTATTCATTAAAGGAATGGACAGATTTCCATATCATTCGTCCTAGAAGAACAAATAAGTTTATACGTATAGTATAGCACCTTCGACGGTAACTATACCATACAATTCTCATGTTTCTCCTAGATATTTCCAAAGTTACATTTTGGTCCATATTTGATAGTTGGTTATTAACTATCAAATAAACAAACTACAATCATGATTTAATTTCCATATGGGATCCACTAAGCCTTTATTAATTCTCTTTAATTAATAAAACCACTTTATAAAACTTGATCAAATGATCTTTTTAAAACACTATCCCAAACCCCTTAATTTCCTTTATACTTGGAAACATTTATATATTTATCTCAATGGTATAAGTATATTACCAAAACATTTTACTTTTCATGCCTTGAAGAAAAATCATATACTTATCTTATCAGTATAAGCATATTTACAAACTTTTCAAAGTTTTCTTCTTTCCAAATCCCATACTAAATAACCAAACATTTCTTCCAAATAAAACATTTTGCTTATCCTTTATCAAAAATTCCCTTTTTAAAAGCTCATCTCATATTTTAATTAACTTATAACTTTCAAAATAAAGTTATAACCCACTTTTATAAACCTTTAAGTTAATTTATAAACCTCTTTCCAAATCTCTGAAATGATTTATAAACCTTTTTCCTATTTTTAAAACTCCTTATATAAACCTTTCTATACTCTTTTATAAATATCATTTGTAAAACACTTAAAGTAACCCTTTAGTAAAAACCCTTTTTATAAACAAGTTATTACTTATAAGTAACTTTACAACATAATAGCATAACTTGGAAATCATTTATAAACTTTAAACTCTAAATTGATAAAAGAATTTAAGTTAATCCAAAACACACTTTAGAAATTCAAAATGAGGCTTAGCAATCCCAATGGTACTAGTTTAAGTTACCATTCGAATTCAATTCGATTCCCAAGTCACTTAATAATTATTTACATAAGCTACCATATATGTAAATACAGTTCATATCCAATCAGGGAATAACACGTCAATATAACAATTGGCATATACAAGTCCAAATAACAAAACAACATGATGGTGATTTATCCTTTTAAATAGATGTCCAAATAATTTAATCAATTTATAGCAGAATGGGGATTTATTCTGCTTAACACATGTCCACAGAATCAAATCACTTACACTAAAGCAGAATGGTGCTTTGTTCTGCTAACAGATGTCATTTAATTCTCCTAACCATATGGTTTACTTAAGGGTTAGGACAAGAGATTATTTGATATGTAATCGATTTACTTTGAAAAAGAAAATTGATTAAAACACATTCTGTTTAGTTTAAAATCACCTTTGAAAATTTAGAAGTATATTTAATTAGCTTAAACCCTAACAAAATCTTAATTAATCAAATTTAAATCAAGATTAAATCATAACTAAACTCTATTTAGGCTTAATGAACTTGATTAAGTACTAATTAACTTCCTAATGCAACTTGGTTAAGGTTAAACCAAATTGTTTAAGAGTTAAACCCTAATTAATTAAATAACCCATTAATTAAATAAATAAATAACCATTAATCTTAATCAAATAATTATTAATCACTTAATTACTTCTTAACCCCATTAATCACTAGTTAAAACTTTATAAATCAATTAATAGTCATTAACTTAACTTAAGTGATGATTAACCTCTAATCACCATCTTAATTACCAATTAGGTGCTAATTACCTTTTAATTAACTAATTAATTAAATAATTATATTATAACTTAATTACTATTTAATATTACTAATTAAGTTTAAAAAAACTTAGTAACTAATTTTAAAATAAAACAAATTTGAAATAGAAATTTAAACCTTTGTCAAACTGCATCCATAGCGACTATCGCTATGTGCGCAACTCGCTCTAACATATTGTTAGCGAACCACTTCACAAACCCTTACTTTTTCATGATTTGAAACATACTTTAGAAAGTTTTTTTAAAAAAACTTTAAAACTAAAGTTACAAACTTTAATCCATTTCTAAACTTTAAACTTCGAAAACAAACTTTGATCCCAATCGGATCTCATCACCGTCGCAATTAGACAAAGTAGTTAACTTTGTTTACCAAACTCATGCCATAGCTCATGTTTTACAATCTACATATTACTAACACCAACCATCCTCATCGTAGATTGCAAGTATACATCCATATATACATGCTTACTAACTTTATAATACAACATCGATTTCCATAACCAAATCAAACTAAAATCAACCATCCAAATCATAATCAAACCACATGATTATCATTCAACTTCTACACTATATATAGTGACATAAATAAAGCTACCATTTTCATAAAAAAAATGAGTAGTTTACTCACCAAACTTACGCAAAAGCTACCGAAACTTAAGCTAAACTTGCCAATGACTCCCTAGCTTTGAAGGATGAAAGCTTTAGGTGCTAGCAACCCTCAAAATGGGCTTGGCCCAGGTGTATGTAGGCTCGGCCAAAGGTGTGGGGGTGGATGTGGGGTAGTAGCTTGAAGATAGAGGAGCTTCGGGTTATCATAGATTTGTCGAAAATTAACCCAAAATTAGGTCATTTTCCCACTGGTTTTGGGCCTCCAACTCAAGGAATTTGGAAAGTAGTCAAAATGAAAGTTGTAGTAATTTCTTTCCTTTATCATTTCAAAAAAAATAATCACTCATTTTTCATTGGTTTTGAAGAAGTTATGATCAAAAGAATAAGGGTAATTTCCAGACTTGAAATTCTGGGTAAAAAAATTGCTTTGTAAAGAATTGGTGTGTGTTTTGACATAGCTATGATAGAAATTTGAAAAAGTGGTCAACTAGAATTTTGTAGCCATTAAAATTTCACACGGTTTCAATAAAAGAAAAACACCATTTGAGTTCGAAATAAGGAAGAAAAGATTGGTTAAAAGAGGAGGAAAAATGGAGAAACATATGGGCTATTTATAAGCAAGAATTTCACACCTCATCATTTTGTCAAGTCACATCACTCTCTTTTATATATATATAATTATTATGTTTAATCACATCACTCTTTTATATATATATATATAATTATGTTTAGTCAAATCACTTTCTTTTATATATATATATAATTATTATGTTTAGTCACATCACTTTCTTTATATATATATAATTGTTAATTAAAGCTAAGACGTGACAAGAGATAATGATGGTTAATGATTGCAATCTTAGATGTGACAAGGGAGGAATATATATATTTATATATATAAGATTATTATTTTTAAATTTATGAATTGTCACATTACTTGCTAAACAAAGCTAACATAAGATAATATATCCTTAAGTATATTATTATTTAGCTAATTAACTCTTATATATGTGTATATATGGTGCACAAAGACGAACAACGTTCCTGACAACTTTCCGGTATCGAAAGGTCGAAATTTCGGAAAACGTTCTTCGGTCACATTTTCTGTTTTTCTACGAACTATTTAATTTGGTAAACAAATTTTGAAAACGACTTTACCATCATTATTAATTAATTAAAATGAGTTTATTTTCATTATAAAACCTACATATTGAATTTTTAAAATTAAATAAATATTCACTAATCAAAGCAGTGAAATTCTGGGTCGTTACATTCTTCCCCTTTAAAAGAATTTCGTCCTCGAAATTACACCTTGACCTATCCCAAAAAAGACTTAACACTATACATCAGATAGTATGATGTACATAGATCATTCTTATGCCAAATCTGATTCGATCTCAACTCGAATACATAACTTTCCTTCCGAACTAGTATCGCTTACCCAATTCTCTGGTGCGGATTCCTATAGGCTCCTTGATTTGGAACCTCTATTCTCCTTACATAGTTGTAACTATGATAGAAAACCTTGGTCCCACACTAAGAACCCTCATCAAGCGCTCGCCGTCAAAGGTCAAGGAATAGATCCTTATTCGCAACGATGCAACACCCCAAAGCCATGTACTCGAACCTTGGATCGCTCTATATGGAAAGTGAAATGATCTACGTCCAACTTACGCACTTGCTTAATTGGTTCTCCCTAATATCAATTCTATTTCCACCAAATTATTTATGAAAACATTCCATAAACTACACTGGTTCAACTTGGATGCTACTCCACTACATCCTAAGAACATATATCCCTATCTGATTCCATTATTCCATTTTGCTTTTATTTTCCTAAGAAAATTCAAGATCCAAATATCCGGCTTTTATTTTCAAAAACTTTTTGAACCGGAACTCTATACTTTAAATCATACAAATATATAGACATAGCCCGAGTAACTCCAAAATGATACTAAGGAACTGGATATCACCAGACAGTATCATACATTCCCTTACTAAGAAGGGTAATACAAGAGAAGTGTTTACAATCTGAACACATCTCTTTCCCAATTTTAAATTATTTTCGAGCCACTTGAACTAGTTAACTTAAAAATATTCCTTTTATTTCCAAATTCTCATTTTTGGAATAATACTTTACATTTTCCAACAACATATATCACCAACTCACTTTGGATTTGTTCGGGTTGAACTTGTTTCGATCGTACAATGATAAAGGGAATAATTAACTAAGTACCCCATAATGTTCACCTAGGAAAACATCTTATCGTCACTTAAAAGATTATTCTGATCATCACAAAACAATCAAGACCTGTTCCCCATACCACTCCAAAGATAACACTTCTTACTTACACTTTTATTCTCAAAAATTTATACTTAAACCAAACTGGTTTCAAATATTATTTTTATTATTTTCCCAAAACCTTGAAAATCATTTTTCAAATGCACCGGGATTTAGGTTCTCAAGTTTTCAACCTAAATTTCATCCAACATAAACGATACATTTTTATAAACCCATTTTATAAATCACTTCTATTAAACCATTTTTTAAATATTTATCCCAAAATATTCTAACTTTGAAATCAAATTCTATCTCAACATTAACATCGAACGCCTTTTAGTCAAAGTTCGTTTCCATATATTTCCCAATCCTTATCTACCCAACCCATATCTTAAAAAGGGAACATACTAACAATAGTCAACGCTCATCTAGACGAGCATGATTAAACAAACCCTAAATGATAATAATAATAACATATTATTATCTCCTAACACCTCAACCAACTATATTACACTATTTGTGAAAATCATTCTTTTATATATAAAATATACCCTGGGTAAAATTATTTCATTTACCCAATTCTAAAACGATACCGTGTCGATTTGCCTAGTTTAAGTGTTTAGAAATCCCTATCGGTACAGTTGTACACCCTGTATCGACCAGAGTTCATAAGCCACTAAACCTATAAATCAAAACATTATAAATTGATAATCACTAACAAATACGCACTCATATATATACACTCAAACTCATTCTATGGTGTCACTTACCCTATCTCTAATGAGTCAACCCTACCAAAGCCAAGGTTCTTGCTTAACCTTTAGCTCTGATTCCAAATGTAACGAACCGGCTTTTCGACCCTCGAAAATCGACACTAATACGTCCACTGTATCACATGCCGAACATTCAAGTGCCGAAAATACCAATTTGTTAGGGTGAAAGAAGAAGGTAGAGTATAGAAGAAAATTAAACAACATAGAATCTCACAACGCAGCGAATAATATAAAATACAATAATGATCTTTACAAAAAGGAAACATCTTTATTCATATAACATCAGAGTACACAAGACTTATCCTAAATTTGGACAGTTATAGAAACCTTTCCTTACATTGACAAACATACATACTCTATAATACAGCAGAATAAAAATATACATGAATACGTATTGACCATCCAGCTCCTCTCCAACTCCAAAGTATCCAGCCAACTTGGGAAAAACATGCTCGGTCTGACCCGAGCATTACATAGAATAACGCTTTGGTCAGTCTGGTAAACTAGCGTGAGTAAAACTCAATAACAAGTAACAACCAAACCGATTTCTATATTTGAAAACTTTTCACAAAGGTTATCTCGTAAGACCACACCGCATATAAAAACGGATGGGTTTTTAACTTACGATAACCAAAACATTTTATATCAAAATCTAGTGATATTATCATAGTGTCTAGGTTTAAAGTAAATAGATAAAATAGCTGAAATGCTTGCATCTCACATTCCAACATACTAGGCTCCACAATCAAAAACGTCAGGCACGTATTGGAGATTGGATTCCAACAATGGCAAGGTAAGGGACTACCTTCCGATGATACACCTCTAGAAAATGCACTGATGCTAACATAGGGCCGGCTGCCCTTTTAACATGGTAGACTCGATTACCTCACCCCTTGACACCGAGGCCTTATACTTTGCACGCAAACCAACTCTGAAAGTGACATCTAGAACGGGGTGATCGCTCCTAATGGTAGCTAACCACATAGCTCTGCTGCATGCTCTTCTTTTTCCATTCCTCCCATTTTGAGGCTTGAGGCTACGCTTTACCTTTCTAAATAGAAATCCATCTTGGAATGCTAACACTGCCCTCCAAGCAGTAATGCAGTGCCAACATTCATCCATACAAGTTGTCCAGGATAAGGACAAACCGAAGTCACTACTTCTATTACATCCATTTTGGAACCACCCTAAGGATTAGTAGCAAGCAGCCCTTGCACTTCAATGGCTCCATCTTCGATCCCATGCTTCAAGACGTCCTCATTTCGAAATGCTTGAGTTGGATCGAAGTGGTTTTCAGATAGCATATCCGATCCTGGTCTCTTCGAAACAACTTTCGATATTTCCGGTAAACTCAACCCGGTTCTTTAGAAAATAAACAGACAAATGACAAGAGCGGAGTTCACCTCCAAACCGTTTGTGGACTGGTTTCCATATCATTCGTCCTAGAAGAACAAATAAGTTTATATGTACAATATAGAACCTTCGACGGTAACTGTACCATACAATTCTCATGTTTCTCCTAGATATTTCCAAAGTTACGTTTTGGTCCATATTAGATAGTTGGTTATTTAACTATCAAATAAACAAACTACAATCATGGTTTAATTTCCATATGGGATCCACTAAGCATTTATTAATTCTCTTTAATTAATAAAACCACTTTATAAAACTTGATTAAAAGATCTTTTTAAATCAATATCCCAAACCCCTTAATTTCCTTTATACTTGGAAACATTTATATACTTATCTCAACGGTATAAGTATATTACCAAAACATTTTACTTTTCATGCTTTGAAACAAAATCATATACTTATCTTATCAGTATAAGCATAATTACAAACTTTTCAAAGATTTCTTCTTTCCAAATCCCATATTAAATAACCAAACATTTCTTCCAAATAAAACATTCTGCTTATCCTTTATCAAAAATTCCTTTTTTAAAGCTCATCTCATATTTTAATTAACTTATAACTTTCAAAATAAAGTTATAACCCACTTTTATAAACCTTTAAGTTAATTTATAAACCTCTTTCCAAATCTCTGAAATGATTTATAAACCTTTTTCCTATTTTTAAAACTCTTTATATAAACCTTTCTATACTCCTTTATAAATATCATTTGTAAAACACTTAAAGTAACCCTTTAGTAAAAACCCCTTTTATAAACAAGTTATTACTTATGAGTAACTTTACAACATAATAGCATAACTTGGAAATCATTTATAAAATTTAAACTCTAAATTGATAAAAGAATTTAAGTTAATCCAAAACACACTTTACAAATTCAAAAAGGGGCTTAGCAATCCCAATGGTACTAGTTTAAGTTACCATTCATTTTTAATTCGATTCCCAAGTCACTTAACAATTATTTACATAAGCTACCATATATGTTAATATAGTTCATATCCAATCAGGGAATAACATGTCAATATAACTAGTTGGCATGTACAAGTCCAAATAACATAATAACAGGATGGTGATTTATCCTACTAAATAGATGTCCAAACAATTCAATCAATTTATAGCAGAACGAGGATTTATTCTGCTTAACACATGTCCACACAATCAAATCACTTACACTATAGCTGAATGGTGTTTTGTTCTGCTAACAAGTGTCATTTTATTCTCCTAATCATATGGGTTACTTAAGGGTCTAAACAAGATATCATTTGATATGGAATCGATTTACTTTGGAAAATAAAATTGATTAAAACACATTCTATTTAGTTTAAAATCACCTTTGAAAAGTTAAAAGTATATTTAATTAGCTTAAACCCTAACTAAATCTTAATTAATCCAATTTAAATGAAGATTAAATCATAATTAAACTCTAGTTAGGCTTAATGAACTTGAGTAAGTACTAATTAACTTCTAATGCAACTTGGTTAAGGTTAAACCAAATTGTTTAAGAGTTAAACCCTAATTAATTAAATATTAATTAAATAACCCATTAATTAAATAAATAAATAATTAACCATTAATCTTAATTAAATAATTATTAATCACTTAATTACTTTTTAAACCCATTAATCACTAATTAAAACTTTATTAATCAATTAATAGTCATTAACTTAACTTAAGTGATGATTAACCTCCAATCACCTTCTTAATTGCCAATTAGGTGCTAATTACCTTTTAATTAATTAATTATATTACAACTTAATTACTACTTAATATTACTAATTAAGTTTAAAAAAAAAACTTAGTAAACTAATTTCAAAATAAAACAAATTTGAAATAGAAATTCAAACCTTTGCCGAACTGCATCCATAACGACTATCGCTATGGGCGCAGTTCGCTCTAACATATTCTTAGCGAACCACTTCACAAACCCTTACTTTTTCATGATTTGAAACATAGTTTAGAAAGTTTTTTTTAAAAAAAAACTTTAAAACTAAAGTTACAAACTTTAATCCATTTCTAAACTTTAAACTTCGAAAACAAACTTCGATTCCAACCAGATCTCATAACCGTCACAATTACACAAAGTAGTGAACTTTGTTTACCAACCTCATGCCATAGCTCATGTTTTACAATCAACATATTACTAACACCAACCATCCTCATTGTAGATTGCAAGTATACATCCATATATACAAGCTTACTAACTTTATAATTCAACATCGATTTCCATAACCAAATCAAACTAAAATCAACCATCCAAATCATAATCAAACTACATGATTACCATTCAACTTCTACACTATATATAGTGACATAAATAAATTTACCATTTTCATAAAAGAAAACGAGTAGTTTACTCACCAAACTTCTGCAAAAGCTACACGAACTTAAGTTAAACTTAACAATGACTCCTTAACTTTGAAGGACGAAAGCTTAAGGTGCTAGCAACCCTCAAAATGGGCTTGGCACATGTGTATGTAGGCTCGGCCAGAGGTGTGGGGGTGGATGTGGGGTAGTAGCTTGAAGATAGAGGAGCTTCGGATTATCATCGATTTGTCGAAAATGAACCCAAAATTAGGTCATTTTTCCACTGGTTTTTGGGTCACAACTCAATGAATTTGGAAAAGTAGTCAATAGTAAAATTGTAGGAATTTCTTTCCTTTATCATTTCAAAAAAAGAATCACTTATTTCGTTTTGTTTTGAAGAATTTATGATCAAAAGAAGAAGGGTAATTTTCGGACTTGAAATTCTGGATAAAAAAATTGCTTTGTAAAGAATTGGTGTTTTGACATAGCTATGCTAGAAATTTGAAAAGGTGGTCAACTAGAATTTTGTAGCCATTAAAATTTCACATGGTTTCAAAAAAAGAAAAAATCCATTTGATTTCGAAATAAGAAAGAAAAGATTGGTGAAAAGAGGAGGAAAAATGGAGAAACATATGGGCTATTTATAAGCAAGAATTTCACAACTCGTCATTTTGTCAAGTCACATCACTCTCTTTTATATATATAATTATTATGTTTATTCACATCACTATTTTATATATATACAAATAATTATATTTAGTCACATCACTTTCTTTTATATATATAATTATTATTTTAGTCACATCACTTTCTTATATATATATATGTATATATATAATTATTATGTTTAGTCACATCACTTTCTTTATATATATAATTATTATGTTTAGTCACATCATTTTCTTTATATATATATATATATATAATTGGTAATGAAAGCTAAGACGTTACAAGAGATAATGATGGTTGATGATTACAATCTAAGATGTGACAAGAGAGGAATATATATATTTATATATATAAGATTATTATTTTTAAATTTTTGAATCGTCACGTCACTTTCTAAACAAAATTAACATAAGATAATCTATCCTTAAGTATATTATTATTTAGTTAACTAACTCTTATATATGTGTATATATGGTGCACAAAGACGAACAACGTTCCCGACAACTTTCCGGTGTCGAAAGGTTGAAATTTTGGAAAACGTTCTTCAGTCACATTTTATGGTTTTCTACGAACTATTTAATTTGGTAAAAAAAATTTAAAATGATTTTACCATCATTATTAATTAATTAAAATGAGTTTATTTTCATTATAAAATCTACATATTGAATTTTTAAAATTAAATAAATATTCACTAATCAAAGTAGTGAAATTCTGGGTCGTTACACATCCAATCTCATTTTGATTATATGTTACATCATGTTGGTATAGTTCGAATCCCATAGCTTATACTCCTTATTTGATATATGTTTCATCATGTTTATATAGTTTAGATTTCATATCTCATACAACAAATTTATATATGCCTATGTTGTCCAATCTATTATTTACTTTTGTTTCTAAATTAATGTTTAGTAAAACAAAATTAAGATCTAAAGCTAATTTAATTATTTGAAATAATTTTGTAACATATTTCATATACAAATATAAGCGAACTACATATATTAGTTACTTGAAATCATTTTATGAAATTGAATATAAGTTTCATGCATATATGTTATTTTCAAAATATAAAATACATTTGGTTATTATTTACATATGTTTAGATATATTATTTCAACTCAAAATTTATAAGAGGACTTTTGTATAAAATTATAAATTTTGGAGACAAACTATTAATTTTAAATTCAAAACATATAAAGTTATAAGTTTTACACATATATGTTATTTTAAATTTATAATATAGTTTTTTATTATTTATATATGTATATATACTTTTATCATTTCAATTCAAATTTTTAAAGTAATTTTGTTTAAAATCATAATTCTAATGATTGAATCATTCGTAAGTCAAAACTAGATTTCAAAATGATAATTTTATATTTCAAAACACATAAAAATTGTCATAATTAATTTTAATATATATAAAGGTTTAAATGTTCAAATGTTGATTTGTAATGATATTAAATGAATGTGTAAAGAAAGGAGAAAATTCCTCCGCTTTTTCCTCTTCTTAAATGCCTACTTAAACTCATTAATTGTCATATTATAAATTTAAACAAACTATTTTCAATTAGTTAAAAATATCAACAACATATCATATATAAGTATAAGTGAACTATGTATATATATAATCATTATTTTATACGTTTTTAAAATAAAACCGTGGACAATAAAAGAAATATATAAAAGGCAAATGTGTTCGTTGCGGCGTAAATCCCAACATCTCTAAACGTATTATTAACTAAAGAATTAGCCAACCTTGGAATTAGACTAATGCCTTGTGAAAGCAAAGGCTGCTTGCTAATCACTAAAAATGTAAAATGAGGAAGAAAGCAAGCAACGCAAAGTAAATGACAGAAAGATGTAGAATGGTTCGGCAATATTGCTTATGTCCACTATGAAGATCTCTTACTATGTTTCTCTTTTATAATTATAAGATAGTACAAGAGAATAGTAAGAAACAAGCACTTAAGACTAAAATGTAGCTAATCTTAAGAGCTTAGGGATTTGATTTGCTATGAGGAATGATTGAGTTACGAGATAATGGCTTAAATTCAATTGGAAATCAACTAGTTTCCAACCCCTTTAAAGTTGCGTGGATGGGGTTAATTATAGTGCTTGTAGAAAATGATGGATAACTGAGGTGACAAAGGAAAATAAGTAGGAAGGCACTCGGTTGTTGATCTGGTTGGCCTAGCAAATGGAAGACAGTTGTAAAGGAAGGCTGGAATTTGTGGTTGCAAAGCATGTCAGTTATCCCTCCATACCAGGCGCATGCATTGCATTAAATGATGACAGCAAGCTACCAAAGTGGATATGCTTTTGGCCACTTTGCTATAGTACATAGTGCAGCTAGATGTATGACTCGTCGTTTACTTTTGCATGCCTATGTGGTAAGACAAATGAGTGGTTTCGACCGGGCTGTGCTGGCCAGTTGGCTGCTAGCGATGCTTGAAGGAAGCTGAATACCGCCAAGGACCAAAGTGCAAAGAATGTGTTGGGCCGGCTGTAATATAAGGAGATGGGCTATGGCGATGCCTGTCTAGGATGGGTGTAACTTCCCCTATTTGGAGGCCCAAAACTAATGGCTACGGATGCTGCAGTCATCCATAGTTATTAATCATCGGCGACCAAATACGGTAATGTTAGATACATTGATATAATAGAAACACATGGATATGGAAAAAAAAATTAAAATCATTAAAAAAATTTCACATTCCATTTCAAAACATTTCAAATTCATTACATAATCCCAGATTCGAGAACCACGTTCAGAGAAAATATAATTATTACAACATACGCCAAGAGCGGCATATGAAGATGTTCTATTGGATGATCAAAG
This sequence comes from Allium fistulosum, assembly GCA_030737815.1. NCBI lineage: Eukaryota > Viridiplantae > Streptophyta > Magnoliopsida > Asparagales > Amaryllidaceae > Allium > Allium fistulosum. Next base: position 356,126,559 of record CM060906.1, read on the forward strand.
TGTATATATATATATATATATATCTAGGCAATTAAACAACTTTGCGTTTACAACAATACATAGCGGAATCAAAATAGAAAAGAAGTCCTAATAGCTATCCTGCCTCCTACACGTCTCTGGAAGCTTATTTGTCTAAAGAGATACCTGAAAACGTCAACTCTCAAACTACTCAAAATTAATTGAGCACCCGTGTTAAAGGGGAAAACATAAACTTCGAGTCAGACATAAAGCCTGGTATGAATAATAACCTACCATCTCAAACCACTTAGATATCTAGTGAGAACAAGCCGCTTAGCGGAACGGGTTTCCCCCCACTAGTATCTTATCCAAAAACTTTGTAATAACCATATATTGTGCTTCCGCATCCATAATGGTTAAAACATAGCAATTCAAAATATTATGATGATATGTAAACAAGTAAATTATTCTAGATTTCCCATCCCCATTCATTTTGACTATCTGTCTCAGTTATAGTTTCTAGGGTCACTATTAACCTATTAGTTTTCATGGGCTGACTAATAATCTGTTAATAGCTAACGGACTATCTGCCCGGTCTCATAGTTTTCATGGGATTACTAAGAACCTATTGGCCCCTGCCAATAACTTCATTCTTTCATGGTTTCTCCCTGAACCTATTGGAATCTTCAATAACTTCTCTCGTATCATAATTTTCAAGGGTTAACTAGGAACCTATTAACATCTGTCAATAACTTTATCTAGATATAGTTTTCATGGGTTCACTATAAACTTATTGGCCCCTGCCAATAACTCTTTCTAAACATAGTTTTCATAGGTTTACTATGAACCTCTCTATCTGACAACTTCTTTAATCAGTATTTAGGCATCCTATATTCTGGTCTACCTGGCCACCTGGATGCAATTCTATTTATTCAGGAGTTACTTATATTCACTACTGGGTCAACCAACCTGGTTATTCTGCTCTTACTCCCCAAAATACAATTATGAGTCCATTACATGGTGAATATATTTATAGAAGAAGCATATACACAAAAATAATACCAACATTTATGGTTTAATATCCTTGGAATCATTTTTTTCACTTGAAACATGGTTAATCCCTTTAACTTATTATTTTATCAGGAAAGCTTCTTCAAAAACTCCAAATTTAAAAGCCATTTAAAAGCTCTTTTATAGTGCTATGGGTTTTACCTTTAAAAATGAGAATGGGTTCTTTGTTTTGAAAACTAAGGCTTTCAAAACCTTAAACCTTTACTTTCGAAACCATTGGATAACCTCCTTTGAAAGCATTCAAATCTTCTTTTCAAAACACTAAGAATATGTCTTTTGAAACACTTTAAAACATCTCTTTCGAAACCATCAAAACATACCTTCGAAAGCATTAAAGCATCACTTATTAACTCATAGAAGCATAGTTTCGAAACCATTTGAAAGTACCCCTTTCGAAACCATTTGAAACTACCCCTTTCGAAACCATTGGGTTTATCCTTAAAAATATCTTTTGGGTCAAAGTGAATATAAACGAAAGTACCCCTTTCGAAACCATTAACCTTCATATAAAAGAGTTTGGAGAAAACTGATGGCTTCGGAACCATCCTTTCGAAAGCATTAATCATTTAAGTAAAACATTTGGAAGGATAGCTTCGAAACCCCTTTCGAAGCCATTGCCTTCGAAACCTTTATGTGGCTACTGGAGCCCTTTCAAAAGCTTTGGGAAGTGGCTTATTACATTTATAAAATAAAATCTACCTTTCGAACCCGTTGATGACTTCAATCCCTTCAAAAGGCATAAAGATGGCAGCAGGGTTTCGACTGGGTTCAGACTACCCTTTCAAAAGCATTGATTTAAAAATTGGGTAACTCATTCAAAAGATACACATTAACAAAAAGGCAGCAACCTAAACGAAAGCTATTTAAACCCTTTCGAAAGCATTCTTTTGAAAACAAGGCAAGTGGCATCTTTGAAACCTATTCAAATGGGTTTCGACCCCTTCGAAAGCATGGTTTCGACTACATACCTTCCGCCTTTCTCCAATCCACTTCGTACCAACATGTTGATACCATGTGTATTGGTTTCGACTTGGTTGAGGCGGAAGTATAGGGTTGAAAGGTACTATTGGGAGTGGCGAAACCATACTTCTGTACAAAAACTGTTTTATTGCCTTTTCAAGTAATTGCTTTTTAACTAACCTGTTGATTTGTAAAAAATTTATTGGTTGCCATAAACTTTTCAAATTCTTTTCTAAAAACTGCCGCATTCATTTCAGATCTAAATAAAGGTAATTAGCAAAGAAGCCCTTCCCTTAAGCAAAACAATTAAAACAATTAAGTCCTCCATCTAAATTAATTTAATTTCCATAATAAATTACCTAGGAAAAATCCCCAAAAATCATAGAAATTCACTTTTAATATGTTATCTAACATATAGAAATTTCAGACCCAAATGCCTTTATATAATAGCCGAAATAATTTTAAACCCAATTTATTCATTTCTTCCTTCAAAAATTCATAATAAATTTTCCATAGCTTGGAAAATTATAGAAAATTAAACCCATCCCCAAAATAATGTTTTACATAACATATTAAATCCTCATGGCATTTGAAACCCAATATAAATGATTTTAGCCTTAAGATCGAATAAAACATTTATCAAACAAACTTTTTTTGAATATAACATATCATGAAATCCAAGCATATAATCATTACAAATCATCATAATGGATTTAATCTTAAATCCAAAATCATATGCTCTTTAAAAACAAAAATAGAGATGGTTTTGATTATTATTCACCTTTGATTTGGATAAGGACTTGAGATTTGATGTTGCTTAATTCTCCTAGATTGATTCCTTAGCTTTTAATTGAATTTTCCTCTTCTCTTCCCTTAGGTAATAGCCGGCTTGCTCTAAGGTTTTTGCTTTAGAATTTTAAACTTTTGAAATGAAAATGGGAATAAGGGTTTAGGGGTTAAGGGATATGGTGGACGGCTATTCCCCATAATGCCCATTGCCTTATTCTTTTATTGGTTAACATAGAAAACCATTTACATAAACCCATTCTTTTAAGTTTATTTAAGCACGGTCTCTAATTAGGTTTTCAAATCTCAATCCCCTTATCACACTAATATTTACATTATTCTTATTTAATTTATCTAATTAAATCTCCTGAATAATGTTATTAAAAATTAGGGGTGTTACAGGCTCCCTCCTTAAAGAATTTCATCCTCGAAATTTAGTATGGACTAATACTAAACATAGCAATCATCTGTAACAGCTCCTAACTACCATACTAGCCTACCTGACTAGCAAAAGTCTATATAAAGCAAATATAGAACATACCCTCACAGCAGATCAGGATAAGTATCTCTAATCCTGTCTTATGTCTCCCAAGTACAGTCCTTCTCGTTGTCGCTCCATTGAACTGTCACTAACTTGACTATCTTGTTTCTTAACCTTTTCTCTTCTCTCACTACAACCCGAACTGGTTGTCTAACAAAAGTCAAATTCGGCTCAACTATCAACTCTTCCAACCCTGTCGGAGGAATATTAGTCTCTGGATCATGCACATACTTGCAAAGATGAGACACATGAAACACATTATGGCACCTGCCATACTGCTTAGCAACTCTACTCTGTATGCGAGCTTTCCGATCCTCTCTATAACTAGGAACATACCAACATATCTCGGTGCTAGTTTCCCTGACTTTCCAAATCGCACCACACCTTTAATCGGTGATACTTTAATGAAAACCCTATCTCCAACTGAAAATTCTAGGTCTTTACGCCTCTTATCTGCGTAACTCTTCTGTCTGGACTGAGCTTCCTTCATCCTTTCTCGGATCAATTCAATCTTCTCTGTCGCCTCTCTAACCAGATCTGACCCAAGACTAATCTGTCTCCAGTTTCCAACGAATATGCTGGTGATTTGCATGGCTTTCCATACAAAGCTTCAAAAGGCGCCATTCCTATGATAGTCTGATAACTATTATTATGGTAAAACTGCACTAAGTGCAGGTGAACTTCCCAAGATCCACCAAAGACCAATACATTAGCTCTTAACAAATCCTCGGGTACCTTATTGACTCTCTCTATTTACCCATCCATCTGAGGGTGATATGCAGTACTCATCTTAAGCTTGATACCTAACACATCCTGTCAACTCTTCCGAAATTCACTAGTAAACAAAGCATCTCTGTCACTGACTATACTACTAGGAATTCCATGCAGTCTAACTATGTTTTTCATGAACAACTTAGCTAAAACAGGTGTCGTCCTGGTTGACTTAACTGGAATAAAATGGGCACTCTTGGTCAACCTATCCACTATAACCCAAATACTCTCATTTCTCCTATTAGACCTTGGCAACCCGTCTATAAAATCCATGGATATCGAATCCCAATTCCAAACTAGTATCTCTAAAGGTTGAAGTAATCCACTTGGCTTCTGATGTTCGGCTCTTACTTGTTGATAGTTTACACACTGTCTAACCCACAAGCCAACATCCTTCTTCATACCTTCCCAATAGAAGCTCCTCTTCATATCTTGATACATCTTGGTTCCTCCAGGATGAATCGTAAATTTGGATCGGTTAGATTCCTTAAGAACTTCTTTCTTTAAGTCCTCAACATTCAGAACACACAACCATCCCTTCTTTCTCAACCATCCCCTCTGGTCAAGACTAAAATCCTTTAGATCATCGATCTCAGTTCCCACCTCAAGCCTTCTAATCCTCTCAGCTAATAATGGATCCTCCTTCTGCCTAGAAGCAATCCTTCGATCAACACTGGTTGAACTTCAAAACAGGACAACATGGTAGTGCTCTGACTAGAACTAGCAGTCGATCTTAACTGCACACTACAAGTAGTCAAAGCTTCTAAATCTTTCCATTCTGCTAACATAGCTAACACCACATTCTGATGTCTCTGCTAAGAGCATCCGCTACCTTATTTCCTTTCCCAGGTGTATACTCTATAAAAAAATCATAAGCTGCTACAAACTCCAACCACTTTTGTTGTCTCATATTCAACACCTTCTAAGAGAATAAGTACCTTAAGGACTTATGATCTGTGTATAGCTCAAATATCTCCCCTAGGAGATAATGTCTCTATATCTTCAATGCGAAGATCACCGCAGCCAACTCCAAATCATGAGTAGGATATCTCACTTCATGCGGTCTAAGCTGTCGTGAAGCGTAGGCAATAAATTTACCCTTCTGCATCAACACAGCTCCTAATCCAGTCCCACATGCATCGGTATACACCACCAACCCTTGGTTTACGTTTAGAACTACTAACACAGGTGTGTTGGTTAACAAATGCTTTAATTTAAGGAATGCTTCCTCACATTTGTCGGACCAGACAAACTTTGCATCCTTCCTGGTTAACTTAGTCAAAGGCGCTGCTATCCACGAGAAACCTTTGATGAATCTCCGGTAATAGCTAGCTAGTCCAAGAAAACTTCTAATCTCAGTCACCATCTCCGGTCTCATCCAATTATTAACAGCTTCAATCTTATCTGGATCGACTGACAAGCCTTTCTTTGAAACCACGTGACCTAGAAACTTAACCTCTTTCTTCCAAAAATGACATTTGGAAAACTTGCTGCCTCAGCGTATCAAGCACTACTCTAAGATGATCTTCATGCTCTCTTTCATCCTTAGAGTTTACTAAAATGTCATCTATAAACACCAACACGAAGCTATCCAAGTACTCCCAGAAAATCGGTTTATCAAATCCACGAAGAAAGCAGGTGCGTTTTCTAACCCGAATGGCATTACTAACCACTCATACGAACCATACCTAGTCCGAAATGCTGTCAAAGGAATACTGTCCTCTGCCAATCTTAACTAATGGAAACTTGTCGCCAAATTCAACTGGAAAAATACTCTGGCTCCACACAACCGATCAAATAGATCGTCTATTCTCGGCAAAGGATACTTATTCTTAATCGTCTCCTTATTCAACTTATGATAGTCCATACACATCCTTAATGACCCATTCGGTTTCTTCATGAACATCGCGACTGCTCCCCAAGGCGAACTGCTTGGTCTAATAAAATTCCTTCCTTCAAGATCCACTAGCTCTACCTTCAATTCCTTCATCTCAGTCGGTGCCATCCTGCTAGATGGTCTACTTACAGGTTCAACTCCTGGCACAAGATCTATCTGAAACTCAACAGCTCATTTCGGTGGTAGTCCTGTAACCGGCTCAAAAACATTGGCAAACTCTCTTGCTATCCGAACATGACTTAACTCTTCTCCGACTTCCATAGCACTTAACAAAGCATAAACACTCTGGTCGCAATTCTCCACTGAGAATATGATTCGGTTATGACTATCAGGGTGTCTCAACGATATTTCCCTATCCTGGCAAAATATTCTAGCCTCATATTTACTCAACCAATCCATACCCAAAATGATTCCAAAATCTACGAAATAAAAAACATACTGACTGCATGCAAACTTATGACCTAACAAATCAAGTTCTAACTGGTCACATCTTATCCCCAGAGTTGCATACCCTCCTATCATATTCGCAACCCTTAAGGAAGTAACAAGGTATGTGGGTTCTAAGCATAACCTATCAACCAAACACTGCGATATAAATGAATGTGATGCACCGGTATCAAATATTATCCTAACTGGGATACTCTGAATCAAAAGCGTACCTTCCACCACAATCTTTCCTTACTCAGCAGCAGTTGGCCTACCAGATGATGGTCCAACAGCAAAAACCTTTCCCTTGTCCACCCTGACTGGTTTTGGACACTGGTTCTTATAATGCCCAACCTGGTCACAGTTGAAGCACTTCACGCCTTTCTTTTCTGCAGCCTTCTTCCCTTTGCCTGTCCGACATTCATGTGCATAATGACCCTTCTTATCACACTTGAAACAAACCAAATCAACCTTTGCCTTCTTGGCAGCCTCTCCCTTCTAGGCTCCCTTTTTCTTAAAGAACTTTCTCTTCTTTCTTTGAGAACCCTAGGTTTCAACGGCTTTTCCTTTACACAAATAGCAAGCATTTCCTCATATCGAATTGCCATCTCCACAACTACATTACAAGGATCACAGAGATGTGGTAGGGTCGCCCTAGCAATCTCAGGCCTCAATCCTCGAATAAACTTCTCATTCCTCTTGATGACGGTATCAATGGTAGCATACCCATATCTGGACAACTCATCAAACTTAGTAGCATACTCAATTACCGACATCTCCCCTGCACCAAATCCATGAACATTCTCAACAATGCTGACTTAGAAACTTCAGACAAAAACCTCTGCTCGAATCTCCTTCGAAATTCTGCCCAAGTTAACTCTTCCTTGGGTACTCCGGCAGTAACACAATTCCACCAATAGAGTGCTTCCCCCTGCAACTGCCTAGAGGCTGGTCTCCTCTTCTTCTCATCATTCAAACCTAAGTCAGCGAAGATTCTCTCACAATTCAATAGCCAATTCTCAACTTCGATGGCATCCTCCGTTCCTACAAACGGCTTCCCACCAAGACTGGTGTAATCTCTGCTTAGCATAGTTATTCCCAATTGGAGCCACATGATTAGCTCCTCCAACATTCCCAACAACTCCAGCAGCTACTCTAGCTTGCATCAGATTGACAAAGAACTGATACATCATCCCCATATCCACTGGCGGATTTCCAGCACCCACATTGGCATCTACATTTTGATCAGCATTAGCCTGTCGACCCGGGTTCCTCCTGGTGGGTCAAGCATTTTCGTTTGTTGTGGTGCTTCCTCCACCGAGATTTCCTCTTCCATTTTCTACCTCCATATTTACTTTCTCGTAAACCTGCATACAAGCCTTAGTAAGATACAGAAGAACGGTCTAAGAGAGGGGAATAGGTACTTATATATACATATATATCAAATACAAGTACGTTGCTATAGCGTTAACCGAAACTCCAGTCTTATTTTCTGATTCATTGGATTATGTTTTGAAAAGTCTTTTAGGTTTAACTTTCATTTAATTTTTCATAAACTATGCCCTGATACCAACTTGTAACTTTCCCCACTTGGAGGCCCAAAAGTAACGGCTACGGATGCTATAGTCATCCATAGTTCTTTATCCTTGGTGACCAAATACAGTAATGTTAGATACATTGATATAACATAAACACATGGATATGGAAAAAAAATTTAAAATCATTAAAAAACTTTCAAATTCGATTTCAAAACATTTCAAATTCATTACATAATCCCAGATTCGAGAACCACGTTCAGGAAAAATATACTTATTACAACATACACTAGAGCAACATATGAAGATGTCCCCTTGGATGATCAAAGTATATGTATCTAGGCAGTTAAACAACTTTGCCTTTATAACAAAACATAGAGGAATCAAAATAGAAAAGAACTCCTAATAGCTATTCTAGCTCATGCATGTCTCTGGAAGCTTATTCGTCTAAAGAGGTACCTGAAAACCTCAACTCTCAAACTACTCAAAATTAATTGAGCACCCAAGAGTTTAAGGGGAAAACATAAACTTTGAGTCAAACATAAAGCCTGGTATGAATAATAACCTACCACCTCAAACCATTAGATATCTAGTGAGATCATGCCGCTTAGTAGAACGCGTTTTCCCCACACTAGTATCTTATCCAAAAACTTTATAATAACCGTATATTGTGCTCCTGCATCCACAATGGTTAAAACATAGATTCAAAATATTATGATGATATGCAAACAAGTAAATTATTCTGGATTTCCCATCCCCATTCATTTTGACTTCCTGTCTCAGTTATAGTTTCTAAGGTCACAATTAACCTATTAGTTTTTATGGGCTGACTAATAACCTGTTTAAAGCTAATGGACTATCTCTCCGGTCTCATAGTTTTCATAGGATCACTAAGAACCTATTGCCCCTGCCAATAACTTCATTCTTTCATGGGTTCTCCCTGAACCTATTGGTATCTCCAATAACTTCTCTTATATCATAGTTTTCATGGGTTAACTAGGAACTTATTGACTTCTATCAATAACTTTATCCGGATATAGTTTTCATGGGTTCACTACAAACCTATTGGCCCCGACCAATAACTCTTTCTAAACATAGTTTTCATGGGTTTACTATGAATCTGGCTATCTAACAACTTCTTTAATCAGTATTTGTGAATCCTATATTCTGGTCTACCTAACCTCTTGAATGCAATTCTATTCATTCAGAAGTTACTTAACTTATATTCACTACTGGGTCAACCTACCCGGTTATTCTGCCCTTACTCCCCAAAATACAGTTATGAGTGCATTACATAGTGAATATATTTTTAGAAGAAGCATATACATAAAAATAATACCAACATTTACGGTTTAATATCCATGAAATCATTTTTTCACTTGAAACATGGTTAATCCCTTTAACCTATTATTTTATCAAGGAAAGCTTCTTTAAATACCCCAAATTTAAAGCCATTTAAAAGCTCTTTTATAGTGCCACGGGTTTTACCTTTAAAAATGAGATTGGGTTCTTTGTTTTGAAAACTAAGGCTTTCGAAACATTAAACCTTTACTTTCGAAATCATTGGATAACCTCTTTCAAAAGCATTCAAATCTTCTTTTCAAAACACTAAGCATATACCTTTTGAAACACTTTAAAACATCTCTTTCGAAACCATCAAAACATACCTTTCGAGAGTATTAAAGCATCACTTATTAACTCATAGAAGCATAGCTTCGAAACCATTTGAAAGTACCCCTTTAGAAACCATTTGAAAGTACCCCTTCCGAAACCATTGGGTTTATCCTTAAAAATATCTTTTGGGTCAAAGTGAATATAAATGAAAGTACCCCTTTCGAAACCATTAACCTTCATATAAAAGAGTTCGGGGAAAACTGATGGCTTCGAAACTATCCTTTCGAAAGCATTAATCATTTGTAAAATATTTGGAAGGATAGCTTCGAAACCCCTTTCGAAGCCATTGCCTTCGAAACCTTTATGTGGCTACAGGAGCCCTTTCGAAAGCTTTGGGAAGTGGCTTATTGCATTTATAAAATAAAATCTACCTTTCAAACCTGTTGATGACTTCAATCCCTTCGAAAAGCATAAAGACAACAGTAGGGTTTCGACTGGGTTCAGACTACCCTTTCAAAAGCATTAATTTAAAAATTGGGTAACTCATTAGAAAGATACACATTAAAAAAGGCGGCAACCTCATCGAAAGCTATTTTAAACCCTTTCGAAAGCATTCTTTTGAAAACAAGGCAAGTGGCATCTTCGAAAGCTATTCAAATGGGTTTCGACCCCTTCGAAAGCATGGTTTCGACTACATACCTTCCGCCTTTCTCCAATTCACTTCGTACCAATGTGTTGATACCTTGTGTATTGGTTTCGACTTGGTTGAGGCGGAAGTATAGGGTTGAAAGGTACTATTGGAAGTGGCAAAACCATACTTCTGTACAAAAACTGTTTTATTGCCTTTTCAAGTAATTGCTTTTTAACTAACCCGTCGATTTGTAAAAAATTTATTGGTTGCCATAAACTTTTCAAATTCTTTTCTAAAAACTGCCGCATTCATTTCAGATCTAAATAAAGGTAATTAGCAAAGAAGCCCTTTCCTTAAGCAAAACAATTAAGTCCTCCATCTAAATTAATTTAATTTCCATAATAAATTACCTAGGAAAAATCCCCAAAAATCATAGAAATTCATTTTAAATATGTTATCTAACATATAGAAATTTCAGACCCAAATTCCTTCATATAATAGCCGAAATAATTTTAAACCCAATTTATTCATTTCTTCCTTTAAAAATTCATAATAAATTATTCATAGCTTGGAAAATTATAGAAAATTAAACTCATCCCCAAAATAATGTTTTACATAACATATTAAATCCTCATGGCATTTGAAAACCAATATAAATGATTTTAGCCTTAAGATCGAATAAAACATTTATCAAACAAACTTTTTTGAATATAACATATCATGAAATCCAAGCATATCATCATTAAAAATCATCATAATGGATTTAATCTTAAACCCGAAATCATATGCTCTTTAAAAACAAAAATATGGATGGTTTTGATTATTATTCACCTTTGATTTGGATAAGGAATTGAGATTTGATGTTGCTTAATTCTCCTAACTTGATTCTTTAGCTTTTAATTGAATTTTCCTCTTCTTTTCCCCTAGGTAATAGCCGTCTTGCTCTTAGGTTTTTGCATTAGAATTTTAAACTTGTGAAATGAAAATGGGAATACGGGTTTAGGGGTTAAGGGATATGGTGGACGGCTATTCCCCATAATGCCCTTTGCCTTATTCTTTTTTTATTAACATGGAAAACCATTTACATAAACCCATTCTTTTAAGTTTATTTAAGCACGGCCTCTAATTAGGTGTTCAAATCTCAATCCCCTTATCATACTAATATTTACATTATTCTTATTTAATTTATCTAATTAAATCCCCCGAATAATGTTATTAAAAATTAGGGGTGTTACAATGGGTCATGCCTGAGTCGGTCTTGATATATGGATTGGTTGTTCAAGCCGTCTTGAGATGTGCTGGTTGACCGGCAATCGAGTTGGTCTTGACGCACTGGCTTAGAGCCAGATTAGATGTGGACCGCCATGAGTGGGGAAGTTGTTTACTGTTGAAATTTGCTGAATTTTATTTTACCTTCATCTTTTTCTCTGCCTTCCTTTGCTTAACTTGCCTAATGATAGGGGAAGCTCTTGCTTATGCCAACGTCGGCTTCACGATGCTGAATGAGAACCTGAAACTGCTGAAGACAGTCGTCGTTGAACGCCTAGACTTGAGACTCTTGATAACCGATGCCAACCTCCATCGGGTGGGGTTGATGAGGTCGGACCAAATAATGGTCAGAGAGTAGGCAACCCTAAAGAAGAAACTAGGAAGTAGGAGGCAAAGGTGAAGCGGCATACTCCAATATATAATTCCTAAACACTAATGTTGGGCTGATTACAAGCAAGAACCGGGGATACAATGATGTTGTCATGGGTGATGAGCCTGAAGAGTGGAAACATGTTGGTCTTGAAAAACTAAGTGATGGTGTACCTGTGTCACAGTGGGAGGAATTTGGCCCATAAAAAATATTTGACATCCCGGTCCCTCATCATGAGATGTCGGCCATTGACTGCGATAATCAGTCGAGCTCAAAAGAAAGCAGCATTAGGGAAGGGGAACAAGAGCCGAGCGTCGGTTGGGACATAAGTCCCTCCTTCGGGTAAATTCCTGCATATGACCCTTTGTATCCTGGATACAAAGCTGGGTCTCTAGATAGGCCCTATGCCAGGATGGACAAAACTAATGTAGGTAACTCGGCCTCATCATGCCAGCCCTTGTGAGAAATAGGGGCTGGGTCGGTACAAATGGTAGTTTACTTGCACTTATCTTCTTTTACTTCGAACTTTGACTAATTTTTATTTCCTCTTTTTCATTGCAGTGGCTGACTAGTTGGGTTTTGATGTTTTGATGAAGGGGACGTTAAGGTCGACATGAATCAAGTCGTTACCCCACCCATTTCCCCCGCCGTGCGCCTGCCCCTTCTTTTCCCAAACACATTTGGTGGGTTATTGATGTGTCTTCCTGCCCTTCAAAGTCTCTCCAATGGTCCATTGAGAGCAAGAAGCGGAAGAGAGATGTGGTCCGCCCGTCCTCGGCAATTGAGATGGCGAAGTCTTTTAAGAAGTACCTCAATATTTATGACATGGAAGAGCTGGACGTTGATGATGCGCTGCTAGGGCAGGTTACTCTAGACCTCCACCATGCCGAGGATGCCGCTGACATGGAGCAAATGCTTTCAGCCTTCCAACTTATGTCAGTGGAGGCCCTCTCTTAACCCTATCTTGTTCGGTCTGGCTTGAAACGACATTCCCTAGAGGAGGTGATAGACTTCCAGACTAGGAATTCCCTACTGGTAAGTTACTGACTCTAAACTTGCATTTTTATTTGGTTATTCTAACACTTGCTTTTCTTTGGGTCGGGTACCGCTGTATGCATACCAAAGGGGATGTGGAGAAGCTCTAGAATGACCTGAAAGTCAGGCAATGACTCAACGGGCAGTGTAGACTAAGACCACCAAAGCACGGGAGGTGAAGGAGGCGATCGAGAAGGCAAGTAAGGAGGTGGTCAAAGTGGCCCAAAAGTCATGGCGAGAGGAGGTCGAGGCATGGTAGAGGGCAGAAAAGGCAGAGGTGGACCTTATGGAGAGGTTAGAGAAGGAGGCCGACCAACTATGGCTCGACCTAACCAAACACACAGCTATGGCCCGACCTGACCAAACACACAACTAAGTGCCGAACAGATGCGAACGTGGTTGTCGCTACGATGGAGGAGGAGGCCAAGTGGCAAAACCGGTTGAAGAACATGATAAGGATCCTACTTAGGGAAAACTATCAATTTCCAATTTCCATCAGCAAGTTTGACACCACTTCTTTTTACGAAGGCTCAGGCGGAGGAGATGAGGTCAACAAGCCTGGTATTGGCTGGGCTAACCAAGGAGTAGCTAGACTCCTTGACCCGGCCCGCTGAGGGGTCGGGTATGTAGATATTTCATATTTCTTCTTTTGTAAGCCTAGCGGGGTTGTAACAACCCACACCTTTATGAGCCCGAATTTCGACTAAATCAAAACCCAAGTCTATTAGGATATAAATCGTTGGTTTTGGTAATCTGTAAGAAACATAAGTATACTAGAGAATGAACTCATAGCGGAATAGTAAAATATAATAGAACATGTATGCTGACTAATGCTACTTCCTTGGAAGCAATATTATTCCTTTAGTATTTGATTGCCTTGCCAGCACCGAGCATGAATGAGAAGACTTCACCATCTACTATTCCCATCTTGCACTAGTAGCCCGTTCCTCTAAATTTATCTTGTGAGTTGTAATGAGGAGGGAGTCAGAACAACATTCTGGTGATTGGAAAACTACATACTTTATCCATAACACTAATTTATGTCGATTGATTTCTATTTTAAGTGTTATGACCATTATTCACTGCTATTCCATGTGATTCCATCTGCGCGTACGACGTATCTAACCTTCTCCATATAACTTTATATATATATATATATATATATATATATATCTAGCGTTGTATTACCCAAAAGAAAATCCTAAAATCCCGGATACTTAACACTTCTTGAATAGGGAGGAGGGTAGACCTAACGACCATTTAATACCTTCCACCCCGAATTAAACCCCTTGACATCCCTAAAGGTACTGAGCCATTTAATACTTCAAATCCAAGATGAACCCTCAGTATATTTTCTCACACCTATACGCAAACGCATATCTCTTCCCCGTGCGTTCTATGGTTGGAGATGTTCCACATCAGTAGTACATATACACGACTGTTGGTAGCTCTAGGCGAATGGTAGACTTCTGTTGTGTAACTCTACTGACCTTGTATCCTAACCCATTCTTAACCAAACCAATTATCCCAGGCCTAAATATTGTGCTAGGCCCACTAATTCATGCTCATCATAAATGTATTATTGAGGCTATATAATTTCCTACTATGAAGCTTATACTGCCTCCTAGTATTTAATTCACTTATGCGCTGCAACCTATTCCTATCTTATACGCTTATTACATATATTCTCTATTTCCCTCTTACGTCCCGTAAATATTAATTGTCCACAATAAAGGGTCATTATTATTCAAATTGGACAATCACTAATGACATTTATTTATTCATTCTAATTCAACCTATTACGCCTAATTCATTTCCCCATAAATACCATATTAAATTCTTTAATCAGTCCCATTAAACACATTTATGTCTCCAATTAATTCCTATAACTCCCTATAAACTGCACATTTATTGCCCTACTAATTTTGCAACCGACAATCCAAATTTTTTAGTTACTATCTCTTTTCTATTTCAACCTCCTAGACCCTTGATTTACTACGCTATTAATAACTAGTCGTCCTAATTATAACTAATACAAATAATGCCATATTTTTATCTATTACACTATATATACATACACACACATATATATGTATATATATTTATATTTATATTATTTTTTTTAATCAGTAGGCGTGGTTATACATACGTACATACATACATACATACATATATATATATATATTCCTATTTCTAACTCATTAATTCATACGCTTAGGAATTTCAAAATATACGCTTATATGTACATTCTATAAAGAACATTTATTTCCACATTTTAATAGAGCTATCTTTCCTAAAAAGGATTACCATTATAACTTTCCATAAATTACCCAAAAGTGGGACTTTTGCTCCGTTTGAAATTATAAGAAATTATCTCTTTTCTTTTATTAAAGTAGACAGTGCAAAATACGGAGGAGAACATCTATACTTTACACATCTCTTTCTTTTTGTTATATTCCTTATTATTTCAAACGACGCACTTTTTATACATAGTTGTGGAATTAGATAATTTATGGAAATTACATGAAAATAGATACAACTAAATTATACCCTGCTCCCAATAAATTAAAACATAAAAATTCACATTCCAAGTCAAATTTGGGCGATCTAAATTTATGTTAACAGTTTATAACCCAATTATCATAAATCTAGAATAAATCTTGCAATCTTATCAACATTTTACTTTAACAAATTTATGGACCAATTTCCTAATTTTCAGATTATGGTGTAAATACCATTCTATCCCAATTACCTAACTTACAGAATATGTATGCGAGATTTCAATTGAATACGTTATTCTTAAGCCTATAACTCCATAGATCTTGCATAGGCATAATAATTAAATAAAACTCAACTATATAAATTTCAATGTTATATATAAATCATATAATTTCCCACTCACCTTTCTATCTTTCCAAATCTCCCAAATCTCAATTCACCCTTTTAATTTGACTCCTTTTTCTTTCCAATTCAAGAATATATATAACAAGATATATGCCATTAGAATTACAAATCTGAGAAGAGATTTAGGTTAAGTGGAAAATATATTTATAATTATAAAATTTACCTTTTTCCGCAGTATCGATCCACTCCTTCTCTTCTTCTTTTTTATTTTCTGCCCTTCTCCGATTACATATATATATAGAATATTTAAAAGGAATAAAAATAATGGAGAAGGGAAAATGACAGAGCTTCACTACTTTGATCAGAAAATATGAGAAGAAAAGTGAGGGGCTAAGCCTGTATTTATAGGTGCACGAGTTAGTCGTATCCGTTAGATTTAAATTAATTACATCTGGGCCGTTCAACCAAGGTTCAACCCTAGCCTCCACAGTCTCTACCGATCGACTGCTTCCTTCTATGGGTCAATCGCTAGTAGTTGATGGACTAAGGAAGGGGTTCGATCGCTGGGGTTGACCAGATTATATTATTTATTTTTAAATTCTTATTTAATTATTTTCGCTCTGAAATCTTCAAACGTTAATAACTTTTTTGTTTGAACTCCGATCCTAAAACACCATATCTGAAAGTTGCTCAAAAAATCGCCATGAACACAACAATGTAAGTTTCATGGCCAAATTCTAAAATTTACTCAAATTCCATTTTTGAGCCTTAGTAATTATTTATTAATCATCGTTAATTTTAGGGGTGTTATAAGAGCGGGCTATGTGCCCCACACTTTTGTGAACAAAAATCATTTTATTAAAATCTAGTTAAGTACTTGATTGCTTTATCTACTCTTGCCTATCTGTGACTAGCTTGTAGGGTAAGATAGTTTGAGTAGATGACATATCCCTAGTGTATCTGTACCTGTTTGTCACAAGATAAAGTAGCAAAGTAGGGTAAGTGATGGGCGGCGAATGCAGCCCATTCTTGCAAACCTTGTACTGAATAGATGTGATTGATAGGCCAGGTCGGTCGATGGACTTGGATGTGAGCATTGGCCATGTTATCCGATTGCTTATTTAAGCACCAAAGCTGACATACGATAGCAAGGCTTTATTGTGTTACTTTGATGTTGGGAAGTCCCGGAACGAACCTGGGAGTTGAGTAATTCAAGATTCTCCTAAGTGATTGCGACAAGCATGAATGGCAGGCGGTTCCGGCTTGACCCTAAACACTGAGTGGCTTGAAAGTTACTCTCGGGTGGCACGCTGCAAGTATGAATGATAGGAGGTCCCTAAGCATTGAGTGGCTTAAAGGTTATTCTCGGGTGACACTCTATAAGCATTAATGGA
This sequence comes from Allium fistulosum, assembly GCA_030737815.1. NCBI lineage: Eukaryota > Viridiplantae > Streptophyta > Magnoliopsida > Asparagales > Amaryllidaceae > Allium > Allium fistulosum. Next base: position 356,143,661 of record CM060906.1, read on the forward strand.
AGGCGGTCCTGGCTCAAACCTAAGCGTTGTATGTTTTGAAGGTTACTCTCAAGTGGCACACTGCTAGACAAATGATGGCCCGACTTATTTTTATTCGGGTGCACTACAGATGCTAAACTTCGACATTACTCAAGGTAACAATGCCGGTCTCAATAATAATGCCCCATCCTGCATGAGGGATACGACTATTGCAATCATGTCATGGCTTCTCGATGCAACCTAGGGCAAAAGGGAGAGACGTCTCACCCAAACTCACATGACAGCGGGCAGTCCTCGAGCAAGGACGTGGATTCATGTCGATTACATCTTGTTGGATAGCCGGGCAGTCCCCAACAAGGAATTGAATGCACGATAATTCACCCTTATGGATAACCGGTCGACAAGAAAGGGAGCATAGCTCGCGTAGTCCTTATTGGCAAAGGTCGACAATCTCCTACATAGTAATGAGCACATGATAACTCATCCTTTATTGGATAGCCTATGCTGCTCGAAGGTTCTCCAAGGTGACTCATTGCTAGTTGAGACTGGCAGATGGGCCTGGCTTGAACTTGAATGCTAAGTGGTAGTCCTCGAACAAGGAAGTGACTTCATGTTAACCTTCGCTGGATAGCCAGCTGGTAAGGAATGGAGCATGGCCTGTGTGGTCCTTAGCGGCTATGGTTTGTAGTCCCCAAACAAGGTAATGAGCACGTAACAACTCATCCTCGTTGGATAGCCTTGGTGAATGTGCTAAACAATGTTGGCTCTGGACTCATTGATTTATTCTTCACAAAAGATGTATTACGTAGTCTTATACTTGTGGTTGGCTCTTATGTGACACGACACAGGCGCATGGGTTGCATGTATGGGAAATGTGGGTTCCATCCAGGTGAGAGAGGAAGTAAGCACCATTTGTTAGGACGATGCATACGATATACGGTCCCTCCAAGTTCAGGCCATGCACTCCTTCGGTTGGATTCTTTGTACTTGCTAACACCCGACGTAGGACTAGGTCGCCGATGATGAATTGTTTGAGATTCACTTTTAAATATTAGTGCTTGGCTATCTTCCTCTTTTAGGCTTCAGTGTAGAGTTCATCTTCAATTCTTTACTCTTCTACAGTATCAAGTTGAGTTTGAGTAACTTGTTGTTTTGCTCAAGCTCGACATCGAGGCGAGGGGACATCTACTTCTATGGGCAGCATGGCTTTGTACCCATAGAAGAGTGAGAAAGGTCTATAGTCAGCTGAAATGTGATTGGAAGCGTAGTAGGACCAAAGAACTAGCAGCAGTTCCTCGACCCGATTCCCTTTAGCTTTTGGAAGATGCTTCTTGAGTATTGATTTGATGGTTTTGTTAATGACCTTGACTTGTCCATTAGCTTGATGATGGACAGCATAAGAGAAGCATTTTTTGATTCTGTTCCTTACGTAGAAGTCTTGAAAGAGGCTGCTCTCAAATTATGTGCCATTATTAGTGATGATCTTCTTTGGTAGGCCGAAATGGTAGATGATGTTCTTGATAACAAAGTTCAAAAACTTGGGTGCAGTGACCCCAGTAAGGGGCTCAACCTTGACCTATTTGGTCAAGTAGTCGATGGCATGATTGTACCCTCACTTAGCATTAGGTATCTTTTCGATTAAATCGATCCCCCATGTGTTGAACAACTAAGTGGAAGTCATAGGGATAGGAGGGTAGGAGAGGCCCTATGAATCTTGGCAAACCGTTGACATCGGTCGCATCGCTTTACATAGTCCACGGAATCATTAATTATAGTAGGCCAATAGTAGCCTTGCATAGCGGCCTTTTTTGCTAAGCTTTCCGCCTCGATGTGATCCCCATAAAATCCTTCTTGTAAATCTTCTAGAATCTGGCCGGCTTCGTCTTTAGAAATGCACCGCTGAAGTGGTGTGGAGTACCCTAGAGCTTTCCATCTGCGATCGTGTTATGGGAAGCCCGGTAAAGAATCCTTTTGGCTTCCTTACGGTCAGCGAAAAGTTCCTTATTTGTTAAGTATTTGACCAGGGGCACCATCTAGTTGTTTGAGGATGGTTCATTTATTTCCATCATTGTTGCCTTAGACTCATAACAAGGTGTGCTTCTAACCTCTAAGGGGACCCAAGGAATGACTTCTTTCGAGTTGCTTGCTGCCTTGGCCAACTGATCGGCCTTAGTGTTTTATTCCTTGGGTATCCACTCCAATTTGAACTCAGCAAATGTGCAGATTATCCCCCTGGCCTCGGTAACATATATGGCCAGTGTCTTACCCTTCACTTAAAAACAAATGCAGATTTGATTGAAGACTAATGACGAGTCACTGAAAACATATATGGATTCCACGTGTAGTTCTTTTGCTATTCTTAGGCCGACTAGGACAACTTCACATTCGGCTTCATTATTGGTCGCCTTGAAAGTAAGGTAGACAACAAAACATAACTCTCTTCCACAAATGTGGCGAGGACCATGCCCGCCCCTACCCTTTTTTCAGTTGATGCCCCATCCATATATAGGCACAAAATTGTCGGCTTGTGATAGTCTCCTTTTCATCACTGCTCGGCCTTGAGCACTCAACAATGAAATCTACGACGACCTGACTCTTGACAAAAGTGTGAGGCTGGAAAGAGATGTGATGCTGGCCAAGCTTTATAGACCATTTCAATAGTCAGCCTTCTATGTTGGGTCAGCTGAGGACTTGCTTCAGAGATTGGTTGGTCAGGAGTATGATGTGATGAACCTGAAAGTATGGTCGGGGATTCTGAGCTACCATGAGTAGGCGGAAGGAAAGTTTCTCCAGCTTTCTATATCTCATTTCTGGGCTGGTCAACCTCTTGCTGACATATTAAACCGATCATTGGACCTCCTGGTCTTCTTTGATTAAGGTAGTGTTGATCGCATGCTCAGTTATTGCTAGATAAAGATATAAATTGCCCCCGTCAATGGGCTTAGCTAGTACTGGAGGAGTGGCGAAATGCTATTTCATTTCCTCGAATGTCTTGGTGCATTCATTATTATAGGTGAACGACTTTCCCTTCTTAATGGGGTCAAATAAATTGAGACACTGATCGGTAGCCTTTGACATGAACCGGCTTAATGCTCTAATCATCCCATTCAAACTTTGCACTTGCTTCACATTTCCGGGGACTCTCATATCATGGATGGCTTGGATTTTGTCAGAATTAGTTTCAATACCCTTAGCGCTCATGACATAACCAAGGAATTTACCAAATCGAATAACAAAGGATCATTTTTTAGGTCTAGCTTCACGTTGTACTGGTGTAATATGCTAAAATCTCAACCAGGTTTTGTACATGCCCCCTGACCTTTTCAGACTTCACCAGCATGTCGTCCATATTAAATTTCATGGACCAGCTAATTTGTTCAAACAATATATGGTTGATGAGACCCAAATAGTTTGTGCCCACATTTTGCAAACCCAAAGGCATGGCATGATAGCAGCATAGGTCGACATTTGTAATGAAGGAGGTATACTCTTAGTTTGGGCCTTGCATGTCAATCTGATTATACCCAGAATAGGTGTTCATAAAGGTGAGGAGCTCTTGTCTACTAGTCACATCAACAAGCTGGTTGATGCACGATAAGGAAAAGCTACCTTTAGGGTAGGTTCTGTTGAGATCGGAGAGGTCAATGCAAGTTCTCCAAGTCCCATTTAGCTTTCTGACCAGTACTGATTAGCTACCTAGATCGGATACTCTACCTCCCAAATGAAGTCGTTGGCTAATAGTTTTTCCACTTCTTCTTTGAGAGCTCGGTACCTTTCTGGGTTAAGTGGTCGTTGCTTTTGATGGACGGGGATGGCCTTAGGATCGATGTTGAGTGTATGGAAAATGATCTTGGGATCAATGTCGGTCATGTCAGCATGCCCCATGAGAAGATGTCTTTGCTCTGTCGTAAGATATCTGATTAGATCCTCCCTTACTTTTGAGCTAAGTTCCATGTCGATTTTACTACTTTTCTAGGGTTGGCATAGTCTATAGAGATTGATTCTAAGGGAGTGGTCGGCCTGCCCTACATTCTTGAGTCACCCATGCGAGGGCCTATCAAGTCATCATCTGGATCTGAGCTTTTTTCCAAGTCGCATTGATCTAGCGCGTAAATCATGCGCTCTATGACATCCTTGGCTGGGACATACATCCATGCTGGGGTCGAGGTATGATATTGCCCCCGAATCTCACAGACAAGTCTACCAGCATTGAGATAATAGGAGTTACTATGATGAATGTCCCCACTTTCCAACGAGGAGCGACTTGTCGTTCCACGACACGATGAACTCTGTAGTTCTTTGGGGAGTGGCCAAAGATATAGGATTCCTCCTATCCCAGTATTCATTGTGATTGACGATCCCGACATGACCCTAAGCATTGCTTGGCTCGAGGATAGTCTCAGGTGACACGTAGCCAGTTGATGCAGCTTCGAGCCCGAGGGTGGCCTTAGCACGACCCTGAACATTGCTAGGCTTGATGGTACTCTCGCATGACATATTATCAACAGTCATGTCTTTAGTGGCAAGGATGATCCCGACATGACCTTGAGCACTATCTGGCTCGAGGGTACTCTCGAGTGACACGTCATTAGATGTCGTAGCTTGCTTAGGTGAAATGTTGATGGTAGGAGAAGTCGATTTTGATTCTTCAGAATTGACGGCGTCCTCGGTAAGAACCAAAGTGTTGACTAGCTTGATGGTTCTCTAGAGTGACTCGTTGCTGAGTGTTGATAGTTCTTGTTAAAGCATGAGAACACCCTTCTTTTATTGTCCGAGGGAGGTTCCATTACACTTCCTAGATTTCTACCAATTGCCTTGGATCTCGCCGATCCCTCCCTATATAAGGAATCCCATGACGAGCTGGTTGTAGAAACCAATGGCGTCTTGTGCAGCAAGTGCTAGTCATCCTATCAAAAGATTGTAAGAAGAAGGCCAATCAACCGCTGTAAAGTCTACTTGAACCTTTGTTGCAAGGGGTTCTTTGCCAAATATTGTCATAAGCGAGGTGGTACATATTGGAACTATATCCACACCCCAAGGCCATAGATAAGCTGGGCATAAGGGGTGAGGCTGAAGGCAGGAAGCTTAAGAGGCTAAAAAATATGTCTAAACATGACATTAACTGAGCTGCCCCGACCCATGAAGGCTCGATGCACATTTGAGTTAGCCATTGCAAGAGTAATGACCATAGGTTTCTGAAAGGGGTAGGAAACTGCTTCTTTGTCCTTGGTAGTGAAAGTGATGGGCTAATCTGATTCCTGCCTGGGTGCTTTGGACGCTCGATGCTCTAGGGAATATATTTGGCTGGCTAAACCCACTTCCCTTTGATACCGAGACCGTGCTCCTCAACTACTGCTAGCTATATGCAGGCCTCCGCATAAGGTCAAGATGTTGGTTATTGCTGTGACACTGTTGTTGGGTTATTGGAGTAGAGCTGGCTGGTTGTTGTGGTTGTTCCTTTGTTTTACTTAACCTCGAACAAACTCTAAAAGTATCCCTTCCCGGATAAGTCTTTCAATCTCGTCCTTCAGCACCCGATACTCGTTGGTGGTTTGGCCTTTGATTTGTTAGAACCAACAATATTTATCATTACCATGAGGTTCCTCATTTTTTCAATCTCTGGTGATGTTTGGTCTTTGAAATTGCACCATATTCTGGGTTACGAGATATATAGCCTCCATATCTTTGTTCAAAGTAGTATAGTTAGTGTACCTTGACGTGTATTGGATATCGGCCTCAAAAAGCCTTTTAGTGTTGTTTTGTCGACCATTGAGTGGACTATCGACATTCTTGCGAGGACTGGCTTGAGTGGAACATCGGGTTTCATTATCACTATTAGAGTGATCAACGTCCTCCATTTTCATTATGATGTTTGCCTACTGATAGAAGTCAGCCAGGGACATAGCTGGCTAGTTTTAAAGCTCTTTCCACATTATGGACTTGTGCCTGACCCCTATACATAGGGACATAACCAAGCTTTCATGTTGATACCCCTAGCTCAGGTAGATTCTTTGTTTCAATTGGCATATAGTCATAGGATTTCGGTTGGCCCATTTCTAATGTTACCCAGCTTGCTACCCATCATTACATGGGTCTTAGAAGTGAAGAACCTAGTCTTGAAATCCACACATAGCTGGGCCGAAGAACTGATGTTGCTTGGCTGTAGATGCAAGAACCAGCAGGAGGCCAGTCTTGTGAAAGTGGATGGAAAGACTAAACATTTTGCTGAGCTGGAAAGCTGACCGACATGGGTGATGGAATTGAAAGCAGTAATGAGGTCAGTCAGGTCGGCACTACCATCATACTTGTCAATAGGTAGCAAGGCATATCACTTGTGACTGTAGTTGTTCAAAATTTCTTTAGAAAAAGACTCACCATTCTCTTCATCATAAAAATCTTCATCCCCGAGATTCGGGCTAGCATTCTGTTGAGCTGTTGGCGAAGGATGTTCGCTTCCTCCTTGAGGCCAATATCTGCTTGTTGTGGGATGGTCTGGCCAACGACTGGTTGTGGGCTCAACTGATGTTTTGGTGGAGTGGGAGATTGATGGCGAGAAGGAGAATGATGATGGTAATGGCGAGCTAGAGTAGAAGACCTCCTCTCATAGTGCATAGAGGGTGACCACGAATGACTGGCGATGCCCTCCCTCGATCTATTCCTTGCCATGTCCCAATGAGATTTGGAGTATGCTGAGTGATAGCCCCATGTTCCCTGCCGACGGTAGGAGCACCGCCATTGAGACGTTCAAAAGCATACGTCTGTGACGCTTAAAAGCAGATGGCTATTCCTATTGAGGGAAAAGGTAGTGTCTCGGATCTTTGGGCGCAACCACATTTGAAGCAATACCGACATGGCTAGGCATGCACGCAATATACCTCTTTGGATAAACATGAACATCCATGAGTATGGTTCGGGCACCAATCTATCCCAGGCCTCAGCTGTATTCATAAGGTCATAATCGCTGGGGAGAACATATTGGTAAACAGGTGGGTCAACTAGGTCAATTGCAGAAGGAGTTGGTGGGACATAGTTTATAGTAGCTTGGGCGTCCAACTGTGTCCTCAGACTTTGCACTTCATGAGCCAAAGTGCCCACATTTGTTAATTGTTGCAACATGGTACACCATATATTGTTGCTGAATACATCAATGAGACAAGCAGCATCGATGATGGTATTGCCATTGGTTCCATGCTCGTTGGAGTTATTACCTTTAATATTAGGAACTTGGTCCATGGTATCAAGTTAGATCCAATTTTTGTAGAGAAGAAAAGTAATGAAAACTAAGAGCTTTAAAGGGAGGACCCTCCTTCTAGCACCAAAATGTTGACTAAAGAATCAACCAACCTTAGAATTAGACTAATGCGTAGTGAAAGCAAAGGTTACTTGCTAATCGCTAGGCTTAAAAATGTAAAACGAGGACGAATGCAAGCAAAGCAAAGTAAATGATATAAAGATATAGAGTGGTTCGGCAAGCTTGCCTATGTCCACTATGAAGATCTCTTACTATGCTTCTCTCTTATAATTACAAGGAATTACTAGAGAATAATAATAAATAAGCACTTAAGACTAAAAAGTAGCTAATCTTAAGAGTTTAGGGATTTGATTTGCTATGAGAAATGACTAAGTTGTGAGATAATGGCTTAAATTCCATTGGAAATCAACTAATTTCCAACCCCTTTGAAGCCGTATGGCTAGGGGTACTTATAGTAGTTGTAGAAAATGATGGATGGTAGAGATTACATAGAAAAATAGGTGGAAAGTGCGCTCGGTCGTTGATCTTGGCCACCCTGGCTAATGGAAGACCGCTGTAAAAGAAGGCTGGAATGTGTGGCTGAGAAGCATGCCAGTTGTCCCTCCATACTAGGTGCATGCATTGCATTTATTGACCATTAAATGTGCATTAAATGCTGATGGCGAGCTACTGGAGTTTTTATGCTTTTGGCCACCTTGCTACAATATCTAGTACAGCTAGATGTATGACTTTTCATCCACTTTTGCATGCTTATGTAGCAAGGCAGATGAATGATTTTGACTGAGTTGTGTTAGCCAGTCGGCTATTGACGATGCTTGAGGGAGGTTGAATACTGCCAATGACCAAATGTTAAAAAACATACCGAGCTGGATGTGATCGGAAGAAAGTGCTGTAGTGATGTCGGCTTAGAGATGGGTCATGCCTGAGCCGGTCTTGATAGATGAGTTGGTTGTTGAAGCCATCTTGAGATGTGCCGATCGATAATGGAGCTGATCTTTACGGGCTGGCCATGAGCCAAAGGACCACCATGAGTGAGCCAGTTGCTTATAGCTGAAGTTTGCTAAGGAAAGTTGGTGCTAAGGACCAAGTTGAAAGGAAGGTGCCAAGCTAGCTATTAGATGATGGGATGGGCTGCCTAGCTCCGGTCGAAGGTGGGCAGTGATGAAGCCGGGCCAAAGACAGGTCGCACTTAAACCGGTTTAGCCTGGTGAGTTGGCTTTTGGAGCCATCATGAGTTAAGTTGGCTAGTAATAGACTAGAGAGTTGCTAAGTAGATAGATTATTTTAGGGCCAGACTATTCTTGGGTCGACATGTACTAGTTGGGATGAGCTGTCCTAGGCTGGCTTTGATTAGGTCGGGCTATGCCTAATCGGCCTGCGAATCATATTTGCAAGAAAATTGAGCAACACTTACACATTGACCTATACACTATTTATATGTTGCACTTGCACAATATACATATTAGCATATTTGATGCACTCATTATAATATATTTAATTTAAATTAAATCTAATCTCCATTTTAAACAATTAAGTAAAAGTGTATTTTATATTGAACCATATTAAATTGGATCTAACAAAACCTTCAGACTTCATAGGCCCAATATATGCAAAATTAGAGAAAATTGAAATCTACCTATTTCACCCACTTCCAACTGGCATGGTTCCCTTAATAGCATCATAGCAAGATTGGTTGAGGGGTTCACTTTGTACATTGATTGTCCTAGGTTCAACCCATACAACCAGCATGATAGGGGGTTCTCACATTTTCACCTGTGATGAAGCATTGCCTCTTACCCCTACATGTTCTATGATGGTTGTGCTCGTTGAAAGGCTGCATGTAAAACTGATTTGTGAGGTACCTGGTTGGGTCACCCCAAAAGATTTTGGGTTGGACCAACAATGGTATCGAAAGCCGATGGTCCATGCGGTCTAAATTGAAATTTTTAGGGCTAACTTATTATAGCCTACCCATTTAGTAGGGTGTCTAAAAAGGTAGTGTCTAATGTAGGATTTGGGTACTCAAGTACTCTACTTTACTTGGATATTTTCCTAGCCCAAAGGATGATGTAGGCCTAAAGATTATCCCTAATATAAAGACCCAAATTGTTTTTCAGCCTTGGACTAATTTTCAGAATTCGGTTTGAAAAAATAAAATTATATTTTAAATTTATAAGTTAAATTTGAAATATAAAATAAATTTTATAAAAGTTATAAAATATTTAACAAAGTTTTTTAAAATAAATTAATATTTTTTCGAAAATTATTTAATAATCTAACAAATTGTATTAATTAAATAATTAATTAAAATTAATACACACACACAAATATATATATTGATGTACATGCATACACACAGATATATATGTATGTGTATATATAAATATATATATATCTTAAAATGTTTAAGGTGTATAAAATATTAATTTTCAAAATTTATTAAGAAATAACTTAATTAAAAATGTTTTAATTAAATGAATATTTACTTGATAAATATATATTAATTAATAGTTAATCAATAAATCAAAATATGCATATAATGATACATACATACATACATATATATAACTATAAATGTTATAGTTAATATTCATTTTATATTGTTTAAGATGAATAAAATAAAATTTTGAAATCTAAAATAATTTAATTAATTAATTAATTGAATTAATAAATTAAAACTAATTAAATAAGACTTATGTAATATATATACATAAGAATATTATATAAGTTAATTAAATTATAAACCGTTATATAAGAATTAGACTTGTGTTGTATGAATGTATAAAACTTAAGTGGAATGGTAAGAAATTCAACTTAGGTTTAAGGAACAAGTACATGCATATTGTACGTATACTGTGATTTTAGATATGTCTAATACTTGAATCATTTCATAAGGTATACATTGTTCCATAAATCAATATCACTCAATGTGTGTGTGTGTTTATTTATATTAAAGATTATGAATCCTTAATACATACATTGTCCTTTACCATTTTTATATAAATAGATTACATGCTTACTCTTTATTTACTGAACAAACTCAAGCTAGGGATGTTATGTGTAGTACTATTAACATATTGATTAGACGAGGTAAGATACATGCACAGATTTGTTAAGCAAACTTAAGATATATCGTGATACTTAGGCCCTCGCAAAATGATGGGCATGAGTGGATAATCTCTTTTGATTTGTTAAGCAAACTCAATGTCGAGATTGAGATTAGGACAAAGACCATAGGTTAGGAGTTGTGTAAGAAGCCGCCCTCTCGACCCCCGAATGTCGACATTAATACATATACGGTATTCGTGTGTTGAGTATCGAAGTGTCGAAAGGACAAATTGTTACGGTGAAATAAAAAGAAGAAGAACAAGAAAGAAGAGAACATAACATCAGAATCTCACTAGCGGAACGATAATATATAATATCAAAAGAACAGTACAAAGGGTTACTTCGATACATAAATTTCGAAGTTACAAAACCTAAGTACTATCATCAACCTGGACAGTTATAAACAACCTGTCCTCACAAATGCTGATATACAATATAGAAATGCAGCGAAAATAAGAATATTACGATAGGTGAGACATCTAGCTCGCCTTCTCGAGCTCCAAATAACATCAACGAAAACCTGCTTTTCTCAAACTACTCGAAAGAGCACGTGAGGAATTTAGGGAAAACACAAACCAAGCATCAGACATAAGTCTGGTATGAAAAACTCAAGAAATATGTAGCTAACGTATAATAGTACTTTTGAAACAACATGGAATGCCATAACAATTATCCCCTCAAAAGAACCACCATCTAATAGATACATAAGGTGGTATAATAGATAATGTCTAGGGCGTAGAATATAAATATTATAGTGTAGTTAGAATGGTTGCATTGGTTACATTCAATAGCATCATAGAGGTTACAATCAAAATTAATAAGGAATGTTCGCATAACTGGTTTTCTATTGAGATCTCTTCAGAGAAACTTAATCCGAACTCCATGCACAAGGATCAGAAGTTACCTACCGAGCATCGTATATCTCTATATAAAATATACCATAAGGAAAACACAAAGGTCCACTCCTAGACACAAACATAAACCACGTGCTACCAAATACCATCAACTCCCACGCGCAACATCGATAAGCATACTCTAGATATGGAGTTGACAATACCCTGATGTGGGTTAGCTAAACCCCAAATTATGCAGCCTACTCTGTCTTTAGCCATTTCCGATGTTGAGGTCATGTTCAACATCTTTCTCACGATTCTTTATCATTCGAACAACACACGAATCCCTAATTTGGATTCCCACATCTCGAACAAATTTCGAAACCACACATGATTCCAACATCTCGAACATATCTCGGAATTACACATGGATTCCCTCATCCTGAATAGACCATGAACAATTACATGTGCTTAAGCATCTTAAATAGATCTCGAATCTCCACATAGATTCCCGCATCTCAAATATATTGACTTCCAAGAGAAAGAACACGTATCTCAGTCTTGAAGTGGTTGCCGATAAGTAAAATATTTACCGATCCTGGTCTCTTCAAGACTGAATCGATGAATTTAGTCATTCAATGATAATGAGAACGATCGCATATGGAAACCAAGTCTCGTATGCTTATCATATTTCCGATATTTTCATCTCACACTATCCCTCGATCAAGAGTGAAGCCGGTAGGTTAGAGCTCTATTGCTTATATCCCTACACGAACATCAGTCTTAATTCCCACAGATAGATAAGCCTACTTCATTAGTTTTTATGCCAAGTATACGCTAATTTTTCCCATAAATGAGTAAACATACAAAGCACGATCAAGTCACATGAAGCACGATCAAGTCACATAAGTGGTTTCTAATCCCCTTTTTGTTTAATTAATCTTTTATTAATTAAAACCTCTTTTATTAGTAAAACTTCTTTTACTTAATAAAATATCATATATGAATTTGTACTGTTCATTTGTACTTTTTTCAATACTTCAAGAAGTATTCATATACTTATCTCAAATGGTATAAGTATATTCGTAAATCATCAACAAGATTTCTTACCTAAAACCTCTACTAGTTTTTTTATACTTTAAAAGGTATTCATATACTTATCTCAAATGGTATAAGTATATTCATAAATCATTAACAAGATTTCTTACTTTAAACCTTTGCTCTTTCAATTTTTTTCCAAAAGATTCCTTACTTATAATTTCCTCAAAATACCCATTTTAAGGATCTAAGTACTTTCATAAATCCATTCAAATAGGTCTAAGACTAATATTACTTAAACATTTTCACTACAAACCCAAAACCATTTCACTTATGCTTATCTTTAAAACATTCTTTTTAAAGATCTATTTACATTCATAAGTTTAGTTAAAAAAAGATTAAAGACAAATGTAATTAACACATTGTCATGACAAACCCAAAACCATTTCATACTTATATCATCTTTAAAACATTCTTTCAAAAGATCTAAGTTATAATAGGTTAAGTTCGATAGTCGACTAATCAACTATCCAGTTAAAACAATTGCTTATACAAATCAATGTTCATATACTTAACTCGTTTCCGACATTTCAACTTAACCATTCCTCGTTCAAGAGTGAAGCCAAGTAAGTTAGAGCACTGGTTGCATCAAAGCATTGCCTAGACACTTCATTTTTGAATCTCACAAATAGACAAGCATACTCGTCGGCTTTTAGTGTTCGGTATAGTATTAATGACTTCCATAAATGAGTTAGAAAACAATATGATTAACCCATTTTCGACGTTACTAACTTAACTATTCCTCATTCAAGAGGAATGCCCGGTAGGTTAGACTCTATTACTCCATCCATACTCGACAAAAAATCTTAACTCTTAGAAATAGATAGGCCTACCTCGTAGGCTTTTAGCATTAAGAAAAGTTAATTACCTTTTAAACAAGTAAGTAAACAATAAGATTAACACATTTTCGACATCCAACTTAACAATCCCTCGTTCAAGGGGGAAACTCAGTAAGTTAGAGCTCTATTGCTCCGTCCCTACTCGACATCAATCTTAACTCTCGGAAATTAGAGAAGTCTACCTCGTCGACTTTTAGTGTTATACCTCTTCTTTACTTTTCCAATTTTTTATATGATTATTAAAATTATATTTAAACTTCAAAACAACTTTAAAATACTTAAAAACATGTTTGAAAACATCTCTAAAAAGATTAGAGAAAAATACCAAATTTAAATATTATTTTTAAACCCCTAAAACCATAAGCAACTTACTACAGCATTCATAAATGCTGTTAAAAGTCCTTGTTAAAACAACGTTGAAAAACACGATCTTTGTGACTAGTTTTAACCACTTAAACAATGTTTTAAGACTTGATATTTTTATAGTAAGTACTACCATTTGGGTAATTGAAAACCATGGAAAGAAACCCCTAGAATATATTTCCATTCATTTATAAAAGTTCCCAAAAACAAGGGATTCGGAAGTGTACTTATAACGACTATTCTCGCTTCAAACACTTTCAAAATTACTTCAATTTAACACACAAGCTAAACAACCATTTAAACATCAAGTCAAGGCCATGCCACATGTTTAAGAGGATAATATAAGTGATGGTATACAATATAAAGTTATCATTTGCTTTTAAAAGCAAGAGGGGTTCAAAGTTTACAACTTTACTTAGTTAATGTCACTTTAACTTTATAATTTAAAATCAACATACACACACACAATATATACATACAAGATAGTGAAATAACTCACTTACATCAATGCTAAACCCAAGCACAAAGCCACATGAATCAAAGAACCACCTCCATCCATCACCATAAACCTACAAATCCAACCATTAGCACTTCCAAACCAAGACCTTCCTCCTCCTCCCATTGCTCACGGCCCCTCCTTAATCCCCCTCATCCTCTCACCGTCTCCTACTTCTTACTTGCTAATCATGCTTCCCATGATGTTTTAGGCCTAAAGCCAAAGTTTAAAAGAGATTGGAGATGATTTGGTTAAGACTTGAAAAAGTTAGAGTGTAATTGGGATTAGTGCTTAAGCACTTCCACCATTTTTAGCTCTCATACGTCATCTCAAGCTCAAGCGAATTAGTGGGTTAGGAATTAAACCCCTCCCTTCTATTTATAGGCTAGGAAATTAAACTTTTAATGACCAAAAACCCCTTACAAAGGACCTAACATTAATTACAAACATCACTTCTCCTTTATCATTTACTTAACTTTTAAGACTTTCCATTTATGCACATTTCATAATATCTTTGATGGTATCACCCATGACATTATCCAAAAAGTTTATTTTCATAAATGGAAAAAAGTTTTTATTTCATTTTCTTTAATTCCTAAGCAAATAAGTATATGTAAAAAAGTTTGAACAATTTTTGATGGTTAAAAGGCCGTTTATAGATAAAACAATTTTTGGTCACATTATCGATATTTTTTCAAAGTATTTGTTTTTGTAAACATTTTTCCAAAATAATTTTACCATAATTACTTATGATTTAAAAGGAGATTAAAAAGCTTATTAAATCATTTAATAACATTTAATCCAAGATTCAAATATTTAAATAATTTAGATATAAATACGAAGTGTCTAAAATTCCGAGTCATTACAAGTTGTATATGATACAACCTATAAAGTTTTATCTATAGCTTGCATGCCTATGGTTTGATGAGCAAACTTAAGTTCAGAATCTCAAGGCAAACGAATTCTAACAGCCTCTAAAGGAATTGACAAAATTTTATGGTTTTCTTATGGTTTTAAGAAACATAAAAATATAGTGGGAGCCTTATTAGAAAAATGAAATGGTAACATTTAACCTTTCTAATATTATAAGAACATATGCTATGTAAAGTTAAAATAAACTATATTGATAAATTTGTGCAACTGATATGAATTGACAAAATTTTTATTAATTAAAAGATACAAATAAACCAAATCAAGATTGACAAACGAAGTATTAATATACACTTAGCAGTAAATCTTTTTGCATGTTGTTACTTCAAGACCCATGCAAGAGCCAAATAATACAGCTACTAAATACATTCGTACCCTGATCATTTAAGTGTTTATTTGTCCGAGACTATGTATTGTATTTTATGAGTTTTGAACTCTTAAGAAATATAAAAATATAGATATTTAATTCATATTCGATTGCATATAAATGTTACATGGTGAATAGTTGTGATTCATAATGTACGAAACTTCAATGAAATTAGTTTATTTGAAGTAAATAAGTAAACTATAGTGTGAGATCATGTATCTTGTTGTGTTATATGTAGCACTAAACCAAGAGCTACAAGTTGTACCTAGGAATTCGATCGCTGAAATGTATTGATAAGTTTGTGTAAAGTGCAACTTATTCGATATCCTTAAACATTAAGGGTGACCGAATGCATTTTTTTGAAGAGTCCGTTATGATCGTGTAGTAAGGGTCTCCTTTTGAATGGTTCAACCATTTGGAAAGGAAATAGAATGTACGGTAGTGGATGCAACTTAAGCACGATGGGGATAAAGAAGGTGAATGGTCACTTCTGCTTCATGAAGAGACATTGGAAATGAGAATTGTATAAAATACTAAAAGATACTTAATATGAAATGAAAATGTGATTTCTATCCCAAACGTATTTCATATAGGAAATTGTTTTCTATGAAAGTTATTTCATTGAGTTTAAGATATTTGATTCGAAACTCTCGGCTGTAAACTATTACAGCGTATGAAATTAAATTCCATGACAAGCGATTGAATGGAGCTTCGTATTTTATAAGCTATTATAGTTATTATGGAAATAGCGAGAGCATATCATATAACAAGTCATAGTGTATGCATCAAGTTACGAAAAATCATTTTCTTAAACATACCAAATGTTATTTATGAAATAATATTTGTCTTCGGTATTGACTGAAAATAGACATAGTTTCATTTCAATGTTATGAATATTTATTATAAGATAAAACTATAAAATGGTATTTCTTTTCATAATAAAATGATGCATTAGAAAATATAGAAGTATTTAAAATCCTAAAATTATTTGGAATTGTAGATAAGCACGGTTTTGAAAACTAATTCTTTAATCATATGATTATGAATTATATGGTATTGGTGAATCATATCTCAAACGATTAATGGCAAAATACCCATTCAGGAGAGCGATAAAAGAGGGGGTGAACTCTTAAGATTGATACATATAAATATACGCAATCGTATGTCTGATGATACCAAAATGGTTCTACATGCTTCAAATTCATCGATGGTATATCACAAACATGAACATATGTATTTGACACACATATAGTATGTCTATGATAAGTTCGTAGAACATAAATCATAAGTAAATAACATGACATGCAAAAGAAAATAAAATGCTTTGATTTAATTAAACATCCGAGTGTGTTGGAAAGGAGTTACAAATGTTTCTAAAATGAATAAGATTAAATTCCAAAGTCACTCCTCCCTATGGTACATAATGATGTATTGATAAGTAGTAATCTGACTTTGTTGGACAAAGTACGATTGATGATAAGTGAAGTTGAATTAACTTTTTTTGTAAGGATGTATACGTAAGAGCAAGTACATAAGGTTGAATTTAATTTCATCTAAAACAAAGTCTACAAAATCATACAAGATAAGAGTTGATGAAAACCCCTACATGTCTTAGCACAAGGAGTTAACAGATTGTGTGAGTAGAGAGACCACACAAAATACTTGTTTGTGAGGTATCCAATGTAGACCACATCAAATTGGTTTGGAACCTATCAATATTAATTGACCAATTTTTATTATGAACATAAGTTTCATTAACTTAAAAACCAAATTAGTTTTATATATGCAATTCATGATATGTTTATGAATATCTATTCCGTTGCACTAAGAGACAATTGTTGTTTCAAGAAACACCAACTTCATGAAGAAGGAATTCTTTTAGAAATTAATGGTTGTAAAATAGATTTGGGTATAATCCAAAGATAAAACTGATTATAAAGGATGAAATGGAATTAACCATGGCATGATATGTTTATGAATATCTATTCCGTTGCACTTCGTCTTATGTCATGGACCATGGCATTTTCCGAGGAAGTTTCTTCCGCTCATTCTTTCCTCTTGGGAGAATTCCTTTAAGCAAATAGTACTTTGTGGGATCATCCACGGTTCCACTTTCTTTTCGGTCTCCAGAATCCAGTATGTACACCAGTCCCTATCTTTGGGAAATGGCGGTTTAATTGCTCGATTTTTAGAATTACTTTTTGAGACTGCCTATCACCAAGCAACAATTGAGTTCCTGAAGTTTGGGGTCGGAGTGCGCACTGGTTTCTATATCTGAAAACTAGCATACTATGGTTTAATTTTGAAGATTCATCCTTGATGTTACCTATCTTCAGGCAACAGTTGATATGTGCAGGTTAGAGTCGACTGATTCGATCGGCTCGAAAGTGAATACTTCTTCCTGAAGTTGCCAATCTCCGGGCTACATCAGATTTCTAAAGATTTAATGATTATGACATCCCGACGTTGCCTATCTTTGGGCGATGCCAGATCCCCGAATGTTAGAAGACGGTTCCTTCATGATGCTATCAATCTTCGGGCAGTGTCAGATTCTAGGAGGTAGGGTTGAAGTTTCGATCGAGCTCCTGCTTCTGTCTCCGAAAGCCAATGTATCGATGGTCCCATTCTAGGGGTTTCTCCTTTTCATCACCAATCTTTGGGCAATTACATATTCCTACAAGTTGGGACCAAATGATCTGGTTGGTCCTTAAGTAGGTTATCAATCCTTTTCATCGTCGCTTGACTTCGGGCGACGACAAATTCCTGAAGGATGAGGTTGAATTATCCGATCGGTTCCTGGTTTGTGAAAGTGTATATGGATCGATAATATAGTTAAACTACGACTAGCAAGTGCGGAATTATAAATAATAGTAGATAGCAGTAAAAAAAGACACCAGGGATTTTTATACTGGTTCGAACTTCTCGTTCTACGTCCAGTCCCAGACTCCTTCTGGAATTTCTCTAACAACCCTCACTTAACCCGGAGGAACAGGTATTACACCGCCTGAGCAACCGAACAGGACTTTCCGCCTAAGCAACCAAATAGGACTTCAAATACAATTTGAAAATTGTTTCTTGACTTGTGTGTTCTTTGAATAACACGAATATAGTCAATGTAGTACACCCTTCCTATAATCTTCTTGATATGATGATTTGAATGTGCAAAGATAGGAAGTAGAGATTTGAAAATCACTTGATATTATAACAATATAAGATCAGAATAGATAGAAAGAATTGGTGATTGAAATAGTGAATTTTCATCTCTATTTATAGTATTGAATAGTCTTAATTTAATAGTTGCAACTATTTGAAGAAGTGCAACTCTTGGTGAAGAAGACAACTCTTCAGATTTTGATATTTCATGAAGAGATGCTTCAGTTCGTCAAGTTCAGATGTCTGAGATAAAAGTGACAGATGTCTGAATAAATTTTGAAATTCAAAAAATAAAAGAAAGACAAAAACAGTCAATTTAGACGTCTGTCTTTTAATTCAGACGTCTGTCTAGGATGACAGACGTCTGTTATTAAATTGACAGACGTCTATTTCATATAGAAATAGAGGCACTCAAAGCATAGAGTTCAGACGTCTGTTATATTACTTTTAGACGTCTGATATTGATGTCAGACGTCTGAAATAATATACAGACGTCTAATTCTGTACTGTTTTGTTCCTTCCTTTATTTTAGCACTTTTGAACTTGAGATAATATATATTTTTGAAAATACCTTTTTATATCTTTTAAATAATAAAAAGATATTTATTTTAAAACATGATTTTCAAAAGTATATTTGTGTGTGTGTGTTTCATCATCATATCAGAGATTGTACATAGATATCTAAATAGAATTTTGAGAACTTTAATCTTGTAGATGATATGATAATAGCTTCTTTTGTAGATTCCTGCAAGAATATTTGACATTATAGTATATAGATTGAAATATATAGTTGTCGCATTAAAATCGAAGAAGGCAGGTTCCAACATTCTCCCCCTTTTTGATGATGACAACTATATAATTCAACGATTAGTATAACCATACCTTTTGCTCCCCCTGTCAATATGACCATAATATATAGCAGAAATGTTATTATTTCTCCCCCTTTGTCATTAACAAAAAGAATTGTTGTGGGTGGTTAGATAAAAAGAAGTAACAAAGCTGTGAATAACAAAATAATTAAGAAATGTAAACAAACCAAGCATGTACCAAAATGATAATAACAAATCAATGTTTAAGACACAGCATTTGTTTACCCAACACAGTTGACTAAGAAAGACAGATGAAATTATACAATCAACTTAGAAGTTTTAAACACAACAACAACAACAAAATTTATGAAAGAAAATTTGTTTGAACCAAAAGACAAACCAAAAAAAAACCATCTTCATTCACCATTCTCCCCAAGTTGGAGAAGAAGGAGGAGAAGATCCATGAGACTTTTTCCATAATTGACGAAGAATTGTCTTGATATTTTTCAATTCTGGTGCATTCTCTTCGACTTTGGCATCTAAAACATCGAATCTAGAATTGATGGAAGAAAAGCCTTGTGCTATTTGTTGAGAAATTTCTTTTGATTTTTAGAGATAGTGATGTCGGATTAGAGCTTTTCATTTTTAGTATAAGTGCGTGAAGTACCAGAAATTAGTTCAATTTCGTAATTTTCCGAGTTTGAACTTTGGATAAAAGCTTGCTCAAAAGCTTCATCTTCTTCTTCTTCTTCATCTTCCCTTTCTTCATCATCCCTTTCTTGTTCAGTATCTCCTTCATCTCCAACATTTTCGGAACTGCCTACTTTTGTTTTACCTTTTTCTTTTTGTAAAGCTAGTTGTTCCGCTTTATAATCATTATATGTTGGAAATGTCGGAGGAGATTCCGGTAATCCCATCAAACTAAAGAAGCGAATGTTGGATACCTTGATCTTTTCAAATTCAATTGACGGACTTTGAATAGAGAAGGCAGATAGAATTCGAGTAATATAAGGAGCATAGACAATTGAACGTTTCTTGGAGTCATGATAAGTACGAAAAGCATCATAAAAGTATTGAGCCCAATTGATCTGAGTATTTGATAAAATGGATTGAAGCGCCTTATCTTCATCATCGTAAATGACCTCATGGCTTCCTTGCCGGGGAAAAATTGTTTTTATAAGCATTCTAAGCAATAGTCGAGGTCGAGGACGAAGATGATTTGATCTATCTATGGACTTTTCAGGTTCAAAAAGATAATATTCTATTTGTTTAAGTTCCTCCCCTTCTAACTTAAAGTCGTCTAAGTCAACCCCATCCGAGCTACATTTCAAAACTCGTCCAATGTCAGAGGGAGTTATTTGCAGAATGTTTCCAAATACGCTTGTCCAAAGCGTTCCTTTATCTCGATGAAGTCTAATTTTTGGATTGTTAACATTTGCAAGAAATAATAAGACACTAAGTTTACAAATGTTGACTTGATTATCTTTGAAATCAATAAGACTTGTAATCTGAGATCTATCAGTATAGAGCCTAAGTTTGTACATATGAAAAGGATCAAGATCATGAAAAATACCATGAAAAGATGGTAGAGAAGATAAATGCTTGTAACGAGCCATACTTCGGGGTTCGTGGTATAACCAAGCTGTAATTTGATCTTCCGAAGGAAGAATATGAGGAGGTTGTTGAGATGAATCTCCTTTTTGTTTCTTTGATTTGGGCGCCATTTGTTTAATTTGAAGAAGGCTAGGGTTTTGAGTTTGAGAGAAAATAGACGTGAAGAAAAGAATAAACCGTTGGTATGATTTAAATAGTTTTCTTCTTAACAGGGTTTCAGACGTCTAAAAAATATACAGACGTCTGAGGTTCTGTAGATTAGAATCAAGGACGAAAAGATTAGACGTCTAAAAATTTATAACAGACGGCTAAAAGGTATGACAGACGTTTAAAAAAAAATTGACAGACGGCTCAGAAGGTTTAAATTGAAACAGAGAGTAAAAAACATTTTGAACTAAATTCAGACGTCTGATAATTTTATGTTTAGACGTCTATATTAAATAACAGACGTCTGTTATTTTTAAACAGACGGCTAATTGTAAGCAGAAAATTTATACTTTGATTTAGATGTCTGTGATAAATGATTCAGACGTCTGTGTGGCTGAAAACAGTAAAAGTAGTTGTTTTACAGACGTCTGTTGAAAGATGTAGACGTCTGTATGTCTGATGATGAATGTATTTGCTAAGTTTAAAGAAAAGAAAAAATATTCAATTATTTATTTATTTTGATAAAAACAAAGCAAATATAAATAACCAAATCAACATACAATCATATATATATTTTCTACTTAGGAGTCTTTGGAGTTTTTGGAGACTTCGGAGACTTCCCTTTGGATGATTCGTGTTGATTTTGTTCATCAGACTGTTTAATGGGAGACCATTGAGGCTGTCTATCCCATGAATTTGGGGAAACATGAGGACGTTGAGGTGAAAGAATATGTGCATTTGTGTTGATCGGAGATGAACCACATATTTTTGCAGCACACCGTTCAAGAAAACTGAGTCGTCTTCCATGACTCTTTTGCTCAAAAAACATTTCTCGCTGAAGATTAAGTGTTTCCCTCTGATAGTGATGTAAGTCATCTATCTTTTCCTTAGTAGTTGGAGATGGAAATAAATTTCTTCACGTGCGTTTATTTTTCGGCGTATACCCTGTATGATGACTTTGTGGTGGACATATCGGAATATAAGCTGGAGTTGGAGTCGGAAGTTCGGAAGACCCAGAACTAGGTGTTTCAAAATTAATTGACGAATATTCAGATGAATAGGAAGGCTCATCTGAGGATGAACCAGCCATGGTATATATGAATAATGCAAAGTTAAAAAGCATATTTGAATTTTTGCTTTCACCTTTTAAGAAAATAAAATAGATAAGCTGAATGACAATTTTCTTTGGAAAGAAGGAATTTATAGAAAACTGAAGGCTAAAAAATAAATGGTTAAGATTAAAAGAAGAAAAAATTTAATGTTAACCAGAAACAATATGTGTGGATAGAAACAAGTTAAATAAAAACAGAATAGTTGAAGTAAACTTCATAAATTTTTGAGAGAGATAATTCCAAGTTCTCGTCTCAATTTTACAAAAGTGTTTTCATTTAATGGTTTGGTAAAAATATCTGCTAATTGATTTTCCGAAGATACGAATTCTAGATTGATTATATCTTTTTCAATATTATCACGAAGAAAATGATGACGAATATCAATATGTTTTGTCCGTGAATGATTTACTGGATTTTTTGATAAATTAATAGCACTAGAGTTATCACAGAAGATTGTAAATTTGGATAAGTTAAAACCAAAATCTTGAAGAGTTTGTTGCATATAAATTACTTGAGCACATGCCAAAGCTGCAGATATATATTCTGCTTCACAAGTAGAAAGTGATACGCAATTTTATTTCTTACTGAACCAAGATACTAGAGACCGTCCAATGAAGTGACAAGTCCCACTTGTACTTTTTCTATCCGTCCGACTTCCTCCAAAATCAGCATCACTATATGATACTAATTCAAAAGGACATTCTTTCGGATAAAATAGTCCAAAATCTTTGGTTTTGTTGAGATAACGTAAAATACGTTTCACTGCTCTAATATGTGATTCTTTAGGATCGGCTTGAAATCGTGCACACAAACAAACACTCATCATTATATCGGGTCTACTAGCGGTTAAATATAATAGAGATCCAATCATACTTCGATATAATTTTTGGTCTACACTCTTGCCATTTTCATCTTTTTCAAGATGTATGGTTGTACTCATAGGAGTTGGTTTGGCAGAAGTATTTTCCATACCAAAGCGTTTGATTAAGTTATTACAATATTTTTCTTGATTTATAAAAATACCATTATTAACTTGTTTAATTTGAAGTCCAAGAAAATATGTTAATTCTCCCATATGAGACATTTCAAATTCATTTGTCATTATTTTAGAAAATTCTTGACATAATTTATCATTAGTTGATCCAAAAATAATATCATCTACATAAATTTGAACAATTAAGATATCATGTTTCTTTTTCTTAATAAAAAGAGTTTGATCAACCTTTCCAATTTCAAAACCAGAATTGATTAAATAACTTTTTAAACGATCATACCAAGCATGAGGTGCTTGTTTCAAACCGTATAAAGCCTTTTTAAGTTTATAAACATGTTTTGGAAATTGTTCGTGTATAAACAAGGGAGGTTGTTCAACATAAACATTTTCTTTAATAAATCCATTTAAAAAAGCACTTTTAACATCCATTTGATATAATTTGAAATCATGAAAGCAAGCATAGGCTAATAGAATTCGTATTGCTTCTAATCTTGCGACAGGAGCAAATGTTTCTTCATAGTCAATTCCTTCTTCCTGATTATATCCTTGAGCAACTAATCTAGCTTTATTTCTAGTGATATTACCATTTTCATCAGCTTTATTTTTAAAACCCCATTTAGTGCCAATAACTGTTTGATCATTTGGTCGTGGAACTAAATCCCAAACGTCATTTCTTTCGAATTGGTTTAGTTCTTCTTGCATCGCAATAATCCAATAATCATCATCTGAGGCTTCCTTAATATTTTTAGGTTCTATATTAGAAAGAAACGCTATATGACCCATTTGATTTAGTTGATTTCTTGTTTTAACTCTTTCATCAATTTCTCCTATTATATTTTGAATTGGATGATCTTTTAAAATTCTTGGTGGAGATTTTAATTCAGTTTCAATTTGATTTATAGAAGTGATATTGTCAGGTGTATTGTTGTCAAAAGTAGAGTTTGAATTTATTACAATGTCTTCATCATCATTTGTTTTAATTTTGAAATTTTCATCAAATGATACATGAAGTGTTTCTTCAATAGATTTAGTTCTTATATTATAGATTCTATATGCTTTGCTTCATTCTGAATATCCGATGAATATACATTCATCCGATTTTGGATCAAATTTTTCTAATTGATCTTTCGTATTTAAGGCAAAACATTTAGAACCAAAAACTTTAAAGTAAGATATATTAGGTTTTCTACCGATGAAGAGTTCATATGGAGTATGTTTAGTTAAAGGTCGAATAGAGACACGATTTAGGACATAACAAGCAGTAGCAACGGCTTCTGCCCAAAATTGTTTTGGAAGAGTGGTTCCATTCAATAAAGTCCTAGCACATTCTTGAAGTGTTCTATTTTTACGTTCAACAACTCCATTTTGTTGAGGCGTTCTTGGAAATGAAAAGTTATGAAATATTCCTTTCTTATTACAAAACTTCTCAAACATTTCATTTTCAAATTCTCCTCCATGATCACTTCTAATATTTTTAATTTTTAGATTTTTAATATTTTGAATACGTTTAGTAAAGATTTTGAAATTTTCAAAAGTATCACTTTTGTTTTTCATAAATAAAGTCCAAGTATATCTAGAGAAGTCATCAACTATTACAAAGACATATCTATTGTGATTAATAGATTGAGTCTGAGTTGGTCCAAATAAGTCTAGATGCAACAATTCAAGAGGTTGCAAAGTTGAGATGATCTTCTTGGATTTAAAAGTAGATTTAGTTAGCTTTCCTAGTTGACAAGCATCACAAATGCTATTTACCTTAAAATTCATTTTAGGTAATCCTTTTACCAAATTATTTTTGGATAATTTATTAATAGCTTTGAAATTTATATGACAAAAATCTTTTATGCCATAGCCAAGGATCATTTTCTTTGACTAATAAGCACATATTTGTATTATGATTTATTTTCATATTTAAAATATAAATATTATGATCTCTTATTCCTTCGAAAATAATATTTTTGTTATGATAAAAAATATTGCATTTATTTTCAGAAAATACTATGTTAAAACCTTTATCACATAATTGACTAATACTTAGTAAGTTATGTTTTAAATTTTTAACTAATAAGACATTTGTAATAAGAGGTAATTTAGATGTACCGTCATTGCTCACATCGCCTTTGCCGATGATGTAACCTTTGGAATTATCTCCAAAAGTGACAGATCCTCCATCTGAGTAGATAATGTTAGTTAACATATTTTTGTTGCCTGTCATGTGTTTTGAGCAACCACTGTCTAGAATCCATTTTCCTCTTTTCTTAATCGGTACCTGCAAAAAATATTGAAATTCTATTGGTACCCAATTCCTCTATAGGGTCCTAAGGGTTAAATCTTAGGAAGCCAAACCCAGTTGGGTTTAGAGTTCCCTTTAAAAATAAAATTTTCATTCTTATGTACAGACATAATAAAAGAATTAATGTAGTTTTTCCTAATCAAATTATTATTAGTTTTTGGAACCCAAATCATAATTGATTTTAGATGAATAATTTTTGAAGAGGATTTTTGAGCAGATATAGATTCCTTTTTCTTAAAATTAGTATATAAAGAACCATTATTTTTAGAATGCTTTTGTATTGGTTTTTTATATCCTAACCCCTTTTTATTTGAACAAGTTTGAGAATTCTCAATTATTTTAGAGAGACTCTCTCTTCCACTGTTAAATTTAGAAACATTTTTAGAAATATTTTCCAGTTTTGTTTTAAGATTTGATACTTCTATATCAAGTGTTTTAATATTAGAGTTTAAATCATAATTCTCTTTTGCTAATTTAACATTCTCATATTTCTGTCTTTCTATTTCACTGCTTAAATCAGTGAATTGAGATGTTATATTAACATAAGATTCTTGAGATTTTACTAACTCTTCCTCTAATATTTTCTTTTCATCTTTTAACATGTCAGTTTCTATTTCAGTTCTATTTAATTTTCCTAAAGCATCTTTATATTTACTCTTTAGGATTCTAAGTTTATCTAACAATTCAGAGTTTATTTCTATTAAATCGTCAAAAGTTAGATCACTTACATCATCATTTGTTGCCATAAAACAAACGTTGGCTTGTTCTGAATCACTGTCATTATCACTGTCTGATGAAGAAGATTCTGTATCATCCCATGTAACTGAGAAGGCTTGTTTCTTTTTATATTTGTCCTTTTTGAGATTATTATCTTTCTTCCGATCAGGACAATCTTTCTTTATGTGGCCCTTCTTGTGACATTCGTAGCATTCAAGAGATGAGCTTGATGGCTTATTAAAACCCTTGTTATTTCCAAATTTATTACCCTTTTTGAATTTTAAAAACTTTTTGAAATTCTTAGTTATAAATGCCATATCGTCTTCTGATTCAGAGTCTTCTTTTTCTGCTTGAAAAGCGATAGTTTTCTTGTCATGTGCTTGTGCTCGTCTTGCCTGCAAATTTACTTCATAGGACATTAGATTTCCTATTAACTCTTCTATTTTTATGGTTGAAATATCATTAGCTTCCTCGATAGCTAAGACTTTTCGTTCCCATTCATCAGTTAAAGAGTTAAGGATTTTTGATACAACATCAGATTCAGTAAAAGTGACTTCTAAAGCTAAAAGTGAGTGATAAATATCCTGGAATCTAGAGTACATTTCACTAATACTTTCTCCTTGTTTCATCCTAAAGTTTTGAAATTGGTTTTTAAGCATAGAGATCTTGCTTTGTTTTACTTTATTTGTTCCTTCGTGTGTAACCTTAAGAGTATTCCAAATTTCATATCTAGTTTTACAGATACTGACTCGATTGAATTCATTTTTGTCTAAAGCACAAAATAACATGTTCATTGCTTTTGCATTTGCAGTAGCATCTAGATTTTGAGTATTAGACCATGTAGCATACTCTGTAGTAGGAATATGATATTCAGTTTGAATGATATTCCAGGTTTCAAATCCACTTGCTTGCATAAAAATTCTCATTCTAGTTGACCAATAACTATAATTTAATCCGTTAAACAATGGTGGTCGTGTAGTGGCTTGTCCCTCAGTAAAACTGTTGCTAGTGTTATTGTCCATATTATTTAAATATCAGATAACTGTGTTATAGTTATGTGATGACCTTGCTCTGATACCAAATGAAAGTGTATATGGATCGATAATATAATTAAACTACGACTAGCAAGTGCGGAATTATAAATAATAGTAGATGGCAGTAAAAAAAGACACCAGGGATTTTTATACTGGTTCGAACTTCTCGTTCTACGTCCAGTCCCAGACTCCTTCTGGAATTTCTCTAACAACCCTCACTTAACCCGGAGGAACAGGTATTACACCGCCTGAGCAACCGAACAGGACTTTCCGCCTAAGCAACCGAATAGGACTTCAAATACAATTTGAAAATTGTTTCTTGACTTGTGTGTTCTTTGAATAACACGAATATAGTCAATGTAGTACACCCTTCCTATAATCTTCTTGATATGATGATTTGAATGTGCAAAGATAGGAAGTAGAGATTTGAAAATCACTTGATATTATAACAATATAAGATCAGAATAGATAGAAAGAATTGGTGATTGAAATAGTGAATTTTCATCTCTATTTATAGTATTGAATAGTCTTAATTTAATAGTTGCAACTATTTGAAGAAGTGCAACTCTTGGTGAAGAAGACAACTCTTCAGATTTTGATATTTCACGAAGAGATGCTTCAGTTCGTCAAGTTCAGATGTCTGAGATAAAAGTGACAGATGTCTGAATAAATTTTGAAATTCAAAAAATAAAAGAAAGACAAAAACAGTCAATTTAGACGTCTGTCTTTTAATTCAGACGTCTGTCTAGGATGACAGACATCTGTTATTAAATTGACAGACGTCTATTTCATATAGAAATAGAGGCACTCAAAGCATAGAGTTCAGACGTCTGTTATATTACTTTTAGATGTCTGATATTGATGTCAGACGTCTGAAATAATATACAGACGTCTAATTCTGTACTGTTTTGTTCCTTCCTTTATTTTAGCACTTTTGAACTTGAGATAATATATAATTTTGAAAATACCTTTTTATATCTTTTAAATAATAAAAAGATATTTATTTTAAAACATGATTTTCAAAAGTATATTTGTGTGTGTGTGTGTTTCATCATCATATCAGAGATTGTACATAGATATCTAAATAGAATTTTGAGAACTTTAATCTTGTAGATGATATGATAATAGCTTCTTTTGTAGATTCCTGCAAGAATATTTGACATTATAGTATATAGATTGAAATATATAGTTGTCGCATTAAAATCGAAGAAGGCAGGTTCCAACAGTTTGGTGTTGGGAACCTTCTCACTATTGCCAGTCTTTGAACAACATCGTTGTTCAAAAGGTTAGGGCATTTACGAGAGACCAGACATCCTGAGCAATTCGTTTGATTGCCCTCAGCCTGATTCCTATTCTTGCTCTGGGATAGGGTGAGTCTGATGGTTAGATTCCTAACTTTCCGTGACTTTCCTTGCTTATATTCAGTCGTGCACGTCCTGCTTAGCTTCCAATGTTATCTCAGATGTTTTACCTATAATAGATTTCTTATCTCCGGGAACTAGCACTTTTATTGCATGATTACAAGTGTTATATTTTCGATGCTACCAATCTTTACGCTGTGATCGAATTCTTCCAAGTTGATATTATCAGCCTACGTCATTCTGGCTGCATGTATTGTAAAGATGCATTGTCATCTTTCGTCATAACAAACCCTTCTATTGTTCAGGGTTAAGGATCTAGTCATGTCTCAGTTTCTATCACCAGAAAATAGTACAAGAATGGTTCAATTCCATGGATTATTCCTTGGTGTTGTCTATCTCCGGGCAACTGCTAATTCCTGCAAGTTAGAGTTAAAAACTCAGTCAAGCACTTGCTTCTATCTTCAAGAACCATATTTTATTAATGAGTAGAAGAAATGGCAAGTCTTGCCTATTTACAATGCCCTTAGTGTCCCTGGAAGGCTTATCTGCTAAAGGAAATTAGACAAGGATGAATGAAACAGTATTGTTTTAGGTTACTGCTTCATTCCATGGTGACCGGCTAGCTTGAAGGTTTTTTGATGACCAGTACAACTCTTTTGGGCCCCTCTTCGCTGGGTCCAGGTAGTTTCCTTAAGTAGGTAGATCCGTGAGCCTTGCCATTTCTCTACCATTCACTGGTTCCTCAACATACTATTAGAGCTTGTTTTTCCTTATCAGCTCCTCAATTAGATTCTTCAGATATCGACATTCACTGTTGTTGTGCCCATTAGTTTCGTGGAAGTGATAGTACTTCCCAGAATGTTTATATTGCTTAGTTCCCTGAGTGACAAGATAAATGTTCTTCCGTGTGTCATTCAAGGGTGTGTTATCTTCCAATCCGAAGTTCTTCAGATATTTCGCATTTACGTCATGCCCGTTACTAGAGTTTTGACTTCTTTTCTTTTGATTACCAGAGTTTCCAGCGTTTACTATGATGTTTCTATGGAATACTTCCTTCGATTATTCATCACCAACCTCTCTTTCTACCAGTCCTGCTTCTTCCAACCGTAGGAACTTGTAACGACCTGGATTTTTGAACAGTTTATAATTAAATATAGAAATTATTTAAATATTTGAATCTTGGATTTAATGTGAATAAAAATAATTTCAAAAGCTTATTTAATTTTGTTTAAAATAAGAATGATTATAATCACCTTTTAGTTTAGAACTAAAAGTGATTAAAATTGTTTTAAAAATAATTCATTGTAATTAACGTGTGAAATTATCATTCCGGGGAACTGTCTTAGATTTTGACGAAACTAGTCCCATTGGATCCGGAATATTGAATGGTTGTATGCCGACGAGTTTCATGACGATTGGATGTACTATGTGGTCGTGCGTGCTCGAAAGGTGCAGCGTTATATAAAGTATTTTTACTATAAATACACATCAACTCAAACCTAACTTCCCTCTTCCATTTCATTCATTCATTTTGGCTACCGTCGCCTAATTCTTTGCTTCCATTAATTAAATCGTGATAAATAGTTAACAAAATCACGTAATTTTGGATTCTTTGGCTTCGTGTTGACGAGGGCACATTGGTGTGCTTGGAATGGTGTGCGTTGTTGATGGACAGTGTTCGACTTGGTCTTAGCCGTGCTAAGGTAGAGGATTGTCGAAGCTTGAGGAGGCGATAGGGTACGACGTCAAAGGTGTTAGGTTTCTAAAGCAAAGGTGAGTCTTTAGAGGAGTTTCAGGGAGGTGCAACATCAGATGATGATGCATGACATTTAAGTTAATGTTTCCTGGTGGTGGAGCCGCGACTTGAACGGAGGGTACAGTGGTCAAATCGGCCACACAGTTGAGTTTATGAGTGCATGTGGAGTTGATCGGTGGTGGTTTGAGGATGTTTGAAGTTCGAACGTGAATCATGACATTGGCGTTGGAATTTAGGGTAGCAGCTCGGTAACAACGATTAATGATCAAGTTGGTCGAAATTAGGTCAAGGAGGGGGGTTTACATGAGAAGTTGATTGGTGGAGGCAACGTTAGGTTTCGTTGGCTGAAGCTTTGTGTCAGCGCGTTCACGTGCTCGAATTTGGGGCGTGTCAATGTGCATCATTTAGTAGAAGAGAGAATGGGAGGGAAGATGGTTTGAATAAGGTATAATTAAGTTTAATTAATTTAATTATATTTTATAATTTGAATCCTTATATATATCGTATCTTGTTCATACGAGGTCCGATCGAGGCACCGTTTTCCCCGTTACCTTCGTATTGGGATTATCTACGCATTGGAGTTGGATTCGTCGAGTTTGTAGCTTGTATGAAGTTTTGTCGACGTTCGATTTTGGACTATTCGGAAATGTGAAAGCATTAACTGGAGCTTGGATGAGTTTTACTCACCAGTTGATTGTACAATTATTATATATATAATTGTTATTGTATTAAAAGTATAAACTGTATAACGGACTGCAAGTTATTACTTTTGGATCCTGACTTGTTTTGTAAAACAAGTGAAACATTAAATTGTAGTATAATCTCCCTTTTGATTATGTAAACATGTATCATGGCCAGACACACTATTTACATGTTTGATATTGCTTTGTGAAAAGTGATAGTATGTTATATATGTTAGAAACGATATAGTCGTCATAAACGTGCTTTGAAATCCCTGATATTTTGACACATGTTAAATTGGATTAATAGGGTGAATTATAGAAATATAAATATGTGTGTGTGTGTACATATTGGGTTGTTCTACACACGTTAGGGTGTGTTTGACATAAAAAGGAATTGGTTAGACATTTATGGAAATTGTAAATGGTATATGCGAACCGGTCACCATGGATGCACTTTGAAATCGTTATGATCTGTGATTTTAAAGTTAACTTTGAAAGACATCCTAAGCCTCTTCATATTGATTAATAAGCACTATAGCGTAGTTATTATGGGAACATAACAAGGTTCGAATATATTTATGAAAATCATTTATGGATTTATAAAGTGATGGTTTTAATTTATAAAACAGGCTTTAAAGTGGTGTTTTAAATAAAAGGTTTTAAAATATTTATAAGTATTTAAAAAAATATTTTTAGTATATATATATATATATGATTTTAGAAGTTATTAAAGATTTTATTAAAGAAATAAAAGGTTTTTATATTATAATATTTTACAAATGGTTTATAGTATTTTGTTGAACATCTTAGTTTTACAAATAAATTAGTATGTGTATTTATATATCTTTTTAAAGGTATTTTAGTATATTTAGAAGTTTTAAAAAGGAAGTTTGGAATTTGTAAAGGAATTGTAAGGAGTTTTGGGATTATAACACTTATGTTACAATGGATTGTTTTATAAATTGATTAGAAAAGGTATATAACCTTGTTTAATAAATGGAGAAGTACTTAGAACTGTAAATGGATATTTTAAAGTAAATGGCAAGCATAAAAGTGATTTTGGGTTTACAGTATCGATGTTTGTGCAACATCTGTTTTAACCCATTTAACTATACTTTTGACAAGTGATTGGATCTTTAAAATGGAGTTTTAAAGATAATGGAATATCAGAGTGTTTTGGGGTTTGTTGTAAATAATGTTTTAGTAGCATCTGTTTTTAAACCCTTGGATAATATTTTAAAGTGTTAAAATATTGTAAAAGAGTTTGGAAAATACTTATATCTTTAATAATTGAATTTAAAAGAGAATAACATGTATAAATTGGTTTTGGGTTTATTGTGGCAATGTGTTAGTAATATTAGCCTTTAACCCGTTTTAGGTATACTTGTGAACATAAATAAATCCTTGAAAAGAACGT
Source organism: Allium fistulosum (assembly GCA_030737815.1). NCBI lineage: Eukaryota > Viridiplantae > Streptophyta > Magnoliopsida > Asparagales > Amaryllidaceae > Allium > Allium fistulosum. The sequence continues at coordinate 356,176,016 of CM060906.1, forward strand.
TTTAAAGATAAAATCATAAGTGAAATGGTTTTGGGTTTGTAGTGGCAATGTTCGAGTAACATTTGTCTTAAGCCCTTTTGAAATTGATTTGTGAATATACTTGTACAGTTGAGATAAGTATACGAATACTTTTGCAAAGTGTTGAAATGTGTTGGAAATGAATAGTGATGTTATAATCAAATAGTGAAGCTTAATCAATAAATGGAGTTTCACTTATAAAATAGTTTATGAAGTAAAATGAGTTTTACTAATAAAAGAGGTTTTTAATTAATAAAGGAAGATTAATTAAAAAGGGGATTAGAAGTCGTTTATATGACTTGATCATGCTTGTTTGTTCGATCGTGCTTTCTGTGTTACTTGCTTATGGATAGAATACAGGGCTTAATTTCTCATATACGATTATTCTCATTGTTATTTGATTTGACCAAATATACTCTGGAAATATCTATAAGAAACATGAAAATTATGTGGTACAATTATCCGAGGTGATGCTATATTGTACGTATAAACTCGTTTCGCACTTCTAGCACGAATGATAAGGAAATCCATCCGCTTAAACGGTTAAGAGGTGATCTCCGATCTTATGTATTGTCTGTTTATTTCCCACAGAATAGGGGTTCAGATTTTTGGGAAATCGATCGATTGGTTTTGGAGAAACCGGTAAGTGGGGGAGTGTACTTTTATATAAGATGACTTAAAACCGTAAGCACTCCAAAACCATATATGTGTTCTTGGTTCGTGATTGGTCTGTGATTGCTTCGTGATTGGTTCGTGATGCTGGAATCTATGTGGAGATTTGAGATCTGTTTGAGATGCTCGACCACATGTAGTTATTCGTGATCTATTCAGGATGTGGGAATCCATGTTTGATTCCAAGACCTGTTGAGGTATGGGAATCCATGTGTGATTCTGAGATCTGTTGAGGAATCCATGTGTGGTTCCGAGATCTGTTGAGATATGGGAATCCATATGTGGTTCCAAAATCTGTTCGAGTTGGAGCTTGTGTGGAAAATCTGTTCGTGTGGTGACTCGTGGGTTGGAATGCTGGACGTAGCCTCATTATCGGTATGGAAAAAACCAGAGATATGAGACATAGCCAGGAGGGTTGGCAAACACATAGGGTGCATGTGACTCCATTTCTAGATATACTTATTGGGATATGCACGCGGGAGCGATGCATCAGGTCTTAGCAAGACCAGCTATGGTTTTACTATGGTACATTCACTGGAGATGTACGACGCGTTGGAAGGATATTTCTGATCCTTATGCAGTAGTTTGGATCCGGCTTCCCCGAAGAGATCTACGTGAAATCCTAGACAATTAGCGAACGTGCCTTAGCGGTTGTGATTATATACCTATTATTGTTGTGATGTACACTCACTTGCATCGCAGCTATCTGATTATTTATATTTCATACTTTAGACATTATATATTATCACTGGATTTTATAATAGAAATGGTTTGGTTATCGTAAAGTAAAAACTTGTCCGTGTTTATTGGCGATGTGGTCTTACGAGACACCCTTATTTTGAAGGGTTTTAAGGTATAATAAATCTATATGATTTGAGTTTCTCAAGCTAGTGTACCAGACTGATCCGGGTGTTAGTTTCTTAATGCTCGGGTCAGCTCGAGTATGTTTCCAGATTTAGCTGTGGTTCATTGGAGCTCTTAGAGAGGAGCTAGATGATTTTTCACCGTACTTTATTTCTGCTACATTGCTTGATGTATATCTATCAGCATTTGTGAGGACATGATGTTACAACTGTCCATGCTGATGATATGTTAGTTTTCTCTTATTGATGTATGTATATAAAGGTTTTCCTTTTGGTAAAGACCTTATGAGATATTATATATTATCGTTCCGTTTGTGAGATTCTGATATTGTGTTCTCTTCTTTCTTGTTCTATTTCTTTTCATCTTACCCTAACAATTCGTCTTTTTGGCACTTGGGTGCTCAACACGTGAATACTATGGATGTATTGGTGACAACATTCGGGGGTCGAAAAGGTGGAACGTTACAGAACTGATTTGTCTTTTGGTGAAATTATTTCATGGTAGTGGGTTGCTTCATCTTTAACCATCTACTGAAATCTGTATCCGGGTGAATGCCCTGGACCAAGGCCATAAATACAAGATCCTCCTTCGGATTGCTAACCTCTATAAGACTGATGTTGAATTGGTTCAAGAAAGCTTTTAGAGACTCCTTGAGTCCTTAAGATAGGGACATCACGTTCTTTGGTCAGGCAATATGGAGCCTGAAATGCTCCAGGAATTCGTCAAAAGTAGAAATAAACTTCGGTGCGAGCCTAGTAAACCACATGGAAGCGACTGCTTCCAAGAAGATAGGGAAACATCTACAATGAATAACATCCGTAGCTCATGCTCCATCCATATGCCATTCGTATTTGAGTAAGTGTTGTCTGGGATTAGTAGTTCTGTTATAGGATGGCATTGTTGGTATAGTGAAATTTCGGGGATATTCTTCTCTCATACCATTTTTAGTAAATGGAGTCTACTTTGTGCGGAATCCCAGTCTTTATCTTTCCTGCCTCTGGTTTCCTCCACTAATCGTTTGACCATGTCAGTGATGTACTCCCCGTTGGTGCGGTAATCTACAGATCGATTGTCAAGTGCTGCACTGAGTGTTTGGCTTCGCAAACGATCTCGACTTGCCAACTAAAGTCTAGGTTCTCCATTCTCCAGGAGAACCACTCCTACAGAGTTCCGTTGGCATTCAGTTTGTCTTGCCATGGCAGTTTGAACTCCAGTTCCAGCATTTTGTCTGTTAATGCCAGTATTCAACCCAACATCACCATCATCCAGCTGCATATCGTCAACAGAGTCAGAAATCAGCAATGGATCTCCTTCCTGAACATCATCAAATGGGATATTTGGGTTGGTACCGAGTTGTTTTGGCTCGATACCGAGTTGTTTTCTTATGGAGGGAGTGCTCCTACTTCCTTCCGTAATAACTCCTATAACTTCGGCAGTTATTTCATTCTGCTTTTGCTTTATATCTCTCCTATTAGACCAAAAACCAAAAAGTTCTCTTATTCTATTGCAGGAGAAGTTGCTCTCCCAATTCTCTTGGTTGTTTGGGGTGGAAGATTGAGCAAAGTGTCCACCTTGTCCATGAGAGCTTTTTGCCTATCCGACATCTTCTGGTTGAGTTCGTGGATCATCTTATCAAACTCTCCTCTAGTTACCACTTCGCGTTGAGCAGAGGATCCCAAATCGCCTGTTGATTGTTTACTTCAATTTGGTGATCATTCCCTTCATCACCACCAGCCACAGCTCCTGAGGATTAGTTGGATCTTTTTGGTGCCATGCCTTTTAGTCAACAACTCTTCAAGTTCTTTAAGAACATTTTCCAGATCTAACTGCTGGATCTATCCAATCTAAAGTACAGAGCTAGATCTAAGCCAGGATTCAGTTTTCTCACCTAAGAATAGGTTATAGGCAGATAGTATTGAAATCAAAGAAATAGAACAGAGAGAGACATGAATTTTTATAGTGGTTTGGTAATCTCTGGCCTACGTCCACTTCATACTTTGTTATTCGTTGTCTTCTCTCCGGATTACAATGAGTTATATTAGATCTGAATATAATCTCGTGGATCTCAAATTTACAATGGTGTTTCTAGAGTGTTTGAGAGGTAGAGGATAGAAGTGAAGAAGAAGAAGTCTCCAATGGTAGAGAAATAAGATCCTTCTTTAGTTGCAGTTAGATTGGTATTTATTGGAAAACAGAGGTGATGAGTCAGAAGCTTGCTTGCATTGGAGTCCAAATGAAGGCTCGATGTTGTATAAGAGAAAATAGAGCACCACGACCCAATAAGATAGGTTAGTACCAATCTATGTAGCTCGGTACCGAGCTGTAATTGTTGGTACAAATCCAACTTCAACCCTTGCTCTGCTCTTCTATCTTCTAGTTGTTATGTTATAAGCTTTTTTATCGGCTTTTGGTTGATTCTAGTAGTCTTTCCTCTATCACTTGAGTTGTCCTGCTTTTTTGGCTTTCTTCTCACCAACCTTGGAATCGATTGTCCAAACTCTGGGAAAACCACTTGATCACAAGTTGCTGGAGTAGTATACGAGAAGTATGGAGTTTGGGAGGTGAAATAGGGAGATATTATAGGTTGGTACCGACCTATATAGCTCGTTACCGAGCTATGCCACTTGTTCCAATCCCACTGAAACTTCCCCAAGTTGTTTCTCTACTCCTTCTAAGTGTGCTCCTAAGTTTTCGAGTCGTTTTGTCTTCATCTTGGCTTTCTAAGTTCAGTTGAAATCTACTTCAGGTCGGTCGCTACTTTGCTTCAGGATATGCTTTAGGCTAGCTCGGTACCGACCTACTTCGGGCCGATCCTTGCTTTACTTTAAGACGCGCTTCAGGACAAAAATGCGACTTTCCAATTTCTCAACTATTTTTGATTATTTTTTATATTTCCTTTTTCTTGCCTTTTTATGATGTTTCCCAAGTCCTTGGGTCATTTCTTCGTCATTTGCTATTCCAATTCGATCATTTAAGTCTGTTCGAAGACTGCCAAAAATTTGGCTGTAACACAAATATTTAATTGTAGATTGTTGGTAAAGTTGTAAAGATATTACAGATCTATAATTAAGTTGCCCTAGTTGACTTGGAATGTGAATTTCTATGTTTTGATTTATTTAGAGCGCATTCCGTGTAATTTCCATTAAAGTGCTTCGTTTGAATTAAAAAGGGTTATACCAAAATGGGAAAGAGATGTGTAAGATATGAATAATTTTTTCTATAGTGTACAGTGTCTATTTCAATAAAATAAAAGAAATAATTTCTTATAATTTCAAATGAAGCAAAGATCTCACTTTTGGTTAATTTATGGAAAATTATAATGGTAATCCTTTTTGGAAGGAAAGCTCCGATAAATTAAAATGCGAAAAAATGTTCTAGTTTAGAAATTAATAATTAGAAATAAGAAATATGCACACACATATATAACCTCGCTCAACATTCAAAAATAAAAATATAAATAGCGTAATTTACAACGATATTCATAGTAATTATAGGACTTGAATTTATGGACATTAATTACAAATTTAATGTGCAATAAATTTGTAATTAATAGAGAGTTAAAAAGGAATTAAATAGGGACCAATTTAGGAATTTAATGTGGCATTTACGAGGATGCACCATTTATCCCATAATCGGGTATATTAACCAAAGTAATAAGTGGACCACATTTATTAGAAACAAAGAAAGAGAATAATGGAAGGTGGGTGATAGTGGAATGCCATACTAGGAATGTCCATCTTGGTTTACTAAGGAGTGTTAAGAACACAACATCATTAACACCAGTTGATGATGAATGGTGGCTTCTAGCAAAATTTTCTTTCATAGATTTTGGGTTGTAATCACTAGTTATCACCCTTAGGTTATTAGAAAAGCGTACAATATGGTATAAGATATGTTCCTGTTTTATCATTGGGTTGATTTTATGGATGGGATTAGACTGCTAGATAAATATATAAATATTAAGAAACATCCTAATAAGAAAATTTCATAAGGACACTTAACTAGTGATAAACTGTAGGTAAGACTGGAAGTTAATGAGGAAATTAGGCTAGTAACTAGGAATAAAAAAAGATTCAATTACAAAAAAAATTAGGAGTTTGGGTTGTAGAGTGTCACCATTCAAGAATGACCATTCGCCCCAGAGGAAATAAGATGTATAAGGATATGAAGAGAATTTTCTATTGGCCAGGGATGAAGAAGAGGGTAACCGAGTTTGTTTCTAAATGTTTGATGTGCCAATGGATAAAGGCTGAGCAAGGAAAGCCTGGAGGATTGTTATTACCATTAGAGATTCCAACTCGGAAATAAAAGCATATATTAATGGACTTCATAGATGGATTTCCTAGGAGCCAAAGAGGCAATGAAGCAATTTGGTTCATAGTGGATAGACTCACTAAAAGCGCCTATTTTATTCCCATTAGAAGCAATAGGACCGCAGCATCTTTAATGCAAATTTATATCAAGTAGGTGGTTCAACTTTATGGAATTCTGGTTAGCATTGTTTGTGATAGGGAACCCTTATTTACTAGCGAATTTTAGAGGAGTTTGTAGATAGTTTTATGAACCTCATTGAATCTTAACACTACTTACCACCCACAGACCGATGGTCAAAACCGAAAGAGTGAATAAGATCTTGGGAGATTTGGTGAGAGCTTGTATCATGGACTTTAGAGGACACTAGGAGCAACACTTACCTTTAGTCAAATTCACATATAATAATAGTAAACAAGCGAGAATTTGTGCGACACCCTTTGAAGCGCTTTATGGGAGGCCATGCAAATTGCCCAATTGTTAGTGGGAGACCATTGACAATATTTTACTTAGACCATATTTAATTTGCGAGACTTCGAAAAAGGTAAAATTGATTAGGTAGCGAATGAAGGCCGCACAAGACCGCTAGAAATCCTATGCGGACTAGCGAAGAAAGGAGTTAGAGATTGAGGTAGGGGACATGGTTTTTGTTAAAGTTTCCCCTCTTAGGAAGGTCGTAAGATTTAGAAAGTTGGGAACGTTGGCAGCAAAATTTGTTTAGTCTTTCCAATTTTGGAAAGGATAGGAAGACTTGCTTACCATACGGAACTACTGGATAAGTTGGCAGGAGTGCATGACATTTTTCATGTTTCACACCTGAGGAAATGCCTTCATAGCACAGCCACTGTGGTAGAGCTTCATAAGTTAGTAGACATTGTGACAGAGTCGATAGCACCATGTGCCACCACATGCATAGTGGAGCATGGAACTAGGAAGCTCCATAAAAAAGAAATTAGGCTGGTTTGAGTACAATGGGGAGATGATCCGGTGGAAAGCTCATGGGAAACTGAAGAGAAGATGAAGACTTCTCATCATGAGCTTTTCACTGGTAAACTTTTTCTCTCAAAATTAGGTTTTGGTTGCATCATGGTTGCTAGATTGGATGGTAGGGGATGGTTACCACACTTTTTACTGTCACTTTTGCTCTCGTACAGAAAACTTTTTGCATGTTTAGGATGTTTGCGTACATACCTATATGTCACGACAGTTGCATAGAGGCTAGGATTGAGCTCACCTATAGTATGTCTACATACATAATCGCATTTCACTTTTGGTTGAGTAGATGGTTGCATAGATAACTTAGTGGTATAACATGGATGCTTAGTGCATGTTACGTTGTCCGTCCCTTAGGTATTTTGGGGACGAAATCCTTTTTAGGAGGGAGAATGTAACACCTCGTAAAATTTAATAAGATAAGGCTGAAAATGGAAATTTTGTGAATTTCAGAATTTGACCATGAAAGTTGTGTCATTGCATTCATGGAAATTTTTTGATCAATTTTCATATATGAAGTTTTGAAAACGAAGCTGAAACGAAAAAGTTATTGACATTTGAAGTTTTTGGATTCAAATTAATTTAAATGGAATTCAAATAATTAATGCTAAAGTTTGAAATTCAAAAAATAATGGTAGTTAGATTGGGGGTTAAGTAAACATTAAAATAAAAGTTTACATTAAAAATTAATTAAGGAAATAAACAAATTATCAACGGCAACAAAATAAACATTCCCAAAATACAGTAACCGGTCGGCCGCTAGCGGTCGTGGTAGTTGTTAGGGTTTTTCACACCGCGAATGGCCTGGATTTTATTATTTTAAACCGATTTAAATCCAACGGTTCTGGTTCTTTCTAACCATTATAACTAAGAGCCTAGCCCCTTAACTTTTATTCAAAAATTATTTTGGGAACCAAGTAAAGCTCTATCAGTCTCTCTCTTCAAAGTTTTAAAAAATTCTCAAGTATTTCAGGAAGAGATTTGGAAAGAGATTTGAAGCGGGTGCAAATAAATCCAAAAGTAAGATCTAAGAACCTTTTGTGAGTGAAAATCTTAGTCTTTGTTATTCTAGTAATCGTATTGTATAACCAGGATTTGATATATGCTTTGTAAAATTTTGTTTACGAAAACATCACATTAAAACCTAAAAATTTCCCTAAAGCGAAAAGTCAATTCTTAAGTTAGAATCCCAATTATTCTATATTAAAATAGTGGAATTGTGAGGTTATTGCAATTTTAATGTTTTACATTCTATTCCACTTCTAATCTTTTTCTTTGGATCTGATTTAGGGTTTTGAAAATAAATAAGTTAGGAAATGGTATGTAAGGTACGGATTCCTTTATTCGTAGGTTGCTCTGCCTATTTCCGTAATTTAAATAGAAATTCCCTTTTTCATTCTTATATGTTGAAGTTGAATAGAGAGTAGAAGAACTTGAATTGCAAATTCTATCAATGTTGATTCTACTATTCTATTATAAAATAAGTTTGGTATGAATTCTAATTTTATACAAGTCTGTTGTTGGATTGAGAATATTGGATATATGGTATGTTTGTTTATATGAAATTGGACTTGTATAAATTTGAAGTGTTGACATTTATACGATTAGTTTAGGACGTAGTCTTCACACGATTAGAAATATTTTAGGCTCTCTGTATGTATTAGCATATAAATAATGTATAATTAATAGTGTATTAATTGCGTTGTAAATAGGTTATTAATTAACATTAAATCCCCCTTAGGAAAGAAATTGATTGTTAATGCGAAATAAAGGTTATTCCTTATAAGGCCTATTAATCGACGGAAATTCTATCGGATTAGAAAACCGTCGAAAAATTTCAAATTAAAATATAACCGCAAGTGCACGGCGTACACTTGTAGTACGTGGCGAATACGGGTCGATCCGTAGGGAATTGTTGATTTTAAAATTCTATTCAGTCAAATTAAACCAAAGTTGAGTGAAAGTTAAGCTAGAGAATTAGAGAATTAACTAACTAACTAAAAGAAAAGAGATGCAAATATAAGAGTTAAATGACAATTTAGAGAATAAATCCACTCTCTAGATCATATAGTTCAACACATATGAAATCATAATCTCTCTTTCATGGTCATTAGTGCATTAATTGATGTGCTTATCATAAGTATGGCATATTTGTGCTATTGATTAGCCAACATAAGCCATCAAACTATAGCACACCCCTTAAACCACTTAACAACTTTCATGAAATTTAACAATGAAAATGAAAATGAAATCTATTTTAAGTATGACCTATTAACTATTGATTAGAAATATAGACCATCAAATTTTAATTTCAAATCACTTTCTTTTGCCATAATCATATTTTGATGAAGAGACATTTGTGTTAGTGATTGTTTAAGCATAGCCTATTTGGTGTCAACAATATAGGCTATTAAATTCAAAGCAAGAACAAAAAATAAAACACTTCATTGATCATCATTAAGCACAAAAAGAGAGCATGAATTAACAAATAGTTGAAGCTACATAATTAGAGAGCTTCATTATCCCTAAATTGAAGGGGTTTAGCCTTTCATATTTGTCATTTGATTAACAAATGTAGCTTGCAACATGAAAGCAAAATGAAAGCTAAATGAAAGAAAACTATTCTAATTGCATAAAAAAAATCTACACTACTAGCATGAAAGGGAATGAACATGTAATTAAAAGGAAATAATAATTACATTGCATATAAAAAAAAGGAAAAGTACATGAAATAAAAATGGCTAAGTAGCCATGAAAAGAGAAAGAGAAGAGATTGTTTATTTGTGAGCCTAAACTAAACTAAAGAGAGACTAAGGGAGGAAGGGGTTACATGAAACATAATGGGTATTTATACATGTGTTAAACCATAATTCATATTTTTGGAGAATGCCCAAAATACCCTTTAGAAAGTGTGGAGGCCAAGTAATCATTAGCTTATATTAATCGTCATTTAAGTGCACATGAGGCCATTAATTCCATAAACATGTGCATTAGCCTCTAATTTGTACATTAAGGTAGGTGGGTAGGTGGGATCCTCCATTATCATGCCTTTGAATTATTTCCATCTTCATTTCTTTATCTTCACTCTTGTGCATGCATACATCTTCATGAAACCACTTGTATATGAAGCCAAATTCTTAAAAAATAATATAGAAATTTCCAATTAAATTTTCTCAATTTAATATATGCACAAAAATGACCATTTTGCCCTTGGATGAAGATGAATATGTTATGATTTGAAAATAATATGAATTTTGGTTTAAGCAAGTTAAAATGCCCGATATGATCATATATTTAATTTAAATAGATTAAATATGGTGGTAAAAATATGCACATTTACGTCCACATCAAGGCCTTAATAGGGAACGGGGTGAGGTATGATAGTATGTTAGGTGAGTGTAGATTATGACTAAGTTATAGAGGTGCGAGGTCAGTCAAAAGCACACGAAAGTCTACCCAGGTATTATGGCTACCAATAGTGTGACTTTGGGGCTGACGTGAGACATCACCTATAATAAGTACCCACGGAGGATGCGATATTAGTTCCAAATTCTGTAGGGTAAACGTGCCCAGCTAATCTGGCTACCAATACCTACGAATTGTTGGATATTAGAGTGGTCGGATTAATGTGAGATGTCATAGTTGTGGTTACAGGTCATAATACGAACGACTTTCTTCAGGGTTGAAGGTAATAAGTGGCCGATTAAGGGTCTGCCTCCTCCTTATTTAAGAAATATTAAATGGCCAGGTTTAGTAGTTAAGCACTATAGTGGATATCTCAAGAGGGGTCCTCTTTGGGTTTGAGGTATTAAGTGGCTATTATAGGGTCCGCCTATTCCATAAAGAAGTATTAAGTGGCATGATGAGATTCCATCCAATGTCAGCTAGATAGTATCAGAGAGGAGTCTGCCTTGGTATAGATATAAAATGATGGGGACCTTCCTAGAATAAGGTATTAAATGGTTAGAGTCTGCCTAATTCCCATTAAAGAGGTATTAAGTGACTTGGGTACTATCTCTTACATTGTTAGGACATGATTGACGATAGATGCATGGGACTAGAAATGGCCTTTGGCCTACAGTTGAAGATGCATTATTAGGTTAAAATGGTAATGGTAATAGAATTGGACTGGAAATGCCTTAGGGTTTGTAGTTGGAAAACTTATAATATAATTAGGAAGCGTAAGACATATTCTTATTTAAATTATACTGCCCAAGTACTGTTATAGAAAGGCTCGAGATTTTTATTCACAGACATTATTGTTCTGACTCTCTCCATGTTACAATACAGGTTAGAGAAGGCGATGCAGATTATGAAGGCGAAGACGATGAGGGGACTAGTGGCAGTTATCTATTTATCTACTTATGTTGTTTTTGTATTTAGATGTATCCATTTAAAATTGCTAATGTATTTTGAGATATTACACTATGAATATTTGGCGTTGTTATGTGGTATCGTGTTGTATTTTCCTGACATTTAAATTTTAAATAAAATGGGCATTGTTTTTGATATTATATTTTATCCTTCCGCTGTGAGATTCTAAATATGTAGATAGATAGCTTTGTGTATTGTTCTTTGTATAAATTTTACCAACTAATAACTAGCTTTAGAATGAGTTTAAGGTTCGATGGGCCTTTTCTGAGTCGAAAATTAGACCTGTTTTGAAGTGGGTTGCTACAGACACCTTACAGAGAAGGTTTGGTATAGAGAATTCCAAGTGTGTAAATGTTCTGATGCAATTTGGAATCATCCTTTCCAAAAGGACATTTCTCATACTTATGAAGAGAAGGAGCATATGAAGATGATACTTTATGCATCCACAATTAATTCCATCATGTAAGCTATGTTATATACTAGACAAGATGTGGCTTATGCATTAGGCTGCATAAGCCGATATCAGTCTAATCCCTAAGAAAAGCATTGGATAGTGGTGAAATGTATTGTTAACTATTTAAGAAATACTAAAGACTTATTCCTTATATATATGAATGAAGACCTCCTTATGATGGGGTATACATATTCCAGCATTTTGAGTGATATCGATGATAGTAAATCTGTGTCTGGTTATGATTTTACATAGAATGGTGGATGGATCAGTTGGAAAAGTTCTAAGTACGAAGACTGTAGTTGATTCCATGATGGAGGCCAAGTATATCGCCCGAAACGAAGCAACTAAAGAAGCGGTTTGGCTGTGCAAGTTTATGTATGAGCTAGGGTGATTGCAAATGCTAAGAATTTCAAGTCATTGCTCTATGATAACAATGTTGCAATGCATATTGTTAAAAATCTAGAGCTCACAAGAAGTCAAGACACATTCTTTAAAAGTTTGACCTAATAAGGGAGTTTATCATTAATAAAGAAGTTGTGACTAAAATAGTAGATACTAAGGATAACATAGCAGATCTATTCACAAAGGGACTAGTGTTGGATCATAGGTTTTGAGTGCTGACAAGATACAATAATTCACGAATCAACGACTACGACAACATCAGGACTTATCGACTCGAAATATTGGTTCGTCTTGTTATATATCTTAGCTAGAGTCAATAAGTATATACAGAGTCCAGTTTAGAGCTTTGCTACAATATTTCCTCAAGGTTCAACACTCACAAATTCATATAAAACTTGCATTTGTTTTATATATTTCATATATACACACAAATAGTTTTATTGCATAGAAATAACAGCACTCAGTCGTTTGACCTACTATAAACAATCGATTGAGTCTGTATAATTTTTAAAAAAAACCACTGACCGGTCGACTGAACACACCATGCCAGTCGATTGAGGCTGTGCAAATTTTTGTGCACGTTTTGAATCCAGTCGACTGACCAAGCATGTCCAGTCGACTGAAAACTGCAACCGCCAACTTTTTGAACAGACACTTCTTTTGATCAAGAGTTATCTTCTTCCTAGATGGATGCATCTCTTAGCTATTAACGGATACCTATTACCAGAAGCCATAACTCTTTATACACTATATAAACACTCAAGAATCATTGATCAAATTACCTAATTTTCTAATCTCCCTTGATCTATAGTGCTTTGCAATCTTGAGTTCATTATTCACAAACTCTCATACAATCATTGCTTACCAATTCACTTCTATATTCTTCAAGCAATATTAATCTTCCTAATCTTCACACACACATAATTATACACATCAATCTTAAGGAAAATATTATAGGAAGGGCGTACTCCAAGTGACAAATCCATGTTATTCAGAACACACAAAGTCAAGTTAAATCCAGTCTGTAAGAAAGTCCTGTTCGGTTGCTCAGGCAGTCAAGTCCTGTTCTATTGCCCAGGCAGTCAAGTCCTGTTCGGTTACTCAGGCGGTGTAATACCTGTTCCTCTAGGTTAAGTGAGGGTTGCTAGCTATAATTCCGGAAGGAGTCTAGGACTGGACGTAGAACAGGAGTTCGAACCAGTATAAAAATCTCTGGTGTCATTTTACTATTTACTTTTATTTTTATTCCGCACTAGTTATTTATATATTCCATATTACTCAATCCTATAGCATAGTCACTTTCATTTGGTATCAGAGCAAGGCCATCATATAACCATAACATAATTATCTGATATATTTTTAATACAGAAAACAACACCAGCACTGTAACTAACACTATCTTTCTTGAAGATCAATCTACTGCACGACCACCTCTATTTAATGGAATGAACTATAACTATTGGGCTACTAGAATGAGAATCTATATACAAGCAAGTAGTTATGAAACCTGGAACATTATGCAATCTGAATATACTATTCCTACTACTGAATATTTGGCATGGTCTAACACACAAATATTAGACGCTACTGCAAATGCTAAAGCTATGAATATGTTATATTGTGCATTAGACAAAAGTGAATTTAATAGAATAAGCATGTGTAAAACTGCTCATGAAATTTGGCATACATTTAAAATTACACATGAAGGTACTAACAAAGTAAAACAGAGTAAAATTTCTATGCTCAAAAATCAGTTCCAGAATTTTAAAATGAAGCAAGATGAGACTATAAATGAAATGTACTTTAGATTTCAAGATATATATATCATTCTTTGATAGCATTAGGAGAAACTTATACAGATTTTGATATTGTTTCAAAAATCCTCAACTCACTAACGAATGAGTGGGAACGAAAAGTTTTAGCAATCGAAGAAGCTAATCACATTTCGACCATAAAACCGGAGGAGTTGATTGGAAATCTACTGTCTTATGAAGTTAATCTCCAGGAAAAATGAGTACAGGCTCAAGATAAGAGGAATATAGCATTCCAGGTAGAAAAGGATGAATTAGATTCAGATGAAGAAGATATGGCGTTCATTGCTAAAAATTTCAAAAAAAAATTGAAATTTAGAAAGAGCAACAAATTCAAAAATAACAAGAACAGTTTCAGCAACAATAACAACACCAACGACCCATCATCATATGCTCTAGAATGTTATTAATGTCATAAGAAAGGCCACATCAAGAAAGACTGTCCTAAGAAAAAGAAAGACAAACATAGGCACAAGAAAGACAGATTCACGAAGAAAGCTTTCTTTATCACTTGGGACGATTCAGAATCATCTTCATCATCAGATAGTGACCCAGACAGTGATACAGAACAAGCCAATGTTTGTTTTATAGCCACAAAAGATGAGGTGAGTGATTTAACTTTTGATGATCTATTAGAAATAAACTCAGAATTACTTGATAAGCTAAAAGACATCAAAAGAAAATATAAAGAATCACTTGAAAACTGAATAGAACTGAAATAGAAGTAGATATGCTAAGAGATGAGAAACAAGTCTTAGAAGAACTTGAGGTTACTCAAGAATCTTATTCTAATATGACATCTCAACTCTCTATGTTAAGTCAAGAGATAGAAACACAAAAAGAAAAGAATGATGCACTATTAATTGAAAATCATGGTCTTAAAGCAAATGTCAAGATTTTAGAATTAGATAACTCTAGCCTTAAAATAAAGTTAGAAGATATTACTAAAAATGTCTCTAATTTAATAAAGGAAGAAATTTTTTTCCAAAATTATAGAAAATTCTCAAACTACTTTAAATAAAAAGGACTAGGATATAAGCAATCTTCTAAAATTATTCCAAAGAAAAAGAATTCTTCATATAAAAGGAATAATAAAGTTGAGAAATCGAATTCAAATATTTCAAATTTTACTAAATCAATTAAAATTTGGGTTCCTAAAACAAATAACTATTTGATTAGAAATAAATATATAAAATCTTTTATAAAAACTGTTCATAAAAACAAAGATTTTATTTTCAAAAGGAATTCTAAACCCTCTTGGGTTTGGCTTCCTAAGATCTAACTCTTAGGACCCAAAATAAAATGGTGGGTACCAATGTTATTTCTGTATTTTGTAGGTACCACCTAAAAAGAGAGGAAAATGGATAGTAGACAGTGGTTGCTCAAAACATATGACAGGAAACAAAGGGATGCTAACTAATATTATCTACTCAGATGGAGGTTCTGTCACATTTGGAGATAATTCCAAAGGATATGTCATCGGCAAAGGCGATGTGAGCAATAACGGTATATCTAATTTACCTCTTATTACAAATGTTTTATTAGTTAAAAATTTGAAGCGTAATTTACTTAGTATCAGCCAATTGTGTGACAAAGGATTCAATATTTCTTTTTCTGAAAATAAATGTAGCATTTTTTATCAAAATAAAAGTCTTATTTTTGAATGTTTTAGAGATAAAAATATTTATGTTTTAAATATGAATGTAAATTACAATACAAATATGTGTTTAATAGCCAAAGAAAATGATCCTTGGTTATGGCACAAAAGATTTTGTCATATTAATTTCAAAGCAATAAATAAATTATCTAAAAATGATTTAGTTAAAGGTTTACCAAAAATGAATTTTAAAGTAAACAATATTTATGATGCTTATCAATTAGGAAAATTATCAAAATCATCCTTCAAATTAAAGAAAAATATTTCTGCTATACAACCAAACTATTGCATTTGGATTTCTTTGGTCCAACTCAAGTTCAATCTATAAACCATAGTAAATATGTGTTTGTTATAGTAGATGATTTTTCAAGATATACTTGGACTATTTTTCTGAAAAATAAAAGTGACACTTTTGAAAATTTCAAGATTTTTACAAAGAGAATTCAAAATCTCAAAAATTTAAAAATTAAAAATATTAGAAGTGATCATGTAGGTGAATTTGAAAATGAAGCTTTTGAACATTTTTGTAATAAAAAGGGAATTTGTCATAATTTTTCTTTTCCTAATACACCACAACAAAATGGAGTGGTTGAAAGGAAAAATAGAACGTTACAAGAATGTGCAAGAACTTTATTAAATGGAAGCACGTTACCAAAACATTTCTGGGCAGAAGCTGTAGCAACTGCTTACTATGTTCTGAATTGTGTTTCCATCAGATCTTTAACAAAACACACTCCATATGAACTTTTTCATCAAAGAAAACCGAACGTTTCTTAATTTTAAACTTTTGGTTCAAAATGTTTTATTTTAAACACAAAAGATCAGCTTGGAAAATTCGATCCAAAATCCAATGTAGGAATCTTCGTAGGATATTCGGAATGAAGCAAAGCTTATCGAATTTTTAATAAAAGAACAAAAACAATCGAAGAAACACTTCATGTTTCATTTGGCGAAAATTTCAAATTTAATAAAATTTTTGAGGATGATGAAGTTATACCTAAGATAGTCACAAATACGGTTACTCAAAATAATTTTGAAGAAGATGAAATCATTATTCATAATTTAGAAGAAGATGAAAACATTGTTCATAATGAAAATGAATTAAGATCTCCTCCTAGGATTTTACGAGATCACCTAGTAGAAAATGTCATAGGAGAAACTGATTCACATGTTAAAACTAGAAATCAACTTAATCAAATAGGCCATGTAGCATTTCTTACTAATATTGAACCTAAAAATGCAAAAGAAGCCTCTACTGATGGGGTTATAGCTATGCAAGTAGAGCTAAACCAATTCGAACGAAACGAAGTTTGGGAACTAGTTCCTAGACCGAGTGATCAAACAGTCATTGGTACTAAATGGGTCTTCAAAAATAAAGCAGATGAACAAGGTAATATAACTAGGAATAAAGCTAGATTATTTGCACAAGGATATAATCAAGAAGAAGGAATTGACAATGTAAAAACGTTTGCTCCAGTCGCACGACTTGAAGCAATACGTATCTTACTGGCCTTTGCATGTTTTCATAATTTCAAACTTTATCAAATGGATGTTAAAAGTGCTTTTTTAAATGGTTATATAAAAGAAAATGTTTTTGTTGAACAACCTCCTTTATTCACACATGAAAAATTTCCAGACCACGTCTATAAACATAAGAAAGCCTTATACGGTCTAAAACAAGCACCCCGTGCTTGGTATGAACGTCTTAAAAGCTATCTAGTAGATTTTGGTTTTGAAATTGGGAAGGTTGATCAAACTCTTTTTATGAAAGGAACTAAAAAGGATATTTTAATTATTCAAATTTACGTAGATGATATTATTTTTGGTTTACAGATTAAACAATTAGAAAATGGAATTTTTATTAATCAAGAAAAATATTGTAATAATCTAATTAAACGCTTTGGTATGGATAATACTTCTGCCAAACCAACTCCAATGAGTACAACGATACATCTCGATAGAGATGAAGATGGCAAAAGTATCGACCAAGAATTATATCGAAGTATAATTGGATCATTACTTTATCTAACTGCTAGTAGACCTGACATAATGATGAGTGTTTGTTTATGCGCTCGATTTCAAGCAAATCCTAAAGAATCACATATGCGAGCAGTAAAATGAATATTGCGTTATCTAAGAAGACCAAAGATTTCGGAATTTTCTATCCGAAAGAATGTCCTTTCGAGTTAGTTTCATATGGTGACGCTGACTTTGGAGGATGTCGGATGGATCGAAAAAGTAGTAGTAGGACTTGTCACTTCATCGGACAATCCCTAGTCTCTTCGTATAGCAAGAAACAAAATTGTGTTTCACTTTCGACTTGTGAGGCAGAATACATTTCTGCTGCTTTAGCATGTGCTCAAGTCATTTACATGCAACAAACACTTCAAGATTTTGGTATAAATTTATCTAAATCTACTATTTTCTGTGATAATACAAGTGCTATAAACTTATCTAACAATCCTGTCAATCACTTATGAACTAAACATATTGACATACTTCACCATTTTCTTCGTGATAATATTGAAAAGGATTTAGTTAGGTTGGAGTTTGTATCCTCTGAAAAACAACGCTGATATATTTACAAAACCTTTAAATGAAAATATTTTTATTAAACTTAGAAGAGAATTAGGAATTATTTCATTAAAAGATTTATAATAAAAAAAATTATCAAAAAAAGGAATTATGCAATTTGACACACTTGAATTTTTGATCTCTAGCATGACATACTGATGCTATTCTACCTTACTACTTTACCTTTCTAATTCTTCTCATAGTTCAATTTTTTTACCATGCTCAATTTTTGGCTTTTATTCCTAACCATTCATTTTTCAACCATTTATTCGTCAGGAATTGTTAGTTACTTCTTTCTTTTAAATAAATGGCTTTAACTTTCAAGAAGATAGTTAACACAAGTTTATTTATCTATTTTTAAACACCTCTCATTATAAATACACGAGTTCTATCATAGCTTATCACAATCTTTTATTCAAAAGAAAATCAAAACCTTTATCTCTTTTCACAAGCTCTTCAATTTGTTTATTATCATGTCTTCTCAAAACAACTTGGTTTCTTCCTCACTCTCCTATACATCAATTAGCTCAGAGTCGATGAATCTTCCAACACCTACTCCTATTTATGAGCATGTTCCAATTGTTCCGCCTTCCACTCACACAGGTTATATTCCTCCCGGTAAAAGATCTAAATGCTCTTTATTTTTCGGATCGTCGTCTACCAAAGAAAAGATAGACGACATTCATTATTATCAACGGGAGACGCTGGAATTACAGCGAGAGCTGTATTACGAGCAGAAGGTAAATGTGAAGCGCTTAAGCTTCTTGAACAAGTGGCTCTAAAATTCTGTGGCTCGTCATCGCACAACACGGTTCACCAACCAACTTCTCCTTCACGTCGTAATCTGTGGGAACCATCACCTCAACGTCCCTTGGTTTCTCTAAATTCATGGGAACATGGACATGGTTGGTCACCACTGCGACCTCTTTAGGAGAATACAAAAGCTGGACCGGATGAATACCACACTCCGTCCTCTTCATCCAAAACCTCTTAATTTTTTTATATAGTTTTGCATATATTGTATTCTTGCAATTTTTTTTGTTTGCATTGAAAAATAATATACCTTTCTTTTAATTCTAGTATAAAGTTAAGTTGTTCAAAAATTTATTGGAAATGCTTGAAATATCACCCTGCAGCTTCACTAGCATCAGTCGACTGAAGTGGGGAAAACAGTCGACTAAACCAGAATTAATACTTCATTTTTACCCTGTAGTCAGTCGACTCACTTCCCATTTTAGTCGACTGAATCTGCCCCTTTTACACTAAAAACTCTCGGGAAGTGTTCAGTCGATTGAACCTCTATAGTCAGTCGACTGACCCATTAAGATTGAATTTTATATAACCAGTCAGTTGACTGACATTGAAGGTTCAGTCGACTGAAACTGGTTAACCCAGTTTTCCTGCCCAACAGCCACTTCAAAATCACTATTCAAACTTTCACTTTTTCACTTTTTTTACTCCATTACTTTCAACTCTCTGCCATTAATCCCTGCTCCCACTTCAAAATCATTCAAAAAGCCTTCAACTTATTCAAATTTTAAACTATCCTCTTTAAATTTTCAACTTTCTACTTCCTCTCCAAACCCTAGTTCACCAAATGGCACTCAAATGAGCTCGTCAATCTCAATCATCAATCGGTCTTTCCGACTCTCAAATTAGAGGATGGCTCCATAATGAAAATGCGGCACAACGTTTCGACAAGATGAAAAACCCTCGCATTTTCGATGGATCATTTGTTAAGTTCCCCGATTTCGCTCCTTATGCGATTAAAGAATTAGCTCGTCAAAGCGGAATAGAGTCTCTCATCGACTATGCTACAAACAATAACAAGATCAACCATCTACTCGTCAAGCTCTTCTATGCCAACTTGAATCTCGACCACCACGTCATTTCAAACTCGGATGATGCAATTTGGACTGTGGTATAAAAAATTTCCTTCCTCTTCATCGTCTTGCTAGAATTCTTATTCGCCCGGATGAAGGAGAAGAGTTGAGAGAAATAGCCGTTAACATGGAAACTCGAGATCGTGTAAGTCATTTGTTCCTCTCCGACGATTTAACGAAACTAAAGGTGATAGCGCTATGACCCAAAGCTCGCATCATCCACCGTGCGCTTACTCACACCATCAACCCTAGGAATGGAAGTTATGAGAAGGTATATCGGAGAGATTTTCAATCCTTGTATGCTATTTGGGGAAGTCGACGAGTAAATTGGGCTAAAGTCATCTTGGATGAATTTCAAACATTCAACCAAAGTCGGATGCGAATGATACACTATGGCGCATACATTATGCGCATTCTTAAACATTTCGACGTTCCTTTTGTCGACTCCGGATGCTCAACCATAGGCTCCTTAAACAACAAGACGCTTAGACGAATGAATCTGCCAAAACAATATCTTGACCACACCACCATCACTTACGAACATTGGCTTGAAAACCAAGCCTCCTGTCAAGCTCAACCCTCCACTCGTCAACAAACTCCTCATATTCAAGCCTCCTCATCATCCTAACCTCCTCCACCCAAACGGGAAGTCTATGAGATTCAAGAAGTGGATCCTCAAGCAAGGCCACAAGAAGCTGTATCTATCATCTCTCGTAACCAAAGACTCCTTGATCAATGACTATCTCAGGTA
The DNA here is from genome assembly GCA_030737815.1 of Allium fistulosum. Classification (NCBI taxonomy): domain Eukaryota; kingdom Viridiplantae; phylum Streptophyta; class Magnoliopsida; order Asparagales; family Amaryllidaceae; genus Allium; species Allium fistulosum. The sequence continues at coordinate 356,196,780 of CM060906.1, forward strand.
AAATCAAGTGTTTCTAGAGTTGATAAAAACATCACCAGGGTCAACAAAAAGCTCAATCATATTAAAAGTTTTCTCAACAATATTTGGGAAGCGATCACGTGCTCCCAACCTTCTTTAACCTTTGTTCACGTGCCTACCTCTCATGGGAAACGACCAGCGGAGCACTTCACGTGGTCTACTTCGAATGAAGAACAAGAAGAGGAAGAAGGTGAAGAAGTTGGCGACGAATCCAGCGACAAGGAAACTGAAGGTGATGAAGAGAGCTCAAATGAAGGAAGCACTGGTGATGAGTAAGGATTTTTTTTAAAATGCTCTTGTTATCTTGAACTTCTATGTTATTCTACTTTCAAACAATATATGTTTGATGCCATGTTATATGTGGTATCTTTCTAAGTTTGACTATGTAACTTTTAAACTCTATGTCCTATGATTATGTAGTTGTGTACTCTTTTTCTTGTGTAATATGTTTAATGTGTTTCTGTGTTATATATGCTATGTTTTTTATTGTGTAGATGTGTTTCCGTGTTATATTGCTCATATTTTAATATTCTCTACTTGAGCACTCTCCTTTTTGTCGATGACAATGGTGGAGAAAATATAAATTATTGACAGGAAATATAGCATAGATTCAGGGGGAGAATACTATATCAAAGTTGCAGGCAAATATTCAGGGGGAGAGATAAATCAACAAAGCTTGTCGAAGATTCGCTCGTAGCAAATGGAGTTGTCATCATCAAAAAGGGGGAGAATGGTTGACCATAGGTTTTGAGTGCTGACAAGATACAATAATTCACGAATCTACGACTACGACAGCATCAGGACTTATTGACTCAAAATATTGGTTCGTCTTGTTATATATATTAGCTAGATTTAATAAGTATATATAGAGTCTAGTTTAGAGCTTTGTTAAAATCTTTCCTCAAGGTTCATCACTCACAAATTCACATAAATCTTGCATTTGTTTTATATATTTCATATACACACACAAATAGTTTTATTGCACAAAAATAACAGCACTCAGTCGACTAACCTAATGTAAACAGTCGGCTGAGTCTGTATAATTTTTTTTTTAAAAACCACTGACCAGTCGACTGAACACACCAGGTCAGTCGATTGAGTCTGTGCAAATTTTTGTGCACGTTTTGAATTCAGTCGACTTAAAACTACAACTGCCAACTTTTTGAATAGACACTTCTTTTGATCAAGAGTTATCTTCTTCCTGGATGGATGCATCTCTTAGCTATTAATGGATACCTATTACTAGAAGCTATAACTCTTTATACACTATATAAACACTCAAGAATCGTTGATCAAATTACCTAATTTTCTAATCTCTCTTGATCTATAGTGTTGCAATCTTGAGTTCATTATTCAGAAACTCTTATACGATCATTGCTTACCAATTCATTTCTATATTCTTCAAGCAATATTAATCTTCCTAATCTTCATACACACACAATTATACACATCAATCTTGAGGAAAAGATTATAGGAAGGGTGTACTACAAGTGACAAATCCTTGTTATTCAGAACACACAAAGTTAAGTTAAATCTAGTCTGTAAGAAAGTCCTGTTCGGTTGCTCAGGCGGTCAAGTCATGTTCTGTTGCTTAGGCGGTCAAGTCCTGTTCGGTTGCTCTGGCGGTCAAGTCCTGTTCTGTTGCTTAGGCAGTCAAATCTTGTTCGGTTGCTCAAGCGATGTAATACCTATTCCTCCGGGTTAAGTGAGGTTTTCTAGCTATAATTCCAGAAGGAGTCTGGGACTGGACATAGAACGGGAGTTCGAACCAGTATAAAAATCTCTGGTGTCATTTTACTATTTACTTTTATTTTTATTCCGCACTAGTTATTTATTATATTCCATATTACTCGATCCTATAGCATAGTCACTTTTTACTAGCTCAAGCGGCTCTAAGAAAACTGGTCAAAGGGATAGGAATGAGATTCTATAATTGGCCCCAAGTGCAAGTGGGGGATTGAGAGAGTCAAGGGCATGCCCTAAGGGAAGCCAGTAATTTATTGTAAATTATTAACTTTTTAAATATCATTCGAAATAAAAGGTGTATGCTTGTTACATTATGATGTTTTAGTTAATTAATTAATTAATTAAGGTATATATAATAGAAAATCCTTATATGATATGTTATGTGATTGTAATTACAAGGGATTTCCATCTTTGTCAAAGCACACTTCGCCAACACAAACGAATTTGTCGTTATCTTCAGCGTGCTCTTCTTCCATAGGGGCTTCTTCTTCTTCTTCCTCGCCGTCCTCTTGCACTTGATCTCCTGAAGACTCTTCATCAATCAAGATCGGATTAGCATGATTGTCCATTAGAAATTTTTGCAAATTTCTAAGGATTTTGCCTTGCCTTTCTTGTTCCTTGCCATTCTAAGTTGTACCACTTGAATTTCAATCATTAATTGCAATGCATCCTTCAGAGAATCCTCCATTTTCATCACTCGTGCGAGCGTAGTTCGTTGAAACGGTCTAGAAGTAGGAGAAGGGAACGAAAAGATTGAATTTTTGTTTGATTTGGAAGAGGAGGCCATTGTTTAAATGTTTTTAGAAGATAGAATAGAGAATGAACAGAAAGAATGATCCAATTTTCGAAATAAGAAGAATATATAACCACTTATTTGAATTTTGGTGGGAAAAATTCAAAAAATAAAAAATCGTTATATGTCGACATGGTTAGGAGGGGGATGTCGACATGGTGCTTGATATTTTTACTATTTGATTTATTTTTAATTTAATTTTTAATTATACTTTGTTATTTATATTTTATATTTCAGTTATTGAACAAATACCTAATTCTCTTCTTAATTTTGTAAATATAGATTCATTTAAGGGTTTTGTTAATATATCAGCAATTTGATTCTCAGAATTGATATAATCGAAAGTAATTACTTCCTTATTTATATTATCTCTGAGAAAATGATGTCTGATATCAATATTTTTAGTTCGAGCATGATGATCCACTTGTACTTTTTCGGTCTGACTTACAACCAGCATAGTCAGCATCACAGTAAGATATTAATTCAAAAGAATCATTTTGAGGATAAAATAAGCCATAGTCAATGGTGTGTTTAATATATCTTATAATACGTTTTACAACTTTTAAGTAGGTCTCTTTAGGTTGGGATTGATATCTTGCACAGAGGCAAATGCTATGCATGATATCAGGTCTACTAGTAGTGATATAGAGTAGTGATCCAATCATTCCTCTATATAATTTTTTATCTACATCTTTCGAGATATCTTCTTTACTTAGGTACTCATTGGTTGCCATGGGAGTGGGTTTTCCACTTGCAGTAGTCAAACCAAATTTACTAACTAGGTCTTTAGCATATTTTTCTTGACTAATAAAGATACCATTATCTAATTGTTTTATTTGTAATCCTAGAAAGAATTTTAATTCACCCATATGACTCATCTCAAACTCTTTTGTCATTATTTCAGAAAATTCTTTATTCATTTCAAAATTAGTTGATCTGAAAATGATATCATCAACGTAAACTTGTACTAGTTGAATATCATTCTTATTTCTTTTAATAAAAAGAGTATTATCTACTTTACCAATTTCAAAGTTTGATTGTAATAAGTAAGATCTTAGTCTATCATACCAGGCTCTAGGAGCTTGTTTTAGACCATATAGAGCTTTCTTCAGTTTGTAAACATGATTTTGAAAATTTTCATTTTCAAAAAGTGGTGGTTGTTCAACATATAGTTCTTCTTTTACAAATCCATTTAAAAAGGCACTTTTAACATCCATTTGAAATAATTTGAAATTATTATAATTTGCAAAAGCAAGTAGAATCCTAATGGCTTCTAATCTTGCTACGGGAGCAAAGGTTTCATCAAAATCTATTCGTTCTTCTTGACAATAACCTTGAGCGACTAACCGGGCTTTATTTCTAATGACCTCACTTTGTTCATTCATTTTATTTTTATAAACCCATTTTGTTCCAATTATAGTTTTATTTTCAGGTCTAGGAACAAGTTCCCAAACATCATTTCTAGTGAATTGATTTAATTCTTCTTGCATAGCCAAAATCCATGAATCATCAGTTGATGCTTCTTTTGGATTTTTGGGTTCAATAGTTGATATAAAAGCTACATTGCTCATTTTACTTAGTTGATTTCTAGTTGTAACAACAGATTGCATATCCTATAGAATATTTTCTATGGGATGATCTTTTAAAAGTTTAATCCTTTTATTAGGATGATTAAATTCATTATTAGTTTCAATTGACTCTTGACTTTGAGTAATTAAATCCTCTTCCTCATTTGTCTCTACAAAAATTTTGGGGTTTTCATCGAATGAAACATGCATTGTTTCTTCAATGGTGTTAGTTCTTAAATTAAACACTCTGTATGCTTTGCTTCTATTAGAATATCCAATAAAGATACCTTTGTCGGATTTAGGATCAAATTTATCTAAGTTATCTTTTGTATTTAAAATAAAACATTTACTTCCAAAAATTCTAAAATAAGATACCTTAGGTTTCTTTCCGTGAAGAAGTTCATAAGATGTCTTATTAGTTAAAGGTCTTATTAAGATTCTATTTAAAATATAACAGGCGGTAGCAACTGCTTCTTCCCCAAAAATGTTTTGGTAAATTACTATCTGAAAGCATAGTTCTCGCACACTCTTGAATCATCCTATTTTTACGTTCTACTACTCCGTTTTGTTGTGGAGTTCTTGGAAATGAAAAATTGTGAGTTATCCCCTTTTTATTGCAGAATTCCTTAAACTTTTCATTTTCAAATTCACCACCGTGATCACTACGGATGGTTATAATTTTTAGAGAAAGTTGATTTTGAATCCTTTTTGTAAAGTTCTTAAAACATTCAAAAGTATCACTTTTATGTTTCAAAAATATTGTCCATGTAAATCTAGAATAATCATCTACAATTACAAAAACATATTTACTGTGATTTATTGACTGAATTTGAGATGGACCAAATAAATCAAGATGAAGTAATTCAAGAGGTTTTGAAGTTGAAATCATATCTTTTAATTTAAAGGAACTTTTTCTAAGTTTTCCTAATTGACATGCATCACATAAACTATCTACTTTAAAATTCATTTTAGGGAGACCTCTTACTAGATCATGTTTTGACAGTCTAGATAAGAGTTTGAAATTCAAATGCCCAAATCTCTTATGCCAAATCCAAGGGTCACTTGTATTTGCCAAAAGACACAAGTTATCATTTGAAACTTTCATACTAAGAATATAAATATTTTTTTCCTAATTCCCTCTAATATTATGGTTGAATTATTATCTTCAATGTGACACTTATCTTTTTCAAATTTAATTTTATATCCTTTATCGCAAAGTTGACTAATACTTAGCAAATTATGTTTCAGATTCTTAACTAGCAAAACATTAGTAATAATAGGAGTTTTAAAGTTACCGACATTGCCGATGCCAATCACATATCCTTTTGAGTTGTCTCCAAAGTTAACCAATCCTCCGTCTTTGTATATTATATCATTCAGCATATCCGGATTACCAGTCATGTGTCTAGAACATCCACTATCGAGTATCCATTTATTCTTTTTGATTTGCACAATTTTTCCATTGTGGATTGATTCCTCAACACCCATAAAACATGTTTCATGCACATCATAAAAACCTTGTGAACGATTTGACTTTGAATATAGATTATATGCATACTTATGATACAATGATGATTTGAATATTTTTAAACAAGTATTAACAAAATTTTCAAATATAGCCATTAAATTTTTTACAAAATTCAGATTATGAAACTTTGAAAACCTGGCTCTGATACCAAATGTGAGAAATGCGGATTACGGATCTTAAGGCTAGTAGAAACACTAGAGGGGGGGTATAGTGTTTTAAGGAATTACTAATTCTTTTCGAATTTATATTAATTTGAACACAAATGTATACAATATTCAGACACAGATATGACCACAGATTCAAACACATATGCAAATATAAAGTAAAAGCAGTAAAGGAAAGAACACACCAGATTTTATACTGGTTCAGAGTTACCCTACATCCAGTCCCGCACACAAGTACGGATTTCCTTTCAAAAGCAATCTTTACAATTACAACCCTCGATTTCAAGGCCACGAGGTACACCACTCCAGATTCACAATCCTCTGGGTAGAGATACTTGATTTCTCGAGCAACAAGTTCACCCAATTGATTTCCTAAGCTACAATCACACCTTTTCTCACTTGATTGATTTCCAAGGCTACAATCACACCTTTTCTTACTTGATTGATTACAAAGAAGCCTATAACTCTGAATAGCACTGGGATCTTGTTGAGATAGTGATAGAGAATCAAACCAGAAATGATCTAGTTAAATTCAATGGTGATTTCGGTAGAGTAATGGTAAGAATATATATAAAGATACGTGGAAGAAGAAGAGGAGTGAAAACCAGAAAAATATTGTTAAAAATTAATTGAAAACATCCCTTATTTATAGAAGAACAACATCCATGTCTATTCGTGAAAGGTTATGGCGAATAGACACTTCTTTTGAAATTCAAAATTTTGAAACCAACTGCCACTATGTTGACATGTGTATCTTGGGTATGTCGACATCCCAAAGGAAATTTGGTGATTTGTTTTTCTTTGAAAATTAATTCTATCTTATATTAAAACTATTTTAAACTTTATAAATATACTTAACTATAGTTAAAGTAAATATAGAGAATAATATATATATAATTTTACTATAATTTTATATTTAAATCTAAGTATAAATATTAAATTTATTATTAAAGATAGTTTAAAACAAACGAAGTTTAAAACAAGAGTTTATTTAAAAACAAAATCAAAGAATATTTTAAGGCTAAAACATCCTTTTGAAAATCATTTGAAAAGATAATTTTTAAGGCTAAAACATTTTGAAAAGCAGTTTTGAAAATCATTTTGAAGTAGTTTTGCAAGCTTCTTCCTGTAGAATATCTCATCACATCAGGACTCGAGAACTTGTACAAAACCAGGATGTTCGTGGGTTTGTAAGCCACTTGTCGTAGGTTTGTAAGCTACTTGTCGTGGGTTTGTAAGCCACTAAAAAGGTTGAAATGGGTTCCATCCCAAATGAAATATGGAGTGAAGATTTCAGTGCTATTATGAAGTTTTAACATAATTCTAGACTCAATACTTATCTTGTACTATTTGATAATCTTGCTATTCTTGATATTCTTGATACTCATGAGTCTTCAATCTTGATATCTTGAATCTCTATAGTGTACAGTCTTCATTCTTGATACATGCATGGTTAAATCCTGCATATACATATATATTTAAACTATAATGTTAGTATTTATATTTTATAATCTTATTCTAAGGTTGTTGTCATCAAAACCATCATCTCAAGGACTGACATCCTCAACCTCGTAAGTGATCCTCGATTCCAACACCCGCGTTCGTTTGCCCAGGTCGCCACGTGTTGTCGTGATTCTCCCTGCCGTGATTTTTTTCTTTTTTTTAAAAAATTTTCGATTTCGTTTCTGAACGAATGAAAAGAGGAATAGGAAATTTTTGAAAAGAAGGGAGAGGGACGTGACTTAAAGGTGAAAGGGCGTACGTGATAGGTGGCGTGTTTTAGAAGGCAGAGTATAAGGTGGCTGGGATTTGATTTTGATTTGAAGTCTAGAAGTTTTTATTTTCAAAAATATTCCGCTTAGCATATCTTGAAATTCCGAACCTCTATTGAGGCGTGCCGCCAGGCGTTCCTAATGTTATACTGCTATTCTGAACTCAATGGAACAAGTTTCGAGTCCTAATTCGATTGGAGAAGATAACTTTCTAAATCGACTATTTAGATTAAATTCAATTAAATTATTTCTTGGCGTTTTCAGATTGTACGATCAAACGGCAAATCCAGATGCTACGAAATTTGAAATCCGATAATAACACATTATTACGGATCTAATGGAACTAGTTTCGTCAAATTCCGAGACTGTGCCTCGAATCGCTATTTTAACGCGTCGGTTAAATCGACGATTTCCAAATTTACGAAATCGCTTGAAATTTCAGTTTTAAAATCTTACTAGCTAAATTAAAATTCCAAATTCAATATTTAAACTATTTAAATATTCAAAATCGAACGACGAAAAATCTGGATCGTTACAAACTCCGTATGTCTCCTACCGGCATACGATTTCTGCCTATCCTGAGCAGTCTTCATCCTCAAGCCATCTTCTTCAATGTCTCCCTCGCCATGTCTAGCCTATGAATAACCTTATCCGTCATATCCCACTAACACGACGGTGATCTATAGGGTCTACCATACAACGTCTCGAGTGGTGCGATCCCAATGCTTACCTAATAACTATTGTTGTAGGTAAACTCTACCAACATCAAATGATCCTCCCAATAACCTCCAAAGTCTATAATGCACATCCGTAATAAGTCCTCCAAAACCCAATTCACTCTCTCCGTCTGTCCATCATTCTACAGATGATATGCGGTGCTTGAGCTCAACTCAGTCCCCAAAGCCTCCTGAAGGCTTCTCTAGAACTCACTAGTGAAAAGGGAATCTCGGTTGCTGACTATGCTAATAGGATCTCCATGTAACCTAACGACCTCTCTCATGTATAGAGTCGCCGCCGCCGCCGCCATCCTAGTACTCCTCATTGGTATGAAATGAGCACACTTGGTCAACCGATCGACTATGACTGAAATGCTATCATTTCCTCTCCTACTCCTAGGTAGACCATCTATAAAACCCATGGAAATACTTTCCCGCTTCCACTAAGGAATATCCAATGGCTGCAACAATCCTCCTGGCTTCTTTTGGTCCGCCTTTACCCTTTGGAAAGTCATACACCTAGCTACATATTCTGCTACTTGCTTCTTCATACCGAGCCACTAGAAGACTCCCTTCATATCATGATAAATCTTGTCTCCACCGGGATGAATGGTCATCCTAGAACGGTGAGACTCAGCTAACACTGCATTAATCAAATTTGTACTACGAGGAACATAAATTCTATCATCCCTCCGTAACCATCCTCTCGAGTCAATGGCATAATGCCTTAAATGACTTGATGGCTCTCCTCTACCAATCCTCTCCATAATGTCTACTAGCTCCTTATCCTACTTTTGCCTAGATCCAATATGCTCCATCAATGTAGGTTAAACATCCAAAGCTGCTAGTAATCCCGGGGTAATATCTATTGATGGTCGGAAATCAAAGGTAGGAATATTGTAACGATCCCGGATTTTAACTAAGTTTAAATTGTTAATTAATTTAATTTTTGAATAAAAAATTTGGGAAATTAATTGGTAAATTGATTTGAGTTTCTCCAAATTTAAATAGAATATGTGTTGAATCATTTGAATTTAAATCTTGTACATATATGTGAATATATATATGTATATGTATATGTGCATAAATAAGTTTGAATTTATATATATATTGAATTTAAATTTTAAGTTAAAATAGAAATAAATATTTGAGTTACAAAATAGAAATAGATGTATATAAGATAAATTATAAAATATAAAGTAAACAAATTAGCTAAATTTTAAACAACATATTAAATATAGAAATACATTTATATTACAAAATTATAAATTATAAAATAAAATAATAAACACATAGATAAATTCTAATATCATGTTAATTTGAACTTCATTTATATTACAAAGCATATGACAAAAGAAAGATATAAATATCTATATACATTCAAATATAAGTATATACACTTGTAAAAGAAAATAAAAATATACAAATATTTATGAAGCTTATCAAAGAAGACATTAGTATGTATAAAAAAACAATGGATAAGTATAATTGTACAAAGGCAATTAATGCCATATTCTATCAGCCACCATAGGAGAAAAAAATCTCTGACCTCTCTTGTACAACAAAATAATATCACACTGTAAAAATCTTGTACCAGCTAAGAAATGCAAACCTGTTCACGCACTATCTTTTTATACATATATCAATCTTTATCTCAGTTCGACCATTTCAACTGAGCAAAGTCTAAAATAACATCATCTTAAACTTAAAAAAAATACAACTTAAATCAACAATACAAATTCAATTCAAACCAGAGATCAAGGAAGATTTCAGCTTGCCAGTTTTTCAAGCCTGTTTCAACATAAAAGAAAACTCTTTTCTTTCTTTTGGAAAATCAAGTGAGTAACATCATATTTAAAAAGTTTACGTATATGAATCGGTTGCATGTTAACACCTGGAAATAAGTATGATTGTGTGAATATATATATAAGTGCACTATTCTGTGTATATATATGAATGTATAGGTGTGTGCATCTGTGTTCTGTGTTCTTAGTTTTCAAAACTAAGATTTTAAACAAAATCCATTATCTCAAGATCTGATCTTTGTTAGGATTTAAGTTTCAAACAAAAATTGTTTGTTTCATCATAGATTGAAGGTTAAAAATTTATTTAAGTTAAAATAAATTTGGGATTGCTCTGGAAATAAAAATGAACAGGAAAGCTTGGGTTTTGTGAAAAATTCAAACATCTTAATTTAGCAATTCAGGTATATAAACTGAATTCTCATACTAAAACATGATTTTTAAAGCTAAAATCATAATTTTTAGATCAAGGGTGGAAGAGCAATTTGGGTTTGCCTGATTTTCTTTGATTTGGCGATCTCTGGTGATCCACTGTGTTGTAGAGGTCGGGATTTTTTCTGATGATGGAGGGATGAACGGCGGTTCAGGGAAAAATAGTGAGATGGTGGATAGTTGAACGTGGAGGCGGCAACGAACGTTTAAAATTTTTAAACCTAGTTTTAGGCGAGGCTGATGTTTTGACTTGTTCGTCGTCTGGAGTTGATCGAGCGTTGCGAGGCTCGGGGAGATGGTGGAGGAGGTGTTGACGAAGTGATGGCCGGAGTTTCGTGACCTCTGGTGGCCTGAGGCGGTGGGGTGAATCGATGTAGTTGATCGAAGTTTTGTTCCAGTTTTGGTGATGATGCTCGATTTCGAGTTCGAGGAGATGGTGGCGTTCTGATGGTCGGAGGTTGGGTTGTTGGTGATCGTCGACTTGCTTAATGATGCGATGTCGACTGGAGATGGTCGGCGGCGCTATGCACGTGCACGGCGACGAATTTGTATCAGTTGTTTTGGGTTGTGGTTTTGAGTTGAGTGTGACTCGAAGTAATCCTTGGCAAAATGAGTCACAGGCTTGAGTTTTTACTCGTAGTATTTTGAGTGGCACCGGGTTTTCTTTCTGGACTTAAACAAATTTTTAAAATTTAAAAATGGCTCGGGTTGGTTTTGGAGGAGACTCGAAGTAGATGGCATGTCGACTCGGGGAAGGGCTCGAGTAAGTCTCGGGTTGGATATAAAACAGTTTCAACTTTAAAACAAAACATAGATTTTTAGAAAACCTTTTAACCCAAGGTTTAAATAAATAGTTTTGACTTAAGTTTTGATTAATAAGGATTTCAAGTAAGTATTTTTAAAGTAATAAAGTTTAAATGATTAATCATGTGATCTGTAATTATAGATAAATCCTTAATTTGTTTTAAGAAATAATGTAACTAAATAAAATAAATCAAAATGAAATGTTGTTTTAATCCTTAACTAACATTAATCCCCTAAATTAATTTATATATAAATGATGATTTATTATGAAGTTTATTTAATTAAAGATTTTAAGGATAATTAATCAAAGTAATTAAGGTTAATTAATTTATTATTAATGGTTAAATGATTAAAGAATAATTAATTCAATGATTTATAATTATTTAATATTAATTAACCTGGATTAGTAATTTATTCATAAGTAATTAATCTGGTTTAAATTAATCAGATGATTAATTAATCTTACTTATGGATGTTTAAATTGCGTTGAATGCCTTGAATTGTTTATTATCCCTGATGTATGATATTCTATGATTTTGATGCCATGTAATATGAATTGATTTGTGTTGATCTGTGATATCTGTGATGAATATACTACTGTGTGAATGTGAAAACCCCTTGGCCCGTAAAATGGCATTTGAATTTCGATGCGGCAAGGAGTCAGATTCCAGTTTGTTATCCGAAACCCACATCGAATCGTAATGATGAATCCTTGTGATTGATAAATTGACTTTATTTGTGAATCTGTGAATGAAGATAAGCGTTATAAATTATACCGCTTATCGATATTGATGTAAATTTGTTTTAATTCAAGCTGTGATGAATGTAATTTATTTTATCTGTGATGAATGTATATTATTTATCTGTGAATTGGTAAATGGAAGATAAGCGTTATAGGAATATACTGCTTATCGATATTGATATGCTTAAATCTGTGATGATTGAATGATGTTGCACTATTGTGTGTAAAACCCCTGAACCACACTTTTACACACACAAATATGGATTTCACGAGGAAATCGATTAAGTCACAAATGATGTAAATTTAATGTTTTTGAAATTGAAATTTTAATTTCAATTGATTTTGGAAATGGATTTGGGTTAAAGGTTAAAGCTTTTGAAAAGGAGTTTTTAAGATAAAAGTTATTTTGAATAACTTGGTAAAGTTTCCAATTTAAATTTGAATTCAAAATTTGGAATTGAATTCCATGTTTGGAAATTATGGTTAAGATGTTATAAATGTGTTTATACGAATTTAAACCATTTTAAAAGTATGGTTTTGAGAATTTGAATTTAACCCAAGGACTTTAACTCGTATAAATGAATCAGATTTTCCGAAATGAAAACTATTTGTTTTCAAATAATAGAAGCTTTCATATAAGGAATGAATTTCCAATTTGTGTCAAAAGAATTTCAAGTTTGAAAGGAAAATGGTTTTTCAAGTTATGAATAAATCTTTGTGAAAGATTGTTGAACTTTGTTTTGAAATTGGAAAGGTGTACCTTTTGTATAAAAGGTCGAAATCGAATTGTTTTGAAAGCTACCAGTTAAATCTTTGATTTAAAGATTGGACGAGTTAATCCAAACTGAAATGGAAATTGATTTGGAAAATCTATGAATAGATCTTTGTGGAATTGGGTGAACTTTGTGAGATGAATCTTTTTGTAAAAGATTGGAAATGGTAATGTGTTTAAACCATTTGAAGAAAAGTTTTGGGTAATAAGTTGTGACTTAACTGAAATCCCAATATCCATATATTTTTAAAATTTAGCGCTCACCATTCGGTTTAGCCGGGAGAGGACTTTGTGTCATATATCCCATTCCGAATAGTGATACGATGTAAATGGATAGCATTTGAAGACCGGTGTTGAAGACCGGGTATTTGTGAGAACGATAGGATAACCTATCGATTGTCGCTACACCGAGTGGCTCCGGTATAAAGATTCCCTAAGTGATGGGAAGTCCGATCGGGATTGTGAATACCCGGATTGCAAGGGCTTCTTTAGAAGTGCCTTCGGTTCTGTTCGAACCCGGAACAGACTTGTATGGCCGTATGTCTGACATTACACTTTGAGATGTAAAGCTGATTTCTTTCAAATACATTTCTGTTTGGTGGCGGAGAATTTATTCTCTTAGCTTAACACCCTTCTCTGAGACGTATGAGCTTAGAGGTTATGTAGTTGAAGGTTATCAATGATATACTCCCAATTTGGTAGTGTGGCATGCTAAGTGTTGCTGATCATTTGTTGATCAAAGCATGGCTTTCGTGTAAAGCGTAGCTTTGTGGACGAGACCTCATCGGACCTCACACCCCGGAAATGGTCGAAACAGGAAAGATGCGGCAAGGTTTTAGGGGTAGCTCCCCTAGGGTATGTCCATTCCTTCTGGTAAAAGGTGGTATCATGGTATGGAGCCCGGATTTTTACCTGTGTGGTTGCTCCAATCTCATTTACTGTGTAATTGTTGCTTTGTGATCGAGGCGCCTCGGATAAAGGTCGCAAACGACCGAGGGTGACATATCTCAGGTTTACTACCCGGGAAGGGGGTAACCGGCCTTGTGTTGGCAAAGAGCTAGGTAGTTCTCGGGGCGTCCCTCCAGAGGCGTTCCCATGTGGCATAGGAAGTTCCTTAGCCTGACCATTTGTTGGAAATCCAAAGAAACAATACGATCCCTCTACGATTGCAGTTGTATAACCTGTCTCCTCAAGCGGCAGCTATAGCAGGCATAATATAATGGTACCTATGCTGGCTAAGATTAATATTGTATTTTCGAAATGATTTTGTACACTATGCACTAGTAATAATATCAAAGAGTTTTCTCGTATCAAGCATATTTGACTATCATAAGAAGAAATCTCCTCCAGGTCTGCGATTGCATTGTGTGTGTGGTGGGAGGTCTTATGGTAGTTTCGTTTTCCAAAAAGCATTGCGGATTTCAATGTTTAAAATTCTTTTGTTGTTTGTTTTAAAGATAAACTATTTTTGTTACTTATACCAGTCCCATGACTGACCTGGAGTTTATTGTTCCCTTCCTAAACTCTAGGTGCCCACAATTTCCCACACGGGCAGTCTAGAGTTGGATTTTTCAAATAGTCAGGTTTAGTAGAGTGTCTGGAACTAGTTCAGTGTTGGAGTTCACTCATGATTGCTCTTGCTTATCTTGGAGTTTGTGATGGTGATCCGAGTTTGATGTTGGAGTTGTTGGATTCATTCTCTTTTTCAGATCATTTGGAGTTATCAGTTCTATTGTTTCCGCTGTAACATTATTGTTTGTCTCTGATATTGTTGTATCATATTGATATCATTGTTGTATATCATTCTGGATATTGTATTCATTGGAGTTGTATATGATATAATTCATTTCTTTCTTCCGCTGTGTTGTTATACTTACTGTGTTATAAGCTCCGGCGAGCCAGATTCGGCGTTTGAATCTGCGGCATTCAAGTACAGGTGAAGTACGGGTGCCGATTTTCGAATGCCGAGTCAGGATCGTCATAAATATACTCTAAATGTCTCCACTCCAAGAACAAGTGACTCAACACTGCACGCCATCTACTCAAAGCATCTGCCACTACATTACCCTTTCCCAGGATATAAGAGATATCAAAGTCATATGATGCCAAGAACTCCATCTACCTCTGCTGCCTCAAGTTCAAGTTCTTTTGGGAGAATAGATACTTTAAGGACTTGCGATTCGTATACAACTCAAATTGATCTCCTAAAGGGTAATCCCTCCAATACTTGAGTGCAAAAACAATAGCCGCCAACTCAAGATCATGCGTAAGATAGTTCCTCTCATGGGTCTTCAGCCGCCGACTCGCATAACATGCTACCCCTCCTTCTTGCATCAAGACCGTACTTAAACCGTCCCACAGGTGTTGGCATAAACTGTAAATGGCTTCGACCCATCCGGTAATACAAAACTGGTGCACTAGTTAATGCCTACTTTAATTTGATAAAATCATCTTCGCACTTAGCATCTCACGAAAAGACTAGATTCTTCTTGGTGAGACGGGTTAGTAAAGCAGAGATCTTCGCAAAGTCCTTAAAGAACTTCCTATAGTAGCTCGTTAAACCAAGGAAACTTCTTACCTTCATGGTATTATTCGAAACATGCCAAACCTGAACTGCCGCCACCTTACTGGGATCAATTGCTAAGCCACTTTCTGAGATGATGTGTCCCAAACAGCATACCTCCTCTCTCCAAAAGTGGCACTTCAAAAACTTTGCCTTCAGCTTATGCGCACGGAATGTACTGAGCACTTCCTCCAAATGCAACGCATGCTCCTCCTCACTCCTCGAGTAAACAAGAATATAATCCATAAATACCACGACGAATTTGTTTAGCAACCCCCTAAATACTTGTCTCATCAAATCCATAAAGTAAGCGGGTGCATTGGTCAGTCCGAAGTGCATGACTAACCACTCATATAATCCATTGGGTGTATGACGTCATCTTTAAATACTGTCCTTGGCAACACGCAACTGATGGAACTCGGTAGACAAATCTAATTGAGAGAATACTCTAGCTCCAACTAACTGATCAAAGAGATCGTCTATGCAGGGCAAAGAATAATGATTCTTCTTTGTCAGTTTATCAAGCTCCCTATAATCGACATAAAGTCTAAGAAAACCATCTGCCTTGGTAGCAAAGACGACTGGTGCTCCCCACTCAGAAATGCTCCTTCTAATAAAACCCTTCTCCAGCAACTCATTCACTTGCTTATTCAACTCGCATCTCTCCTTTGGAGCTATATGTGATAAGGCAGCATGTCTAGCATTCTCAATAAGATAGATCCTAAACTTGGTCTCTCTCTGGGGTGGGAGACCGGTAACCTCAGCAAAACATCAAGAAAATCTCTAACTACAAGCACTCCACTATGCTCGTTGTGTGATAGGTCCAATAAATATAGGTAGCTCAACATAACAGATCCTCGGGCATCGTAATTAACCTCTAAGCTACGCCCACTACTCGTTCCCAACCTAACAACCTTCCTATCACTGTCTAAAATAGCCCCATACATAGTCATCAACAAGTCTACCAGAGATAAAAGAATGTGAAGCTCTTGTGTTAAATAATGCACGAATAGATAAACCAAAATGATTTAACACACCTTTGATCACCACTTTCTTACCCTTGTCCATCGCTGGTTGTGCACTCGAGTTGGGGACTGCTTCCAGTGCATAAGCGGGAACCACCTGAGTAGAAGTCCGAATAGAAGCTCTTGGTGGTGCTATGCGAGCTCGCTTCATATGACCATACTGATCGCAATTATAACACTTCATCTTTGAGAGATCTGTCCTACAATCCTTAGCAAAATGCCCTGTCCTGCTACACCTATTACACCTCAGGTTCTTCTTCTGAATCTTCCCCATCTGCCCAAATCCTCCCTTCTTCTTATTCTTTTAGTGCCCCTTCTCTACAACCTTCAGAGCCTCCTCTTTCACTTCCCTCATGTAGGCAGTAGTGAGTAAAGCCATCTCCACTAACCCCTCATAAGTAGCACCCATCGGAATGCGACCCATAGTTAAATCTTGGAGACGTTGATCCAATCACTTAGCGAATTTAAGAGCTTTCTTACGAGGTGTACTAATCAGTTCCATACCGAATCCAGCTAGCTAATTAAATTGATTTACATATTCCATGACTGTCACATCTCCCTGCTTAAGATGGATAAACTTCTCTAGCTAAACGCCTTCCTCCACCATAGAAAGGAACTTTATCTTAAACCACCTACGAAACTCATCCTAAGAAATATCACCCTCATCAGCCTCAGACTCAATAACCTCCCACCAGCTCAACATCTCACCCTACAGTTGGCAGATAGCTAACTGCCTCCTCATAACATCAATCAAGCCCATAAGACTAAATATCCTCTCACAAGCACGGATCCATGCTCTCGAATCCACATAAGACTTTGTCCCCATATATGGCTTGCCCCCAAGACTAGAAAAATCTTTGCACGGCTTAGCAAAATTTGGAGCGGTAGGCAGGTGGTTAAGAACCTCAACTGCCACTCCTTCTGCGGGCTCTCTAGCGGGATTGAGCTCGGTCTATCCCCTATTCTGAAGATACCAGCAGAACCTTGCAAGAATGTTCACACCCGGGATCTCGACTGCGTTGTCAGAGCCTGAACCTATGAGATCAATCATCTTCTATCTACGAAGGTTAAGAATTTCATTGGTAACTTCCACGGGTAGCATAAAATATGATTAAGAGATAAGAGAGAACATAGGCACAAATAGGAGGGATATCTGATATACAAAAAATTTTGGAAAGCATTTTGAAATACTTTACTTATACTTATATTTTATTTTAAAGTTCATTTTGAAAACTTTGGAAAACATTTTTGGTATATTTTATTTTATTTTAAAGTTCATTTTGAAAACTTTGGAAAACATTTTTGGAAAACTTTTTGAAAAACCATTTTTTTCAAAAAAATTCAAGTATGTTCTCTCAATACGGTCCTAATCCCTAAGGAACATTGAATCTATGCTCTGGTACCAATTGTGACAACCCGCACCTCTCGACACGGCGATTCAAAGCTCAATATAGCTTTCGACATCACGTCTTCTCAAGAAATGCGGATCGTCGGGGTTTTAACCTTTAACATTTCAAAGACTAATACAAGTAGATATAATCTAAGATATACTACACTTTCAAACTCACATTGGATGGAATAAAAACATGTACATATTATAGAAAAATATAAATCCCAGAAAATATCAAGTCATGGTCTAAGAAAAATATCAATACATGATCCAATAAGGGTATATAGCAAAAACATCCCTCAAAGTCTGATACATGAAGTACTGATAAACTAGAATAATATGTGAAGAGTAAAATAGGATAAAAGCAGACTCCAAATATAAGCTCGACTTTCCAAGTATCAAGAATAGGCTATTCACCTGCTGCGCTATCCACCTATGGTGGGGAAAAGATGGAAAATGAATGGGTTAGACATAAAGTCTGGTGAATGAGTACAAGTTTAATACGATTATCATGTGCAGCTAACTTTAAAACTACTCTAAGTGACATAAGGTGTGCAACAAGCGTCCATGAATTCCTAGGGTCCAAAACCTAAGGATTATTATCTAACACGATGGGTCACACTATTAATCAAACATTACACTAACAATCAGCCAATGGGGAAACAACTCTCTTATCGTTCCTACCACCAACACTATGCCTGAAGGGGAGAACACTGTAATGCAAATCCGCATAGTGACTCATCGTATGCACCCATGTTCACCTCTCGATTATAGTGGAAAAATGCCTCTTATCGTACTGCACCGGTGTCTCCCTAGGAACCCCCGTTAGTATCGGGCCTACTTTACTCTATAGCCACTTATCATGCTACGTTGGAGTCCACTTGTACCACGACGCGCCAGAACATCGTGCCTACATGGATCTCCCATTAGCACCGGGCTCACTCAGGTAATGTCTCCACCGGTGCTATGCGCCCATACGTACGGAACACCCTTGTGCCTATGTGAAATACATCGCTCTAATCAACATCCGTATTTGTGAAATACATCGTCCTAGTCAACGCTAATAGGGAACTAGCTTCCCTATTTTCTCATACATGTGTACATAGCCCAAAATAGGCTCAAACAAACAATTCATCATTTATATAATTTATTACTAAATTATATAATTTTTATTATTTAACTTGGGCCTTAGGCCGAGGTTCAAATTATGCAGTTTTCATTCTGAACGGTCAACCGCTACCAGTCGACCGTTGGAGGTCCAGGATCGACCATTCGCGAATAAAGTTTTAGGGTTACATGATTTTTAATTGTTGATTATTATCCAGTTAATTTCTGCTATTAGCGATGTTTAATTAACCCTAATATACCAAGTGACTAATTCATATATATCAATAGGGTTTTCTATTTAGAGTTTGCAATTTGATGGTAGAATAGGTGTCTAAGCAAATATTTTTAGGTTAACAACTTACTGTAATTTAAATTCTATGGTTTTAGATTCAAACATAGTATTTAACTTATAAATTTTGGATTTAGCATATTCAATTTAAGGTTTTCTAACATCCTAACCAATTAAAATAGTTTAAAACTAACTACAATAATCAACTTATCAAAATTGTGCCCACTCACCTCAAGTCTAAGCTCTTTCTATTTCGTGTGCTTGAGAATCATCCCCCCAAATCGATAGCTCCGCTTTGATCTGCCTTGATTCAGTTGCTTTTATCCTTCTAGATTGTATTTGTTTGATTTTTAGGAATCTTTAGAGTTTAGGGTTGAGAGAAAATTTTGGTAGAGTTTGGTTACTGTAAACTTTTATGTGAGAATTTTCATTAGCTTCATATTTATTGGGGTAGGATTTAGTTTGGGCCATTGAATTAGCTTAGGGAATATTTTCATAGAAACTGGTTCACACATCACACCCTTTATTCCCAAGAAATCAATCAGGGCCACACAAACACGTCATAGGAAAATCTGGAACGCTCGATTTTACTCGAGCC
The DNA here is from genome assembly GCA_030737815.1 of Allium fistulosum. Lineage (NCBI taxonomy): Eukaryota > Viridiplantae > Streptophyta > Magnoliopsida > Asparagales > Amaryllidaceae > Allium > Allium fistulosum. The sequence goes on from CM060906.1 coordinate 356,216,609, forward strand.
AAGGTCGACCACTCCTTTAGCAAGGTCGACCGCTACCGGTCCACCATTAACCTTTATGGGTCGACGGGTGGCTATGTTAATTTTTTATTTTAAAATTTTTATTTTTATTCTATTACCCGTAACTCCTCCATACTAACTTCGATTTCAATATGTTATATATGAAAATTGCCTAGAAATCGCTACGAACGCAATGGTGCCAGTTTCATAGCCAAATTCGGACGTCTTTGAAAATTTTCTTTTAAGTCCATGTTTTATTTTAATTTAATTTTCTTATTAAATTTCTTTAAATTTTCGAGGGTGTTACAAATAACCAGATTGGAGACTGATAGCTCTAAGCCTGCTCCAAGAACCTTCCTCATGTGCTCTCAGATCTACTCCTACAGTCATTGGTTACCTCGATGGCCATTGTGACCCAAAATCTATTAACTACAAGACAATGTTATACAATGGTCACGACCCTACAAGTGCCCCAATGGTAACTTGCTGCTAGCCTATGTGACACGGGGGCAGTGGCTCTTAGCTATATATGTAAAAGGGTGTCACAGATTCAGGATGCGATCCCACAATCAAGCCGCTAGGATGGATACTGGCCAGTCTGGTTTACTCCTCGATGTATAATAGGAGCATACACATTAGATAGACACACTTATGGCTCTCAGCCTACTCACTCTCAGTTCGCATCACCATAATAATACCCCATAGACTTGACCCTGTTGAGTGACATCTACTTGTAGAAAGTAATCGAACAAGTATCAGCTCAGGCATCCCATATCACATGGTGTTGCTCAATATTTACTCAATGCTCTAACCCATATGTGCCTATATTTAATACAATAATATTCTATATAACAATTCCAAAGAATAATTGGAGAAATATTATCGAATGCCTTATCCCAAACGGCACTGCTAATATGTTTATTCTTATTTCTTTAGAATTGTATACACATACAAGCACACAATTCAAATAGAAAAGAAATTCTATTTATAGGAAAATTATATTAATTTATTCCAAAGTTTTTCCTATAAATAATAATATAAAAAAATTCCTTTGTATTTCAAATTCATAAAATATATTTTCCAAAACTATTGATTATGTTCAAATATTCATAAAATATACTTTTAGATCCCCTAAGATATTAATTAGAAATCATTCCATATTTTTCTGGAATTTCATAAGGTTTTAAATAATTATTAAGATTAAAAATCCCATTTCTTTAAATAAACAAATATTTAATAATATAATTAATATCAAATTTATATAAACTATTTCTTCAAAATAATCCCTTAATCATAAAGTATAAAACATATACTTTATTTACATTTTAAATATAATTATGCTTTCTTTTTATTTTTTTTAACTTTTTATTATAACACAACTGGTTTCACACACCTGTTGAGCACCACCGGTTGACACCAACATACGGGTGATTTACACGGCCTTCCATATAAAGATTTAAAAAGTGTCATTTCTATACTAGTCTGATAACTATTATTATAGAAAAACTCAACCAAGTGTAAATGGTCTTCCCATGATCTGCCAAAATCTAGTACACAAGCTCTTAATAAATATTCAAGTACCTTATTGACTCTCTCCGTCTGTCCATTTGTCTGTGGTGATAAGCGGTACTCATCTTAAGCTTGGTACCTAAAACCTCCTGTAGACTCTTCCAGAATTCGCTAGCAAATAAAGAATCTCTGTCACTGACTATACTAATAGGAATCACATGCAGTCTAACTATGTTCTTCATAAACAACATAGCCAATACAAGCGCAGTCTTGGTTGACTTGACAGGAATGAAATGTGCACTCTTGGTCAGCCTATCCACCACAACCCATATACTTTCATTTCCCCTGTTCAATCTTGGCAACCCGTCAATAAAATCCATGGATATTGAATCTCATTTCCAAACTGGTATATCTAAAGGCTGAAGCAATCCACTAGGCTTCCGATGTTCGGCTTTTACTTGTTGACAATTCAGACATTATTTAACTCATAAGCCTACATCCCTTTTCATACCTTCCTAAAAAACTCCCTCTCATATCTCGATACATCTTGTTCCTCCAGGATGAATAGTAAACTTCGATCGATGATATTCATAAAGAATTTCTTTCCTTAGGTCACCCACATCTGGGATACATATCCGTCCTTTCTTTCTCAACCATCCATTATGGTCAAGGTAAAAATCCTTCAAATCATCAACCTCTGTTCCACCTTTCAATCTTATAATTCTTTCAGTTAGCAATGGATCATCTTTTTGCTTAGAGGTAATTCCGTCGATCAATACCTGTCGAACTTCCAAAGAAGAAAACGTTGCGGTACCCTGACTAGAACTGGCAGTCGTTCTTAACAGCACATTACAAGTAGTCAATGCTTCCAAATCTTTCCATTTAGTCAACATAGTTAATAGCACATTCTGGTGTTTCCTATTAAGTGCATCTGCAACTTTATTTCCTTTTCCCGGTGTGTACTCAATTCCAAAACCATAAGCAGCCATAAACTCCAGCCACCCCTACTGTCTTATATTCAACTCCTTCTAAGAGAATAAGTGTCTTAGAGACTTGTGATCCATATACAACTCGAATCGTTCTCCTAAAAGGTATGTCTCCACACCTTCAAAGCAAATATTACGGTAGCCAACTTTAATTCATGAGTCAAATATCTAACTTCGTATGGTCTGAGCTATCGCGAAGCACAAGCAATCACTTTACCCCTCTACATTAAAGCAGCTCCTAGTCCCGTTCCACACACATCAGTATACCCTACCAAATCTTGATTCCTATTTAGAACAACTAACATGACCGCTTGGTCAATAAATGTTTCAGCTTCTAGAACACCTCCTCGCATTTATCGGTCCAAACATACTAGTCATCGATGCTGCTATTCGAGAGAAATCCTTGATGAATCTCCGGTAGTAGCTAGCTAATCCAAGAAAACTCTTTATCTCAGTCACCGTCTTGGGTCTCTTCCAGTTACTTACAGCCTCCATCTTAGTTGGACCTACTGACAGCCCTTTCTCTGAGACTGCATAACCAAGAAACTTCAATTCTTTCTTCTAGAAATGACACTTTGAAAACTTCATTTTTAACCGATGCTGCCTCAGCTTCTAAAGCCCTATTCAAAGATGAATTCCATGATCTCTTTCATCCTTAGAACATATCAAAAAGTCGTCTATGAATACCAATACAAACCTATCCAAGTGCTCTCGGAAAATCCGGTTCATTAAGTCTACGAAGAAAGCAGGCGCATTAGTCAAACCGAATGGCATTACCAACCACTCGTACGAACCATATCTTGTTCTAAACGCCATTAATGGAATACTGTCCTCCGCCACTCTCAATTGATGGAACCCGATCGCCAAATCCAATTGGAAAAATACTTTGGCTCCACTCAACTGGTCAAATAAATCGTCAATTTTTGGCAGGAGATATCGATTCTTTATCGTCTTTTCATTCAACTTACGATAATCGATACAAAATCTTAACAACCCATCCAGTTTCTTCACAAACACCGCGGCCACTCCCCAAAGCGAACTGCTTGGTCTAATAAAATTCTTTCCTTCTAAGTCCAATAGCTGCACTTTTAATTCCCTTATCTCAGTAGGTGTCATTCTGCAAGGTGGTCTACTCATGGGTTCAGCTCCAGGTACAAGATATATTTGAAACTCAATAGCTAGTTTCGGTGGTAGTCCTGTAACAGGCTCAAAGACATCTTCAAATTCTCTAACTACAAAAAAACCCGATTCAACTTATCTTCCTCCTCTACTACACCCAATAAAGTAAGTACAAACATCAAAACTTGGATTCTCCGCTGAGTGTATAATTCGGTCGCTACTATTAGGGTGTCTTAGTGATATTTTCCTATCTTGGCAAAATATCATAGCATCATATTTACTTAACCGGTCCATACACAAAAAAATACCAAAGCCTATGAAATCAAACACATGCAAATTGTAGGCAAATATATGACCTAATAATTCAAACTCTAAGTGGTCACATCTCATCCCCAGAGTTGCATACCCTTCTATTGGATTTGCAACCCTTAAGGAAGTAACTAGGTATGAAAGTTCTAGATTAAGCTTATCTACCAAACAATGAGATATAAAAGAATGTGATGCACCAGTATCAAATAGTACTCTAACAGGTATACCATGGATCAAAAGCGTACCTCCCATCACAGCTTTCCCTTTCTCCTCAGCTGTTGGTCCCGAGGTAGCCGGTTCCAGAGCAAATACTTTTCCTTTTTCTACCTGGTCACTATTGGACATTTGTTCTTGTAATGTCCCACTTGGTCGCGGTTAAAACACTTAATGTTCTTCTTCTCAATAGTTTCCTTTCCCTTACCAGTTTGGCACTCATGTGCATAATGTCACTTCTTGTCACACTTGTAACACACAACTGCAGACTTTCCTTTCTTGGCAGCTCCACCCTTCTGAGCTCCCTTCTTCTGGTAAAACTTTCTCTTCTGATTCTGTCCATCCCGACTCTCTGTTGGTTAGTTATTGTTGAACAAAGCAAGCATCTCTTCATTTCGCAAGGCCATCTCCACGACTACATCACATGGATTCCTAAGATGGGGGTAAAGTTTCCTTAGCGAGCTCAGGTCTTAGTCCACGTATAAACTTCTCATTCCTTTTGATCATAGTATCCATGGTAGCATACCTCAAATTCGGTTGCGTACTCAAGCACCGTCATATCACCTTGCACCAACTCAGCAAACTTTCTCAACAAAGTTGACTTAGCGATCTCAGACATAAATCTTTCTTCAAACCTCCTTCTGAATTCAGCTTAAGTCAAAGCCTCTTCTGCTACCCCAATAATCACACTATTCCACCAGTACAACGTAGCTCCTTGCAATTGCCTGGATGCCAATCTCTTCTTTTGTTCGTCATTCGGACCAAGGTCGGCAAAAATCCTCTCACAATGAAGCAACCAATTCTCTACTTCAATTGCAACCTCCATTCCAATAAATGGTTTCCTTCCAAGTCTTACATAGTCTCTACTCAAAACAACATAATTGTTGACAACTGGAACTTCTTGATTAGCTCCTCCAGCATTTCCACCAACTAATCTAGCAGCAGCTCCTGCTTGCATCATATTGACGAAGAACTGATACATTGCTCCTATATCAACCGGTGGTGTTCCTACACCTACATTGGCAGCTGTCTATCGACCCGGATTTCTCCCAGTGTTGGGCTTGACATTTCCATTGGTAGTGGTGCTTCCTCCACCGAGGTTCACTCTTTCGTTTCCTGCCTCCATACTTTACTCCCTTAAATCTGCATTTGAACCTTAGTAAGATGCGGAAGAACGGTCTAAGAGAGAGGGAGAATAGAGATAAAGCGTATGCTTATATATAGGAAATATAAGTACGTTACTATAGCATTATTCCATATCCCAATCTTATCCTCTGATTAATTAGGATTGTGTTTTCAAGACGCTTTTAAGTTCAAAATTTCTTTTAGTTTTACATAAACATATGCTTTGATAACAAATTGTAACATCCTCCATTTTGAGACCCGAAACTAAGCGCTGCAAATGGCGTAGTCATCTATAGTATTAATTTCTGGTGACAAAATACAGTCATGTTAACGGTATCCATAATATTAGAAGCAAGAAAATATGAAATAATATTAAACACAATTTCAACGCAAACTTTCACATTTCATTTCAAAGATAATATTCCATATTCGTTACATAATCTCAAACATTGCCCAGGTTCAGATAAAATATAACTATTACAAAATATTCCAAGAGCGACATATGAAGATGCCGCTTGGTTGATCAGAGTTACTAAATAGACAAATACATCTATTATCAATACATTCCTATAACATCTGACATAACACAGCGGATAATAGTAATAAGTAGACTCGTACATAACTATCTTTGCCTCATGCACGTCTCCGGAAGCTTCATTCCCCAAAAAATACTTAACCTGTAAAGCCCTTACTCCCGACTTACTCAAATCAAATTTTTAGCACCCGAGAATTTAAGGGGAAACATAAAATTTGAGTTAGACAAAAAGCCCGGTGTGAATAATAATATACCATCTCGGTTTATAGATATCAAGTGAGATCACGTCGTTGAGCGGAACAGGTTTCCCCCTCACCAATACCCCTTTTTAAAATAAATCTTTTGCAAATCAATTCCTGTAACCAAACTGGCTAAAATAAACAATATAAACTATAATGTGTATGCATGCTACATAGGTAATCATGACTATCTGTCAAATAGGTGGACTATTCGTCCTAATGTTTAATTTTCACAGGGTAGCTACCAACCTACATGGCCGACTCGGGCCTACCAGATACACCAGATTTTCTAACTAACTATTAGAAGAAAACTGAACGGTCTGTCCAAATACACTTATCCTAGTGTTTATTTGACTCTCTGTCAATCTCATAGTTTTGCTAGGTTATTATGAACCTAAATGTTTTTGCATACCAACTTATAACCTATCTTATCTTTATGTATTCCTTTCTATGTGCAAACCTACTTTTTGTCTTACCCCTGACAAAGCCCTACACACTGAAATTTTAGACTTATATCGGTTAGGGGCTAACAGCTGAAGTATAGGGCGCTACCCTACACTAGTCCCATTTGGTTTCTCTTTGAGTCAATTCATCCTATCACAATCTATCCAAAAAAAACAATAATTTCTTTAGTAAAATTTGGGCTAAATACCACTTTCTATTTCCTTGAAAATACTTTCTTTATAAATGATTTAACCCTTGAAATCACACTTTCAAAATAAGGGAATTATAGCCCTTCACTTTATCCAAAATAAGTATGTCATGACATATGCTTTTATAAAACACTATCGATGAATCTCAAAATCACATGGAAGTTAACTCACTTTGAAATGATAGACCATAGAGCCAAAATAATATAAAACCATTATATTAATAACATCGGCGACCTTATCGCCACTAAGGGTCTTCGCCCCTCTTTAAATAAAAGTAAGTTAAAGTCTTTAACTTATAAAACACAAAGCCATAGGGCCGATAGTATTCATATTGCACTTCATAAAGCGTCGACGTTCTTTTGTATAAGAATGGGTTTGCATAATTTAAAGTCTTAGAGACAAGCGGCGACATTGATGGATCTCGGCATCAATGCCTTAAGGAAAATAGCGGCCTCATTAGAGCCGAAGTCAGTATAAGCGGCATCATAGCCTACTTCGAAAACATAGAACATTAAATAAAGGCATCGCCGTAATTATCGACGTCGACATAAATAAAAGCAATGACCAATAAAGTCGAAGTTATATAACACACGACACTATATAGCTAAAGTAATCAATAGCGGCATAGTTTCCTACAGAGTCGAAGTCGATATGTTTAAAATATGCGGCGTCGTTATTGCCGCTATAAGTACTTCGAAAACAATAGGGTCGGCAACGTTATAGGTATGCGACTCCATACCCTTATATATATAAGTACAACACTATAGTAACGCATGTGCCAAGGTCGTCGTCGACGATAAGGATGTGTAAAGGCTGGCAAATCCGTACCCCTTAGAGCTGACAAAATTCCACAACAATTCAGCTCAAAGTGGAACAAAAGTGCGAACCTTTAGGGTTAAAAAGAAGAGGTAGAAGAAGACAGAAGAAAAGGAAACAGAATCAATATCAGAATCTCACATTCGTAGCGGAACAATATATAATAGATGAATGAATAATCTTTATAACAAAGAACTATATCAGTTTATACAATACATCATCAGAGTTTACAACAACAACACTGGACAGTTATATAAACTTGTCCACATAACATAATACACAGCGGAATAATACTAGTATAAGTGATACGTCCCGCCATCCAGCTCGCCTCCAGATCTCCACAGTAACTTTTGAATTCCAGAATGACCTGATAACCTGACTCTAGGCTGCCCGTGTGGAAAATTATGGGCACCCAGAGTTTAGAAAAGGAACAGTAAACTCCAGGTCAGTCGTGGGACTGGTGTGAGATCTTAAAAAACAGTTATTTTCACAAAGAAAATAAAAGAATTTCGCAATGCTTTTGGAAAATGGAACTACCATAAGACCTCCCACCACACACACAATGCAATCGCAGACTTGGAGGAGATTTCTTCTTATGATAGTCAAACATGCTTGATACGCAAAATCTTTTTAATATTATCATTAGTGCCTAGCGTGGAAAACATTTCGAAAGTATAATATTAATCTTAGCCAGCATAGGTACCATTATATTATGCCTACTATAGCTGCCACGTTAAATGGCAGGTTCTACAACTAAAACCGTACAAGGTTCGTATTGTTTCTTTGGATTTTCCAACAAATGGTCAGGCTAAGGAACTTCCTATGCCACATGGGTACGCCTCTGGAGGGACGTCCCGAGAGACAACTGCTCTCTGCCAACACAAGGCCGGGTTACCTCTTACTAGGTAACTACTACACGAGTATGCCACCTCCCGGTCGTTTGCGACCTTTATCTGAGGGCCTTCGATCACAAAGCAACAATCACATAGCAAATAAGATTGATGCCACCACACAGGTAAAGCGTCTGGGCTCCATACCATGATACCACCTTTTTCCAGAAGGAAATGACATACCCTAAAGGGAGCGACCCTCATAACCTTGCCGCATTTTCCTGTTTTGACCATTTCCGGGGTGTGAGGTCCGATGAGGTCTCGTCCACAAAGCTACGCTTTACACGAAAGCCATGCTTTGATCACAAATGATCAACGAATGATCATCAACACACAGCAACACTTAGCATGCCACACTACCAAATTGGGAGTATATCACTGATAACCTTCAACTACATAACCTCTGAGCTCGTACGTCTCAGAGAAAGGTGTTAAGCTAAGATAATAAATCTCCCCCACCAAACAGAAATGTATTTGAAAGAAATCTGCTTTATATCTCAAAGTGTAGTGTCAGACATACGACCATATAAGTCTGTTCCGGGTTCGAACAGAACCGAAGACACTTCGTCCAAATAAAGGAAGAAGCCCTTGCAAATCGGGTCTTCAATTGCAATCCATAACGTCATATCATTATTCGAAATGGGTTATATGACACAAAGTCCTCTCTCGGCTAAACCGAATAACGAGCGCTTGTTTTTAAAAACAATTTCAAGTGCCATTTCAAAGGCAAACATTGATAGTCAGTTATTTAACTATCAAACAACATTCACAACAATCAACCAATTTAAATAATTTTCCCAAATTATTTATTTTCAAAATATCTTCACAAGATATATATTTTTCCACACTTCAAAATTTTGAAAACCACTTCAAATCACCTTTCACTCACGGAATAAAATTCCCGATATTATTTATTTCCCTTTTCCTTTATAAATTCCATTGTGAATTTAAATTTCCATTCACTTTCAGGCACTAAATCAAATTCAAAATTGATTTCTCAATTTCATTTCAATCACCAAATCAAATTCCAAATTGATTTCAAATTTACATTCCAACACCAAATCAAATTCCAATTTGATTTCGAATTCATTTCAATCACCAAATCGATTCCAAATCGATTTCCAAATTTATTTCAAACGTTAAATCAATTATAAATTGATTTCCAAGTTTATTTCAAATAACAAAGCACTTATAAATTGATTTCTAAGTTTATTTCAGTACAAAATAAATTTTCATTCAAACACCAAATCAATTATCTTATTAATTTCCCAAAGATTTATTTTCCAATACCAAGTCAATTATCAATTGGATTTCAAACAAATTTATCACCTTTTAAATAAATCCCTCATTCTTTCCAAATTATTTAAAATTCCATTTTTTTAATTAATTCTTCAACTTTTAAACAATATTATTCAAAACCCATTGATTAATATCTTTTCCCATATTTTGGAATTAACTCGATAAGATTTCAAAAATCAACTTTATGCTTTTAAATTCCTTCTTTTAAATTCACCCAATTCTTTCAAAAGGAATTTACTTAAAATTTCCAACTTTAATTTCAAAAATTCAATTTTCTTTATTTCTGGTATCCAACGATACCAAAAATACATTCGGCTAAATTATAGCCTTCAACAAATTCAATCATCAATAAAATCATTCACATATTATAAATAAATCAACACACAACATATGAAACAAATTCATACAACATATGAAACAAATTCATACAATTTGAGGAATCTAGTTGGATCCCTCTAACCTGTTTCCCTGCATCCACAAATGTTAGCACAACAATTAAATACCCATTCCACTTCGAGGTGGAATACCACAGTATATGGGATTTATAAAATATCATCCGCTATTATGCGGCACATAGGATCTCATCCGCTATATAATGCGGGAAATCAACAACTCCAAATATATATATATATATACTACTATATATACTACCACTTCTAAACAGTCAATCAATAACTGCAATGCCAATTTAATTTGAGTGAGAAGATCTCACCTTTGCTTTCGCATGCAATCCATTTTCCATTCCAGATTGTTTTTCACGATCTTTTGACCTTGTATAAATATTTGTACAATTTATTAATATTCGAAATAATCGAACAAATCAATTTCCTTTTTAATAGATTTAATTAACTAATAGTTTTTATTTTATTTTTAACTAATCAATTAAACTTCAGTAACTACCAAATTTTACTGTGTTAATAAAATTCCCAGATTTTACTTTACTATCCTATATATATAGCTGATTCCATTTCTAAAACAAAATTGTTTAAACCTTGCTGTTAATTCCGATCAGTGAAATAATAATAAAAAATTCACTTAGGAGTTTAAACTTAAGAAATATTTATTTGATTAAAACAGAATTATTTTACCTTAACTGTAAATATATTTTCTCTGTTCAACTAAACCCTACATAATATATATATATATATATTTATATTTAAATTAATTCAAGAAACGATACCTTACAGTCGACTTTCCCCTAAGCAGACTGCCACCAAGCTCGACACACGACCGAGCTCCACGCGACCTCACTGCCAGAAACCACGACGTGGTCGAACTTCACCCCGCCAACAGTCGCCTCGCCGAAACCCTATAGCCACCTCGAGCATGAACGCGACAAATCCCAAAACCCCACCGCGAACGCCGCTGCCTTCGCCTCGAGAACGAAGCTCCCACCATCACCCGAACTTCGATCGAATCCCCATTGACACTTCACCATCGATTATCGTCGCCTCAAATCGTTCGAAGCCCTAGCTTGATAACTTGATCGCCCCACGCGAACCCCTCATCTCGCGTGCGACTCCAGTTGCAACGTCGACCCCAAAAACCCTCGCGACTTGCCTGCTTGAAATCTCGAGCACGATCGAACGAATCGCGTTCGATACCCCTTACGAAGTCGATTCGATTTTTATTTTTTTTAGGTGAAGAACGATATTTTTTTTCTTCTTGTTTGTTTATTTTCAACTGAGAAAGAAAGGGGATTTCGTTCGAATAGAAATGGAAGGGGAAACGCAATTTATCTTTTGTTATTGGCTTGAGAACGAAGAAAGAAAGAGATAAGGTCAGGTACTTGAATAGATGTTGAACTGATTGAGCGAAAGAAAAAGTGTTGTCGGCTTGGATATGATAGATGTGTGTTTGAACAAACACACAGTGACTTGAAAAGAAAATAAAGCTGATGGGAAGTAATAATTTCTTTTTGACCAGTTCTAATATTAAATTTCGATATAAATTTCAGCGCGTTTGCTTATCGTACGGCCAAACGATCACTCCAAACATTACGAAAATTGAAATCCGATAATAATACAATATTACGGATCCAATGGAACTGGTTTCGTCGAATTCCAAGACTGTGCCTCAGAAGACTATTTTTAAATATCGATTTAAACGATAAAATTTCAAACTGAACAAAACAGTTTCAAATTCAATTCTGAAGCTTTTATTATCTTCAGTATTATCAATATAGATTTTACAAGACTTCAGATTATTTTTAATCAGCTTAAAATTGAAGATTCAATAATTTACCCAACTTTCAATAAATTAAATTCAATAATTTAATTGCCAAATTCATTTTGATATTTCAATTTCAAATTAAACTAACTTCCAGATATTTAAAATCAATTAAATATCCTGATTTCCAATGTCAAAAATTCAGGGTCGTCACAAGATGCCAACTTCGAACTTCTTCAACCCTAGCTGATTCACTACATACCAACACGGGTTGGTATCATGCGCATCGCTGTCGGTTAACATCGAAGTTATAGCAGTGATGAAGAGGAATGACAATGTCATCATTGCCAATATGGCATTTCCGTAATTAATATTAAAACTATTTATTTGCTAATAAAAGTAAGTTCTTTTCCACCAACCCCTATTGTTTGTCAAAATCTTATTGGTTAACAAATCCTTTTTCATAATTCTTTTCAGAAATCTGCCAATTACCAGAATTTATCATTCCCAAAACAATTTGCAAAGCATTAACTTATATTAATATTTTAATATAAATATTAAGTTTTTCTAGCCAAATAAATTTATATAAAATCATAAACTCATGGGAAAAATCCCCAAGAATCATAATAAATCCGATTTACTATATTCTTTAACATATAAAAATTTCGAGGCCAAAAACATAATTTAGTTATTTTTAATAATTAAAACCCGAAATAAACCATTTTCCAACCTTAGGAAATTCACCAAATATTCTCTTTAAATCGGAAAATTATGAAATTAAAAAACCACTTATAAAATAATGTTTCTAATATCATATCAAAATCAAGTCATTTAGGTGTCATATGATAGGTTTTCTAACTCAAACATACCACTTAATTTCATAAATAAATTCTATAAATTCACCAATATCATATACTCATTCAAACTATCATAGCATAACATAATATAAGCAAAAGAACGGATTTATACTTAAAGCCGAAAATAACAATTAAAACATGAGATGTATAACCATTATTCACCTTGAATGGCTAAAGAAGTTTGCAATTAATATTTGATTTGATTCCCCTAAGCTTTGATCTTGTTTCCCTGGCTTTACTTCCTTTGAAACCCTTATTAATGACTAGACTAACTTTTATCTTTTGTTTGTGTAAATGAAAATGGGGGAGAGATGGGAATAGGAAGGTATAAGTTAAGGAAATATGCTCTTTTCCTATTTTTCCCCTTCATATCCTCCTTCTTATTAATGTTCTAATTAATTCCATCAGTTTATTAATTAGGCTTGACCCATACTAATCATCTAATATTAATCTCCTTACCATTTTACATTATTTTATTTAATTTATCCAATTAAATCTCTAAAATAATGTTAATTAAAATTAGGATTCTTACGATTGGCTCCTCTGCTCATATGCACGTCAAGCCTTCCATTGGTTGAGCTTCCTCGAGCAGTAGCCCGGTGACCAGCTTGCTCGTCAAGATAAGGCATTAGCCTAACTCGATCCATCACTCATTGGCCGACCGACTCCCTCTCCAGTCTCCTTAAAACCCGACTCCAGGCTAACCCGGTTACTCAAGCATCTCTCCCTTAGTTATCTCCTGAGCAGCATAGCTTGAGACTGTCTCAAGGGTGGTCTCTCATTGATCCAGCTTCGATACGGCCACCTACGACCTACAGTCCATCTCATCTTACCTGGCTTGGCGTGCCCTCGGCTCTTGCCAATTCTTCATCCTCCTAATGGTCTCAACTGACCAGCTCGATTCGTCATGCCACCTAGGCATGCGAGAGCATAGTGAAAAGCGGTACAACCAAGTGTACCTACTTCTGACAAGAAGCATGTTCCATCTTCCATAAGCATACTGCAAGTACAAGCACATTTAATGAAAAGCATACCCCTGGTACAGTTCTCATATTAACCGTTATCTCAGTCACACATTCCTTTCTTTTGTTAGTTGTCTCTCATCAAATCCATTTAGCCAAATCAACGGCCAAGCGCGTTTCACGCCTGTTTTGCAGCAGGATCTTAGATGTCCAAGTATAAGCTCAACTACTATAAGAACCCCATGCATGGCCACTTCAAAGGGGTTGGGACCCAGTTGGTTGGGGCCCCGGACGGTGGGGACTTGGAAGGTTGGAACCCGTAATACGCCATTAAAATCTTCTAATACAGCAACTCCCTGAGATTAGCAGCTTCATTAGTCTTAGGTGCATCATCTTTTCTTATTATTTTCTTGTAATTCCTTATAATTATAAGAGAGCCACATTAGTAAGAAAACTTCACAGTGGACGTAGGAAGCTTCACCGAACCACTTCACCGAACCACTTCACCACATGTGTCATTTACCTATCTTTTCCCCTACATTTTCCATCATTAAGCCCAGTGATTAGCAAGTAACATTTGCTCTTCACAATGCATTATCATAACTCCAAGGTTGGTGAAAAATATTATCAACGTTTTGGCGCTAGAAAGAGGGCTCGAACCTTTGATCTTGTGATTAGCTGCCTCCTGCGCAATCTCTAGATATGGTTGATACCTCGCATCCAGCATCAATAGTGGCAATGGTGGATAGTGTTCCACAACTTCCTACAATCACCAAGAAGATTGCCCAATCGTTTTAGTTTGGCTTCGTGTCATGCGCAGTTTCTATGCATGCCTGCTCATCTCCTCACATTGTTACTACTATCAACCAAATTATGGCAACCATGCATGTACCTATGTGAGGGATGCGCCTAACCACTTAGAGATCCACCTTTAGAAAGACGTCCTAGTGAGCCGACTTCATGGAAAATCCCGAGGGCAGGGTAACCCTAGTGAGCAGGCCCCCTTACGGGTCGCCAAATAGTTCTCTCGTTTGTCTTCGCCCTCGATGGTGTCCAAAAGCGGCTAGATGCCCACCCGTATGTCTTAAGACGTCTAGACTCCCCCGTCGGTGCCTTTCTCAAGCTCACTTCCGAGCCTGTATCCTCTTGTGAAGAATGTGTCGAAGACTGTAGAGCCCACATCGTTCAACACCGTCACCAAGGCTATCGAATGAGGATGAGTTATCATGTGCTCATTACCTTGTTTGGGGACCGTCGACCTTTGTCGCCCAAGACCGCACGAGCCTCTGCTCCCTTCATGTCTGGGTAGCTGCCCAAGGATGGATTACAAAGAATTCATTTCCTTGTCGAGGACTTCTAGGATATCCAATAAGGTTGAGTCATCATGCATTCGGTTCCTTGCTCGGGGACTACCCACTACCCTATGAGTTTAGGTGAGATGTCTCCCCCCTTCATGCCGAGGTGCATCGATGATTGGATATGCTACCGCAATGGTCTGTACTCCTTGCCCGTGATGCCGCCCATCCTCCGCATATGATAAGACACTGTTGTCAGGACCAACGTTATTACCCTGAGTGACACTGAATTTCGGCATCCGTAGTGTGCTCACATATAAATCATCGAAGTCCAACTCCTTATTGCAGCGTGTCACCCTAGAGAACCTTCTAGCCCCTCGACATTTAGGTTCAAGCCGGGACCACCTATAGCTCCTTATTGCAGTGTATCACCCTGGAGAACCTTCAAGCCCCTTAGTGCTTAGGTGTGAGCTAAGACCGCCTGTCACTCCTTATTGTAGTGTGTCACCCTAGAGAACCTTCAACCCCTCAACACTTATGTTCGAGCTAGAACTTCCTGTAGCTCCTTATTAAAGCATTTTACCTTGGAGAAACTTCAAGCCACTCAGTGCTTCGGTTCATGACATGGCCGCCCAACATCAGAGCGACGCACAGATAAGTTCACTTTTTATAATTTCTATATGTTAGATTCTTATGAATGACGGCATCTGCCACTCATTTCACCATTATATCACAACCTTATACGCGAGTGTTTAAGCTAACCATATGCCTTAGTTTGAGCCGAGCCATGCGGTCATCTAACGACAGGCGACGTGTCACTCAGGAGAACCTTCGAGCCCCCATGCACTCCGGTTCAAGCTGGGCTCATTCGCCACTCCACACATGACCATTTATTACCTAAGAGAACTCATGGGTCGACATGCACTCCCAGTCAATGCCAATGCCACCCGCCACTTGGTAATTGGTCGGCACTTAGCTCTTATCAATGCCCAGGTTCGACCCTTCGCATGACAATATCACTACTTAACATGTCTTAAACAAGAAACCTTTTTTGAAAATAATGTAGGAACTCCTTCTGGCAGCGTATCGCCTAAGAGAACCTCAAGCCACTTAACGCTTAGGTTTGCTGGGCCTACCCATCAATAAAGCAGCACAATGAATCTCAATTATCATTTGTCGGCCTCGACATCTGACGAACCACTCAAATCTCTTGATACAATAGCTCCCTAAGATTAGAAGCTTCATTAGTGTTAGGCGCATCATCTTTTCTTATTATTCTCTTATAATTCCTTGTAATTGTAAGAGAGCAATATAGTAAGAGAACTTCACAATAGACGTAGGCAACTTTGTCGAACCACTTCATCTTCTATGCTAGTTATCTTTAAATGCTCTTTTCCCCTCGTTTTTCTATCACTAAGCTTAGTGATTAGCAAATAACCTTTACTCTTCATAATGCATTGTCATAACTCTAAGGTTGACGAGAAATATCGTTAATAGTTTCAATGCCTCGCATATGTTTCATTTAGCATACATGATATAGTAGCTCGGTGGTAATCATGCATAGTAGTGATATTTCCTTGTCATCACACTTTATGTCAAACCATCTCTTTGTTGTCTCTTTTGTTATTTATTCTTTGATTATGTTGACTTATAGGTGGGGATTTTGCTAGTTGGAGGCGAGTTATAAAGTTATACCTATTACCGCTATGATTATATATCTATCTAATATTTTTGGAATATTAACATGTAGACCACATTCCTTTTTAAACATGTTGCATATGAGATTTGATGTATCATTTGCATGATGTATTATGATATTGAATGTCTCTTTGATATGATATGCATTTTTTCTATTACATGTTTATGTTGAAAGTATATTGTTCCATCCGTCGCGAGATTTAGTATATATAGACGGCGATAGATATGCTCAGTGTTTTGTTTAAATTATACCCTTAATGAATAGTCATCTGTGATACTTTTGGAATCCTAGTGCATGGATTATGGGTATTACGAATGGCAGGTTGTTGCAGATTGGAACATGGAAAATATTTACTTCGATCCGTGTAATGAATATGTTATCAAATGTATTTTTGTTCTTTAACATCTTTTTATAATAAAATTTTAAGTGTACCAAGTTTATATGAATACATTATATATTTTTTAAGAAACAAGTTCAATCTTGATATTTTATGGAGTGACGTGTAACCATAAACTTCAACTGGAGACATTGCTAAGACATTATTCTCTTATGTCATGTCCAAAATTTTGCATGTCATGTCCAAATTTTTGCATGTCATATGATGTAAGACAATGTTATGTACATTAGATTTACAATTCGAGCATTGTGAGTAGTTGAGGCATAACAGATTTTATATAAGATATTTTGCTAACAACATCATGTGCTAATTACATAATAAATTAATTTATATTATAAGTGAGTTTGAAAACTATATGTAATCATACACTCAAATCTTTGTTCATATATTATTGAAAATGCAACTAGCAATATAACTTCCTATAAAGAATTTATATATTCTGCTTGCATGCATACTTTGAAATTAGGTGTCATTGGATAACAAATCCAACGGCTCTATGAATTTTGGGGTATTTTGACTACCTCGATACATTTTAGTTGTTAAAATGCAAAGGAATTCAAGGAGCCATTGAATGTGTTCCCCAATGATCACTATTTTGTAGGGTATACATTCTCTATAAAATTGTCGAGGAGGGGAGCAAATCCCTCCTATAAATACTATTCTTCCTTCGGTCTATAGTAAGGAACTAATCTTTATTTGCTCCAACGTATAAATTATGTTTAATTTTTTTCATGAATTAAGCTGTGCTCAAAAGTCAAATCAGTTTTTACTAATATAAGTCAAAGAGATGCGCACTTAAGTTGAGCTCTTATTACGTAGGGGTGAACGTTCCGTCGGTCTTGAGGTAAAAATTCAAACCGAATAGAAACCAAAAAATCAAAACCGAACCGGATTGACTTCGGTTAATTTGGTCGGTAACCAATTTAATTGAACTAAAAAAAAAATATTATTATTCAAATGATTGATACTCAGAGTAAAATATAAATTGATCTTGGGATAGGTTTTATCGAGTATTTTTTATGTTAATAATAAAATTTGACCTATTTTCAAGCAGTAAATTTTGTATTTTATCACTAAACCAATTATTAAAAGTGTTACGATACTATAAATTTGAATAACATAATAAAAATTAGATTAATTTGGTTAAACCGATAAAAAAAAATTTATATCACAAACAAAATGCAAACCGATTTAGTTTCATAATCGAACCGACCGAAATAAATCGGTTTGATCGGTTAATTCGGTTCTAATCAAATATTGCTCATCCCTATTTATGTACTATACTGATGTTCGTCCGGTTAATAAACCGAGCAAGCTAAAGCTTTATTTAAATAGAAAAACGTAGCACAAAAATTGACATATAGTTTTTGTTCATCAAGCCGACTGTTAGAGAGGTTACTAAATCAAATTGTGTGAAACAAAAAACAAGGAACATGTCTCCTTAAATCTCTCCAACAGTCTAATTTACTTTATTCTCTCCACTAATGTCTTCTTAAATCTTCCTTATTTTAATTTTTTTCTAGTATATTATTATTTAATGTTTAATTTAAATTAATGAAAAATCAAACTAAATCTTTTTTAAATTATGCGATCTAACGGTCGATTCTCCACCGTTATACGGTTGTACTATATCTTTCTTTTTAAACTACGTTGTTGCATATGTGATGCGTTCAAACATGAAACATGCAAATATCGTCAGGTTTGCGCTAGCAGAAAAGGAACAAAGGATTTTCGGTTGGGAGCTGATTACAATATGACTGCAAAATCCACCCTTGAGCTCCGCTGAACAAATATCATAGGCTAGCAGTGGGCCAGATGAAAATAACAAAAATATTTTTCAATGAAATGTCAAATAGCCTCCTTTTAATTTTCAATTCCTCTCCACCCAACCCTTCGTTAACCCAAAATAACCAAACCCTAACCTTCTTAAAATACGAAAAACCATAAATTCACAAAAATGGAGGAAGATGATGTTCGAAGCGAGAGCAGCAACTACACTTCTGAAGACGAAGGTACCGAAGATTACAGAAGAGGCGGCTATCATGCTGTTCGCGTCGGCGATTCTTTCAAGAACGGAACTTATGTTGTTCAATCGAAGCTCGGTTGGGGACATTTTTCAACTGTTTGGCTCGCTTGGGATACGGTTCATAATGTATGTATTTTGTTTCTTTTCTGATTTATTTGTTTTTGGCTGATTTGGGAATGTGAAATGTTGTTAATGTTGATACGATGCAATGATTAATTTCCAAAAATCTAATCTTAGTTAGGAATATAACTCATGATTAGTTGTAATTGATTGTTATTTGTTTTGTTTTTTAGCTGATCGGGGATTGTGAATAAGACTCGTCTTATTTTAATTTTTGGCATGATAAAATGGACAGTCATAATCTTATCTGGTTAAAGTATACTTCTTTTTTGACATTTTCTGTATAATCTAAACGATTTTATTCTTATTCCTTAGCTTCAGACTGATTCCCTGATAATGCTAGATTCATTGTTGCCTAATGTTTTTGTGCTCAAAGCGAGCTGTATAAAAGGTGTTGGGATCTTCTATATATGACGTAAGCATGTAATAAATATACATAATACTTTTGTAATAAATTATATTACAGAACATACCTTTATATTTTAACAGAAAACTGAAGTATGAAAGGAGATATATGAGACTAAAAGTAGCAAAAAGAATTAGTTTTGCTAATAACCAATGATAATCGTGTAAAATTTGTTTTCGTTCTATAATGATAGAAATAATTAACTTATTGAACAAAATTTAAACAGAGAATTGTTGCTCTTTGTGTAAAATTCATCATGAGTTACCAATACTAACTGCTACTAATTTCCTACCTTTTTAAAAGACTACTCAGGTTATTTTACAGCAAAACCATTTCCATTATTTAGTCTTATGTGATGCTGAAATATCTTTCCTCATAGGTAATAAAGAAAGAGTTTCATATCAAATGAGTGGCATAATTAATTTCAAATTGTTTGCTTAACCAAATAATTAGGATATTTATGATGTCAATTTATATGGATCTAAGTAGTTAAAATGACAATCAAGAGAGTTTAAAGGGCACAGTAAAGTAATTCCTTTGTAAATCTGTGTATATAATTGTTTGTTTTGCCTATAAACAAGATTGCACTTGAGGAGTTTTTTTTGGATAGTACAAAGTAAAATCACAAAACCAAACCTATACCAATAGGAGAATGAAAACCCACAACATAATTTTTTTTGCCATTTTATGAAAAGAGAACAGTGGTCCGAGGACTTGTCGAAATATTAATTTTAAATGTCACCTTCTTAGTATTAAAATTAAGAATAGTTAAATGAGCATAACATTTACTAACAATGTTAGTGATTCTTCAACTTAAGCAAGACAACATAAGCTTCCTTATCCGTTTGTGATATCTCATCGTTTGGTGCAACACAAATTTTATTTTACCATCACAATCCTATTCTATTAATTTTCTCATCTTCATTGTTTTTCGTTTGATCTTCCAAGAAATCAAAGTTTTCAATAATGTCTCTTTCTATTTGGACTTGTCATCGTCAATGCCATAGGAAAAAAAGAATGTTGCTATTGCTATGAGTGATAAGAAAGAAAAAAATTCTCTTTCAATTTGAAATAACTATTAAATTAATATTTTTAATTTGATTGAAAATCTGTTGATTGGAGCAAATAATTGAGCTACCAATCAATAACTGAAACAAATGGTTAATCATTGTTGTGAAGCGTGAACTATAGAGTTCAATATCTGTTCTTTTTCTATGACAACAAAACACCGTCAATCATTTGCAAACATTCAAAACGTGTTTATTCTATTTTTGTAGCAAATGAAAGTTTTGGATCAACACCAGGTCAGAGTTAGCATGACATGATGCACAATGCGTCAAGTGTGAGGATCGATCCTTCGACCTCCATTCACATGTAATATTTTGCACAAGTTGCAACCAACTTCATCCCGTCCTGCTAGAATTTGCTTGAAATTCTGTCGTGCTAGAAAACAATAGCTAAGTTTGCTTGAAATTCTGTCGTGCTAGAAAACGATAATCGAACTTTGGTATCTCATGACACTCTTTGCTGATTTGCATGTTATTTTTTTAAAATATAAATTGAAATTATATTTACAAAAAACAATTAATTTGACTTCTGTTTCAAAAGGAAGGTCGCAAACGTTAATGACAACAAATGACCGGATCTATTTAGTAGAAAAAGATATGTTGAATCCATCATTTTATATAATCAAACCTATCTTCTTAAAACCGTACTCATCATTACAAAAATTATTTAAAACAAATATCATTCAAAACAACAAAGACGTTTATTAATAATTCAAACTCATAATTAAACTAATGCTCTTTATAGTATATAAATTGAAATATATAGCCAATCTTTATATCGAATGAGCCAAGACAGTTTAAGAAACTTAATCTTCATACACTAGCGGTTACCACATGACATTTGAACATATAAAAAATTAAAGTTATTGCTGATTTCATGTGGATGGAGAGAGACAATGATGTTGACATCGAATTTAAAAAGTTAAGATGATTGAGATCGATAACGTAAAATAAAATGCAATTTGATCTATAAAAAATTATCAAAATATAATTCGGAAGGAGTTGGATAACATTAGAGTTAGAACTTGATAAAACATCAAGTAAATAAGGAAATGCTAATTGGTTGAAATGCATATATGATAGATTCATGAAGGCAATTCCATCGCCAAAGTTTGTAATCCATTCATCACTTTAATTGATTTTTCATATGTGTATATAATGATTTCTTTATTAATTAAATAACTCGCACAATCTGGAAAATGAGCTCACCGTCAACGATCTTCTGACCATTATTTAAAATTCTAGAGAAATACATGCGCTTACGTATCACTACGGATTTGCATAATTTTGATTTTACTTGTTAGTATTGGTATTATGAATAACATACACCTATAATATTTTTTAACTTTTGGTCTTTTGGTCATCAAAATGTCCTTATAAGTTTTTATGGTGTTTTGCATCATTAGTGCGTAACACCGTTCTTTAATTTTTCGAAACTTCGAGTTCTTAGTTTAAAAGAACTTAATGTTACGCTTTTATTCAAATATTTTGATCGTTATTTTCTAACGTTTCCAAAGCACCATGAAATAAATTCTTATTTACATTCATCATTTTGTTTTTGCTTTGATTTCACTTTTGGTGGATTGATGTTTTTTCCAAGTTTCGAGAACTCAGTTTCGATCATATGAATTTCATTTTAGTTTCGAACGATTTTGGAAGGTTCGGTTTTGATCACGGTTTCAATTTTCATTGGTTTGTCAATGAAAATGTAATAATAATCATTGTAAATAAAATATAAAATATAAACATACATCATTAAATTTATTACATTCAAACCCTAATTAAATCGATCTTAACAATTTATTAAATGATTTAAACTTAATAAATCAAATAACCTAGCCAACCCTACTTTTACTTAATTAAAACTGTTAAATTATTTGTTAGCCCGAGCCAAGCCCGGGCCCAAAATAAGTAAAATAACCCAACATAACAACTAGACTCGTCAAACGGGTTGGGTTGGGTCAAAATGAGTTGGGTCGAGTTTGACCCAACTCATTTATGACCCATTCTTTTTGATTCATTTATGACCAAACCTATTTAATAAGCGGATTATCCATTTAAACCATTTAAAGATTTAAATTTGATTTGACTAATAAAAAACAAATAAATATAAAATAATAATTTTTACGTTTTGAATTTCGATAAAAATAAAAAATTTAAATTTTTAATTCTAATTTTCATCAAAATTTAAATATGAGATGTGGTAGCCTGTTATTTTTCAAGTACAACTGTCAGTCTCCATAGAGAAGACAGTGTGCGTTAACAATATTAAGTATCCGAGTGTTCCATATTGTCCGTAATTTAGGTGGGAATTAATCGGTCGAAGTCTCGACTGATTCCGAGTTGGTATGAAGAAATTATTATTGCAGTTTGAACAAAAAAATAGCTGCTTCTGCACTAGGCGGAGTTCAAATATGAGGATGTGGTAGCCTGTTATTTTCTAAGTACAACTGTCAGTCTCCATGGAGAACTATAGTGTGCGTTAACAATATGAATATCCGAGTGTTCCATATTGTCCGTAATTTAGGTGGGAATTAATCGGTCGAAGCCTCGTCTGATTTCGAGTTAAGTTATTGCAGTCCGAACAAAAAAATAACGGCTTCTGCACTAGGCGGAGTTCAAATATGGGGATGTGTTAGCCTGTTATTTTCTAAGTATAACTGTCAGTCTTCATGAAGTATCCGAGTGTTCCATATTGTCCGTAATTTAGATGGGAGTTAATCGGACGAAGTCTCGCCTGATTCCGAGCTAGTATGAAGAAGTTATTGCAGTCTAAACAAAAAAATAACGGCTTCTGCATTATGCGGAGTTCAAATATGGGGATGTGGTAGCATGTTATTTTCTAAGTACAACCGTAAGTCTTCATGGAGAACTACAGTGTGCGTTAACAAGATGAAGTATCCGAGTGTTCTATATTGTTCGTAATTTAGGTGGGAGTTCATCGGTCGAAGTCCCGCCTGATTCCGAGTTAGTATGAAGTAGTTATTGCAGTCTGAACAAAAAAATAGCGGCTTCTGCACTAGGCGGAGTTCAAATATGGAATGCGGTAGCCTGTTATTTTCTAAGTACAACTGTCAGTCTCCATGGAAAACTACAGTGTGCGTTAACAATATGAAGTATCCGAATGTTCCATATTGTCCGTAATTTAGGTGCGAGTTAATCAGTCGAAGTCTCGTCTGATTCCGAGTTAGTATGAAGAAGTTATTGTAGTCTGAACAAAAAAATAACGGCTTCTGCACTAGGCGGAGTTCAAATATGAAAATGTGGTAGTCTGTTATTTTTGTATAACTGTTAGTCTCCATGGAGAACTATCCATTTACAACCCTTCACCGATTTACAACCCTTTTAAAAATGGGTCAACCCAATCCATAACCCATTTAATAAAATTGATAAATGAGTTGACCCAACCCATTTATATATGAATATGATTATGTTGGGTCATATTTGAATTGATCTACTAACAACATTCAGCCTCAAACAATTATTCAACATTGTCTTCCACTGCTTTTCTTCCTCTCTAACTCATGTCGACGACTAGGGCAAAGAAAAAACCGTCGTAGCTTACTGACAAAACTTCACCGATTCAAGTTAAATTCGGAGCATGAGTTGCTGAAGAGACGGAAATGAAGATTGATTTTGCTCAAGTAAACAATTCAATCAATTGATTCTTGAGCTACACTTCCAGTTTTTAAAGTTTTGCTTTAATTTGGCTATATTTCTTTGATTTCGATTTTTTTTTCTAACCTTAATCGGAATCGAATTTTATGCTTGGTTTCGGTTCGATCGCTGTCGATACCAGTCTGGTACACTGAAATTTCGATGCGCTGGCCAATACCTCGTACCTTGGCTTTTTCCCTTGTGATCATTGTAATATCAAGGGTAGTTTATATTGATCCTGGACATATCTTTGATTAAGCGAGTTCTTCTAGAATCACATCATCTTTTATCGTTCGAGTTGTAAATTAGTCATCATGTGCTTCAAATACTTGAATAAAGTTTATTAGTGTAGTTAACATTACCCGTTTGCCATTTTAATATGTAACTATACATGTTAATACTTATGATAATGACATCAATTATAGTGTTTGTCATAACGAGCTTTTGAAAAAGGTGATAGATATATTTGATTTACTCTCAAAATTTGTCGTACAAAGCTACGGTCCATGGTAATAAGATATCTATTTCGAAGATATTCATAATCACTATTATTGGTGTACGTATTTTATATACAATATCTTTTCCTAAAATATTTATAGCAATTGCATTTGGAGTGCTACATTAATTTATAAAATCTCTTAACCACGTTGGTAGTTCTATGCAATATCCTTTTCAAATATATTTTGTATCCATGATTTATGCAGTGTTATATAATCTCTTTTGGAGATATTTCTAGGAGTATTCTATAACAATGCTTCTAGATTGCAATATCAATATTGAATAAGTGATAAATACATGTTTTTTGAATAAAAGTAGTACTTTATTCAAGCAGTGCACTCAGTATGATGTCTCGAGGGTTTGAACCTAAGACCTCTAGAACTTCAGTGTAGAGCGTTTTATCTTTTGCCATTTGAGCTATTGGTCCTTGATAGTGATAAATACAAGTAATTTTGCAACCATTATTTCCACAGTATATACTATCACTTCTAGGGATTTTATTATTATTACTTTTGAAGTGTTGTTTAATATATTTTGTAGAGATAGTTCAATGACACTGCCTCTTGAGTGTCAAATAAAAAATAGTTTTTTTTATAGATACTTCTTCTGGAGTGCAATTTCAGTTTTATAGTACTTTTTTTGGGAAATGATATATCATGAAAGAATTTGATAACATATGAAATTTGTTTCTTCTGGAATATATATATTATCTTTTTGAGTCATTTCTCAAGGAAATAATTTTAATTCATTTATGAAGGAAATGGCATAAATAAAAGTTATATTGGGATACAAATATATGTTAGTTTGCAATGTAAATAAAACTTAATACATTAATATATCAAGCATTAGATTATAGTCCATGAAGCACTTAGGTTCAAATTTACATTAAATGTTCCTCCAGCGGTGGCATATAATTTCAGTATATATTTTATTATTGGAGTAAATTTTAATTTGCAACAAAGTAAATGTAAGCTTGCAGTAATCGAAATGTTAGCATGCAGCAAATAAGTGTTAGCTTGCAACAGATAAGTGTTAGCTTGCAATAAATACAAGTGGTACTTCATTCAAATATATTCCGTATCTTCTTTTCTAAGTACATGCATATAATGGTATTGAATCTATACCTTTGTAGTGAAGTTAAACCACCAAAAGCACCCGCATTAGTATATAATATAACTAGAGACCATATGCAAAATTTACCTTTGTATAGTCTTAGTCAGTGTAGTCAAGGTGTGCGCCTAGGCGCAGAAAAGAGCAAGACACAACTGCTAATCCTTGGAGCAGTCCAAGGCGCAAAGCCCTAAAAAGAGCGTCTTAGTTACATTTAACATACAGAGATAAAATTTGGGCCGTTTATCCCAATGCCCGAACCCCATATTTGCTTTTTTCCGTTTGATATACCTGAAGTCGAACCACAAAATTCAATTAGTTCTCATCCAGGGCAAGAAAAAATTGATATAGAAAAGAAAAGAAAATTCGAGCTTGACTACCATGCCATATTATCGAGCTCGAGCTCGACTTCTTGCTGCATCCTCTGTGCCGGAAAGCGATGGGCCAGGCAGGCGCACTAAAAATCACAAGGTGCAAATAATCCCAAAGCACAGGTCTTGCATTTTATTTTGCAATTTTTTGCCTTAGTACACTGGTCCTAGTGTAAAAAGAAAATTTATACTTAGTAGGGTAATATATATGTTACACAATCTTAAGATACAACTGCAAAAGATACAACGAATGCGCTTTTGTATCTCAGAAACCAAAAGTAATTCATTGATATTGTCATGAATTTCGTGAATGCTTTAATATATTTTGTAATGTATGCTGTTAGTGTTTGCTTACACAAATATAAAAATTGAATCGTATTTGATCTCAACTCATCATAATAGCATTAGTTGTGAACAATTGAACAAGTTTTAAAATGCAATTCTTTTAAATGCAGTAGACGGCCATGCACCTCACTGCAGTAGACAGCCATGCACCAAGTGAGGTCTGAATTAACATGGAAATGAAGTACTAAAAATAATCTTAATAAAAACTCGAGATAAAAATTTATGGAATACAAGAACTCATATAGCGACCCCAATTGTTTGACTAGAAAAGAAGCAGGAATGACGATGATGAATTCTTTCAAAAGAACGGGAAATGTATGATCAACTTTGTGTTATTCGCTATCATATTGACTAGATGTAAAATAAGTTCTCCATCTTTTGTAAAAATTTCTTAAATATTTGGTCTTAGTATGAAGAATGTATTCATCACAAGACAAACATGTCTTCATTTAATTTGAACCGTGTTTTCATAACGCTAAGAAACATTACCCTACCAAAAAGTTCTGCCTTCTAAGTTCTCAGTTACTTATCATCTGGCCATCTCATTATAGATGGTATCATTTGTACATGTGCATGTGAAAGAAAACGAGAAGAAACTAAAAATCAAGTATGAACAAGGAGATGGTCACTTATATGAAGTTGAAGATTATCAAATATGATTAGTAATGTGCACTAGATTGGCTAGGTTGAACATGATAATGTTTAAACTCTGTTCGCTGCTATATCCGAATTGAGTTGGGACTCTCCAGACGAGAAATTTCGTAGAACAATTCTTACATTGAATTTATCAATTTAATCTTTATCCACTGAACCTTTTTCATTAATAAAATCAGATGAATGTTTTATTAAGTTGAAATTGAATGGAACTTCGAACTATCATGCTTGTTTTACATCCTCAAAGATGACAGTGAGGAAAAATATATTAACGAGTGTAGGGTATATTGTCAGGTAAAGATGAATGTGGTTGCCATGTAAATGTAATATGAGATACATGTAAAAGCATTGAATAATCATGGCAAATGTATGACTCACCACAAGTTGGCTCAAAGCTGAGGATGTAAAAATTGATTTGAGAGTAGCTGAAAGGTAAAAGATCATATGACAGAGACTCGAAGTGAAGTGATATGGAGTATTTGTAAATTTATATGAAAAAAATGAGCTGTAGGTGTGTAGATTGTATAACAGTGAGAAATGAATAATTTTGTTCTGGATTGAGAGATGAAATTTTAGTTTGTTTTGAACGTTTGTTATGCACTAATGTTGGTTGAATAATCCGACATGTCAAACTGTCCCAAACTTAATGATCGATACAAAACGTGTTAAATAAAGAAGTTTGAAGTTGGATGTCCGCTGTGGGACGTGATATGTCTTTAGATTGTCTATCTAGAGGTCATGAGATCGAATTCCCATTGATATTAACTAACTATTGTTTTAAAAAAAAAGTTTAAACCAAGATTATGCCATAGAGTCGATCATTTCTGTACATTTTTTTTGTTTTTTTTTTGTAAATATCAAATTTGATATGTATTAAGTTATTTACTTATCTGTCTGATCCAGAAAAGTAATCAAAATTTGACCTTGATTTTGCAAGAATTGTATGGAACAATGCTTTTAGGGCTGTCAACGGATGCGGATACGCATCCGAAAATTTAAATCCGAATCCGCATCCGATATCCGCGGATATCGGAGAATTAACATCCGTATTCGCATCCGCGTATATTTTTCGGATATTCGAAAATATCCGCATCCGAAAATAAAAAGCGGATATTTTCGGATATTCGAAAATATCCGCATCCAAAATTGAATAAAGTTTTTATTATACTAATATTTTTGAACTAAAACATCACCGCTAAAACAATCACTTTCTCAAATGGCAATATACACAAACTACAATACTAATCAGTTTTTCAAACGACAAAATAACAACACACATAATGTCAAACAAGTTCATACGATATTACAACAATTCAAATGACAAAATAGCAACATACATAATGTCAAACAAGTTCATACGATATTACAATAATTCAAATGACAAAATAACAACATACATAATGTCAAACAAGTTCATACGCCAAATGACAAAATAGCAACATACATAATGTCAAACAAGTTCATACGCTATTACAACAATTTTAATAAACAAAAATAAACTAAAACAATAGATAATATTTGTTCCTTCTTCCATCCACCATAGCTTTTTAAATTTAATTTAGCCGTCTACTTAAAATAATAATTATTAGAAACATACCTAGTTTCGGATCGGACGGATATTTTTCGGATACGGATATACTCATATCCGCATCCGCATCTGCTTTTCGGATATCGGATAATATTCGTATTTTCGGATACGGATGCGGACGGATTTCAGATTTTTCGGGTATCCATTGACAGCCTTAAATGCTTTGGTATTTTTTCCAAACAACAGTTTTTTTTAATGGCATTTAGCAATTTATTTTTGCATTCAGAACCTAATTAAAAAGAGCTACAGTTTATTCACACATTAAGTTTATCCACACATTCCAAACCTTCAACTTTGATGTCAAAATACTATTACAAAATAACTGAATAAGCATGTGCTGATGCCAAATAATGCAATCATGTTGAACAGTATGTTCCAGGGGCCTTTCAAGAGGAGCACAAAATTCGAATAAAGAAATCAAAACAACTCCTCCTAAATTACTATCGCTGTTACCACATGTGGATACATAATGACCAAAATATGAATATTACGATTGAATCAAACAGCTGTTGCTGCTGCTCTGGGGTTTCTGTCAACGATATCAATGAGATGGGATGATCCATATTTCCTATTAAATCAAATGAATTGGTTAAGATCGCATTCTGTACATATGATTCATTCAAGGTGACATTTCTGTAAAATGATTGATTTGATGAGATGGCGTATTAATGAAATTGATTTCTATTGTGTTGACCTCTTCAAATAAAATTTCCAAGTTAACAATTTCAAATCAATATGAATTAACCATCCACATAACTTTCTTAATGTTTTATGTTTTGCTGCTGTCGTTTGATTATTTAGATATCTGTTGATTTTTGTATAATATTTATTGTTTTTATTCATGCTTCATATCTTTACAGTAGGTATTTCGGAGAATGATCTGATTTTATAAAACAAAACTGTATACATCATCTTAACATTGTACCCAATGCAGCCTGCATGTTTATGTGCCTAGATGATAAGAATGACATCATGTTAATCTTCCTGCATTTTCATGCAATGTGCATGAATAGTACGAACGACATCACTTAAAATCGTCTGGCGTTCTCTCTGAACTCCAAATGTAATTAAAGCTGTTAGTATCATCTGGGGACTGACAAATTGATCGATTTAACTCTTTGCTATGTCAAACTTGATGCTCTAAAGTAATTTTTATGTCCATGGTCTGAATTGTGTTTAGCTTGAGAACTACTGATTCCCTATCAAAATGAACTTTTTGAAGGTCTCATTTATTTCTGTTCCTCTTGCCCTCTTGCCATCTTGCAATTCTATGTATGCCTTCTGAACATGATTTGAAACCCTGCTATCTGAGTATTGCATAGTTTATTTTGTTTTCGTTTTTTTACTTTAATTCCCTATCAACAAAATCCCATTGATGAATTCTCTTGGATATTGGAGCTTGGGCTGTTTTAGTCTTTATTTACCCAATTTAGTTTGAAACTTTGAATCAAAGCACCTAGCACAAATAGACACAATGTTAAAGGTTTGATATTTTGATGTAGTTGTTACAATGTGCATTTCCGATTTAGCCACATAAAATTTGTCTATATCTCTCTTATTGAGCTTCTTCCTTGCGTTAAACATTGTATCA
The DNA here is from genome assembly GCA_030737815.1 of Allium fistulosum. Classification (NCBI taxonomy): domain Eukaryota; kingdom Viridiplantae; phylum Streptophyta; class Magnoliopsida; order Asparagales; family Amaryllidaceae; genus Allium; species Allium fistulosum. The sequence goes on from CM060906.1 coordinate 356,247,111, forward strand.
ACTTCTACTGTAATCAATATACTGTTTACACATAAATTTTATGTCACCAATGTTGCTATAGTAATTTTATATTTTTATCTTATCTTTTCAGGCCAATCTTGTGTACTTTCATAACAACTTTCTTTGTAAAAGAAAAAAAAAAGATATTACCAGTTTTACTTTATCTACCCATAAGCTGTATAAACTTAGGACTCACTTTTATCTGACCTTTATGCATTGCAGAAATATGTAGCACTGAAAGTGCAAAAAAGTGCACAACATTACACTGAAGCAGCTATGGATGAAATCAAAATCCTTAAGCAAATTGCTGAGGGAGATCCAGATGACACAAAATGCGTCGTCAAACTCCTTGACAATTTCAAACATTCAGGACCAAACGGGAACCATGTGTGCATGGTCTTCGAATTTTTAGGGGACAATCTTCTCTCCTTGATCAAATACACCGACTATAGAGGAATCCCTTTGCCAATGGTTAAAGAAATTTGTCGTCATGTTCTAATTGGCTTAGACTATCTTCACCGTGAACTCTCCATAATCCACACAGATCTCAAACCTGAAAATATCCTACTTGTTTCTTCCATAGACCCAACCAATGATCCTCGTTTGTCCAATGCACCCCTTATAATTCCAACTGTAAAGTCAAGTGACCCTCTTATTAAGGTGAATCAGGCATCTAGTAATGGTGATTTGACACGTAATCAGAAGAAAAAGATACGTAAAAAGGCCAAAAAAGCTGCTGCGGCCACATCCGAAATTGATACCGAAACAAACTCAGCTAAAGATGAGCCTCAAGAAGAAGATGGTGCCAAGCAGAAGGCGAGGAGAGGGAGCAAGGGTACTAGAAGAAAAATGGCATTGGAAGCAGACCCAAGGTGCAAGTTAGTTGACTTTGGTAATGCTTGTTGGACCTATAAGCAGTTTACTACTGACATACAGACAAGACAGTATAGGTGCCCAGAAGTGTTGCTTGGGTCTAAATATTCAACCTCGGCCGATCTTTGGTCATTTGCATGCATCTGTTTTGAGCTTGCAACTGGAGATGTACTCTTTGATCCACATAGCGGGGAAAATTTTGATCGTGATGAGGTATATTTTTTCTTTTTCTTTTTCAGTTAAGTTTTTAACATATTTGGAATATACATGTAATGATGTAAATAGACTAAAAAGTTCAATAAAACATCATTCTGAATCATGTGTGTAAATTTTAAAGTGGAGTTTTCATGTGATTACGAACCCTTAACGGTTGATTAGGGAATAAAATTTTTTAAGTAAAAGAGGCCCTTTCATCTTGTTAGAAACCTATTCACCTTATGAGGCATTGATTTACGGCTCAGTTAGTTTATAATACCCTGGAATTCACCCAATTACGAACAACATCTGATGAACTTTCAAAATATTAAAAGAGGCCTATTATATAAAGGTCAACCCATGGTCAATGTAACACACATATTACATGATAGCATGTTGACACAAGGTACCATTTTGATTAAATTACAAAGTTCAAAGTGCCATTTTGATACAAATGCAAAGTTTAGGATACCGTTTTGATACAGAATAACACATTTAAGCACATCATTGAAGTGTGTTAACATAGAGACATTTGCTTAAGGTAAAAAAGAGTAAAGCGATCAATGGCAATAAGTCAGATTGGAGAAACTTTTAACTATGAACACAGTTGGTAATGAGAGGAGTAATATGTTAATATTTATAGAACTCCTACTGTATTATTCTTCCGATGTGAGATTATTCTGAGCACATTCTCATGTTTTTTCTTGAACCAAGCCCGTGTACATTTATATTTGCTGACGCTGAGCACATCTGTTGCTTAACAACACATGGATTGGATCTAGTTTTGATATCATATTATATGATCATGTATTATTGTAAAACCAATTTATAACGAGAAGGATCATCTCTTAATATTTATATATGATCCATTATAATGATTGTCCGAGTTGGACTATTCTCAACATGCATCCCTCGTGTGGTGTATCTTGAGCCCACATGCTCATTTATACTGGATGTTGTGGAACATGTGTGGCGATTAAGCGCACACAGGTTTGCCTTGGCTTTGATATATATTGGGGAAATGGTTTATTATTACAAACAAATCAATAATACGAAAAGCGGTATAGTTATAATGGGCTGGGGCTATTCTAAACATGTTGTGTCTTTTGTACATGCTTGTTAGTCGTCTCCGATAATAAATTCGGAATGTTTTATGACATAAACATTCTGAAGAAACTAACGTTTTGCTTATTCAGCAATATAGTGTATGAGCTTATGTTGTATGTTTGAAATAAGACGAGGGTAATTGGAATGGAAAAAAAAGAAAAGGCAAGCTGTAGAGCTTAAGAGACTCTAAGAAAATGCCTTTTGCCAATTGTGTCAACTTTTATATTTGTCATCATGACATTTTTGTTATCCTATAAAAATAATTCAATTTTTAGTCTTGTTATCTCTGCATGTAGGACCACCTGGCGTTAATGATGGAGCTTCTCGGTATGATGCCTCGGAAGGTACTCCCATGCATATTCATTTTCCAAACTCATTATCCTCAAATAATTATTCTCTTTTCAGCTAAGATTCTAGAATCAAGTTTCTCTATACCTTTATCTAGGCTGTTTGTACATGTATATATATACCATTAATGATAATTTCCAAGTTAGTTGATGAATGTTGTATGAAACTAAGTTAGTGGATGTGCACTAATTAATGAATTAGTTTAATCAGGCAACTTCATCAGCGATTCTTCACTATATTGTTTAAACTCAAAAAATAATTACAGTGCTAGTCCTATATATATATATATATATATATATATATATATATATATATATATATATATATATATATATATATATATAAAAGCTAGGATCAATAGCACCTGATAACCGATGTTTTAATGGTAGTAACAGATTGCCTTAGGTGGTCGATACTCTCGTGACTTCTTCAACAGATATGGCGACTTGAGACACATTCGCCGCCTTCGTTTTTGGCCATTAAACAAAGTCCTAGTGGAAAAATACGACTTCAGTGAGCGAGATGCCACAGAGATGGCTGAATTTCTCATCCCGATCCTTGATTTTGTCCCCGAAAAGCGGCCTTCTGCTGCACAATTACTACTTCACCCTTGGCTTGATTCAGGGCCAAGGCTACGACAACCAAAAGAGCCTTCTTCTTCTATGGATGACCCTATCTCTGACAAGAAGAAAGAGGACGACGATAAAGAAGCCATGTCAAACGAAATGGGCAATATCAAAATTGATAGTACTTCAAAGCTTGCTAATGATTCACCTCGATCAAATGGCAAAGCTAGTAAGAGGGGCACGGTGTCTAGTTCTGCCAAGTAATTCAGGATTTATTTGTCCCTTCAATGGTTTGGATCCCTTTGATTGTATTTGGACATAAATGTAACATGGTTAGCTTAAGGTGTTAGCTTTGTGTTACCACAGTTGGGTTTAAATTAATTTGATATTGGCTTCGAATATTTTGAGTTTGAGAAAAGCCCTCTGTTAAAAATCATTGGTGTTACATTCTTTGTATGGAAAAGAATTATATTAAATTTAACGCTTCTGTTTTCTCTAATTTACCATGCATATACAGTTTGAAATATGGTGTTCAACGTGAACAAGATATGAGATATCTCTTAGGCATCGATTACTTTATATTGTGTTGGTTGGGCTGGACCAATAAAAAGCTTACATTTGTTAAAGGAATCTAATAAAAGAAACGATTTATTTATTTATTTTTTGTCCCTAGAAGATAAAGAGAAAAACAACATCCATGTATCTGAAGCCTAAACCTCATCGAAACATGAGGCTGCTAAAACATGCTAAAACAACAACAGTAACCAGGTTCAACTTCATGGCTTCTCTACTCTCTCTAAATCATCCAAAACTCATCTCCCCAATAAAAGCAACTTCTACTTCCACCACCACCACCACAAGTCCTCAATCTCCACCTCAAACTCTCGATCAAAAGTTCGGTAGAAAAGGGATTAAATTCACAGAAAATGGAAGCGTACAATGTGTTGAGCTCTCAGTTAGAAATGGAAGCACTCTAAACCTGAGAATAAACGATGGCCTAATCACATCGTACAAACCTAGAGTCTACTGGAAAGACGAACCTTTCGAGGAGGTTCTCTACACAGTACAAAGTAACGAAAACCAAGTAAAAGGCGGCATTGGTTTGATTCTCAATGACGAGCTCAGAATCAGCAAAACGGGGGCCACTTGGGCCGCCTTGAATTGGGCCGTTACCGACTCTGATTCTGATTCTATTGATGCTGTTCAGGTATTATCCTTTTTTTTTTTCACTTCGGAAAAATGAATCTATATTTTATTGAAAATTCTTGAATTTTTTACTACGTCCATGAACTTGTCTAGGTAGAACTGAGTTGCACAAATGGAGATGGATCACTGGACGTAACGTACATAATATCGCTATACCCTCTAAGCATGGCAGCAGCAGTGATAGTGAAAAACACTGGGAAAAAACCTGCAAAGCTACGAGGTGGGATCCTAAGTCATATGAAGTTCAAAAATAGAAAGAGCAGTGCTTTGCAGGGCCTAATAGGCTGTCCATACACAGCCCACCCGCATCTGAACTCGAATTTCAGTCTGATATCAGCAAACGAGGCTATGACCACGGAGTCAACTGGTTGGTTTGGGTCCGATGAGGAGGTGAAGAAAGGAGAATGGATCGAAGAAGACAATATGTATACGTTGTTGGAGAAGAAATTTAGTAGAATATATGCAGCACCACCCAGCGAGAGATTGAAGCGCATTTACAACACTTCGCCTTCTAAGTACGAGACCATTGATAGGGTAAGTACTTGTATATTTCATGCATTGACCATCTTCATCATAGGTAAAGTTAAGGTATGCTAATTTTCGGTTACTTGGTTGTAGGGGACTAAGCTTGGATTCAGGGTAATAAGGATGGGATATGAAGACATATACATATGCAGTCCAGGTTCGTTGTCGAAGAAATACGGGAATGATTATTTTATATGTACCGGACCAGGTTCGATTTTGGTGCCAGTGGATTTGAAGCCGGGTGAGGAGTGGAGAGGAGCTCAAGTTATCGAACATGATAATCTGTAGTGCCATATGTCATGTGTATTTTATTTATTGTATTGTCTTCACACAAATATGCATATAAGAATCGTATTACCATCCAATATGTACACATATTTGTTAGTTAATGTGCTTGAAAAATTGATTGATTATGGTTTGCAAAGTAACTATTGATCAAAGAAACAACACTTAGTTAGTTAGTAGTTTAGACTACGGGATTAAAAATCACAAGTTCAGCATCGACACTTGTTGGCATAAATGAACCATGTTAAAAAAAAAAAGCTGATTAGAGAAAAAATCGACCTTGGTTGATCAATATACAGACATGTCCTATGAGCTTACTGTTCGACGCCAAAAAGTTGAGATCGAGGGGGAGTAAACGGTCGGTGTTTACTTTGGCAACGTTCTCATGTTTAGCTGCGAATAGTTTAAACATTCGAGGAAGCGTTGAAAAATTGGGTAGAGCATAATTTTTCAAAAACAAGGATGTACTTTTATGCAAAGAGAAGTCAACCCTTTTTGGTTTGCTAATGTCATGTAGAGTAGAAGGTTATCAAACCAAAGGACGAGCGACCGCTAAGTCAATATAAGATGTAATCATCAAAAACTATTTACATACTAATAATTTTTAATCGTTGCCCCTACTAAATTGGTTGTCCTAGTCGACGCGCTCTCTCGACTCCCCATTGAGACGGGTCTTCCTATGATGGAATGTCTTGAAATCTTCATAAAATTTTGTGCATGTGTTTTTGGTTTAAGAGAAGAAGAGAGTGAGAGAGAGAGAGAAAAATGAAACATAAGATTAATTCCAATTTCAACCGTTCAAATTATACTTGTTAAAATATAGGTTTCAAAGTGAAAGGTCGATCATTTGAATATCTGAATGTTTCTTTTTTGGGTTGAAGATGGAGATTAAGCATGATAACATATGCACATGCTAGCCATCGCGACGAACCAAGCCGGGTTTGGATACAAATTATATTTTTAGATAGAAATTAAGTAACTAATATGTGATTTTTAGCCCAACATCAAGTCCAAAACACATCTATTTAGGCGGGAGCGCCATCTTATTTTTCTTTAAACTACGAATATTTTATCGGGTTTGTTAGATCGAAGATTAAAATTCACTCGACACTTCAGTCATCAAAAGATAGTTTGGATTGATTTTATTGTGCGACCACGATCAGTAAGAGATATTAACATCTCTGACTCCATTGCATATTAAGAGACAGTTTGACACAACTCAACATACTCATTCGTTTAATCAAATGACAGTAATAGCAAGTAACATCTTAAGAAAATCGTCATCGACCTGCCTTGGAGGGAACTCTAAATTCTACAACTATTGCCTCATTAGTTAGAATCAAGAATAACCACCAACAATCTTAAGACGTCGAGACAATGATACCACACTGTTAACCCGCTTTTGAGCCAAAGCAGATTTCAACTAGACTTAGAAGATTAAAATGAGGACGAAACAACAAGAATTGACAAACACCCTTAGATGAAGAAAGGAAACAACATAGAGAAGTTTCAACCTAAAATAATCAAAGTAAACAAGCCAGTACCAACTTGTTCATGTCGGCGACGACATGTTTTTGCTCCATATTCCTCCACTCCAACTTCACACGAGTTATGATCCACCTTTCTCATATGTGTCTAAGTGATTTTCAAGGGTTTTGAATGACCTATTTCAAGAGTTGGAGAGTTAACAGCTAGAACGGTAGAATAAATCAAGTGATGAAGGAACGATCATCAAAATCAACCAACAATCGATAGAAACAACATGGGACACCGCAAAATGAAGTAAGAAGATAGATGCAAGAAAGTTCGAAGTGTTTCGAACTAAGGAAACATGTCGGCACCGACATGTTTAAGTCGGTATCGATATGTTTGGTTAACTCGGGGGATTCTGCGATTTGGCACGTGACTTCAGACCGATATCTGGACTCTGCTCCAAGTGGACTTCTAATCTAATACGACTGTTTTTCTATAAATACCAGCCTACCTGCAACCAAGGAGGGATCTTTCTACTTGATCTCTTCCCTGATCTTCAGCTCTTCACTCTGGATCTGATCTCTCTAACCTTAGAGACTTCTCTCTCTTCTTTACTCATATCCTCTACCTCTCAAACTCTTTATAAATATAATTGTAAATCTGAGATCCACTAGATTATGGTCAGATCTGATATAATTCATTATAATCTGGAGAGAAGATAACGGATAACAAAGTTAAAGTGGATGTAGGTCAGAGATTGCCGAACCACTATAAAAATTCTTGTGCATTCTTTACTTTTCTGCTACCTTTTACCTATCCAATATATGATTTCTACCGCTTTCACATTTATTTTTAAAGGGACCGGTGCTTTCAACTAATTTCTAGGTGTTGATCTATTTTTTGTGTTAACATTTTGATGCTTTCACTGAGAACAAGAGCTAGATCTGAAGACTTGAAGCTTGAATATGAGATTTGAAGAAGATAAAGAGGCCTAACACTAGATTTAAGGCTGGAATGAGCCAATAGAGCATAGTAACAACTGGGAGATGTCTTCAAATTATCACCAATCCATCTATGTCACCAGAGAATAAATGAAGAAATGATGAAGGGGATACAAGAGGAATTAATGAATCGACAACAGAAAATGCTTGAAGGATTTCTTCAAAGGATGGGACAACAAGGTATAGCTAGAGCTGCAGGAATTCGAAATAAGGACAAGGAGCTAATGCCGAAGTATCTGGACTTGAAGCGGAGCAAGTTGGAACAATGCCCCCATAAATAGAACAGCTCAGTACCGACCTAAATCAACTCGGTACCGAGAGAACTATACTAGGGGGAATGTTGGTGTGACTGTTGAGATACTGGGAATGGATAATGCTGAAGCTAGAAATGAAAATCAGAACACAAAAGATCAAAGACCTGAGGGATATATGCTAGAGCTTCCCCGTAGGTATGGAGGACAGAACGAAACCAAAGGTGCGAATCAAAATGCTAATGTGTGGACAGAGGAGTATGTGCCAGAGTATATGCCGGGTTCCTCGATAGGAACAGGCGGCAGAATATCGCTTTTGGATGAACTTCATTGGAAGGTGAAAACCATATTGTTGAATTGGTAAGAGTGTAGATAGAGGCGGACCCCAAACCAGATTTTGGAGGATGTAAATAGGAATCCATGCACTTCTAATATCCAAAAGTCGTGAAATACTCCCGATTTCAAGCTTCCAACATCGGAAATGTACGATGGAATGCCGGATCCGACGGTTCATCTTATGAGATACATCTGGTATATGAAGGTGTTGGGTATCTCTGAGGAGGTAATGGGGTGGTACTTTCCATTATACTTAACGGACTTGGCGGCGACGTGGTTCTAACAACTGAAGAATGGGTCCATAAGCATGTGGACCAATTTGGTGAATAATTTTTTGAGATAGTACAGAGTTCATGTCTCACGACCAAAGAATATGATGACGCTATCAAGCATGAAATAAAGGCCCGAAGAGACCTTGAGAAGCTATTTGACAAGATTTAATGTGGCAGTATGCAGTCGATAAGCCAGATTCATAAGTAATCTTAATGGTGGCAATATTTGGAGTCGCAAGCAAGACTGACTTTAAAGTTGCACTGGAAAGGGATTCACCGATGGATCTTGCGAAATTTTACCATGAAGCTGAGAGATATTTGCATCAGGAAGACGCCAATGCTGAGGATGCTAAGCTTAATGTTGTGGATGACAGAGGACTGTTCATAGCAGGTAATGGAAAGGACAAAGGAAAAAGAAGCGCCGATGATGACTTTGGGGAACCGAAATAACAAAGGAGGGAGCCAAAATTCTCTTTATACGCCGATTTAACAGAGACCCTGAGAGGATATATCTAGACAGTAGGGGACAGATCCCTTATTAGAAGCCTGCTAGATGAGAACACACTGATCGAGAGAAAAGATCTGAAAAGGTTTGCATCTTCCATGAGCTGGATGGACATAAAATGAACGAGTGCCTACACCTTTGTGATTTGATAGAAGAACTGGTTCAGAGCAACCGGCTCCAACAATATGTGAGAAACCAAACTGCAATGGCGCGGCCGAAGCAACCACCATTTGCAGTGAATGCATCGAGAAACAACCATGGATCTGGTCTGAGACTCGAAATTCCATGATCGGGATAGTCGGGAGTCAGGTTTGATTCCCTCGCTCTGTTTTTCTTACTTCAGATAATTAAGATAATAATAACTTCAGACCATTTACACATGTACGAGGCCTAGATTGGTCTTTAGGCATGCTCTGAATCAGATGTCTGGAATGACTATTTAGGACAATAATAACCTCGGATCTTTTACATGTGTACGAGATCTAAATTGGTCCCTAAGCACGCTCTGAGTCGTATGTTTGGGATGGATAACTAGGACTTCTGTTTGTTTGCTTTGATTTGAATATTCGACTTTTGAAAAGTCCACATTGAATATGATGACCGATATTAATCGCTTTAAGTCCTGTCCAAAGAGACGGGACCGGAGTGTAGGGTGTTAGTCCCCTCGTCGGAGAGCGAGCATATGGACTTGTATGATATTGATAACTTTATATCATGTTCGATGAGACGGGACTGGAGTGCAGGGGCAAGATCCCTTGCCGGAGAGCAGGTGGATGGCTTGTACGAAAAGTAATTCCCATCCCAGGAGGATGGGTGGATGAGCTTGCTTGATCGTTGAGTTTCTTTACCAGAGAGCAAGCAGATTCAACAAGAATCTAGAGAGATCAAAACCCTAGATTGGACGATAAACGGTTCGGAGAGATCGAACCCTAGATTGGAAGTTAAACGGTCTGGAGAGATCGAATCCTAGATTGAATCATGAATGATTCGAAGAGATCGCATGTTAAATTGAATATAAAATGATCCGGAGAGATCGACCTTAGAATGGAAACATATTTGATTTTGATAAAAGGATTTGAATGTCTTGTAATTAAAGTACAACAGATAAATCCCAGATGAACATGGGACGATTTTGATATGTGTAATAACTTTGAATGAAATCAAAAGGATTATGATGTATAAACAACACTTAGGAAGAGAATAGAGTCTTTAGCTATAATAGTTTTAGAATGACCTCTTATTGGCAAGAGAATCTGAAGGAACCAGACGATTTATCGAGATTAGATCAATAGATGGCCGAATAGCTCAACTATCAGAGACTGATTATTGGAACTTGTTCTTGAGCAAAGCACACCTTACATTCAAAAGGCATACTTTGGGGGCAAATGTTAACCCGCTTTTGAGCAAAAGTAGATTTCAACTGAACGTAGAAGGTTAAGACGAGGACGAAACGACTTAAGGATTGGCAAGCACACTTAGATGAAGCAAAGAAACAATTTAGAGAAGTTTCAACCCAAAATAATCAAAGTACACAAGTTGGTGTCAACTTGTTCATATCGGTAATGACATGTTCATATCGATGACGACAGGTTTTTGCTCCATATTCCTCCATTCCAATTTCGCACGAGTTATGATCCACCTTTTCCATATGTGTCTAAGTGATTTCCAAGGGCTTTGGACGACTTATTTCAAAAGTTGGACAGTTAACAAGTAGAGCGACAAAATAGATCAAGTGATGAAGGAACGATCATCAAAATCAACTAACAATTGATTGAAACAACATGGGACGCCACGAAATGAAGTAAGAAGATGAATTCAAGAAGGTTCGAAGTGTTTCGAACTAAGGAAACATGTCGGCACCAATGTGTTTAAGCCGGTACCAACATGTTTGGTTAACTCGGGTGATTCTGCGATTTGGCACGTGACTTCGGGCCAATCTCTAGACTCTGCTCCAAGTGGACTTCTAATCCAATACAACCTTTTCTCTATAAATACCAGCCTACCTACAACCAAGGAGGGATCTTTCTGCTTGATCTCTTCTCTGATCTTCAGCTCTTCACTCTGGATCTGATCTTTCTACCATTAGAGACTTCTCTCTCTTCTTCATTCCTATCCTCTATCCTTCAAACTCTTTAGAAATATTATTGTAAATCTGAGATCCACTAGATTAGGGTCAGATCTGGTATAATTCATTGCAATCTTGAGAGAAGACAACGAATAACAAATTTAAATTGAATGTAGGTCAGAGATTGTGAACTACTATTAAAATTCTTGTACGTTCTTTACTTTTCCGCTATCTTTTACCTGCCTGATCTGGGATTTCTACTGCTTTTACATTTATTTTAAAAGAACTGGTGCTTTTAACTGATTTATGAGTGTTGATCCATTTTTTGGGTTAACACACATTGATTGAAAGGGTTAACTTCTGATTTTACAAACCTTCAAAGATTCGATGGTGTGAATTTTGTTATTTGGCAAAAGAAGTTGCAATTTTTTTTAAACTGGATCTAAAGTAATATATATACCGATATCTAAAACCAAAAGAGCAGGAGGATGAAACAGCTCAGGAAATCAAATCCCCAATAAAATGGGATCAAAATGACTATATATGCAAGAGACATTTATGCAAATAGAGGCACCGTTCATTCTATACAACAACAAATCGATTACTAAATACATTCTAGATGCACTATAGGCGAAATCGATTATTTCAAGAAACTTTTAGCATACAAAATTTGTTATTGTAAAATGCCCGATCCAATATATTATTTGAAAAAAATTCTTTTATGCGATTAATATTTAATTAAGTATGGTATGTTAATATATATGAATCAATAATATATATTTTATAATTTTATTTTATTTTAATATAAAATATTTAAAATCCTAATTTATTAATTTTGTTCATATTGCTAATTTATAGATGTCTTATATATATATAATAAAGTGTAATTTATGGTAATCTATACAAATATGTGATATACAAATAAATAATATCAATATGTCTAGAATTTTAATACAAACATAATAGCGAAGTTGCATGTAAAATAGAGCTCGTATGTAAAAGGTACAAGGATTACGAGTCATGGATTTAAATTGTTATTATTAAAACATGAGGAAATATAATATATCTTCTTCCTTAAGAAACCCTAGCAGCCATAGTCACCAACTTCCTTGAATTTTTGCATCACCATAAATAGTCGGAGCAGCCACCAATACAATAATTGAGTTCTCCTCGTCCGAGAGCTTTAGATCGGTGCCACTAGAAATGACTCCTGTTTTAGGCTTGGAAACCATAATTTTTCCTTGTCAGCTACCACAAAAAAATCCTAGAGTGACCCCTAGTGCTCGTTGAAGTGTTTAATCTTCAGACCAGTCGACATCATCTGCAACGCGAAAAGGCGCCGTGATGTTGTGTGCGTGGTTGATCCGATGAACCGTGTGTGTATGTGTGCACCAGTGATACCCATGGCATGTGCACAAATTTGATTATTTTATAATAAAATGTATATGAATTCAATTTAAAATCAATTTTAATTTAAAACATCGATGATGCTACTGGTTGATCACACCTCTATTTGCCAGTTTCGCCTTAGAGATAACATTTTTCTAACTCGATAGTGGAGTTGTAGAGTCCATCATTAAGATATAGTTTATTTTTGAAAGATAGACTAAAATTATATGTGTCCTAAATAGAGACTCGGTTGATCTATTTACGACATTAGATGCCAAAAATATATCCATAACATATTTCTACCGAGCTAGATTTTATTTATTAATTAGGTGCAATGTCCAATTAAATAATAAACCATTTAACTATTATCAATATGGTTATCCCTCTAATTGTTAATCAATATTAATAATTTCAACTGCCATAAAAAAGTATTTATTATTAATAAATATCATTTTTGACCTATATAATAACTAAATAAATATATAACAATTTTATATTTTATTAATCAATTTTTTTGCTCTCCGATAATATCAAAAATAATAATTAATTAATATAACCATTATATTAATTTCTCCATAATAGTAATTTATAGCTTTTATGAATAATTCAATCAATTATTTTTGAACGATGATCAAAATTAAACATTTAGTAATTTTTAAATAATTTAAATATTAAAATCTGTACGGAGTTTATTGAAGCATAACAGTGGACAAAGTCCTAGTTCTTACAAACTATCTAAGTGAAATCCAGTTTCAATCTTTTAAAGGAAACATCATTAGGAAAATATACCATGCACATTCTCTCTTCGTCATCACTATATCACATGGATATCCAGAGCACGATCAATGACCAAAACTCTAAAAATATATGTAGCTAATTATGAAGCCCAACATCAAAGTTTATGGTTCAATCTAATTTTTCAATTAACCCATTTTCTTTGGTAAAATATTTTGACTTTATATTGACTGCCAATTATGGTAAAACTAACCTTCTGTTCAAAGGAAACGAATCATCTATTGGATAGTGTTTCACTTCAAGTGGTTCAACTATACCCTTAACTTAACATGATCAATTAATGCCGTGTAATTGATAGTAATCAAACTGTAGTTTAGATACTTAAGATTCACGGTATTCTCAAGTCAAAAGGCTACTACACATTATTATGTGAGATCTTCTATTTTACTTTTAACCTATAAAAAAACTCTCAGTGAGTCATTCTGTAATTGTTCTAAACAACTACATGTATATAACCATTGGTGCCTCCAATGGTCATGAGTAATTCACTATCATCATATGAAGAGCGTTACATACACTAATCTTAACGAATATATCGATATTTCATTATCTATACATCTAGACTATAGACATTTAAGGATAAATATTTATTTTATACAATCCGATACCATAGTTAGAAACAAATTTATAACCGCAATCAATTAAATACTTTTCATAAGAATTTTCTATTTATATATATTTAAAACATTATTTATATGCTAATACAACAATATATACATTAAAAAATAAAACCATGAACTTACTTTATTTTGAACAAGATTCGCTAAGAGTTAAATTATATAATCAAATTACATAATTGCACCTGGGTACACTCTTAACTCTATCAATCTCCCAATTGCACTTGGGACCAATTAGGGTGACTTATAACCATATCCTCGACTAGTATTTCTAGATAAAAATGAGAAAGAGCCTTAATGAGTGGATCTGCAATATTATTAATTTGTATCTACTTTTCGATTATACTTCCCCTTCATTAGTAGACTCTTTTATCATGTGTTAATTATGGAGAACTTATCCCGATCTCTTAAGCTGTGGGTTCCTATTGTAGTTTGTATTACATCATCACATCACAACACGTTATTGGATTCATAATTATGGAAACCATCCCTAGCTTTCTTATACATTTGCCCACATGTGCTGCATTCATTATGGAATTATTCATGGCGATGTACTTAGCCTTTACAGTTGAATCTGCAACAACCTCTCATTTGGAACATTTCTAATTTAAATGCTCCTAGTTAAGGATAGACATGAATTTAAGACCAACTTACTATTTTCGATGTCACTTATGAAATTAGAGTTCGAATACTCCTTCATAAAGAGTTCATTGTTGTCATAAACAATTCTCCAATATTTCATAAATACTTAAGAATACTCTTAACTACCATTTATTGGTTTGAACTCTAATTTGATATTTGCTCACTACACCAAGTGCACAAGTGAACTCCGATCTATTATGTAACAGAGCATATAAGGCGATTTCTACCATCGATGTATCAGGAGTTAATGTCGTATGCTTTATATTATGCATTTTAATTTAGTGTCTATGTATATCGATTAGGACAATCCCAACATCCTTTTATACCAAGAATAAAGGACGCCTTTTCAAATCCTTATCGAGAACTAAACAACCATATTATAATTGATTTAACACTGGTACATCCTTACCAGTTAATAGCATGTTGTTTATTTATAGTAGTAGAAATTAGCACCTTCAATTTTCTTTCTTATAGACACACGCTTTCTTAGCATTTAACTAATACCAAACATTTGAATTCTCTATCAAAATACTTGCTTAACCTCTAATGCTTATTTAAGATTATATCTTAAAAAATCCACAAGCTTTTTTATCGCTTCCACTGACTTCAAGACACTTTGGTTATAGTGTGCAAACAGCCTCCTCTAAATCATTATTTAGATGTTATGTTTCATTATCAATATGCCAAAACTCATAGTCATACTATGAAATAATTTACGATTAGAATCCAAACGGACTTCAACATGTTGACTGATTGAATTGCTTTACTAATTTCGACATTTATAATCGACAAGGTCATTTCCTTTCAACCTTGCTTTATAAATTTTCAACTGCATTAATCTTCTTTCTTAAGACTCACTTGTAGTCGATGTATCATACCCTTTTAGGTACAATTTCCAAAATTTTATCAGTGTATTTGGAATCTATTTGGGTTCAAAGCATCGCTCCATGTAGCAAAGTCCACACTCTCCATGGTAGTCGATATTAGGGGATTATCATTACTAACTATTTTCTCGATATTGATAAGAAATCATAGTTTCTCTTTAATATGCGAGAATTTCTATTGGACATTCTAATAAGTTGTGTCCTTTTGGGATTTGTATATTTTATTTCATATATATAATATGTTTTCATGCTAGCATCTTGGATCGTAACCAAGTTTGTCACTGTAACGACCCGTAATTTTCGATCATTTAAATTTGTTAATTTAATAAGATTTTGGTAATTTAATATTGAAAGAAATAAAAAGTTGTAATGAAGTAATGAAATGAATACTGAAATGAAATGTAACAAAATGATAATTAAAGCTAATTATTGATAAATTGAATGAAATTACAATAAATGAAATAGTGTAACATGTTATACTTGGCTATAAATTGAATATAAGAAAACAAACGTAAACATCGAATTAATTAATGAATTAATATAATAAATGATAATTGAATAAAATCAATGTTCTGTAAGTAATTTTAATATTTGTTTGAAAGTAATAAACTTATAGTGTAATTAAAAGTTAACGGTAACAATTATTGTATGTTACCTATCTATTTAGCCTGTTAATTTAAATTGGAAATAAAGTGCAATAAATATAATTAAATATTACGTTAATGTAAATTAAGGTAATAATTGGAAATAATGTTAATTCTATTCATACTATGAAAATCTGTTGAATTAAAAGAATGGAAATAAAGATTTATCAATTTATTGGAATTTAAATTATAGTAATTGAATTTATTGCAAATAAATGAAATTAAGTATTTAAATATTACGTTAATGGGAAATTAAGATGAAATTGATAATATTAATGTAATAAATCACGAACCAATGTTAATTTTATCTATTTGATAATAATGGATTGAATAATAGGATGAAAGGTCAATTAAATGGAATTATTGAAAATTTAATTTATAATTTCTGAATTTAATGAAATTGAAATTGAACACTGAAATTGATGGATTAATCAACTTTAAATTGACATCTAAATTTGTTTAAATTATTGTAAGTGATTAAGAAATCAAAAAATGATAGACGTTGTAAATTATTAAAAATTTAAAATTGAAAAAAAATGATTTAATTAATTAATATTAATTTATTTAATTAACTGAAAAATAGCCATTTTAGCCACTGACTCGGATTTCGACGAAACTAGTTTCATCGGATCCGTAACGGTGAATTATTGTAGGATTTCAAGTTTCGTAACGATCGGACTTGTCGTTTGATCGTACGGGCTTGAAACGCCTTGAAATCAATTTAATTGAAATCAATTGAAATCAGTTTGAAATAAATTGATTTTACCATAACTTCTTCATACGATAGAATTTGGACTTGAAACCTCTTTCATTGAATTTGAAATCATCAAAAATATCTATTTTGATATATGGGATTACCCATTTTGGTTCCGGAGACAGAACGGGCTTTTCGGGCCATTTATCGTTCAACGTTATAACCAAATTTGATCCGTTCTCTCTCTTTTCTGATCTGTCTATAAATATCCTGTTATAAACCCTAGTATTCCTCAACTCATTTGTCTATACGTACATCTCCTTCCCATCTCCTCTTTTCAATGGCAGACAAACAAATTCTAGATCCATTTGCAAATCAAATTTAAATCCAAAAATCAAACTCCTCAATATATATCAAATTATATATCGATCTGAAGCTCTCGACAAGTGCAAGTCATTTCTGCTGTTCGTTTTTTGATTGGAGTCATCGTTTGTCCAGGAAATTGCAGTTTATTTTTGGCCATTCATACGTGGCCATTTAGACCCAACGGTGGATCTTCAGTCTAGCGTTGATCAGGAAGCGTGAGCTCGTGGAGGTTGTCGAATGGTGGTCATCAGCATAGATAGTAGGTGATGGAATTCGCCATTGTTTGGCCCTCTACGATCGTCGGCGGCGAAAGACTATGAGTTGCCGCGACTGTGCCGGAGGGGGGCGGCCAAGGGCTGTGGCGTCGGAGACATGGTCGGAGGTCTGGATCTGCGAGGAAGTTGCCACGGCGTGGTGATCATAGATGGCGGCTGGGTGGTTGCTCGAACGACGTTCGACTGTGAAGATTAGGGTTTCGCGTTGTAGCTAGGTGACGTGGGGGTTTTTGATTCGTCCATTTTATTTTATTTTAATTTTACATTTTAACTCGTTCTAACTCTCATAATTTTCACATACGAGGTCCATTTCACGCGCGATTTTTTGCGTTAGGATCATATCAAAATTCCGGAGATTTTGACGCCGGTTTGGACGAATTCTGAGACCATTCAAATTTTGGGCTTAATTTGAATTTAAATTCGATTTAAATTCAAAGGTGAGTGTTTTAACCCACTCACAACTTCTAAATTTTCTTATGTTTGTTAAATTAAATTGTTGATATGATTAGAAATTGATTTATGACTGTTTGGTATATTTTAAATCATCATCTCAGTTAATTTGAATTTATTTGAATTAAATCGTTATTTAATTTATTATTAAATATAATTGCCAGTTAAATACCTGTTATTGATTATCAGTTCTATATTGATATTTACTGACTGTTTTGGATGATGATTGTGATGGATGTTGATTGTTGATGTTGGTTGAATGGATGTTGTATTTTATATCGTTATAAACTGTAAGTTCGTTATGGATTTTTATTTATTTCGGGATTGCGGTTTGAAATTATATACAACCGTAAAATGTTTAAATTGCGGATTGAAATGATAAATATCCATATCACTTGACCCTAGGGTAGAAAATTATATACGGACAGCGGATTGGTTAAATTAAATGATTTTAAAATCCTTAAATTTTTTAATTTAACCAATTGATGTTTTGAAATAAAATTTGATTTATATAATTTGAAGTATTATTGAAAAATCAAGTTTTGTGTTGAATTATGAATTGGTTTAAAAAGGAATTTCTTTAAGAAATTAAATTGGAAGTTTGAAGTTAACTTTTAAGTATAAATGAAATTCTATCGAAATTGAGTTATTAAATTTGTTCGAAAATAACTTTGAAATATTTTGAGATTAGAGTAATCCGTAAGGATATTTTGAACATGGATATAACGATATGAAATTTGATAGTTTATTGAAATTTGGTTTGTCGATTTGGAAATTTGAAATGGTCCAAATATGTTGAAATGAAATGAATAGTTTAATTTGGTATTAATTTCAAACTCATATTTTAATATAAACTGTTTTAAAGATATATTATTTTAAATTTCTAATTATTAAGATTTTCAAATTTATTAAACTATTTAACCAATATTGACTATATAAATTATTTTAATCTATTTTATACCAATTCAATTTAGTTTAAACAAATTAAACCATTTTAATTTAATTTAAATATGATTAATCTATTTTAAAGTTATTTAATCTATTTTAAATTATATTAATCTAAATTTAATCTATTTAACTATCTTAAATAAATTTAAAATATTTTTACCTATAATTAAACTATTCTAAAGCATTTTAACTATTTAAACAAATTTCTGAATTTCCAAACTAAGTACGCGGAAGAGTTTATATTCATTTCAATTTGGTTTAAAAGAGAATAAGGCTAAACGATGTTATAACTTAAGTTGGAATTTTTTTTGTATGTTATAATAAATTGAAATGATGATTTTGAAGCAAGGACTTAACCTGTTTTGGGAAATATGATTTTGGAAGAAATTATGATTTTTGAAACGATATGATATAATTTTGAGAATACGATATTTCGATATAAACTGTGAATTCGACTTTGAAATGAAATATAATTATCGAATTATGATTTCAAATGTGATATGATTTCAAAGGTGAATATGATTTCGAAAATAAGTATGATTTCGAAAGTAAGTAATATGGTTTGAATTGAATATGAAATTTTGATATCAATTATGAAATGATTTTGGAAACGTAAAAGAACCATCCGGTGTGTAATAAGCGATTGGTTGTTAAAGAGACCGGGATCGGATATGGGCATACTCTCTGTCGATACTGAAAACCACTTTGACAACTATGTACGCGGTGGAGATTCCAGAATGAAGTAGGATGGTGGCAACGATCCTAAAGGTATATTTACGTGGACCTAACTCCCGTGAGTTAGCATAAGGTGGTTAAAACAGGAGCGATTCCGGGCCAATGAGGTAGCACCTCTAATCGGACACATTCCATCAATACTATATTCTGACTTGCGATTTATTTGGTGGCCACCCTTCGATTTTACTCAGGAGTGTGTTTCGAGGTGGGCGGTAGTTGCGGCTATGCGTCACCACCAGCCTGGATGCGTAATTGGCATATCTACCCTGGCATTGCCTAGTTGTGCCGTGTCATCTACCCTAGCGCGCCTTCTACGAGTTTGTTTTATGTCGTACCTATGTGGTATCCTCTGGCGGCTCCAGTTTACAGTGAGCTGCGGTACTGTATAGACTATTGGCATACCTTAAAAATGTGTTAAGGTGGAAAATGTAAAGCCTTAATGCTATTTTTAAATAGCATACTTTACTTTAGACATATTATAATAGCGTATTGTACTACATAGTAGATAGTTTAACGGATCCTTAGGAGATGTGAATCCCGAACATCTCTTAAGTTACTGCACTCACGTTAGACACTGGATATGAGATGTCAAACCCTGTAAACATCTCCGACGCCGTTTACACTCATATTTATTTACCATTGATTTAACTCACATAAGATCTTTTAGTTCTGACTCGAGTGTTTTGTCTTTTCAATTCACTCGGGTCAGCCTTTCAGGATTTGAAGACCTTAGTTCCGGAGAACGAAGACGAAGATTGTATTATTATTATTTACCATATTATTCCACTGCATCATACTGTTCCACTGCAATGTTATGTATTTATCTCCGATATGTGTAACTCTGATTTTGTATTGTATAAGTATAATTAAATGTTTTGTAAACAGCTTCATGAACTGTTATTTGATTATTATATTTTGTCATTCCGCTGCGAGATTCTGTATTGTTTTTATTTCTTTCTCTTTTTCTTATTTACCCCAAATAACAATCCGTCCTTCTATATGGTTTGAGTCGGCACGTGTGTCTGCTTAAAGCGTACAAAAAGGTGGGATGTTACAGTCACGCTACCACTAATTTCTCTAGAAAGAAATTCTTTCAATAAGAAGATGGTATGTCGTGAAACAATAATTTATTTCTAAATGCGTTATAATAGGTATTCAATAAGTTCCATGAACTGCTTATAGACTAACATAAGAAAATTTTAGCCTTTAGTTCATGAAACTTACATTCATAACATAGGTTAGACAACCGCATACATTAAACTATTTATGATGATGTTCTTTTCAATCCATATCTAATATAGATCCATAATCTCGGCTTTATATGAATTCAAATCCAATATATGTGCTTATTCCTAATTTCATTATAACAACCGGAAAAATTGACACAGTTAATATTAAATTAATTTAAATGAATTTCTAATGAAAGGATGATTTGAATGTTATATTTATAACCGTTGTGTAGTTCATTTCGAGCTGAGAAGTTTGAATATAAGTTTGATAGCTTTGGAGTTATTGTCTGTGAAACAACGACGTTATAGTGTTAAAATAGGATTGACGGTTGTAAATTACCATACCCACATAACTATCTATATGAATGAAGTTACAAAATGTAACATCCCGCGTTCCGAGGCCCAAAACTAACCGCTACTGATGCTGTAGTCATCCGTAGTTGTTATTTCTTGGTGACCGAATGCGACATTATTAATATTGATATACAGGAACACATGAATATGAAAATTTTTAAACTTCCAATAAATAGAATTTCTCATTTCATGCAGATTACATTTTAAGATTTCATTACATAATCCCAGACGTTAACCACATTCAGATCACATATACATGTACAAAATATGATAAGAGTGACATATGAAGATGTCCCCGTATGATGATCAGAGAACTAATAAATATAAACTTTACAGTTCTTAGTACATCACAGCAGAATACCCAAAATAGCTCCTATATAGCTATCCCTGCCTCCTACACGTCACCGGAAGCTTATTCGTCAAAAACCTGAAATTCTCCCACTCTCAGACTACTCAATTAATTTTGAGTACCTGAGAGTTTGTGGAGAAACACAAACTTCGAGCCAGACAATAAGTCTGGTATGAATAATCCCCTATCATCTCTTATCATAAATAGATATCTAGTGAAACCACGCCGCTTAGCGGAATGGGTTTTCCCCTAACTAGTATCCCGAAATAAAACATGCAAATCATTTACTATGCTCCAGCACCCAAAATGATTAGTCTCAACATAATATGAAATAAAGTCATAAATCATATACATTGGATATCCCATCCACCCATTTATTAGATATCCCATCTAAAAGCAATATATATTAGATTTTCCATCTAAAATCAATATGTTAGAGTTCCTCTCTAAAATCTTTAAAATGACTATCTGTCATAATTTAATAGGACTATCCATCCCAAATTCATCAAAATAAATGCAGATTATCCATCGTACATTGTTTTATAAAAGTTAGTGTAGGCTATCCACCGCACACTCCATAGTTTTCCTAGGATGACTATGAACCCTTGGATGCCAAATCCCGAGGCTAACCACTTCTGGCAAAACATTCTTTACTTTAGAAAATTGATGTGGGCTACCCACTGCACATTCCATGGTTTTCCTAGGTTAACCAAGAACCCAACACTTGGCCAATTAAAATATCACGATCCCCATGATTATTTATAAAAATTCATGATCCCCATGATTAATTATTTTCCCCAGGTATACCACCTATTTAACCTATTCCCATCGGTAGCCCCAATTAGGTTACATTAAATTAAAACACATTGATAGCCCCAATGTAAATTTTTGAAAGTATATTTCTATTTGTAATCCCAAACTATGTATCGAAAACATTAAACCCACCCCGGTGTCCCCAAGGTTTTATAACATTCAATTTAAATAAGGATCCCCCGTACATATTCAAACAAAGATGAGTATTTTTTGCTATAACCCTTCAGAGTAGCCCCTTCGAATTAGCAAAACTTTACTCAAGAAAAATGGCTAAAAATAGCCCTTTATAACCCTTCGAATGAAGTCCCATTCGAAAGCAAATAACCCTCCGAAGTTATCCTGTAACGACCCGTAAATTTTAGTGGTTTTATTTATATATTTAATTGGAATTTTGTGAAATTGTAAATAATAATATTTTGAAATAAAAATTTAATATTTGGAATACGCCTATTTTAACATAGCAACTGGTAAATTTTCATCTGATAATATTAAAGTTTATTTTCTTGTGAAATTCTATTTCAATTTAAGTCAGTTAATTATTGACGAAAATAAAATGTTTTCCAAACTTGAATATTTTTATACAATAAATTTCTAAATCATCTTCTGAGTAAAACATCAGTCTTCGTTTCATCAAATTTGGACTTTTCTAGCTCCATTTATCTTATTTTCGACTGAATAGCAGCATTTTCGGTACCGATTATCGACTTTTGATCGGATGATCGTACCACCAATATGTTGATTCATGAGTTTTGATTCATGACACAAGCTTCAGAGATCATACGACGAGAATACTATATGAAAACGACAAAAAGAGAATAAGTGCATACCATGCACTACAAAGGAGATAATCTTACAATTCAGAGATTAGTATGGATATTTTATTTTATTTGAGTCTTAGAACAATGTTAAAATCATTCCTCAAATAATCACACACGCACACAAAACATTTTATAGCAAAAACTATGTTCACTGTGCATATAACACCAGGTCGGCCGACCGACCAGGATCCTCGGTCGACCGACCCTGTATCATGTGCACAGTAACTTTCTGTTTTGTATACGTTTTAAACTCAACTGACCGACCAGGTTTTCCAGTCGACCGACCAGAGAAAAACGGCTAGTTTTCTGAAGAGACGCGATCATTTCATGAAGAGGAATGTCCTCTATTTCAATAGGTATGGACACAACTGTTAACTAAAACTCTTCATGAAAGATTACAACTCTTCTACAACTATATAAACATATTCAATTCACTTCTACAATCATCGATTCTTGTTTATATTTCTGAAATCTAATCTCTATTCATTTCTGCAAATAAAAGCATTTATTCTTATTTAATATCACTAGAATCCTTGAATTTATTCATATACTTCGATTCTACGTGATTATCTTCCTTCTAAATCTTCACACACATATATACTCTTGAGGATTTGATTATAGGAAAGCTGTACTATCAAAAGACAATCAGTGTTATTCAGAACACATTCGTCAACAAACTATTTGTATTAAGTTGAAGTCCTCTTCGGCTGTTGAGGCGGAAAAATTCCTGTTCGGCTGCTCAGGTGTCATATACCTATTCCTCCGGGTTAAGTGAGGGGTTTAGTTTAAATCCAGAGGGTATTCTGGGACTGGACGTAGAACGGGAAGTTCGAACCAGTATAAAAATTCCTGGTGTGCTTACTTTAATTTGTACTTTACTGTTATTACTAGTTTCCGCATTAACATACCATATTACACGATCCTTAGTACTACACGTGTACTTTCACAATATTTGTATACCGTTTTGATCGTCTCGTCGTGCTGATCTCAGCGGTATATTTATTTCTTTATTTTGAGGTCCGGTACGTGACGGAAATGATAAACGGTTCGTTGTAACGGTACCATAATTTCTGACTTTACTCCTTCCTTCAGTTCAAATTTCTAGCGTGCTCTCCAAACCATAATAAATTGCTTTACTTATTTTTCCAGCTGAATCTTTGCGGTACCGTTGTTCCTACATTAAACCTCTGAACAATTCAACCTATTTCTATTCCTACCCTACCGTTTCTCCTTCAATAAATTAAATATATTACTAAAAGTACAAGTTAAAATATATATGAGCAGGCTTCACATTTTCTCAGATCTGAAGCTTTCATCTTCCTCCAATTCCATCTTTCTCTTCTCGTTAAAACCTGAGACAACTCATCACGCATGCCCAGACCCGAACACATCCCCTTCCTTCGCCACTGCTCTCCCTCACCTGCTCCTCAAACAACCACAACCGAGAACTACTCCGCTTCACCACTCTAAAGCAACCTCCGCCCTGATCTCTACCGAAGCCCTGCCAACCAAGCGCAGGTACTAGCGGTACGTCCTCTCTCCTCCACCCTTCCTCCTCGTGAAGAGCACAACCACCGTTCGCCTCATGTTTTCCCCAAGCCTACCACTTCGCCCACGCCCTTCCTCCACTCCGCCTCTGACCGTACACCATCACCACCATCGATTCCACCTCCTCCACGCGACCCCCAGATCTGGCCGAACTCCACAACTGTCATTTCACCCATACCCGCTCCGCCATCCGAGGCAACATCCCTCCGCCTCCTTCCTTCACAGCATAGCATGCATTTAAGGTACTATATATATAAATCTTGTATAATATTATATAGTTATATAGATTTGTTTATTATATATATATAAGTTGCATATCCTTGTTGTACACATATGGTTTACTTTAGTCTGTTTTATGTCAGGATTCGTATATTTTCGTATAGCATATATATTGTTAAGTTGTATTATATGTATAGTTATGATTTAATACGTTAGTTTATAATATTATATAAGTAAGTTATATACGAGTTTTATATTACTATATATGTATATAAAATTATTTTAGTACTGCAGAACATGTTGTGGTATATATAAAGTTTATATATATTGAATAAGTTGTACTCGCATGTATATATTATTTATATATATAGAGTTTCAAAAAAAATATAAGTTGTTTAGTATATGTTATATATATTAAGTGATGCAAGTTGTATATAAATATATTCTAAGTATAAATTGCTAGCACAGTTTCATTTGCTGTTATATATAAATGGTTATATGAATTTTTTTTTGCTTACGTATATGTAAATCTATACTTGTATAGTGCTAGAGCTTTTAATCTTACTTTGGGTGCTAAAGCATTTATGTATATATAATTTTGTTTTAAGCTTTGTTCGTTATTAGATAATATGTCGAGTCATTTATATATGTTGGTTTGTACATTTTTCCCTGTTGATTTTATACAGCTATATGTCCTATTTATACATAAAGATCTACATTGGTATAGAGTATGTTGATATATTAAGTAATTTGTACAGTTATATAAAACTGAGTTGTATTTATAGATTATATATAACAGATCTGAAAGTAAATTTAAGCGTGTCTAAAGTATTTTATATATTATATAAGATTTATGTACATTAGTTTATATTGGTCATAGTTTTATAGGTCTTCTGAGTCTGCATATATATGTTAGTATGTATTGGGTATATAAGGTGTTATATTATATAAATTATTATATATACACACTAGTTTATATGAATTTTATATATTAGTGGACAAGTTTTGGTAATCAGTGGAATTTCTATAACACTGTATGCATATTTTATATAGATATTTAGAAATATAATATGCATATACATGAGTATTAATTTGAGAAATAATACATATTTTAATTTTGATAATGTGTGATTTTTAAGTATATTTTAAAGATTTTTTTATATCTTATTTTCATATGAGTTAATAGTAGACCTTAAATTTCAAATATATATATATTTTGTTCTCATCAAATTCCTATTCACCAGCCCGTTCATCAAATTCGTGCCAACCTAGCTTTGCTTTGAAATTCATGTTGGATTCGAAATTCATCTCGTTCTCGTTCATCTCTAGCCTCGAAAGGTGAGCAATCACTCACGATTAATGTTCTTATATTTATTAAGTTTGATTTCAATTGAAATGTCAATTGAAATATGCTGAGTTAGTTATTTACATTGTTATATATGTCATTATCTGTATCTGTTCACCTGTGACATCTGACACCATTATCTGTTATTTATATTGTTGATATATGCCTGTTACTGTTGTTATTTTATTATCATATCTGTTATCACTCTGCAAGTTCCCTGTTAGTATAGAATCACTATGGGTTGAAATGATACATACCCGAACGATCTTGTAGAATAGGAGAAAATCGTTATGGGTTGAAATGATAAACCCAAGCGGTTTTCAATTAATTGAATTTGGGATTGCGGGTTGAAAAGATATATACCCGTATATATATATTTTAAATTGCGGATTGAAATGATAAATATCCGTACCATTTGACCATAGGATAGAAAATTATATACAGGCACCGTTGGTCCATATATAAATGTTTTGAAAATGATTTCTTTGGTTTTGGGAAGAAATATATGGTTTTGATAAATACTGATTTTAAAGATTTATTAAAGTTGATAAGTAATATATTAAGTATTTATTTAATATCTATATAGAGTTTTTTTACGATTTGAAATTGGGTTGAAGTTATATTTATTTAAGAAATTTACTTAAATAAGTTTGAATTGAAATTTATAAAATTTGAAATTTTGAAGCTATGATTTTGTATTTGATTTAAAGTGATTTAAATGAATATTTCAAGTTTAAATAAGTTGAAGGAAATATTTAGTTATTGAAATTTGGGGTTTGTTTTAAATGATATTTGATTTATTGAGTAAATATTTCAAAACTAAATAATGATAATAAAGTGAATTTGATATATATATATATATGAAATGATCGAATTTAGTTTTGAATGTTGATTATTTAAAGCTTTGAAATATATTAAAAATTGAAATGGCTTATTTTATGGTTCAGATATGTATTTGAAATCGATAATTTGAAATGGTTTATTTAGAAACTGAATCGAGTTGAAACTGATGATTTGAGATTTGATTAAATTAAAATTTTGGAATTCGAGTTAATTTGAATCGATTTGTGGAATTTGAAGAAACTATTTTATTTTATAAAGAAATTTTAAATTATATTTAAAACTATTGATACTTTACTTTATATATTATTTTAATATAAATTATTTTAATATAAATCATTTTTAATATAAATTGTTTTATTTTAAACTATTTTTAACTTATAACTATTTGTATAAACTATTTTATTTATAAACTATTTTATTATATATTCTAATTTTAATATCTAAACTGTGTAAAAGAAAAGTGTTATGATTTCCAAAATGCTATGATTTCAAAGCGGTGATTTCCAAAGTGTTTTGATTTTAAAAGACTATGATTTCGAAAGCATTATAACTTTGGAAAAGTACTATGATTTTGGAAGTGAATATTTTTGAAATGAAAATGATATCGTATTGATTTGGTTATTGAATTGAAAATGATATTTTGGTTTTGAAGTATAAACTATTTTGAAATGACCACGGTGTTATAATAACGATTGGTTGGCAAAGAGACCGAGATCGGATATGGACATACTCTCTGTCGATACCGAAAACCACTTTGACAACCGTGTACGCGGTGGAGATTCCAGAATGAAGTAGGATGGTGGCGACGTTCTTAAGGTATGTTACGTGGACCCAACTCCCGTGAGTTGGCATAAGGTGGCTAAAACAGGAGCGATCTCGGACCAGTGAGGTAGCACCTCTTCTCGGACACATTTCTTCGATATTATACTCTTACTTGTGATTGATTAGATGGCCATCCTCCGATTTGGGA
The DNA here is from genome assembly GCA_030737815.1 of Allium fistulosum. NCBI lineage: Eukaryota > Viridiplantae > Streptophyta > Magnoliopsida > Asparagales > Amaryllidaceae > Allium > Allium fistulosum. The sequence continues at coordinate 356,275,046 of CM060906.1, forward strand.
GTGTTGTTCGAGGTGGAACGGTAGTGGCTGCTATGCGTATCCATCAGTCCGTGTGCGTAATTGGTATATCTACCCTGGCATTGCCTAGTTGTGCCGTGTCACCTACCATATCGAGCTTTACTACGATTATGATTTTAAGATCCGACCGCATTAAGGTTCTCCATCCCCTTAACGCTATTTTCTATATGATTATACTTTACTGATTAGACACTACTGTATATAGCGTATATTACTATATAGTAGATAGTTTAACGGATCCTTAGGGGATGGTTATCCCAAACATCCTTTAAGTTACTTGTATTTCAGTTGATATTTCACTTGAGTTGGATTTATTTATATAAGAATGTTAATCCTGACTCGAGTGTTTTGTGTTTTTCTTTACGCTCGGGTCAGACTGAGTGATACAGCATTAGAGACTCACCTTTGGAGTTGGAGCTTCGCTTGGAGATCCAGCTATCTATCGATCCTGCTTTCAGTTATTCAGTTGATTCCAGTGATGTATTCAGATCTTGTATTTGATTATTGTATTGAGACATCTATTGTATTCGAGACTTCTGTTGTATCTTGTCTAACTCTGTTATATTTATATAGTAGCTTCATGAACTACTATCCTTTTGTTTCCGCTGCATTATTATATTACTCCGTGTCTGTGATCTGTAATTATTTTATTTACTGTATATGATGAGTTTTGCCAAATTTTATTTACAATCCATTGTTTTGAATTATTCAAGTCTGGCATGTGTGGATTTATTGTCGATTTGAATGGTCCAAAATACTGGGTCGTTACATATCCCCTTCGGAAGCCTTCCTTTTGAAAGCATCACAAAATCATACCTTTCGACCTTGTCGGAAGGTTTCTTTTCGACCTAGCCGAAAGGTTCTACCTTTCGACTTTAACGAAAGCCTGAGGTATTCCCTCTATAAAACCATTCATAAACTCTTCAAAAGCAATGAAACTCAAAACCTTTCAAAATCATTGAAACTCAAAACCTTTCAAAACCAAAACCTTTCGAAAGCATTAAAACATCCAAAGGTAGCCCCTTCGGAAGCCTTCCGCCTTTTTAAAACATCTCTACCCTTTTTAAAAGTTGCCTCCATCTCTTCGCCTCTCTTTATTCCGACACCATTCCTACCTTTCGATTTAGGCGAAAGGTAAATGCTTACCTTCCAACTTAGACAATAGGTACCATTCGACTTAGTCAAAAGGGTGAAAGCGGGCCATGTAGTCGGAAGCAAGTTCTGGGCCTACGGAAGTAATGGTTACTCTTGCCTATCTAAATCTGATTGGTCAAGAGGCTTCCTCCTGTACTTTCGAATAGTTAAAAGTACTAAATAGTCAACCTTTTTCTTAAAACACTATTCTTCTTCCCCAAATAATTTTCGAAAGCAATTTCCCTCCGAATTTAACCAATTTGGAAGCCATTTTTCAGATTAGCCCTTAGGCATAAATAATTTAATTACCTTAGTAAACCACTAAGGAAAAATCCCCAAAAATCCTTTAAATCATGTATTTTAACATATTAAAATTTCGAAGCATACGAAGATCAATATAATTCAAAATTTAACAAAAACCGAAATAAACTATGTTAATTAGCCCATTAACATTTAAAAACACCTATGTCTTATCCAAACAAAGGTTTAAATGGTTATATCCTAACCAAAATCACAAACATGAATCGGGTATAACCCATAACCGATCCAAACATAGAAAAATGAGATGATAAACATGATTATTCACCTTGATTAGTTAATTGGAGAATGAGATAATTTCCTAGCTTTAATTCCTTAGCTTCATCTTCAATTTATTGCTCTTCCTGGAGCTTTTAATGGATGGCCAAAAGTTGGTGAGGAGTTATGAATGAGAAAGTGAAAGTTTATTAAGGTGGAGGAAGAGATATATACTAAGAAATGTAGCCCCATTTCCAAGTTTACCTCTTAGGAGAATTCCTCCTTCTAAATTTAGTTAAGTCTTATTTTAGTTCATTCATTAAGACACGGTCATTGGATTTATTAATCACATCTCCCTAATTATTCACATTATTATATTTAATTTATCCAATTAAATATCCCGAATATTGTTAATTAAAATTCTGGGGCATTACACAAAACCCTAGATGCAACCTTATTTCAGAATTTCTTCCCTAATTCAAAATTCTTCTTAATCACCTTATGATAGCGGACAATTTTCTCTAATTACAAATTGTTCTAAAATTCAAAGTGTCCATACCCCACCTTATTGTATATCAAATCGAAACCCTTGACGAAATGAAGAGACGTGAATAATTTGATTACTGAAATGATGCTCAAGTTGGTCAGAAATGTAATTCCCCTAATTTCTGTTTAACATTATTCAAGGAATTTAATTAGATAAATTAAATAGATTAATGTGATGTGATGAGAAAAGGAGAATGAGATTTGTTAACTAATTTAGGTCATGCCTTAAGTAATCAATTACAAAGCTTGTTTTAAACATAGAATAGAATTAATGAGAGGGGCATAATGGGAATAATTCCTTACTTCATTCCCTAAACCCTTCCTCTCTCATTCATTCTCATTTCATTTTCTAATGTCTAAACAAAACTAAAAGAAGGGATCAACCATCACATAGAGGAAAATAAGGGAAAACCTAAGGGATTCAAAGGGAAAAGCTTATGGAAACTAATCAACGTCAAATCTCAATTTCTCTTATCCCATCTACGGTGAATAATAATATTCATCTCATTTGTTTATATCTATTTTCGGATCAATGTTTAATTTCCGAATTGATTATGATAATATATCATTTTTGATTTTATGATATCATTATTGGATTGAATGATGGATTATTGGAATTTTATGGAAATTGTTTTTATGGGTTTTAGAGGTAAAAACCTAGTTTTTGATCTCCAATTGACTTAAAATTTGAATATGCTGTGTAAAACATTATTTTGGAGACGAGTTTTCAATTTCATATGAATATTTTATGAATTTCCTAAGAGGAAAAATATGTATACGGGTTTTAATTATTAAAAATAATTAAGATAATATTTTGATCCTGAAATTTTTTATATATAAAAGAAGATTTTTATTTTATTTTTGGGGATTTTGTTGATTTTTCCCAAATGGTTATAATTTTCTATGAATTTACTATTCTAGAAAAGTGTTTGATTGTTAGTATAAGCAAAATATATTAACTAGAAGGGTTTGTAAAGATATTTGAGAAGGTGGAAGGTGATCTCCAGCAATTTCTTAAAAGAAAAATGAAAAGTAATTTTATTATCCAATGAAAATTTGCAATGGAGAAAGAGTTGGTAGAAAGTTTTAACTTTAAAAAGAAATAAATTAGTTTTTTAAATTATTTACAGATATGGCATCGACATATGTACTTAGAGTTTCATACCCATATTTCGATACTTAAACGGCCGATACATGTGATAGCTATTTGATAGCTATGTTGCTATCTTAGGGGTTCAATACCTTATACTTTTGAAACTCGAAATCTAATGTTTTGATGAGGCTTGAAAACCCTATGGTTTAGAGACTCGGTATCTTCTTTATTGTTAAAACTTGACATCTTAAAGTTTTATGGGCTTGGCACCCTCAAGCAAAGCGAGCTGATAACCTTAAGTGTTTTAAAGGCTCGGTATCTCAAAGATTTTAAGAACTCAGCACCTCATGTATTGTAAAAACTCGATATCTTCAGTATAGATATGCGATAACTATATTTTAGTGGCTTGATAGCCGAATGTTTTACAAACTCGATACTATGTTTTAGAGGCTCGATGGCCTTATGTTTTATGAATCCAATAGTCATGTTTATAGGCTTGATAACCTTGTGTTTTGCAAATCAAATAGCTATATTTACAGGCTCTATAGCCTTACATTTTACAAATTAAATAGCTATGTTTATAGGTTTGATAGCTATGTTTTCTAAAATCATGATAGCCTTATGTATTGCAAAGTTAAAAGCAATGTTTAGAGGCTTGAAAGCCCGTGTGTTCTAAGTGTTCGACATCCATGCTTTGATAGCAAAAGTTTCAAAAGCTATGTAAAGAAGATAGTGCTTTGGCATAAGATTTTGGCTAAGTATATGGACTATGTTTTCCTTGTTTTTAAGAATGATTTCAAGTGGTTTATCATTTCTAAAGGTAAACTTTTCAAGGAATGAATTTTGTTTAGCCCAATTTTATATGGATTTTGCCAAAGGAAAGTTACTTCTTAAACCTAAGTAATTCTATGATGGATGTGACTATAGATTGAACATATTTTGATGGACGATGTTATATATTCTTATTATTATTTGATTAGTTACATTTACATGTTTATCATTTGTCATACTCATATCTGCATTAGTAAATACCCATTATTAGTATATATCCCATTGACAAGTGGTCATGCTCATGCGATGATAGTTTGCGTATTTTGGTATTGTGTCTATGAAATGTGATAGAATTGGGTTTGATTATATTGTTTACGGATGTATATTTACATATTAAACTAAAAAATAAATAAAATTGGATGGTTATATGTGATAGTCATAATTGTTACGTGTGAACGATTTGAATGGTAAGATATGTTTAACCAAATCAAATAGTTTTTTTTATTGTCGAACCTAATTATTTATTTTAAAATTTAATATAATGTCACACACACACATATAGTTGTACATATATATAATTATAAATACATGTATATAATAAAATAAAAGTTATAATTAAAATCGTTATTGATAAATCCAGCCGAGTATCATCATTGTGTATTTTCGAAGATGGACAAAAAAAGACCATTTAGTTTTTAATGACTTGCAAAAGAATTTCAAAGATATAAAATTAATGTAGATTAACAAAGGAAATTGCACACACACACACACACACATATATATATATATGCATGTGGAGAATTTTTATATCTCATAAATGGTAAGAAAAACCATTTATTTATAGAGATTTATGTGACTTTCCCATCCCATGGGAAGTTAAACACACTAACTTACCCACTCACCACTAATTCTTTTACATAAGCATGTGTTTTGTTGGAACTGGGCTAGTAGTAATGGGGTAAATTTCAAAAAAAATATTCCATTTGGATCTTGTTGGGCCGATGAAGTCTAAACTTATATTAAATAAAATCAATATTTTATTTAATTTATAAATAAGATTTTAATTATTATTATGTTTGTATATTATATAATATAACATGCGTATCATATACACATATGTGTGACATACACATATGTCTGCAAGTGCACGTTCTACGTAAGTCGTGTGCATGGTTTAACATGCCCATGTATATATATTGGGTTTTACACCCCAATGGACATATTAGCCCCTCCATATACCAATGTGCTATCTAATATATATAGTTTTATAAATAATATTAAACAATGTTTATAAAATATGAATGTATATATATGTATATGTGTATGTGTGTGTATATATATGTATAATCAAAACTATAATATAAAGTAATTGTAAATATTGCTACAACTGACTTGAACATAAAAATCAAATTTGAATTTCAAATTTCAAATTCTGGATCCAGATCTATACAGTAAAATATCTAGATATTTCAAATTCATATTAATATATTAATGTTAAATAAATAAATAAATATATATATTATATGTGTTTCAAAATAATAATTATTATTTTTAATTCATATACATATTATTATGTACATATTAATATTTTCAAAAATATGCATATGTATATATATATATAATCTTTAGTATGAATAAGTACTTAACGTATATATATGTATATTAATATATAAAAAAAAATGAACGGTCACCGTAGACTAACGGAAACCGCTCATCTTAGGAAGGTATGGGCCACCCAGTCCGCAACCGCAAGCTTGTACAGCTTATCGCAGTCCCCCTTGGACAGTCCGCAATACCGGGTTAGATTTACTTGGGGCAAAGGTGCGCAGGCCAGGGCTCGAACTCGGGACCTATTACCAGGTAGCGAGAACCCCTAACCACTGCGCCACTAAGGCGGACATGTATATTAATATATAAACACAGCATATATATATATATATATATTGAAATTGTTTTCCATATTAGAAAAACATTTTTTTATTAAGGTTTCCTTATGAAAATCTTGATAAAAATTAACTTTTTTTGAGAAATATTTAATACACATCTATAATTTTATTAAATACTTATATTTATATATTTTACAATGTATATATCTATTTGCAATATATAGAATTAAGTATAATAACTAAAATGAATTATATTTAAATATAAATAAATAAATATATATAATTTAATTTTTTTAATTCTTAAAAACTATAATGTATATATATTAATAAAATTAATATACATATATTTTATAAACCTATGTATGTGTTTTAAAATCAATCTTTGTAAAAAAAAATTTAAAAATATTATTTAAGTACAATCTTTTTAAATTACTAGCTGTGAACTATATGTTATTAGATACATATACAATTTAAAAAAAAAATACATACATACATACATACATACATACATACATATATACATATATATATATATTATCATCAAATGTAGACAATACATCGGTATGAAGATTCTTGATATCGATTTCTAACCAAGCTAGCATATGACATGAATGAGCATATTAGACATTATCAACAAGTAATATTACCTTTCACGAAAGCCTAATTGTTCGCACTTTGAAACGAAGAATCTAACTCCTTGAATTGACTCCCGTATCAAGAAGTTGCTAGGTTGTGACGACCGCCCATGACCCCTGCACTGATCATAGGAATAGTGCGCTGTAAAGTGTGCCAGGCAGCCATGGACGGTTGCCAAGGTTAAATTAAAACAGCAGAATCTATCGTATAACTCACAGTGCATGGATAAAATACAATAGAAAGTATATATAGTGAAGCTTTACAGAACAGAATCTCTATTAAACCTCATAATAGTTTGGTACAACATATGAATAGGCAATACATCAAGCCTCACTACATATCACTCAGAGAATATACAAGCAGCGGAACATCCAGTACATATAGTAAGAAACTAATACGCAAGCCTCCAGCTCGTCTTCGTCATCAGCATCGTCGGTCACTAAGAACAGCACCTGTAACCTGCTACCTAGTCTGCCATCCCAAAAATGGATGAACAGCCCAAGGTAATAAGAGTGGAACATAAAACCTTGAGTCAGACAACAGTCTTAGTGAGCGGTAAATTAACTAACAACATACCAAAAGAGCATAAAGGTAAAAGGAATAGGAATCCAACCCTCCCACTCCACCTCTTTCTACAGTGATAGCCTACCGGACACACTAAGCAGAAATAAACATAGCAAAGCAGACATTTAAAGTAAAGCAATTATCACTCGAGTTAAGGTCGGTGTTTTCCAAGTACAAACCCCCAAGGCCTAAACCAAGATCAGATAAGCACCCAGAAAACATCGCTCTTGATACCGAATGACGATACAACCAAACATCCATGACTTTGGCTATCACTGTTATCATTGCTTTGATACCACCGTTAATTGAATGACTGGCACATTCTTTCAGCCGTCCGTCAAGGGTTAATGGCTACCCCGGTTCTAGACATAACTCCGCACGTCGTCGCAGCCCGTGCCTAGGACTATCGAATCTACCCAGAGTACTCGACTACCATCATAGTCTTTAGGGACTATCGAATCTGCCCAACGTACTCTTGCTTTGAGCCTGCTAGAACCTTCAACAACGATGAAATCTCAGCCTTCTAGTCATCCTCCTCGACGACTATTTCCATACTAGCTCAAGCGCCTCTCGAGCAAACCATTTCACCGAGTTATCAACATGCTTGGAATGATCCCGTCTGGATTAAACCAAGGCTATTTCATACCATGCCTCGCTTCATCTCATCATAGCAAAGCCTCATCTCAACATCAACATCATCAAATCTTATCCATATGAGCTTCATCACCCGCCACATATGCCACAAGCAGCTTTTCCAATTCAAGAGCCTTTCCCTTAGCTTTTGAATCATCTTCGACTAACTTGTCTAAATCAAATCATCAATCAACTAATTTAGAACAATTAATCACGTCAATCATTAATCCAAGTAATCAAGCATTCAAATATGATCTAAGTAACAATTATAACGATAATGGCAATCTTGTAATTAAAGAGTCTAAATCTAACAAGCATGAATCATGAGTAATATCTCTACAACTTGATGAATGAACTTGCATAGGTTAACATGTAGTAAAATGGATGTCAAATCATCATGAACAATAGATCTATACTTAAGTTTACGAAAATGCATGGAAATCACTATCTTAACACAAAATCAAGCCATCGATCCGATATACTCCTTTGGATCCGTGTGAGAGATAATCACCACTCACCGAATCACCTAAACACCTCAAAAGCAACACACTTCAGATCTGGACAGCGAAGGATCTAACTCGATTCTCTAAAATCCCGCTTCAAACGATGAAATCTCTCTCTTCGATGGATGTAGATCTTCAATCTAAGCTCTTGGATCTTCGATTCGATCTTCGATTTGGATGGAAGGAAGCACAAGATTAAAGTGGAGAAAAGAAGTGAAGAAGTGTAGAACTCGAGCTCTCAAAATAGCAGCACTTCGTCGCTTCAAAATTCGGATCCCAAAAAGTGAGGTAGAACCGGGTATTTATAGGATGAAATCCCCTAAGTCGTCCGCCCCCTTAAGTCGTCCACGACTCATAGAAATCTCATGACTTACGACTTAAGAACACCATGACTTATGACTTATAAAAACTTACGACCTAAAACCCCACGACTTAAGACCTTCGACTTAAGTACCCATGCGACCTAACGACTCAACTGGAATACGCCTTAACGACTTAACAACTTTACGACTCAACAACCTCACGACTTAGCTAGGTTACGACTTATCACCTTTACACGACTTAACGGCTTACCGGGATACGACTTAATAACTTTAGGTCGTCTAACGACTTAACTACCCAACATACTATCATAGGTCGTCTACGACCTAACTAAACATGCCAAAGCGACTCAACGACTCACCAACTTATCTCCTTAACTCGTCCACGACTTAACTGCTAGACTTAGGTCGCTCACGTCCTAACTACAACCCTCCTTAAGTCGCTTGAACGACTCAAACTCCCTAGGTCGTTAACCCGCTTAGTTTCCTATGCCGCTAACTCTTAAGTCGCCAATCCTATAAGTCGCCAACTTTCCTTAAGCCGTTCCAATTCTTTAAGTCGTCTACAACCTAACCTCCTTCACGACCTAAGCTCCACATGACCAAACCCCTTAGGTCTCTTCTATCTCTTAAGTCGCTCCACGACTTAAGCTACCACTCGACTCATCTTCTACACGACTTAAGCTACTACACGACTCAAGCTTCAAATGATTTAACAATACTATCGATCTAATGACAACTGTTTTACGAGGTTTCGATCCGTAAAAATACGGGTCGTTACATTCTCTCCCCCTTTGGTATTTTGCCCCCGAAATTCCAAACAAACAAGAGCAATCAAAGACTATTCCGCATGCCTACCATCCATAGCAATCAACAAACCATGCCTCCAATTACTAGCCTAGCATGCAGAATTCTAAGACTAGAACAAGTTACAATGTCGTGAGATGACACGACACCTTATGGCCATACCTCGAAGAGTTCAGGATGAGCTGCCTTCATCCTCTCTTCCACCTCCCATGTACAGTCGTTATCATCATCACTCCATTGTATCTTGAGCAACCTAACTACCTTCCTCCTAAACTGTTTCGTGTCAGTTTCCACAACACGAAGCGGCTTACGAGGTTTCTTAGCGACTGGATCAACCTCTAAATCTTCACAGCTATCAGCAGAAACCACTGTATTCGAGTCGTGCACATACTTCCGTAGATACGATACATGAAAAACATTGTTCACACTCGACATCTTTTCTGGTAACTCCAATCTGTAGGCGAGCTTTTCAATTCGCTCGATGATCGGGAATGGTCCAACAAATCTTGGAGTCAATTTTCCTTTCTTCCCGAATCGAATAACATTCTTCAGTGGAGAAATCTTCACAAAAACCATATCACCTACGTCGAATTCCAAATCCTTACGACGCTTATCGGCATAACTTTTCTGTCGGTCTTGGGCTGCCTTCATTCGTTGCCGAATGATCTCTATGCAATCTGAAGTCTGTCGAATCATTTCTAGCCCAAGTATCAACTTTTCTCCAGTTTCTAACCAACATGTCGGAGAGTTACACGGTCTTCCATACAATGCCTCATACAGTGCCATACCAATGCTTGACTGGTAACTGTTATTATACGAAAATTCCACCAAATGAAGGTGATCTTCCCATAATCCTCCGAAATCTAAAACACAAGCTCTAAGGTGATCTTCCAAAACTCGATTGACTCTCTCGGTCTGACCATCTGTTTGGGGGTGATAAGCTGTACTCAAACACAACTCGGTTCCCAAAGCTTCCTCAAAGCTCTTCCAAAATCCACTAGTGAACAATGGGTCTCGATCGCTCACTATACTCTTCGGAATACCATGGAATCGAACTATCCACTTAACATACAGCTCTGCCAACTTTGATGCAGTCCTAGTTGATCGAACAGGAATGAATCTTGCACTCTTAGTCAGACGATCTACGATGACCCAAATCCCTTCATTTCCCGTTCTTGTTCTAGGTAGCCCATCAATAAAATCCATCGATATCTGCTCCCACTTCCATGTAGTAGCTTCTAATGGCTGAAGCAATCCCCTTGGTTTCTTCTGTTCGGCTTTTACCAACTGGCAGTTCATGCACTTGGAAATAAAATTTCCAACATCCTTCTTCATACCTTCCCAGTAGTAGGTTCTCTTCATATCTCGATACATCTTATTTCCTCCTGGATGAATTGTCAGCTTCGAGTGATGACTTTCCTTCATAACTTCATCTCTCAATTCATCTATATCGGGAACAACTAGTCGCCCTTGCTTCCGAAGCCAACCCTCTCGATCGACCTCGAATCCTTTATCCTTTTCTGGATCAAATCCAGATTCCAAATCATGGATAATCTTGACAAGGTTATCGTCTCGCTTTTGGCTCTCGCCATTCTTTCCACAAGAGTCGGTCTTATCGATAAGTTTGCCAACATCTCAGTTTCCAATTCACATCTGGGCCTGAAGTCAAATCCCGCTAAATACTCGAGACTCTTCCATTCTGAAAACATGGCTCCCAGTCCTGCATGTCTTCGACTTAACGCATCTGCCACTGTGTTACCCTTTCCCGGAGTATAGGCTATACCAAAATCATATGATGCCAAAAACTCTAGCCATCGTTGCTGCCGAAGATTCAAATCCTTTTGGGAGAAAAGATACTTCAACGACTTATGATCTGTAAACAACTCGAATCGAACTCCCAATAAATAATGTCTCCACATCTTCAGAGCAAAAACAATCGCCGTTAACTCCAAATCATGAGTCGGATAATTCCTTTCATGCGGCTTCAGTTGTCGACTTGCATACGCAACAACTTTATCCTTCTGCATCAGCACTGCTCCAAGTCCAGTACCACATGCATCGGTGTAAACCACCATCTCATCATTTCCACTAGGAATAGGAGCACTTGTCTTTCGCTCTTTCAGGATTCCGAAAGCTTGCTCACACTTAGCATCCCATCTGAATACTTGGTTCTTTTTCGTCAATCCTGTTAATGGTGCAGCCACCTTGGAAAAGTCTTTGATAAATCGACGATAGTATCCTGCTAATCGAAGAAAACTTCTCACATCAGATGCATTCTTAGGTCTACCCCAATCCTGGATTGCTGCTATCTTGGCGGGATCAACCGCTATTCTGCTTCTAGAGATAATATGGCCTAAGAACCTCACTTCGCTCTTCCAGAAGTGACACTTCGAAAACTTAGCCTTCAGCTGATGTTTTCGTAAGATTTCTAAAACAATACGCAAGTGCGTCTTGTGCTCTTCTTCAGTTCTGGAATAAATCAAAATATCATCCACGAACACTAGAATGAACTTGTTCAACTGATCTCTGAACACTCTATTCATAAGATCCACAAAATATGCTGGCGCATTAGTCAATCCAAACGGCATTACCAGCCACGCAAAGAAACCGGATGGTGTCCTAAAAGCAGTCTTCGGCACACTATCCTTAGCCACTCTTAATTGGTGAAATCCCGTTGCCAAATCCATCTAAGAAAACACCTTAGCTTCCTGAAGCTGATCAAACAAGTCATCTATTCTCGGCAATGGATACTTGTTCTTCTTAGTCACTTTATTCAGCTCACGATAATCCACACACAACCTCAATGATCCATCCGCTTTGGTAACAAACACAACTGGTGCACCCCATTCGGACACACTACGCTGAATGAATCCTTTCTGTAAAAGATCATCAACTTGCACCCTCAACTCTTGATGTTCCCTAGGCACCATTCGCCTAAGAGGCATCACAACAGGTCTGGCTCCTTTAACTAAATCGATACGAAACTCGATCTCTCTATGCGGCGGTAACCCTTTGACCTCATCAAAGACATCCTCAAATCCATTAGCGATTGGCACAGATGACAGTCCATCCCGTGGAACAACCAGCGAATACATGAAGCTCATGAAGACACCTTCCTCATGCTTACATCGTATCACAACCTTTCACCCCTCCACATTCTCGACTGTCACCTCCAACCTCTCACAATCAACCTTTGTCGCATACTTCCTAAGCCAGTCCATTCCCAAAATAATTCCGAACCCCGCAAAGTTCAGAACAAAACAATCACAAACAAAAGAGCAATCATGACTCGATACAATCAGACCACGTCATAACATACACAGACAAGACGAACCCCCAACTGGGTTAGTCACAACCAATGGCCTATCAACGATATCCGGTTCTAAACCCAACCGGCCTACAAGTTCATTACAAACAAAAGAATGTGACGCCCCAGTATCGAAAAACACTCTAACTGGAACACCACATATGGAAAGAGTACCTTGAACCACCACACTCTTTCCTTTCTCTTCAGCGGTAGGAGCTTTCGAAGATGATGGAACAGCTCCCAAAGCATAACCTTGCACAATCTGCTTGTCCTTCCACGGTTCTGGACAATTCTTCTTGATATGCCCCGGCTTGTCACAGTTGTGACACTTCATCGGCACCTTTGGATTCTTGCAATCTCTAGAGAAATGGCCCTTCTGCTGACAGTTGTAGCAGGTCACTTCGCCCTTCGGCTTCTTCTGGCCATCCTTACCCTTTTGCTACTGCTGCTTCCTCTTCTTGTTTCCACCCTGCTGTGGTTTAGACTCTTCCTTGGTCACAGCAACAACAGATCCTCCTTTAGGAAACAGATTTTCGTGCCTGAGAGCTTTCTCCACAAGCTTCTCGAATGGATCGTCCAAATGATCCACCAACTGCCTCCCAAGATAATTGTCCAAGCCTATCACAAACTTCTTGTTCTTCTGATAAGGAGATTCAATATACGACCGGGCATACTTGGACAAAGCTTCAAACTCAGAAACATACTCAAGAACTGGTCTCCCACCTTGCTTGAGCTCCACAAACTTCTTAAAAAAAATAGATTTCTGAGCTGTAGAAATGAACTTAGCTTCAAATCTGGCTTGGAATTGCTCCCAAGTAATTTTTTTCCTCCGGAGTATCAATGGTGATAGAGTTCCACCAGTCAGAAGCTCTTCCTTGAAGCTGTCTAGATGCTAGCTTCCTTTTAGTTGCATCCTCAATTCCCAAATCACCAAAGATTCTTCTACAAGCATTTATCCACCTCTGGACTTCAATAGTTGACTCTGTTTCCAAGAAAACCTTTCCTCCAAGAGCAGTATAATCTTTACACAACTTAGCAAAATCCACCGGTTTGGAGTTTGAACTTGAACTCCAACATCTACTGATGGCCCCGGAGCGGGCATCCTTCTCATGATCGAAGTCATCATAGCTTCGAACATATCTGCATAATCAACAGTCCCCTCAGTAGCACGGCCTTCCCTAGCAGTTGGTCTCCCTCTTCGACTCATCCTTAATATCTATAAAAGGAATGATTAGCACACCTTGTGAAACAACTGCATTGTTAACCCGCCTTTTGGCAAGGCCGCGGACATACGGATTTAACTTAAACAACTTCACAACTATCGAGACTAAAGTATGATGGGTTCGGTTTAAAATGATGATAGGCAGTTTGGCAGATGACGTTCGGCATTGGGATGGTTCGGCGTTGAAGGCTGTTCGGCATAGAGAGATCGTCGTTTGACATAGAGGGATCGTTCGGCACTGAACGAGTGCTCGGCATTAGAAGGAGTGTTCGGTATGAATCTCGTTCAGCATCTGGAGACGTTCGACATTGGATGGAGCGCTCAGCATTAACCAACGTTCGGCATCTGGAAACGTTCGGCATTGGATGGATCGTTCGGCATTAACCAACGTTCGGCATCTGGAGACGTTCGGCATTGGATGGATCGTTCGGCATTAACCAACGTTCGGCATCTGGAGACGTTCGACATTGGATGGAGCGCTCGGCATTAACCAACGTTCGGCATCTGGAGACGTTCGACATTGGATGGATCGTTCGGCATCAAGGAGACGTTCGGCATTGGATGGATCGTTCGGCATCAAGGAGCGTTCGGCATTGGATGGGTCGTTCGGCGTACCTCACCTCGCTCGACATTGCACCTCGCACCTCCATATCTCGCACCTCCATACCTCGCACCTCCGTACCTCGGTACCTCGCACCTCCTAACGTTCGACATGAGGAGATCGTTCGGCATCCACACCTTGTTCGGCATTTATGGTTCGGCATATGGAGACCACACCATTTGGGCTGAGGTACTCGGCTACCAGGCCCACCAGGGAAGTCCGACCCATCTTTGTCTATAAATAGAGAGGCAGGGGCACAGTAAATGGGATCTTCTTTCTTCTCTCTTACTTTCTCTTTTCTAAGGCTAAGGCAACTCTGCCATTTTGTAACTGTAATCGATTATTACAGCAATAAAAAGCAAACTTCTGGAGTGGACGTAGGCCGGAGTTAGCCGAACCACTATAAAATCTGTTGTTCTTTACTGCTTTCATTTCAGTTTTAACTGTTCTTCACATTATTACTCTCTACATACATTCTATCTCTGAGCTGTGATTGGTATTTGGTGCTTTCATCTGGATTTTGGGGTTAGTGATCAATTTTGGCGCTAACACTTTGGTGCGTTCACTGAGAATTGAACTCGGGAATTTTGGAGTTAGGAACTTGGATCTTAGAAAGCAATGGCAAGACCACCAACGAAGAGGCAAGCAGTGGAAAGGAGCAATCAGGAAGGAAGTCAAGCGGCATCTTCTGGAGCTGGAGAGGGTCATGCATCCATCTACATAACTCGGGACGAGATGCAAGTGATGATGAATTCTATGCAAGAGCAGATGATGAAACGGCAAGAGGAGATGATGCAGGCTCTTCTTAGGCAATTTGGACAACCAGGAACTGCAGGTGCTCAAGATCATGGAGCTGGACCAGAGGAACTCAACCAACGGACAGATGGAGTGAATCCGCAGGGGGCAGCTCCCAATCAACAAACAGTTAACAATCTAGATGGACCTAGACTCGGAGGCACGCCACCGGGAGTACGTGATGAAGAATATGTGCCAGAATTTCCTCGAGGACTTGGGGGGCAGTCTGGATTAGTTGGAAACACTAGATTGGCTGACATTATCAGGCGGACTATTCGCGGAGGTCTGACAAATAGGGATTCAGAGGGAGTTAACAAAAGTCCGTTTACCCGGAACATCAGGACAGCTAGGAATCCGTCCGATTTCAAACTACCCACTCTGGAAGTATACAACGGGAAGACGGATCCCACCGACCACTTGATGAGATACACTAGGCATATGGAAGTGCTGGGGGCAACGGAGGAGGTTATGGCCCGATGTTTCCCCCTGTACTTGACTGAAATTGCTGCTATGTGGTTCAGACAGCTGGAGGATGGATCCATTGGAACATGGACAGAACTGGTGGACAAGTTCTTAAGTCAATTTCGAGTTCACATAAAAAGGCCAAAGAACGTGATGACACTAACATCAGTCAAACAGGGGGCAGATGAATCGCTCAGGACATTCTTAACTCGATTTAATGCGGCAGTTGCTTCGGTGGATCGGCCAGATCCATCAATGGTTCTGATGGCTGCGGTATCAGGAGTCAGAGATAATTCGGAGTTCAAAGTATCATTGGTACGGGACCCACCGTTGGATATTGGGGAATTCTTTCATGAAGCTGAAAGATTTCTCCGACAAGAGGATGCATGTTTGGACATGAGGTCACAGGAAGTAAACATGACCAAGGATGGAAGATTACTCGGCGAAAGCTCAGGTGGGGAGTGGGGACAAGGATAAAGGGAAAAGGAAGCGCTGGGGAGAACCAAAGTTCTCCACTTACACAGGATTGAACGCAACGTTGGAGCGGATTTTCTTAGATACTCGAGATCGTCTTCCCTATCGAAGGCCATCAAGGAGGGAACCCACAGAACGTGAAAGGGCATCAGGAAGGCACTGTCTCTTTCATGACCTGGACGGGGATTATACTAACAGCTGCCGACATCTAAAGGATATAATCGAGGAGCATATAAGGAATGGTCAGTTGCGACAGTATGTCGGAACTCGGAATGCGGCGGTGGAACATGAACAGCCTCCGCCTACCTTGAACGACGAGGGCGCGAGGCCCAGGAATGGTGACCGATTGGCATCAACTAATCTTGATGGTTTGGAATAAGTAACAAACTCCGGGCAAACGGTTAAATCACTTACTCATGTACGGGGTCGGAGATAACCCTCAGGCATGCTCTGAGATGATGGCTTACCGAAACGCCCGGGTTTGTGAAATCTGTTTTTTCCTTTGACTTGGACATTTGCTTTTTCTGGTTTGGTTTTGGAGTTTGGTTTGAACTCCCTGTTTTTCTCGTTTTTCTGGTTTGGATTCTGGTTTGAATGTTTGTTTTTCGGATTGGATTTTGGTTGGATTTTCTCTGGATTTGGCTTAAAGGTCGTCGAGTATGGACTATGCTCGACAAGGGTCCGGAGCGACCAGGATTCGGCTTAGGACTTAAGCCACGGCATTACTTGTGTCCAGGGACACTGGGCCACGGTCGTCAAGTGTGGATTGCGCTTGGCAAGAACCTGGAGAGGTTAGTTCAACGCCCAGGGACACTGGGCCACGGTCGTCAGGTGTGGATTGCGCTTGGCAAGAACCCGGAGAGGTTATCTTAACGTCCAGGGACACTGGACCACGGTCATCAGGTGTGGCTTGCGCTTGGCAAGAGCCCGGAGAGGTTATGGATTTGGATATCGACCCGAAGAGGTCCTAAAGTCCCCTATTGATTATTGGATATGGATGAAACATGGACTTTGGATACTGGACTTGAGGCTATTCAAAACACACCTTTCAAAGCAAGGCATGTTTTGGGGGGCAAGTGTTAACCCGCCTTTTGGCAAGGCCGCGGACAGTCGGATTTAACTTAAACAACTTCACAACTATCGAGACTAAAGTATGATGGGTTCGGTTTAAAATGATGATAGGCAGTTTGGCAGATGACGTTCAGCATTGGGATGGTTCAGCGTTGAAGGCTGTTCGGCATAGAGAGATCGTCGTTTGACATAGAGGGATCGTTCGGCACTGAACGAGTGCTCGGCATTAGAAGGAGTGTTCGGTATGAATCTCGTTCAGCATCTGGAGACGTTCGACATTGGATGGAGCGCTCGGCATTAACCAACGTTCGGCATCTGGAAACGTTCGGCATTGGATGGATCGTTCGGCATTAACCAACGTTCGGCATCTGGAGACGTTCGGCATTGGATGGATCGTTCGGCATTAACCAACGTTCGGCATCTGGAGACGTTCGACATTGGATGGAGCGCTCGGCATTAACCAACGTTCGGCATCTGGAGACGTTCGGCATTGGATGGATCGTTCGGCATCAAGGAGACGTTCGGCATTGGATGGATCGTTCGGCATCAAGGAGCGTTCGGCATTGGATGGGTCGTTCGGCGTACCTCACCTCGCTCGACATTGCACCTCGCACCTCCATATCTCGCACCTCCATACCTCGCACCTCTGTACCTCGGTACCTCGCACCTCCTAACGTTCGACATGAGGAGATCGTTCGGCATCCACACCTTGTTCGGCATCTATGGTTCGGCATATGGAGACCACACCATTTGGGCTGAGGTACTCGGCTACCAGGCCCACCAGGGAAGTCCGACCCATCTTTGTCTATAAATAGAGAGGCAGGGGCACAGTAAATGGGATCTTCTTTCTGCTCTCTTACTTTCTCTTTTCTAAGGCTAAGGCAACTCTGCCATTTTGTAACTGTAATCGATTATTACAGCAATAAAAAGCAAACTTCTGGAGTGGACGTAGGCCGGAGTTAGCCGAACCACTATAAAATCTGTTGTTCTTTACTGCTTTCATTTCAGTTTTAACTGTTCTTCACATTATTACTCTCTACATACATTCTATCTCTGAGCTGTGATTGGTATTTGGTGCTTTCATCTGGATTTTGGGGTTAGTGACCAATTTTGGCGCTAACATGCATAAAGGACTCACTTACTTCTAAGCTACTATATTATATATAGTAATCATCCATCAAAATACAATTATGTCTCTCATACGTAGTTACATCAGCGAGCGTTGGGTAAAATCGATTAACCAAGGCTCTGATACCAAATGTGACGACCACCCATGACCCCTGCACTGATCATAGGAATAGTGCGCTGTAAAGTGTACCAGGCAGCCATGGACGGTTGCCAAGGTTAAATTAAAACAGCAGAATCTATCGTATAACTCACAGCGCATGGATAAAATACAATAGAAAGTATATATAGTGAAGCTTTACAGAACAAAATCTCTATTAAACCTCATAATAGTTTGGTACAACATCTGAATAGTCAATACATCAAGCCTCACTACATATCACTCAGAGAATATACAAGCAGCGGAACATCCAGTACATATATTAAGAAACTAATACGCAAGCCTCCAGCTCGTCTTCGTCATCAGCATCGTCGGTCACTAAGAACAGCACCTGTCACCTGCTACCTAGTCTGCCCATCCCAAAAATGGATGAACAGCCCAAGGTAATAAGAGTGGAACATAAAACCTTGAGTCAGACAACAGTCTTAGTGAGCGGTAAATTAACTAACAACATACCAAAAGAGCATAAAGGTAAAAGGAATAGGAATCCAACCCTCCCACTCCACCTCTTTCTACAGTGATAGCCCCCAGACACACTAAGCAGAAATAAACATAGCAAAGCAGACATTTAAAGTAAAGCAATTATCACTCGAGTCAAGGTCGGTGTTTTCCAAGTACAAACCCCCAAGGCCTAAACCAAGATCAGATAAGCACCCAGAAAACATCGCTCTTGAGACCGAATGACGATACAACCAAACATCCATGACTCTGGCTATCACTGTTATCATTGCTTTGATACCACCGTTAATTGAATGACCGACACATTCTTTCAGCCGTCCGTCAAGGGTTAATGGCAACCCCGGTTCTAGACATAACTCCGCACGTCGTCGCAGCCCATGCCTAGGACTATCGAATCTGCCCAGAGTACTCGACTACAATCATAGTCTTTAGGGACTATCGAATCTGCCCAACGTACTCTTGCTTTGAGCCTACTAGAACCTTCAACAACGATGAAATCTCAGCCTTCTAGTCATCCTCCTCGACGACTATTTCCATACTAGCTCAAGCGCCTCTCGAGCAAACCATTATCCTCAATTCAAACCATTTCACCGAGTTATCAACATGCTTGGAATGATCCCGTCTGGATTAAACCAAGGCTATCTCATACCATGCCTCGCTTCATCTCATCATAGCAAAGCCTCATCTCAACATCAACATCATCAAATCTTATCCATATGAGCTTCATCATCCGCCACATATGCCACGAGCAACTTTTCCAATTCAAGAGCCTTTCCCTTAGCTTTTGAATCATCTTCGACTAACTTGTCTAAATCAAATCATCAATCAACTAATTTAGAACAATTAATCACGTCAATCATTAATCCAAGTAATCAAGCATTCAAATATGATCTAAGTAACAATTATAACGATAATGGCAATCTTGTAATTAAAGAGTCTAAATCTAACAAGCATGAATCATGAGTAATATCTCTACAACTTGATGAATGAACTTGCATAGGTTAACATGTAGTAAAATGGATGTCAAATCATCATGAACAATAGATCTATACTTAAGTTTACGAAAATGCATGGAAATCACTATCTTAACACAAAATCAAGCCATCGATCCGATATACTCCTTTGGATCCGTGTGAGAGATAATCACCACTCACCGAATCACCTAAACACCTCAAAAGCAACACACTTCAGATCTAGACAGCGAAGGATCTAACTCGATTCTCTAAAATCCCGCTTCAAACGATGAAATCTCTCTCTTCGATGGATGTAGATCTTCAATCTAAGCTCTTGGATCTTCGATTCGATCTTCGATTTGGATGGAAGGAAGCACAAGATTAAAGTGGAGAAAAGAAGTGAAGAAGTGTAGAACTCGAGCTCTCAAAATAGCACCACTTCGTCGCTTCAAAATCCGGATCCCAAAAAGTGAGGTAGAACTGGGTATTTATAGGCTGAAATCCCCTAAGTCGTCCGCCCCCTTAAGTCATCCACGACTCATAGAAATCTCATGACTTACGACTTAAGAACACCATGACTTACGACTTATAAAAACTTACGACCTAAAACCCCACGACTTAAGACCTTCGACTTAAGTACCCATGCGACCTAACGACTCAACTGGAATACGCCTTAACGACTTAACAACTCTATGACTCAACAACCTCACGACTTAGCTAGGTTACGACTTATCACCTTTACACGACTTAACGGCTTACTGGGATACGACTTAATAACTTTAGGTCATCTAACGACTTAACTACCCAACATACTATCATAGGTCGTCTACGACCTAACTAAACATGCCAAAGCGACTCAACGACTCACCAACTTATCTCCTTAACTCGTCCACGACTTAACTGCTAGACTTAGGTCGCTCACGTCCTAACTACAACCCTCCTTAGGTCGCTCGAACGACTCAAACTCCCTAGGTCGTTAACCCGCTTAGTTTCCTATGCCGCTAACTCTTAAGTCGCCAATCCTATAAGTCGCCAACTTTCCTTAAGCCGTTCTAATTCTTTAAGTCGTCTACAACCTAACCTCCTTCACGACCTAAGCTCCACATGACCAAACCCCTTAGGTCTCTTCTATCTCTTAAGTCGCTCCATGACTTAAGCTACCACTCAACTCATCTTCTACACGACTTAAGCTACTACACGACTCAAGCTTCAAACGATTTAACAATATTATCGATCTAATGACAACTGTATCAAGAAGTTGCTAGGTTTTCGAACATAGCAACCACTGTCGATCAATTCGACTTTAATTTTGATGTTAAAAATGCTTGAAAAGGTGGAGGGGCGAGGTAGAATTTTCGGCCAAAAAAAGAGATGAAGAGGAAGCTAAAAATCCAAAAAAGAAAATGAGGATTTAGAGATATTTAAATAGTGGAGATACCAAGGAGAAAATGTGGATCTAAATCCATATTTCTCCCTTACCTTTTCTCTCCCTTTTTAATTCAAATCCAACCCTTCCTTAGCCATCATTATGGCAAGCCATCCCTTGCACATTCCAACCAAAAATTCTATAACGACCCACTATTTTGGACCATTCAAATCGACAATAATCCACACATGTCGGACTTGAATAATTCAAAATAATAGATTGTAATAAAATTTGGAGCAAATAAAATCAAACACAGAATCACAGACATAGAATATCAGAATAACTCGCAGCGGAAATAAAATACCATAGTAGTTCATGAAGCTACTATCAACATATTCTCAAAACATATATAAAATATCATAGTTTAAAAATGGATACAATAGAAGTCTGGATACATAAATCAATAATACAAGGACAATACTAAATAGGAAATAACTGGAAGAAGTAGACGAATAGATAGATAGATAAGATCCAGCAAAACTCTAGCTCCAGAAGGTGAATCCAAAGCTGTGATTCTTAGGCTGACCCGAGCGTAAAGTAAAACACAAACACTCGAGTCAGGACATACATACTTATACAATGTAAACCAACTCAAGTGAACTGTAATAGTAATGCACAATAACTTAAAGGATGCTTGGGATCGCCCATGTGACAACCGCCCATGACCCCTGCACTAAACATATAAATAGTGCGCTGAAAAGTGTGCCAGGCAGCCATGGATGATCGTCGGAGGTAATTAAAACAGCAGAATCTATCGTATTACTCACATCGCATGGATAAAATACAATAGAGAAAAAAAAATACATAGTGAAGCTACACAGAACAGAATCGCATCAAATAAGCCTCATAGTAGTTTGATACAAAAATCCGAATAGTCAATACATCCAGCCTCACTACATATCACTCAGAGAATATACAAGCAGCGGAACATCCAGTACATATAATAAGAAAATAATATGCAAGCCTCCAGCTCGTCTTCGTCATCAACATCGTTGGAAACTAAGAACATCACCTGTCACCTGCTACCTAGTCTGCCCGTCTCAAAATGGACGAACAGCCCAAGGTAATAAGAGTTGAACATAAAACCTTGAGTCAGACAACAGTCTTAGTGAGCGGTAAATTAACTAGCAATATACCAAAAAAGCATAAAGGTAAAAGGAATAGGATCCCAACCCTCCCACTCCACCTCTTTCTACAGTGATATCCCCTAGACACACTAAGCAGAAGTAAACATAGCAAAGCAAACATTTAAAGTAAAGCAATTATCACTCGAGTCAAGGTCGATGTTTTCCAAGTACAAACCCCCAAGGCCTAAACCAAGATCAGATAAGCACCCAGAAAATATTGCTCTTGAGACCGAATGATGATACAACCAAACATCCATGACTCTGGCTATCACTGTTATCATTGCTTCGATACTACCGTTAATTGAATGACCGGCACATTCTTTCAGCCGTCCGTCAAGGGCTAATGGTAACCCCGGTTCTAAATAGAACTCCGCACGTCGTCGCAGCCCGTGCCTAGGACTATCGAATCTGCCCAGAGTACTCGACTACCAACTGTAGTCTTTTGGGACTATCGAATCTGCCCAGCGTACTCTTGCTTTGAGCCTGTTAGAACCTTCAACAACGATGAAATCCCAGCCTTCTAGTCATCCTCCTCGACGACTATTATCATACTAGCTCAAACCCCTCTCGAGCCAACCATTTTCAACAAACTCGAACCATCCCTCGAGTTATCAACATGCTTGGAATGATCCCGTCTGGATTATACCAAGGCTACATCACATCATAGCAAAGCCTCATCTCATCATCATCATCAAATCTATCCATATGAGCTTCATCATCCGCCACATATGCCACGAGCAGCTTTTCCAATTCAAGAGCCTTTCCCTTAGCTTTTGAATCATCTTCGACCATCTTGTCTAAATCCAACAACTAATCAACTAATTTATAACAATCAATCAAATCAATCATTAATCCAAGTAATCAATCATGCAAACAAGATCTAAAAACAATTATAACTTAAAATGGAAATTTTGTAAATAAAGAGTCCAAATCTAACAAGCATGAAACATGAGCAATATCTCTACAACTTGATGAATGAACTTGCATAGAATAACATGTAGTAAAATGGATGTCAAATCATCATGAACAATGGATCTATACTTAAGTTTACGAAAATGCATGAAATCACTATTTTTAACACATAATCAAGCCACCGATCCGATATACTCCTTTGGATTCGTGTGAGAGATAACCACTACTCACCAAATCACCTAAACACTTCAAAAGCAACACACTTCAGATTTGGACAGCGAAGGATCTAACTTGATCTGTCAAAATTCTGCTTCAAACGATGAAATCTCTCTTCGAAGAATGTAGATCTTCAACTTTAGCTCTTGGATCTTCGATCTTGGATGGAAGGAAGTACTAAACTTAAGAAGAGATAAGAAGTGAAGAAGTGTAGTTCTTGAGCTCTCAAAATGGCAGCACTTCGTCGCTTCAAAATCCGGATCCCAAAAAGTGAGGCAAGGACGTGTATTTATAGGCTGGAATCCTTAGGTCGTCCGCCCCTTAGGTCGTCGCCGACCTAACGACCTAACTACCCCCGACCTACGACCTAACACTCACGCGGCTTAGTGACTTAGCAGAAGTCACGACCTAACACACACGCGACCTAACGACAACGCAAGTGCGCGACCTAACTGAGATGCCGACCTAATGACTTAACAGGAGTACCGACCTAACACTTACACCTTCACGCGACCTAACAACTTAGCCTTTACGCGACCTAACTAGCATATAGCAACCTGATATAGGTCGCTCACGATCTAACTAAATCATAGGTCGCTCACGACCCAACTATACACAAAACCTACCTTAGGTCGCATACGACCTAAACTACAACAACTGAAATCCTTAAGTCGCTCGAACGACCTACCTCCCTTAGGTCGCTAACCTGCTTATGCCGCTAACTCCTATGCCGCTTATCTTGTTAAGTCGCTATCCCCCTTAAGTCGCTCACTAATGCTACCAACTTCCTTAGGTCGCTCGACCGACCTAAACTATAACACGTCCTAACTATCACACGACCTAACTCCTTAGGTCGTTCCAATCCTTAGGTCGCTCCTCTTCACTAAGTCGCTCAACCGACCCAGACTTCTACACGACCTAAACTACTACACGACCTAACTCTGGACGACTTAAGCTTTGGTCAACTTAAACTCTGGACAACATATCAACACTAACGACCTAAAAATAACAGTTTTACGATCTTTCGATCCGTAAAAATACGGGTCGTTACATTCTCTCCCCCTTAGGAATTTCGCCCCCGAAATTCCAAACAAACAAGAGCAATCAAAAACTATTCTGCATGCCTACCATCCATAGCAATCAACAAACCATGCGTCCAATTACTAGCCTAACATGTAGAATTCTAAAGCTAGAACAAGTTACAATGTCGTGAGATGACACGACACCTTATGGCCATACCTCGAAGAGTTCAGGATGAGCTGCCTTCATCCTCTCTTCCACCTCCCATGTACAGTCGTTAACATCATCACTCCATTGTATCTTGAGCAACCTAACTACCTTCCTCCTAAGCTGTTTCGTGTTAGTTTCCACAACACGAAGCAGCTTACGGGGTCTCTCATCAACTAGGTCAACTTCAAAATCTTTACAGCTATCAGCAGAAACCACAGTATTCGAGTCGTGCACATAATTCTGTAGATATGATATGTGAAAAACATTGTGCACACCCACCATCTTTTCTGGTAACTCTAATTTATAGGCGAGCTTTCCAATTCGCTCGATGATCGGGAATGGTCCAACAAATCTCGGAGTCAATTTTCCTTTCTTCCCGAATCGAATAACATTCTTCAGTGGAGAAATCTTCACAAAATCCATATCACCTACGTCGAATTCCAAATCCTTACGACACTTATCGGCATAACTTTTCTGTCGGTCTTGGGCTGCCTTCATTTGTTGCCGAATGATCTCTATGCAATCCGAAGTCTGTCGAATTATTTCTGGCCCAAGTATCAGCTTTTCTCCTGTTTCTAACCAACATGTCGGAGAGTTACACGGTCTTCCATACAATGCTTTATACGGTGCCATACCAATGCTTGATTGGTAACTGTTATTATACGAAAATTCTACCAAATGAAGGTGATCTTCCCATGATCCACCGAAATCTAAAACACAAGCTCTAAGGAGATCTTCCAAAACTCGATTGACTCTCTCGGTCTGACCATCTGTTTGGGGGTGATAAGCTGTACTCAAACACAGTTCAGTTCCCAAAACTTCTTGGAAGCTCTTCCAAAATTCACTAGTGAACAATGGGTCTCGATCACTCACTATACTTTTCGGAATACCATGGAATCGAACTATCCACTTAACATACAGCTCAGCCAACTTTGATGCAGTCCTGGTCGATCGAACAGGAATGAATCTTGCACTCTTAGTCAGATGATCTACGATGACCCAAATCCCTTCATTTCCCGTTCTTGTTCTAGGTAGCCCATCAATAAAATCCATCGATATTTGCTCCCACTTCCATGTAGGAACTTCTAATGGCTGAAGCAATCCACTGGGCTTCTTTTGCTCAGCTTTTACCAACTGGCAGTTCATGCACTTGGAAATAAAATTTCCAACATCCTTCTTCATACCTTCCCAGTAATAGGTTCTCTTCATATCCCGATACATCTTATTTCCACCTGGATGAATTGTAAGCTTCGAGTGAAGACTTTCCTTCAGAACTTCATTTCTTACTTCATCTATATCGGGAACAACTAGTCATCCTTGCTTCCGAAGCCAACCCTCTTGATCGACCTCGAATCCTTTATCCTTTTCTGGGTCCAATCCAGATTCCAAATCACGGATAATCTTGACAAGCTTATCGTCTCGCTTTTGGCTCTCGCCAATTCTTTCCACAAGAGTCGGTCTTATCGATAAGTTTGCCAACATCTCATGTTCCAATTCACATCTGGGCCTGAAGTCAAATCCAGCTAACTACTCGAGACTCTTCCATTTTGAAAACATGGCTCCCAATCCTGCATGTCTTCGACTTAACGCATCTGCTACTGCGTTACCCTTTCCCAGAGTATAGGCTATACCAAAATCATATGATGCCAAAAACTCTAGCCATCGTTGCTGCCTAAGATTCAAATCCTTTTGGGAGAAAAGATACTTCAACGACTTATGATCTGTAAACAACTCGAATCAAACTCCCAATAGGTAATGTCTCCACATCTTCAGAGCAAATACAATCGCTGCCAACTCCAAATCATGAGTCGGATAATTCCTTTCATGTGGCTTCAGTTGTCGACTTGCATACGCAACAACTTTACCCTTCTGCATCAGCACTGCTCCAAGTCCAGTACCACATGCATCGGTATAAACCACCATCTCATCATTTTCACTTGGAATAGTCAAAACAGGAGCACTTGTCAGTCGCTCTTTCAGAATTCCGAAAGCTTGCTCACACTTAGCATCCCATCTGAATACTTGGTTCTTTTTCGTCAATCCTGTTAATGGTGCAGCTACCTTGGAAAAGTCTTTGATAAATTGACGCTAATATCCTGCTAATCTAAGAAAACTTCTCACATCAGATGTATTCTTAGGTCTAACCCAATCCTGGATTGCTGCCACCTTGGCGGGATCAACTGCTATTCCATTTCCAGATATAATATGGCCTAAGAACCTCACTTCACTCTTCCAGAAGTGACACTTCGAAAACTTAGCCTTCAGCTGATGTTTCCGTAAGATTTCCAAAACAATACGCAGGTGCGTCATGTGCTCTTCTTCAGTTCTGGAATAAATCAAAATATCATCCACGAACACTAGTACGAACTTGTTCAACTGATCTCTGAACACTCTATTCATAAGATCCACAAAATATGCTGGCGCATTGGTCAATCCAAACGGCATTACCAGCCACTCAAAGAAACCGGATGGTGTCCTGAAAGCAGTCTTCGGCACACTATCCTTAGCCACTCTTAACTGGTGAAATCCCGTTGCCAAATCCATCTGAGAAAACACCTTAGCTTCGTGAAGTTGATCGAACATGTCATCTATTCTTGGCAATGGATACTTGTTCTTCTTAGTCACTTTATTCAGCTCACGATAATCCACACACAACCTCAATGATCCATCTGCTTTGGTTGCAAACACAACTGGTGAACCCCATTCGGACACACTACGCCGAATGAATCCTTTCTGTAAAAGATCACCAATCTGCACCTTCAACTCCTGCTGTTCCCTAGGCGCCATCCGCCTAAGAGGCACCACAACAGGTCTGGCTCCTTCAACTAGATCGATACGAAACTCAATCTCTCTATGCGGCAGTAACCCTTTGACCTCATCAAAGACATCCTCAAATCCATTAGCGATTGGCACCGATGACAGTCCATCCCGTGGAACAACCAGCGAATGCATGAAGCTCATGAAGACGCCTTCCTCATGCTTACATCGTATCACAACCTTTCACCCTTCCACATTCTCGACTGTCACCTCCAACCTTTCACAATCAACCTTTGCCGCATACTTCCTAAGCCAGTCCATACCCAAAATAATTCTGAACCCCGCAAAGTTCAGAACAAAACAATCACAAACAAAAGAGCAATCATGACTCGATACAACCAAACCACGGCATAGCATACACAGACATGACGAACCCCCAACTGGATTAGTCACAACCAATGGTCTATCAACGATATCTGGTTCTAAACCCAACCGGCCTACAAGTTCATTACAAACAAAAGAATGCGACGCCCCAGTATCGAATAACACTCTAACTGGAACACCACATATGGAAAGAGTACCTTGAACCACCACACTCTTTCCTTTCTCTTCAGCGGTAGGAGCTTTTGAAGATGATGGAACAACCCCCAAAGCATAAGCTTGTACAATCTGCTTGTCCTTCCGCGGTTCTGGACAATTCTTCTTAATATGCCCCGGCTTGTCACAGTTGTGGCACTTCACCGGCACCTTTGGATTCTTGCAATCTCTGGAGAAATGGCCCTTCTGCTGACAATTGTAGCAGGTCACTTCGCCCTTCGGCTTCTTCTGGCCATCCTTACCCTTTTGCTGCTGCTGCTTCCTCTTCTTATTTCCACCCTGCTGTGGTTTAGACTCTTCCTTGGCCACAGCAACAACAGATCCTTCTTTAGGAAACAGATTTTCATGCCTGAGAGCTTTCTCCACAAGCTTCTCAAATGGATCGTCCAGATGATCCACCAACTGCCTCCCAAGATAAATGTCCAAGCCTGTCACAAACTTCTCGTTCTTATGATAAGGAGATTCAATATACGATCGTGCATACTTGGACAAAGCTTCAAACTCAGAAACATACTCAAGAACTGGTCTTCCATCTTGCTTGAGCTCTACAAACTTCTTAAACAGAACAGATTTCTGAGTTGTAGAAATTAACTTAGCTTCAAATCTGGCTTGGAATTGCTCCCAAGTAATTTCTTCCTCCGGAGTATCAATGGTGATAGAGTTCCACCAGTCAGAAGCTCTCCCTTGAAGCCGTCTTGATGCGAGCTTCCTTCTAGTTGCATCCTCGATTCCTAAGTCACCAAAGATTCTTCCACAAGCATCTATCCATCTCTGGACTTCAATGGTTGACTCTGTTCCCAAGAAAACCTTCCCTCCAAGAGCAGTATAGTCTTTACACAGCTTAGCAAAATCCACCGGTCTTGGAGCTTGAACTTGAATTCCAACATCAACCGCTGGCCCCGGAGCTGTCATCCTCCTCATGATCGAAGTCATCATAGCCTCGGACATAGCGGCATAATCAGCAGCCCCCTCAGCAGCACGGCCTTCCCTAGCAGCTGGTCTCCTTCTTCGACTAATTCTTAATATCTATAAAAGAAATGATCAGCACACCTTGAGAAACAACTGCATAAAGGACTCAACTACTATATTATATATAGTAATCATCCATCAAAATACAATTACATCTCTCATACGTAGTTACGTCAGCGAGCGTTGCGTAAAATCGATTAACCAAGGCTCTGATACCAAATGTGACGACCGCCCATGACCCCTGCACTAAACATAGAAATAGTGCGCTGAAAAGTGTGCCAGGCAGCCATGGATGATCGTCAGAGGTAATTAAAACAGCAGAATCTATCGTATTACTCACAGCGCATGGATAAAATACAATAGAGAAAAAAAATATACATAGTGAAGCTACACAGAACAGAATCGCATCAAATAAGCCTCATAGTAGTTTGATACAAAAATCTGAATAGTCAATACATCCAGCCTCACTACATATCACTCAGAGATTATACAAGCTGCGGAACATCCAGTACATATAATAAGAAAATAATACGCAAGCCTCCAGCTCGTCTTCGTCATCAGCATCATTGCAAACTAAGAACAGCACCTATCACCTACTACCTAGTCTGCCCATCCCAAAATGGATGAACAGCCCAAGGTAATAAGAGTTGAACATAAAACCTTGAGTCAGACAACATTCTTAGTGAGCGGTAAATTAACTAACAATATACCAAAAGAGCATAAAGGTAAAAGGAATAGGATCCCAACCCTCCCACTCCACCTCTTTCTACAGTGATAGCCCCAGACACACTAAGCAGAAGTAAACATAGTAAAGCAAACATTTAAAGTAAAGCAATTATCACTCGAGTCAAGGTCGATGTTTTCCAAGTACAAACCCCCAAGGCCTAAACCAAGATCAGATAAGCACCCAGAAAATATTGCTCTTGAGACCGAATGATGATACAACCAAACATCCATGACTCTGGCTATCACTGTTATCATTGCTTCGATACTACCGTTAATTGAATGACCGGCACATTCTTTCAGCCGTCCGTCAAGGGCTAATGGTAACCCCGGTTCTAAACAGAACTCCGCACGTCATCGCAGCCCGTGCCTAGGACTATCGAATCTGCCCAGAGTACTCGACTACCAACTGTAGTCTTTTGGGACTATCGAATCTGCCCAGCATACTCTTGCTTTAAGCCTGCTAGAACCTTCAACAACGATGAAATCCCAGCCTTCTAGTCATCCTCCTCGACGACTATTCTCATACTAGCTCAAACCCCTCTCGAGCCAACCAATTTCAACGAACTCGAACCATCCCTCGAGTTATCAACATGCTTGGAATGATCCCGTCTGGATTATACCAAGGCTACATCACATCATAGCAAAGCCTCATCTCATCATCATCATCATCAAATCTATCCATATGAGCTTCATCATCCGCCACATATGCCACGAGCAGCTTTTCCAATTCAAGAGCCTTTCCCTTAGCTTTTGAATCATCTTCGACCATCTTGTCTAAATCCAACAACTAATCAACTAATTTATAACAATCAATCAAATCAATCATTAATCCAAGTAATCAATCATGCAAACAAGATCTAAAAACAATTATAACTTAAAATGGAAATTTTGTAAATAAAGAGTCCAAATCTAACAAGCATGAAACATGAGCAATATCTCTACAACTTGATGAATGAACTTGCATAGAATAACATGTAGTAAAATGGATGTCAAATCATCATGAACAATGGATCTATACTTAAGTTTATGAAAATGCATGAAATCACTATTTTTAACACATAATCAAGCCACTGATCCGATATACTCCTTTGGATTCGTGTGAGAGATAACCACTACTCACCAAATCACCTAAACACTTCAAAAGCAACACACTTCAGATTTGGACAGCGAAGGATCTAACCTGATCTGTCAAAATTCCACTTCAAACGATGAAATCTCTCTTCGAAGAATGTAGATCTTCAACTTTAGCTCTTGGATCTTCGATCTTGGATGGAAGGAAGTACTAAACTTAAGAAGAGATAAGAAGTGAAGAAGTGTAGTTCTTGAGCTCTCAAAAAGGCAGCACTTCGTCGCTTCAAAATCCGGATCCCAAAAAGTGAGGCAAGGACGTGTATTTATAGGCTGGAATCCTTAGGTCGTCCGCCCCTTAGGTCGTCGCCGACCTAACGACCTAACTACCCCCGACCTACGACCTAACACTCACGCGGCTTAGTGACTTAGCAGAAGTCACGACCTAACACACACGCGACCTAACGACAACGCAAGTGCGCGACCTAACTGAGATGCCGACCTAACGACTTAACAGGAGTACCGACCTAACACTTACACCTTCACACGACCTAACAACTTAGCCTTTACGCGACCTAACTAGCATATAGCAACCTGATATAGGTCGCTCACGATCTAACTAAATCATAGGTCGCTCACGACCCAACTATACACAAAACCTACCTTAGGTCGCATACGACCTAAACTACAACAACTGAAATCCTTAAGTCGCTCGAACGACCTACCTCCCTTAGGTCGCTAACCTGCTTATGTCGCTAACTCCTATGCTGCTTATCTTGTTAAGTCGCTATCCCCCTTAAGTCGCTCACTAATGCTACCAACTTCCTTAGGTCGCTCGACTGACCTAAACTATAACACGTCCTAACTATCACACGACCTAACTCCTTAGGTCGTTCCAATCCTTAGGTCGCTCCTCTTCACTAAGTCGCTCAACCGACGCAGACTTCTACACGACCTAAACTACTACACGACCTAACTCTGGACGACTTAAGCTTTGGTCGACTTAAACTCTGGACAACATATCAACACTAACGACCTAAAAATAACAGTTTTACGATCTTTCGATCCGTAAAAATATGGGTCGTTACAGCCCATCCTTTAAGGATCCGTCAAACCATCAATTAAGTAGTAATAAACACTATCATAGAAATATCCATATTAAAATAAACAATGCAAATAACAGTGTAAATGTACCCGTGGTTATAAATTTCAAAATGATTTATAATTCCAAATTAAAATCATTCATTTAAACCATTAAAAAGTGAAGTCATTATACTTACAAATCAAATATTCACTTTCCAAAAATTTAACCTTTACTGAGCTCATTTATTCACTCAAATACTTTAAAAACAATTTAAATTTCAGCTTTCACAGCACTTAGAAAATGCTGCTATTAGTTACATTTCAAAACAATTCAATTCAGCAAAGACAGCATTTAAAGACAACTGTAATAGTTCAGGGTTCAAATTAAAGGATTTAATTCAATTCAGCAACAAATAAACTTCAATTTAAACCATTTTATCTTATAAAATTTCATATTTTCCACTTTAAAAATGGTCATTTAAACACCCTTTAACTTACGATTATTATAAAATAAATTTCACAAATAAATATCAAATTTCAATAATTCACTTATTACCTTTAAGTGTACAATTTTCCTATTCTTTGCATTTTAACAATTTATTTAACACTTAAATTTTTATACTACCATTTCATAAATTAAACTTAATTTCCATTTTATTTAATTTACTTAAACTTAATTTAAAACAAATCACCAATTTCCAAATTAAGTTATATTCCAAATTTCCATTTAACTATCCATTTATTTAACATTTTAAACCAATTCAATTTTTCTCACCTTTAACTTATCAAATTTATTTTACCTTTCAAAATTCATTATTTGGATACCATTTAACCTATAATTTTATTAATTTACATCTTAATTAAATGAACATCCAATTTTAATTATAATTCCCTTACATATAGTAAAAATCCACTATAAGTTGCTTAACTTTACTTTACAATAACTTGATGTTTTCTTTTACCTTAAATTTATGCAATTCATACATCAA
Source organism: Allium fistulosum (assembly GCA_030737815.1). Lineage (NCBI taxonomy): Eukaryota > Viridiplantae > Streptophyta > Magnoliopsida > Asparagales > Amaryllidaceae > Allium > Allium fistulosum. Next base: position 356,308,202 of record CM060906.1, read on the forward strand.
TTATCAATTACCAAGTTAAGCTTATAATTCCATTTTTATTTAAATTCCCATTATTAAGTTAAATCAAACTTCCACACTACAACTCAAACCATCTATTAACTTATACAATTTAACCCTTTTAGAAAATCACTGCTTAATATTTTATATCCAATATAAGTCAAATTTCATATTTTTCCATTTACAATACATAAAATTTATAAGAAAACATATTTTGAAATCAACCACGGGTCCGGATAATATTTCACACCTAAATCAAATGATACGGAAAATATCATTTAAATCCGTAATCAGTCAAATTCCGGGTTTTGATTATTTCAAACCCGCAATCCCAAGACAAATACAAATAAATAAAAATCTTTCAGGCTTATCATTTCAGCCCATAACAATTTTTACTATTCTATAGTTCGTTCAGGTATGTATCATTTCAACCCATAGTGATTCTATTCTACAGGGAACTTGCAGTGTGAGAACAGAATAAAATAAACAATATAGCAACATATAGCAGTATCATATAATATGATAGGTTACTATACAGGGTTAACATCATATAACTTATAACACAGGCAATTATAACATAATATAATAGTTCTACATGTTCAATTGTTGTCAATTCACATTTGCATACGTATAAATGTCAGGTGAGATTACTCACCTCTTTAAAGCTGTAGTTTGCAAACAACACACACAAAAGAGAATCCCGAAAGCACGATAGCATGATTTGATTCAAGTGGGAAGAGAGACAAGATGTATATCTTGTATGTAAACAATAAAACAAGACTATACATAAATATAAATACAATACCAAAATTATTGAAACAAATTGAAGTAGAGATAAACAAAGACATCACCAAGTTTCAAACAAGTTTTGCTTGCTCTTGACTCAACATTTGCTCGGCCTTAAGGCTAAATTGGTTCAGCCATGACATGTTTCAGGTGGTAAAGGATCTAGTTTGGACTGAAAATAACAAGGCTTGGTCAAGAATAGGAAGGGTTTGGAAGTTACAAAGTGTAGAAGGTCAAAAGGCAAGGCTAGAAAGGGTTTTGGTTCAACTTGGGCTCGGTCAAAGGCATATTTGGGCTCATCCATAGGCTGCTACAGGTCAGGTCAGAGGTTAGTAATGGTGTTCAGAGGTGGTGCTTAATGGTGGTGGCGGCTAAGGAGGTGGCCGTGGCAAACAATGAAGGTGGTGTTGCATATAGGGCTCGGTTAGCCTGGTTTTGTGGAGTTTTCATAGTTTTTGTGAAGTTTTGTTCAAGGGGAGGCCATGGCACTTTCAGGTCAGAGGAGTATGGTGTTTAGGCCGTGGATTAGTTGGGGAAGAAGTGGTGGTGGTCGGTGGAGGTGATGGTGAACGGGTTAGGCCGAGAACCATATGTGAAGATCAAGCAAAATCAAGTGAAAAACAAGGCAAAACAAAGAAGAAAAGTGGAGAAAAGAGAAGGAAGCCATTACCTTTTTCTTAGATCTAAAAATAGGCGTGTAAAGTGAAATAAGAAGAGATGTTTTCACTTGAATTTCATAAAGAAAAAAGTTACGGCAATCAAGGAGAAGTTATGGTAGAAAATCAAGGGATGGGAAGATAAAAAGGTAATAAATCAAAACGCAACATATGCTTTTAATTAAAAATAGGTAACGTATCTAAATTTGGTTTGTTTCCCATCTATTTAATAGAATATATACCAAAGTAATATATTAATAAATACATATCGTTTCTATAAACACTATATAAATAAATAAGAAAACGGTTATAGAAACGTATAAATTAATTGCTATTTACATCTTTGTATGTTACTTAATTTACAAAGTACATATCCAAATGAAACAAAACGGACAAATGTTGTAAATATATACATAACATGAAATGTTACATATATATACACAATTATAACATGATATATCAACCAAAAATATTACTTGTATTAATTAAAATAAACATTTAAAGGTATGCCTTTTAAAACAATAACGTGTATATATATTTGAAATTTCTTTCCAAGAAATAAATAGGGATCTAAATACTTATCCATTTAATTACTAAATGAATGTATAAATAATTAAAATAGAAAGATAATGTAGAGATAGATATTATGAAGAATAAAGAAATAGTTTTAGGAAAAGTAGGAAAAAAATAAAGAAAATACTCTATTTAATGGAAACTAGAATTAAAAATTGTAAATACAATTCAACTGACTTTGGAAAACTTCAACAACACTTCTAAATAAATAAAAGTCAAGTAAATAAAATAAATGCTGAACAAAATAAAGTATAAATGAAAATAAAATAAGGTCTTAAGAAAATAAAAAAAAATAAATAGAGAATTACCTTAATTAATTGAAACTAGAAATTAAAAACTGTAAACAAAATACCACTGACATTGGAAATTTAAATTACACTTTTAAAAACTGTTTTAAAAATAAAATATATGCAAAACATATCATGTTACACAAATTAGAACATGATTTTAAAAACTAAGATATTATTTATATAAATTTAAAATAAACAATTTGTTAAATAAAACAATTTACACACAATATTGTAAAAATCATAACTTTCACAATATTAATCCGATTTGAACGAAACAAAAAGCAGTATTCTTGAAATTAAATCTATTTTCATAATAAAAGATAAAATTAAAAATTTCAAATATTTAAATTTTAAATTTAAAAGTCAAAGTTTGACCATTTTGACCAAAATCCACTTTTTTGGAAAATATTTTATTTAGTCCTGTTTGGAATTCTAATTCACATCAAAATCAAAATTTATATCTAAAATAACAAAATTTATTCTTTTAATAAATAAAATAAAGTTTTTAAATCAGGGAATTCAATTAAAATAATCACAAAATACAGGGTTGTTACACTCTCCCCCACTCAAATCTTTTCGTCCTCGAAAAGGAATGAAGTACGGAAAACACAGAAAAGATAGAATGGAATAGGATTAAGACAAGATGACAAGAAGATTAAAATTATACCTAATAACTGTTGTTATAGGTAAGTTTAACAAGGTGGAGAATAGGAATAGCTAGAAGGGAAAATAGGACGAAAAACAAGGATGAGCCATTAATTAAAATTGATGGTTAAAGAGGTAAACAATATTTAAAACACTTTAAAATCTTTTAGAAAGGAAAATAACTGATCAAAATATCCTTTATATAATACTTTTATCAAAATACATTTATAACTCGATGTCTTCACAAGTTTATCCTCGTTCCTGCAGACTCTGGCAGTGCGTTGATCAGGCGCAAAGCTAGAATTCTCCAGGTACTTAGTAGACTTGTTTCAACACCCAGTGAAAATACTGGAAAACTTTTAAAAACAGATATGGAAAGTACAATCCAAACAAAAAAGACAAACAAAACCTTTGTCTAACTATGGATCGCAGATACACAAAGGTTACGCCTGGGTCCCCCAGGAAACATCTGTATCCGTAAGCTTTCTTAACCTTGCGAATTGTGCCATGATGACTAGTAGACCGCAGATACACAATGGTTACACCTAAATCCCCCAGGAAACATCCGTATCCATAATCTTTCTCAGCCATGCAGATTTCGCTACTAATACGACATACATAGATCACATGATACACAATGGTTACGCCTGAATCCCCCAGGAAACATCCGTACCCCTAGGCCATCCAGCCAGGTGAATTACGCTATGCAGTCGCGCTCGTAAGACCATGGGTAACGCCATGGAATTCGATGGACACTCGAGTATCATATCCGGAAAACCAAAAATCAAAGAAATATCGGTAGAATGAATCCACAATGTGGCCACAAAGCAGATATCAAGCAGAAGGCACTTTCCATATCTTTACTTTGAAAATATGTATCATATAGTACCTTTTCAAATCACATTCAAATATCATACTTATATAAAGTCCATTATATATAAGATTTCATTTTCAAATCAAATACTTTCCAAAATCAATAGTATATCAAATCACACTTATATAGACTTCGATTATATAAGATTTCACTTTTCAAATTGAGTACCTTTTCAAATCCATAGTTTTCAAATCAACATCATACTTATACAAACAAATTTTTATATAGGTTCGATAACTCCCAAATCAAGTATTTAGTAACACAAGGTTCTCAAATTTCAATTTGTTCAATATTAGTTCAGTTTCAAAATCATATACAATCCCACCAAGTTATTTCTTCTCAATTTAAATATCTTCAGTTTCAAAGTTTCCAAAATAATAGGTTTGGAGAATAATCCAAGTTTCTAAATCAATATAATTCAAGTCAACCAATTTATTTCCAAAATCAAGGGTTTTCAAAATCATCTTATACTTACATAAAGTCCATCATATATCAGGATCAAAATTTCCAAAATCAATTACGCTGTATGAAAAGCCATATGGGATTGAATATCTTTGCTTACTAAAAGGTTTTGAATTTAGAACAGTTTGTATATATAAAATAGTTTGTAACATAGTTTAAAAAAATGGTTTTAGATTAATAGTAGTTTTGCATAAAAGAAAAATTCCAATTTAAATTACAAAGATATCTAACCCGACAACTTTCAATTTCAACGTCAAAATATATCAATGATATTAGAATATAAGATGTACATATGTCATCATTTCGCAAAGTCACATTCGATCGCTCGCTCGATCACACAAGTTCGCTTTCGAACTAGTATTGTCCATTTGACTTCCCTAATGTGGATTTTGATATGGTTTATCGACTAGAAACCATCAATCTCCTTGCATAGCCATATACTATGATAGAGAATTCTAGAATCAAGCCCAAAATCCACATCAAATATTCGCCATCAAGAATCAAATGAAAAATCCTAACATGAAATGGTGTAATTCACCTCGAACTTGTGTACTCAAACTTGGATCAATTTAATTATGCGAATAAAACAGCATACATACAACTTATGTATCTATTCCAACTTGTTCAATATATAGTTTTATAAAGATGTTACCCAGTTAAAACATTTAAACTAAATTTTATTCAAAATATTTTGAAGACCAAATTCATTTCAAAACATTTCAAATCTAAATTTCGTATTAGAAAATTCAAAATAGCCTTATTCGTTTACTTAACAAAACAGTTTCAACTTATTTAAATCATATTATTACACACTTTAACATACATACCAAACTTATATACTTTATACTTCAAAATTTCTAGGCTTTTGAAAAGTTAACCTTGATTTGGAAGTGCTCGAACCTTCAAAATAGTCGAAGAAATCCTATTTCAATCCAAGAGTTGGAAATCACCAACAAATCAGAAAAATCAATTCTAAAAGATAGGGTTATATCAATAAAATACGAAACTCAAGGACTGAACACCGGCTCATTTCAAAATATTTCAAATATATATACATATATCTTTCGAATATCAAATCATACTTCGGAATTTGAAATCAAAAATTGGTTTCATAAAATCACTCGCATAGCAAAGCTGTAAAGACCCGCAAATCCGTCTTCCGAAAACCCGACACTTCTACGTCCACTGTAGCAATTGCCGAACAATCGGATGGTGGAAACGCGAACTTTAATATTTAAAAGAAGAGGAGGAAGAAAAGATAGAAGAAAAGGAAAGAAGAACGACAACAGAACAAGAGCAGAAACAGAACAATATCAGAATCTCACTTATCGCAGCGGAACAATATATAATAGATAAATCAGTAATCTTTAAAACAAAGAACTATATCATTTTATACATACATCAATCATCAGAGTCAATATACAACAATGGACGGTTATATAACTTGTCCTCATACAGAATACACAGCGGAATAAATACTATCAGATACAAATACTACGTCTCGCCATCCAGCTTATCTCCAAAGCTCCAGAATATCCAGAATATCCTGATAATCTAACTCTAGACTGCCCGTGTGGAAATTGGTGGGCACCCAGAGTTTAGAAGGGAAACAATAAACTCCGAGTCAGTCATGGTGACTGGTGTGAGATCGTAAAACAGTTATTCTTTAAAAATAAACAACAGAAGAATTTAAAGTCAAATTCGCAATGCTTTTGGAAAATGAAACTACCATAAGACCTCCCGCCACACACACAATGCAAACGCAGACTTGGAGGAGATTTCTTCTTATGATAGTCAAAGATGCTTACTACGCGAAAATCAAATTCTTTTTGGATATTATTATTAGTGCATAGTGTAGAAAACATTTCGAAAGTAGAATATAAATCTTAGCCAGCATAGGTACCATTATAGTATGCTTGCTATAGCTGCCATATTAGATGGCAGGTTCTACAACTAAAACCGTACAAGTCACGTATTGTTTCTTTGGATTTCCAACAAATGGCCAGGCTAAGGAACTTCCTATCCACGATGGGTACGTCCCTGGAATAGACGACCCGAGAACCTAACCGGATCTCTGCCAACACAAGGCCGGGTTACCTCTGCAAAAATAGGTAACTACTGACACGCGTATGCCATCCCCCGATCGTCACCGATCTTCCCGAGGATCCCCGATTCGCAACAAACCACATAGTAATAAAAATGCAGTAACCACAGAGGTTAAGTATCTGGGCTCCATACCATGATACCACCTTTATCCAGAAGGAATGACATACACTAAGGGGCGCTACTCCCTAGAACCTTGCCGCATTCTTCCTGTTTCGACCATTTCCGGGGTGTGAGGCTCGATGAAGTCTCGTCCACAAAGCTACGCTTTCTTAAAAAGCCCTGCTTCGGGTCAAACAAAATGATCAACCTATGATCACAAAGATATAAGATCAAACAAATGATCATATCACAAATGATCAAACACTGATCATTTCACAGCAACACTCAGTATGCCACGTTACCAAATTGGGATATATCGCTGATAAATTTCAACTACATAACCTCTGAGCTCGTACGTCTCAGAGAAGGGTGTTAAGCTAAGAGAATAAATTCTCCGCCACCAACAGATATGTATTTGAAAGAAATCAGCTTTATATCTCAAATTGTAACGTCAGACACACAATCCATACAAGTCTGTTCCGGGATCGAACAGAACCGAAGGCACTTCTCACGAAGCCCTTGCAATTCCGGATAATTTTCAATCTCGTCAGGACTTCCCGTCACTAAGGGTGATAAAACCTCTAAATCGGAGATCAGCCGATGTAGAGTAACTCGACGGTAATCCTTCCGTTTTCAAAAATATCCGGTCTTCAACACCGGTCTTCGAATGCAATTCATCACGACGTATCACATATTCGGAATGGGTTATACGACCCCATGGTCCTTTCCCGGCTAACCCGAATAGTGAGCGCTTATTCAAAAATAAGTGTGGCATTCAAATTCATCCAATTCACAACAAATACCTATCTAAAGGTAATTATTGATAGTCGGTTATTTAACTATCAATAAAGATGCGCAACATCATCAGATTCCAAATAATTTTCCAAATTATTTAATCTTCCAAAAATATCTTTACTAGATATAAAATTTCCACACTTCAAAAATAAATCAATATTTATTTTTAAAGAAATTCTCATTTCTTTTATAAATTCCATAGTGAATTTATATCTTTCAAAATATCAACTGATATACGATTTTTCAAATCGATTCCAATATTCATTTTCAATTTATCTTTAAGAAGATAAAATCTCAAAACGTTTCATTTCATTCTGGAAAAGTATTTCCATATTTATAAAAAAATAAGTGTTTCACAAATCATTTATTTCCAACATTTAGAAAATATTCGATATACTTAAATCAAATTAAGTATATATCTCATTCTTTAAGGAAATCATTCTTTAAACACATTTTATTTGAGTCAAAACGAATGTTACGTAAAACATCGTTACGACGACTCAAAATCATTAGTATAGGGATTCGAATTTTTAAGATAGATATGTACATCCCAATACTATATAAAAACATTTCCCTTCGGAAATCATTTACTATAACAACAGTGTTATAGTCCATCATTTTCCTTCTTCCTCGAAAACGTCTATTTCAACAATAAATGTTGAAATCTATGATTTCGATAGTTCACACGTTTTAAAACATCTTTTAAAACAACTTCATTTAACAATATTCCTTTTCCCAAAATATATTGATTTTATTCAATCATATATATTTACTGTCCAAATTCGTGAATATAATCACTATCCCAATTTTAACAATTTCTACACATTTAACTTAAAGGATAATTCGCTGTCCAAAACCCCGAATATATCTCCTTTAATAACTTCAATGTTAAATTTATCAAATTCTATTGATTTTGAATTTATAAAACAATGTTTATAAATCCCATTTCTATTTATAAAACTTCGATTTCTAAATTTTCCAATTCAACTTATATAACTCAATTATATACCGGAAGTTTATATTATAAGTTAAGAACTTATAATCCATTTATTCACAACAGCTATTCATTTCTCATCTAAATGTCAAAATCCCATTTATAAGATAATTGCTTATAAATCTTTTTGTTTCACAAAATCTATCCATTTAATAACTTCACAATTTATGAATCAATAAATTTCAATTCACTTATGGAATCCATTTTTATTTGACTTTAACACTTAATAAAACTCATTTCAAAATTCCAATATTTTTTATTTATAAAAATATCAATTTTTATAAATCTTTTATATGAATTGTTTAAAATACTTCAACAATTCCAATTTAAACTATTTCATAATCTTTATCAATTGTTTGTTTCAAAAATAACATTTTTGTCGTATTTCACAAAAATCACAATTTTACTAACATTAAAATTTTTAACATTTATTTATTTAAAATAAACCAATTCAAAAATTTCAATAAAACGTATATTTCTACAAATCACTTTACAAATCCTTTTAAAATCCAAAATCGTTATTTTTAGACTTTAAAAATGGATCCGATGATGCAACGCATCAAATAGTCAATCATGGCATTCAAAAACATCATATATCAATATGATAATCAACAAATATCACAATATCTGTAAACAATAAATACAGTTGAGGAATCCTGTTGGATCCCTCCAACCTGTTTCCCTGCATCCACAGACGTTAGCACAATACCAATTCCGCTCCAGTACGGAATTATCGCGGTATATAGGTTTTTATAAATCCGCTTACTAACGGCGCAATAGGGTCTCATCCGCTATACGAGGCGGGAATCAATCAATCCAATATATACATATGCCAATATGTATATATTGCTATATATAGATATATCCTATAATATCTAATATCACATCCAAGCATCAATCAATAACTGCAATTCGAATTTAAATCTGAGTGAGAAGATCTCACCTTAGCTTTTTATTTTGCCATCCAATCCAATCCTTCTTTTGTTTTCTCGATTTATAGACCTCCATTTATCCGAATCGAAATCACGACTTTTGCCCAGCATCACGAGAGAAACCCTACTGTCCGAGTTCGCCATTGCGACCATCTTCCTTCGCTCGAACGACCCCACAACTACCACCCTTTAGACGAACTCGCTGTCGAATTGCCTGAGATCGATCAAACTACACCCCATCGCCATTTCTCGCGACCCTGCTTCTGACGAAGACATGGACCCCACTGGTTTGCGACCACGCGTGACCCCACATCGACAAACCCAGATCGACCCCCACGGTGCCACCATACGTGCCGCCGATCCCCTTTCTTCATCGCGAACGTGCTGCCCCAAATCCCATCGCGATCGCCAACACGAGCTGCCGCGTCCACCTAGCCTAACGAAATCTCGATTCCAAATCACGAGACCCCCCCCACTTAATCGCGAAGCCTCCTCCTACTCGCGACTCCATCGCGCGGTGATGCCGCCATCGCCTGCTCCTTGCGATGCCTTTTTCTTAAATTTCGAATGGATTTGTATTGAGCAGAGGAAGGTGAAGCTCGATTCTTTCTTGACGTTTTCTGATTTAGATTTTTGTTTGAAAAGGATTTTAAAAGGTGAAGGGGGATTTCGATTTCTTTTCGAATTGGATTTAACAGGCTTCGGCCATTGTTTTTTTTTATTTCCTCAGAGGATTTCGAATTGTGAAGAAAACTCGGCTACGATATAGAAGAAAGGGAGACACGAGAACGTGCTTTAGCAGGAGAACGTGCTTGCACGATTCCTTTACGTGATCTCTGCGTGATTTTGGCGTGAAATTAGGCACGAGGTTAGGGACGCTGTCGTTCGTTTTTAAATTTTAAATTTAAATTTTAAACTCAATTTGTTTCGATACAACTTTCAACGCGTTTACCTGTCGTATTCTCACATAACAGCTCCAAATATGACGAAATTTGAAATCCAGTAATAATACAATATTACGGACCCAATGGAACTGGTCTCGTCGAATTCCGAGACTGTGCCTCGGACGGCTATTTTTAAATATCGATTCGAACAATAAAATTTAAAACTGAGCAAAACAATTTAAAATTAAATTCTGAAAGTTCGATTATCTTCGGTATTATCAATACGAATTTTAAAAGCTTTTGAAATATTTTTCTTCAACTTTAAATTGAATATTCAAATTTTTATTCAACATTCAACAGATTAATTTTTTTCAAAATTTAATCACTAAATTCAAAGTTACATTCGGGATTCAAATTAAATCATCGTTCAAATATTTAAAATTAATTAAATATTCTCAATTTAATTTGGTCAAAATTCTGGGTCGTTACAGACTTCCCCCCTTAAAAGAATTTCGTCCTCGAAATTACAAGTTAGGAAAAATGGTCCTTAACTCGTCTACTATTTTTCCAATATCTAATAGTTTTATCAAATTTTCAAAACAAATCTCTCTACTAGAGATTCGTTATCATTTCTACTAACTTTCCTAACACTTTCATAATTTTCAAACAATATCGTTTACTTCAAAATTCAAATTTAAACTTAAATTCAAATTTCAAACTTTCAAAATTTCTCAAAAATTTTCTAACGCCCTAAATTTCCGAAAAATTTCGCCAGCGTCTCCTTTGCGCGGCTAATACGGCACGACTACAAAACGTCCCTACGGACTCTCAGATTTCAAAAAGAAAAAGAAAAAGCCAAGCGGCTAGACAAGAAATCATCAAAAACTCATATTATAATTCAAATACTTACCTTTTGTCGAGCAATTCAAATTTATCTGTGAAATAAATTTTCCAATCCCTTTATACGCCTGTATATCCTACTAGCCATTATATCTAGTTACAGCATTCAAACTATTTTGCAAATTCGATTACAAAATTTTCAATATAAACTACTTATATCATCTTTAGTTCACTATTGAAGTTATATCCATTATCTTCAATTTTACATTTCAAATTTTATTTGAATTCAATTTCACATTTCAATTTCTCATTTGAGTTCAATTCATAATTCCAATCTAATTTGGATTCAATTTACTTTCAATTCTGAAATATTGAATTTTATCAATTATCTGTCATTTACAACTGCACTATCTTAAATTAGTTCCAATTACTAATTCATTCGTCTTCAATTTGAATTTCATTCCAATCAGATTTCAAATATTCTATAAGTTATCAACTTATTTACATCTTGATTTATACAATCATTTATACATTCACATTCACAATTCCATTTCATTAAGGAATTTTATTCTCAATTATCTTCTTGGAATTCTATTTTCATTTATGAATCGTATTTACAATTCATATTCACAATTTTTGTTCATATATGAATTTATTTCCTTATACCTTCTATTCACATTTATAGATTTCATTTGTTAATGAACTTTAATTCCAATCACAATTACATAATTTACATTAACAATTTCTATTTGTATAAGTTATAAATTCAATCATATTCCATAAATATTCTTATACAGTATTCCAGAGTCTTTTCAACCTTTCAAAACCATTTTGAAAACAATTCAAATTTCATTTGAATTTCCAAAACAAAACCCCAAATTTTCCAAACACTTTCCGTTTAAAATAATTTGGCAGCAATTTCCTCTTTTGGAAACCCGAAAATGAATTCTAATGATGTGGCCATCATCATCAGGATTATTTTCCAGCGACCTAAAAGAGTTTAGAGCTTTCATCTCTCTAAAATACTTTTCAAAACCTTTGAAATTCATTTTCAACTCCAAAAAGATTTAAACTTTCCAAATCTACAAAATTTTCAAATTCTTTTCAAAACCTTTCCAAAAACTTCTCTGGAATTCCGTTTTAAATTACAATTCACATTTATAATTTACATTCTTTAATTTCATTTGTATGTGAATTCATTTCTTAACTTTGGAGTTATGATTTCAATTTCTTACTCAATTTCAGTGATGATAATTCACTATTATTACTTCCTAACATCCATGCAACCATATACTATAGTACTTCATAGAAAAACATTTCTTTTCTATACAAAAATAGTTTTGGGCAAAATTATTTCATTCACCCTATTTTAAAACAATACTGTGCCGAATTGTTCTATTCGAGTGTTTAGAGATCCCTATCAATGATCGTTAATTACTCGTATTGACCAGAATCCATATACCACTCAATAAATCAATCATCACAATATAAAACAATTTTATATATTCAATAACAAATACGCGCTCATATCTATTATTACACTCAACTCATTCTAGAGTACTACTGACTCTATCTCTAATGAGTAACACCCAACAGAGCAGGGTTGTCGCTGAACCATATGCTCTGATGCCAACTGTAAAGACCCGCAAATCCGTCTTCCGAAAACCCGACACTTCTACGTCCACTGTAGCAATTGCCGAACAATCGGATGGCGGAAACGCGAACTTTAATATTTAAAAGAAGAGGAGGAAGAAAAGATAGAAGAAAAGGAAAGAAGAACGACAACAGAACAAGAGCAGAAACAGAACAATATCAGAATCTCACTTATCGCAGCGGAACAATATATAATAGATAAATCAGTAATCTTTAAAACAAAGAACTATATCATTTTATACATACATCAATCATCAGAGTCAATATACAACAATGGACGGTTATATAACTTGTCCTCATACAGAATACACAGCGGAATAAATACTATCAGATACAAATACTACGTCTCGCCATCCAGCTTATCTCCAAAGCTCCAGAATATCCAGAATATCCTGATAATCTAACTCTAGACTGCCCGTGTGGAAATTGGTGGGCACCCAGAGTTTAGAAGGGAAACAATAAACTTCGAGTCAGTCATGGTGACTGGTGTGAGATCGTAAAACAGTTATTCTTTAAAAATAAACAACAGAAGAATTTAAAGTCAAATTCGCAATGCTTTTGGAAAATGAAACTACCATAAGACCTCCCGCCACACACACAATGCAAACGCAGACTTGGAGGAGATTTCTTCTTATGATAGTCAAAGATGCTTACTACGCGAAAATCAAATTCTTTTTGGATATTATTATTAGTGCATAGTGTAGAAAACATTTCGAAAGTAGAATATAAATCTTAGCCAGCATAGGTACCATTATAGTATGCTTGCTATAGCTGCCATATTAGATGGCAGGTTCTACAACTAAAACCGTACAAGTCACGTATTGTTTCTTTGGATTTCCAACAAATGGCCAGGCTAAGGAACTTCCTATCCACGATGGGTACGTCCCTGGAATAGACGACCCGAGAACCTAACCGGATCTCTGCCAACACAAGGCCGGGTTACCTCTGCAAAAATAGGTAACTACTGACACGCGTATGCCATCCCCCGATCGTCACCGATCTTCCCGAGGATCCCCGATTCGCAACAAACCACATAGTAATAAAAATGCAGTAACCACAGAGGTTAAGTATCTGGGCTCCATACCATGATACCACCTTTATCCAGAAGGAATGACATACACTAAGGGGCGCTACTCCCTAGAACCTTGCCGCATTCTTCCTGTTTCGACCATTTCCGGGGTGTGAGGCTCGATGAAGTCTCGTCCACAAAGCTACGCTTTCTTAAAAAGCCCTGCTTCGGGTCAAACAAAATGATCAACCTATGATCACAAAGATATAAGATCAAACAAATGATCATATCACAAATGATCAAACACTGATCATTTCACAGCAACACTCAGTATGCCACGTTACCAAATTGGGATATATCGCTGATAAATTTCAACTACATAACCTCTGAGCTCGTACGTCTCAGAGAAGGGTGTTAAGCTAAGAGAATAAATTCTCCGCCACCAACAGATATGTATTTGAAAGAAATCAGCTTTATATCTCAAATTGTAACGTCAGACACACAATCCATACAAGTCTGTTCCGGGATCGAACAGAACCGAAGGCACTTCTCACGAAGCCCTTGCAATTCCGGATAATTTTCAATCTCGTCAGGACTTCCCGTCACTAAGGGTGATAAAACCTCTAAATCGGAGATCAGCCGATGTAGAGTAACTCGACGGTAATCCTTCCGTTTTCAAAAATATCCGGTCTTCAACACCGGTCTTCGAATGCAATTCATCACGACGTATCACATATTCGGAATGGGTTATACGACCCCATGGTCCTTTCCCGGCTAACCCGAATAGTGAGCGCTTATTCAAAAATAAGTGTGGCATTCAAATTCATCCAATTCACAACAAATACCTATCTAAAGGTAATTATTGATAGTCGGTTATTTAACTATCAATAAAGATGCGCAACATCATCAGATTCCAAATAATTTTCCAAATTATTTAATCTTCCAAAAATATCTTTACTAGATATAAAATTTCCACACTTCAAAAATAAATCAATATTTATTTTTAAAGAAATTCTCATTTCTTTTATAAATTCCATAGTGAATTTATATCTTTCAAAATATCTACTGATATACGATTTTTCAAATCGATTCCAATATTCATTTTCAATTTATCTTTAAGAAGATAAAATCTCAAAACGTTTCATTTCATTCTGGAAAAGTATTTCCATATTTATAAAAAAATAAGTGTTTCACAAATCATTTATTTCCAACATTTAGAAAATATTCGATATACTTAAATCAAATTAAGTATATATCTCATTCTTTAAGGAAATCATTCTTTAAACACATTTTATTTGAGTCAAAACGAATGTTACGTAAAACATCGTTACGACGACTCAAAATCATTAGTATAGGGATTCGAATTTTTAAGATAGATATGTACATCCCAATACTATATAAAAACATTTCCCTTCGGAAATCATTTACTATAACAACAGTGTTATAGTCCATCATTTTCCTTCTTCCTCGAAAACGTCTATTTCAACAATAAATGTTGAAATCTATGATTTCGATAGTTCACACGTTTTAAAACATCTTTTAAAACAACTTCATTTAACAATATTCCTTTTCCCAAAATATATTGATTTTATTCAATCATATATATTTACTGTCCAAATTCGTGAATATAATCACTATCCCAATTTTAACAATTTCTACACATTTAACTTAAAGGATAATTCGCTGTCCAAAACCCCGAATATATCTCCTTTAATAACTTCAATGTTAAATTTATCAAATTCTATTGATTTTGAATTTATAAAACAATGTTTATAAATCCCATTTCTATTTATAAAACTTCGATTTCTAAATTTTCCAATTCAACTTATATAACTCAATTATATACCGGAAGTTTATATTATAAGTTAAGAACTTATAATCCATTTATTCACAACATCTATTCATTTCTCATCTAAATGTCAAAATCCCATTTATAAGATAATTGCTTATAAATCTTTTTGTTTCACAAAATCTATCCATTTAATAACTTCACAATTTATGAATCAATAAATTTCAATTCACTTATGGAATCCATTTTTATTTGACTTTAACACTTAATAAAACTCATTTCAAAATTCCAATATTGTTTATTTATAAAAATATCAATTTTTATAAATCTTTTATATGAATTGTTTAAAATACTTCAACAATTCCAATTTAAACTATTTCATAATCTTTATCAATTGTTTGTTTCAAAAATAACATTTTTGTCGTATTTCACAAAAATCACAATTTTACTAACATTAAAATTTTTAACATTTATTTATTTAAAATAAACCAATTCAAAAATTTCAATAAAACGTATATTTCTACAAATCACTTTACAAATCCTTTTAAAATCCAAAATCGTTATTTTTAGACTTTAAAAATGGATCCGATGATGCAACGCATCAAATAGTCAATCATGGCATTCAAAAACATCATATATCAATATGATAATCAACAAATATCACAATATCTGTAAACAATAAATACAGTTGAGGAATCCTGTTGGATCCCTCCAACCTGTTTCCCTACATCCACAGACGTTAGCACAATACCAATTCCGCTCCAGTACGGAATTATCGCGGTATATAGGTTTTTATAAATCCGCTTACTAACGACGCAATAGGGTCTCATCCGCTATACGAGGCGGGAATCAATCAATCCAATATATACATATGCCAATATGTATATATTGCTATATATAGATATATCCTATAATATCTAATATCACATCCAAGCATCAATCAATAACTGCAATTCGAATTTAAATCTGAGTGAGAAGATCTCACCTTAGCTTTTTATTTTGCCATCCAATCCAATCCTTCTTTTGTTTTCTCGATTTATAGACCTCCATTTATCCGAATCGAAATCACGACTTTTGCCCAGCATCACGAGAGAAACCCTACTGTCCGAGTTCGCCATTGCGACCATCTTCCTTCGCTCGAACGACCCCACAACTACCACCCCTTAGACGAACTCGCTGTCGAATTGCCTGAGATCGATCAAACTACACCCCATCGCCATTTCTCGCGACCCTGCTTCTGACAAAGACATGGACCCCACTGGTTTGCGACCACGCGTGACCCCACATCGACAAACCCAGATCGACCCCCACGGTGCCACCATACGTGCCGCCGATCCCCTTTCTTCATCGCGAACGTGCTGCCCCAAATCCCATCGCGATCGCCAACACGAGCTGCCGCGTCCACCTAGCCTAACGAAATCTCGATTCCAAATCACGAGACCCCCCCCCCCCCACTTAATCGCGAAGCCTCCTCCTACTCGCGACTCCATCGCGCGGTGATGCCGCCATCGCCTGCTCCTTGCGATGCCTTTTTCTTAAATTTCGAATGGATTTGTATTGAGCAGAGGAAGGTGAAGCTCGATTCTTTCTTGACGTTTTCTGATTTAGATTTTTGTTTGAAAAGGATTTTAAAAGGTGAAGGGGGATTTCGATTTCTTTTCGAATTGGATTTAACAGGCTTCGGCCATTGTTTTTTTTATTTCCTTAGAGAATTTCGAATTGTGAAGAAAACTCGGCTACGATATAGAAGAAAGGGAGACACGAGAACGTGCTTTAGCAGGAGAACGTGCTTGCACGATTCCTTTACGTGATCTCTGCGTGATTTTGGCGTGAAATTAGGCACGAGGTTAGGGACGCTGTCGTTCGTTTTTAAATTTTAAATTTAAATTTTAAACTCAATTTGTTTCGATACAACTTTCAACGCGTTTACCTGTCGTATTCTCACATAACAGCTCCAAATACGACGAAATTTGAAATCCAGTAATAATACAATATTACGGACCCAATGGAACTGGTTTCGTCGAATTCCGAGACTGTGCCTCGGACGGCTATTTTTAAATATCGATTCGAACAATAAAATTTAAAACTGAGCAAAACAGTTTAAAATTAAATTCTGAAAGTTCGATTATCTTCGGTATTATCAATACGAATTTTAAAAGCTTTTGAAATATTTTTCTTCAACTTTAAATTGAATATTCAAATTTTTATTCAACATTCAACAGATTAATTTTTTTCAAAATTTAATCACTAAATTCAAAGTTACATTCGGGATTCAAATTAAATCATCGTTCAAATATTTAAAATTAATTAAATATTCTCAATTTAATTTGGTCAAAATTCTGGGTCGTTACAAAAGCTACTAGAGTGGCCTCTCCCCTACTCAGAAACTCGAAAATCAATGTCGATGATGCATGCATTCATCATCGAAATTATTTTCCAACGACATAAGTGGGTTCTGGACTTCTATTTTCTCAAACTTCTTTTGAAATTTCTTCGAAATCATTTGAAACTCATTAAAATCATTTGAAACATTTCATATCCGGAAAAATACTTTCAAATCATATTATTTATTATTTCAAAATCTTAAAACCCGTTCCAAAATGCCGGAGTTCAATCACTCAAATTCAGATTCAAAACCTTGAGTTATAAATTATTTTATATGAAACCATTTCTTATATAACTTTCAAAATTTCAAATCCTTTCAAACTTCAAATTTTCATTTTAAAAAGGTATATAATCCTTATCGAAAACATTTCATCTTTATATATAAAATATGGTCATCCTTATCAAAATAACAATTTCGATGTATACAAATTTTCAAAATACAATCAACCACAAATTTCCAAGGAATGATTCAAGGATGGATTCCAAAATAAAACAGAGATTCAAATTTAGAGGAAATCTAATCAAATAGAATTCTGATTCGAAGATAAGTCAAACGAAGATGAGATAATTAAATTACCAAATAGAGGGTGGATAAGCCTATATAAATCGCGGGCGACCTTAACAGGGTCAACCGTGACTCCAGGGATATAATCGATGCGAAAATCTAAGGCAAATCGACCTTCGATCGCCAGAGATAGAATCCAGGTATAGCAGAAGATAGATAGCATCGTAAACCGAGGATACGAAAATCTCCGGTGAATCAATGCCAATTGTAAGGGAGTTTCACCCCTTTACAAATCATTCAAAGATTGGCGGGATCGCCGGTCTTTATAGAGGTCATTCAAAGTGGAGTTATGGAATGCTCTAAAAATCAAAAGAATAGAGTTAGGGGAGACAGGAATGTATTTCAGAACAAGTGGGAGCGTTCCAAAATTCAAAGGAATCCTAATTCGAAGAAATCCCAACCAAGATAGAAGTTTAGAATTTTAAGGAAATCTTAATCAAAGAAATTACTAACAAGGCGGATACGAAAGGGATAAAGTCCGAAAAAAGTTCTTTCAAAACAAGAAAATTTTATATCAAAATAATCTTTAAAAATCCTTTAAAAAATCATTTGGAAATCATTTTATACTTCGAAAATACGTTCTCTCACAAAGGAATGATTCTGAGATTGATTTCACTCATTCTAGGGTATTTCTACCCTATCTCTAATGAGTTTTTGCTCCGCAGGCTAAAGTTTTCCTAAAACCAAAGCTCTGATACCAAATGTAACGACCCACTATTTTGGACCATTCAAATCGACAATAATCCACACATGTCGGACTTGAATAATTCAAAATAATAGATTGTAATAAAATTTGGAGAAAATAAAATCAAACACAGAACCATAGACACAGAATATCAGAATAACTCGCAGCGGAAATAAAATACCATAGTAGTTCATGAAGCTACTACCAACATATTCTCAAAACATATATAAAATATCATAGTTTAAAAATGGATACAATAGAAGTATGGATACATAAATCAATAATACAGGGACAATACTGAATAGGAAATAACTGGAAGAAGTAGACGAATAGATAGATAGATAAGCTCCAGCAAAACTCTAGCTCCAGAAGGTGAATCCAAAGCTGTGATTCTCAGGCTGACCCGAGCGTAAAGTAAAACACAAACACTCGAGTCAGGACATACATACTTATACAATGTAAACCAACTCAAGTGAACTGTAATAGTAATGCACAATAACTTAAAGGATGCTTGGGATCGCCCATCCTTTAAGGATCCGTCAAACCATCAATTAAGTAGTAATAAACACTATCATAGAAATATCCATATTAAAATAAACAGTGCAAATAACAGTGTAAATGTACCCGTGGTTATAAATTTCAAAACGATTTATAATTCCAAATTAAAATCATTCATTTAAACCATTAAAAAGTGAAGTCATTATACTTACAAATCAAATATTCACTTTCCAAAAATTTAACCTTTACTGAGCGCATTTATTCACTTAAATACTTTAAAAACAATTTAAATTTCAGCTTTCGCAGCACTTAGAAAATGCTGCTATTAGTTACATTTCAAAACAATTCAATTCAGCAAAGACAGCATTTAAAGACTCCTGTAATAGTTCAGGGTTCAAATTAAAGGATTTAATTCAATTCAGCAACAAATAAACTTCAATTTAAACCATTTTATCTTATAAAATTTCATATTTTCCACTTTAAAAATGGTCATTTAAACACCCTTTAACTTACGATTTTTATAAAGTAAATTTCACAAATAAATATCAAATTTCAATAATTCACTTATTACCTTCAAGTGTACAATTTTTCTATTCTTTGCATTTTAACAATTTATTTAACACTTAAATTTTTATACTACCATTTCATAAATTAAACTTAATTTCCATTTTATTTAATTTACTTAAACTTCCAATTTAAAACAAATCACCAATTTCCAAATTAAGTTATATTCCAAATTTCCATTTAACTATCCATTTATTTAACATTTTAAACCAATTCAATTTTTCTCACTTTAACTTATCAAATTTATTTTACCTTTCAAAATTCATTATTTGGATACCATTTAACCTATAATTTTATTAATTTACATCTTAATTAAATGAACAACCAATTTTAATTATAATTCCCTTACATACAGTAAAAATCCACTATAAGTTGCTTAACTTTACTTTACAATAACTTGATGTTTTCTTTTACCTTAAATTTATGCAATTCATACATCAATTATCAATTACCAAGTTAAGCTTATAATTCCATTTTTATTTAAATTCCCATTATTAAGTTAAATCAAACTTCCACACTACAACTCAAACCATCTATTAACTTATACAATTTAACCCTTTTAGAAAATCACTGCTTAACATTTTATATCCAATATAAGTCAAATTTCATATTTTTCCATAAACAATACATAAAATTTATAAGAAAACATATTTTGAAATCAACCACGGGTCCGGATAATATTTCACACCTAAATCAAGTGATATGGAAAATATCATTTAAATCCGTAATCAGTGAAATTCCGGGTTTCGATTATTTCAAACCCGCAATCCCAAGACAAATACAAATAAATAAAAATCATTCAGGCCTATCATTTCAGCCCATAATGATTTTTCCTATTCTAAAGTCCGTTCGGGTATGTATCATTTCAACCCATAGTGATTCTATTCTACAGGGAACTTGAAGTGTGAGAACAGAATAAAATAAACAATATAGCAACATATAGCAGTATCAGATAATATGATAGGTTACTATACAGGGTTAACATCATATAACTTATAACACAGGCAATTATAACATAATATAATAGTTCTACACGTTCAATTGTTGTCAATTCACATTTGCATAAGTATAAATGTCAGGTGAGATTACTCACCTCTTTAAAGCTGGAGTTTGCAAACAACACACACAAAAGAGAACCCCGAAAGCACGATAGCACGATTTGATTCAAGTGGGAAGAGAGCCAAGATGTATATCTTGTATGTAAACAATAAAACAAGACCATACATAAATATAAATACAATACCAAAATTATTGAAACAAATTGAAATAGAGATAAACAAAGACATCACCAAGTTTCAAACAAGTTTTGCTTGCTCTTGACTCAACATGTGCTCGGCCTTAAGGCTAAATTGGTTCATCCATGACATGTTTCAGGTGGTAAATGATCAGGTTTGGACTGAAAATAACGAGGCTTGGTCAAGAATAGGAAGGGTTTGGAAGTTACAAAGTGCGGAAGGTCAAAAGGCAAGGTTAGAAAGGGTTTTGGTTCAACTTGGGCTCGGTCAAAGGCATATTTGGGCTCATCCATAGGATGCTATAGGTCAGGTCAGAGGTTAGTAATGGTGTTCATAGGTGGTTCTTGATGGTGGTGGTGGCTAAGGAGGTGGCTGTGGCAAACAATGAAGGTGGTGTTGCATATAGGGCTCGGTTAGCCTGGTTTTGTGGAGTTTTCATAGTTTTTGTGAAGTTTTGTTCAAGGGAAGGCCATGGCACTTTCAGGTCAGAGGAGTATGGTGGTTAGGCCATGGATTAGGTGGGGAAGAAGTGGTGGTGGTCGGTGGAGGTGATGGTGAAGGGGTTAGGCCGAGAACCATATGTGAAGATCAAGCAAAATCAAGTGAAAAACAAGGCAAAACAAAGAAGAAAAGTGGAGAAAAGAGAAGGAAGCCATTACCTTTTTTCTCAGATCTAAAAATAGGTGTGTAAAGTGAAATAAGAAGAGATTTTTTCACGTGAATTTCATAAAGAAAAAAGTTACGGCAATCAAGGAGAAGTTATGGTAGAAAATCAAGGGATGGGAAGATAAAAAGGTAATAAATCAAAACGTAACATAAGCTTTTAATTAAAAATAGGTAACGTATCTAAATTTGATTTGTTTCCCATCTATTTAATAGAATATATACCAAAGAAATATATTAATAAATACATACCGTTTCTATAAACACTATATAAATAAATAAGAAAACGGTTATAGAAACGTATAAATTAATTTTATTTACATCTTTGTATGTTACTTAATTTACAAAGTACATATCCAAATGAAACAAAACGGACAAATGTTGTAAATATATACATAACATGAAATGTTACATATATATACACAATTATAACATGATATATCAACCAAAAATATTACTTGTATTAATTAAAATAAACATTTAAAGGTATGCCTTTTAAAACAATAACGTGTATATATATTTGAAATTTCTTTCCAAGAAATAAATAGGGATCTAAATACTTATCCATTTAATTACTAAATGAATGTATAAATAATTAAAATAGAAAGATAATGTAGAGATAGATATTACGAAGAATAAAGAAATAGTTTTAGGAAAAGTAGGAAATAAATAAAGAAAATACTCTATTTAATGGAAACTAGAATTAAAAATTGTAAATACAATTCAACTGACTTTAAAAAACTTCAACAAC
This sequence comes from Allium fistulosum, assembly GCA_030737815.1. NCBI lineage: Eukaryota > Viridiplantae > Streptophyta > Magnoliopsida > Asparagales > Amaryllidaceae > Allium > Allium fistulosum. The sequence continues at coordinate 356,330,932 of CM060906.1, forward strand.
ACTTCTAAATAAATAAAAGTCAAGTAAATAAAATAAATGCTGAACAAAATAAAGTATAAATGAAAATAAAATAAGGTCTTAAGAAAATAGAAAAAAATAAATAAAGAATTACCTTAATTAATTGAAACTAGAAATTAAAAACTGTAAACAAAATACCACTGACATTGGAAATTTAAATTACACTTTTAAAAAATGTTTTAAAAATAAAATATATGCAAAACATATCATGTTACACAAATTAGAACATTATTTTACAAACAAAAATATTATTTATATAAATTTAAAATAAATAATTTGTTAAATAAAACAATTTACACACAATATTGTAAAAAGCATAACTTTCACAATATTAATTCGATTTGAACGAAACAAAAAGCAGTATTCTTGAAATTAAATCTATTTTCATAATAAAAGATAAAATTAAAAATTTCAAATTTAAAAGTCAAAGTTTGACCATTTTGACCAAAATCCACTTTTTTGCAAAATATTTTATTTAGTCCTGTTTGGAATTATAATTCACATTAAAATCAAAATTTATATCTAAAATAACAAAATTTATTCTTTTAATAAATAAAATAAAGTTTTTAAATCAGGGAATTCAATTAAAATAATTAAAATATACAATTAAAATAATCACAAAATACAGGGTTGTTACAAATTCTAGCCCCCCTTATGGGCCTCTAAATCATTACAAGCCCGAATAATGTTCGTTGCATTTAAATCCAATTTAAACGCGTACCGATATCATATATCGATTAGTATATTTATAACTATTATAAATACACTATTTAATATTGTTTAACACATCAAATAAAATTTTATAACTAGTATTTCATAAATACTAATTAATTTATAAAAATTACGAATTAATTAAATCAGGTGGTAAAAGGAGTATTCAACGTTTTGGTCGTGTGACTCTTAGGTGTAAATTTGTTCAGCGGTTAATATCGAACAATTCAAATATTAACGTTCACACGTCACTTAGTAGCTGGTTTGACATTATGGCCAAATTTATCGCTTACTTGGTTGTGGTAAAATCCAATTTTATTTTATTAAGCGTTATCCGATAGTGACAATTATTTACACTAATTCTTTTCATCAAAACGATATCACTTTAGATTTATGGAATTTGGTAATGGTCAAAATTCCAATATCGTCCATATTCAACTCTACAAAAACAAAGTCCTTGGTTCAATAATAACAATTATTATTAACTAAATTGCTCTAGCCAGAGACTTTGACTTTGATTTGACTTCAGTTGACAATGGTACTAACCTTATATAACTGAGGGGACAAATCCTCTTTTCAATGGTGTTTCACTTCCAATGCTTCCACTTGACCCAACTTTAGTCATTCGATGGACGCCGTGCCATGATGTAACTATAATCAAAGCGAAGCTTCTACGTTGAATATCAACAGTATTCTCAACTTAAGAGAACTATGTAATTTTGTCACATCTATATTTTTCGTTTGACCTTAGTTATACCAACTAACAACAAACTATCGAGTGAGTCATTCCATAGTTATCCAATATCTATTAGTGCGAAACCCCTTGGTGCCCCTAGTAGCCATGAGCAATACACCATCCAACATTTGAAGAGTGTTACATACTTTAGTCTCAATGGATGTAACAATATCCAGTCTCTATACATCTTAACTAGGAATATTTAAAATGACGTGTTTATTTCATTATGATAAATCATTCATGGTTACAACGCATTGTAACTACTATCACAAAATATACCATTTATGGATTTTCTATTAAATATACTTTTCATTAAATTAATTAATTAATATACAACACATTATATCAAGTGTATAATAGAAAGAAAACAACTTTTATTCCGAACAAGATTGATTATCAAGTTAGATATATGTAACAATTATATAATTTCCCCTGGGGCATACTCTTTCAATCTCCCACTTGTACTTGGGGTCAATTACGGAATCTCAATCCCATCCCTTCGATCCGTTTGATGATATCCAATAAGGACTTTTTTTTAAATTCACCCATATTTTCTGCTATGGACTGACCCAGTTCCAACAATGGTATCAAAGCGCAATAGCCTATGTGGTCAAAATTAGTCATGTTAGGGTTAACTATTAAGCTCATAGCCCAAAGGTTTTTCGTTATAGAAAAGGCCCAATTTGAATTAGGCCTTGGGCAAATTTTCATAATTGTTGGAAAATTGAAAATATAAAATATAAAATAAAATATATACATATTATAAATGTTATAATAATTCAAAATTTTTGAAAATTGATATAACTTAATTTCGAAATTTATAAAATTTATTAGTATGATTAATAAAATTAATTAATTAATTAAGTTAATTAATTAATAAATGTATACATATATTATATATTATGATATATGTTATGTTGTTCTGAAATGTTTAAAATAACATAAGTATACATGTATGTATATGAAATGAATTTCATAATTAGTATAATTTAATTAAATTTTTTTAATTTTAAGCAAAATTAATTAAAGGTTTATTAATTAAATAAATAAATTCAAGGTTAATTAGTCAAATAATATGTACATATACATAATACATGTGTTATACTACAAATGTTATAATATATAATAAAACTAAATATAAATGTTATATTAAGTTAATATAAAATTAATTATTAATTAATTAAAATTAATTAAATAAGTTTTAATTAATTTATTATTATACATAACACTATTATATAAGTTAATTAAAATATAAAAGTTATATAATAATAAAACTTATATAATATGAATGCATAAACTAAAGGTGAAACATCTAAGAAACACTAAATAGACTTAAGGAATAAATATTTACGTAAATGTACGTATACCGTGATTTCAGATGTGTCTGACACTTGAATCACGAGAGTAATTCATAAAGAATTATATTATTCCATAAGTCATTATCACTTGATATTAAATATTAAAAATTATGAATCTTCAATGTAATGTTGTCCTCTACCGTATATATACTAATAAATTACTTGCATACTCCTTAGTTGTTGAGCAGACTTAAGCTAGGGATGTTATATGTAGTATTATTAATATATTGAATAGACAAGGTAAGATAACTATATGTATTTGTTAAGCAGACTCAAGGTACATATACTATACTTAGGTCGTTGCGATATAGTAGGTACGAGTGAATAATCTCATCTCGATTTGTTGAGCAGAATCAAGGTCGAAGCAGATTTTAAACAAGGTACCAAAGGGTTAGGAGTTGTATATGATACAATCGATAAGGAGTTATCCATCGTCCGTGGAGCTATGACTTATTGAGCAGACCTAGGTCGGAATTCCAAGACGGATAAGTCCTAACACTCACTAGTGAAGTCGAAAGACTTCTATGTTTCGACTTAGGGTTTGGCAAAACATAAAAGACTAGTGTGAGCCTTATTGGCAAAATGAAATGATAACATTAAACCTTTCTAATATTGTAAGAACATATGCTATACAATGTTATAATAATCTACATTGATAAATTTGTGCATTTAATATGATTGATAAAATGTTTATCAATTAAGATATACAAATGAACTGAATTGAAGATTGACAAATAGAAAAATAATATATATTCTTACTGTATACTTCTTGCATGTTAATGTTTTCTATACACATGCAAGTACCTAATTTTACAACTACTTAATACATTCATAATTTGGCCGCTTATGTGTTTATTTGATCGAGACCGTATATTGCATTCTATGATCTCTGAACTCAAAAGCGAAAGAGACTATGGATATCTGATCCATATACTATCACATATAAGTATTACGTGTTCATCCGAAATAAGCAAATAAATCATAGTGCAAGATTGAATATTCATTTGATTGACTACGATAAAGATCACATTGTGTTAAAAGTAATACAAGACCAAAACTACAACATAGATCTAAGGACACGATCGTTGATATGTTAGTTTAATCAGTTTATGCAAAGTGCAACATATTCGATGTCCTTAAATGTTAACAATGTTTGAGTGCACTTTTGTAAAGAGTTCGTTATGATATTGTAGTAAAGTTTTTCTTTTGAATGGTCGACCATTTAGAAAGAAAAACGAACGAACAAGAGTGGATATGATTTAAAGGTACAGTTGGGATGAAGAGAATGAATGTCACTTCTGCTTCATAAAGAAACATCGAAAACAGAAATTATAAAATAATAATTGATACCTAATATTGGAATAAGAAATATGATTTCTATTTCAAAATATATTTTCATATAGAAAATTATTTTATATGAGGTTTATTTCTTTGAGTTCAATATATTTGATCAAAGAACTCTCTATTGTGAACTAATTGCAGTATATGAAATAAATAATATATATTAAGTGAATGATGGACCTTCGAATCTAGTACACTATTAGTAATGGCGGACATAGTGGGAGCATGTTATATAACACTTATTGATTACATCAAGTTACAAAAAATATTTTCGTAAAACACACAACACATTATTTATAAAATAATGAAACTATTTTTCGACGTCCACTGAAAAATAGACATAGTTATATTTCAGTGTGAATATTATGAATATTCTTTATGAAATAAAAATATAATGTCGTATTTTTTTTTCACTACAAAGTGATGCAATTGAAAATACTGAAGTATATAAAATTATCTACAATTATTTTGGAATCATAGACCAAGCCGTAGTTTTGAGAAATAACTTTTGTTATATGATTACGAATCATACGGTACTAGTTAATTATACCTCAAATAATTAAGGGTTATTCACCCATCTAGAGGGAGCGTCATAAGAGTTGATAAACTCTTCAGATTGATACATATAGATGTCTGCAATCGTAAGTCTATTAATACCAAAACGATTTCATATACTTCGTTATATTTGACGATGAGTTATCACTGACATGGTCATGTGTATTTGATACACATGTAGTATGTCCATGGCAAACTCATAAAGTATAAAACGAAAGTGAATAAAATAACATGCAATAAAATAAAATGATTCGATTTGATCAAATCGGTGAGTACATCAGAAAGAGTTTCAAAGGTACCTAAAAAACGATTCAACCACAAGAGTCACTTGAAGTTGAGTTAACTTCTTTCAATAAGATCGTTTACTTAAGAGTAGTACACAAGGTTTAAATTAATATCATCCAAATAATAGTTTGCAAAACCCACGAGATATGGGTTTATAAGAAACCCCTACATATCATAGGCCAATGAATTGGCAGGTTGTGCGAGTCGAAAGACTGTACGTAAGGGATCTTAAATGAATCATCCCAAGAGAATTTTGGGATCGATAGTCATTAGATGACTAATTTATGTTGTAAACATAAATATGTTGTGAACTAATGCAAATCAGTTTTATATAAGGCAATTCATAAAATGCTTATGAATGCCCATTCCTTTGTACTAAGAAACAACTGTTGTACTTAACTTAGTTTTTTTTCTTTTCATTTTTTTTTAAAAATTCAAAAAAAAAGTCAAATTCCCATTTTGTAAATACAAAAACAAATGTCTTTTTCCTTTTGGTAAATATTTGAAAATCTGAAAACTTAAAAAATAAAAAAAAATTCTTGTATATATGTATGTATTTTTCATAATAAACACCTTGGGTCATGTGTTCACACTCCTGTGTTCACTCGCCATGCTCTGTACCCTTCTCACATAAGCCCGAAAGGTAGTGCACGATCGGTATATCTGGCCTCAGTTTACCTGAGTTAGGCGTATGTATATAAACAATTCTTTTATTAATAACGCCTACAGTCGATAAGTGTTCACACTTGTGTGTTCACTCGCCACGCTCTGTATTCCCCTCACGTAAGTCCGAAAGGCAGTGCATGGGTAATATATCTAGCCTCGGTTTATCCGAGTTAGGCATAAGTAAATATTGTTAATATCAATAAATTTTCAAATAAAAAGTTAGAGGGAGTAAGCAAATGAAATCCAAGCACTATTTTAACTTATTTGATTTGACTTGTTATTGAAAAGAAATGAAAATACCACTTTGATAAACTTTGATAATCGAATATGGATCTATTTCATAGTTACACTGTGTTATCAACCGAAACAACGAGTTAAACTATACTATATTTGCTTTGATGACTTCTTTTTTGTTGGAAATTTTGACAAGTAAAAGGTTTTAAATTTCTTGATAATAACCGTAACTTATATTTAACTTATTTATGTCTATTTAAAAGTAAATCTTTCATTTGTAAATATTTCCAAAAACTCGCATTCATCTCTTTGTAAATATTTCCATCCTGCATTTAAATTTTGTGGGTAGTATCCGCTGAAAACCCTCACGAGACAACACTCGTCCTACTTGGGACACCCAGAGGTTTAACGGCTTGTTGCATACGCTCAAAACAATCATGTTTCCTACGAAAACGGATTTATCTTAGTTTTTTTTCTTTATTCGAGGACGAATAAAAAGATGTGTGAGGGTATTTGATGTGCAAGTAAATGTGCATATTTTTACCACCATATTTTATCGATTTAAATTAAATAAATGATCATATTGGGTATTTTAACTTGTTTAAACCAAAATTCAAATTATTTTAAATCGTCACATATTCATCTTTATCAGGGGCAAAATGGTTATTTTGTACATATATTAATTTTTTAAAATTTAATTGAAAATTTCTATGTTATTTTATAGGAATTTAAATTCAAATACAAGTGGCTTCATGAAGATATATGCATGCACAAGAGTGAATACAAAGGAATGAAGATGGAAATAATTCATTTAATGGATCATGGAGGACCCCAATTACCCACCTACCTCAATGTACACTTAGGAGCTAATGCACATGCTAAAAGGCCATTAAATCTTCATGCACACTTAATGAATGATTACTTGAAGCTAATGATTACTTGGTGGTCACACTACCCCAAGAGTATTTTGGGCATTCCCCAAAAAAGTGGATTAGGATTTCATACATGTATAAATACCCCTTATCTTCATGTAATTAGCTCTCTCTTCTTTAGTCTCTTCTCTCTTAGGCTCTCTTCCTCTTAGCCTCCACCTTCTTCTTAGTTAGGTTTTAATTTAGTTTTATTTTATTTCTATGCAAGTTGTAATCTTTAGTGTAGAAATAAAAATGGCTTCTTAGCCTCTTTTCTTTTATGCAATTTTCTTTAATGTCTTTTTATTTCATGCTCTTCATATTTATGCAAGTAGAGTAGCTCTCAATTTACTTTCATTAGCTTGCATTTTTATTTTCTTCTTATTTCATGTTGCTGTCTACATTTGTGGATATTATAACAAATATGAGAGGCTAAACCCCTTCAATTTAGGGGTAATGGAGCTCTCTTGAATCATGTAGGTGCAAAATAATTTTTCATTTATGTCTCTTTTGTGCTTAATGGAAAGTTAGATATTTGTGTGATTTTGTGTTTAATATTGAGTTTGATAGCTTATGTTGTTCAAAACAAATAGTCTATGCTTAGTCATATGAATCACTAATTACCTCTTCATCTACATATGATCATGGTAATGGAAGTGGATTTAGAATCAAAATTTGATGGTTTATGTTTCTAATTCAATAGTTAATAAGCCATGCTTAAAATAGATTCTACTTTTAATTTCATGTCATTTTCGTTAAAGTTAGTAAGTGGGTTAGACAGTGCATTAAAATTTGATGGTTTAAGTGTGTTAATTAATAACACAATTAGGCCATGCTTATGGCAAATGCATCAATTAAACTCACAAATGACCAAAAAGAGATCATAATTTCATTATGTTGATTTATGTGATCATGAGAGAGGATTCGCCTCTAAATTGCTCTTTAATCTCATATTTTTATTCTCCTTAGTTTTAGTTTGTTTTTACTTTTTTTTAGTTAGTTAACAATCCCTCAACTTTGGTTTAATATGATTGAATAGAATTTCAAAATCTAAACAATTCCCTGTGGATCGACCCGTACTCACATACGTGCTACAATCGTACATCGTGCGCTTGCGGTTATTTTAATTTGAAATTTATCGACGATTTTCTAAACTGATATAAATTTCGTCGTTAAACAAGTTTTTGGCGCCGTTGTTGGGGAGTTAGTTTTGATTTTAATTTCCTATTCTTCGAATTATTGTTGTTTGATTTTTGTGTGTTTTGTTTTGTGTGTGTTTGCATTTAAAAAAAAATTTGTTGTGTGTTTTTTGATTTTTGTTTGTGTGTTGTTATTATTTTCTGGTGGTTTGTTCATTTGCATTTCATATCAGAAACAAATAAAATAAAATAAAGCAAATATATATATATATATATATATATATATTTCATTTTCATTTACAATTTGCATTTTCAGTTTACATTGTACAGTTTGCATTTTATATTTCTCTGTTTATTTTGTCATTTACATTCACTGTCTCTAACAACTCCTTTCACTTGTACAAGTTTTTCACAGCAACCCTTATTTATCAACAAACATTTCACTACCGTGCTGCTACCCACCATTGCCTCTGTCCATGCATAATACATAATTGCTAGCCACTTGACAACAACCTTCACTCCGACCACACAAATTCTACACGAAACTGCCTTATTCATCAACATTTCACAACAGTCAGCCCACTATTTTCTTCCATTCAAACAACAACAATCACCCTGCCTCCTACACTCCATTTCACAACTTCATTTCACATCCAAACTGAATTTCTTCTTGCCTCCAACCATCTCCTTCATCTCCATCAACCAAACCCACTTCTCCTCACAATCACCCACTACAACCATTCAACCACCTCCTTCTCCATAATCAATCAACAAACAATCACCTCTGCAATCAACAATCACCGCAGGAGCCAAACCCGACTTCATTATACAACTTCAGAAACTGCTCTAACAACAGTAACCTCACCTTGAAACCATCAAATACAACATACATACCCAACACAACATCTACTTAACAAATCTTTGCCATCACTTCTCCACCTAACTGCTTTATCACCCCTAGCAGCAATCACAACTGACATAGTGCACACAATTCTGCCATCCCCTTCCATACACTATTGCAAACTGTGCATATACATCTCTATGCATACACCGGCTACTACATACTGTTGCATATATTGTGCTGCCCCTGCCTCACTTTCTCTACATCATCAACTTCACCATCCTAGTCCTACCAAACTGCTGTCATCATTATCCCACTACCCTCTTCGACCAAGTTCATATCATCAACAATCCATATACCAGTGCCAAGCTACAAACTGCCAAACTACACCACTGCTACGAACCACACTCCGAACAAGTTTGCGACAATAGTGCTGCTCCAACTATACAATGCTTCTACCACACTCTGCAATACTTTTCGACTTCCTATAATCACAATAACAACATACTTCACCACCGTTGACAACTTACATCAATACAAAACTGCTCCTTGACCCATCTTTGTACCTCTGTGCCACCATCACCACCAACCAGGCATACATATATAAACCACTCCAAACCGCCATCACGAAAACACCACAAGCAACTGTGCACTGTGTTTCAAAACCGCACAAACTCCATTTGCCTGAATACTAGCCACTCTACAGTTCATCAACCACCATATCACTTGTAGCCTGCACACTGACTTAACATAGCCAAAGCAGCCACCCAAAACATCCACTATAGTCCCTTCACCGTCCCTTCTCAACCACCATTTAACACCTAATCTGCCTTCCTCCTCGCCATTCATACATTTCCTACCACTGCTTGCCTGAAATCAAACAGTAGCGACTACAAGCACCTCTGCAATCACTTATCACCAGTACTCCACACGCAAATGCAAATCTCCCTCAACTGCAAAATCGAACAGCCTTCAGGCTTTCGCCCACCACCGCGAACCAATTCATGCGATCAACCCACATCCTCAACACACCACGTACCCAAATCACCAACTAAAACCCAAAATCGCAACCCAAAATCATCAACTTCATTGCGAATCAAGCATCAACAATCTCTATGAACCCACCCAGATCCAAATCGAACATCCAAACCCAAAATTTGCTTCCTGCAATCCTCCGAACCAACTGCAGACGAAGCCTCAATCACCGTAACATATTCGCGAATTCTTGTTTTGGAAATTGCGTACAGTGGAATTTGTTGAAGTCTGAACTAGAACGGTGGTCTGGGTTTGTTCTGTTGAACGGGAAATTAGGTGGTTGATTTTGGTTGAGTCATTATTTTCTTTTTAATTCTGTCGGTAAAATAGGTTAACTTTTAGTTTGAGTATTGGGCTTTGTAATTGGGCTAGGGCTGGTTTTGATTTCAATAAAAAAACACTTTCTTTTAACCTTTGGTTTCTTTGATTAAAAAAAACATTTTCTTTTGTTTACTTTGTTGTGTCTAATTGTTTTAGTTTCTTATCTTTACTTCGTTAAAAAAAAGTGTTTTCTTTTGTTTTAGTTTTGTATATATATAAAACAAAAACAAGTTTCTTTCCTCCTTTTTCTTTGTTTTGTTTCATTCTGTTTTCACTTGTTTATTTTGTTTTGATTTAGTTTCTTCTTTTATATATATATATATATAAACAATTGTATATATCTTGTTTTTATTTTTAGGTTGCCAAAGTAGAGACTCAAAAGGAAACTACTTGCCAAAAATAATTGCTTCGCTTTGCTTGCCAAAATAAAATAAAATAAACTGCTTGCTTGCTATATCTATTATTTTTATTTGCCTTGCATTGTTGTTTGCTTGCATTTTATAAAAAAAATCGTAGTTGCATTGTTAATACACGTTTAATTTCTGCTTTGCATTTTGTAACGACCCGTATTTTTACGGATCGAAACTTCGTAAAACAGTTGACATTTGGTCGCATTTTTGATAAGTCATCCAGAGTCTAAGTCTTAGGTCGTATGAGAGTTTGGAGCGACCTAAGGAAGTGGGCGAGTTAAGGGGTAGACGACTTAGTGAAGAGGAGCGACCTAAGGATTAGAACGACCTAAGGAGTTAGGTCGTGTGATAGTTAGGTCGTGAGGCGGTTAGGTCGTATGGTAGTTTAGGTCGGTCGAGCGACCTAAGAGTTGACGACTTATAGAAGTTGGCGACCTAGTAGACTGGACGAGGTAAGCGACTTAAGAAATAGGCGACCTAAAGAAGCGGCGACCTAAGGGTTAGCGGTATAGGAGTTAGCGAGTTAACGACCTAGGAGATAAGCAGGTCAGCGACTTAAGGAAGTTAGGTCGGCAACGACCTAAAAAGCTGGTGGTAGCAGTGAGCGACCTAAGGAGGTTAAGTCGTAGGCGACTTAGGAGTTAGGTCGTGGGTTGTTAGGTCGCTAAGTATTAGGTCGTAAGGGGTCAGGTCGTAACTCAGTTAAGTCGCGTGGTTTTTGAGTAGTTAGGTCGCGCATTGTTTTAAGTCGTGACATAGTTAGGTCGCGCATTGTTTTAGGTCATGACATAGTTAGGTCATGGCTTCCGTTAAGTCGCTAGGTCGGAACTGTTGCTAGGTCGCGTCTCAGTTAAGTCGTAAACCAGTTAGGTCGTGGACGATTAAGGAATTAGGTCGTGTAGCGTTAAGATGCTAAGCCGCTTATGTGGTTAAGTCGCGTCCCTGTTAGGTTGTAAGTCGTGGATGCGCATGGGCTTAGGTCACTAAGACTTAGGTCGTGGGGTTTCTTAGGTCGTAGATTGCGAGAGTTAGGTCATGGGCGACCTAAGGGGGCGGACGACCTATGAAAACTGCCTATAAATAGGTGGGTTTTTCTTCACTTTTTGGATCCGGATTTCGAAGCGACGAAGTGCTGCCATTTTGAGAGCTCGACTTCTACACTTCTTCACTTCTTTTCTCCACTCTAATCTAGTGATTCCTTCAATCCATATTGAAGATCAAATCCAAGATCCAAGAGCTTAGATTGAAGATCTTCATCCATCGAAGAGAGATTTCATCGTTTGAAGCGGATTGGTAATAGATCGAGTCAGATCCTTCGCTGTCCAGATCTGAAGTGGGTTTCTTTTAAGGTGTTTAGGTGATTTGGTGAGTGGTGATTATCTCTCACACAGATCCAAAGGAGTATATCGGATCGTTGGCTTGATTTTGTGTTAAAGTAGTGATTTCCATGCATTTTCCTAATCCTAAGTATAGATCCATATAGATCCATTGTTCATAATGATTTGGCAACCATTTTAGTACATGTTAACCTATGCAAGTTCATTCATCAAGATTATAGAGATATTGCTCATGTTTTCATGCTTGTTAGACTTTTGACTCTTTAATTATGAAATTGCCATTATTGTTATAATTGTCTATTTAGATCTTGAATGCTTGGTTACTTGGATTAATGTTTGATTTGATTGATTGCTATGAATTAGATGATTGATGATTTGATTTATACAAGATGGTCAAAGATGATTCAAAAGCTAAGGGAAAGGCTCTTGAATTGGAAAAGCTGCTCATGGCATATGTAGCGGATGATGAAGCTCATATGGATAGATTTGATGATGATGTTGAGATGAAGCTTTGCTATGATGATGATGAGGTGAAGTATGATATGAGATAGCCTTGGTCTAATCCAGACGGGATCATTCCAAGCAGATTGATAACTCGGTGAAATGGTTCGAGTTTGAGGATAATGGTTTGCTCGAGAGGCGCTTGAGCTAGTATGGAAATAGTCGTCAAGGAGGATGACTAGAAGGCTGAGATATCATCATTGTTGAAGGTTCTAGCATGCTCAAAGCAAGAGTACGTTGGGCAGATTCGATAGTCCATGAAGGCTGCTGATTGGTAGTCAAGTACTCTGGGCAGATTCGATAGTCCTAGGCACGGGTCACGATGACGTGCGGAGTTATGTCTAGAACCGGGGTTTCCATTAGCCCTTGATGGACGGATGAAATAAAGAGCCGGTCATTCAATTAACGATGATATCGAAGCAATGATAACAGTGATAGCCAGAGTCATGGATGTTTGGTTGTATCGTCATTCGGTCTCAAGAGCGGTATTTTCTGGGTGCTTATCTGATCTTGGTTTAGGCCTTAGGGGTTTGTACTTGGAAAGCATCGCCCTTGACTCGAGTGATAATTGCTTTACTTTAAATTGTATGCTTTGCTATGTTTGCTTCTGCTTAGTGTGTGTCTGGGGGGCTATCACTGTAGAAAGAGGTGGAGTGGGAGGGTTGTATTCCTATTCCTTTTCCTTTATGCTCTTTTGGTATGTTGTTAGTTAATTTACCGCTTACTAAGACTATTGTCTGACTCAAGGCTTTATGTTTTAACTCTTATTGCCTTGGGCTGTTCGTCCATTTTGGGACGGGCAGACTAGGTAGCAGGTGACAGGTGCTGTTCTTGCTTTCCACGGTGCTGATGTCGAAGACGAGCTGGAGGATTGCATATTATCTTCTTACTATATGTACTGGATGTTCCGCTGCTTGTATATTCTCTGAGTGTTATGTAGTAAGGCTTGATGTATTGACTGTTCAGATGTTTGTATTCAACTATTATGAAGTTTTATTGATGAGATTCTATTCTGTGAAGCTTCACTATATATATATTCTATTGTATTTTGTCCATGCGCCGTGAGTAATACGATAGATTCTGTTGTTTAAATTTACCTTGGCAATCGTCCATGGTCGCCTGACACACTTTACAGCGCACTATCTCTAGGTTCGGTGCAGGGGTCATGGGCGGTCGTCACATTTGGTATCAGAGCTTTGGTTAATCGATTTTACCCAACGCTCGCTGACGTAACTACGTATGAGAGACGTAATTGTATTTTGATGGATGATACTATATATAATATAATAGCTTAGAATGATTTGTATTCCTTATGCAGTTGTTTCTCTAGGTGTATTAATCATTTCTTTTTATAGATATTGAGAATGCGTCGAAGAGGGAGACCAGCTACTAGGGAAGGCCGTGCTACTGAAGGGGCTGTTGATTATGCTGCTATGTTCGAAGCTATGATGACTTCGATCATGAGAAGGATGCCAGCTCCGGGGCCATCGGTGGATGTTGGAGTTCAAGTTCAAACTCCAAAGCCGGTGGATTTTGCTAAGTTGTGTAAGGATTATTCTGCTCTTGGAGGAAAGGTTTTCTTAGGAACAGAGTCAACCATTGAAGTCCAGAGGTGGATAGATGCTTGTAGAAGGATCTTTAGTGATTTGGGAATTGAGGATGCGACTAAGAGGAAGTTAGCATCAAGACAGCTTCAAGGGAGAGCTTCTGATTGGTGGAATTCTATCACCATTGATACTCAGGAGGAAGAAATTACTTGGGAGCAATTCCAAGCCAGATTTGAAGCTAAGTTCATTTCTACAGCCCAGAAGTCTGTTCTGTTCAAGAAGTTTGTGGAGCTCAAGCAAGGTGGAAGACCAGTTCTTGAGTATGTTTCTTAGTTTGAAGCTTTGTCCAAGTATGCTCGGTCGTATATTGAATCTTCGTATCAGAAGAATGAGAAGTTTGTGACAGGCTTGGACAGTTATCTTGGGAGGCAGTTGGTGGATCATTTGGACGATTCATTTGAGAAGCTTGTGGAGAAAGCTCTCAGGCATGAGAGTCTGTTTCCTAAGGAAGGATCTGTTGTTGCTGTGACCAGGGGAGAGTCTAAACCACAGTAGGGTGGAAACAAGAAGAGGAAGCAGCAGCAGCAAAAGGGTAAGGATGGCCAGAAGAAGACGAAGGGCGAAGTGACTTGCTTCAATTGTCAACAGAAGGGCCATTTCTCCAGGGATTGCAAGAATCCGAAGGTGCCGGTGAAGTGCCACAACTGTGACAAGCTGGGGCATGTTAAGAGGAATTGTCCAGAACCGCGGAAGGACAAGCAGATTGTGCAAGCTTATGCTTTGGGGGCTGTTCCATCATCTTCGAAAGCTCCTACCGTTGAAGAGAAGGGAAAAAGTGTAGTGGTTCAAGGTACTCTTTTCATATGTGGTGTTCCAGTTAGAGTTCTATTTGATACTGGGGCGTCGAATTCTTTTGTTTGCAGTGAACTTGTAGGCCGGTTGGGTTTAGAACCGGATATCGTTGATAGGCCATTGGTTGTGACTAATCCAGTTGGGGGTTCGTCTTGTTTGTGTATGTTATGCCGTGGTCTGATTGTATCGAGTCATGATTGCTCTTTTGTTTGTGATTGCTTTGTTCTGAACTTTGCGGGGTTCGGAATTATTTTGGGTATGGACTGGCTTAGGAAGTATGCGGCAAAGGTTGATTGTGAGAGGTTGGAGGTGACAGTCGAGAATGTGGAGGGGCGAAAGATTGTGATACGATGTAAGCATGAAGAAGGCGTCTTCATGAGCTTCATGTATTCACTGGTTGTTCAACGGGATGGACTGTCATCATTGCCAATCGCTAATGGATTTGAGGATGTCTTTGACGAGGTCAAAGGGTTACCGCCGCATAGAGAGATCGAGTTTCGTATAGATCTAGTTGAAGGAGCCAGACCTGTTGTGATGCCTCTTAGGCGGATGGCGCCTAGGGAGCAGCAAGAGTTGAGGGTGCAGGTTGATGACCTTTTGCAGAAAGGATTCATTCGGCGTAGTGTGTCCGAATGGGGTGCACCAGTGGTGTTCGGAACCAAAGCAGATGGATCGTTGAGGTTGTGTGTGGATTATCGTGAGCTGAATAAGGTGACTAAGAAGAACAAGTATCCATTGCCGAGAATAGATGACTTGTTTGATCAGCTTCACGAAGCTAAGGTGTTTTCTCAGATGGATTTGGCTATGGGATTTCACCAATTAAGAGTGGCTAAGGATAGTGTGCCAAAGACTGCTTTTAGGACACCATCCGGTTTCTTTGAGTGGCTGGTAATGCCGTTTGGATTGACTAATGCGCCAGCATATTTTGTGGATCTTATGAATAGAGTGTTCAGAGATCAGTTGAGCAAGTTTGTGCTAGTGTTCGTGGATGATATTCTGATTTATTCCAGAACTGAAGAAGAGCACAAGACGCACTTGCGTATTGTTTTGGAAATCTTACGGAAACATCAGCTGAAGGCTAAGTTTTCAAAGTGTCACTTCTGGAAGAATGAAGTGAGGTTCTTAGGCCATATTATTTCTGGAAATGGAATAGCGGTTGATCCCGCTAAGGTAGCAGCAATCCAGGATTGGGTTAGACCTAAGAATGCATCTGATGTGAGAAGTTTTCTTGGATTAGTAGGATATTATTGATGGTTTATCAAAGACTTCTCCAAGGTAGCTGCACCGTTGAAAGGATTGACGAAAAAGAACCAAGTATTCAGATGGGATGATAAGTGTGAGCAAGCTTTCGGAATCCTGAAAGAGCGATTGACAAGTGCTCCTGTTTTGAGTATTCCTAGTGGGAATGATGAGATGGTGGTTTACACCGACGCATGTGGTACTGGACTTGGAGCAGTGCTGATGCAGAGGGATAAAGTTGTTGCGTATGCCAGTCGACAACTGAAGCCGCATGAAAGGAATTACCCGACTCATGATTTGGAGTTAGCGGCGATTGTTTTTGCTCTGAAGATGTGGAGACATTATCTACTGGGAGTTCGATTCGAGTTGTTTACAGATCATAAGTCGTTGAAGTATCTTTTCTCCCAAAAGGATTTGAATCTTCGGCAACAACGGTGGCTAGAGTTTTTGGCATCATATGATTTTGGTATAGCTTATACTCCGGGAAAAGGTAACGCAGTGGCATATGCGTTAAGTCGAAGACATGCAGGATTGGGAGCCATGTTTTCAGAATGGAAGAATCTCGAGTATTTAGCTGGATTTGACTTCAGGCCTAGATGTGAAGTAGAACCTGAGATGTTGGCAAACTTATCGATAAGACCTACTCTTGTGGAAAAGATTGGCGAGAACCAAAAGCGAGACGATAAGCTTGTCAAGATTATCCGTGATTTGGAATCTGGATTAGACCCAGAAAAGGATAAAGGATTCGAGGTCGATCGAGAGGGTTGGCTTCGGAAGCAAGGATGACTAGTTGTTCCCGATATCGATGAATTGAGGAATGAAGTTATGAGGGAAAGTCATCACTCGAAGTTGACAATTCATCCAGGTGGAAATAAGATGTATCGGGATATGAAGAGAACCTACTACTGGGAAGGCATGAAGAAGGATGTTGGAAATTTTATTTCCAAGTGCATGAACTGCTAGTTGGTAAAAGCCGAACAGAAAAAGCCAAGTGGATTGCTTCAGCCGTTAGAAGTTCCTACATGGAAGTGGGAGCAAGTATCGATGGATTTTATTGATGGGTTACCTAGAACAAGAACGGGAAATGAAGGGATTTGGGTCATTGTAGATCGTTTGACTAAGAGTGCAAGATTCATTCCTGTTCGATCGACTAGGACTGCATCAAAGTTGGCAGAGTTGTATGTTAAGTGGATAGTTGGATTCCATGGTATTCCGAAGAGTATAGTGAGCGATCGAGACCCATTGTTCACTAGTGGATTTTGGAAGAGCTTCCAGGAAGTTTTGGGGAACCGAGTTGTGTTTGAGTACAGCTTATCACCCTCAAAATGATGGTCAGACCGAGAGAGTCAACCGAGTTTTGGAAGATCTCCTCAGAGCTTGTGTTTTGGATTTCGGAGGATCATGGGAAGATCACCTTCATTTGGTGGAATTTTCGTATAACAACAGTTACCAGTCAAGCATTGGTATGGCACCGTATGAGGCATTGTATGGAAGACCGTGTAACTCTCCGACATGTTGGTTAGAGACGGGAGAAAAGTTGATACTTGGGCCATAGATGATTCGACAGACTTCATCATTCGGCAACGAATGAAGGCAGCCCAAGACCGTCAGAAAAGTTATGCCGATAAGCGTCGTAAGGATTTGGAATTCGACGTAGGTGATATGGTTTTTGTGAAGATTTCTCCTATGAAGAATGTTATTCGATTCGGGAAGAAAGGAAAATTGACTTCGAGATTTGTTGGACCATTTCCGATCACCGAGCGAATTGGAAAGCTCGCCTATAGATTGGAGTTACCAGAGAAGATGTCGGGTGTGCACAATGTTTTTCACGTATCATATCTACGGAAGTATGTGCACGACTCGAATACAGTGGTTTCTGCTGATAGCTGTGAAGATTTCGAAGTTGATACAGTCGATAAGAGACCTCGTAAGCCGCTTCGTGTTGTGGAAACCGACACGAAACAGCTTAGGAGGAAGGTAGTTAAGTTGCTCAAGATACAATGGAGTGATGATGATAACGACTGTACATGGGAGGTGGAAGAGAGGATGAAAGCAGCTCATCCTGAACTCTTCAAGGTATGGCCCTAAGGTGTCGTGTCATCTAACGACATTGTAACTTGTTCTAGTTTTAGAATTCTGCATGCTAAGCTAGAATTGGATGCATGGTTTGTTGATTGCTATGGATGGTAGGCATGCAGAATAGTCTTTGATTGCTCTGTTTGTTTGGAATTTCGGGGGCGAAATTCCTAAGGGGGAGAGAATGTAACGACCCGTATTTTTACGGATCGAAACTTCGTAAAACAGTTGACATTTGGTTGCATTTTTGATAAGTCGTCCAGAGTCTAAGTCTTAGGTCGTATGAGAGTTTGGAGCAACCTAAGGAAGTGGGCGAGTTAAGGGGTAGACGACTTAGTGAAGAGGAGCGACCTAAGGATTAGAACGACCTAAGGAGTTAGGTCGTGTGATAGTTAGGTCGTGAGGCGGTTAGGTCGTATGGTAGTTTAGGTCGGTCGAGCGACCTAAGAGTTGACGACTTATAGAAGTTGGCGACCTAGTAGACTGGACGAGGTAAGCGACTTAAGAAATAGGCGACCTAAGGGTTAGTGGTATAGGAGTTAGCGAGTTAACGACCTAGGAGATAAGCAGGTTAGCGACTTAAGGAAGTTAGGTCGGCAACGACCTAAAAAGCTGGTGGTAGCAATGAGCGACCTAAGGAGGTTAAGTCGTAGGCGACTTAGGAGTTAGGTCGTGGGTTGTTAGGTCGCTAAGTATTAGGTCGTAAGGGGTTAGGTCGTAACCCAGTTAAGTCGCGTGGTTTTTGAGTAGTTAGGTCGCGCATTGTTTTAAGTCGTGACATAGTTAGGTCGCGCATTGTTTTAGGTCGTGACATAGTTAGGTCGTGGCTTCCGTTAAGTCGCTAGGTCGGAACTGTTGCTAGGCCGCGTCTCAGTTAAGTCGTAAACCAGTTAGGTCGTGGACGAGTTAAGGAATTAGGTCGTGTAGCGTTAAGACGCTAAGCCGCTTATGTTGTTAAGTCGCGTCCCTGTTAGGTCGTAAGTCGTGGATGCGCATGGGCTTAGGTCGCTAAGACTTAGGTCGTGGGGTTTCTTAGGTCGTAGGTCGCGAGAGTTAGGTCGTGGGCGACCTAAGGGGGCGGACGACCTATGAAAAATGCCTATAAATAGGTGGGTTTTTCTTCACTTTTTGGATCCGGATTTCGAAGCGACGAAGTGCTGCCATTTTGAGAGCTCGACTTCTACACTTCTTCACTTCTTTTCTCCACTCTAATCTAGTGATTCCTTCCATCCATATTGAAGATCAAATCGAAGATCCAAGAGCTTAGATTGAAGATCTTCATCCATCGAAGAGAGATTTCATCGTTTGAAGCGGATTGGTAATAGATCGAGTCAGATCCTTCGCTGTCCAGATCTGAAGTGGGTTTCTTTTAAGGTGTTTAGGTGATTTGGTGAGTGGTGATTATCTCTCACACGGATCCAAAAGAGTATATCGGATCGTTGGCTTGATTTTGTGTTAAAGTAGTGATTTCCATGCATTTTCCTAATCCTAAGTATAGATCCATATAGATCGATTGTTCATAATGATTTGGCAACCATTTTACTACATGTTAACCTATGCAAGTTCATTCATCAAGATTATAGAGATATTGCTCATGTTTTCATGCTTGTTAGACTTTTGACTCTTTAATTACGAAATTGCCATTATTGTTATAATTGTCTATTTATATCATATTTGAATGCTTGGTTACTTGGATTAATGTTTGATTTGATTGATTGCTATGAATTAGATGATTGATGATTTGATTTAGACAAGATGGTCAAAGATGATTCAAAAGCTAAGGGAAAGGCTCTTGAATTGGAAAAGCTGCTCGTGGCATATGTAGCGGATGATGAAGCTCATATGGATAGATTTGATGATGATGTTGAGATGAAGCTTTGCTATGATGATGATGAGGCGAAGTATGATATGAGATAGCCTTGGTCTAATCCAGACGGGATCATTCCAAGCAGATTGATAACTCGGTGAAATGGTTCGAGTTTGAGGATAATGGTTTGCTCGAGAGGCGCTTGAGCTAGTATGGAAATAGTCGTCGAGGAGGATGACTAGAAGGCTGAGATATCATCGTTGTTGAAGGTTCTAGCATGCTCAAAGCAAGAGTACGTTGGGCAGATTCGATAGTCCCTGAAGGCTACTGATTGGCAGTCAAGTACTCTGGGCAGATTCGATAGTCCTAGGCACGGGTCACGATGACGTGCGGAGTTATGTCTAGAACCGGGGTTTCCATTAGCCCTTGATCGATAGATGAAATAAAGAGCCGGTCATTCAATTAACGATGATATCGAAGCAATGATAACAGTGATAACCAGAGTCATGAATGTTTGGTTGTATCGTCATTCGGTCTCAAGAGCGGTATTTTCTGGGTGCTTATCTGATCTTGGTTTAGGCCTTGGGGGTTTGTACTTGGAAAGCATCGCCCTTGACTCGAGTGATAATTGCTTTACTTTAAATTGTATGCTTTGCTATGTTTGCTTCTGCTTAGTGTGTGTCTGGGGGCTATCACTGTAGAAAGAGGTGGAGTGGGAGGGTTGTATTCCTATTCCTTTTCCTTTATGCTCTTTTGGTATGTTGTTAGTTAATTTACCGCTTACTAAGACTGTTGTCTGACTCATGGATTTATGTTTTAACTCTTATTGCCTTGGGCTGTTCGTCCATTTTGAGACGGGCAGACTAGGTAGCAGGTGACAGGTGTTGTTCTTGCTTTCCACGGTGCTGATGTCGAAGACGAGCTGGAGGATTGCCTATTATCTTCTTACTATATGTACTGGATGTTCCGCTGCTTGTATATTCTCTGAGTGTTATGTAGTGAGGCTTGATGTATTGACTATTCAGATGTTTGTATTCAAGTATTATGAAGTTTTATTGATGAGATTCTATTCTGTGAAGCTTCACTATATATATATTCTATTGTATTTTGTCCATGCGCTGTGAGTAATACGATAGATTCTGTTGTTTAAATTTACCTTGGCAATCGTCCATGGTCGCCTGGCACACTTTACAGTGCACTATCTCTAGGTTCGGTGCAGGGGTCATGGGGGGTCGTCACACATTTCATCCTAGGCTTTTGATTAATAATAACAGTTAGACATCAATAACGCTTAATTGTATATTGACAAATTGTCTTCTTTGAACAATTTAATTTCTTAGTGTCTAGGCTACGGCAAAGCAATAACCATTTATAAATATTACGGTGATTCGTAAATATTATAGTGCTTGTTTCTTTGAAGGTACTTAAACCTTCGGTTGCATTGCTACGGTGATTCGTGGTGCACCGATAAATCATGTCCGTTACCTGGCTGAGAAATATTTTTGTTGATTTAAGACAAAGTGTGATTATACAATTTTGGGTTAACTTAGGATAAACAATTTGTAATTAGACCCTTGCATTCATTTAGTTGCATTAGTTCATGCATATTTAAAAAAAAATCAAAATCCAAAAGTAAAAAAATGTAAATATTCCTTTTCCTTTGAAATTTTTAAATCCTTTTTCTTTGAAATTTCAAAAATCCAAAAAAATACAAAAAACCAAAATCTAAAAAAAAAAATTAGTAAACCTTTCCAAAAACAAAGAAAAAATTTGAAAAACCAAAAAAACAAAACAAAAATCAATTTCCCTTTTGAAAATTAAATTTTATTTGTAAATATTTTTCCTTTATAAAAAAAACCAAATTTTTTTTTGAAAATGTCCGAGTTTCCTTTTCCCTACTCACTTGAATTTTACAATAGTTGTGAAAATCAATATAATCCATATGATTTCACTCCAAATTCGTATGGATATTTTAATGACAACTTTTGTATAAACAATTTGAATTTCGAACAACAAAAATTTCAAAACGATGATCAACCATCAAATCTTGAAAAAAGCATTGAAATGATTTCGCCTTTACTCGAACTCTCTACACAACAAAATCAAGAGATAAATGAGTGGTGTAATTCATATCTGTGCGATAACTCAAATCAATGTTTTCTAAACAATCAAAATTTGAATTCACTTTAAAATTCAAACGATTTTGAGTATAACTCATGCCAAGTCAATTTCGAACTTCAAAATGAATTTCAAAACCGAAACGAAAGTGGAAAAAACTTTTCAAATAATTTTGGCAATGGAAATAATCTTGATTACGATGCGATTGATAATTTTTGTTCTCAACAAATCCAAATCGAAAATTCTCAAGTTAATAATTATAAACTGGATTTTGTTGAACAAATGGACGAAATCTATGATGAACAGAAGGATTTGTTGTTCGAAACATATATGAAACAACGTGAGAAACAAAACCAAATCCTAACATGTGACGAGTCAAATGATAATCCATCTTTTACCCAAATCGACGATTTTCAAACAAAAACTTTTGAAACTGAAAAGGATGATCTTAATGAAGTTGTTGAAAACACGGTAATCGAGTTGGATTTCAATTCTTTTGAGGGTAAGAAACTCGATTTAAGATTCGATCTTCCTTTTCCCAATTTTGAAATTTTGAACGCAACAACTTTGGATTTTGAACTTGACACATGTAATAAAGTTGTTGATAATTCAATAAAGGAAGACAAATTCAATGAACATGATTTCTTTGGACTTTTCGAAAATGAGTTGTTAAAATTCTGAAGGGGAAGATTTGAATCACCAGTTCGATTTTGAAATCAATAATTTTGAAGAAGTTTTCAATGATACGCTTAAATTTCAATTTGGTGAAAATAAATTAGAATTTCAACCAATTTTTCTATCTACCCCGAAAATCATCGAAAATAAAACAACTCGTACGGTTTTTAATAAAACGACATTCGTTTTTCCAAATCAACATTCAAATTTAAAATCTTTGAAAGTTTGGTTTTTCAAACTTTAGCTGTGTCTCACGTACTTGACGAGACAAATGAATTGGCCTTTGGAAGACCATTTCATTTACTTTTTGACGATATACTTTCTGATCTCGTATAAATACCGTTCATTTTCATGTAAATATAGGTTATTTTTTATTTTGTTGTATTCTTCTCCTTCCACTTGGGTTGATTATGGGGACACAGTCAAAATCAAGTGTAGTGGGAGACTCGTCATCATTTTCGATTTTTCATGGTTTATTTTTACATTTTCTTTCCAAATTTAAAAAGAAATCTCAAAAGCAAATAAAATATTTTTTTTAAGCATTTTGATTTATTTTTAATGAAACACTATAGAATAAATATATGGTTTTGGTTAATTAAATTGAAATTTTTGAAAAATTTATTTTCCTCAACAAAAATAAAAATGAAGTTTGATTACAAATAACGATGGTTTAACTAGTATATAGGAAGGTTCATACATGTTAATTATAAAATATCCTAATTGAAAATCTTTGGTTTAAAAAGTGGTGAATTCAAATAAAAGGATATGACATTTTTTTGTCTTCTAAGTTAAATGGTGCTAAGATGATTTTGCAAAACATTCTCTTTTTTAAAAAAATTCCTGTATATATGTATGTATTTTTCTTAATAAACACCTAGAGTCATGTGTTCACACTCGTGTGTTCACTCGCAATGCTCTGTACCCTTCTCACGTAAGCCCGGAAGGCAGTGCACGATCGATATATATGGCCTTAGTTTACCTGAGTTTGTTGTATGTATATAAACAATTCTTTTATTAATAATTCCTATAGTCGATAAGTGTTCACACTTGTGTGTCACTCACCACGCTCTGTATTCCCCTCACGCAAGTTCGAAAGGCAGTGCATGGCTAATATATCTGGCCTCAGTTTATCTGAGTTAGGCATATGTAAATATTGTTAATATCAATAAATTTTCAAATAAAAAATTGGAGGGAGTAAGCAAATGAAATCCAAGCACTATTTTAACTTATTTGGTTTGACTTGTTATTGAAAAGAAATGAAAATACCACTTTGATAAACTTTGATAATCGACTAAGGATCTATTTCATAGTTACATTGTGTTATCAACCGAAACGACGAGTTAAACAATAGTATATTTGCTTTGATGACTTCGCTTTTGTTAGAAACTTTAACAAGTAAAAGGTCTTAAATTTCTTGATAATAACCAATACTTATATTTAACTTATTTGTGTCTATTTAAAAGTAAATCTTTCATTTGTAAATATTTCCAAAAACTCGCATTCATCTCTCTTTGTAAATAAATCTTGCATTTTGTAAATATTTCCATCCTGCATTTGGATTTTGTGGGTAGTATCCGCTGAAAACCCTCACGAGACAACACTCGTCCTACTAGGGACACCCAGAGGTTTAACGGCTTGTTGCATACGCTCAATGCAATCGTGTTTCCTACGAAAACGGATTCATCTTAGTTTTTTTTCTTTATTCGAGGACGAATAAAAAGATAAGTGTGGGGGTATTTGATGTGCACGTAAATGTGCATATTTTTACCACCATATTTTATCGAATTAAATTAAATAAATGATCATATTGGATATTATAACTTTTTTAAACCAAAATTCAAATTATTTCAAATCGTCACATATTCATCTTCATCCAGGGGCAAAATGGTCATTTTTGTGCATATATTAATTTTCTAAAATTTAATTGAAAATTTCTATGTTATTTAGTAGGAATTTAAATTAGAATACAAGTGGATTCATGAAGATATATGCATGCACAAGAGTGAATACAAAGGAATGAAGATGGAAATAATTCATTTCATGGATCATGGAGGACTCCAATTACCCACCTACCTTAATGTACACTTAGGAGTTAACGCACATGCTAAAAGGCCATTAAATCTTCATGCACACTTAATGGATGATTACTTGCAGCTAATGGTTACTTAGAGGCCTACCTCAAGGGTATTTTGGGCATTCCCCAAAAAAGTGGATTAGGGTTTCATACATGTATAAATACCCCTTATCTTCATGTAAATTAGCTCTCTCTTCTTTAGTCTCTTCTCTCTTAGGCTCTCTTCCTCTTAGCCTCCACCTTCTTCTTAGTTAGATTTTAATTTAGTTTTATTTTATTTCTATGCAAGTTGTAATCTTTAGTGTAGAAATAAAAATGGCTTCTTAGCCTCTTTTCTTTTATGCAATTTTCTTTTATGTCTTTTTATTTCATGCTCTTCATATTTATGCAAGTAGAGTAGCTCTCAATTTACTTTCATTAGCTTGCATTTTTCTTTTCTTCTTGTTTCATGTTGCTTTCTACATTTGTTGATATTATAACAAATATGAGAGGCTAAACCCCTTCAATTTAGGGGTAATGGAGCTCTCTTGAATCATGTGGATGCAACATAATTTTTCATTTATGTCTCTTTTGTGCTTAAAGGAAAGTTAGATGTTTGTGTGATTTTGTGTTTAATATTGAGTTTGATAGCGTATGTTGTTCAAAACAAATAGGCTATGCCTAGTCATATGAATCACTAATTACCTCTTCATCTATATATGATCATGGTAATGGAAGTGGATTTAGAATCAAAATTTGATGGTTTATGTTTCTAATTCAATAGTTAATAAGCCATGCTTAAAATAGATTCTACTTCTAATTTCATGTCATTTTCATTAAAGTTAGTAAGTGGGTTAGAGGGTGCATTAAAGTTTGATGGTTTAAGTGTGTTAATTAATAACACAATTAGGCCATGCTTATGATAAATGCATCAACTAAACTCACAAATGACCAAAAAAAAGATCATAATTTTATTATGTTGATTTATGTGATCATGAGAGGGGATTTGCCTCTAAATTGCTCTTTAATCTCATATTTTTATTCTCCTTAGTTTTAGTTTGTTTTTACTTTTTTTAGTTAGTTAACAATCCATCGACTTTGGTTTAATTTGATTGAATAGAATTTCAAAATCTAAACAATTCCCTATGGATCGACCCGTACTCGCATACGTGCTACAATCGTACACCGTGCGCTTGCGGTTATTTTAATTTGAAATTTGTCAACGATTTTCTAAACCGATATTTAAGGAAACCAACTTCATAGTGAAGGAATTTCTTTGAGAAATTGTTAGTAGTAAAATGATTTTGGATATGATCCAATGGTAAAACTGATTACATGGGATGAAATGAAATTGACCGAATCTAAATGAACATAAATACATTAGAACGTTTAATAAGTATTCTTGTACATTAAAGAGATACTGTGCGTTTCTTATTATTGTCAAGAACAAATAATCCTCGGTTGTTTAATTAAACCATTAAGAGTATTGGCTGTATGGTATGGTAAGATGCGCTAATCTGAAATAGATTCCAATTACATTGTCAAAATATGATTTTGTTAGTTGTTCGAAGGGATATGATCCGTTGGTCGCAAATGTGTCTTTACGAGAAAGACAAATGCAATTGGAATTTAGGGAGCCACATTAATAAGAATATTATCATAAATTTCAATGGTTGAAATTAACGTGATAGTGTCACCATTCGATGTGCTCAAGTTGGTTCATATTTTACTCAACAAATTATTGCCTAGTATGACTTTATGTTTTGGTATATGTATGCTGAGATAAAAAGTACTGAATATAAATTTAGACTAATCTGTTTGCACATAACAACCACAATGTCTCGAAGTGATATTAAGTTTGCAACTTTTCAGATATGAAAATATCATTCTAAAAAGCATCAAAATTGAAAAATTCAAAATGCAGAGGAAGCGTGTGTTCATAAGAAAAAATGTTAAAAGGTATAGTGATATTTCTAAACAATAAGTTAACAACACATTGCTAATTTTTAACAATGTACTAATGTTAAAACCAACCTCAGTTGTGTTAATTCTCAATGTTAGATTTGTAAATAATGTCTTTTATAGTAAGTATAAAAGATATTAGGAATGTACAAAAATGATATGCAATGGCACATTATTAAAATGTTTGATATAGAACATGTAAGATGGATTCCTTATGCATTGGCAATATGAATTATTATACATGTCGTGTTGTCTACGATATCGTGATTTTTTATGTATTTTTTGTACACGAAACAAATGTCAAATCTAAACAGATATCACTAAATGGTTGATTGATGTGTTCTCGTGTATTTTTGAAATACCAAAGGATTGTTTGTAGAAACAATTATGAAGGAGTGTTCAGACTTAAACTTCCATAAGTGATATTGAGTATAATATGTTAATAATAAAATCAAGTTAAAACCTTTAAATTGGAAATGTTAAAAATGAAAGAATGTGGCCGATTTAACGAAAAGGCTAAGTACATCGCCTTGGATAGTGCCTTAGAAAAACGATGTATATAAATATAAATATACAAATTTATAACTAAGCCGAGGGTGATTTCAAATGTTGCGAATCCCATTAAATTATCATATGATAACAATGTCGCGATATAGTTCGTAACAGAACTTAGAGCTCACTGGAGGTAGAGAGACATATTCTTGATTGTTCCATATGATAAAGGTAGTTTATCAGCATCGAAGAGAGTTGACTGACAGAGTAGATAATTTAAACACAATAGCATACCCGTTCGTTGAGGTACTGACCTAATTGGTTTTGAGGAAACCAATTAGAGAGTTGGAATAAGATTCCATAATTGACCCCAAGTGCAAGTGGGAGATTGGTAGTGTTAGGGGTATGCCATAGGAGCAATTATGTAATTTGTTATATATATCTAACTCGTCGGCCAATCTTGTTCAAAATAAAGGTGTTTTCTTTCTATTGTATACTTAATATAATGTGTTATATTAATTAATTAATTTAATTAACACTATATTTAATAGAAAATCTATAAATGATATGTTTTGTGATAGTAGTTACAAAGTGTTGTAATCGCGAGTAATTTATCACAATAAAAACAAATATACCATTTTAAATGTTCTTAGTCAAGATGCATCGAGCCTGGATATTGATGTATCTACTGAGACTAGAGTATGAAATGCTTTCCAAATGTTGGGCATTGTATTACTCATGATTGTTGGAGACACCTAGGGGTTACGTACTAATGTTATTGGATAACTATGAAACGACTCACTCGATAGTTTTTCCATTGGTTAATATAACTAAGGTCTAACAGAAAATATCGATGTGACTGATTTACATAGGTCTCTCGACTTGGGAATAATGTGGATCTTCAATAAGAAAGCTCCACTTTGATTATAGCCAAATCATGACATGTCGTCCATTGAGTAACTATAGTTGGGCTGAGTGAAAGTATTGGAAATGAAGCACTGTTGAAGAGAGGATTTGTCCCCTTAGTTATATAGGGTTAGTATCACGGTCAACTTAAGTCAACTGAAAGTCAAACTCTCTAGCCAGAGCATTTCAGTTAACAATAATTTTTATTATTGAACCAAGGACTTTGTGTTTGGACTATAGAGTTGAATATGAATGATATTTGAATTTTGAGCATTACCAAATTCCATAAGCTCAAAGTGATATAGTTTTGACGAAGAGAATTGGTGTAAGTAAATGTCACAACCGGGCAACGCTTAATAATATAAATGTAACACACCTAATTTTGATTCACATTATTTAGGATTTTTAATTCGATAAATAAAATAAAATAATGTATAATGATTAGGAGAATGATATTTGATAACTAAAAGAGGTCGTGCTTAAATTAATAAGTAAATCATGTTGGTTATAACTTAAGTAAGAAGGAGGAATAATGTAGGGGCCAAAATAGGAATAAGCTTTATTTCCTAACATAAACCCTTCTCTCCTATTATCCTCACTCAAATTTCATTCATACAAACTAAAGCAAAGGCAAGGCCGGCCATTGTCAGGAGAAACCAAGAGAAGAAAGCTAAGTAAATATAAGGAAAAAGCTAAAGAGGAATTTAATAAACTCAAATCTCAACTCCTTTTATCCAATCACGGTGAATAATGATTACCCATCTCACCATTGCTTGTTTATTTCGGTTTTATGTCTAAATCCGAATCTTATAATTTTTATTATGCCAGCTTCTGAATGAATGATGATTATATGCTTATTGTATTGGATTTATTATGGAATTATTTAATAGATTTTAAGAGTGAAAACCTAGTTTACGACATCCAATTGACTTGAAATTTGGATATGATGTTAGAAACATTATTTTAGAAGTGGGTTTTAATTTCATAATTTTTCAAGCAAGTACAAATATTTTATGAATTTTCTAAGTGCGGAAAATAATTTATTTCTTGTTTTAATTATTAAAAATAATTATATATTGTTTTTGGTCTCGAAATTTTTATATGATAAAGAATATGTTAATTCTAATTAATTGTGATTTTCGGGTATTTTTCCTAAGTGTTTATGATTTATATGAATTTATTAGGCTAGAAAAGCTTAAATATTATATTAAAATAATAATATAAAACTATTGGTTTGCAAAATTATTTTTGGAAGTGTAATCTGATTCATAACAGTATTTCTGAAAAGGATTTGATAAAGAAGTTTATTATCCAATTGAAATTTGACAAAGGATTGAAGTTGGTGAAAAGAAATTACTTTTAAAGAAATAAAACTGTTTTTATATTAATTACGAAATTGCCACGCCGTTATTAATCAATGCCAGCGTCTATCTTGCCACATGTTTTCTATGCTGCATGTTTCTATATCGCATGTTTTTTATGCTGCATGTTTCTATGCCGTTAGTTTTCAGTATCAACTCCTTAAAACTATGATGCCGCAATTTTTATACTGGAATTAATATTTATAGCGGCAATGATGCCATGTATCTTCACTCTTATATAAAGAGGTAGTAATTTCGCATTTTCGACATTGATATTAAAGGGCATGATGCCGCATATATGTAGTTTCGACATTATTACTTTAGGCAGCAATGCCGTATATAAACCTTACTTTCGACATCGATATAAATGGAAATAATGCTGCCTATTTTCTATATCAACATAAATGATATTAATGACTCTATGATATTGATGCTGAAGGTCATCAATGTTGATATTCCCATGCTTCCAAGTTTTAAAGCTTTATACTATGCAAACCAAAGACTATGGCGCGTATATTCGGCAACCTATATATTTATGTTATGCGACATCAATGATTTTGGCCTTATACTTTATTAAATCAGACGCTTTAACATAATAGCGACATAAAGGGGTGCAGCAACCCACATCGGCTATATAATGTCGCACTTTATCAATTCCATTGGCTTTATTATATATGGCTTCATAGCTTAAGGTTTTGAGGTGCGACAACCTCTGAATGATTTCGAAGTTCATCAAAGTTATTTTATAAAAGCATATACATCTTGGCATAATATTTCGGATAAAGTAAAGGGCTATATTTTTCTTTATTTTTCGAGTATGATTTCAAGGGTTAAATCAATTTTAAAGATTTATGTTTTCAAGGAAACAAAAAAGGGTAATTAGTCCAGGATTTTACTAGAGTGATTATTGTTCTTATCACCTTTAGATAAATTCTAATAGGATAAATTGACTTAAGGTTTAGATAATAGAAAACTAGATAATGAGACTGGTGTAGGGTAGCACCCTGTTAATGCTAAAAATGTATGCTAACACCCTAGTGTGAGTTGTGATATAGCGAAAGCACCAGCCGTTGGTACGGGAACTAAAAGCAAGCAGAAAATAGTAAAGAGGCAACAATTTTTATAGTGGTTCGGCTCAAAGTCAAGCCTACGTCCACTTAATCTTTTCTGTTACTGATTTGATTACAAACTTTACAATAATTCTTCAATTACAACACAATTAAGACATGTAGTTAGAACTTTGATGCAGAAAAGCTCTTTGAATTCATGTTGAATGAACTTGATCTTTTTCGAAGGTTCTTTGAAGTGTCTTTTGCATTTGGAGTGTTGGAGCAAGTGTAGAAGTAGTGAAAACAGCAAAGTCTTGGCGCTCCAAAAATCATCCAAAATTCATCCCCTTTTCAGTGCGGAGTAGGCGGGGTATTTATAGGAGAAGTTGGTCTTAGGTCGGCCATGTCATAGGTCGTGAACAACCTAGGGAGTTTCGACCTAAGAGCGATCCCGAGGTAGCATAAGTCGTTAGCGACTTAATGGAGCCATCCTGGACGAGGTATATGCTGTGAGCGACTTAGCATGTGTATCACAGAAGTTATCTCGGCTTGCTAAGGTCGTAAGCGGCCTAATGGAAGAGGCAATGCGCATGCGGCTTAACTCTGAAGCTTGCTAGGTCGTTAGGTCGCTCTTTCCTTAACTCGTTAGGTCGCTCTTTCCTTAACTCGTTAGGTCGTTGCCTTCATTGAGTTGCTAGGCCGTTAACCC
Source organism: Allium fistulosum (assembly GCA_030737815.1). Lineage (NCBI taxonomy): Eukaryota > Viridiplantae > Streptophyta > Magnoliopsida > Asparagales > Amaryllidaceae > Allium > Allium fistulosum. The sequence continues at coordinate 356,362,177 of CM060906.1, forward strand.
GTTGAATCGCAGGAGTCTTTAAGTCGCCTGAGCTCCTTAAGTCAATAAATCGTGCCATATTGAGCCGCTCTATGCTTTAGGTCGTTAGGTCATGCCCCGCTATAGGTCGTTAAGTTGTTTATGCCTTGGATAGTTAAGTCGCTTATTCCCTTAGGACATTGAGTCGATGTGGTGACCCTCACTCTATAACACATAGATTTTTTTTTACATTCAAGAGGAATTCACCACTAAACCTCATTACTTTTATATTTGAATATTTATATAATTTCCAAATATTTTTCCCAAGACCCTGGTTTTACCAATATAATCATATCAGTGTACAAACAAATTAAGTCAATTATATATTTGATGATATACAATTGTTTCTTTATTATTATTTTTTCATCAGAGGGAATTTAAATCAAATAGAAATCAAAATACCATACAAGCTATTGACATAGCCACTTATTTCTTTTCTAAGTCTTGTTCTACTGCCAGAGGTACATTTTGGCAAACTATAACACTTATATATATTTATTTGACTTATATATATTTATCTGCCTAAATAATTCTATTAACACTAAAATAGCATTTACTTGATCTCATGATAGTTATCAAGTATTTGCATGAAATTACTTACAAATTATGCTTGCAGGCATGGATATTGGATCTAATTTCCATTTATCATTTCAGGTTGAATGGATGAGGACTTTTAGCATTTTTAAGTTTAATATGGTGCAGACTTACATTCTTGGTGATTTATTGGATCTACTTGGTGTTATTTAAGGGCTGCTTGGTGTTTTCTTTGATTTGTCCCAGAAGCACTTACACTTCATTAATTGAAATGAAGTGGTTCCAGGCTCCAAGGGTTTGACTCATGGCCATCTAGGCCGGCCATAGTCCCTCTCTTACCACTTGCAAACCCATATCCCTTATATTAACAAACTTCTACAAAGTCCTACTCCTAATCCCAAGCATGTTTATGCCTAGTTTAAGTTTTCTAGAAATGCATTCTTATATGTATTCAATCAATTATCCAAAGTTCAGTATCTTTCAGGTCTACTGCTCTCATAGTTCTATTTGAAATTTAAATACTCAATTACATACAAATTTCCAGAATTCATGCACATGCCAGTATCACTTACCTGCCATGCACAAATTCATTTCACTTGAATATCCTACTAAAATTTTGAGAGTTCATTTCAAAAACCAACCCCCTTAGCTGTTTAATTTCCTTAAGACAAAATATAAGCAATAAAAATCAGAGATCAAATATATATACACATATCATATGTATATGATATGTCTATCTCCTTATTTTTCTCCAAATCAGACATTCATAAAAGAAATTGGTAGTTAACCAAACATCATCAATGATCACTCACAACAGGTTTTACTTAAGTACATGTTTTCAACCCAAATACTTAGTAATCTCCTTACAAGAAACTTCAGTTACAACATAAAATTTGACTAATTAATTCATTACAAAGCAACTACAGATTTTTAAAACTGGTTTCTTTTATTTATACTAGCAGCTAATTGCCATCTTCATTCATCAAGCCAACTTCATCTTCCTGCAAGCAAATCACTGAGCTGCCCCAATTTTAATGAGACACCCAGATGATTGCAAGGACAACCAAAAGGGTCAGTTTTCACTGGTATGAGCATTTATCAATTTTGTATACATATTCATAATTTTTTTTTGATAATCTTGCAGTGCCTTCCTAGTTTAACAGATTTTTATACTTAGCATGTTTTGGTTCATACAAAGTGATACAAACACATTCATCTATTTAAACAATACACATCAAACATGTTAAAATAAACATATGTACAGTTCTTAATTCATTCTCCCCAAATCTAGATAAGTAAACTCAGGTTTTATACTCCAAATTTTCACCCAGCAACTAACCAGAACATCACATTAATCCTGATTAATTTAACTCCCTGTCTAGATATTCATAACCCAAATTTATAAATCCCATTCCTTATTTATTTTATGGTCTACATCTCCTTGTCAAATGAACACTATGTATGCATTGTGAAGGAAACTCCCAGGTTGTTTAAATTATTCCAACACACAAAGGCCTCAGGGTGCAGTTGCACCATGCATATACTTGCTCCCACCTGAAGTAAGCAGATCATTGACTAACTCCCAAGTGACCAATTTAGTTTTTCTTTCATTCATATTTCAGAAAGATATAACTGCTTGTATATTTTCTGGTTCAACCCCATGTTCCCCTATTTAATCTATATCCATGTTTAATGATGATAAGATAGAACAAGAATGCTCAAAACATGTTAACTCTAAAAGCCCACTTACAGATTAATGCTCCAATCAAAAAAATGCACAAACAAACATCCATATCACCCATAACAAATCATTTCAGAGATTTAAATGACTCATGATATTTTAGGCTGCCTGCAATAGGACTTAATGCCATTGCATACAAAGGATAAATACTCACCTAATGTTTTCCTTTCACTGCCTTAATCCTTTGAACAGCAAATCCCCCAAAGCCTCAAGCTAGTGTTTCTCCTAGTTTATTTTATTTTTGTTTTGATCCCGAGAGAATGATGGATTTGGTTATATGCAGTTATTTATAAATCCATTCTAGGGTTTAAGAAAATGGGTAATTCCCCTGATACCCTTAGATGTTCATGTACATATCATATTCCTGTGTGGTCATAAATTGGAAATGCACACATTAGGTTACTTTAATTAGTTATTTCGGGGATCATGCATTTTTAAACACTCAATACTATTTTCATGACTCTTTTCTACTCATGCCATATGCATGTGACCCTCGGTTTATTATTTCTTTTTACAAGTTTAAGGAATCTGAAAATCTCCTTTGTATTTTCTACCTATCTATTATCTCCATTCAATCATGCATACTATCATACCTTATTATGTAATGTAAAAATCATTCACCCATATTATTTGCTTGAAATAAATATAAGATATGGAAATTTTTATTTGATTCTGTATGTATATATATATTTCTGCCTCTTTGTCAAATCAGTAACTCCTTCTATATTTAAATAAAAATCACATATATTATGCTAATTATTTTTAGCACAATTATAAGACATGTAAACCTTTTTATTAAACTTCATCTTATTCTATCTTTAAATAAAACAGAAAACACTCCATATATATATTAATGTATGTATTTATATAATTCTTTGGACATAGAGCTATATTTATTTTGAGTTCCAATTTTTCTTTTAATCACCTTAATCCCTTGCATTTTATCAAACAGAAGCTCCCATGCAAATTTTATTTATTGCCAAAATTTTTTCTATTTTAATGCATTATATATATTTTATAATTTCAGAATTTCTTAATATAAATGTATATTTTTCATTTTATTTTTATTTTATTTTAGGGTCATTACAGTCGAATAGGTCGCTAAGTCGTGAATAAGAGAGGTGTTAACACTTGCCCCTCGAAGTATACGCCTAGGGGCTAGGTCGTGTGCTTCGATGCCTCTTAACTTGCGCCATCCTGAGTCGCTAAGTCGTGAGTGACTTATGTGAGAGCTAGGTCGTTCGCGCCGATTCGAGTTCCATTGCTCCTGTATATAAGTCACTTAGGTTGCTCCTTCTTCTCTTCACCTGCTTCAACACTCTAACCCGCCATTGAAGAATCTCCGAGCTCTCGAAGATGAATTCAAACCAACCAGTCGTTGATCATCTTCACCATCACATTACGTAAGTGAATCCGATCATTATCTAATCACGACCATCATCGAATCGTGAATCCCCCATTTTCCGACCCTAATCCGATTTCATGTGCCGCATTTCACCACGAGTAATGTTACGATCGATTTTTGATCGTCATTGGACATGTTGTCGTTGTAATTCATGAGAACACAGCAGTGCATCGGATCTATGATGGATCTGAGGCGATTTGAATCGGTCTTGGATGATTTGGCGGTGTGGAGAGATGATGTATTTCATTGTGGAGATGCTAACGGGTTATCGGGTTACGAGTTAACGGGTTAACGTGTTAGGCGAGTTGTTGAATGAAGAGGAGTTAGCGGGTTAAGGAGAGTTAGGAAGTGCCCAACTTAGGAGCTTCGAACGACCTAGGGCTTAGCAGTTTGGACATGAATCACACGACTTAGCTTAGTGAACTACTTAACGACTTAACATCCAAACTCTGAACAACATAAGGGACTGCGACTCATATGACTTGCGACTTAACTTGCCAGAATAGCACATGACTTAAAGCAGAACAACTTAAAGAATCAACACGACCTAATTTAACCCGCAGTATAGCTTTAACTCGTAGGAACATGACTGATGAACTCCATAACTCGAGCAGAGCGACTTAAGGAAGCCCGACCTATGTTAAGTCGTTTGGACATGGTCTGGACGACCTAAAGAGTCCTGAGCTAACTTAAGTCGTTCCTACGACTTAAGGAATGAACATGACTTGAACACTTGTAGAATTTGACAGAACTTGATTGAATTTCCAACTTGAACTGCCAGAATGAACTGCTTGAACTTGTTGCACTCTTTCACAGATTGTATTAACTTTTAAGCTAACAACCTATTAAATACAACATTTGCAGAAAACTAGGACGAATATACTCATCATCGACTGCCCACATCGAGTGATGGATTAGATCAAAGAGATAATATTTTACTTAAGTAAAATAATATGAATCTAATTAAAAATGAAATGCTGTGAATCGACTGACTTAAATGAAGCATCAATGCAAAATTCATACAGTTATAATTGCTTATCGCTGAATATTATCTACATTGATACTACACTTAATTTTGATCCAATAACAAGCCTTGAATCTTCCTAAATTGACGTGCGCCAACCAGTATTATTTCAAGTTTTACTTTATTTACTTGTTATTTCAGTAGCTTTGCACAACACTTCACACACTTTTAGGAAACGTGCACCTTCATATTTGAATATCCAGCTCCTTGTGTAGAATGGCTTCTCAACAAGTGCGAGAAGATATAGTAGAGTGGGCCGATGAGGTTTTCCCAATTGCTGACCCTTTGGAGAATCCTCCGGAAAGAGTTTCAACTACATTGAACCAACGGGCTTTCAGCCAGCTATGTATTCAATTCGGAATTGCTGAAGCAGATGCTCTGCTTCCTGGGGTAAATGACACTGCCGATAGGCCGCCACCTGGCTTCGTTGCAGTCAATCGTCAAATGTGTCTGAATGGAGCTATTCCCCCCTTCAACGAATTTCTTAGAACACTCCTCCTTCGACTAACAATTTTCCATTCCAGTTGCACCCTAATGGTTATGCGATTTTGATGGGGTTGTGCGTACTATTTAGGAGGACGCTTAACCGCCTCCCAAGCTTCGAGGAGATCTGCTATTTGTGTTCATTTGGGAGGAACAAAGATCACCCTTCCCTTACTCTTGTAAGGAGCGCAAGAAACCGCAAGCTGATTACGGATCTTCCCGAGAGCGCTCACAGGTTTTTAAACCAGTTCTTCTTTGTCCGTTGCCCCCCGGGATTCTATGGTATCTGGAGAGTAGGAAGTAAGACTACCTATCTCCATTTACTTCATTTTTGAGCCTTTCAAAAATTCGAGTCGCCAAGTGCTAACTTCATTCTTTACTTTTGCAGCACTTCCTCCTCCCTCTAAAGATTCTAGTCATAAATCGACTTTCGAAAGATTGAGTGCCGTAGCTATCAATGAGAGAAGTATTAAGTTTCTACAGAAGAACGAATTTTTGCACTAATTCGGACTTTTGCACTCTTCTCGATCCATTCAGTCCCGTGATGCCCCCAGTTCTCAAGCAGAAGCGTCAGATGCCCCAGCCTCCACAGAGGAATTCGCACCGAAGGCACCCATTGTAGAGACTTCATTAGTGAAATGCTCCAGTTCTGTTGACGGTGTGGGGTTATCTGGCAAATCTAAACTTCCCCCAGTTATTGAAGAATAGGAATTTCTCAACATTCTGGGAAGGCTACTAGAGAAGCTGATGAGGGAGCTGAGAAAGAAAGTTCCATTACGAAGAGTGTAAAACGTGCTGAAGAGGGCACTGCTGATATGACCCATTCCGTTGGGCATGATGGTGATGATATCTTTGGAGGACTGAGCGATCTTATGGTGATTTCCCATGAGCTCTTTAAAGATGACACCACCACTTCTAAGCTTGTTTCTCCAGCAATCGAAGCGACATCCGCCTTGCGATCAATTCCATCAACCCAAGAGTTGACTCCTGCTGCAAAAGCTGACATCACTCCTAAGCCAAAGTGTGGTTTGTAGTTGACGCGCGTAGTTCGCACGCCACACACACACTTAGGATTTTTGGCAATTATGTGCACTTAGCTTCTTTATTTCGAAGATTTCTAAATTTTGTCTCTTCTTCACTTTCAGGTTCTCCCATGGTACGCAACAGCTTATATTATGATGACTTTCAACGCTATGCGAGGCGTGATTCTTATGACCCCAGGCGTTATCTTCCTGCCCCTAGGGAGACTGATGAGGAAAGAGCAGCTAGGAAAGCTCGTGAAAGGCAGGCTTATGAGGAGCGTTATGGAAGAAGAGACGACCGACATGACTCTAACTAGAGGGATGATGACTCCCATAAGAGAAAGTCTCATGACGATAAGGGGAAGAGTCATGTAGCTGAAGATTCAAGCAAGCGAGCCAAGCTCAGCGAAAAGTCTACATCTGAAATTTCTAAAGTGCCTACTGCTTCTATCTCTCTAGACATCCCTTCTAGCTCTCCTACCCTTAAAAGAGCTGAAATTCAAGCAATAATTAATAGGCCTCCTTATCAAGTTGAGAAGCCTCCGTCTGCACTCCAAAGCCGATTTCCGCATTGGTGTTTGAAAGGAGTGCATTTCGATATGGACTTGGTTCCAATTGATAAACAATCCATGTTAAGAAATCTCAACGCTGTCAAGCTTGATATTGAAAGAATGTCCGGCTGGCAAAAACTAGTTGATGAGCTTCAAAGAGTAAATTGTTTAAATCTCGAGGCTATGCTGACCATGGAAAGCGATAAGTCTGAGTGGCAAAAAGTTCTTGATCAGCATGATACAGAGATGAAGAACATCACCGCCCATAACGAGAAACTTGAGGCTGAAATCAAGAAGCTTAAAGATGATCTTGCCACCTCTTCCACTTCTTATACTCAAAAGGAAGAGGTTCTTCAAAAGCAAGTAAGAGACGCCCACGCTACTCAACGAGATGCTGAGGCTAAACTTGAGGCGGAGCGGAAAATCATGGAAATCTATCGCAAGGATGTTGTTCAGCTGCGGGAAAAGACTAACTCCCAAGATTTGGAGATTACAATGTTAAAGGCCCAGCTTTCTAAGGCTGAAAAGGAGCGTGACGAGGCCATCGCTGGAAAAGCAGCAGCTGAACAATCACATGAGGCGACTAAGGCCAACGTTAGTTCCACTCTATTCGAGTTTTATGTTCTCAGCATCTTGGGGCGTGGCAGTCTTTCATTTTTGGGCCCAAAGTATGAGGTTACCCTGGCTGAAGTGTGGGAGACATCAATTGAAACACTTAGAGACGCTGGCTACACTGAGGAGGATCTTGAGGCTTATTATTTGGATGATGAGGGTCGTGCCGCCCTTATCAGAGGGAAAGAACAACTTGCCAAGGAACGAGCCGAAGCGGCGGAAGGAGAGCATCTAGGGAGGGCATCTTTGGCCAACCCAACTCGTCCTTCGGCTTCGGTCGACATCAATATTATTGGCTCCAGTTCCCACTCTTCGCCTCCTGCCAAAGCTGAAACCAAAACTACAACTGCTCATGCCGAAGGCGAGGCCCCAAGAAGACACCGAAGCCCAAGGTTTTGAAATTGACGTGATAAAGCCAATCTCTCCAGGTAACTTCAACACTGATCCAGCTCAAGTGGACTACTCGTTTGCTTCACATGAGCTCGATGAACTTCTTGCTTATTACTTAAGCCTCGACGTGCCACTATCTCCTCTCTTTGCGAGGAATACTGATGTTTAACTTTCCTTCTTCTGTAGTGAAAACAACAAGTGTTGTACAGGCTTCTCCTCCTCCAGCTGTTGCCCCTCCACCTCTTCAAGTTACTCCTTCTTCTGCTTCTCAACCGGGGTCACAAGAAGAACAAATAGGAGCTCTTCAAGGCTTAGATGACCCGGCTGCTTCACAAGAGCAGAAAGCTGAAGAACTTGAGGAGGGTGAGAGGACCCCGGAGAAATTTACTGCCGATGATACAAAGCTGATTGATCTTATCACTCCGGGCAGCGAATCTTCCTCAAAGAAGAGGGGAAAGCGTGGAATTTCAAAGAAAAAGAAGTGCACTTCTGCTAGCGATGAGAAATCGGAAGAGGACCCAATTGCACCTCTTTCACCTTCTTCCCCGACTCGTTCAGGCCGACTCAAGAAGTTAACCATTAGGCCAGGCGAGGGCTCCAAAGGCAGCGGGAAGAAGAAGTAATGAGTCTAGTTTTATCCTTCTTGTTCTGCTTTTTTGCTTTTTGCTTGTATCTAAAGACTTGTATCGACCGGAGATTGTGCGGGTACCGGCCCTCGCTTTTTGAAACCTGCACATGTATACAAATCTTTCATAGTATGGAATAGAATGACTCTTTTTACTAGTACAATCTTTTGTCTGTATTTGTGAATGCATTTATTCCTTATTTTCGCACAAGTTTCTTTATTTTCTTTGTATGATACTGCAGTGAGCTCGTGGTATGCTGCTTGAGCGTTGCTTTTATTAATGTAGCTATATTGCCCCCATACCACAGCTTATTGCAATCTTCTCCATTTTGAAAAGACTTGTACTCTTACTCTGGAGAATAATTCTTCCATTTTGAGGAAATATTATTCTGCTCTAGTAGAGTGTGCCTTGTATCGGAGAAGTTTTATGTTTTTTTTTGAGAAGTGGATTCCCCTACGCAGTGAAGCGGGCCTCCGAAGAAGGCTTTGATTTGTTTGCCAGAAAGTTATATCTCATCGCTAAGTGGGCCTACGGGACAGGCGTCAGCTGCTTTATCGGATATTTGTTTGCACAAACGATCGCGAGCAGTTAGCTGCGGCCTAGAACCTTCTTTTTGAGAAGGTGCCTCTTCGGTGGTTCCATCAACGACTATTTCAAGAGATAACATTTCATTTTTGGGCGTGCCTCGTTAGAGGGCTTTATTTGGCACTTCAACTTTTTTGGGGAAGAATGTTCTCATTATGGAGAAATTGATTTTCCCTTGAGAGTAGAAGTGTGCCTCCGAAGAGGGCTTTTTTGTTTGCCTGAAGTTACTTCTCACAGTTAAATGGATCCACGGGGCGGACGTAAGCTACCTAATTGGATGTTCGTTTGTACGGACGATCACAATTTGTTAGCAAGGGCCCGGTGCCTTCATTTTGGGAAGGTGCCCCTTCGGTGGTTTCACCAACCTTTTTGTTTGAGAGAAACATTTCATTTTTCGGCGTGCCTTGTTGGAGGGCTTTCTTTGGCACTTCAAATTTTTTGGGGAAGAATGTTCTCATTATGGAGAAATTGATTTTCCCTTGAGAGTAGAAGTGTGCCTTCGAAGAGGGCTTTTTTGTTTGCCTGAAAGTTACTTCTCACAGTTAAATGGATCCACGGGGCGGACGAAAGCTACCTAATTGGATGTTCGTTTGTTTGGACAATCACAATTTGTTAGCAAGGGCCTGGTGCCTTCATTTTGGGAAGGTGCCCCTTCGGTGGTTCCACCAACCTTTTTGTTTGAGAAAAACATTTCATTTTTCGACGTGCCTCATTGGAGGGCTTTCTCTGGCACTTCCACTTTTTTGGGGAAGAATGTTCTCATTATGGAGAAATTGATCTTCCCCTGAGAGTAGAAGTGTGCTTCCGAAGAGGGCTTTTATTTTGTTTCGTTTGCCAGGAAGGTTGCATCTCACAGTTAAGTGGATCCACGGAGCAGACGCAAACTACCTAACTGGATGTTCGTTTGCACAAACGATCACAATTAACTAGCAAGGGCCTGGAACCTTCACTTTGGGAAGGTGCCCCTTCGGTGGTCCCACCAACTTTTTTTGTTGAGAGACAAGATTCCATTTTGGCTGTTTTTGTCTGCTTGCCCATGTGTTTTTACCATCTGTCCCTCAACGATTCCTCGTTATCACCTCTAAGTACATGTTCCTTTCTTTTGCAGGTTGTTTGATTTTCCAGAGAAGTGTACTTCACTGTTAAGTGAATCCACGGGGCAGGCGCAAGCTACTTAACCAGATGTCTGTTTGCACAAACGATCGCAATCAGTTAGCAAGGGCCTGGAACATCTACGTTAGGAAGGTGCCCCTTTGGTGGAATCATCAATTGTTTGTGAGAAGCACTTCTTATATAGGAATTGAATCTGGAATTTTTGTGGCTTGACATTTGTTTGTTGAGTGATTTGTAGGAATCGCTTGGCCTTGTGATGTGTTGAATAGGTAAGTTTTGCTTTGATAGCCTACAATATTAAATCGACATTTTAGCAACATATTTATGATATTTGCACATCGAAATAAGACAGGCATTTTATAGTAGTAGAGAACACAAGATTTATAGTGGTTCGGCCAAGAATTGGGCCTACATCCACTTTATAGTTCTTATTATTGATTCACACTGATTTTACAATGGCTTACAATACAAGAATGATACATCCATAATCATTTTACAAATTTAAGCATAGCTTCTAAGTAAAATATGGACGCAAGTGATTGTTGTTCCAAGCTCTCGGAATTCGATCTCCTTCGACAGTTGTGAGCTTGAAAGTGCCATCAAGAAGTTTTTTGCCTATGACATATGGCCCTTCCCAGTTTGGCCCAAACACTCCTGTTGCTGTCATGACCCTTTTCAAGACTAGATCCCCAATTTCAAAGCTGCGTTGGCGAACTTTAGAATTGAAGTGCCTGGCTATCCTTTGCTGATGAGCTGCAACTCTGAGCTCAGCCTCTTTCCTTCATTCATCAAGCAAGTCAAGTGCTTCAAGTTGCAGCTTTTCATTTTCAGCTTGGTTGAAATGAATTCTCCTGTGTGAGGGGACCTCTATTTCCACTGGAATCATTGCTTTTGATCCATATGCTAATGAGAATGGAGTGTGCCCTATCGCAGTTTTGTGGGTAGTTCTATATGCCCAAAGTGCTAGTGGCAGCTTATCGACCCAACCACCTTTTGCTTTTTCCAGCTGTTTTTTGATGGTTGATTTGATAATTTTGTTCACTGCTTCCACTTTCCCGTTTGCCTGTGGATGAGCCACTGTTGAGAAGCTTTTTTGGATCTTGAATCGCCTGCAAAAGTCCTGGAATTCTTCGCTTTCGAATTGGGTACCATTGTCTGTGATTATCTTCTGAGGCACACCATACCTGCAAATGATATTTTTAGTCACAAAGTTTATCATCTTTTTAGAGGTAATAGTAGCCAATGGTTCAGCTTCAGCCCATTTAGTGAAATAATCAACAGCAACTATAGCATATTTGATTCCGGACTTGGCAATCGGCAAAGGCCCAATGAGATCTATCCCCCAAATGGCGAATGGCCATGGACTGACCATCTGTGTTAGCTCGGTGGAAGGTGCTCTTGGGATTTTTGCAAATCTCTGGCATCTGTCACACTTTCGGGAGTAGCTAGCAGCATCACGATTAATATCTGGCCAAAAATACCCATAGCGGAGAATTTTCTTTGCAAGAGTTTGGCCACCTGAATGATCCCACACTCTCCTCCGTGCACCTCAGCTAAAATTGTCTTAGCCTCTTCCTTGGTTACACATCGGAGTAATGGCATCGAGAATCCTCATCTGTACAAATGATCGTCTTGAATTACATATCTCGGGGCTTTTCTTAACAGCTTCTGGCGCTCTTTTGAATTTTCTGGCAGGGAGCCGTTGAGTAGATATTCCTTGATCGGGGTCATCCACGACTCCTACTCTTGAGATACATCCATAATCTAGTCAATATCCACCTCATCAGTACTTGGAGCTGACAAGACTTCCACAGGGACCAATCCCAATAATTGAGCTTCGCCAGAGCTTGAATATTTTGCGAGAGAATCTGCCTTCATGTTCTCTTCCCGAGGTATATGGCTTATTGTATAATGATCAAAATCATCGAGAAGCTCCCAGGCCTTTGACAAGTAAGCAGCCAGATTTCCTCCTTTAGTTTGAAACTCTTTCTTGACTTGGCATACAATAAGCTGGGAATCACTGAAGATCTGCAATACTTTGATGTTCAGTTCTTTAGCAATCTTCAAGCTGGAAACAAGAGCTTCATATTCTGCTTCATTATTTGTCGAAGGAAATTCTTATCTCAATGCATAGCACAATGACCGCCCTTCGGGGGTTTCAAGCACAACCCCAGCTCCAGAACAATAGTCATTTCTTGCACCATCAACATATAATTTCCATCGGATCGGGATGTCATCAGTCACTTCTTCCTCACTGCCACCTTTATCTGTGTATTCTGCAATGAAATCTGCTAAAGCTTGTCCATTGATTGCTCTTCGGGGATGGTAGGTGATATCGTATTGGCTGAGTTCAATATTCCACTTCAGAAGACGACCCGAAGTTTCAAGGCGAAATAGGACTTGCTTTAGAGGTTGATCAGTGAGGACTTTAATAGGATGAGCCTGGAAATATGGCCTTAACTTTCTGGACGCAACCAACAGACAATAGGCGAGCTTTTCCAGCTTTGAATAATTCATCTCTGCCCCAGTGAATCTTTTGCTGACATAATAAACCGGGCGCTGAACTTTTGCGTCTTCCCATACCAATGTTGCACTGAGAGCATGAGATGAAACCGCTAAGTATATAAAAAGATCTTCACCATTGCTGGGATGAGAAAGTACTGGAGGCATTTCCATGTGACGAATCAGTTCATCAAAAGCTTTCTAACATTCAGGAGTCCATTCAAAGTTTTTCTTTCCTTTCTTCAGAGCGTCAAAGAAGGGAATGCATTTATCAGTGACCTTGGAAATAAACCGACTCAAAGCAGCGACTTTCCCGTTGAGGCTTTGCAATTCCTTCTTTGTTCTAGAGGCTTTGACTTCTCTTAAAGCAGTAATGTGAGCAGGAATAGCTTCGATGCCCCTAGCACTCACAATGAAACCCAAGAATTTTCCGGACTCTACCCCGAATGAACATTTCAGAGGATTTAGCTTCATCCCATACTTTCGGAGGACCGCGAACATTTCTGCCAAATGATCCATGTGGTCTACTGCCTTCTTCGATTTCACCAACATATCATCAACATATACTTCCATAGTCTTGCCAATCTGGGGTTTGAACATGGCAGTAACAAGTCTTTGATAAGTTGCTCCCGCGTTCTTTAGTCCGAAGGGCATGACTTTATAGCAGTAAAGACCAACATCAGTGATGAAGCTCGTGTCCTCCTGATCTGGCTCATGCATAATGATTTGATTATATCCTGAGTAAGCATCCATAAAAGACAATAATTCATGCCCGGCCGTTCCATCCACCAACTGATCAATCCTGGGCAATGGGAAACAGTCTTTGGGGCATGCTTTGTTCAAGTCTGAAAAGTCGATGCATACTCTCCACTTCCCATTTGCTTTTTAACCAACACCGGATTAGAAACCCAATTTGGATAAGTGGATTCTCTGATGAAGCCATTTTCCATGAGCCGATCTACTTCTTCTTTTAATGCTGTCGACCTTTCAGGACCCTGGGTTCTTCTTTTCTGCTTTACGGGTGTGAATTTTGGATCAATATTCAAAGCATGCACTGCGATTTCTGGAGATATTCCACACATGTCGGCATGACTCCAAGCGAATACATCTAGGTTTGCTTTCAAGAATGATATCAGCATATTCTGAACCGTCACACCGAGTTGTGAACCCACATTCAGCACCTTGTTTGGATCATTCAGGTCAACAGGTATTGGCACCGTCACTTCCACCGGCACCACTCTACTCTCCCCTGCACTGGTTTTTCTGGGATCAATCTCTTTTCGTGCATCACTATGCTCACTAGTGCAGGGTCCACCCCGTAATTGCTACAAGGTGGGCTCTTTGATGCGGAGCGAAGCTGCCGCACCCTTACCCATTTCTCTTTTCTTTCTTTCCCGTAACTCTATGAGATAGCATTCTCGCCCGGCATTTTGATCCCCCTTCACAACACCGACGCCATTATCAGTGGGGAACTTCATAGTCAGGCACCATGGGGCGAGAATGGCCTTGAATGCGGCAAGAGTCGGTCGACCCAAGAAGGCATTGTAAGCGGAGAATTCATCAACAATCACAAAAGTTTGTTTTCGGACCACCTTTTTTTCCCCTTCTCCGAGCTCTACAAATAAGTCAATAGTCCCAATAGGCTGTTTTGGTTCTCCAGTGAACCCAACAATTTTCTGTGAGGAAGCTTGGACATCAGCCATGGGAATTTTCATCTGATCAAATGTCTTTCTGAAGAGGACGTTGCAAGAGGCGCCGCAGTCAACAAGCACCCTTCTTACAATGGCTGATCCGATGCCTACAGATATCACCAAGGGATCCATGGTGGGAGCCTCAACACCAACAGAGTCTCTAGCCCGGAATATGATGTCATCATTAAAAGTTCTTTGCTGTTTTAAAGGTGCAGCATCTTCCAAGACAAAAACATTTTCTTCCGCCGGGGCATATATCAAAGCGTGAGCATATCTCTCCATCTCACCCCAACTTCTTCTCGCTGGGTGAGGACCCCCTGTGATAACATTAATGACAGGCCTCTCAGATTCCTGCGCTGCAGTCCTCTCACCTAAGTCGGATTGATGAGCAGGAACTTGCTGCCCCTGAGTAGATGAGGTCGGGTCACTTCTGTTTCTCTTCACATATTGTTGTAGTTTATTCTATCTCAACAGCTCTTCAATCAAATTCTTTAAATGGCGACATTCATTAGTGTCGTGGCCAGGTTGATTGTGGAACCGACAGAATCTCCCATTATGCACAACATTTTTCCCAGGCTTCATCTCAGGTGTTTTGGGGTATTCGACAGCATCCTTAGTTGCGAAAAAGATATTTTCTGGAGTATCAGTTAAGGGAGTAAAATCTGAAGGTTTAAGGTAGCGAGTTTTCTTCACATCTTTCTGCCTTTTCCCACCGTCATTCTCCCTCTTCTGGCCACCAGATTCCTTTTTGTTAGAAGCAACATTGTTATTCTTAACTTCAGCCACGTCTACTCTTGCTGGCACAGAAAGACTTTCTAAGCGCATGAATTCATCGGCCTTCTTGTAGAACTTCTCAAGTGAATTTGGCTCTATCATCTTTAGCCATTTTCCGAAATCACTTAATTTGTCAATAGCTTGCATCAAGTAAGTCGGAATCATCTGAGGCTCTGCATTGTCAACTTCAGCCAAGGCTATATTGAAGCGGTTTAAGAAAGATTTGATAGACTCTCCGGGGCTTTGTTCGAGGCTGGATAGTGACATTTTATCCTTGGCCTTCGAAGCATATAACCTGAACTGATCTTTGAATTTCTGAGTTAGGTCGGAGAACTGATCCACGGATCGAATTGGCAGCTTCGTGAACCAAAGCAAGGCCACTCCCTCTAAGTACACAGGAAAGTATCTGCACTTGATCTCGTCTGTTGCTCTGGTACTTGTCATATGCCAGTCATACTTGTATAAGAACTGGTTAGGATCGCTTGTCCCCCGATAAGCTGGAATAGTGTGGGGAACAAACTTCTTCGGAAATTCAGCCTTCAGAATTCTTTCAGTAAAAGGAGTTTTGCTTGGAGCAAACCCCCAGTAACTTTCATCTTCTTCCCTTTGCATGCTATCCTTCATAATTTGTCGGATCATTCCCGAGAGGTACTCCTCAACGTTTAGAGGCCCCGTGGGGCAGACGTCAGCTACTTTTTCAGAAGTTTGCCTGGACAACCATTCACGAAGAGTTGGCTGCGGCCTTGAACCTCCAGCTTGGGGAGGTGCCCCTTCGGTGGTGCCAGCTGCCCTTTGAGGAATACTTTTCCCTTGGGAATCATGAACATCCTCAGCAAAGGTTTCTTCATTATTTTCTGGTTGCTGGTTAACTCCAAGAAAAGCATTCAACTTGTCCAACATCAAAGTGTTCTGGGCTTCCATTTGTTGATACAACCCAGACACTACAGCATCCAATTCCACCCTTGTGACTCCAACACTAGGAGCCGGTTGATTTGATGCGGGAGAAGTGGTGGTGTTGTCATAAGCATTTCCAGATCTAGTAGACTTACTTTTCCTTCCAGGAGCCATAATTTCGGATAGACTTCTGGTTCTTAGGGAGAGTCTTTCCACAAATCTTTGTGAAGCAATGATGAGAGCACCCCTGAGTTCAGTTCTTAGTGAAAGCACCAAAAATGTTAACGCTAAAAATGTACGCTAACACCCCAGTGTGAGTTGTGATATAGCGAAAGCACCACCCGTTGGTATGGGAACTAAAAGCAAGCAGAAAATAGTAAAGAGGCAACAATTTTTGTAGTGGTTCAGCTCAAAGTCAAGCCTACGTCCACTTAATCTGTTCTGTTACTGATTTGATTACAAACTTCACAATAATTCTTCAATTACAACACAATTAAGACAGGTAGTCAGAACTTTGATGCAGAAAAGCTCTTTGAATTCATGTTGAATGAACTTGATCTTTTCCGAAGGTTCTTTGAAGTGTCTTTTGCATTTGGAGTGTTGGAGCAAGTGTAGAAGTAGTGAAAACAACAAAGTCTTGGCGCTCCAAAAATCATCCAAAATTCGTCTCCTTTTTAGTGCGGAGTAGGCGGGGTATTTATAGGAGAAGTTGGGCTTAGGTCGGCCATGTCATAGGTCGTGAACGACCTAGGGAGTTTCGACCTAAGAGTGATCCCGAGGTAGTATAAGTCGTTAGCGACTTAATGGAGCCATCCTGGACGAGATATACACTGTGAGCGACTTAGCATGTGTATCACAGAAGTTATCTCGGCTTAACTCTGAAGCTTGCTATCTCGACCTAAGTGCGCATGCGGCTTAACTCTGAAGCTTGCTAGGTCGTTAGGTCGCTCTTTCCTTAACTCGTTAGGTCGCTCTTTCCTTAACTCGTTAGGTCGCTCTTTCCTTAACTCGTTAGGTCGTTGCCTTCATTGAGTTGCTAGGTCGTTAACCCGTTGAATTGCAGGAGTCTTTAGGTCGCTAGGTCGCTGGAGCTCCTTAAGTCGTTAAGTAGTTCCATATTGAGCCGCTCTGTGCTTTAGGTCGTTAGGTCATGCCCTGCTATAGGTCGTTAAGTTGTTTATGCCTTGGATAGTTAAGTCGCTTATTCCCTTAGGTCGTTGAGTCGAATAGGTCGCTAAGTCGTGAATAAGAGAGGTGTTAACACTTGCCCCTCGAAGTATACGCCTAGGGGCTAGGTCGTGTGCTTCGATGCCTCTTAACTCGCGCCATCCTGAGTCGCTAAGTCGTGAGTGACTTATGAGAGAGCTAGGTCGTTCGCGCCGATTCGAGTTCCATTGCCCCTGTATATAAGTCGCTTAGGTTGCTCCTTCTTCTCTTCACCTGCTTCAACACTCTAACCCGCCATTGAAGAATCTCCGAGCTCTCGAAGACGAATTCAAACCAACCAGTCGTTGACCATCTTCACCATCACATTACGTGAGTGAATCCGATCATTATCCAATCACGACCATCATCGAATCGTGAATCTTCCATTTTCCGACCCTAATCCGATTTCATGTGCCGCATTTCTCGTCATGTTACGATCGATTTTTGATCGTCATTGGACATGTTGTCGTTGTAATTTATGAGAACACAGCAGTGCATCAGATCTATGATGGATCTGAGGCGATTTGAATCGGTCTTGGATGATTTGGCGGTGTGGAGAGATGATGGATTTCATTGTGGAGATGCTAACGGGTTATCGGGTTACGAGTTAACGGGTTAGAGAGTTAGGCGAGTTGTTGAATGAAGAGGAGTTAGCGGGTTAAGGAGAGTTAGGAAGTGCCCGACTTAGGAGCTTCGAATGACCTAGGGCTTACTAGTTTGGACATGAATCGCACGACTTAGCTTAGTGAACGACTTAACATCCAAACTCTGAACATCATAAGGGACTGCGGCTCATATGACTTGCGACTTAACTTGACAGAATAGCACATGACTTAAAGTTGAACGACTTAAAGAATCAACACAACCTAATTTAACTCGCAGCATAGCTTTAACTCGTAGGAACATGACTGATGAACTCCATAACTCGAGCAGAGCGACTTAGGGAAGCCCGACCTATGTTAAGTCGTTTGGACATGATCTGGACGACCTATGTCAGTTAATTGAGATAGAGTAGTTAGGATTACACATGTAGCATGCATGCATTTAATTATCTTGTGTTTATGTAACCATTATGATTGCAAGAGCATGATTGTGATAAACATATTATCAAAGGATAGCAGTGAAGGAAAAACCCGTTCCGCTTAGCGGCGTGGTCTCACTAGATATCTATTATCGAGATGGCATATTATTATTCACACCAGACATTTTGTCCGACCCGTAGTTTTTGTTTTTCCCCTTTAACTCTTGGGTATTCATTTAAGTAAATGACAGTAAGGTTTCCAAGTTTTAGGTTTGGCAAGGCAGAGCTAGCTATATAGAAGTCTATTTATGTCCCTTGTGTTATCATTTTGTTTGAATGTATGTAATGGCAGAATTTGTATCTGTCTGGTAGTAAACTCTGATTAACCATGGAGGCATCTTCACATGCCGCTCTTGGAGTACTTTGTAATAATTATATTTTGTCTAAACCCGAGAAACATTTGGGATTATGTAATGAACATGGAAATTATCTAATGAAATCTGTGTTTTGAAATTTTTTCGTATTCCTATGCTTCTGATGTTAATGATACTATTAACCGATCTCATTTTGTCACCAGAGAATAATACTATTGATGACTGCAGAATCACTAGCGCTTATTTTCGGGCCTTAGAATGAGGGATGTTACAATAAAATTTGATTTTACCGAAATTAAGTAAGCGTTAAATTTAGCCAAAATGTCACACTACCTGCTAAGTACCGTGTGAATATTAATATTCGAATAGTTCGATGTTAATCGTTACACCTGACGAGTCACACAACCAGAATGATGAATTCTCTTTAGACCAAATAATTTAATTAGTTTCTAATTGTTATAAAGTAATTAAATTAATTAATATTTATGAAATATTAATTATAAAATTTTGAATATGATTTGAGGAATAAATATTGTTGTATATATTTATAATAGTTATAAATATATTGATTGATATGCGATATCGACAAGCAATTAAATTGGATTTAATTAATAACATTTATTTGGGCTTAAATGCGTTGTTATCAAATGATCTTAAGATGTTATTTCAGCAGCAATAGAGCTTGTAGAAGGCGGCTAAAATGGCTAGAGGGGTTCGGAGATGGATGGTTGAGATTTGATGAGAAAAGGTGTGAGATGTGATCAATATTTCTCCCTATTTCTTTCACTATAAAAGGACCCCTAACCCTAATGCAAAAAGAAACTTTTGGCTTCCATATCCCCATCATTACTGGCCAACCTAATCATCAAGGAGCTCCAATATTTTCATCTCAAATTAATTCAAAAGGCGATAGCTATTGGATAGCTAAAGGTCTACGGTTCAATGATTAACAATCTGCCAAATCGAGTAGATTTCCAAGGAGGGAGAATTCATCGTTACAAGGGGTGCTCTAAGGCAATAGTATTAGGTATGTATTTATTGTACTATATGATTTATAATTATTGAATAATATTATATTATTAATATATATATCATTATTATATTGCTAGTTAGGTGAGATTCTTATATGTATCATCAATGTTGTCACATGTTAGACTGATTATACGTATGTATTAATTTATTAAAAAAACACACATTTTATATATAGATCTGAAGTGCATAGCAAAATAAATTTAAATTTAATTATTATCATTTTATTAATATATATATATATATATATATATGCATTATTATACTACCTAATTTTAATTATATGATTTGTATTTAATTATATCATTATATTATGTTAATGGCTGAACTTATGTTTTATAAATGCATATCCACATAGTTTATATTTTCAATGGTTGCATATTAATTTTTATTATTTGTGTACTATTATTTAATATTATTTAAATTAATATAATGATTAAATAAATCATATAAAATAAAAAGATGTTTCGAAAATTAAATTTCAAATTTAATAAAATTTTGCTATCATCGTTTAAACCTTTAGCAGAAATATCTGAATTTAAAAATCATTTTTATATCTTTTTAAAAATCAATTTAATGAATGGCCGAAATTAATTAATTAATCATAAATATTATTTTGACCGAGAAAATTATGGAATTTTTTTTGTAACTTTAATATCATTCTTGATTGTCTAAAAATTTAAAATTTAAATAATATAACAATAAAATATTTTTTATTATTATTTTATTATATTTCGAATAATTTATATATATATATATATTAATGCAATAAAATATAAATAATTTTTTTATGCTATGCATTTAATTTAAAAAGGTTTATATATATATATATATATATATATATTAAATACATAGTCAATACACATGCATATATATATTGATATTATAAATATACTTATATATATTTATATATAATAATAATAATAATTTTGTTACAGTAATTCATATATATATATATGTCTATGTAAAATGATTTAAGAATTTTTTTTATATATTATGACATACACACACACACACACACATATATATATATTTATTTAATATTTAATGCAACAGTGTACATATATATATATATATAAATCATTTATATTTTTACATATGAGATATATACATATATATAATTTTTTATAGTTTTAATGTTTATACAAATAACAAGTTACATACATACACATATTTACATAACATTCAATACATATAGGATGAGCTAACATGTCCGTTGCGATGTAAATCCCAACATTTATACATGGATATGTTATGCCTTGCATGGACTGTTATGTTACACATGCACACACATACATATATGTATATGATACATATGTCTGCTGTTATATTTAATTGAATATAAATTAAATAAATTTTTATTTATAATTTATAAATTTAAATGAACTAAAAGATTTTATTTAAATTAAATTAGAAATGTTTTAAATTAATTAGACTTCATAGGCCTAATATAGATCCAATAAGGAATTTTTTTTGAAATTAACTCATATATTCCATTGTGGGCTGGCCCAGTTCCAACAGGACCTCCCTTCAACTGACCGGTCGACCGTCATCGGTCCATCGACGGTTGAGACCAGCCAAACGACCGGTTGCTCAATTTTTATTTCTAATATATATATGTATACATATATATATAATAAAATCTATTTAAACTAAAATAAATTATAATAAAAATACATAATATAAATGTGTTAACAAACTATAATATATATTTATATCTAGTTATGATTAATATTAAATCGTTTAATAAATAAATAAAGTGAATTTAATGATATTATTTAAATGGAAAGTATAAAAGCTAGTAAGGTTTTATTCATAAAATTATTGTATAATATTATAATAATTGTTAAAGGCCATAAAACTTAAATTATTGGGTTATAAATAAGTTCTATGATGTTAGAAGATTGGTTTAAGTAACATTCAAGATGTATACTATAATTAATATCATGTTACCTTAATGAAATGTTATTATGTTATCAAATATAGTAAATTCATTTATGTGAACCTATTTTGATTATTATTTATGTATTTTCATTCCAGTGTGATGAGAAATTTGATTAAACGGTTTAGTTACTGTTTGGTATAGGATTTTGGTAACTTTTTTCTAGTTATTCATCGGACTCGTTACATAGAAATACTTAGTGTAGATTGACTGTAGTTTATAGGCATTGAATAAACATTCACGTAACATGCGATGGTATGGGACATCATAATGATATTTGTCTGGTTATTCATTGTAAATAAACGTCACTCATGCGGGGATATACATATTTATATATGGATTGGTATGGTACTCGCTGTCATAAGTAAGGTATGGTACTCGCTGTCATAAGTAAGGTTGATTATAATCACGTGTCGGTATGTGTACAAAACCGTGTTTCAATACCTATACATAGTGTTGTGTGTCAGCCATATCATAAATATGTTGTGTTTGCCTATCACCATCCGACTTTCTTTATGGTATGGAAGTTGACCCAGATTGACTAGTATCCATCCTAGCGGCCTGATCATGGCGGTTGCACCTTGGATCCATGACACTTATTTTATAGCCGTATGTTAGCAATGTATAGAGCCGTGTGTCGGTGATGTATAGCCCCTTTGTGCCACCTTAGCCAACACTCTGTTACCATGTTAGGGGCTCGTCTAGGGTCGCGACCGAGTCCTCGCATAGTCAAGTAAACTGATGGATAGGAGTCACGATGTCCATCGGGGTTACTAAGATTGTAGGACCCATGTCAGATGGACACACGTGAGTCTCATGAGCGAGCGTGCGCACTGTTAATCTGCCGTCTGATTCTGGTGTGTGTGGTAGATGGACATATACTATTTATATTCCTCTGGTGATGAGTATGACTATGCTAGAGATTATGTATTTACAGTATAGTCAGTCCCTGTATTATCCATACTCGTTTTATACATGATATATTATGGAAGTATGGTTTGATGTTATACATATGTGTTGTATTAGAGTTACTTACTTATATCTCCATAGATTACATTATATCACTCTTAAATTTGATTTAAACATAGTCTGACCATGTGTTTTATACTTGGGTTAGTCCAAGACATTGCAGGCATAGTTACCATGTTGACAGCAGGACTCACCTTGGCATTTTGGGGAGGCTAATAGTAGTTATAGGATGATATATTCCTTATACGTTTTTGTAGCCTCATTAATGTACTACTAGTTATATGATGATGTATTATATAGTGGGCTAGAGATTATCATTTTGTAGCCCTAGACTATGTATTATGTTATGTATTATATTTTATCTATTGTGTTGTGACTCTGTGTACTCTGATATTATTCTATGATTATGTATTGTTCTGTCCTGGTAGCACACGTGTTTATTGCTTTGGACTAAGACCACATACATCTGTGGTAAGTATTATATGTGATATATGATATGTACCGGTGTTAGTCTGAGGGAATATTCACATGTGTATCCTATATCACCTCATTATCTATATTATTCGACAATATTACTCTATAATGCTCTTGGATAGTATAATTATAGAGGTGGGGGTGTTCATTTGGTATCAGAGAAGGTTTAGAATAATACATGTCATAAAGAGACACGATTCATTGGTCTATATGGACTTAAGAGACCTTGTCCCTTGGGTATTTGGTAGATAATCTAAATATATTACCTAGGTATACCTGGTGTTTACAGGGTGTAGTCATCTAGATGCGTATTTTTTATTTGTGTGATTTGATATATTACTCGTATTTTTGAATATCTTTAACTTATATCCCACTCAGAAGTAAGGAATGGCTAGTCCTCGAGCTGTTCGAGCAGACCCAAGTCAGTCCAGTGGATCTGGGGTAGTCTATATGACTATAGAGCAGTCTATGGAATTGATGAGGAGCATCCAACAGTCGAGTGCTTTCACCACTCCGAATCTACCTACTCCCTCGATTTGATTTTTCCAGACTATGCAACGATTATGATAAACTTGGAGGAAAAACCTTCAACGGCATAGAGGAAGTGATAAGAGTGCAGGCTTGGCTAAGGACGTGTGAACACATCTTCATATGGGCATTATTGACCAGCAGAAAGTCCAAGTTACTTCCAGCCAACACCAATAAAGAGCTTGTATTGGTATGAGTTTCTAGTAGCAGAGGCGGATGAGTCAGAGCTAACTTAGGAAGATTTCAAGGGTCGATTTGAGAGGAAGTTTCTTCCAGAAGCTGATAAGGCAGCTATAACTCGTAAGTTTATAGATCTGAAGCAGCGTAACATGTTCATAGTTGAGTATGTTTCTTCATTCAAAGCTTTATCTAAGTACGACATTGGGCTCATTAACACGCCATTGAAAAAGAAGTAGAAGTTTGTATATGGACCAAAGAAATATTTAAGAAAGGCTCTTCTACCTCAGTTAGAGGTTACTTTTGAGAAACTTGTGGACTTAGCTCTAAGACTTAAGGAAGAGGAGAAAGAAAGCAGTGAAGATGAGTTAAAGATCAAGGCAATTGTTGGGCAGAAGTGAATATTTTCTTTTAGGAAGCAAAAGCCCAAAGTCCAGAGCACGAAGCCAGTGAAAGCCAGCACGTCATAGTTTAGGAGTTATAGGAGAGAGACCGTGAAGTGCTATAATTGTGGAGAGAGAGAGCATTTCTTCAGAGAGTGTTCCAAACCACATCGAGATTCATTTCAAAAGAAGTGTAGGATCTGCAACAAGGAGGGGCATCTTAGCTACACTTGTCCTATAGCAGATAAGAAGATTGGGAAGCTGAATGCTATAGAGAAAGTTTACAGTACCTCTTAAGCTAAAGGACAGGCACATGCAATCCTGGAAGGTACGATACTATTTAGAGATTTTTCTATTAGAGTTTCATTCGATACAGATGTGTCACACACTCAATCGTTTCGAAAGAACTAATGGATAAGTTTAAGCTTAATGTGATAGTAACATCATTGAGGATTACGAATCCTATTGGTGGATATGCAACCCTTAGGATGTTATGTAAAGATGTTGAATTGCTTTTGGGTGGTTACACTTTTTACTGCAATTTGCGCATATTTTAATACATGGGATTTGGAATCATCCTTGGGATGGATTGACTGGATCGATATATGCCTTGAAAGGATTATGACTCTCAACCATCCACATTCTGAAGCAAGAATTAGCATAGCTCTTAGAAGAGTTAGAGACAAGGTTTTAAATCTCGGATTTCGGTCACATCTCGTCTCGAAGAATTTAGAGAGCTTATCTCGTATTAGGTGAATAGATGTACCTCCTAAACGGGCTATGCACTTACCTTGAATATATCACACACTTATCATTAGTAATTTAGTATGGAAAAATATCACTTGTATCATGTAAAATAAACAAATAATTAGATTTCATGAATAATGTTCAGTATAATATCATATGAGATAAAGTAGACAAGAAATAACCATAACATATGCACATTTATTTTGTTTGACCATTCACTTAACTTTCCTACACAATATAATGTCTCATTCTACCTTTTATGATTAATACTACTGCAAGGGAAATCTTAATTTTATAACTTCAAATACAAAAGTCTACAAGTAGAATTAAAATATTCTATGTCTGATTATAGCATTTAATTATTAGCAAACAAAATCTCATTAGGCAACTAATAGCATAGATATTTCAAACAAATGTAGAAAATAGCATACATAGTACAAACAATTTTCAATCATTTAGTAATATTATAAGAAAAGCAAAAAAATGATGTACGAATGAACATGTAATCATCAAATGAAATTAATAGATGAAAGAGAATTCCTTTATTGCTTAAAAATAAGCCTTGAGGAAAAAAATTATAGCAGCAAAGACTAAATGAAATCAAAATGGGAATCCATTTGGAACATAAAGTTAAATAAGTGAAGCTCAAAATTTATAGCCGCAAAAAAATAGGGTTAGGAAAAAAACTCCAGAAAGTGTCGAAAAAAGAAAATGAAATCGGATGTAAATTAATTTGGCTCAGAAACCTAAATGAAAATCATAAAGTGAAATATTTACCATAATTGATGTAGATTTTATCATCTTCTTACACTTGTCACTACCGTAAAATAAGAGACGAAGATTAAATGAGATTTATATAAGAAATAAGGGTTAAAAAAAGTATAATTAAGAAGGCTTAAATTAAGGCAAAGGATGAGCCAGCCCAATACGGAAAAAGAGTTGAATTTTTCCAAAATTCAACAACTCGGCCGATATCTCGTTGTTAAATCTCGTCCGAGATACCGGACGAGATACTAAAATATCGTCCGAGATTTGGGTCAGATGAGATTCAAACAAAATAGCCTATTTCGAATCGTCCGGGCTTGAAAACGTGGTCTCGACCGAGATGAGCGAGATTTAAAACCTTGGTTAGAGAAGTTTCAGGCAGATCTCTTTTTGTAATTGAAGCTCGAGATAAGGATGAGATTGCTCAGATTCCAATGGTTAAGGAATACTCGGATACCTTTGAACCTATAATAGATGTACCTTCTAAGCGGGCTATTGAGTTCTGAATAGATTTTATTCCCAAAGCTCGACCAGTTAGTCCACCTCCAACCAGAATGTTCGCGAAAGTGAATGAAGAACTTAAGAAGCAACTGTCTGAACTAGAGTCGAAGCATTTTATAAGATCAAGTAGTTCACCCTAGAGAGCCACAACTATATTTGTAAATAAGACACCTCAGATTGTGTATCGATTATCGGAAGTTGAATAAGCTGACTATAAAGAATAAGTATCCCCTTTCTAGGATTGATGATATGTTCGATCAGTTGAGTGGAGCAAAGATATTCTCACAATTGGACTTAGCTATGGGATTCCATCAACTTAGAATTGCTGAAGATAACATTCCATTGACTGCATTTAGAACTAGATATGGCTCCTACGAATGGCTGGTGATGCCGTTTGGTTTAACAAATCTCTAGCTTACTTTGTGGATCTAATGAATAGAGCCTTCAGAGACTACTTGGATAGGTTCATCCTAGTTTTTATTGATGATATATTGGTATACTCTAAATCTGAGAAGGAGCATGAGAAGTACCTTAGGATGGCGTTGGAGACATTAAGGCAGAATAAGTTAAAAGCCAAGTTCTCCAAATGTCATTTTTGGTAGAAACAAGTTAAATTCTTAAGCCATGTCATTTATGAAGAAGGTATCTTAGTAGATCCAGTAAAGCTAAAGGCGATCCAGAATTGGAAACGGCTGAAGACGGTTTCAGAAAGTTTATTAGGATTAGCTAGATATTATCGGCAATACAACAAAGACTTCTCGAAGATTGTTTAGCCTCTGACCAACCTAATAGGAAAGGAGTGAAGTTCCAATGGACGAGTAAGTGTGAGGAAGTGTACTTGAAGTTGAAGGAGTTACTCATGAATGCGCCTATGCTTATAGTACCTGAAGGTAATCAAGACCTAGATGTTTTTTCATATGCATGTGGTTCTAGATTAGGTGCGGTATTAATGCAGAAGGGAAGAGTGGCATGTGCATTGAGACAGTTAAGACCTAATGGAATTAGATATGCTACACATGACTTGGAACTACTAGTTATAGTGTTCACACTGAAGATTTATCGACATTACTTGCTTGGAGAGCAATTTGTGCTATACACAGATCAAAAGTCACTGAAGTATTTGTTTACACAGATGGATCCTAATATGAGACAACATTGATGGTTAGAATTTCTATCAGCTTACAATTTGAGATCCAATACACAACTGGTAAAGGCAATCGTGTTGCTGATGCATTAAGCAGTAAACAGCAAGCTGTAGTCTCAATGATGATAGCTGAGTGGAAGGATCTCAAGACATTATCTATGTGTGAGATTCATG
The DNA here is from genome assembly GCA_030737815.1 of Allium fistulosum. NCBI lineage: Eukaryota > Viridiplantae > Streptophyta > Magnoliopsida > Asparagales > Amaryllidaceae > Allium > Allium fistulosum. Next base: position 356,389,576 of record CM060906.1, read on the forward strand.
ATAGACACTCTATGGTTGGTTCAGAAGCACTAATGGCTAGCTTAGTAGCAAGACCATCTCTGACTGACCGAATCATAGAAGCACAGAAGAAAGATCCATTTATTATAACACTTATTCAGAGATTGGAATCTGGAGATGAAGGTGATGATTTAGCTAGCTATTCTCTTGACTCTCATGGATGCTTACTAAGATGGAATAGGAATAGTACCAAATGTTGATGATCTCCATAAAGAAATATTAAAAGACCGCCATAAATCGTGATATACCATACACCTAGGCAGTAGCAAAATGTACATGGATATGAAACACCCTACTACTGGGAAGGTATGAAATGTGATATTGGAAAGTTTGTTAAGAAGTACATGACATGCCAGCTAGTAAAGGTGGAGTACTAGATACCCAGCGGTTTTCAACAACCGTTAGAAATCTGCAACACCCTTAATTTTAAATAACATTATTCATGAGATTTAATTAAATAATTCAAATAGTATAATGTAGAGACTAGAATGATAAGGGGATTGAGATTTGAAAACTAAATAGAGGTTGTGCCTTAACTAAATGAAATCATAAGAATGGGTTTATAAAATGGTTTTATAAGTTAGCCACCCAAGAGAATTAGGGTATTATGGGAATAGCCGTATATATTCCCATAACCCCTAAACCCTTTCCTCATTCTCATTTTCATACTTTCATAAAAACAAAAACAAAAGAGATCAAGGACGGCCATAACCCTGAGAGAAATAGGGATCAAAATCAACTAAAGGCTAAGGATTCAAGCAAGGAAGAATTAAGCAAGATCAAATCTCAAGTTCGTTATCCAAAACAAGGTGAATCATAATCTAAACCATCTCATATGTGTTTTAATGAACATCTTGATTTTGGTTTAAGGTTTTAAAAATCGGTTGGATGATTTGAATGATGATATGCTTTGATTATATGCCATGTTTGATTTAAACAAGTGTGTTTGTAAAAGGTTTGATTCGATTTTAAGGATTAAATCATGTAAAATGGGTTTCGAATGCCATGAGGATTGAATATGTTATGTGAAACATTATTTTGGAAATAGTTTAAATTTTCATAATATTCTAAGCCAAAAATAATTTATTATGAATTTTGAATGGAAGAAATAGATAATTGGGTTTAAAAATTAATTACGGTAATTATATAAAGGAGTTTGGATCCAAAATTTATATATGTTAGAAAACATATTAAAAGTGAATTAAGATGATTTTTGGGGATTTTTCCTAAGTGATTTACTATGGAAATTAAATTAATTAAGTTTAAGGACTTATATGTCTTAATTGTTTTGTTAAGGGGAAGGGCTTCTTTGGTAAAATGTTTTAATTATTAATTGATGAATTCGGTAGCCTTTTCAGAAAAAGATTTTGGTAAAGGATTTGGAAACTAATCATATTTTGACAAATAAGGCAAGTAGTTGAAAAGGAATTTCTTTTAAAGGCTAAAAATCAGTTTTTCGATTTACTACTTCGCCACTTCCATCCGATGGCTTTCGACACCGTGCCTCCACCAAAGAACCCATTCGAAACCAATGCACATGCTATCAAGCAATTGATACGAAGTGCATTGGAGAAAGGCGGAAGGTACGGTGTCAAAACCTAGCTTTGAAGGGGTAGATGTCATTTCTATAAGCTTTCGAATATGCTACTTGCCTTTGCTTGTAAAAAGACGCTCTCAAAAGGGTTGAAGTTACTTATAAATAGCTTTCGAAGGGATTGCCGCTTACCTTTGTTTTCAAAGTAGTTTTCGATTGAGTTGCCGCATATTAAGTTTTGAAAAGGAGCTTTCGAAAGGGTAGTTGCTTTTGAACCTAGTCGAAACCTAGCCGGCATCTTCATACCTTTCGAATAAGTTAAAGGCCGCTTTTCTCAATAGCCTTCTAACATTGAGTTCGAAAGGGAAGCTTTTGTTTTATTAATATTAAAGCCACTTCCCTATGCTTTCGAAAGGGTCTCTGTAGTCGGTTATATTAAATGTTTCGAAGGCAATTGTTCCGAAAGGTCGTTTAAAAGCTATCATTTTCCCCAATTATTTTACTTAAAGATCGATGCTTTCGAAAGGGTGGTTTCAAAGTCATCTATCCTCCCCCAATTCTTTTACTTGGAGACTAAAGTTTTCGAGAGGGTTACTTTCGCTTATGTTCACTTTGACCCAAAAGTTATACCTAAGGTTAAACCCAATGATTTTGAAAGAGATACTTTCATATGGTTTCGAAACTATGCTTCTATAAATCCTAATTGAACTAAGTGATTTTGAAAGATAAGCTTTAATACTTTCAAAAGGAATTTTTAATGGTTTCGAAAGGAAGGTTTTGATGCTTTTGAAAGGGATGTTTTGAGTGTTTCGAAAGTCATGTGTTTAAGTGTTCTGAAAAGAAGGTTTGAATACTTTCAAAGAATACATTTTAAAGGTTTCGAAAGATAAGGCCCAAGGCTTCGAAAGCCTTAGCTTTCAAACAAGAAAACCCAACCTCAATTTTTAAAGAAGAACCCATGGCAATGAAATAGTTTTTAAAATGGAATTTAACATCAGAGTTTTTGAAGAAGCTTTCCTTGCTAAAGATAATAGGTTAAAGTTATTAACCATATTTCATTTGAAAAATGATTATAAGTAAATTGAACCATAGATGTTTGTGTTTTTATGTATTGATCAGTTATCATATGTGCTTCTTCTGTAAACATATTCACTTTATAATTAACCCATATCTGCGTTTTGGGGTATTAAGGGCAGAATAATCAGTTAGGTTGACCCAATAGTGAATATATATTGGGTTAACTCCTGTGTGAGTAGAATTGTATCTAGGAGGTCAGGTAGACTAGAATATAGGATGCTCAAAGACTAATCAAAGGATTATTGGTTTAAATAGGTTCTTAGTAAGCCCATGAAACTATATATGGAAAAAGTTATCGGTAGGGGCCAATAGGTTCTTAGTGATCCCATGAAAACTATATCCGGATTAAGTTATTGATAGAGACCAATAAGTTCATCGTTAACCCATGAAAACTATGATATGAGAGAAGTTATTGGAGAACCCAATAGGTCATAGTGAGCCCATGAAAAATATAATTGGATGAATCTATTGGTAGATACCAATAGGTTCTTAGTGAACCCATGAAAACTATGGAATTGGGTAGATAGTCCGTAAGTTTTGAGCAGGTTATTAGTCAGCCCATGAAAACTAATAGGTTAATAGTGACCCTAAAAAAACCATAACTTGAGATAGATAGTCAAATGGATGGGGATGGGAAATCCCGAATATATTGCATGTTTGCATATTATCATGATACATTTTATTATGTTATGTTTTAATCATTGTGGATGCAGGTGCACAGTATATGGTTGTTATAAATTTGAGTTAAGATACTAGTAAGGGGAAAACCCGTTCCGCTAAGCGGCGTGATCTCACTAGATATCTATATGGCTCGAGATGGTAGGTTATTATACATACGAGACTTTTTGTCTGACTATAATTGGATGAAGTTATTAATAGAAACCAATAGGTTCTTAGTGAACTCATGAAAACTATGAAACTTGGCAGATGGTGCATAAGCTTTGAATAGGTTATTAGTCAGCCCATAAAAACTAATAGGTTAATGGTGACCCTAAAAAACCATAACTTGAGAGATAGATAGTCAAATAAATGGGGATGGGAAATCCCGAATATATTGCATGTTTGCATACTATCATGATACATTTTATTATGTTATGTTTCAACCATTGTGGATGCAGGTGCATAGTATATGGTTATTGTAAATTTGAGTTAACATACTAGTGAGGGGAAAGTCCGTTTCGCTAAGCGGCATGGTCACACTAGATATCTATATGTTTCGAAATGGTAGGTTATTATTCATACCAGACTTCTTGTCTGACTCGAAGTTTATGTTTTCCCCTTAAACTCTCGCATGCTTAATTGATTTTGAGTAGTTTGAAAGTTAAGGTTTTCAGGTTCTCCTTTAGATGAATAAGCTCTCAGAGACGTGTAAGAGGCAAGCTAGCTATTAGGCGTTCTTTCTGTTTGATTCCGCTATGTTTTGGATGTAATGGAAAAATTGTTTAATTACCTATATTTAGACTCTGATCATCCAAGAGGGCATCTTCATATGTCGCTTTTGGCGTATTTTGTTATAATTCTATTTCTTTGAACATGGTTTACGAATTGGGATTATGTAACGAATTTGAAACATGATTTAAAGTTGAATGAGAAATCTGTTTTATGATTTTAATTTTTTTTATATTCACGTGTTTCTGTTATATCAATATATCTAACATTACCGCATTTGGTCACCGAAAATTAGTAACTATGGATGGGTGCATCATTCATAGCCGTTAGTTTTGGGTATCTAAGTAGGGGATGTTACATATTGGTATCAGAGCATAGATTTACGTAAATTTAAAAAAAATTAACCTAAAAGATTTTCAAAACATATTTCAATGAATCAGAAAATAAGATCGGGGTTTTGGTTAACGCTATAGTAATGTACTTGTTTTTGTTAGGTTTATATCTATAAGTATGTACTCCCCTCTCTCTTAGATCATTCTTCTGTATCTTACTAAGGCTCGTATGCAAATTTACGAGAAAGGAAGATATGAAGGCAGGAAACGGAAGAGGTAATCTAGGTGGAGGAAGCACCACAACCAATGGAAATGCTCGACCCAATACCAGGAGGAACCTGGGTCGACAGGCAAATGCTAATCCAAATGCCAATGTAGGTGCTAAAATCCCCCTAGTAGATATGGGGATGATGTATCAGTTCTTCGTCAATCTGGTGCAAGCTGGAGCAGCGGCAGGAGTAGTTGGGGGTAATGCTGCAAATGTTTGAGGAGCTAATCCCGTGGCCTTAGTGGGCAACAACTATGCTAAGCTGAGCAGGGATTGTACCAGTCTTGGTGGGAAACCGTTTTTGGGAATGGAGGATGCTATAGAAGTAGAGAATGGGCTTTTGCATTGTGAAAGGATCTTCGCTGACTTGGGATTAAATGATGAGCAGAAGATGAGACTTGCCACTAAACAATTACTGGGAGCAGCACTTCATTGGTGGAATAGTGTTACAGCGGGAGTTTCCGAGGAGGAGTTGACTTGGGCGGAATTTCGAAGGAGATTCGAAGATAGGTTTTTGTTTGAAGTTTCCAAGTCAGTATTGTTGAGAAAGTTCATAGACTTAGTGCAGGGTGATATGTCGGTGATAGAGTATGCTACAAAGTTTGATGAGTTGTCCAGATACAAATATGCTACCATTGACACCGTCATTAAAAGAAACGAGACGTTTATTCGAGGGTTAAGACCTGAGATTTCTAGGGCGACAATGACACATCTCCGTGATCCAAGTACAGTTGTAGTGGAGATGACAATCCAGAATAAAGTGATGCTTTCTACTTATGGGAAGGAGAAGCAGGTTGAAACCCAGGGTTTTCAGGGCAAGAAGAGGAAATTCTTTAGGAAGAAAGGAACCCAAAAGGGAGAAGCTGCTAAGAAGGCAAAGGCTAATTTGGTTTGCTTTAAGCGTGATAAGAAGGAACATTACGCTGATGAATGTCAAACTGGAAAATGGAAGAATGTTGCAGGTAAGAAGGAGTGAAGTGCTTCAATTGTGACCAGATTAGGCATTACAAGAATCAGTGTCCAGAACCGGTCAAAACGGATAAGGGAAAAGTCTTTGCTTTAGGACCATCGTCTGCTAGGCCAACTGCTGCTGAGAAAGGAAAGGCTGTGATGGAAGCTACGCTTTTGATTCAAAGTATACTAGTTAGGGTACTATTTGATACCGGTGCATTGCATTCATTTATATCTCAGTGTTTGGTTGATAGGTTATGTTTAGAACCCTTATACCTTATTACTTCCTTAAGTGTTGCGAAACTGATATGACGGTATGCAACTCTGGGAATGAGATGTGACCAGTTAGAACTTGATTTTATAGGTCATAAGTTTGCATGCAGTTTGTATGTTTTTGATTTCGTAGACTTCGAAATCATTTTAAGTATGGATTGGTTAGATAAATATGATGTTAGGATATTTTGCCAAGGTAGGGAAATATCGCTAATACACCCTAATAGTCATAATCGAATTATATTCTTAGTGGAGAATTCAGATTGGAGTGCTTGTGCTTTGTTGAGTGCTATGGAAGTAGAAGAAGAGTTGAATCAGGTTTTTGTAGTAAGAGAGTTTGCAGATGTTTTTGAGCCAATCACAAGACTACCACCGAAATGAGCCGTTGAGTTTGGATAGATCTTATGCCAGGAGAAGAACCTGTGAGTAGACCACTTAGCAGAATGACACCGATTAAGATATAGGAATTGAAGGTGCAACTAGTGGATTTAGAAGGGAAGAATTTCATTAAACCAAGCAGTTCGCCTTGGGGAGCGGCCGTAGTGTCATGAGGAAACCAGATGGGTCGTTAAGGATATGTATCGACTATCGTAAGTTATATGAGAAGACGATCAAGAATAATTACCCTTCGCTGAGAATCGATGATTTATTTGATTAGTTGTGTGGAGCCAGAGTATTTTCCCAATTGGATTTGGCAACAGGTTTCCATCAGCTAAGAGTGGCAGAGGATAGTATTCCATTGACGGCGTTTCGGACTAGGTATGGTTCGTACGAGTGGTTAGTAATGCCATTCGGGTTAACGAATGCGCCAGCTTTCTTCGTGGATTTGATGAACCGAATTTTCCGAGAGCATTTGGATAGGTTTGTATTGGTATTCATAGATGACATTTTAATATACATTCAGAATGAAAAAAGCATGAAGTTTATCTTAAAATAGTGCTTGAGACTCTTAGGCAGCATCAGCTGAAAGCGAAGTTTTCCAAATGTCATTTCTGGAAGAAAGAGGTTAAATTTCTTGGTCACGTGGTTTTAAAGAAGGGTCTATTAGTTGATCCGGATAAGATCGAAGCTGTTAACAGCTGGAAGAGACCAGAGACAGTGACTAAGATTAGAATTTTTCTTGGACTCGCTGGCTATTTCCAAAGATTCATTAAGGATTTCTTGCGGATAGCAGCACCTTTAACTAAGCTAACTAGGAAGGACGTGAAGTTTATTTGGTCTGACAAATGTGAGGAGGCATTCCTTAAGTTAAAGCATTTGTTAACCGACATTCCTATGTTAGTAGTTCCAAAAGGAAATCAAGGATTAGTCGTGTATACTGATGCATGTGGAACGGGATTAAGGGCGGTGTTGATGCAGAAAGGTAAAGTTATTACCTACACTTCACGATAGCTTAGACCATATGAAGTGAGATATCCTACTCATGATTTAGAGTTGGTAGCGGTGATCTTCACATTGAAAGTATGGAGACATTATGTCTTAGGGGAGAGATTTGAGTTATACACAGATCATAAGTCCTTAAGGTATTTGTTCTCTCAGAAGGAGTTGAATATGAGACAGCAGAGGTGGCTGTAGTTTTTAGCGGCTTATGATTTTGGTATAGAGTATAAACCTGGAAAAGGAAATAAGGTAGAGGATGCTCTTAGCAGAAAACATCAGAATGTGGTATTAGCTATGTTAATGGAATGGAAGGATCTAGAGGCTTTGACTACTTTTAGCGTGCAGTTAAGATCGACTGCTAGTTCTAACCAGGGCAATGCCATGTTATCCTGCTTGGAAGTTCGACCAGTACTGATCGAAAGGATTGGTTCTAAGCAGAAAGAACATTCACAGCTAGTTGAGAAGATTAAAAGGCTTGAGGTTGGATCAGAGATTGATGATCTAAAAGATTTTAGTCTTGACCAAAGGGATGGTTGAGAAGGAAGGGACGGTTGTATGTTCCGAATGTTGGGGATTTAAGGAGAGAAGTCCTCATGGAATGTCATCGATCCAAATTCACGATTCATCCTAGAGGAACCAAGATGTATCAAGACATGAAGAGGAGTTTCTATTGGGAAGGTATGAAGAAGAATTTTGGCTTGTGGGTAAGGCAGTGTATGAACTGTCAACAAGTGAAGGCCGAACATCAGAAGCCGAGTGGATTGGTTCAACCTTTGGAGATACCAGTTTGGAAATAGGATTCGATATCCATGGATTTTATAGACGGATTGCCAAGGTCGAATTGAGGAAATGAAGGTATATGCATCATAGTGGACAGGTTGATCAAGAGTGCCTATTTTATTCCCCTTAAGTCAACCAGGACGACATCTGTTTAGCTAAATTGTTTATGAAGAACATAATTAGATTGCACGGAATTCCTAGTAGTATAGTAAGTGATAGAGATACTTTGTTTACTTGTGAGTTCTGGAAGAGTCTATAGGATGTGCTAGGTGCCAAGCTCAAGATGAGTACTGCTTATCACCCTCAGACAGATGGGCAGACAGAGAGAGTCAACAAGGTACTTGAGGATTTGTTAAGAGCTTGTGTGTTAGACTTTGGTGGATCTTGGAAAGATCACCTACACTTAGTTGAGTTTTCCTATAATAGCAGTTATCAGACTAGTATAGGAACGACGTCTTTCGAAACTCTGTATGGAAGGCCATGCAAATCACCAGCATGTTGGTTGGAAACTGGGGACAGATTTGTCTTAGGACCAGATATGGTAAGAGAGGCAATGAAGAAGACTGAGTTGATCCAAGGTAGGATGAGGGAAGCTCAGTCTAGATAGTAGAGTTACGCAGATAAGATGCGTAAGGATCTACAGTTCTCAGTTGGAGATAAAGTTTTCATTAAAGTATCACGGATGAAAGGTGTGGTATGATTCGGAAAGTCAGAGGAACTGACACCGAGATATGTTGGACCTTTCCCGGATATAGCGAGGATCGGAAAGCTCGCATATAGAGTAGAGTTGCCGAGCAATTTGGCAGGTGTCCATAATGTGTTTCATGTGTCTCATCTTCTAGGTGTGCATGATCCAGAGATTACTATTCCTCCAACTACGTTGGAAGAACTAATAGTAGAACCGAATTTGACTTTTGTTAGACAACCAATTCGGGTTGTAGCGAGAGATGAGAAGACGTTAAGAAATAAGACAGTCATGTTGGTGAAAGTTCAGTGGAGCGACAACAAGAAGGACTGTACTTGGGAGACAGAAGAAGGGATTAAATATACTTATCCTGATTTATTGTATGTGTATGTTCTATTTTTGCTTTATATAGACTGTTTTCTATTCAGATAGGCTAGCATGGTAGTTAGAAGATGTTACAGATGATTGCTTTGTTTAGTATTAGTTCCTTGTAGAATTTCGAGGACGAAATTCTTTAAGGAGGGGATCCTGTAACACCCCTAATTTTAAATAACATTATTCAGTAGATTTAATTAGATAAATTAAATAGAATAATGTAGAGACTAGAATGTAAAGGGATTGAGATTTGAAAACTAAATAGAGGCTGTGCATAGACTAAATGAAATAATAAGAATGGGTTTATAAAATGGTTTTATAAGTTAAGTACCCAAGAGCTTAAGGCAAGGGTATTATGGAAATAGCCGTATATAACCCCATAACCCCTAAACCCTTACCTCATTCTCATTTTCATACTTTCATAAAAAAAGATCAAGGTCAGCCATAACCCTAGGAGAAAAAGGGGTCAAAATCAACTAGAGGCTAAGGATTCAAGCAAGGAAGAATTAAGCAAGATCAAATCTCAAGTTCCTTATCCAAAACAAGGTGAATAATAATCTAAACCATCTCATATGTGTTTTTATGAACATCATAATTTCGGGTTTAAGGTTTTAAAAACCATTTGGATGATTTGAATGATGATATGCTTCGATTATATGCCATGTTTGATTTTAAAAAGTGTGTTTGTAAAAGGTTTGATTCGATTTTAAGGACAAAATTATGTAAAATGGGTTTCGAATGCCATGAGGATTGAATATATTATGTGCAACATTATTTTGGAAATGGATTTAAATTTTCATAATATTCCAAGTCATGGATAATTTATTATGAATTTTGAATGGAAGAAATAAATAATTTGGGTTTAAAAATTAATTATGATAATTATATAAAGGATTTTGGGTCCAAAATTTATATATGTTAGAAAACATATTAAAAGTGAATTAAGATGATTTTTGGGGATTTTTCCTAAGTGATTTACTACGGAAATTAAATTAATTAAGTTTAAGGACTTAAATGTCTTAATTATTTTGTTAAGGGGAAGGGCTTCTTTGCTAAAATATTTTAATTATTAATTGATGAATTTGGTAGCCTTTTTAGAAAAATATTTTGGTAAAGGATTTGGCAACTAATTATATTTTGACAAATAAGGCAAGTAGGTGAAAAGAAATTTATTTTAAAGGCTAAAAATCAGTTTTTGCTTGGATTTACTACTTCACCACTTCCATCTGATGGCTTTTGACACTGTGCCTCTACCCAAGAAACCATTCGAAACCAATGCACATGCTATTAAGCAATTAATATGTAGTGCATTGGAGAAAGGCGGAAGGTACAGTGTCAAAACCTAGCTTTTGAAGGGGTAGAGGTCATTTTTATAAGCTTTCGAATATGTTACTTGCCTTTGCTTTTAAAAAGACGCTCTCGAAAGGGTTGAAGTTACTTGTAAATAGCTTTCGAAGGGATTGCTACTACCTTTGTTTTAAAAGTAGCTTTCGATTGAGTTGTCGCACATTAAGTTTTTAAAAGGAGCTTTCGAAAGGGTAGTTGCTTTTGAACCTAGTCGAAACCTAGCTACCGTCTTCATACCTTTCGAATTATTTAAAGGCCGCTTTTCTTTATAGCCTGGTAATAATGAGTTTGAAACGGAAGCTTTTGTTTTATTAATATTGAAGACACTTCACAATGCTTTCGAAAGGGTCCCCGCAGTCACTTATATTAAAGGTTTCGAAGGCAATGGTTTCGAAAAGTTGTTTAAAAGCTATCATTTTCTCCAATTATTTTATTTAAAGATCAATGCTTTCGAAAGGGTGGTTTCGAAGCCAACTATCCTCCTCCAATTCTTTTACTTGGAGACTAAAGTTTTCGAAAGGTTTACTTTCACTTATATTCACTTTGACCCAGAAGTTATACCTAAGGTTAAACCCAATGATTTTGAAAGAGATACTTTCATATGGTTTGAAGCTATGCTTCTATAAATCCTACTTGAACTAAGTGGTTTTGAAAGATAAGCTTTAATACTTTTGAAAGGAATGTTTTAATGGTTTCGAAAGGAAGGTTTTGATGCTTTCGAAAGGGATGTTTTGAGTGTTTCGAAAGGCATATATTTAAGTGTTCTGAAAAGAAGGTTTGAATACTTTCGAAAAATATAATTTAATTGTTTCGAAAGATAAGGCCTAAGGTTTCAAAAGCCTTAGTTTTCAAACAAGAAACCCAATCTCAATTTCTAAAGAATAACCCATTGCAAAATGAAAGAGTTTTTAAAATGGCATTTAACATCAGAGTTATTGAAGAAGCTTTCCTTGCTAAAGATAATAGGTTAAAGTTATTAACCATATTTCATTTGAAAAATGATTACAAGGAAATTGAACCATAGATGTTTATGTTTTTATCTACTGATCAGTTATCATGTGTGCTTCTTCTGTAAACACATTCACTTTATAATTAACCAATATCTATATTTTGGGGTGTTAAGGGCAGAATAACCGGTTAGGTTGATCCGGTAGTGAATATATATTGAGTAAAGTCCCATGTGAGTAGAATTGCATACACGAGGACAGGTAGACCAGAATATAGGATGCCCAAAGACTAGTCAAAGGATTATTGGTTTATACAGGTTCTTAATAAGCCAATGAAAACTATGTATGGAAAAAAGTTATTGGCAGGGGCCAATAGGTTCTTAGTGATCCCATGAAAACTATATCCAGATTAAGTTATTGACATATATCAATAGGTTCATAGTTAACCCATGAAAACTATGATATGAGAGAAGTTATTGGAGAACCCAATAAGTTCATAGTGAGCCTATGAAAACTATAATTGGATGAAGTTATTGATAGAAACCAATAGGTTCTTAGTGAACTCATGAAAACTATGAAACTGAGCATATAGTCCATAAGCTTTGAATAGGTTATTAGTCGGCCCATAAAAACTAATAGGTTAATAGTGACCCTAAAAAAATCATAACTTGAGAGACAGATAGTCAAATAAATGGGGATGGTAAATCCCGAATATATTGCATGTTTGCATATTATCATGATACATTTTATTATGTTATGTTTCAACCATTGTGGATGCAGGTGCACAATATATGGTTATTTAAATTTGAGTTAAGATACTAGTGAGGGGAAAACCCGTTTCGCTAAGCGGCATAGTCACACTAGATATCTATATGTTTCGAAATGGTAGGTTATTATTCATACCAGACTTCTTGTCTGACTCGAAGTTTATGTTTTCCCCTTAAACTCTCGCATGCTTAATTGATTTTGAGTAGTTTGAGAGTTAAGGATTTTAGGTTCTCCTTTAGACGAATAAGCTTCCGGAGACGTGCAAGAGGCAAGCTAGCTATTAGGAGTTCTTTCTGTTTGATTCCGCTATTTTTAGATGCAATGGCAAAATTGTTTAATTGCCTATATTTAGACTTTGATCATCCAAAAGAGCATCTTCATTTGTCGCTCTTGGCGTATTTTGTAATAATTATATTTCTCTGAACGTGGTTTATGTAACACCCCGTATTTTTAGTAATATTATGCAGGATATTTAATTAGTTAAATAAAATAAAATAATGTAAGTCGATTAATGGATTGAGATTTGTGATTAAATAAGAGGTGGTCGTGCCATGTAAACAACGAACTAAAGAATAAAAATGAAATAGATAAGGGGAAAAATAGGAATAAACACATCCTTATACCCAAAACGCCCTTAGGAATTCATTCACATGTTCATTCTATTTTTAGTATGAAATCCGAATTATTTTCAAATGTTTTGCCATGTTTTGGATGATAAAATGTATATCTATATGTTGTTGATGATTTATGCAAATTCACATAGATTTTGTGATATGTTTTGATATGAAAACACTATTATACGACATCCAATTGCCTTGCAAATTTAAATTTAGATTAGAAATAATAATTTAGATATGGGTTTCAATTTTTATAATTTTCTGAATGGATGTGGATTTTATATGAATTTTCTAGTAAAGAAAATGCTAATTTGGGTTTAAAATTAGTTACGCCAAATTATATTGGCTTAGGGTCTAAAATTTATATATGTTATAAAACATATTAAAAATGATTTTTTGGAATTTTTGTAGAATTTTTCTAAGTGTTTTAATGGATATATAAAATTATTTAAGGTATGGGACTTAAATGTTTTATGTATTTATAAAAAGGAGAAGGGGCATTTTGTAAATAATTCAAATTGTTATTTCTGAAAATCGACAGTACTTTTAGAAAAGAAATTTTTTTGCAACCAATTGTAATTTGACAAACAAGGGAGGTTAGGTACAAAGGACTAATTTAAAAAGTCAAATCAACATGCTTTTTCCTGTTTCAATGCTTTCGGCACCGGGCTTCGGACTCTTTATCTCCGCCTCCGACCCCATCGAAACCAATGCACATGGTATCAGATACCTGGTACGTAGTGAATTGGATATGGGTGGAAGGTACTGGGTCAAAACCAAAGGAACCGAGGAGATCGAAGCATGCTTTGTTTTAAATTGAAAATGCGCCTGCTTTTGCTTTCGAAGGAAGTGCTTTCGACTTGGTTGGCTTTCGGCTGAGTTAAATGTTTTGAAGGGAAAGGTTTCGAATGGTTGCGCCTTTTGTTTTAAATGAATGCTTTCGAAGGGGTCAAAACCCATGACTGCCGCTTTATACCTTTCGACCCAGATTGGTTTCGAAAGGGTTACCTTGTTTTTAAAACCAAGCCTCTTCTCCAAAGCTTTCGATGGGATGATTTCGACACCATCACTTCTTTACTTAGGAAATGCTTTCAAAAGAGATGCTTTCGACTTAAATATTTAATGACCCTTTTTCTCTATAAAAGGTAGAACCCAAATGGTTTCGAAAGAGATGGTTTTAATGGTTTCGAAAGGTATTTCCACATGTTATAAATTGAACCCAAATAGGCTTGATGTTTTGATGCTTTCGAAAGGTTTTAAAGAAAGGTTTCTAAGAGATGGTTCCCTAATGGTTTCGAAAGGTCTAAAAGGAAAGTTTTTCCAATGGTTTCGAAAAGCAATGTTTAAGTGTTTTAAAGATAGGATGTCTAAGGTTTTAAAGCTTTCGAAGGAGATATTTTTCAATGCTTTCGAAAGGATAAATATGAATGGTTTCGAATGGTATGATTTCGAAAGGTATGTTTTGGCCTTTGGCCTAAGGTGTTACTTGTATTGAAAGAGATACTTTCAAAGGTTTCGAAAGGGGTACTTTCAAACGTGTAAACGTTTTCATCAACAAGGTTTGTGTAAACAATAAGTAACATGGCAAGGTGATTTGAGTAAAGCAAAGAGTATATATAAATAATTTCCTTGTTTAAAGAATGATTTAAATATTTAAATCAATTTGAAAGAAAAGGTTTCCAAGGAAATTTTTTTTGGGTAGATAACCCTAAGTAAAATGACTCAGATATTAGAATACCAGATGAGACTGGTATGGGGCCGCGCCCCATACTTTAGCTAGTAGCCCCTAGCTAAAATAGGCCCAAAATTCCAATGTGTAGGGCTTTGTCACAAATGAGACTAAAATTATGTTACACATAGTAAGGAATCTAAAAAGGAAAGACAGGTCATTGGTGAGCTCGCAAAAACATTAGGATCAGTTAGACCTGGAGAAGTAAGTAAGGACAGACCGTCCAGAAGAGGAGTATCTAACAGATGTTAGATTTTTGTGTTTTTCTGGTAGACCCGAGTCATGCAAGGGTTAGTAGTTAGCCAAACAAAACTACAGTGTATGGACAGATAGTCCATAGGATAACTGATATGTACAAATACATATATTGCTTTACATGTTTAACCAGTTTTGGTTGCAGGATTTAAATTTGCAAAAGATATGTTTTAAAAGGATATTAGTGAGGGGAAACCCATTCCGCTAAGCGCCGTGGTCTCACTTAATATCAGATAACCGAGAATTATAGTATTATTCACACCAGGCTTTATTTCTGACTCGAAGTTTACGTTTTCCCTTAAACTCTCGGGTGCTCAAAATTGATTTGAGTAGGCCAGGGTTAAGGTTTACAGGTTTTAGTAGGTTGGCGAATAAAGCTTCCGGTGTCGAGTAGGTGACTGACGTATAGCTAATTAGGAGTTGCTGTTATATTTTGGATTAATTCTGCTGTACTGTATATATAATACTCTGGTCAACCAAGGGGTCGTCATATGTCACCCTTGGCGTAATTATGTAATAATTATGTTTTATCTGAACTTGGGAAAGCGATGGGATTATGTAATTTGAATGTGAAACATGTGTCTTGAAATGTAATCAGTAAAATAATGTATTTTGTTGAAATCCGTGATTTTGTTTTATATTCAAGTGCTTCTGATATTATGTATACCATTAACATAGCCTTATTTAGTCGTCGGAAGTTAATACTATGGATGATTGTAGCATCTGTAGCGCTTAGCTTTGGGCCTCTAGATAGGGGATGTTACAACTTGGTATCAGAGTATAGGTTTATGAAATATTTTAACAAAAAATGATTTTTGAAAATATAATCCTAAGGAATTAGCGATAAGATTGGGGTAAGGGATAACGTTATAGTAACATACTTGTATTTTCCATATATAAGTATGCGCTTTATCTCTAGTCTCCTATCTTTATTCGGTTATTTTTCTGTATCTCACAAACGTTCGAATGAAGATATGGATTCTCAAAGAGAAAACGTTGGGGAAGGAAGCACCACTGCAGATGGAAATGCCAGACCTAATACTAGAAGGAACCCAGGTCAGGCACGAGCTGGAAATATTGGTGCTGAAGCCCCGCAAGTTGGCATGGCAGCCTTGTATCAGTTTTTCGTGAATATGATGCAAGCGGGGGTTGTTTCTGCAGTAGTTGGAGGAGGAGCCCAGGAAACTCCAATAGTCAACAATTATGCTGCTTTGAGTAGGGACTATGCTAGGTTGGAAGGAAAACCATTCATTGGGACTGAAGACGCCATAGAAGTAGGGAACTGGTTGCTACATTGTGAGAGGATTTTTACAGATTTTAGGCTCAGTGATGAGCAAAAAAGAAGGCTCTCTTTAAGGCAGCTTCAAGGAGCAGCTTTATACTGGTGGAATAGTATGACAGTTGGAGTGGATGAAGGAACGATGACATGGGCTGAGTTTAAGAGGAGGTTCAAGGAGAGATTCATGTTTGTGATGGCAAAGCCTACCTTGCTTAGAAAGTTTGCCGAGTTAGAGCATGTAGAGATGACTGTATTAGAGTATGATACAAGGTTTGAGGAGTTGGCAAGATATGGTCATGCCACTGTGGATACCGTGATTAATAGAAACAACAAGTTCATTATGGGGTTGAAACCTGAATTGGCCAGGGCTACATTACCTCATATACAGAATCTTTGTGATGTTGTAGTAGAAATGGCTCTAAGACATGAGGAAATTATTGCTTAGGTGAAGAAGAATAAGGCAAAGAGGTCCAGGTAGGGCAGAGTCAGAAAAGGAAGTTCTTCCCTAAGAAGGGAGCCTAGAAGGGTGGAGCCGTGAAGAAGGGAAACTCATAAGTTATCTGTTTTAAATGCGACAATAAAGGGCATTTTGCGAATGACTGTCGTTCTGGAGAGGCAAAGAAGGTGACCGAGAAAAAGAACATCAAATGCTTCAACTACGATCAGATGGGTCATTACAAGAGGCAATGCAAGGAGCCTACTAAGGATGGAAAGAGAAAAGTATATGCATTGGAACCAGCTACCTCGAGACCCACGGTAGGGTAAAAAGGAAAAGCAGTGTTGGGAGGTATGCTTATGATTCTTGGTATGGCAGTTAGTGTTCTGTTTGATACTGGTGCATCGCATTCTTTTATATCTCATTGTTTGGTAGATAAGCTTAACCTAGAACCCTCATACCTAGTTACTTCCTTAAGGGTTGCAAATCCGATAGGAGGGTATGCAACACTTAGGATGAGATGAGACCACCTGGAGTTTGACTTGTTAGGTCATAATTTTGTTTGCAGTTTGCATGTGTTTGATTTTGTAGGATTCAAAATTATTTTGGGTATGGATTGATTAAGTAAGTACGATGCTAGAATATTTTGCCATAATGGGAAAATATCGCTTATACACCCAGACTGTAGGGAGCGGATTTGGGAAAATATCGCTTAGACACCCAGACTGTAAGGAGCGAATTATATATACCGTAGAAAACCCTAGCTGTGGGGTAAATGCTTTGTTGGGTGTTGTAGAGATAGAAGATGAGCTGAATTGAGTTTTTGTGGTTAGAGAATTCGTGGATAGTTTTGAACCCGTAGTAGGATTGCCACCGAAATAGGCCATTGTGTTTCAGATAGATTTGGTGCCTGGAGCAGAACCTATAAGTATACCGCCAAGCAGGATGACACCTATCGAAATGAGGGAGCTCAAGGTGCACTTGGTGGATTTGGAAGGCAAGAATTTTATCAGACTTAGTATTTCACCTTGGGGAGCAGCCGCAGTGTTTGCTAAGAAGCCGGATGGATTGTTAAGGTTATGTATCGATTATCGTAAGTTGAATGAGAAAACGATAAATAATCGATATCCGTTACTTAGGATTGACGATTTGTTCAATCAGTTGAGTGGAGCCAGGATATTTTCACAGTTGGATTTAGCTATAGGGTTCCATCGGCTTAGAGTGGCAGAGGATAGTATTCCTTTGACGGCGTTTAGAACCAGATATGGATCGTACGAGTGGTTAGTGATGCTGTTTGGACTGACTAATGCGCCAGCTTTCTTTGTAGATTTGATGAATCGGATTTTCCAAGAGCACATGGATAGGTTCGTATTGTTTTCATAGATGATATTTTGGTATACTCTAAGGATGAAAGAGAGCATGAAGTTCATCTTAGAGTAGTGCTTGAAACGCTGAGGCAGCATCAGCTGAAGGTGAAGTTCTCGAAATGTCATTTATGGAAGAAGGAAGTGAAGTTTCTTAGTCATGTAGTTTCAGAGAATGGGTTATCAGTGGATCTAGCTAAGATCGAGGCCGTGAATAGTTGGAAGAAACCAGAAACAATGACTGAGATAAGAAGTTTTCTAGGATTGGCTGGTTACTTTCAGAGGTTTATTAAGGATTTTTCTTGGATTGCGGCACCAATGACCAAGCTAACTCGAAAGGATGTGAAGTTCGTTTGGACTGATAAGTGTGAGGGGGCATTCCAGAAGCTGAAACACTTATCGACTAATGCACCTGTGTTGGTTGTTCCAGAGGGGAATCAGGATTTGGTGGTGCACACGGATGCATGTGGGACTGGGTTAGGAGTTGTGTTAATGCAGAGGGGTAGAGTAATTGCCTATGCTTCTCGACAGCTTAGACAACATGAAGTCAGATACCCAACCCATGATTTGGAGTTAGCTGCGGTAATTTTGCACTGAAGGTGTGGAGACATTATCTTTTAGGAGAAAGATTTGAGTTGTATACGGATCATAAGTCATTGAAGTATTTGTTCTCTCAGAAGGAGCTGAACATGAGACGGCAGAGGTGGTTAGAGTTCTTAGCTGCTTATGACTTCGGTATTGAGTACACACCGGGGAAAGGCAACAAGGATGCAGATGCACTTAGCAGAAAACATCAAAATGTGGTGATAGCGATGATAACTGAGTGGAAAGATTTGGAAGCGTTAGCGACTTGTAGAGTACAGTGGAGAACTAAGAGTAGTTCAAGTACAGAAACTGCTTTGTTATCATGTTTGGAAGTTAGACCAGTTATGATTGAAAAGGTTGCTTCTAAACAGCTAAAGGATCCAGTGTTGACTGAAAGGATCAGAAGGTTAAGAGATGGAACATTGGGCGATGACTTGAAGGATTTTAGTCTTGACTAGAATGGGTGGTTGAGAAATAAAGGAAGACTGTGTATTCCGAATGTGGGAGACATTAGGAAGAAAGTTTTGGAGGAATGCCATCGTTCGAAGTTCACTATTCATCCGGGAGGAACTAAGATGTATTAGGACATAAAGAGAAGTTTCTTCTGGGAAGGTATAAAGATGGATGTAGGCTTATGGATGAAGCAGTGTTTGAACTGCCAAGGGTAAAAGCTGAACATTAGAAGCCAAGTGGGTTGCTCCAGCCTTTGGACATTCTAGTGTGGAAGTGGGATTCTATATCTATGGATTTCATTGACGGGTTGCCAAGGTTAAATAGAGGAAATGAAAGCATATGGGTCATTGTGGACAGGTTGACCAAGAGTGCCCATTTCATTCCAATTAAGTCAACCAGAACGGCCCTGTGTTAGAGAAGTTGTTTATGAAGAATGTAATTAGACTGCACGGAATTCCTAGTAGTATAGTGAGTGATAGATATGCTTTATTTACTAGCGAGTTCTGGAAGAGTCTACATGATACCTTAGGTACCAAGCTCAAGATAAGTACCACTTACCATCCACAGACCGATGGGCAAACGGAGAGAGTTGACAAAGTCTACAGGATACCTTAGGTACCAAGCTTTCCAACTTGATTCCTTCCTTCCATAGGTTCGGCCTCCTCTTGATCTTCCTCTTCCTCCATCGTTTCTTCACTTCTTAGATGCTAAACCATGTTTTAATGGTATTCTAAGGTCTTTGGCAAAGTTTGGTGGTGTTTTGACTTTGTTTGATATGGTTTTGAAAAAGTTAGTAAGGAAATGGAAGAGAAGAAGAAGCCATTAAAGAAGTGGAGAAAAGCTTGAAAAAGGAAGAAGAAGAGGTGAAAAAAGAGAAAGTGGATGCTTATTTATAGAAAAAGTTTTGAATTAAAATAATATTTTGTAAAAAGACCAAAATACCCTTTACTTACTTATTAAGTAATCTTATTTTTTTCAACACTAACCATCACCATTTCAAATCATGCTTTATGTCATTTTCACTTAAGAATTAAGTAAAGAATATAATAATTATGTTTGGTTTGATTTGATGTTTACTTTTTGATGACATGTTTGTCTTTTTGTTAATTATATTCTAGAATTTTCTAAGTATGTTTAGTAAAAGTAAACTTGATTAGTGAATTAATTAATACTTATACTTTTTGAATATATGTTCATATATAAGAAAATAAAGGTGCGATAACGTTGCGACAACTTTTAATCGACAAAACGTTGATTTTCGACAAAATGTTTTACGGTTATATTTTGACGTTTTAGTTAAACTATTTATTTATGTAAACCAAATTTAAAAATAAATTTTTATAATTTTATTTAAAAATATAAACACTCATAAATAAATTAAAATAATTTATTTAACCATTGAAACCTACTTTTCTGAAATCAAGATTTTGTCATTTTTGTCATTTTTGTCGATATAGGCAAATGTTACTATTTTTGTGTATACTTCTCTTTCCAAATCCTATCTAATATTATTTGAATTATATAAACTTACCTAATTTATATTTAAAATCACTTTAAATAGTATATTTAAAAGTGGTCAAATTCTGGGTCGTTACATTCTCCCCTACTTAAAAAGAATTTCGTCCTCGATGTAACGACCCGATATTTTCAACTATTCGCATCCGCACATATCGGACTTGAATTGCTCAAAACACCGAATTGTAATTATAAATTTGGCAAAACTCAACATATACAGTAAATAAATAATCACAGAATCACAGACACAGAGTAATACAACAATAATGCAGCGGAAACAAAAGAATAGTAGTTCATGAAGCTACTATATAAATATAACAGAGTTAAACAAGATACAACAGAAGTCTCGAATACAATAGTCAAATACAAGATCTGAATACATCACTGGAATCAACTGAACAACTGAAAGCAGGATAGATAGCTGGATCTCCAAGAAAAGCTCCAATTCCAAAGGTGAGTCTCAAATGCTGCATCACTCAGTCTGACCCGAGCATAAAGCAAAACACAAAACACTCGAGTCAGGATTAACATTCTTATATCAATAAATCCAACTCAAGTGAAATATCAACTGAAATACAAGTAACTCAAAGGATGTTTGGGATAACCATCCTCTAAGGATCTGTTAAACTATCTACTATGTAGTAATATTCGATATTATAATAATGTCTATAATAAAATAAACATACTTTTAAATAGCGTTAAGCGGTTACCCATATAGCCCTTAACACATAATAGTCCCAGTAGTATATCCAGTATTAGCATACCCACGGATCGGGAGCTACCCTCAGTACTCCACAGGCTACGGCACAAAACCCAACTCGTAGTAAAGCTCGATATGGTAGGTGACACGGCACAACAAGGCAATGCCAGCGTAGATATACCAATTACGCATCCGGGCTGGTGGAAACGCAAAGCAGCCACTACCGCCCACCTCGGAACACACTCCCAATCAAAATCGAAGGGTAGCCACCAAATCAAATCACAAAGTAATGGAATAGTATCGAAGAAATGTGTCCGATCAGAGGTGCTACCTCATTGGCCCGAGAATCGCTCCTGTTTTAGCCACCTTATGCCAACTCATGGGAGTCGGGTCCACGTTCATACCTCAATAGGATCGTCGCCACCATCCTACTTCATTCTGGAATCTCCAGCGCGTACACAGTTGTTAAAGTGGTTTTCGGTATCGACAGAGAGTATGCCGATATCCGATACCGGTCTCTTTAACAACCAATCGTTATTATAACACCGCGGTCATTTCAAAATAGTTTATACTTCAAAACCAAAATATCATTTCCATTTCAAAAACCAAATCAATACAGTATCATTTCCATTTCAAATATATCCATTTCCAAAAATCATATCACTTCCCAAAGTTATAACGCTTTCGAAATCATAGTCTTTTAAAAATCAAAACACTTTGGAAATCACAGCTTTGAAATCATAGCATTTTGGAAATCATAACACTTTGAAATTATAGTATTTTGTAAATCATAACACTTTCCTCTTAAACAGTTTAGATATTAAAATTAGTATATATAATAAAATAGTTTATAAATAAAATAGTTTATATAAATAGTTATAAGTTAAAATAGTTTATAAATAAAAATAGTTTATTTAAATAGTTATAACTTAAAATAGTTTATAATAAAATAATTTATATTAAAAATGATTTATATTAAAATAGTTTATATTAAAATAATTTATAAAGTAAAATATCAATAGTTTTAAATATAATTTAAAATTACTTTATAAAATAAAATAGTTTCCACAAATTCATATATCAATTCAAATCAACTCGAGTTCCAAAATTCACATTTAATTCAATCTCAATTCATAAATTTCAACTCAATTCAATTTCTCAATAAATCATTTCAAATTATATCGATTTCAAATACAGATTTGAACTACAAAATAAACCATTTAATTTCAATATATTTCAAAGTTTAAATATTCCACATTTCCAAAATTAAATTCGATAATTATCTATATATCAAATTCACTTTACTATTATTTAGTTTTGAAATATTTACTTAATCATTTCAATAACATCTAAATACAACTTCAATTTACAAATTTAAGTAAACAAAATATCCCATTTATATTTAAATAAATTTGAAATATTCACTTAAGTCACTTTAATCAAATTCAAGTTATAAACATATCTTTACAATTTCAAATTTAATAAATTTCAACCCAAAATTATTTAAGTATGATTCTTAAATAAATATAGATTTTCAAATCAATTTCAAATTATCTTTTCAACCTGAATCATTTCAAACTCTATATTTGGAAATATAAATTTAAATAAATACTTAAACATATATATACCAACTTTATTAAATCAACTTTAATAAAACTTTAAAATCAATATTTATTAAAACTATACAATTCTTTTCAAAACCATAGAAATCATTTTTCAAAATATATATATAGACCAATGGTGTCTATATATAATTTTCTATCTTATGGTCAAGTGATACGGATATTTATCATTTCAATCCGCAATTTAAATATATATACAAGTATATATCTTTTCAACCCGAAATCCCAAATTCAATTCAATGAAAATCGCTTGGGTTTATCATTTCAACCCATAACGATTTTCTCCTATTCTACAGATCGTTCGGGTATGTATCATTTCAACCCATAGTGAATTCTATACTAACAGGGAACTTGCAGAGTGATAACAGATATGATAATAACATAACATGCATATATCATCAATATAAATAATAGATAATGGTGTCAGATGTCACAGGTGAACAGATACAGATAATGGCATATATAAAGCAATGTAAATAACTAACAGCAGCATATTTCAATTGAAGTTCCAATTGAAATCAATTTTAATAAATATAAGAACGTTAATCTAGAGTGATTGCTCACCTTTCGAGGTTAGAGGAGTTTGACAACAGAACAAGCTACGAATTGGATCACGATCTAGAAAATCGAACAATCCAAACAACAGCCCCAAGGTGAAGTAAGCTTAAAGCAGATTT
The DNA here is from genome assembly GCA_030737815.1 of Allium fistulosum. Classification (NCBI taxonomy): domain Eukaryota; kingdom Viridiplantae; phylum Streptophyta; class Magnoliopsida; order Asparagales; family Amaryllidaceae; genus Allium; species Allium fistulosum. Next base: position 356,412,932 of record CM060906.1, read on the forward strand.
TGACGGACAAAGCTGATAGATAAGAATCGATGAAAAACGAATTAGAACTGGTATAAGTGAACTTATATATATATTTATTCAATTTCAAAAGAACATCTTTACATAGATATTATGTTGAAAAATCATAAAACCGTATACACATATAATTTAAACTATTACAAAGTGTTAACACACAGAGAAAAATTAAAAAGCCAAGGGATAATATATATGTGCAGACTAAAATATATATATGCAGACACTGATATACATATGCAAACCAAAATATAAGTGAACACCTTAGTATGTAAATATGCAGACATATAAATAATTAAACAATTAAAGATAAACAAATTCTCTAATACCCCTTTTATAAACAACTCATAAAACTTACATAATTTATATAAATTTATATACACAAACAAACATGCCGACACACATTTAAATATATATAACTCTCACTACATATATATACATAGCTAGATTAACAACTATAGATATAAACAACGACCCTATAAATATTCGAACTCAGGCAAAAATGTCTTTATGTATATATATATAAATTAAACTCATATACATATAAATTCCAAGTCTAAATAAAACTATATCTATCCAACTGATATGCTGTATACTTATATAACAGCAGTTATATATAAATACATATATAATATTTTGTGAACACATTAACAATATATATATAGAACAGAAATATTTTTCTTTTCACACTGATACATAATCAGATCTGAAAATATATAAATAAATATAAACAACTTATTATAAAGGAAGTCTGCGCCCAAATTATAAAACATTTATAATATATACACACTTTGATCCTTTCCAATATATCCACCGATATATATATATATACACGCAGGTTATCACTCACACACACATACTCGAAAACATATGTACAACAACAAAGCTATAGATAAACAAATATATGTATGCATAGGTATACGAACTGTGTAAACTTATATAAACTTGATATGTATAAAAACATTATATAAATGACATACACATCATAACACAGTATCTATATAGCTCATAGAGTTGAAAACTATATATTAAAAAAAATGATAAAAATAATAAAATAACATAACTTAAATATAAAACAGTTTTATCATATGCCATATAAATATAAAAGCCTACGTACATATGCAGACAACTCATATTTTATCACAAAAAAATCATAACACACGCAAACAATATAAATACATAACAAATGTATTCACATGCGAATCATGCACACTTCCTCCAAATGCAGACTGCACAAATATATACAAACTCACCTATATATATATAACCTGAATACGCCTTAACTAAAAAGGAAGCAAACTATCGCGACACTAGCTGGTGCGGAGAGGTGGAGGCAAAAGGACCTGCGTGGGCTGCTGCTTTGGGAAGTCGAAGCAAGGAGGAGGGAAGAGGAAACACCTCCGAGGTGGGTTGAGGCATGCGCTGGAAGGCCGAGCGATTGCGGTGGAGTTTGGATCGGCTAAGATTGGGATGGGAAGGTGGCGATCTTGATGGGTGATAGGCGAAGGTGACGGCTAGGAGGCTAGAGACAGGGAGTACTTGAACCGCGTGCGATCTTGTGTAGCAGGCTTGCAAATTTTCTTTACAAAGTGCAAAAGATAGAACATGCATAGGCATAGGAGAAGACTGAATATGTATGGCCACATACGCGTTTCGAAGTTTTAAAATAAAATTTCCAGAAGTGAAACAATAAAAAAAATGTAAACCAACTATAAATTGAAATGGGAAAATAATAAAACGGTGAGAAGGGAAGAGTCAAGCGATGGTTTCTGAAAAATAAATGCAAGTAGCTATTCGAATCTCTCACGCTGAAAAATCATAAAGGCACAGAGAGACAAAAGGTCCAGAATTAATACCGATATGGTGAATCGTTTCCGCGGCTTCGCCACGTACCGGACACCAAAATGTACGAACGAATATATTGCAGAGATCAGCACGACAAGACGATCAAAACGGTACACAGATATCAGTGATAGGATCATCCGATCAAAAGTCGATATCGGTACCGGAATGCTGCAAATCTGCCAGAGGTAAACGGGGCAATAGAAATCAAAATTTGAAGAAACGAAATATGACGTCTCACTCAGAAGATGGTTTACAAATTTATTGTATAAAAATATTCAGGTTTGGAAAATATTTTATTACCATCAAATTCTAACTGATTTGAATTTAAATAAATTATACAATAAAATAAATTCAATATTATCCGATGAAAATTTACCGCTTCTATGTTTAAACAGACTATTCCAAATATTAAATTTTTATTTCAAAATATTATTGTTTAAAATTTCACAAAATTTCAACCGATTAAATAAATAAAGTACTGAAATTTACGGGTTGTTACACTCGAAATTACCCAAAACAAAAGTTTGCCCAAAACATTTATCTTCAAACTTATTTCCATATACTATACACATATCATCCATGTGAAATATCTTATTCGATCTCCTATTCGAACACACAACTTTATTTCCAAACTAGTATCGATCCCCCGATCCTCTAGCGTGGACTTTTAATCAGGCTCTTTGCTCAGAAATCTTTGCTTTCCTTGCATAGTTCTCAACTATGATAGAAAACTCAACTATCTAACCATAAATCCTCATCAATGTTCATCGTCAAGAATCGAGTGATAAATCCTTTTTCGGACCAGTGTAAACACCTTAAAGTTTTGAACTCGAATCTTAGATCAAAATTTGTTCGATAAAATGATCTATATATAATATATGTATTTATTAACTTTCAAAAAAATTTCATAAACTTTTATCTTAAGTTTAAACATTTTATAAAGGTGCTTCTTCATATAATCCCTTTAGTTATTTATTTCCAAATATTTTTATTAAAGGAAAATATTCCAAAGAAATGATTTTTCACTCAAAAGATAATTTATCTTTATAAAAAAATTTTCCCACAATCTTTTAACTCAGTATATTTCCTTTAACACTAATATTATTTATGAATCTTTTCGTAAAACTATTACTTAAGTTTATTTCATCTTATAACTTATGAAAATCAATCACTTTTAAAGACTTAAGTCCAAATCCTTAATTAGTGCTGGAATTCACTAATAAAACATTTTCCAGGTTATATTTACCTTTTTAAAGAGTCATTATTCTACTTAAGTGTATAGATAGTTCATGGCTTAAATCTATATTTGTATGATATACCTTTACATCCTAAGAGTATATACAAATCCCAAATTTCAAATTGGTTTTACTTAAATCCGTCTGTCTAACAAATTCAAACTTTGTTGTAATTTACTATTATCTCAAGTTCATAAGTTATAAAACTTATTTCTTATTATTAATTTTCTAGCTTTGAAATAAAACAAATTTTAAAACCACCAGTATTTAAATCCTCAAACTCTTGACTCTTAAATCTCTTTTTAAATCAGATTTATAAATTATCCTTATCCTTATTTCATTTACTCAAAGTATTTCACAATCTTTTACCAATAGTTTTCATAAATTTCTTAGCTTTGAGTTATGTATGATTCGGAAAATTTCGACTGTCCAAAATCTTCGAGAATTTTGTTTTATCTTATCAATTAGCGATTTCAAATTTATCTTTGGTTTAAATACTTTTATAAAGATTACTAATCAATGATTCACATTATTTCAACTTAAGAAAATTATATAGATCGAGTAACTCTAAAACAATACCAAGGAACTGGGTACTACCAATAGTATCATATATCCTCTTATTAAGAAGAGTGATACTTAAGAGAAGTGTTTACCATCCGAAAAAATCTCTTGCCCATTTTTAGTTTATTTTTGAGCCAATCGAATTAGTTATCATAAAATACCTCTTTTTATTTGAAATAATACCATTTTCAAAATCCTTTAGAGATTACTTTATAAAACCTATTTTATAAATTCATTTTATAGTTAACTTCATTTAAATTACCATAATTCTTTTACTCGAAATTAAATTCTCATTTCTTTTATATATTTTTTTACAAAATCATTTTCTATTTTTTAAATACATTTTTATCTTATATGTTCATTTCTTAAACTAATCTTATTATCAAACACCTTATAGTCAAATCGTGAAACTTATTTCACAAGGTATTTGTACTTAAACTTTTAAATCAAACAATTGATCAATTTATGATAGTAACTTAACATTATCATTTCTTAGTTTATTATTTTGTAATAAGTATTAAAGATCTTAATTACCTTATCAGATTTCTTACTTATCGATTATCTTTATGAAACATCTTATAGTCAAACTGTGAAATTCTAATCACAAGATGTTCATATTTAAATTTCACTAATCCTGATTTCTAACTATACAACTTCTCAAAATATATACTTTATATTCAAAATATAATCCTAGGTAAAATTATTTCATTTGCCATTTTTTTCAAAATCAGTGTGTCGGTTCGCCTTGTTTAAATGTTTAGGAACCCTCACCGATAACGGTGATCCGGCGCATCGATCAGAATCCATAAATCACTCAACAGATAAACAAACACAAAACAATTTATTAGTCGCTAACAAATACGCACTCATATATAATACACTCAAACTCATTCTAGGGTGTTACTAACTCTATCTCTAATGAGTTACTCATCCTAGGGTATTACTAACCCTATCTCTGATGAACCTTTACCCCAACAAAGCCAAGGTTCTCGCTTAACCTTCAGCTCTGATAACAAATGTAACGAACCGTTTTTCCGTACCCTTTGAATCGACAATAAGCCACACATGTCCAACTCAAATTTCACGAATAAGGGGATCATTAAGGGTAGAAAGAAAATAAAGACAGAACATAATCTCACACGAATGGAATAACATATATTATTTCAACAATAATCTTTACAGCGGAAAATTTTAAAATACAAATCAGAGTCTAACCTAGATTCAGCCTGGACAGTTATAAACTTCTATCCTTACAAATGCCGACAACAACAAAACAAATGCAATATGTAGCGGATAATAGAATACGTCCATACGATGATGAAGATCTCCAGCTCTCCTCTGGAAACTCCAACCGTCTTCAACTAATCCTAAAACTACTCGGATCTGACCCAAGTATTAAAAAATACCCGGATCAGGCTTGATAAACCAGAGTGAGATACTCGAAGTTTAAAATGACTATGTTATCAAAACCTTTGAAAAGAAGGGTATCTCATAAGACCACGCCCACACATAAACACGGATGGGTTTTTACCTTATGATAACCAAAACACTTTTATACCAAAATACACTTGATATTATTTTTAATGACATTCCTTTGAAAACACTTTTCAAATAAACTTATTCAAATAAGGTATCAATATCTGGACTAAGTCTAAGGGAATATATCCGGACAAGGTCAATGGAATATACTGAACGGAATATATGATACGAAAAGAGGTAGCCGAAATGTTTGTAAGTCATTACAGCTATTTTGGAAATACAATCAAAACCGTAAATCTCGTATTGGGATTGGATTTCCAACATTATAGGGAACTAGTGACCTTTTCTCCGATCCACGCATAACAAACATAGTTCCCACAGTGCCTTAATCGCTTTTCTCAAACTAGTCACTTGGAACTATACTTGCTATATTACCACTGATAACCTGTATTTCCCTGCTTTTCTCAAGCTAACCACTTTATCAAAATGGGGCAATAAATGCCTTGAGGGACGTATCCCCCAAAGGGCCCGACGTATTGGACACCACCATACATACTCACTTATTCCGAATTTTGCGTCTGTTAGACCACATAGTATCCCATATCATCTTCCGGGATGTGAGGCTAGTGAGGCTACGCTCAATTTCTTCAAAGCCATGCTTTTCATAAAAAACCACGCTTTGATCATAACAGGTTCCACTTTGAATGCCACACTGCCATTCCTTTGATCACTATTTGACCCCCACAAGCATACAACCTCTGAGCTCGTATGTCGCAGAGAAGGGTGTTAAGCTAAGAAAAGTTGCCTTCTCCGCCACCAAGCAGATGCACATTTGTAAAGTCAAACGTTGTGTCTCAGAAATGCAATGTCAGACATTCGTCCATACAAGTTCGTTCTGGGACTGAACGAAACCGAAGGCACTTTCCTCGGCCATTATTAGGCGAGAAGCCCTTGAAATCCGGAAAATCTCCATAACGAGGAGACCACTGCTATAAATAACTCTATAATGGGAGCGACCCAAAGCATGTCAGCAAGCAGTCCTCATGCTATGAAGATCCTCGGTCTTCAATAATCATCGTCTTCAACATGCCTTCACTTTCGAATGTATACATTGGTTCAAAGTGGTTTTCAGATAGGGATCACCCAAATCCAACCCCGGTTCCTTCGAAGCCAATCATCGCTTTAAAAGATGTTAAGTTCATATGTGGATATCAATCATCAATCAATTACTTCATCTTCTATTTAAATCAAATATCTTTCTTAGATATATTCTTTTCAATTTATTCCATTTTCTTTTCAAGAGTATATGGAATCATTAAGCCTCATTTATTAAATCATTTGATTTATTTAAACCTTTCTTAAATCCTGGAATAATTCCAAATCATTTTCTCTTTTACTTAGGAAAACCTTTCCAAATCATTCATTAAATCTTAATCAAAGATTTCTTATATTCAAGTTATAACTTTTAACTTAGGGAAAATATTCCCAAATCATTCATTAAATCTTAATCAAAGATTTCTTTCTTAACTTCAAATCATATTCTTGCGAATCGAAGATTTTCATAACAGAGCACTACTGCCACCTTAGATATGGTAAATTTCACTTCTAGGGACTACTGGCAAGTAATCCTACATCATGAATATCTTTGTCTTCAACGATCTTTGTCTTCAACGATCTTTGTCTTCAATATGTTTTATTTTGAAAATTAGTTTGAAGTGGTATTCGGATAGGAATCACCCAAATCCAATCCCGGTTCCTTCGTGCTAATCATCGATAAAAAGATGTTAAGTGGTTAATTAACATTCAAAGAATTTGTTTCTTTTCTTTTACCTTGGAAAAACTTAAATATGATCTTTTAGAGCATTCGGGCTTTCCTTTCGATTTATTCCACCCCTCTCCTAAAAAGAGAAAACATAGGCCAGGTAAGTTCAGGGCACTGGTTGCTCCAACCCTAACCTTAGTTAAACACCTTGTTTTATCTTCTCAGATCTCATAGGCGGGACAAATGTACTAGTCGTTTCCGCATACTCAGTTTTAGCTTTATTTTGGAATTGATTATAAGATTCCAAATTATCTTTTAAACTCTTAATTTTCCTTTTAAAAACATTCATAATTAATGCTAGGAAAAATCGTTAAGTTTAAACCTTCTTTTAAAAAAGGTTATAGAATTCGCAGCATAAAAGTGCCACAGAAAGTGCTATATAAGCTTATTTGATTTAAACAACTTTTTAATATTTGAAAATTCATATTTTCCATTCCAAATCTCTTTTAAACCATTCTAATAGATTTATCAAATTTATTTCATATTTTTAATCATTTAAAAATATCATTTATAAAGAAATTCCTTTTTGGATTCCGAACTGCAAAACCGCGATGTTTTTAGAAAATTGTTTTGGACATATTTAAAAATATACAAGATGAAAATTTTATTTTCTTTCTTCGTTGAAAAACTATTATCATTGTAGGCCAAATAATTTTTATATCAAAGAAATCCGACTTATAAATCATTCTCTACGTTAATTTGAAGTTACGGGTCGAAATTTACGAACTACCGCTACGCGACAAGCTCGATTTTGACCAATTTTGTGAATTGTTTGGAACTTGTCCGAAACACTTCAAATTTGTTTTAAACCATATTTAAACTATTTTAACTTATTTAAAACAATATTTTCATCATTTCAAACTCATTTTTTGTTTCATTTCATATTATAATATTATATTATTATAATATCATTTCCAATCTTTTTAGATATTTTGAAATCATTAAGAGACTAAATAATTTCCATACACACATTTATATGGATTTAATTTCATTGAATTAACTGTACTTACTAACCATTTCTCTTATCATTTATCAAACCAAGTTATCATCCATACCACAAACATATAATCAACCATAATATCAACCAAGTTATCAAACATTTAATCATCTAACATATACCAAACTTTTCATGTTATTAACTTGAAATATTTTTAGAAATTAGTAACTTCAAAATATGAGTACGCACCTTTAACCAAATTGTTTACTTCCTACCAACATTAATTTAATCCAACACTTTACTAAATCATCTTAACTTCACCAAATCTTTTTCGTAGACTTTCCTTTTGATTCCAGCAGCACTTCCTTCTCTTTTTCTCGCTCTGGAGCTTTCCAACTTGCTTCCTTCCTTCCATAGGTTCGGCCTCCTCTTGATCTTCCTCTTCCTCCATCGTTTCTTCACTTCTTAGATGCTAAACCATGATTTAATGGCATTCTAAGGTCTTTGGCAAAGTTTGGTGGTGTTTTGACTTTGTTTGATATGGTTTTGAAAAAGTTAGTAAGAAAATGGAAGAGAATAAGAAGCCATTAAAGAAGTGCAGAAAAGCTTGAAAAAGAAAGAAGAAGAAGTGAAAAAAAGTGAGAAAATGTATGCTTATTTATAGAAAAAGTTTTGAATTAAAATAATATTTTGTAAAAAGACCAAAATATCATTTACTTATTAAGTAATCTTATTTTTTTTCAACACTTACCATCACCATTTCAAATCATGCTTTATGTCATTTTCACTTAAGAATTAAGTAAAGAATATAATAAATATGTTTGATTTGATTTGGTGTTTACTTTTTGCTTTGAAATGTCATGTTTGTCTTTTTGTGCTTACTTTTTGTTAATTATATTCTAGAATTTTCTAAGTATGTTTAGTAAAAGTAAACTTGATTAGTGAATTAATTAATACTTATACTATTTGAATATATGTTCCTACATAAGAAAATAAAGGTGCGACAACGTTCCGACAACTTTTAATCGACAAAACGTTGATTTTCGACAAAATATTTTACGGTCATATTTTGACGTTTTAGTTGAAATATTTATTTATGTAAAACAAATTTAAAAATAAATTTGTATAATATTATTTAAAAATATAAACACTCATAAATAAATTAAAATAATTTATTTAACCATTGAAACTTACTTTTCTGAAATCAGCATTTTGTCACTTTTGTCGATATAGGCAAATGTTACTATTTTTGTGTATACTTCTCTTTCCAAATCCTATCTAATATTATTTGAAACATATAACCTTACCTAATTTATATTTAAAATCACTTTAAATAGTATATTTTAAATTGGTCAAATTCTGGGTCATTACATCAGGATTAAGTGAAACACCGTAACCATAGAAATATTAGGAGAATGCTATTTGGTACAGGTCCTACTCTTATTTTTGCTTATTAACATATATAAATTATTTAAATAAGCCTTTATTTTTATCAATTACTATTATTGCTTATTAGCGTAATGACCCTAAATTTTTAACGATTTTTATAACGTAATTAACTGAAATTTTGATGAAATTTAAATAAAAGAATTTAGCTATGGAAATTTGATATTTGATATGTGTCTATCGAAACATAGCAAATAGTAAATTTTCATTGGAAAATATGAAAGTTAGTTTTATTGTGCAATTTTTCAATTTCAATTTAAACAAGTTAATTTGATGAAAATAAAATATTTTCGAAATTTGAATATTTTTATATAATAAATTTGTAAATCATTTTCTGAGAGAGACGTCATATTTCGTTTCCCAAATTTGAATTGCTCTAGCTCCGTTTATATTATTTACGGTAGTTTGGTAGCAGTTTGGAAACGAATATCGACTTTTGATAGGATGATCGTATCGTTGATATCTGTGTACCATTTTGTTCGTCTCGTCATGCTGATCTCCGCAGGATATTCATTTGTGCATTTCGGTGCCCGGTACGCTGCGAAATCAGTGAAACGATTTGTTGTATCGGTTCCGTATTTTGAGCCTTTTGGCTTTCATTTGTCCTTTCGTTTGCCCATCAGATTTGAATAGCCTCTAGTTGCTAATAATTTATGAATTTACGTATTGTGACTTTTCTATTCTCTATTTCAATTTATGCAAGCTGGTTCATTATTATTTTGTCTGTTCAATTTCCTCACTCGATTTTGGTAAACAAAATCCTATATTATATAGAGTTGAATATGAGAAGCCAGCTCATTTTTCTCTTCTTTTCTTTTTCTTCTTCACTATGTTCTGTCACTTTTATGCTCTGCAATCGAAAAATTTGTATAAAGCATTTTTTACGCAAATTAAACTATTCCGCTTCTTCCATTTGATCCCCTCCCACGCCACAACAGCAAGCATCACCACCACCCGCCGCCTGAACCTCGTCTCTCCAGATCCGCCATCCCTCACCGAAAACCCTCACGCTTCGCCTTCTACCAGCCCACCATCTCCGCAACCAAACCTATTCCACCTGTCAACCCGCCTCTTCCCACAACATCCCCTTCCACCCATGCGATCAAACCCGACCAAGTCCATGGCCGTACCCCTAGCAGCCCACCTCATGCCGAGCGCAACCTGGCTCCGACCACACTCCACCCTCCTTCTCCCCATCGCTGATCTCGTACCCAAGCACGCAACACCCTATTTTTCCCAAGGCCGGTCGCTCAGCTTTCTTTCTATACATAGTTCGTATACATATTAGTTATATATTTGATGTATTGATTTATAATGTATAAGTTCTGTTTATTTTATATAAAAGTTTATATAAACTATAAAGTCTGTTTATATACATATATATAAGTGTATACAAGTTATATATAGTCTGTTTACTTATATATATATATATATAGGTTAATATAAGTCATATATGATATATTAATTTATGTATATGGGTGTGTATAAGATTTATATGATCTGTTGTTATAATGTATGACTTTATACAAGTTGTATATTATCTATTTGAGTTATATATATAAGTTTACATATAAGTTATATATATTCTATAGCTTTACATAAGTAGATACTACAGTATGTGTATATATCAAGGTACCTATATACATTTGTTTTCCCACTTTATATATATATATATATATATATCAGGTCATATACCCATGAAATGGCGGAAGAATTTATTTTAATTTACAATATGTTCTTATGCGTTTAAAATATTTCAATGTGAATGTTTAATGTATTTACATATTATTTCAAATTCGAATTTATGTTTAAAGTATTTATATAATATGGTAAATAATAATGTGAGTTATATATATAAGTAAGCTATCTTATATATATATAATATGTATAAAGAAGTTTATATATAGCCTTTGGAAAGAATTGTATTTATTTAAATTTAGATTATTATTTTTAAAATAGAGTTTGTAATAATTTTATATATAAATAATATGTTTAAATATTTATTTGAAAGAAAAAAAAAAATGTGATATATATCATATGTATATATTTTGTTCCATCGAATCCAAGTTCAATTTGCTTTTGTCTCGCCGCTGTCCAGAATTGGTCGCAGCAGCAGTTTCTAGCTTTGTCGTTGTTCCACATGTCGATCCGTGCTTATCAGTGTCCGTCTGCATCTTGCTCTTGTTATTTCTCTAACCTCGAAAGGTGAGCAATCACTCACGATTAACATTCTTATATTTAATAAATTTAATTCACATTGAAATGACAAATTGAAATATATTGTTAAATTTGAACTGCTTATTATTTAATTGTTAAATATGATATGCCATTATCCAATCTTGTTCACCCATGATATATGACACCATATCATGTTGTATATATATTATATTTAATTTGTTACTGATGATATATGCATGTTGTTGATATGTTAGATTATTATCATATTTGTTCTCACTCTGCAAGTTCCCTGTTAGTTTAGAAATCCCTATGGATTGAAATGATACATACCCGAACGATCTTGTTGAATAAGGGAAAATCGTTATGGGTTGAAATGATAAACCCAAGCGGTTTTCATTTAATTTGAAATATTAGGACTGCTGGTTGAAATGATATACACTCGTAAATAATAAATTATTGCGAATTGAAATGATAAATATCCGTATCACTTGACCATATGATAGAAAATTATATACAAACACCGTTGGTCTATTTTGAAAAATGATTGCCAAAGTTTGAAAGGAAATATATGGATTTTATTAAATATTGATTTTTAAATTATAAAATAAAGAATTTATTTTAATATATATGTAAAATTCAGATTTTTAAAATTATATGTTTTGGAAATTTTAATTTATAAGTAGTTTTGGAAAATATAAATTTTATGATTTTTCTTATAATTCTATTGTTTAAAAAATATATATATATAAAAATAAGGTTTAATATAAAATAAACTTAATAATAAGATTTAATTTAATAAAAATTTAATTTAATTATTCTATAATATGTTTAAGCATTTATTTAAATTTATATTAATGTTTAAAAAAAGAAATTTAATAACTTAATGTAATAAAAGTCGGGAAGACAAATTAATGTTGACTTGAAATTTAAATTGGTTAGTAATTGAATTTAAATAATAATTTAATTGAACTTATTGATTTTGAAATTTTGAAAGGATTTATAACTTGATTTGATGCAAAGTGACTCAATGAATATTCTCAACTTTAACTAAAATTGAGACAGAATATTTAATATTGATTTAATTCATAAATTGAGACTTTATTTAATTGTATTAAAATGATTAAGTGAATATTTTCCAAGTTGAATAAAATTAAAGTTAAATTTTGAAATATAAATGAAACTTATATTGAAATTGTTCGAATATTTAAACTTTGAATCTTATTGGAATTGAAATGATAGTTCAAACCCGGATTTGCAATCGATAAAAATTGAAATGGTTTATTGATAACCTGAATTGAATCTTTAACCTTTTTAAATTGAAAGTATTGAATAGGGATTGATTTAAATTGAATTTTGGAATTTAAGTTGATTTGAATCGATTTGTGGAATTGGATGAAACAATTCTAATTTGGAAACTACTTCAGTATAATCTCTTTAAATAAATATAAACTATTTTTAATTTACAACTATTTTAATATATAAATTATTTTAATAAATAAATTATCTTAATATATGAACTATTTTAATTTATAACTATTTTAATATATATACTATTTTCAATATCTAAACTGTTTAAGTTGGAAGTGTTATGATTTCAAAAGTGTTATGATTTCGAAAGTGTTATAATTTTTAAAGTGTTACGATTCTGGAAATGAATATTTTTTTAAAGTGAATAATGATATCGAATTAATATGGTTTTGAAATGAATATGATAATTTGATATGAAGTATGAACTTTTTGAAATGAAATGACCTTGGTGTGAAATAAGCGTTTGGTTGTTAAAGAGACCGGGATCAGATATTGTCATACTCTCTGCCAATACCGAAAACCACTTTAACAACTATGCACATGGTGGAGATTCCAGATCGAAGTAGGATGGTTTGGCGACGATTCTGTATGAGGTATTAATGTAGCCCTGACTCCCATGAGTCAGCTTGATGTGGTTTAAATAGGAGCCATGCCGGGCCAAGTGAGGTAATTCCTCCTATCGGACACATTTCTTCGATACCATTCTATTACTTTGTGATTTGATTGGGTGCACCTTTGATTTTGGAGTGTGTCATGAGGTGGGCGGTAGTAGCTGCTATGCGTTACCACCAGTCCGGATCCACAAACGGTATATCTAACCTAGCATTGCCTCGCGTGTCTTGTCACATGCCCTATCACGCCTTCTACGAGTTTGTTTTGCACCGTACCTATGTGGTGTCCTCTGGGCAAACCACTGGTTTGGTGGAGCGTACGACATTGTATAGACTACGGGAATATATAAAATATGTTAAGGGGGATATGGGTAATGCCTTAACGTTATTTTAATAGTTTACTTTACTATAGACATATTATAATAGCGTATATTACTACATAGTAGATAGTTCCACGGATCCTTAGAGGATGGAAATCCCAAACATCCTTTAAGTTATTTGTATTTCAGTTGACATTTCACTTGAGTTAAATTTAATGATATAAGAATGTTAATCCTGACTCGAGTGTTTTGTGTTTTGCTTTATGCTCGGGTCAGACTGAGTGTCACAACATTTGAGACTCGCCTTTGGAGTTTGGAGCTTCGCTAGGAGATCCATCCATCTATCCAGCTTTCAATTTATTTCAGTCATTTATGTTCAGACTCGTTAGTTGCTTATGTATTAGAGATTCATTGGTATTTGAGATTCTGTTGTATTTTGTTTTAGACTCTGATGTTTTGTAGTAGCTTCATGAACTACTATTTATCTATTCCGTTGCATATTGTTGTAATACTCCGTGTTTGTGATTCTGTGATTGATTTATTTACTGTATATGCTAAGTTTTGCCAAATATAAATTAACAATCGGTTGTTTTGAGAAATTCAAGTCCGACATGTATGGATGCGAATGGTTCGAAATAGCGGGTCGTTACAGTTGGTATCAGAGCTCTGGTTTAGGCAAATTTTAGCATATAGAGTAAAATTTAATTACAGAATCACCTTCGTTCAAGCTTGAGTTTCTTTCTCTTTGATTCGGATTTCCTTTGAATTTTGGAACTTTCCCCTTCATTCTGAGAATTCATTCTTGTCTTCTCCTGTTCGCGTTCTTTTGATACTGGAGCATCCCATAGCTCCAACCTCAACTGCCAACTTCATCCTTTATGTGACTAATCCACACGGCGGTCCCGCAAACCTAAATATGATTTGTAAAGGGGTGAAACTCCTTTACAACATGCATTGATTCACCAGGGATTTCTACGTCCTCGGTTTTGATACTGTTATCTCTTGCTAAGCCCGAACCGTTCTTTAGTAGACTACACGGGTAATTATCTTATGATTGAATGTAGATTGCCTCGGTATTTCACAGGCAGTTCTGTCTTTTTGTTTGATTCTCAAGCGGGACATTTGATTTCCGTATTGATCTTATTCTTGGAATCTCGGTTGAACCGGTTAAAGTCGCCCGCGATTAATTAAGTCTATCCACCTTTCCTCTTTTATAATTTAATTATATTATCATCCTTTCGAGCATATCATCTTGGTTAGAACTCTCTTTGATTAGGGTCCCCCTTTATTTGAATCTCTGCTCTTGTTTTAGAATCCATTCTTGCATCATCGTGTGAGGGAGTGTATTTGTAATTAATATTAAAATGTTTTATATTGTGTTGTTTGAGTTGTTAAGTTTGAATTTTGGGTTTCGATCGATTCGTCTAGCTAACACTATCGATAGGAATTCCAAAACACTTGAACAGAGCAAACTTGTGGAAAGTGCCTTCTGCTTGATATCCGCTTTGTGGCCACATTGTGGATTCATTCTATCGATATTTCTCTGATTTTTGGTTTTCCGGATATGATACTCGAGTTTCCATCGAATTCCATGGCGTTACCCATGGTCTTACGAGCGCGGCTGCATAGCGTAATTCGCAGGGGCTGCGAGAGCCTAGGGTACGGTTGTTTCCTGGGAGATCCAGGCGTAACCATTGTGTATCTGCGATCTATTGGGTCGCTTGGTAGCGAAATCAGCAGGGGTTGCGAGAGCCTAGGGTACGGATGTTTCCTGGGGGATCCAGGCGTAACCATTGTGTATCTGCAGTACTACCAGTCTTCATGGCGTAATCGCAGGGCTGGGGGGGGGGGCTACTGGTATGGATGTTTCCTGGGGGATCCAGGTGTAACCATTGTGTATCCGCAATCCATGATCGACATGTTTTGGTTTTTTTGTTTGGATTGTACTTTCCATATCTGTTTTTAAAAAGTTTTTCCAGTGTTTTCACTGGGTGTTGAAACAAGTCTACTAAGTACCTGGAGAATTCTAGCTTTGCGCCTGATCAACGCACTGCCAGAGTCTGCAGGAACGAGGATAAACTTGTTAAGACATCGAGTTATAAAAGTATTTTGATAAAGTATTATATAAAGGATATTTTGATCAGTTATTTTCCTTTCTAAAAGATTTTAAAGTGTTTTAAATATTATTTACCTTTAACCAACAATTTTAATTAATGGCCCATCCTTGTCTTTCGACCTATTTTCCCTCCTAGCTATTCCTACCCTCCTATTTTCCCTTCTAGCTATTCCTATTCTCCTGTCTTCTTCCTTTTCGGGGATGAAAAGTTTTGAGTGGGGGAGAGTGTAACAACCTTGTATTTTGTAATTATTTTAAATTGAATTTCCTGATTTAAAAACTTTATTTTATTTGTTAAAATGGATAAATTTTGTTATTTTAAATATAAATTTTGATTTTTATGTGAATTATAATTCCAAACATGAATAAATAGAGTATTTTCCAGAAATGTCAATTTTTGTCAATGTGGTCAAACTTTGACTTTTAATTTAAAAATTTAAAAGTTTTAATTTTTGAATTTTATCTTTTATTATGAAAGTAAATAAAATTTCAAGTATACTACTTTTTGTTTCGTTGAAATCTGATTAATATTGTGAAAGTTATGCTTTTTACACTATTGTATGTAAATTGTTTTATTTAACAAAATTGTTTATTTTAATTTATATAAATAATATTTTGTCTGTGATGTCATGTTCTAATTTATGTCTTCATGTGTAACACAACATGTTATGTATATATATTTTATTTTTAAAACATTTTTAAAGTATAGTTATAATTTTTCCAAAGTTAAGTGTATTTTGTTTACAATTTTTAAAACTAGTCTCAATATATTAAGCTATTTTCTTTATTTATCTTCCTATTTTCCTAAAACAAATTTATTTATTTTTTTCTTTTTCACTTTATTTTAGTTTGTTCTATGTTATTTACTGAGTTTTATTTGTTTATTTTGTATAAATATAAAGTGGAAATTTCAAGAGACTAAAAGCTTTAAAACCAATGCCTTTTCAATTGCTTGACTCTTCACATCTTTGGCTGTTTTTTGCATAAATTCTTGCCGTGAGTTTTATCTCATTTTTCACGTGAAAAAATCTCATTCCTATCAGCTATTCATGGCAAGCATGTAACGACCCATAATTTCTGTCATTTGAAATTCAGATATATAATTGATTTTAAATATTAACAAGTAAGATTTGTAAGCTGAATGAATTAAATTTCGAATATAGTGATTTAATTGTTTAATTAAATCGACAATTTAATATTTGAAATTGCGTAAATAATTGGAAATTGGGTTTAATGTAATTACAAATGATTTATAAAGTTATATTAAATCATATTGGAGTCAGAATGATGTTAGTGAACTTTTAAAGTTGAATTAAAAGTTAAATTGTAGAAATTGAATATTTTAATATTTAATTGACGAGTGAAAATGACCATTTTTCAAATAGTCTCGGATTTCAACGAAACCTGTTTCATCGGATCCGTAATGTTATATTATTGTAAGATTTCAAATTTCGTGTCAATCGGATTTACGGTTTGTCCGTGGCAGCTTAAAACGCATCGAAATCGATTTAATTTAAATTTGATCGTTTAATTCCGTAACTCACACATATGACCAAACTAGCTCCCGAAACACGTTCCATTGTGTTCGGAACGCGGGTAAAACCTTAGAAATGCCAGTCGGCACGTGTGATTTGGAGATCGTTTGAAAACGTCGTTTTAAAATGAATTTAATATTATTTATATACGTGTATATATACGCTTAGATGTGAAACCCTAGCTTATTTCTCAGGCCGCCGTTCTTAAAATTCCAATGGCCAAAATCGCTCGATTCTTCCTCCATCATTTTCTTCCAATCAATACAATATTAAGCTACGGCTTCAACTAGAAAGATGTCAAGCACGTCGAGAACTACCGATCCAACGGCTGTGATCGGAAACGGAGCAACGGATCGACGACAAACTGCATTCAAACGTGTGCCGTTCATGCACTTTTTTCAATGCAAGGGGAGGGCCGAGTTGCACGTGTTTGATGGTGAAGGTGGAGCTCGGCGTTAGCTTCGAAATGGAGGTGGTTGATCGACGTAAAGATGAACGTAGGTGGTGCGTTAATTCAAGAAGAGAGGCGGCAATGGGTACTTCGTTCGTTCGAAAATACTGGGGGGAGAAGATGATGCGCGTGCGGCCCAGATCTGGGGAAAGGAAATTGGACGGCTGAGATCACTTCTAGGTTTAAAAATAATAAATAAAATTGAAAATAAATTGTATATTAATTTGTGTAAACTTTAAACCGTCATAACTTTTTGATACGAGGTCGGAATTTGACGAAACGACTTGCGTTGGGTTCGTTTTGTCGAGCACTACGCAATGGAGCTAGATTGGAGTCAATTGGAGCTAGTTTGAATTTTCGGTAAAATTAAACGTGCGTTTAATTTTATTCGAAATAAAATACTACAACCGTTATTGGAAGCAAGGTGAGAACTCCTCACTCAATTGAATATTTGCTTCGATTTAAATTTTAAATAGTTAAATTTAAAATTGCTTGATTGTGTGAATTGAATGATGGTTGTTATCTATTGTGTTGAAATAGACCTTATGCGCCGCATATTAAGCGGAGGTTATTATATTAAAAACATATACCGCGATATTCCACCGTGAAGTGGAATTGGTATTATATATGTATTTAGAGTTGATTTCCCGCATTATATAGCGGATGAGACCTTATTGCGCCGCATAATAGCGGATAGTATTTTATAAATCCCATATACCGTGATATTCCACCTCGAAGTGGAATTGGTATTGTGCTAACATCTGTAGATGCAGGGAAACAGGTTGGAGGGATCCAACTGGATTCCTCAAACATTTGAATTTATTTCAATATTGTGTGTTGATTATTTATAATCTCTGTGTGATTATATTGTGATTGGAATTGTGGAAGGCTATAATTTAGCTGAATATATTTTTGGTATCGTTGGATACCGGAAATAAATAAAATTGGATTTTTAAAATTCAAGTTGAAAATTTATTGTGAAAATTTATTTTGAGAATTGGATAAATTAAAGGAGTTTTAAAAGATAAAGATATTTTTTTTAAAACTGTATTGAATTAAATTTCAAATTTTGGAAAAAAGGGATTTTTAATAATATTATTTATAAGTTGAAGAATTTATTTAAAATTTGGATTTTTAAATAGATTTGAAGAGATAAAGACATTTATTTTAAAAAGGAAGTAATTGGGAAATTCGTTGAAAATTTATTTGGGATTTGAAATAAATTTGAAAATCAATTTGAAATTAATTGATTATTAATTTACCATAACTAGTAAAAAATTGATTTATAGAATTTATCTGATTTAAATTAATCAGATGATTAAATTAATCCTACTTATGGATGTTTGGATTTTATTGGATGTCGAATTGTTTGACATCTCTCATATGTGATGCTTTGTGATATATCCTGATTTGTGTTGTGATCTGTAATTTGTTTATATGTGATATATATATATATATATCTGTGATCTGTGAATGAAAGATAAGCGTTATAGTTTATACCGCTTATCAAATATATTGTTATATTTGATCTGTGATGATTGGATGTTGTTGCACTATTGTGTTAAACCCTGGGACTACACAATACACACAGAAATGTGGATTTCACGTGGAAATCGGTTAAGTCATAGATTTTTATCAATTTTGAAAATTGAATTCTTGAATCCAAAATAGTTTTGGAATTGAAATTGAAAGTTTTGAAAATGAGTTTCAAAAATAAAAGTTATTTTTAATAACTTAATAAAGATTGGAATTTAAATCATTTGATTTAAATTTTGAATTCAATATTTTGAAATTGAATTCAATGAATTGGGAACTATGGTCTAAAATATTTTGCAAGTATAAAAGGTGTTTATATGGGTTTTTAACCATTTAAAATATGGTTTTGGAAATTTAAATTTTAAATCCAAGATTTGTACTTGGATGGCTTTAAACTGTGTAATTGTAACCAGTTTTTCCCAAAATGAAAACTATCTGTTTTCAAATAATAATAGCTTTCATAAAGTGAAAAAGATTTCCAATTTGTATCGAAACATTTCAAGTTGAAATGAAATTGTAAATAGTTTGGAAAAACTATGAATTAACCTTTGGGAAGATGATTAAGTTTTATCTTGAAAATTAAAGAAGATTTTAAAAGGTGTATCCTTTATATTATAAAAGACTTGAATTGTGAATAGTTTTGAAAGCTATAAATTAAATCTTGATTTAAAGATTTATTGGGTTAATCAAATTGAAATGGAAATTGATTTGGAAATATGTGAATGAATCTTTGTGAAATTGGGTAAACTTTGTGAAGTAAATCTTTTTGTTTAAAGATTTAAAATGGTAATTTGTTTAAACCATTTGAAAGAAAAGGATTTGGGTAATAAGTTGCGACTTAATTGAAATCCCAATATTCATATGTTTTTAAATATTGTGCTCACTATTCGGATTAGCCGGCTAAGGACCTTTGTGTAGTATAACCCATTCCGAATAAGTGATACGACGATATGGATCGTATTGAAGACCGGTGGTGAAGACCGGGTATTTGTGAAAACGATAGGATGACCTATCGATTGTCTCTACACCGTTAGCTATGGTATAGAGATTTCCTTTGTGATGGGAAGTTCGATCGGGATTGTGAATACCCGGATTGCAAGGGCTTCTCCGGAAGTGCCTTCGGTTCTGTTCGAACCCGGAACAGACTTGTATGGTTACATGTCTGACATTACATTTTGAGATATAAAGCTGATTTCTTTCAAATACATTTCTGTTGGTGGCGGAGAATTTATTCTCTTAGCTTAACACCCTTCTTTGAGACGTACGAGCTTAGAGGTTATGTAGTTGAAGGTTATCAGTGGTATACTCCCAATTTGGTAGTGTGGCATGCTGAGTGTTGCTGTGTGATGATTATTTATTGATCATTTGTTGATCAAAGCATGGCTTTGTGAAAAAGCGTAGCTTTGTGGACGAGACCTCTTCGGACCTCACAACCCGAAAATGGTCAAAACAGGAATATGCGGCAAGGTTATGAGGGTTTCTCCCTTTAGGGTATGTCATTTCCTTCTGGAAAAGGGTGGTATCAGGTATGGAGCCATGGTATTTAGCCTATGTGGTTGCTCCAATCTCATTTCTGTGTGGTTGTTGCTTTGTGATCGAGGCGCCTCGGATAAAGGTCCCAAAGGACCGGGGGTGTCATATTCGTGTAGTAGTTACCTAGTGTAAGAGGTAACCCGGCCTTGTGTTGGCAGAGAGCAGGTTGACTCTCGGGACGTCTCGCCAGAGGCGATCCCATTGGCAGTAGGAAGTTCCTTAGCCTGACCATTTGTTGGAAAATCCATCTTCCAATACGAACCTTGTACGGTATTAGTTGTAGAACCTGCCATTTAATGTGGCAACTATAGCAGGCATAATATAATGGTACATATGCTGGCTAAGATTAATATTATACTTTCGAAATGTTTTCTGCACTATGCACTAGTAATAATATTAAAAGAGTTTTCTTGCGTAGTAAGCATATTTGACTATCATAAGAAGAAATCTCCTCCAAGTCTGCGATTGCATTCTGTGTGTGGTGGGAGGTCTTATGGTAGTTTCATTTTCCAAAAGCATTGCGGATTTCATTGTTTAAAATTACTTTGTTGTTTGTTTTAAAGATAAAAACTGTTTTAGTTCTCACACCAGTCCCATGACTGACCTGGAGTTTATTGTTCCTTTCCTAAACTCTGGGTGCCCATAATTTCCACACGGGCAGTCTAGAGTCAGGTTATCAGGTCATTCTAGATTCAGAAGATGCTGTGGAGCTCAGTGGCGAGCTGGATGGCGAGACGTAGCATTTGTATATGATATTATTATTCCGCTGTGTATTCTGTATGAGGACAAGTTTGTATAACTGTCCATTGATGTGTTGTGTTGTATATTGTTGTTGTAAACTCTGATGATGATGCAATGTATAAACTGATATAGTTCTTTGATTTAAAGATTATTCATTTATCTATTATATGTTGTTCCGCTGCGATATGTGAGATTCTAATATTGTCTCTGTTTCTGTGTTTTCTGTTCTCTTTTCTTTCTGTCTTCTTCTACCTCTTCTTTTTAACCATAACAATTTTTTTTTCGGCATTCGATTGCTCGGCAGTTGATACAGTGGACGTATTAATGTCGATTTTCGGAAGTCGAAAATTCCGGACGTTACAAAGCATTTCTGATAAAAAATTTTGTAATGGTTTTCTTTTTCTTCCACTTTTTCTACTTTTTTCCTTTGAACTTTGCCTTGTTTTGCCTTGACTTCACATATGTTTCTCGGCCTAACCCCTTCACCACCTCCTCCACCGACCACCACCATTTCTTTCCCACTTAACCCACGGCCAAATCATCCCCCTCCTCTGACCTGAGAGTGCCATGGCCTCCCCTTGAACAAAACTTCACACAAACAATGAAAAACCCCTAGAAACCATGCTAGCCGAGCCTATAATGCAACACCACCTTCATTCCTTGCCACGGCCACCCCCTAGCCACCACCACCAGCAAAAGTACACCACCTGAACACCCCCTCTCCTCTAACCAGACCTGAAACACCTCTGGTCGAACCCTATTAACCAAGGCCGAGCCCTAAAGATGAACCAAACCCCCTCTTGTACCTTGCCTTTTGACCTTCCACACTTTGTAACTTCCAAACCATTTGTATTCTCGACCAAGCCTTGTTATTTTCAGATCCAAACCTGACCTCTTGCAGCCTAAATCATGTCTTGGTTGAACCAATATAGCCTTGTGGCCGAGCATATGTGAGATAGGGTCAAGCAAAACTTGTTTGAAAATTTGGTGATGTCTTGTTTATCTCTATTTCAATTGTTTCAATATGATTTTGTATTGTATTTATATTTATACTTTGCTTTGTTTTGTTGTCGAATAAAAGATTAATATCTTGGCTTTCTCCACTCAAATCAAGTCGTGCCATCGTGCTTTCCGGATTCTCTTTTGTGTGTGTTGTTTGCGAACTCCAGCTTAAAGAGATGAGTATTCACACATGACATCTGTACTTATATAAATTGTGAAGTGACAACAAGTGAATATGTATAAAATATTATATCATGTTATACCTGCCTGTGATGTAAATTATATGATGTTAAACCCTGTTATAAACTTGTCACATCATCTGCTATGTTATATTTTATTATATTGTTTATTTATTTCTGTTAATCACACTACAAGTTCCCTATAGAATAGAATCACCATGGGTTGAAATGATACATACCCGAACGGACTTTAGAATGTGGAAAAATCATTATGGGCTGAAATGATAGGCCTGAGCGATTTTTATTTATTGTTATTAACTTGGGATTGCGGGTTTGAAATGATAAAACCCGGATTTTTGTTTTGTAAATTACGGATTGAAATGATATATTTCCGTATCACCTGTCTCATGTTAGAAAATAGTATACAGACCCATGGTTATTTTATATATTTTTCTGGAAAATTTTAAGTATTTTAAAAAGTGTAAAATATGATAATTTGATTTAAATTGAATTTAATGAAGTGATAATGATTTTTCTATGTATTAAAAATGTTAAATAAATGAATGCTTAAAAGTGAAATTTGAAATATAACTTGACTTGGAAATGTGAAACTTGGTTTAAAAATAAAAGTTAAGTTAAGAAAATAAAGTGGAAATTAAGTTTTATTTGTGAAATGATAAATTAAATTAAAGTGTTAAGTGAATGTAAAGAATAGTAAAATTGTACATTTGAATTTAATAAGTGAAGTGATGAAAATTTGATATTTTTTTGTGGAATTTACTTTATAAAAATCATAGGTTAAAGGGTAATTAAATGACCATTTTAAAGTGGAAAAATATGATTTTTATATAATTAAAATGGTTTAAATTGAAGTTTATTTGTTGTTGAAATTCTATTTAAAAATCTGGAAATTCTTTTAGTAGCACTTCAGAAATGCTATCGTTTCTGAAAATGAACTAAAAACTGAACTTATAGAATCTGCAACACTTTGTAAGTGCTGTAGTTGCAGAAGTGAACTAAAAGGCTAAAATATAACTAAGGGCTGTCACAGCACTTTGCAAGTGTTGTCTTTGCTGAATTGAACTAAAATCTTTAAATTGAACTATGAACTATTACAGCAGTTTTGTGAATGCTGTCTTTTCTGAATTGAACTATTTTCCACTAAAACTGAACTATTACAGCAGTTTATAAATGCTGTCTTTGTTGAATTAAATTGTTTTCAAATATAACTTACCGCAGCACTTCCTAAATGCTGTGAAAGCTGAAATTTTAATGTTTTAATGTATTTAAGTGAATAAATGAGTTCATAAAAGGTTAAAATTTTGGAAATTTAATATTTGATTTGAAGGTATAATGACTTCACTTTTAATGATTTAAATGAATGATTTTAATTTGATTTTTTTTAAACCACTTTGAAATCTACAACCACAGGTACACTTATCTGTATGCCATTTTATTTCCTTGTGATTTATTTGGATGCACTTTAATTTGAGAGTGTGGCTAGAGGTAAGCGATTACTACAGCTCTGCGCTACCTTAGTCACATTAACACTGTTATTTGTATTGACTTACTTTAATATGGATATTTCTATGATAGTGTTATGACTGCGTAATTAATGGAAATGGATCCTTAAAGGATGGGCGATCCCAAGCATCCTTTAAGTTATTGTGCATTTATATTACAGTTCACTTGAGTTGGTTTACATTGTATAAGTATGTATGTCTTGACTCGAGTGTTTTGTGTTTTACTTTACGCTCGGATCAGCCTGAGAATCACAACTTTGGATTCACCTTCTAGAGCTAGAGATTTGTTGGAGCTTATTTGTCTATCGGTTCATTGACTTCTATTCCAGTTATTTCCTATTCAGTATTGTCTCTGTATTATTGTCTTATGTATCCTGACTTCTATTATATTTATTTTGACTATGAGATTTTGTATATGTTTTGAGAGTTGTATATAGTAGCTTCATGAACTACTATGGTATTTTATTTCCGCTGCGAGTTATTCTGATATTCTGTGTCTGTGATTCTGTATTTGATTTTATTTACTCCAAATTTTCTTGACAATCCACTGTTTTGAAGTATTCAAGTCCGACATGTGTGGATTTATTGTCGATTTGAATGGTCTAAAATAGTGGGATGTTACACCTCGGTTTATGATGCTGTTATCTTTTGCTGTACCCGAATTCTATCTCTGGTGATCGAATGTCGATTTGTCATAGAATTCTACATCGAATTTATTCTTGGAATCACGGTTGACCCGGTTAAGGTTACCCGCGATTTATATAAGTTTGTCCATCTTCTGTTTGAAAACTCAATTATCTTATCTCCCTATCGAGTCTACCTTTTAGTGGAAATCTTTTAGTTAGAGTTTCTCTAATATGAATCTCTATCTTTGTATTGAAATCCATTCGATATCCGAGTGAGGGAGTGTATTTGTAATTAATATAAAATATTTTATGTTTATAGTGTGTTGTTTGAGTTGTTGATGTTGGTTTGGATTTTCGATCGATTCGTCTGATCAACGTTATCGATAGGATTTCCAAAACACTGGAACAGAGCAAACTGACACAATATTGATTTCAAATTTGGTAAATGAAATAATTTTGTATGATTATATTATAAATATATAAGTAAAATTTTCTGGAATGAAAAAAAAACAAAAAAAGTTAGTTAATTGGTTGTTTGAAATGATAATATTTGATTATCATTTATTGTTCTAAATGAATTTATAAACATGGTTTATAAATTGATTTGGAATTTAAATAAATTTAAATCAGGAATTTGAGAATTTAATTTCCGATGATTCCAAACTCTGGTTTTAAATTTTTAAATGTATATTATATAAAGTATTTTCGAATATAAATGATTTTCAAAGAATTTTAATGTTTAAATCAGTACTCTTCTTTTTTGTCATTGGAAAATAATTTCGGTGATGGCGGCTGCATCATCGACATTCATTTTCGAGTTTCGAAGTGAAGAGACCATTCAATAGATTTGCTACACTTTTGTTTGGAAATTTAATTTGATTTGAATTTCTGTGGTATGACCTGATTTATTATATATATAAAAATATAATTTTGAACTGATATATACTATATATATTTATCTCTAAATTGTTTGAAGTTAATCGGAAATCTAATTCTTAAATTTTGTTAAAGGATGATTTTAATTATAAATAAATTCAAAATTTTGAATTAAATTTAAACTTGAACAATTGAATTGGAAATTTTACTTGTATAATATTCAATTACATTCTAATACAACTTACCTAAATTATTCAGAAGTTGAATATGTAATTGGATAATATACAATATAAAATGGTCTTATAAACGAAATTTGAGTGTTTATAATAAATTTTGTACACTTAAATTTTAATTATAAAATGTTTATAGAGATAAACAGAATAAGTAAATTGAATAAAAAATGAGATAAATAGAATAAATTTTTGTTCTTAGAGAATTAACAAATTGAAATTGAATCAACTAAATGAGATACCTTGGATCAACAAAAACAATTATTGAATATTGATTTAGTTAAATTGAAATTTATATGATTAGAATTAACAGTTTGAACTAACAAATTTAAATTGAATGACTAATATTGATTTAATATAAATGGATCTAACCAAATTGTTAAATATTAATTAATTTAAATTGAAATTTATATGGTTTAAATTAATTGTTTTATTTTGTTTTCCAATCTACTTCTCTTTCTGGTTGTTTCTATTCTCCTACCTCGTTCCTTTTTGGGGACAAAAAGTTTTGAGTGGGGAAGAGTGTAACGACCTGTAAATTTTAATAATTTTTATTTGTTTATTTAATATATATAATTGAAATTTTGTGAAATTTTAAACAATAAAATTTTGAAATTTAAATTTGATATTTGGAATGCGTCTAGTTAAACATGGCAACTGGTAAATTTTCATCAGATAATTTGGAAGTTTATTTTCTAATGTAATTTTATTTCAATTTAAATCAATTGAATTTAAAAGTATTTCGAAACCTAAATATGTCGACATGAGAAAATTTATTTAGAACACTCTGAATCAGACTGCGAAATTCGTTTCGCGAAATTCAGACGTTTCTAGCTCCGTTTGGATTTTTCCGTACGAAATAGCAACGTATATCGGTACCGATTATCGACTTTTGATCGGATGATCGTACCACTAATATCTGTATACCGTTTTGATCGTCTTGTAGTGCTGATCTTCGCAGTATAATCATTTCTGCGATTTGAAGTCCGGTTCGCTGCGGGATCGACAAAATGATATGCAGTATCGGTACAGTTTCGAACCTTTCAAATTCCTTGTGACCATTCATTTGTCCCGGTTGAAACCCAATGTTCACTAACCTTAAATGGTCCCTGAATTCAGCTGATTGATTTTTGGTATTCCTTGAAATAAATTTTCGTGACTTTACACTTTCAAGCGTTTTATATTCTTCGCCTGTTCATTATATTCATTTTGTACCTTTATGATTTCATTTTCGGTCTGCTCCTCTCAATTTCTTCTCCCTTCACGTTCGTTCCAAACCCAAACGTCCCATCCTTTTTCCCACCGCCTTCCTCCTCATACTTTCGGCCTCAACCCCGTCCTCTCCAAGCATGCACCACCGTTCAGATCTGACCCGCCACCTAAGCAAGCCCAGCCTTCCTCCTTCCTAAATCTCGACCAAGCTTCTCTTTCTTGCTGTGCTTCTCTTTTTCTAGCTACAGCCTTGCCATCTTCTACCTCTGACTTCTGTTATAAAGTAAGTTATATTTATAATATGTTTGAAATTTTATATGTATATTAGTTTATAGTTGAAGTTTATGTTGGTTCATAATAGTACAAGTATACATGCGTATATATTTTATATATGTTAAGTATATACTCAGGTATTTGTTAGTGTATATTTTATTTTATATTGTTGTATATATTCGCATAAATCTGTTAAGTTTCAATTTAAAACTTTATATATTTTTGGTGTATATGAGTTTTGTGTATATAAAGTTTGGTTATTTTAAGCTATATTGTTTATATAAATTTACAATAGATAAGTTACAGTAAAATATTGCATGTGTACATTTGCATCCTGTATCAGAGGTTCATATATATATATATATATATATATATATATATTGTTTTATAATATATGTGTTTATATATATAGCTGTCGTTATATAGATATAAGAGTTATAATTGTTGCATATATAAATATACATGTTGCTATGTACCCGGTATGTCTGTTTATAAGTATAATAAGTTATATACTATGTTTGGGTTTTACTGTACAAATTATATTAGTTATATATATATAATTTATCGGTTAATATATGTATAAGTTAAGTGTATATATATTTGTTTGTTACCTATTATCTTATAGTTGTATATGTGTATGTTTGATTCATTGTTAGCTTGCAGACTGAAAAGAATAATAATATAAAGGATATAAAATATGTTAGTATATTTCAAATGATATGCTTTTGTATATATACATAAGTTATAAGGTACCGTGTTTACTTTTCATGTATTGATATATGGTATTACATATATAGGCCAGCTAGATATGATATTATAAAAGTGTTTATATAGGTGTGTTTTACTGTATATGTTATAGTATAATTTTTACTTGTTTAAGTGTTGTATGTTTATAGGTCTTATATACATTAGTTATATATTAGTATATATTTTGATTTCAAAGTATTTATGTATGTAAGTTTATAAATATAGGTTTATATATATATATATATATTAGGTTTATATACAAGTCATGTTATGGTTGGGTATGTATACATAAATAATGGTTTCAACATATATTGTGTATATATATATATATATATATATTTGACGGTAAAATATTTGAGTTTAGTTTAAAAACAATGGATTTTTAAATGCATATATATTTAATTTAAAATCTGATCTTATATATATCTAGTTATATATATATATAAGTTCATTATACCAATTATCTTCATCCACCCAGTTCTGATTTATTTCCTCTATTCGTATTTTCAGCTCGTCTGTTGAATTGATGCCAATCTAGCTTTGCTTTGAAATTCATGCTTGGGTTCGAAACTCATTCCATCGTCAAAATCTCTCTAACCTCGAAAGGTGAGCAATCACTCACGATTAACGTTCTTTTATTTATTAAATTTAATTTCAATTGAAACGACAATTGAAATATACTGCTGTTAGTTATTTATATTGTTATATATATGTTATTATCTATATCTGTTCACCTATGACATCTGACACCATTATCTGTTATTTATATTAATGATATATGCTTGTTATATTATTATCATATCTGTTATCACTCTGCAAGTTCCCTGTTAGTATAGAAATCACTATGGGTTGAAATGATACATACCCGAACGGACTTTAGAATAGGAGAAAATCGTTATGGGTTGAAATGATAGACCCAAGCGATTTTCATTTAATTGAATTTGGGATTGCGGGTTGAAATGGTATATACCCGTATATATTTAAATTACGGATTGAAATGATAAATATCCGTATCACTTGACCATAGGATAGAAAATTATATACAGACACCGCTGGTCTATATATAAATATTTTGAAATGATTTCTATGGTTTTGGAAAGAAATATATGGTTTTATATAATATTGATTTTTGAAATGTTATTTTATATATAGTTAATTTCTTGATTTTAAGCTATGTATAAATTTGTTTTAATATAGAATAAGTTTATATTGATGTAAATAAATTAAGGTTGGAAGATAAATTTGAAATTGATTTAAAATTGAATTTATTTAAGAATTAAACACAAATAAGTTTGAGTTGAAATTTATTAAATTTGAAACTTTAAAACTTGAATTTGATTAAAGGTGACTTAAATGAGTAATTCAAACTCATATAAATTTAAATTGGATATTTTGTTTATTTAAGCTTGTAAATTGAAGTTGTATTTAGAGGATTTTGAAATGATTAAGTAAATATTTCAAAACTAAATAATAGAAAAGTGAATCGATATATATATATATATATATATATATATATATATATATATAATTATCAATTTAGTTTTCAAATGTGGAATATTTGAAGCTTTGATATATTTAAATTAAATGGTTTATTTTGTGGTTCAAATCTATATTTGGAATCAATATAATTTGAAATGATTTATTGAGAAATCGAATTGAGTTGAAATTTATGAATTGAGATTGAATTAAATGTGAATTTTGGGATTCGAGTTGATTTGAATTGATTTATGAATTTGTGGAAACTATTTTATTTTATAAAGTAATTTTAAATTATATTTAAAACTATTGATATTTTACTTTATAAATTATTTTAATATAAACTATTTTTATATAAATCATTTTTAATATAAACTATTTTTATTTATAAACTATTTTAACTTATAACTATTTATATAAACTATTTTATTTATAAACTATTTTATTATATATACTAATTTTAATATCTAAACTGTTTAAGAGGAAAGTGCTATGATTTCCAAAATGCTATAATTTCAAAGTGATATGATTTCCAAAATGCTATGATTTCAAAGCTGTGATTTCCAAAGTGTTTTGATTTTTAAAAGACTATGATTTCGAAAGCGTTATAACTTGGGAAGTGATATGATTTTTGGAAATGGATATATTTGAAATGGAAATGATATCATATTGATTTGGGTTTTGAAATGGAAATGATATTTTGGTTTTGATGTATAAACTATTTTGAAATGACCACGGTGTTATAATAACGTTTGGTTGTTGAAGAGACCGGGATCAGATATGGGCATACTCTCTGTCGATACCGAAAACCACTTTAACAACTGTGTACGCGGTGGAGATTCCAGAATGAAGTAGGATGGTGGCGACGATCCTAAAGGTATATAAGTGGACCCAACTCCTGTGAGTTGGCATAAGGTGGCTAAAACAGGAGCGATCTCGGGCCAATGAGGTAGCACCTCTGATCAAACGCATTTCTTCGATACCATTCTATTACTTTGTGATTGATTTGGTGGCCACCCTTCGATTTTGATTTGGGAGTGTGTTCCGAGGTGGGCGGTAGTGGCTGCTATGCGTTTCCACCAGCCCGTGTGCATAATTGGTATATCTACCCTGGCATTGCCTTGTTGTGCCGTGTCACCTACCATACCGAGCTTTACTACGAGTTTCTATTTATGTCGTACCTATGGAGTATCTTCTCGTAGCCTCTCGAGGTATGCAGGTACTGTATATACTATTGGCACTATTATGTGTTAAGGGCTATATGGGTAACCCCTTAACGCTATTTAAAAGTAAGTTTATTCTATATTAGACATTATTATAATAGCGTATATTATTACATTGTAGATAGTGTAACGGATCCTTAGAGGATGGTTATCCCAAACATCCTTTGAGTTACTTGTATTTCAGTTATTATTTCACTTGAGTCAGATTTATTGATATAAGAATGTTAATCCTGACTCGAGTGTTTTGTGTTTTACTTTATGCTTGGGTCAGACTGAGTGATACAGCATTTGAGACTCACCTTTGGAGTTGGAGCTTCACTTGGAGACCTAGCTATTTATCTATCCTGCTTTCAGTTGTTCAGTCGATTCCAGTGATGTATTCAGATCTTGTATTTGATTATTGTATTGAGACATCTTTGTATTCATGACTTCTGTTGTATCCTGTTTAACTCTGTTATATATATATAGTAGCTTCATGAACTACTATTCTTTTGTTTCCGCTGCATTATTGTTATATTACTCTGTGTCTGTGATTCTGTGATTATTTTATTTACTGTATATGCTGAGTTTTGCCAAATTTAAATTAACAAACTGATATTTTGAGCAATTCAAATACGACATGTATGGATGCGAATGGTTGAAAATTTCAGGCTGTTACAATTAGTTTATCCTAAGTCTTAAAATAAGCACCATAGTTTCCATAGTTTACCATAGTTTCGATAGTTGATCGATTTATATCATACATTATAATCATGCTTATTACTTAACCCAAGGTCTAAGTGTGAAAATATGCTTCTTTCTTCTTTTATTCCTTTTAGTTATAATTCTAAGTTATAACTAGGCCAATCTTCTTAATCCAGTCTAATTAATATCATAATTAGGCATAATTTCAGTCCTAGTCCAATTATATTACAGTCTTTGTGATTTACATCTCATATTCCATTATTTCCAATTTCTTATAATTTAATCCAATTTTGCATTAATTCTATTCTAATCCATACGCGAAGAAGAAGAAGGAGAAATAAAAGAAAACTGAAAATAGAAAGAAATCCAAGGCGTATGAAGAAGATGTAAATAACGCATAAATAACAGTAAATAAATTAAAATACTGTAAATAAACTGTAATTAAACGGGAAAAGCTATAATTAACATAAATAACTAAAATTAACTGAAAAGAAAGGTAGAAGTAATAGATTGAAAATAATTCTAAAAACTGTAAATAAATTACTAAGAAGGTTACTCCAAAAATCGTAATTAAACTACAACTATTGGAAACCCTATTATTTTAAATTACTTAAAGAAATTTAAAATAATTACAATCACTCACCTCTGGTCCTTAGCTCTTCCCTTTAGGCCTTCACGGATCCACTTGAGGGTATTAAAATATTTTTATTAAAAAGATTCTCTCCTTGGAAAATTATTCCTTTTAGGGTCCTTCCTGAAAAGATGAACCCAAGCGGAGAAAATCTAGAATGAGAAAAAATGTTAGGCCTAGGGTTCTATTTATAGGTGCAAAAGTGGATCTTGGACCATTGGATTTGAGGATTGAATAGTATGCAACCACGTCATAGGCTGAATAGGAGCCATCGGATTCAAGAATAGATGGACCAGATCAGTTTAAACAATGCAAAATACATGTAAAGTCGGCTAAATATTCGAACTAACGAACGTTCGTTCGTTCACGAAAATAGGCAGGCGGGTCGATCGCCCTTGTGCCCAAGTCGACCGGCCAGTCGACCTTGCCTATATATATATATATATATATATATATGTATATGTATATTCGTTTATTTTGTTCCTTGCTCATATTAACTCGGATTCTGATGTTCTATATATGGAAATTGACCAGAAAATTACCACAGACACAATGGTGCAACTTCTGTGGCTCAATTCTGATAATTTCACAACGTTGCTTTATTATTTAAATAATTAACGAATTAATTATTATGGGTTAAATTTTGGGTTGTTACAAACAAACTCCCCTTCACTTCCCGAGTGCAACGCCCCAAACGCCATCCTCTTTGGTGCCCTAGGTCGAAATGCGACCTGTAGCTCGATCATGTTAACTTTAGATAACGCAATATATAATACTTGACCTAACGTGCTCAAATCTCCTCATTACACTCCACTTTGAACAAAATTTCCAACACCACCTTCCAATTCTCCAACCGCGGCCCCATCCTTCGCCACGTCTTCACCTAGCAACGACATGAACTAAGCAAGCTCAGCCACCCATCATCGTATGCAACCACACTAGTGTGGATTTGAAGCTATCTCTCATACGAGTTCAACGGATCTTGTTTTGCATTTTTTCGTTGAGAAATTTGTTTGAATTTTATTTTTAATTGAAGAGGCCATTTATTTGGTTTACATCAAATTGGAAAATGGAAATGAGAAAGAGGAATGAAGAAAAGTCGAGAAAATTGAATATTCTAAGTGTAAAGTTTGGTTTATTTAAATATTTCTAGCACTTCGCTACACAGCATTTCGTTCCCGTATGAACCACAAACGACAAAACAAAAATACGATCGTGCACAACAATGTGACATAATCCAAAACAATAATAAAATACACTAGTTATCTTATTCTGTAGAATTTCAAAAATACCATCGTTTGCTGAAAAATACGTCAAACGAAAATTTAAATATTTTCCAAATTAATCATGGAAAAATCCTATAAATTCATTTAAAAATACATCAATAAAAATCAAGTCGTTTTATTAACAAGTGATTTTATTATTATTTATTCAAACTATTATTATTGTAAATAAATTTACAAAATGAGTTCAATATTATTATTTTTTAATTAAAAGGAGTTAAATAAGGCTATTATATCCATTTAATTAATATTTAATTCACAATTCAAATATTTAAATAATTCCTATATTTGAATATAATTTATTAATATTTTTTCAAGATGTTACATTCTCCCTTCTTAAAAGAATTTCATCCTCGAAATTTCTAAAGAAAGAAAATGTCCTCTCACCCTTAGGCTTTTAAAGTTACTTATTTTACGGAAAATTTCGACAGCACCTCCTTTGCGCGGTTAGATCTGGAAAAACTACAACTCGCCACCACTGGTCCAAATCAAAAAAGAAAACAAAAGTCCAAAAGTGGCTCTCATATCTGGGGCATAAAATCGTCAGTTAGTCGGCTCTTTTGCATTTGATTTTTTGCAAGAAAATTACTATCTCAATGTGAATGCAGGTGCGTAGGAAATCAAATACTAATATCTTGCTTTTTTGTACCCGTTTTGTATTTACATAATCCAAAATCGAATCATGTTGACAAAAGAGCAATATCTAGCAACATAAACAATATAACAACCATATACAACATGGCAATATGATCAACTAATAATAATGATGCAACTCTTGTATAATATAAAGCCACATGCAACCAAAAGCATAACAACCATATGAAACAAAAGTACAGAGAATACTCTGTAATAAAATATTATGCATCCAATCTTCTTAAAAGATTTCTCTCATATAGCAGCACCGATGACTAGATTAACAAGGAAGGACATGAAGTATGTTTGGAGAGATAAATGTGAGGAGGCATTCCAGAAGCTAAAATATTTATTGACCGATGTGCCTATGTTAGTTGCTCCAGATTGAAATCAAGATTTGGTGGTGTATATTGATGCTTATGATACAGGACTTGGAGCCGTGTTAATGTAGAGGGGTAAAGTAATTGCCTATCCTTCATGATAGCTCAAATCGCACGAAGTTAGATATTTTACTCATGACTTAAAGTTGGCTGCTATAATATTTGCTTGTAAGGTGTGGAGACATTACCTTTTGGGAGAATGATTCAAATTGTATACGGATCAAAAGTTGATAAGATACTTATTCTCATAGAAGGAGTTGAATATTAGACAACAGGGATGGTTGGAATCTTATGTTGCCTCTGATTTTGGAATTGAGCACACATCGGGGAAAGGAAATAAAGTTGCAGATGCATTTAGCAGAAAACATCAGAATGTGGTGTTAACAATGATATCACAGTGGAAAGATTTGGAAGCATTGACTACATATAGTGTGCAGTTAAGATCGACTACAAGTTCTAGTCATAGTACTGCAATGTTATCTTGTTTGGAAGTTTGACTGGTATTGATCTAAAGAATAGCTTCTAAGCAAGGAGATGATCCATTGCTAGTTGAAAGAATTAAAAGATCGGAAGGTGGAACTGAGATTGATGATTTGAAGGATTTTTATCTTGACCAGAATGGATGGTTGAGAAAGAAGGGACGATTATGTGTTCCGGAGGCTAGTGACATAAGGAAAGGAGTGCTTAGGGAATGTCATCGATCAAAGTTTATAATTCATCCTAGAGGAACTTAGATGTATCAAGATATGAAGAGAAGTTTCTTATGGGAGGGTATGAAAAGGGATGTAGGCCTTGTTTGTGCCTTAGACATTAGTTTTGAGGATAACAACCATATGACATTATATAAAATATAGATACTAATGTTTTTATCAAGTTATATTAGTATAAAGTGTATGATATTAGATAGGTATTGATTAAGAAGACTGTACGGTATCAAGTGAAGATTTAAGAGGCTAATATAGAGATTCAAGAGTTAGAGATTGAAGATTCATGAGTATTAAAGAACTTAAGATTTCCTAGATAAGTTATAGAGCATAGAATTTTTGTTAAAACCCTGATAGCACTTCTTTGATCTCTCTCTCTCTATATTTCTCCTTTTCAATTGACTTTCAAATATCTTAAAAATGGTTTAAAAAGAATTCTTGTTTTCAAAATGGCCTTCAAATTATTTCAATCTTTTGATTTTATTATATTTTAAGTTTTTAAGTATTTTTAATATATACTTTGAATATTATACTTTGTTATAATTTTAGTTTTTAAAGATTTCTAAATATTTATAAGTTTATTATAATATTTGTTATTACTTTGATTTTAAATATATTCACTTTTAATTTATATTTATTATTTTCAAAAGAATTTCATATTTAAATCCTTCTTATATTTAAATATATTTCTATAAAGTTTTCTTAAGATTTGATATAATTAAAATATGTATAAACTATGTTTAGATGATTTTACAAAGTATCAAAATATTTCACAAACATTAATATTTTCAAATAATTTTTATAAAGTGCTTTTCAATTTTGTGAAGGATATGTCAACATATCCAATTCCTATATGTCAACATAGTGACCGTAATTTTAAAATTTTAAATTTTAAATGAAAGTGTATTTTCATCGTATCTCTTCGCGAATGGACATGACTGTTGTTTCTCTATATATAGGTGTTAAACCAACGAATTTTTGTTAAGTACTTTTTCAAATTTTCTCTCTTCTTTCACTCTCTTGAATTGTAAAAGAAAATCTACTCAAAATATTCTTAAGTTCAATCAGAATCAAATTCAAACTCCATTGATTTGATTCTCTATTGATTACTCTCTCATCTCTCTCACTCAAACAAGATCAAAGTGCTATTCAAGAGGTTGTAGGATCATTTCTAATCAAGATCAATGATCCAAGTCTGTAAAACTCTATCAAATCATACTCATATATTGGTGGGTGAGATTATAGTCTGTGTAAATCAATTAGGCGTGCTTAATAGCCCGAAAATCTAGTGGGTGTGCTTGTGGCCCATGTAAATCAAGTGACTCTACCCAGAGGTCGGAAAGTCTGGAGGGTGTGCCTCATTGCCTTAAAATCGAGATTGTATTTGCTTTTCTATTCGAAAATAAATTTGTACAAGGAATTATGTAGGACCGAATGTAGAATAACTCCAAATTAGTACAAAATCCTAGTGTTCTCTTTCCTTTTTTACTTTTACTAGATTTATATTTATCTGTGTTTGAATCTATGATTTTTGATTGCATTGTTTAAACTATAATTTTAAAAGAACGCAAAAAGATTCACAAAAATTATACACTATTCACCCCCATCTAGTGTTAAATTAGCCTTAAGATACATCTTCCGCTAAACTAACATTTGGTATCAAAGCATTGGTTTTCAAAGTATTCATAATTTTGATTTTTGAAAAGCTTTAATGGCAAGAAATATTGATATTATTTTTAACACTATTTCTAAAATGTAATCTTACAAAATAAACATGACATTTGTTTCATGAATTTTCCTCCATTCATTATGAAATGTCACTTGATCTTTTGAAAAGGTATAATTTGCAGAAACAGACATGTTACTTGGCTTTTGAAGAATAAACACCTGGTGATCAAACTATACAAATGGATACTGGATAGTGGCTGCTCAAGGCATATGACTGGTAATCCGGAGATCTTGAAAGATATCATTTACAAAGATGGTGGATCGGTCAATATTAGAAACAACTTTAAAGGATATGTGATTGGCATTGGCAATGTCTGTAATTCTTAAACTCCTACTATTTCTAATGTTTTGTTAGTTAGGAATTTAAAACATAATATGTTGAGTATTAGTCAATTGTGTGATAAGGGCTTCAAAATTAAATTCAAAAAAGATAAATGTCATATCATAGATAATGAGTCAAACACTATCTTTGAAGGCATTAGGAAAAGAAACATTTACATAATAAGTATGAAGGTATCAAATGGTAATTTGTGTCTTTTAGGTGAATCAAGTGACCCTTGGAATTGGAATAAAAGATTTGGTCATTTGAATTTCAAACACCTTCCTAAAATTGTCAAAAATGATCTAGTTAGGGGTCTTCCTAAAATAAGTTTTGATGTTAGTAATCTTTGTGATACGTGTAGAAAAACTTAGAAATTTTTTTTATGTCAGAGGATACGATCTCTACCTCTCAACCCCTTTGAACTTCTTCATTTGGATCTTTTCGGTCCCTCACAAATACAATCTATAAATCATAATAGATATGTCTTTTTAATTGTAGATTATTTTTCTAGGTTTACTTGGACAATTTTCCTAAAAATTAAAAGTGATGCTTTTGAAATGTTTAAAATCTTTGTTAAAAGAATTCAAAATCAACCATCTATTAAAATTAAAACTATTCGAAATGATCACGAAGGAGAATTCAAAAATGAAAATTATGAAAATTTTTGTAACAAGAAAGGAATTACTCATATTTTTCTTTTTCAAGAACACCTCGACAAAATAGAGTAGTAGAACGTAAAAATAGAATGTTTCAAGAGTGTGCTAGAACTATTTAAATGACAGTAATTTACCTATAAATTTTTGGGCTGAAGCAGTTGCTACAGCATGTTATATTTTAAATAGAGTTTTTTTATAAGATCTTTAACTAAGAAAACAACATATGAACTATTTTAGAATAAAAAGCCTAAAGTATCGTACTTTAGAGTTTTCGATGGTAAATGTTTTATATTGAATACTAAAGAAAATTAGATAAATTTGATGCTAAATCAGGTAGAGAAATTTTAATTGGATATTAAAATAGAAGTAATAGAGTTTTTAATACTAGAACTAATACTATTAAAGAGACATTACATGTTCCATATGATGAAAATTTTAAAATTAATAATACAAGTATCGATGAAGAAGAAAGTGTTGATAATACAAATGAAATTACTAATAAAAAATTTATTAATAATGATAACGATAAAGATACTGAAAATATATATCCAAATAAGAGAACCAAAATATTAAAGGATCATCCGATAGAAAACATTTTGGGAAATATAGATTATGTTGTTAAAACAAGAAATCAATTAAGAAAAATGGGTAATATTGCTCTCATTTTAACAATTGAACCTAAAAATCCAAAGGAAGCATCAACATATGATTCTTGGATTCTTGCTATGCAAGAAGAATTGAATCAATTCACAAGAAATGATGTTTGGGAATTAGTCTCAAGACCTGAGGATAAATCTATAATAGGAACTCAATGGGTATATAGAAAGAAAATGAATGAACAAGGAGAAGTTGTAAGAATTAAAGCTCGTTTAGTCGCTCAAGGTTATTGTCAAGAAGATGGTATTGATTTTGATGAAACCTTTGCACCTGTAGCTAGATTAGAAGTAATAAAAATCATAATAATTTTAATTATTTCAATTGTATGTTAAAATTGCCTTTTTAAATGGTTTATTAAAGAAGATGTTTATGTAGAATGACCCCACTTTTTGAGGATGAAAAATTTCCTAATCACGTTTATAAATTAAAGAAAGCTTTATATGGTCTAAAGCAGGAACCTAGAGCTTGGTATGATAGACTTAAATCATATTTATTACAATCTAATTTTGAAATAGGCAAAGTAAATAGTACTCTTTTTATTAAAATAAACAACAATGATATTCAACTAATACAAATATATGTAGATGATATTATTTTTAGATCAACTAACGATAAATTAAACAAAGAATTTTCAGATATAATGAATAAGGAATTTGGAATGGGTCATATGGGAGAACTAAATTACTTTTTAGGATTACAAATAAAACGACTAAGTAATGGTATTTCTATAAGTCAAGAAAAATATGCTAAAGATTTAGTTAAGAAATTTGGAATGTCAAATACCAGTGGTAAGCCAACTCCCATGGCAACAAATGAAAAATTAAATAAGGAAGAAAATTATAAAGATGGAGATCAAAAATTATATAGAGGAATGATTGGATCATTACTCTATATAACCACTAATAGACCTGATATAATGCATAGTGTATGTCTTTGTACAAGATATCAATCTCAACCTAAGGAAACTCATCTAAAATCTATAAAACGAATATTAAGATACGTAAATAACACATTAGATTATAGACTCTTTTATCCAGAAGAGGATTCCTTTGAATAAATTTCACATAGCGATGCTGATTATACTAGTTGCAAATCAGATCAAAAAAGTACAAGTGGAACTTGTCACTTTTTAGGATACTATCTAGTTTCCTAGTTTAGCAAAAAGAAAAATTCTACATCTCTATCCACAACAGAAGCATAATATATTTCAGCAGCATTAGCCTATTCACGGGTTATTTATATGCAACAAGCGTTAAAAGACATTGGTTTAAACTTTACAAAATCACCAATATACTGCGATACTACTAGTGCGATTAATTTATCTAAAAATCCAACTCATCATGCTAGAACTAAACATATAGATATATGACATCACTTTCTAAGAGATAACATAAACAAAGAAATAATCTCACTAGAATTTATAAATACTGAATATTAAATAGCCGATATATTAACAAAATCATTGAACCAAACATCATTTACTAAGCTAAGAAGAGAGTTGGGTATTTGTTCTCTATCAGAAATATAAAATTAATAGCATATAAATTAGAAATTAAAAAGAAAAACAAATCATCAAATTTACACTAGATATGTCGACATACATGGATTGGATATGTCGACATATGCAATTAAATTCAGAATTCAAATTTCCCTCCTAAATTCAAAATTCGAACATGGGTTATATAACCACCAAATTTCGAATTCTTCTTCATTTTTCTGTCTTTTCACTGTTCTATCTTCTAAAATAAAATAACTCCATGGCCTCCTCTAATTCTAAGCATCCAAGGAAGGAAATTCATCCTTTTTCTTCCCATCTCCTTCATAAGGGCCTGTCCACAACATCACCATGTCTAAAGTGACTAAATTGGAGGAAGAAATGAAGAGTGTTCTACAAATGGTTACTGAAATACAAGTGGTTCAACTTTGTCTCCTCAAAGAACAAGAGAAACATGGCAGAATTCTTAGAAATCCGCAGAAGTATCTATTTGGATAACCCCACAAATCCAATAGTGATTGATGAGTATAGTCCTAATCCTACAAATGCAGAAGTGGAAGAGGAAGAAGAAAAGGAAGAAGAAGAAAAGGAAGAGGAAGAATAAATGGACGAAGATGAAGTCCATTGTGTTGGTGAAGTTTGTTTCGATCGAGATAGAAATCAAGTCAAACAAAATGGGAATTTTTGCCTTCATTGTCCCTTCTATCTCATCCACAAGTCTCTGATTATCTAGAAGAAACCTTAGTCCTAGGTTTAGAATGTTTAGTATGATTTGTTGGGATTTGATTGACTTCTTTGATTTAGTTTGTTATGTGATCTAGATTTACTTTAGATTTGTGTGTATAAGACTTGTTGATTGAATTGAATTTGTTTTAATTTATTTGTTTGATTGAATGAGTGTGAATTAGTTTGACTACTTGAAATTGTTTCGTGTCACTTTAGTTCAAATATATGTCTTGGATTGTTATGATTAATATAAGTTATTTAAGTCATCACTTATCATTATTATCACTTATTATTCTTGTCACTTTTACATTACTATTATTGCTTATTCTACTTGCTTTTATATCTAAGTATTATATATTATGTAGCACCTTAGTTAGGGGGGTTTTAGTTAGATTTTTGTCAATGAAAAAAGGGGAGAAATATATAAAATCTAGAAATCTAGGCATATATTAAGGGGGGATTTTGTAATTCAGGGAGAGTTATAACATATTTTCTATATATAGTTGTCATCATCAAAAGGGGGAGATTGTTAGTATCTTAGGCATTGGTTTTGATGATAACAACCATATGACATTATATAAAATATAGATACTAATGTTTTTATAAAGTTATATTAGTATATAGTGCAGGATATCAGACATGTAATAATTAAGAAGACTATACAGTATCATGTGAAGATTCAAGAGGCTGATATAGAGATTTAAAAGTTAAAGATTGAAGATTCATGAGTATTGAAGAACCCAAGATTTCCTAAATAAGTTATAAAGCCATAGAATTTTTGTTAAAACCCTGATAGCACTTCTTTGATCTCTCTCTCTCTATTTCTCTTTTTCAAATCACTTTCAAATATTTTAAAAATGGTTTTAAAGAATTCTTCTTTTCAAAATAATTTTTCAAAATAGCCTTCAAATTATTTCTATCTTTTGATTTTATTATATTTTAAGTTTTAAATATTTTTAATATATTCTTTGAATATTTACTTTGTTATATCTTTAGTTTTTAAAGATTTCTAAATATTTGTAAGTTTATTATAATACTTGTTATTACTTTGGTTTCAAATATATTCACATTTACTTTATATTTATTATTTTCAAAAGAAATTCATATTTAAATCCTTTATATATTTAAATATATTTCTATAAAGTTTTCTTAAGTTTTGAAATTTTCAAAATAATTTTTATAAAGTGCTTTCAATTTTGTAAAGGATATGCCGACATATCCAGTTCCTATATGTCGACATAGTGAGTGTAATTTTCAAAATTCAAATTTTGAATGGAAGTGTCTTTTCGTCATATCTCTTCACGAATGGACATGACTGTTGTTTCTATATAAATAGAGGTTAAACCAACGAATTTTTATTAACTACTTTCTCAAATTTTCTCTCCTCTTTCACTCTCTTGAATTCTAAAAGAAAGTCAACTCAAAATATTCTCAAATTAAATCAGAATCAAATTCAATCTCCATTGATTTGATTCTCTATTGATTACTCTCTCATCTCTCTTACTCAAACAGGATCAAAGTGATATTCAAGAGGTTATAAGAACATTTATAATCAATATCAACGATCTGAGTCTGTAAAACTCTATCAAATCATACCCGTATATTGGTGGGTGGGATCGTAGCCTATGTAAATCAATTAGGTATGCTTAGTAGCACAAATATCTAGTGGGTGTGCTTATGGCCTGTGTAAATCAAGTGAATCTATCCAAAGGTCAGAAAGTCTAAAGGATATGTCTCGTTGCCTTGAAATCGAGATGGTATTTGCTTTGCTATTTGAAAAGAAATATGTACAAGGAATTGTACAGGACTAGATGTAGGGTAACTCCGAACTAGTATAAAATCCTGTTGTGTTCTTTCCTTTTTACTTTTACTACAGTTATATTTATCTGTGTTTGAATTTGTGATTGCTAATTGGATTGTTTAAACTATAATCTTAAAAGAATTCGAAAAAATTCACAAAAATTATAAAACACGATTCACCCCCCCTCTAATGTTAAATTAGCCTTAAGATACATCTTCCGCCATACTAACAAGATTATGGGTAAAGCAGTGTTTAAACTGTCAGCATGAAAAAGACAACATCAGAAGCCTAGTGGATTGCTTCAACCTTTAGATATACCAGTTTGGAAATGGGATTCGATATCCATGGATTTTATTGACGAGTTACCAAGGTCGAATGGAGAAAATGAAAGTATCTGGATTATCGTGGACAGACTAACTAAGAGTGTACACTTTATACCCGTTAAGTCGACAAGGACGACACTTGTTTTAGCTAAGTTGTTCATGGAGAATATTATTAGACTGCATGGTATTCCTAGTTGTATAGTCAGTGACAAAGATGCTTTGTTCACTAGTGAATTATGGAAGAGTTATAAGAGGTTTTAGGCACCAAGCTCAAGATGAGTACCGCTCATCATCCACTGACCGATAGGCAAATGGAAAGAGTTAACAAAGTCTTAGAGGATTTGTTGAGAGCTTGTGTGCTAGATTTTGGAGTCTCATGCTTAGACCATCAACATTTAGTCGAGTTTTTGTATAATAATAGTTATCAGACTAGTATAAGGATGACACCTTTTGAAGCTTTATATGGAAGGCCATGTAAATCTCCTATATGCTAGTTGGAGATCGAAGATAGACTACTTCTTGGTCCAGATATGTAAGAGAAGCCAAAAAAAAGATTGAGTTAATCCGAGCGAGGATGAAGGAAGCTCAATCTAGGCAGAAAAGTTACGCAGATAAGAGATGGAAAAACTTAGAATTCTCAGTTGGAGATCATGTTTTCGTCAAAGTATCACTGATGAAAGGTGAGTGAGATTCGGGAAATCAGGGAAGTTGGCACCGAGGTTTGTTGGACCATTTCCTGTTATAGAAAGGATCAGGAAACCCGCTTATAGGATAGAGTTACTGAACAATTTGGCAGAAATCCATAATGTTTTCCATATTTCTCATCTAAGGAAGTGTGTTCGAGATCCAGAGACTAATATAACTCCGAACTCCGACTGCATTGGAAGATTTAGTAGTGGAGCCGGTAAGGATGAGAAAAAGTTAAGGAACAAAGCAATCAGATTAGTAAAAGTCCAGTGTAGTGAAAATAAGAGAGAATGTACTTGGGAAATGGAGAGCGGGATTAGGGACACTTATCTTGACTTGTTTGATGGTATGTTTTACATCTATGCTTTTATGATTGATGTGTGTGCCTTATCGTAATTTTGAGGATGAAATTCTTCAAGGAGGGGAGTTTGTAATAACCCTAATTTTGATTAACATTATTTAGGATATTTAATTGGGTAAATTAAATAAAATAATGTTAAATGATAAGAAGATTGAGATTTAGTAATTAATGTGGGCACTACCTAAATTAATGATTAAATGGAATCAATTAGGATAGTAATAAAAAGGAGAACATGCTCAGGGCAATATAGGAATAATCTAACATTCCTAATACATATCCTTACATTCCTTCTCACTTATTTACTTCATTTACACAAACAAAAAACTAAAAAAGTAAGGCCGGACATTGCTAGGAGATTCAAGAAGGAGAAAAAGCTAAGGAAATCGAGTAAAAGCTTAGGGGAATCAAATCTAATACAAATCTCAACCTTCTTAATCCATTCAAGGTGAATAATAGATGCATCTCATGTTTTGATTATTGTTTTCAGTTTTAAGTATAAAATCTAAAATGATATGATGATATTATGCCATGCTTTTGATGATTGAATGATTATATGCTT
Organism: Allium fistulosum; assembly: GCA_030737815.1. Taxonomy (NCBI): domain Eukaryota; kingdom Viridiplantae; phylum Streptophyta; class Magnoliopsida; order Asparagales; family Amaryllidaceae; genus Allium; species Allium fistulosum. The sequence continues at coordinate 356,457,595 of CM060906.1, forward strand.
TTTGGTGAATTTATAGAATTTATTTATTACACTTAGTGATATGTTTGAGTTCGAAAACCTATAATATGACACCCAGATAACTTGAAATTTTAGTATGATGTTAGAAACATTATTTTGGAAGTAGGTCGAATTTCATAATTTTTCATGCAAGTATGAATTAATTATGAATTTTCTAAGTCCAAAAAATGGTTTATTTTGGGTTTAATTATTAAAAATAATTAAATTATGATTTTAGCATCGAAATTTTTACATGTTAAAGAATATAATAAATTCGATTTATTATGATTTTTAGGGATTTTTCTCAAGTATTTATGAAGGATTATATAATTATTAAGCTGGAAGGGCTTAATTACTATATTAATATATTTATATAATATTAAGGGTTTGGAAATGTTTTTGAAATTGATAAATCTACTCTAATGCAGATTTATGATAAAGGGTTTGATAAAGACACTTGTTATCCGATTAGATTTTGAAAATAAAGGGAGTCGATGAAAAGAATATACTTTTAATAGTAAAAATTCAGTTTTAATGTTATTTACGGCTTTGCCATGCTGAAGGCATGACGTTGCATCTCATCTCTCCGCGCCTATGTTCTTCGAAGCCAATCACAGACAATACATACGATATTAATAGTCAGTTGATATGGAATGGATCGGTGTGGTAGAAGTAGAATGTATAACATCAAAGTCGGTATCACGGTCTTCGAAATAGTCATTGCCACATGGCTTAAGTGCCGCATTTTATATAACATGGCCTAAGTGCCACCTTTTTTTATATAAATGCATGTTGCCGCTTATGTTAAACAGAGTTGCCGACCCCATATTTTCGAAGTGACTACTTCGACTCTATAAAGCCGCTTATCTTATCGGCTGAATGATGCCACATGCTTTTATACTAAATGACTTCAACCCTATCCATGCCGCGTTTATAAAGGCAATGGTGTCGTATTTTAATACTTTTAATCCAATAGTTGCGAAGTGCATATAGGCAGAGATGCCAACCTTTGTATTTTCGAAGTAATCTCTTCGGCTCAATGATGTCGCTTATTTTCTTTAAGGCAATGATGCCGACATTAATGACTTCGACTCTATTCGTTTAAAGATTTTAAATTATACAAATGCTCCTCGACTTCGACACCATAAGAGGTGCGTAGAAGATGGTTTCGACCTTATGGCCTTGTGTTTTGAAAGTTAAGGGTTTTAACTGGTTTTGAGGGGCCCTCTTCGGCTATACACCTTGTCGCTTTTATTAATATAAAGATTTTATATTGCTTTGGCCTTATGGCCTATGGTCTTGAGAGATAACGACCTCAAATGACTTTTAACTTCATCATTATGATTTTGTAAAGCATATATATCATGGCATAATTATTTTAAGACAAAATGAAAGGCTATAGTTTTCCTTGTTTTAGATATGATTTCAAGGGTTAAATCATTTATAAACAAAAGTGTTTTCAAGGAAATAATAAGGGTACTTAGCCCAGTATTTTGGTAAAGAGATTATTGTTCTTATCACTTTTGGGTAAATTGTGAAAGGATGATTTGACTCAGAGATTAGAAAACCAAGTGGGACTGGTGTAGGGTCGTGCCCTATACTTCAGCTGTTAGCCCCTAGTTGATATTAGTCCAAAATTCCAGTGCTTAGGGCTCTGTCACAGGTAAGAATAAAAGTAGGTGTACGCACAAAAAGGAATACATAAAGATGAGTTAGGTTATTGGTGAGCCCGCAAAACTATTTGGTTCAGTTGACCATAGGAATATGAAGTTTCGGTTAGACCATCCAGTTTTATTCTAATAGGATGGTTAGAAAATTTGATATATCTGTGTTATCCTGCCTTTTGTTCAGGCTGAGATACCACAAATTCGGCTAAAACGGATGGTTATCAGGATTGAAGATCGGTTGTATTTGAAACTATGTATGATAGTTGAATGGATTCGGATGAACAACACTCAAAAAATTTCTAAGTATTTAATTGACACTTCACCTAGACAACAGATCGGATCAGATCCCTAATTTCTAACCCAATCAAGGTGCAATTAGTATGGAGTAACAAGGAAGGCCCCATAAGGCTACATTTTAAATTTCAAGTCTGTTGGAGTTCGTATGCTCGAGTTACGGGTAAAAGATGTTGGATCGGTGTTGACGGATCGGTGGTAATTTGCTTGAAGTCGGACTCAGGAAAATTTGCTACTTGCATGGAGTCGGATACGTGTTTTCTTGGAAAAAACGATTAGCACCGATCATTTATCATTCTTGGAGTCGGATACGTGTTTGCTTGGAACAAACGATTAGCACCGATTGTTTTTTGTGCTTGGAGTCGGACAAGTTTTTGCTTGGAGGTTGGTTGGAGAAAAACGATAGGCACCGATCGTTTTTCGTGCCTGGAGTCAGAATTACATTTGCTTGGAGAAAATTTTGATTTTACCCGAGTCTAACCCTAGGCCAGAATCTTCAGTACTTGCTTCGAGTCAGAAAGGTGATTACGTCGGGTCTTGCTTCGGGTTAACCCTGAAGTGGGTTTTTCGACGACCGTTTTGGCGATTTTCGATGACGATCGATCTTTAACTCAAAATCTACGTAGGAAATCAACATTAGATTTAGAGGACAACTACACTACACCATGAGGGACCCACACCATTGATCGCTGGGCCTCATGATGAAGTTGGATCGATCGGTCATGATCCATATAGATCTATCGGGTATGATCCATAAAACAATTCAACTCAATGATGATTGATCAATATCTCTCAAATGGTAAGTCAGAATGACATGAAACTTTGGGAATAGTAAAATATTATGTAGAGGAACCAACCTTATAGATCGCCCATCATTTGGAGAAATTTGAACGGTCGGCCTACATCGTTCTTGAACGATCGTATCATTTCAGCCCGAACGATCCAACTCAATGATGATCGATCAATATCTCATACACGGTACGTCGAAATGACATGAAATTTGGAGGGCAAGAAGCTAACATCATGGGGGATCCACAAGAACGATCTCACCCTAATTGGACTAACTTGAATGATTGACACTGATCGTTCCAAACAACAAAGTGGGACCTATGATCATTCGTACAACCTCGCCTAGATCTGGAGATTCTTCTGGCGAAATTTCAGCCCGATCCATGTACGTCTTCCCCTATAAATATAGCGAACATGGCCTATTGCATAGGACTTTTCTTTTGGCTCTTCTTCATCATTTCTTATCTCTCCCTCCATTATTTTTCTATGGCAAAAAAGAACTGTATTTGTAATCTTACAGTATAATAAAAAGATTATTAAAGTGGATGTAGGCCAGAGTTTGCCGAACCACTGTAATACTTGTGTTCTTTTACTTTTTCTCCATTATATTCTCTGAACTGTGGATTTTTTGAGAGAAATGTATGATCCTTTAAAGTAGAGGAGAGCACACATGTATATATAACACCGATAGAAAAGGAGCTGCCAACATGCCTGGCATGTGACAAATCATAACACAGAAAAAACTAAGATAACAACATTAGGTAACGTCTTGAATGAGCTCCGGCAAGGCCATCGCCCATTATACTTCAATATCGAACTCTGGCAAGGCCACCGCCCGATAATGAAGTGTTAGAAGTACCCTAAGTCATTATGTATCCAAGAGAACAAATGAGATTCACAAGCAACTCCACTAGAGAAGGAAATGCCTTGCAGCTAGTGCGGATGATCCAGATCGAAAATATGAAATCTCTCCTAATAACGGTCATACGAACAGTAGTCCAGCATCCTAGCAACAACAACCCTAAAACCCTGCAAATAGCATTCTAGCATAATTTTTAGCCTAAACCTATACCTGCAGATGGAACTAAACAAAAATATAAGAATAATACACACATATATGTATATAAATAAAATTATATATATATATATATATGCATTAATGAAATAAAAGTAAAAAACTAGAGTTAAAACTATAAGACAACAAAGAAACAATAATAAGCATTTGACTAATAATAGGCACATATATGAGAATTATGAGGTACTAAACACAAAATCAAAAGGCATAGATATTAACAAAATGTGCAATTATATACTTTAAAATTTTTAAAAATCTAAGAAATATTAACAGTATGCTCCTTTGATCAAAAGAACATTATGATGATCAGAATCTTCATTAATATTCGAATAAATGCTAATGTTGTAGTTATTAATGTTAAAAATATTGTTTTTTTTGTTTAAAAAATTCCATGTATTTTCTAACCTTATTAAGATATTCATTAAAATGATTATTTTTACCAATCTATATTTTGAATTTGAGATCCAATTGAAACAAAATGAAGCTACTGCAATTACCAGTCTATTGATATAACTGCTATTATTATTAAATAGCCTCCGGTTTCTCTCAAACCAAATATACCAACATATTATAATGAACAAAGTATCTAGTAAAAATCTATTTACCTTTTTAAACTTAAATCTTAAGTTATTCCAGTAAAAATCACAATCAGTAACTTTAGTTGTAGGAATAAAGTTTAAAATTTTAAGAGTATTATTAAGAATGTAGTAAGTATCCATACAATCATAATATATATGATTAATATTTTCTAAATGCAAGTTACAAAAAGTACATTTATTATCAATTGGTAAATTCTTTCTTTTTAAAAATTCAATGGTATTTAGCTTCCCATGCATGATTAACCACATATGTATCTTAGCTTTTGGTGGTGCATTTGTTTTCCAAATAAGATTAAAAGTGTTATTAGTAACTCCCGAGAAATTAAGAAATTTATACAAAGAATTAGAAGTGAATTTTTTACTTTTATCCCATTTCCAGTTAATAATATCATTTTCGTTATCAATGTTATATAGATTCAATCTTGCACATAATAAAGAGAATTATCTAATAGTTGTACCTTCTAATATGCTATTAAAACTGTAGTTCCAAAGGGGATCGTTATCTGGAGTTGTTATTCTCTGTTTGGATATAAATATTGGATATTGGTGCTTTGACATATAATAGAGAGTTTGTGCCTATTTTTGGTGCAAACATTTTGATGCTTTCACTAAGAAAGCTAGCCCCATGGATTTGGAGTTCGGATTCAGAGTTTGGAGAAGATCTAGAGCTTAGATTTGGAGCAATGGTGAGACAATCAACAAGGAGAGTGCTACCACAAAGGAACCACCATGGTGGGAGTTGGGAGGCTTCCTCTGAAGATGGAGCTAATCAAGCATCTACCTACATCACCAGGGATGAAATGGAAACGATGATGGATGCTATGCAGGAAAGGATGCTGAAGAGACAAAAGGAGATGGTGCAAAATATACTCCGATAGATTGGATAAGATGTAGCAAAAAACCAAGGGAATAGAGTACCAGGAAATGTTATAGATATGGATCATGAAGTTGGAGCAGTAGGAGTTGTGGAAAGCCAGAATTAGGATCATGAAAATGGAGCAGCTAGATTATGGAACGAAGTAGAGTAACCGGGAGCACCTCCCTGTCAATCGGCCCCAATCCATCCATAAGGATTAGTGTCGATCAATCAAGACTCCAAGGCATGCCCCCCGAGGTCAAGCTAGATCGACCCTAGGCATGGTGTTGGACAATGCTGAGCGGTTTGGTGTCAATCAAAATGCAGATGTGCGTAATGAGAAGCATACACCAGGATTCACTCGTGGACTCGGGGGGCAGTTTGGAAATGATGATTGAAGACAACCTTTGGAAGATAATGATAGGTTTGTGGAAATGATTAGATGGGCTATGAGAGGAGGACTAGTGAACAGAGATCTGGACGACGTAAATAGAAGTCCCTTTTCTCCTAATATTAGGAATGCTAGGAATCCACCAGAATTCAAACTACCAAGACTGGAAGTTTATGACGGAAAGTCGGATCCAACCATGCATATGATGAGGTATATATGGCACGTGGATGTACTGGGGGCATTAGAAGAAGTCCTAGCATGATGCTTCCCCCTGTACTTAACGGATGTAGCTGCGCTATGGTTCAGACAATTGGAAAGTGGTTCTATTAGCACATGGACGAAATTGGTCGAAAGGTTTATGAAGCAGTTTCGGGTTAACATTACAAGACCCGAGAATGTGATGACATTGAAATCATTAAACCAGTAGGTAGGAGAATCACTTAAGAATTTCTTAACCAGGTTTAATGCAGTAGTTGTTTTAGTGGATCAACCAGAGCCATTGATGGTTTTGATGGCTGCAGCTTCAGGAGTTGCAGATAATTCTGATTTTAAGGTATCACTGAGACGGGATTTACAGATGGATCTCAAGGAATTCTACCATGAAGCAGAAAGGTTTCTGCAAAAAGAAGATGCGAAAGCTAACAGAGAGGCAATAGAAGTTAATACGGTACGGGGTGGAGAACCGCTCGGTGAAAGCTCATGAAAGGACAAGGGTAAACAAAACATGGACAATAGCTTCGATGGATCAAAGCGGTAGATGGGAGAACCCAAATTCTCTTCTTACTCGGAATTGAATGAAACCCAAGAACGGATATATCTGGACATTCGAGGACGCATTCCGTATCGAAGGCCGGCAAGGAAGGAACCCTTTGAACACGAACGGACATCAGGAAAGCGCTGCTCATTCCGTCATCCGAATGGGCACAATACAAATGACTACAGACAAAAAGGATATCATTGAGGAACACGTGAGGAATGGTTAGTTACAACAATACATAAGGACCCGGGCTGCGGCGATGGAACATGAGCAGCCACCGTCCACCTCAAAGGAAAATGGCACTGGATCAAGGCATCATCATCAACTTGTCATCAATTGATCGGGATGGCATGGAATAAGTAACAAACTCTGCAGTAGGATGGCTAAGTAACTCACACATGTATAGGATCGGGGATGGTCCGTAGGCATGCTCTAAGATGATGATAAACCATAGTGCTCGGGTTTGTGAAATTTGTTTTTTTTCTTGTTTGCTTCAAACTCTTGTTTTTCTAGTTTTATTTGAACTCTAGTTTATTGGTTGTACAGACTCTTATTTTATATTTTTGCAAATGGACTTAGGAATGCTTAAATTTAGATCAACATAATAGATAACACATGTTGTGATTGTGGTCCTGTCCAGAGAGACGGATAACAATAGCAAGGTACGAGTCTTTTCGTCAGGCGAACACGATGAAACAGACTCGTGCATCATGGATTAAGTCCTTGACTGGGTATCGAGGTCGAAGAATAAAACCCAACCGGCCGTCAGGTATGGACTATGTCTGGCAAGGAGTAGGTCACTTTGCTCGAATGCGATGGATCGACCTACTCCAGTCGTCAAGTATGGATTGTGATCGACAAGGATCTAGAGAGATCAAGGTCGTCAAGTATGGACGATGCCTGGAAAAGAGTAGGTCGCTTTGCTCGAACGCGATGGATCGGCCTACTCAGGTCGTCGAGTATGGATAGTGCTCGACAAGGATCTGGTGAGATCAAGGATTTCGATTAGGATAACAACCCAGAGAGGTCATGGATTTGGATATCAGCTTCGAACAGCAATAGATTTGGCCTTGGATGGATTCAGATTCAGATAAAACGATCCAAAGAGACCTTGGATTTGGATTGAATTCTGGATTGGAAAATAAGGCTATTAATGGATTATGGATTTTAGATTTTGGATTTATAACAATTCAAAACACGCCTTCCTATCACAAGGCTTGTTTTGGGGGGAAAATATTATCCCGCCTTTTGGTCAGGCCAGGATACCATGAATTTAGGTAAAACGGATGGTTATCATGATTAGAGATCGGTTGTATTTGAAGCTATGGACGATAGTTGAATGGATTTGGATGAACAATGTAACGACCTGCCTTTTTGGACGTTTTAAGCAGACACTCGCATCAGACTAAAACCATTCAAAAGGGCAAATTGTTGTGGGGTAAATAAGAAAAAGAAAAGAAATAAAACAAATACAGAATCTCACAGCGGAATGACAAAATATAATAATCAAATAACAGTTCATGAAGCTGTTTTATAAATACATTTGATTACTCTTTACAACACAAACTGTAACGACCCACTATTTTGGACCATTCAAATCGACAATAATTCACACATGTCGGACTTGAATAATACAAAATAACAAATTGTAATAAAATTTGGGGCAAATAAAATCATTCATAGAACCACAGACACAGAAATATCAGAATAACTCGCAGTAGAAAATAAAAATAAATAGTAGTTCATGAAGCCACTAAAATACAGAGTCTCAAAAACAGATACAAAATACATAGTCTGAAAACAAATACAGTTCTGAAACAAGTACAATAGAAATCCCAAATACATAAGTCTCTAATGCAAAAGCTGAAATAGAACAACTGAAACTGAAATAGATAGATAACTAGATAAGCAGAATCTCCAGCGATTCCTAGCTCCAGAAAAGTGAAATCCAAAGCTGTGAATACTCAGGCTGATCCGAGCATAAATAAAACACAAACACTCGAGTCAGGACATACATACTTATACAATGTAAACCAACTCAAGTGAACTGTAATAAAGGTACAAGTAACTTAAAGAATGCTAGGAATCGCCCATTCTTCAAGGATCCGTTAAACTATCTACTATGTAGTAATATTCGCTATTATAATAATGTCTAATATAAAATAAACATACTTTTAAATAGCATTAAGGCTTTACATTTTCCACCTTAACACGTAATAGTGCCAATAGTCTATACAGTACCTGCATACCTCGAAAGGCTATGAGAAGATACTCCATAGGTACGACACAAATAGAAACTCGTAGTAAAGCTCGCTATGGTAGGTGACATGGCACAACTAGGCAATGCCAGGGTAGATATACCAATTACGCATCCGGACTGGTGGTGACGCATAACAGCCACTACCGCCCACCTCGAACAACACTCCCAAATCAAGGGTGCGCACCAAATCAATCACAAGTAATAGAATGGCATCGAAGAAGTGTGTCCGATCAGAGGTGCTACCTCATTGGTCCGTCAATCGCTCCTGTTTTAGCCACCTTATGCCAACTCACGGGAGTTGGGTCCACATATATACCTTAGGATCGTCGTCACCATCCTACTTCATTCTAGAAACTCCACCGCGTACACAGTTGTTAAAGTGGTTTTTGGTATCGACGGAGAGAATGTCCATATCTGATCCCGGTCTCTTTAACAACCAATCGTTATTATAACCCTTGGTTATAAATTTAAAACAGTTTATATTTCAAATCAAATGTAACAACCCTGTATTTTGTGATTATTTTAATTGTATATTTTAATTATTTTAAATTGAATTTCCTGATTTGAAAACTTTATTTATTTATTTAAATGGATAATTTTTGTTATTTTAAATATAAATTTTGATTTTGATGTGAATTAGAATTCCAAACATGACTAAATAGAATATTTTCCGGAAAAGTGAATTTTGGTCGATATGGTTAAACTCTGACTTTTAAAATTTAAAAATTTGAAAGTTTGAAAATTTGAATTTTATCTTTTATTATGAAAGTAAATAAAATTTTAAGAATAATGCTTTTTGTTTCGTTAAAATCTGATTAATATTGTGAAAGTTATGCCTTTTTAACTATTGAGTGTAATTTGCTGTATTTAACAAAATTGTTTATTTTAAATTATATAAATAATATTTTATTTGGTCATGTAATGTTCTAATTTACATTTATATGGGTAAAATAACATGTTATGTATATATTTTGGTTTTAAAAACATTTTTAAAAGTGTAATTGACATTTTCCAGTGTCAGTTGTATTTTGTTTACAATTTCTAATTTCCAGTTTCAATTAATTAAAGAAATTCTTTATTTATTTTCTATTTTGTTAAGACCTTATTTGATTCTAATTTCCACTTTATTTGTTCAGCATTTATTTTTATTTTACTTGACTTTTATTGGTTTAGAAGTATAGTAATAATTTTCCATAGTTAATGGTATTTTATTTGTAATTTCTAAGTCTCGTTTCAAATTTATAAACTATTTCTTTATTTCTTTTTCTATTTTTCTTAAAATTATTTATTTATTTCAGTTTATTTTATTTTGCTTCCTTTTTCTAATGCATTTACTGAAATTTTATTTGTTTTATTTGATTTAATAGAAATGGAAATTTGAAGAGACTAAAGCTTTAAACATTTGACTTTTCACTTTCTTGCCTTTTCATATTTTTGGCCGTTCCTTTTCTATTGATTAGCCGTGAGTTTTTATTCATTTTTCACGTGAAAAAGCTTCTCAACATCACAAATTTTTGGCCAAACTCAGATTTGAAAGGTTTGGTAATGGCTCTCTCTTCTTTTCTACTTTTTCTTCTTCTTTTTGCCTTGTTTTGGCCATGATTTCTTCACATATTTGCATGCTCTCCACTCTAGTTGCCTCGTCCATCACCTCCACCACCTCCTCCTCTTCACCATCAACCACCTATCACCTCCACCCCCTCTGACCAGATCAGGACATGGCCTTTAAATGAAGACAAACACCTCAAAAGTTGCATAAAACCTTCCAAAATGCATGCTAGCCTAGCCTAGTTGCTTCACCACCTTCATACATCACCTTGGCCACCTCCTATTGCTCCATCACCACCATGATATGACCACCACACATCAACTTAGCCTCTATCCAGAGCTGAAACATGTATGGACGAGCCAAACAATGCATGTGGTTGAGCCTTGTGGTGCACCAAAACTCCATTTAGTGCCTTGACCTTTTGTCTTCTTCATGTTGTAACCTCCACTCTTCATCTTCATGTTGCCTTGCTAGTTTAGGTCCAAACCCAAGCCATTCTAGTCCATGTAGCCGTGCTATATTAGGTCCAAACCCGAGCATTTTAAACCCCTATGTCGAGCACTTGATGGTTGAAAGCATGTCCAAAGCAATTGTGTTCATTTGCTTTTTATTTCAAAGATCATCTCAATATATGTTGTATTATATTTATGTTTATATTTTGTCTTGTTTATGGGTTGTTCACAAGATTAATAGCTTGGTTCTCTTCCCACTTGAGTCTATTATCGTGTCATCGTGCTTTCTGGAATTCGTTTGTGTCATTTGATTTGCTAACTCCAGCATAAAAATGTGAGTAAATCTCACCTGACATTTATACTTATGCAAATGTGAATTGACAACAATTGAATGTGTAGTACTATTATGTTATGTTATCCCTGTCTCTGAGTATTAATTATATGATGTTAAACCTGTTTATTTACCTGTCATCTCATCTATTACTAATATATGTTGTTAAACTGTTCATTTATATCTGTTTATCACATTGCAAGTTCCCTGTAGATTAGATCACTATGGGTTGAAATGATACATACCCGAACAGACTTTAGAATAGGGAAAGATCGTTATGGGCTGAAATGATAAGCCTGAGCGACTTTTACTTAAATTTATTTACTTGGGATTGCGGGTTTGAAATGATAAAACCCGGATTTTTCTTTGTAAACTGCGGATTGAAATGATATATATCCGTATCACTTGACCTAGGTTAGAAAACTATATACATGCCCGTGGTTATTTTATAAAGTATTTTGAATATTTTAAATATGTTTAAGAGTGTAAATTTATGAAAATTTGATTTAAATTGGATTTTTAATGTTTAAATAAAGAAATTTTGATTCTTCTATAAGTTAAAAATGTAATTAAATGAATGGTCAAATTTTAATTATTGAAATATAACTTAAGTCTGGAAATTTAGATTTTTGGGTTTAAAAGAAAATTTGAGTTATATAAATAAAAATGGAAATTTAATTATATTGGAAAAATAGAAATAAAAATTTAAGTGTTAAGTTTAATTGTTAAAATGAAGAGAATAGAAATTTTACACTTAAATTTTATTAAGTGAATTCTTGAAAATTGGTTTTATTTATAAGAAAATTTATTATAAAAATCATAAGTTAAAAGTATTTTAAATGAACATTTTGAATGTTAAATTATGGTTTTTATAATGTTTAATAGTTTAAATTGGGATTTATTGTTTGCTGGAAATACACTAAAATCTGGAAATACTTTTAATAGCACTTCAGAAATGCTATCGTTTCTGAAATGAACTCAAACTTAAATAAGAGGCTATTAAAGCAGTTCTTCTGTAAATGCTGTAGTTGTTGAAGTAAACTAAAAGGCTAAAAACTTAATAAAGGGCTATTACAGCAGTTCTGTAAATGCTGCAGTTACCTGCTGTCTTTGTTGAATTTAATGAAAACCTTTATTATGAAACCAGAGCTATTACAGCATTTCTGGAAATGCTGTCTTTGCTGAATTGAACTAATTTTCAACTAAAATTGAGATTTTACAACAGTTTTAAATGCTGTCTTTGCTGAATAAAAATGTTTTCAAGTATAACTTATAACAGCTTTTTCTAAATGTTGTGAAAGGATGAAATTTTCAATGTTTATGGTTTTTAACTAAGTAAATGAACTCAGAATGGTCTAAACTTTGGAAATTGAATACTTGAGTTGAAAGTATAATAACTTCACTTTTAGATGGTTTAGATGAATTAATTTGATTGGAATATAAACTATTAAAAGGGTGATTTGAAATGAGAATAAATGAATGATATCTTGGAATTTAAAAGGTATTTAAAGTTAAATATGGGCTTTGAATTCAAATGATGATTGGATAATGAAGTTTTTGAAAGATATGATATTTTGAAATATTGAAATGGTTTTGAAATTATTTAATCTTTATTTTGATAAAGATTTGGATTTGAAATGATATTTAATTTTGAAATATAAAATATTGTTTTGAAATATTATAACCACGGGTATACTTCTTTGTATGTCATTTGATTTCCTGGTGATGGTTTGATGCACATTAACACTGTTATTTGCATTGTTTACTTATTATGGATATTTCTATGATAGTGTTTATTACTACTTAATTGATGGTTTGACTGATCCTTAAAGGATGGGCGATCCCAAGCATCCTTTAAGTTATTGTGCATTTATATTACAGTTCACTTGAGTTGGTTTACATTATATAAGTATGTATGTCCTGACTCGAGTGTTTTGTGTTTTACTTTACGCTCAGGTCAACCTGAGAATCACAGCTTTGGATTCATCTTCTGGAGCTAGAGATTTGTTGGAGCTTATCTGTCCATCTGTTATTTCTTATCTTCTAATACAGTTATTTACTAATCGGTATTTCTTCTGCATTAGTGATTTATGTATCCTGACTTCTATTGTATCCATTTTTAAACTATGATATTTTATATATGTTTTAAGAGTTGTATATAGTAGCTTCATGAACTACTATGGTATTTATTTCCGCTGCGAGTTATTCTAATTTTCTGTGTCTGTGATTCTGTATTTGATTTTATTTGCTCCAAATTTTATTACAATCTGTTATTTTGAATTATTCAAGTCAGACATGTGTGGATTATTGTCGATTTGAATGGTCCAAAATAGTGGGTCGTTACATCAAAATACTTCGTTTAAACCATTTAAAAACAAAGTCATTATCCCTTTATATCAAATATTCAATTCCCAAAATTTTAGCCTTTTCTGAGTTCATTAATTCACTTAAAACATTAAAACAATTAAATTCCAGCTTTCACAGCATTTAAAAAAGTGCTACAGTAAGTTATATTTAGAAACAATTCAATCCAGCAAAGACAGCATTTATAAACTGCCGTAATAGTTCAGTTTTAAAGGAAAAATAGTTCAATTCAGAAAAGACAGCATTTACAAACTGCTGTAATAGTTCAGGGTTCAAATTAAAGGTTTTAAATTCAATTCAGCAAAGACAGCGTAAAAAAACCGCTGTAAAAGTTCAATTATATTCAAAAATCCCATTTCAGCCAACTGCAGCACTTAACAAGTGCTACAATAGCCCTTTCATTAGTTTCAGGTTCAATCTTAGTTCCTGCCACTACAGCACTTACCAAGTGCTGTCATAGCCTTAGTTCATTTTAGTCTGTTAGTTCATTTATGCAACCACAGCACTTACAAAGTGCTGCAGATTCTACTTAGTTCAGAATTAGTTCATTTCCAGAAATGATAGCATTTCTGAAGTGCTATTAATTTAATTTCCAGGTTTTAAATACAATTCCAACCACAAATAAACTTCAATTTAAATCATTTAAAATTATAAAAATCATATTTTTCCACATCAAAAATGTTCATTTAAATACTTTTAACTTATGATTTTTATAAAGAAAATTTTACAAATAAAAATCAAATTTTCCAAAGTTCACTTATTAAATTCAAGTGTGTCAATTTCCTTTTTCATTTTTAACAAACTTCTTTAACATTTAAATTTAAATCTCCATTTTAAAACTTAATTTTCATTTTTAATTTAATTAACTTAAATTTCCATTTAAAAATCAAATCAAACTTTCCAAATTAAGTTACACTTTAAAATCACAATTTTCTATTCATTTATTTTACATTTAACACATAAAAAAAATCATTTCCACTTTAATAAATCAATTTAAAATTCAATTTAAATCAATTTATCATATTTTACATTTTTTTTAAAATACTTAAAAATTCCCAAAGAAAAAAAATATATATAAAATAACCACGGGTCTGTATAATATTTTCTAACCTAAGTCAAGTGATACGAATAGTATATCATTTCAATCCGTAGTTTACAAAGAAAATCCAGGTTTTATCATTTCAAACCCGCAATCCCAAGTAAATAAATTTAAGTAAAAGTCGCTCAGGCTTATCATTTCAGCCCATAACGATCTTTCTCTATTCTAAAGTCCGTTCGGGTATGTATCATTTCAACCCATAGTGATTCTATTCTACAGGGAACTTGTAGTGTGATTTAACAGAATAGAATAACAGTAAAATAAGAAAAATATACATATGATGTGACGAGTTAATTATAGGATTTAACATCATAAAATTTACATCACAGGCAGTATAACATAATATAATTAATTTTTACACTTCCACTTGCTATCAATTCACCGTTATATAAGTACGGATGTCAGGTGTGATTACTCACCTCTATAAAGCTGGAGTTATCAAATCAAATGACACAACGAATTCCAGAAGGCACGATGACAAGACTATAGATTCAGGTGAAAGAGAACCAAGCTAGAGATCTTGTGAACAACCAACAAACAAGACACAATATCAATATAAATCCAATACACATTGAATAAAACAACATTGAAATAAAACAAATAATGAAATGAATGCTTTTGACATGCTTGCTACAATCATATGCTCGGCCTAGGGGTTAATATGGCTTGGGTTTGACATGCCCTTAGCTCGGGTAAGGACACATGAAGGCACAGCTACAAGTAATTGAAGTGGTAAAGGAGTTACATCATAAGAATACAAAGAGGCATGCAAAATAGTGGAGTTTTGTGCACCATATTGGCTCGGCCAATGGATGCTTAGGCTCGGCACTGTCATATTAAGATCCGGTCAGTTGTTGGAGTGGTGGGTAGGGGTCATAACAAAGTGGTGGTGGCGCCTATTGGTGGTGGCGTGGTGGTGGATGAAGGTGATGAAGTTGTGGTGGCTCGGCTATGTATGTTTAGGAGTTTGAACATTGTTTGTGGAGTTTTTGAACAATTGGAAAGCACGACCTCGACTGGTCAGAGGGGTAGGTGCTGCTAGGTGGTGGATGGTTCAGAGGAGAAGGTGGTGGTGGTCATGGCCGTGGCTAGCTATATGGTGGCCGAGCAAAATAGGCAAGAGAACATGGCAAAACAATGAAAATCAATAGGAAAAAGAAGAAGAAAATATAGAAAAAGAAGAAGAAAAATATAGAAAAAGAGAAGCCATTACCAAAGTTTTTTTTTCAGATCTGAAATGATGCCGAGAATTGTGAAATGAGAAGTGAGTTTTCACGTGAAAAGTGGAAATAAAAGTCACGGCCATCAATAGAAAAGTAACGGCCAAAAATGAAAAGACTAGTTAACCAAAAGTCATATGTTATAAAGCCTTTTTGTCTCTTCCAATTTCCATTCTTTTTAATTAAAATAAAAGCAAATAAAATCAGTAAATAAAATAAAACAAAACTGAAATAAAGTGAAAAGGAAAAATAATTATTTGTTTTTAGGGAAAATAGGAAAAAAAATGAAGAAAATGCTTAATATATTAAACTAGCTTTTAAAAATTGCAAACCAATACACTTAACTTTGGAAAAATTATAACTTCACTTCTAAAATTTATTCTATACTTCAAAAATGTTTGAAAAATAAAATAATGAAATAAAATTTCATTTAAAAATATTTACAAAATATTAGGGTTGTTACACAAACATCAGAGTTACATAAACATGAATAACAAAATAAATGCAGCGGAACAACATGAATGCAGTGGAATAAATAGTAAATAATAATAGTATAAATCTTCGTCTTCGTATTCCAGAAATAAGGTCTTCAACCCTGAAATGCTCAGGCTGACCCGAGCGAATTTAAAAGACAAAACACTCAAGTCAGAACTAAAAGATCTTATGTAAGTTAAATCAATGGTAAATAAATATGAGTGGAACGGCGTCAGAGATGTTTATGGGGTTTGACATCTCCTATCCAGTGTCTAACGTGAGTGCAATAACTTAAGAGATGTTCGGGATTCCCATCTCCTAAGGATCCGTTAAACTATCTACTATGTAGTACAATACGCTATTATAATATGTCTACAGTAAAGTAAAAGTATTAAAATAGCGTTAAGGCGTTACACATATCCCCCTTAACACATTTTATATATTCCCATAGTCTATACAATTCCGTACGCTCCTCCGTAAACTAGAGATTTGCACAAAGGGCACCCCATAGGTATGGTACAAAACAAACTCGTAGAAGGCGCGCTAGGGCATGTGAACATGGCACTCGAGGCAATGCCAGGGTAGATATACCAATTGCGGATCTGGACTGGTGGTAACGCATAACAGCTACTACTGCCCAACTCGAAACACACTCCCAAATCAAAATCAAGGGTGGCCACCAAATCAATCACAAAGCAATAGAATGGTATCGAAGAAATGTGTCCGATCAGAGGAATGACTTCACCTGGCCCGGCATGGCTCCTGTTTTAGTCACATCTATGCTGACTCACGGGAGTCAGGGTCACGTCATACCTTATACAGAAATCGTTCGCCAAACTATCCTACTTCATTTCTGGAATCTCCACCACGTACACAATTGTTAAAGTGGTTTTTGGTGTTGGCAGAGAGTATGACAATATCTGATCTCGGTCTCTTTAACAACCAAACGCTTATTTCACACCGGATGGTTCTTTTACATTTCAAAAGTCAATTCACAATTTATATCAAAATATCATATTCTCAAAACCATAATACTTTCAAAATCATACTCCCCTTTGAAATCATACTCCCTTTTGAAATCATATAATTTCCGAAATCATAATTTCCTTTCAAAAATCATATTTCCAATTTGGTTAAATCCTCACTTCAAAATCATCATAAATAATAACATTTAAATTCCAACTTAGGTTATAACATCATTAACCGTATTTTGCTTTTAAATCAATGGATTAAATATAAACACTTTCACTCTACTTAGTCTGGAAATTTAGAAAATAGTTTAAGTAGTTATACATAGTTAAATAGTTAAAATAGTTGTAAATAGTTAAAATAGTTGTAAATAATTAAAATATTCTAAAATAGTTTAGTTATAGATTAAAGATACTGTTTAATTGATTTAAGATAGTTAAATAGATTTAAAATAGATTAAATATAATTAAAATAGATTAATTAGATTTAAATAAGTTAAAATTGCTTAATTAGTTTAAAATAAATTAAATGGATTAAAATAGGTTAAAATGATTTAATATAGTTAATATAGGTTAAAATAGTTTAATAGTTTGGAAATCTTAATATATAATGTCTTTAAAATAATATAATTTTAAAACAGTTTATATTGAAAATATGAATTTTGAAATTAATATCACTTTAATATTTATTTCATTTCAATACCTTTGGACCATTTTCAATTTCCAAATCAACAAACCCAATTTCAAATCTTTCAATTTAAATTCTCAATAAAATATTTGATTCTAAATCGCTTCCAATCCATGTTTGAAATATTAATTAAAATTACTCCAATTTCAATACGTTTCAAAGTTATATTTCAAATGATTTTTAATAACTCAATTCTGGTAAATTTCAATTATACTTCAAAAATCAACTTTAACATTCCAATTTAATTCCTTTAACCAATTCCTTTAAATGAATTAACAATTTTAACATAAACTTGGATTTTTAAATAAATTCATTTTATATAAATCAATTTCTATTTCAAAATACCAGTTAATGGAGTTCAAAATTTCTAAGGCTAAAAAATCATTTAATTTAACTAATCCAGTGTCCGTATATAATTCTCTACCCTAAGGTCAAGTGATACAGATATTTATCATTTCAATCCGCAATTTAAAATTTTATGGTTATATATCATTTCAAACCGCAATCCCGAATTAATATAAAAATCCATAAAATCGCTCGAGTTTATCATTTCAATCCATAACGATTTTTCCCTAATCTATAGATCGTTCAGGTATGTATCATTTCAACCCATAGGGAACTTGCAGTTATAAAAATATAAAATGAAACATTCAGCCATCCAATATCAACAAATCAGACATACATCACAATCATTATCCAAATCAATCAATGAACATCAATAGATAACTGATAATCAATGCAGATATTAAATTGACAATTTAAAATTCAATATTTAATTAAATGATAATTAAATGCAATAAAGTCAAATTTAACCAGAATGACAATTTAAATATACCAAACAACGATTAATAAATTTCTAATCACATCATAAATTAAATTTAACTAACATAAGAAATTTTAGAAGTTGCGAGTGGGTTAAAACACACACCTTTGGATTTAAATCGATTAAAAATCCAATTTAGGGCCCAAATTCAAACAATCTCAGAATTCGTCCAAACAAGCATCAAAATGTCTGGAATTTTGATACGATCCCGAGAAAACAAACCGCGCCCTAATCCGAGTTCATATGCAAAAGTTATGCGTGTTAGAACTTTCAAAGTTAAAATTTTAAATTAAAATAATAAATAAAATTGCTAACCTATCATAACACGCCACGTCACCCCTCTGCAACACCTCTCCTATGTGAACTACAGTGACCCAAGAACACGCGCTTGCCACCGAAACTTTGACCACGCCGTGCCAACGCCCCCCGGCCACCATAGGCTAAACCACCACCACCATCGCCCTCGTCCAAGCGAGCCGCACCTACCGACCCCACCCCAAGCTTCCCGGCCTCCCTCAAAACCCTCAAAACGCCGCGCCGCCGTATGGTTTTGAAACCCTAATCGTGAAATTTGATCGATCCAACCATCACACGCCTCAACAAACACCACTTATACACTCGCCATGACCCTCTCTATAGCTCTGTATCATCGATTCGTCGATCCATCGACGTTGATCGACGAGTGATGAACGACCAAAACTATATCCTTGAATTCTGGACACACAGAGACCAAATAGAAAAACGAACTGCATATTTGACCTGCGCTCGTCGAGGGCTTCAAATCAATATATAATATGATATAGTTTGAGGAGTTTGAATTTTGGATTTGATTTTGAAATTGAATTTGAGGGTTTGGGAATTGGAGTTTGTTTCTGCCATTGGAAAGGAGAAGCCACATAGAATTGTACGTACAGAAATAAGAAATAGAAAGACTGCTAGGGTTTATAACGGGCTATTTATAGGCAGACCAGAAAAATAGGATGAATGGACCAGATCGAATTGGAAGTTGAACGATAAACGACCCGAAAAGCCCGTTTCGTTTCCGAAACGAAATTAGGTCATCCCATATATCAAAATAGATGTTTTCAATATTTTTAAACTTAATGGAATAGGTTTAAAGTCCTAATTCCATCGTATGAAGAAGTTAAGTTAAAATCAGCTTATTTCAAATTGATTTCAATTAAATTGATTTCTAGGCGTTTCGAGCCCGTACGATCAAATAACAAGTTCGATCGTTAAGAAACTTGAAATCCTACAATAATTCACTGTTATGGATCTGATGAAACTAGTTTCATCGAAATCCGAGTCAGTGGCCAAAATGGCTATATTTCAGTTAATTAAATAAATTAATATTAAATTAATTAAATCACTTCTTCAATTCAAATTTAATTAATTACAATTTCTATCATTTTGGCTTACTTAGTAATTTATAAATCCTTTATAACAAATTTCTATATCAATTTATTATTGAATATTGCATAATTTCCAGTGTTAAATTTCAATTTAAATAAGTTCAGTAATTCTAAATTAAATTTCCAATAAATTCATTTATTTGATTTTCAATCCTGTTATTAAATCAATTATCATCTTATGGATATAATTAACATGGATTATATATTATTACACTAATATTTTCCAATTCATCTTAATTTTAATTAACGTAATACTTAATTACATTTAATTGCAATAAATCCAATTATTATAATTTAAATTCCAAAAATTGATTAAATTTGATTTCAGTCTTTATATTTAATCAATTATTACCTTATGAATATAATTTCACTTCTATTCCTTTTATTACATTCACAATTTACAGTTATTGTCTTAACTCACATTAATGTAACATTTAATTTCATTTAATTATAATAAATTTCCAATTAATTTAACAAGCTAAATAAATAGGTAACATATAATAATTGTTACCATTAACTCTTAATCACACTTGTAAGGGTTTATTATTTACAATCAAATATTATAATTACTCACATAATATTGATTTTATTCAATTGTCATTTATTATATATTATTTCATTAATTAATTCAATATTTATGTTTGTTTTCTTATATTTAATTTATAACCAAGTATAACACCTAAATCACTTCCATTAATTGGAATTTCATTTAAATTGTTAACGATTAACTTTAATTAACATTGTTACGTTTCATTTTAGTCATTATTTCATTATTAAATTACAAATTTTTATTTCTCCCAATATCTAATCACAAAAATCTTATTAAAACAACTATTTTAACTATCGAAAATTACGGGTCGTTACACTCTCCCCCACTCAAAACTTTTCATCCCCGAAAAGGAAAAAGAAGAGAAAAGAAGGAAATCAAGAAATCAATATATCTTATTCAAAATATTAAATTTGTATACAAATAAATTTACAAAATTTATTAATTTAAATAAAATATATCAATTTATAACCATTTAAATCCTTTATACTCAAGTTAATAAAAGTTTGAAAAACATTTTACAAAATTTTCTAAGTCCAAAATTTATGAAAAATTTCAGCAGAGCCTCCTTTTTACGGAGAGGTCTGGGAGAAATAATAATATCAATAAAAACAATATATATCAAAATTTTCAAAATAATATATCCCAATAGCAGGAAAAACAATATAATATTGCTAGAAAACCATAATCCGAGAACGTACCTATTTGTCGGGCAATTAACGCTTATTTTATGAAACCAAAAGCAGTAGCTATTGCTTCCATACCTGTATTTCACTTATATAATCCAAAGAAGTTAATAATTATATAGAAGGGAAATAATGTGAGTTGTTTCAACTAATAACAAAACAAATCAATTGCAACGTAACCACAATCACTTGCAAACAAGCATACAATCATCACATGAAATCAAAGAGATCAACCATTCATCCATATCAAGCAAAACAAATGGTTTGTTTGGGTTTAGACACTTTAATCGTATAAAATGACAAATAACTACTAAGTATACCATATACTCGACAGTCTTAGATAAAACTCAATAGATTATTCATACATCCAAACAATTAGAAGTATCCTTTCCCAAACAACCCATATGCCCAAAACAAACAATCATTTCCAAAGTTATTTAAGTTATTAAATTTTCTTTCACAACATTTATTGTTTATTTTCTTTCCATACAATGATTATTTTCTTAAATTTACCTTTATTTCTTATAATTTCAATTCCCATTCATTCATAGAATGCTTAATTCCATTTATTTACATTTCATTTATCCACATATGTTATTTACATTTTCTTACATATGTTATTTACATTTTCTTACATATTACTCATACACAATTATTTTAAACATATGTAAATCAATTCTTAAAGTACTGTATAGGTTTCTTTGTAAATAAATTCACACTCATTCATTCAATACTTATTTCATTTATTTCTATTCATTACTTACAAATTCAATTTCCATTTATCCATATAATGCAAATTTCCTTTTTACTTCTTTACATTCATTTCTTACATAAGTTAATCCCATTCAGTTGTTTATAATAATCAATGAATTCATTATTTAAGTTTTACATACATTTATTGCAGTTTAGTTCACATTTATAAATTTATATACTTGATCTCCATTAGGTAATCATATTCATTAGTGCATAAATTCATTCTTAAGTTTCTTACTTTTTAATTTACATTCATCCTTATATGGTGTCATTAAATATTAAATTTATTTTCTGAATCCTTTCAACAATTTCTGAAGTTATAATCATTTAATTTAATATAGTATTCATTTTAATTATAAATGGTTTCCATCATTAACTTGAGTTTATAATCATCTACTTATAGTATTCATCCCTTCCACTTATTTAAATTATAAATAACTTCAAACATTTATTTAAGTTTATAATCATTTATTTATAGTATTCATGTTCAATTCAATTACTTAGCATATCGATTCATTAACTTAAGTTTATAATTATTAAAATATAAAAATGCTCATAAAAGTAATTCCATTGAACACTTTCTTTACTTAAGTTTTTTTCTTGTATAATATTCCTATTACATATTCTTATTACATTTCAACTTTTTAAATATTTTGGTAAGTTATATATATGTTTTTAAAAATGCAATTGAATATTACCCAAGTTTCTCTTATTTATTTAGTTAACAATGATGTTCAATAGTTACCATCATTTCCATTTTATTTGCAGTTTGCAAATTTTCAATTTCTTATTTATTTCATTTATCATTTTAACATCAAATTCCTTATTTTCATTTTAGAAGTTTCCAATTATTAATATGGTCAAGGTTCCATTCATTACCATAGTTTCAATTTCAAATTTATAGAAACTTAAGAACTAGACAACTAGGTTTCATTTCAATTAGTTTAAAATAATATATATATATATAATCATATCTTTATATATATCAAATCAGATTTGGAATTAACAAAAATCAAGATTAATTTATCATAACAATTGTGCAGAAAAATTTCTACATGGTCTTCCCACTTTGAAATTTGAAAATGAACGTCGATGATGCGTGCACTCATCACCGAAATCATTTTCCAACGACTAAGAGGGGAGTACAAACTTATTTCATTCCAAAATTCTTTTAAAACATTTCTTCCAAATCTCATTGAAATATTTATCAGAAAATACTCCCAAATAGTATTAATATTATATTCCAAAGTCTTCAAAAGAAATTTTCAAAAATCCCGGAAATCAAGCTCTCAAATTTTAGTTTATATTCATTTTATTTGAAATCTCATTTTCCAATCAATACTTATAAATTTCACTACCTAACAAACAAATATATCATTTATAAAACTTACTATTTTATATACAAAAATATAATAGGCAAATTTATTTCATTTACCTATAATTCAAAACAAATATTATGTCGGTCTGCCCTATTAAGTATTTTGAAATCCCTATCGATGTCATAGCGTCCTATGCACCAACCAGAATTTATAAATACAAAATGGAACAAATTAACACAATATAAAATCATTTTATAACACTAACAAATATGCTCTCTCATATATATACTCTCAGCGACTCATTCTAGGGTATTACTACACTATTTATGAGTCAGACCCCACAAAGCTAAGGTTATCACTAAACCAATGCTCTGATACCAACTGTAACGACCTGCCTTTTTGGACGTTTTAAGCAGACACTCGCGTCAGACTCAAACCATTCAAAAGGGCAAATTGTTATGGGTTAAATAAGAAAAAGAGAAGAAATAAAACAAATACAGAATCTCGCAGCGGAATGACAAAATATAATAATCAAATAACTGTAGGATCGATTTCACCCTAGAGGGGGGGTGAATAGGGTGATACTATCAATTATAAAAATTATTGCGGAAGTTTATATAAAATAATTTCAGCACTGATCAGAGCAGAATAACAGCAGCACAAATAATAGCAGAATAATAAAAACAGAAAATAGAACACACAGATTTACCCAGCTTCGGCAAAACCCTGCCTACGTGCTGCCCCCAAGGTTTCTACTAGAAATTAAGTAGTCAGACGCTTACACATGTAAACTCGCGACACCCGCTATCAACTAACCTAACTCTACGCTCAAAACCCTACCACAACTCAGCCACTGAGTTGCGAATTCTCAAACTACGCCACATAGTTTGTCCCCTAGTCACACGACTAGTAAATTACCAAAGTTTAAAAGAAATATAGAATTAAAGCAATTTAAAAATACAAAGCCCTATATAATTGTAAGCCCAAATTATGATAAATAATAATATAGTGGAAACCGACCCAATAAACAACTAAAGGAGAATACCCTTTTCTTTTTATATCTTCGGCCCAACTCCTTGTAATTCGAGGCTCGTTCGTTGCTCGTTCGTTTCCTCTTTAAACAAAATTAGGGCTTTGCTGATAAGTTAGAAGCTACCGCTTGAATGTTGATCGATCAAATGGATGATTCTCGTGATTGCTTTGACGATCAATCGTCCGTTGCTTATCTTTGGCTGCTTCTTTGATCGAGTTCAATTCGAAAGATCTGGTATGTAATTTATGCTTTTTGCTTTTCTTGTTAGCTTGCTTGAACTCGATAATTTTTCTACCGATGATGTTAGACGTTTATATAGGATTCGAATTCCTATTTTCTCGTTCGTTTGAATTTATTTGAATTCGTCCATTATTTTGTTTTGGCTATTGATCTTCGTTTGGATGCTTGAGATGATTACTGACTTGTTCCAATTCGTATATTTTTTGCTTGGTTATCATGGCTTCGAATTGCTTTGGGAATTTTTTCTTGCTCACCACGGCTTGTTTTGATTTTGCTGGCATTTTTTGGTTCCGTGAATTATGATGACTTCAGCATAGTTGTCTTTGACTTAGTTTGCTCTTTTTGCCTTGGTCATCACGGCGTTGATTTTGCTGGTAACTTCGGTTATGGTAGTTTTGTGATGATATTTTGACTTTGTTTGTCACAGCACTGACTTGATACACTCACTTGTATTTTGCTGTTTCATGACTTGATAAATTCAGATTGAATTGGCCTTGACTTTGATTGTTCGATCACCATCCTTGACTCTCTGCATATTGAAGTCTTCAACATTGCCACGTTTGTGTAATGAGTTGTTGTCTTGTACATTGTTCTTCGAGTCAGTGCATCGAGTCCTCATTTACTTCGAGACAGATTGCATTTCAGTTGCATTGTGTCTGGTTCAGTCTCCTACCACTTGCTGTTCACTGGTCTATTTGGTTCATGCTAATGTATACTTGATGTGTGTTGTGCATTTGTAGTTGTATCGAGTACATTTGTGTTGTGTTCATTGTGTAGCCTAGTCAACATGTATATATGCTGCACTAGGGTTTGTCTTCATGTATAATCTGCTTGAACTTTTCTTGTATTTGCATGCTTGAAGTCGTAGCTTGTGGTCCAGTTGACGATATTGCATGTATATTGTACTCGTGTCTCAGTGATGCATTTGTATCCAAGTGTACGTGCTCTGTGTGTCACTGCATATATGCATGCTTCTTGGTTGTAGTTAAGCTTGTACTGTGTTTCACATGGATTTATACTTGGTGTTGTTTACATGTGCATGGCTTGGTCTTGTAGTCTTCATTGCACTGCCTGGACTTGTTTGTCTGGTCTTTGGACTCTGTAGCATATATATGTTACTTGTTTGCAATGTCCACAGTTTTATATGTGTACATGTGGTCTGTTTGGAGTCTTCATATGACTACAATTCTATTGTAGTTTGTTGTGACCAGACTTGAGTTTTATTCATGATTTGAAACTGCTACCAGTTGTTGTATGACATTTGAACCTTATTAGCAGTTTGGTTGGACTGTCCAGCTCCAGCCTTTCACTTGAAGACTGTATGTAGCTTGCGTGGCCTTTGTTTCACTCGAGAATTATTTGCATTTTGAATTGCACCTGTGTTGAATCCAGCTAATAGCTCGGGTTTGACCTTGTGATAGTATCGTGACTTTATATTTATTTCACTTGAGTTGAACCCGGCTTTTGATTGGGTTTGACCTTGTGCTCACCTGTCCCTGTAATTTATCAAGTGTATATTGGTGTGCACGGCCTTGTGGTATGTACAGTGATACACTATGCATGTCACAAGTTGTTTGTGTATGATGAATTCAAATTTAAATGATGACGAACAACCTAAATAACCGAGGCAAATAATATTTTCAAAAATTATTTTATTTTACACTGCAAAAATATTTTATTTTCAATTTTACTGCATCAGTGTATATTTTTGCAGACAACTCAGATGCTGGATTCAATCTGGAATGAAGTTGAAGATAAATACGAGTGATTGAGCGATATGTAGTGAGGACAGTTATGTAAATTGAAATGTATTGTAACTGCAAATATTTATTCAGCAAATTTGTACTATTCAAAATTGTAATAAACATTTGTTTGAATAAAATATCTGTTTGAATTTAAATTCCGTGTTAGTTATTTTATTCAGCAAATATTTATTTAATTATGTGAAAAATAAAATAGTACAATAACAAATACATTTAAATGAATATATATATATATATTATCATCAAACAAAAATCATATACTCGCATATTCAACAATAACAGTTCATGAAGCTGTTTTATAAATACATTTGATTATTCTTTACAACAAAAACATCAGAGTTACATAAACATGAATAACTAAATAAATGCAGCGGAACAACATGAATTCAGTGAAATAAATAGTGAATAATAATAGTATAAATCTTCGTCTTCGTGCTCCAGAAATAAGGTCTTCAAACCTGAAATGCTCAGGCTGACCCGAGCGAATTGAAAAGACAAAACACTCGAGTCAGAACTAAAAGATCTTATGTAAGTTAAATCAACGGTAAATAAATATGAGTGGAACGGCGTCAGAGATGTTTACAGGGTTTGACATCTCCTATCCAGTGTCTAACATGAGTGCAATAACTTAAGAGATGTTCGGGATTCCCATCCCCTAAGGATCCGTTAAACTATCTACTATGTAGTACAATACGCTATTATAATATGTCTATAGTAAAGTAAAAGTATTAAAATAGCGTTAAGGCGTTATCCATATTCCCCTTAACACATTTTATATATTCCCATAGTCTATACAGTACCGTACGCTCCTCCGTAAACTGGAGGTTTACACAAAGGGCACCTCATATGTATGGTACAAAACAAACTCGTAGAAGGCGCACTAGGGCATGTGAACACGGCACTCGGGGAAATGCCAGGGTAGATATACCAATTGCAGATCCGGACTGGAGGAAACGTATAGCAGCCACTACCGCCCACCTCGGAACACACTCCCAAATCAAAATCAAGGGTGGCCACCAAATCAATCACATAGAAATAGAATGGTATCGAAGAAATATGTCCGATCGGAGGAATGACCTCGCTTGGCCCGGCATGGCTCCTGTTTTAGTCACATCTATGCTGACTCATGGGAGTCAGGGTCACGTCATACCTTATACAGAAATCGTTCGCCAAACCATCCTACTTCATTTCTGTAATCTGCACCACGTACACAGTTGTTAAAGTGGTTTTCGGTATTGGCAGAGAGTATGACAATATCCGATCCCGGTCTCTTTAACAACCAAACGCTTATTTCACACCGGATGGTTGTTTTACATTTCAAAAGTCAATTCACAATTTATATCAAAATATCATATTCCCAAAACCATAATACTTTCGAAATCATATTCACTTTGAAATCATACTCCCCTTTGAAATCATATCGTTTCTGAAATCATAATTTTATTTCAAAAATCATATTTCCAATTTGGTTAAATCCTCACTTCAAAATCATCATATTCAATTAAGTATAACATTTAAATTCCAACTTAGGTTATAACATCATTAACCGTATTTTGCTTTTAAACCAATGAATTGAATATAAACACTTTCCCTCTACTTAGTCTAGAAATTTAGAAAATAGTTTAAGTAGTTATAAATAGTTAAATAGTTATAAATAGTTAAAATAGTTGTAAATAGTTATAAATAGTTAAAATAGTTGTAAATAGTTAAAATAGTTGTAAATAGTTAAAATAGTTGTAAATAGTTAAAATATTCTAAAATAGTTTAGTTATAGATTAAAGATACTGTTCAATTGATTTAAGATAGTTAAACAGATTAAATATAATTAAAATAGATTAAATAGCTTTAAAATAGATTAATTAAATTTAAATAAGTTAAAATGGGTTAATTAGTTTAAAATAAATTAAATGGATTAAAATAGGTTAAAATGATTTTATATAGTTAATATAGGTTAAAATAGTTTAATAGTTTGGAAATCTTAATAATTAAAGTCTTTAAAATAATATAATTTTAAAACAATTTATATTAAAAATATGAATTTTGAAACTAATATCACTTTACTATTTATTTCATTTCAACACCTTTGGACCATTTTCAATTTCCAAATCAACAAACCCAATTTTAAATCTTTCAATAAAAATTCTCAATAAAATATTTTCTTCTAAATCGCTTCCAATCCATGTTTGAAATATCAATTAAAATTACTCCAATTTCAATACGTTTCAAAGTTATATTTTAAATGGTTTTTAATAACTCAATTCTGGTAAATTCCAATTATACTTCAAAAGTCAACTTTAAAATTCCAATTTAATTCCTTTAACCAATTCCTTTAACCAATTCCTTTAAACCAATTTCCAATTTTAACATAAACTTGGATTTTTAAATAAATTCAGTTTATATAAATCAATTTCTATTTCAAAATACCAGTTAATGGAGTTCAAAATTTCTAAGGCTCAAAAATCATTTAATTTAACCAATCTGGTGTCCGTATATAATTCTCTACCCTAGGGTCAAGTGATACGGATATTTATCATTTCAATCCACAATTTAAATTTTTACGGTTATATATCATTTCAAACCGTAATCCTGAATTAATATAAAATTCATAAAATCGCTCGAGTTTATCATTTCAACCCATAACGATTTGTCCCTAATCTATAGATCGTTCAGGTATGTATCATTTCAACCCATAGGGAACTTGTAGTTATAATAATATAAAGTGAAACATCCAGTCATCCAATATCAACAAATCAGACATACATCACAATCATTATCCAAATCAATCAATGAACATCAATAGATAACTGATAATCAATGCAGGTATTAAATTGACAATTTAAAAATTCAATATTTAATTAAATGATTATTAAATGCAATAAAGTCAAATTTAACCAGAATGGTAATTTAAGTATACCAAACATCGATCAATAAATTTCTGTTCACATCATAAATTAAATTTAACTAACATAAGAAATTTTAGAAGTTGTGAGTGGGTTAAAACACTCACCTTTGGATTTAAATCGATTAAAAATCTAATTTAGGTCCCAAATACAAACGATCTCAGATTTCATCCAAAGCAGCGTCAAAACGTCCAAAATTTCGATACGATCCTGGCAAAACAAACCGCGTCCAAATCCGAGTTCGTATGCAAAATTTATGCGTGTTGGAACGTTTAAAGTTAAAAATTAAAATTAAAATAATAAATAAAATTACTAACCTATAATAACACGCCACGTCACCCATCTGCAACACCTCTCCTATGCGAATTACAGTGACCCGAGAACACGTGCCTGCCACCGAAACTTTGACCATGCCTTACCAACGCCCCCGGCCACCATAGGCTAAACCACCACCACCATCGCGCTCGTCCAAGCGAGTCGCACCTACCGGCCCCACCCCGAGCTTCCCGGCCTCCCTTAAAACACCACGCCGCCGTAGGGTTTTGAAACCCTAATCACGAAATTCGATCGATCCAACCGTCACATGCCTCAACAAACACCACTGATACACTCGCCATGACCCTCTCTATAGCTCCGTATCATCGATTCGTCGATCCATCGACGTTGATCGACGAGTGATGAACGGCTGAAACTAATTCCTCGAATTCTGGACACACAGAAACTCAAATCGAAAAATGAACTGCATATTTGACCTGCACTCGTCGAGAGCTTCAAATCAATATATAATATTATATATTTTGAGGAGTTTGAATTTTGGATTTGGTTTTGAAATTGAATTTGAGGGTTTGGGAATTGAAGTTTGTTTCTGCCATTGGAAAGGAGAAGCCACATAGAATTGTACGTATAGAAATAAGAAATAGAAAGACTACTAGGGTTTATAATGAGCTATTTATAGGCAGATCAGAAAAATAGAATGAATGGACCAGATCGAATTGGAAGTTGAACGATAAACAACCTGAAAAGCCCGTTTCATTCCCGAAATGAAATTGGGTCATCCCATATATCAAAATAGATGTTTTCAATATTTTTAAACCCAATGGAACAGATTTCAAGTCCTAATTCCATCGTATGAAGAAGTTATGTTAAAATCAGCTTATTTCAAATTGATTTCAATTAAATTGATTTCTAGGCGTTTCGAGCCCGTAAGATCAAACGACAAGTCCGATCGTTATGAAACTTGAAATCCTACAATAATTCACTGTTACAGATCCGATGAAACTGGTTTTGTCAAAATCCGAGTCAATGGCCAAAATGGCTATATTTCAGTTAATTAAATAAATTAATATCAAATTAATTAAATCACTTCTTCAATTCAAATTTAATTAATCACAATTTCTATCATTTTGGCTTACTTAGTAATTTAGAAATCCTTTATAACAAATTTCTATATCAATTTATTATTAAATATTGCATAATTTCCAGTGTTAAATTTCAATTTCAATAAGTTCAGTAATTCTAAATTAAATTTCCAATAAATTCATTTATTTGATTTTCAATCCTGTTATTAAATCAATTATCATCTTATGGATATAATTAACATGGATTATATCTTATTACACTAATATTTTCCAATTCATCTTAATTTCAATTAACATAATACTTAATTACATTTAATTGCAATAAATCCAATTATTATAATTTAAATTCCAAAAATTGATTAAATTTGATTTCAGTCTTTATATTTAATCAATTATTACCTTATGAATATAATTTCACTTCTATTCCTTTTATTACATTCACAATTTACAGTTATTGTCTTAACTCACATTAATGTAACATTTAATTTCATTTAATTATAATAAATTTCCAATTAATTTAACAGGTTGAATAAATAGGTAACATATAATAATTGTTACAATTAACTCTTAATCACACTTGTAAGGGTTTATTATTTACAATAAAATATTATAATTACTCACATGATATTGATTTTATTCAATTGCCATTTATTATATATTATTTTATTAATTAATTCAATATTTACGTTTGTTTTCTTATATCAATTTATAACCAAGTATAACACCTAAATCAATTCCATTAATTGGAATTTCATTTAAATTATTAACGATTAACTTTAATTAACATTGTTACGTTTCATTTTAGTCATTATTTCATTATTAAATTACAAATTTTTATTTCTCCCAATATTTAATCACAAAAATCTTGTTAAATCAACTATTTTAACTATCGAAAATTACGGTTCGTTACAAACAACACACAAAAATTGGCAAAGTATGGAATTGGCACTTCACCTAGGCAACGGATCGGATTGGATCCCCAATTTCTGACCCTATCATGGTGCAATTAGTATGGAGTGACAAGGAAGGCCCCATAAGGTTACTTTTCAAATTTCAAGTCGATCGAAGTTCGTATGCCCAAGTTATGGGCAAAAGTAGAAGGATCAGTGTTGACGGATCGGTGGTAATTTTCTTGGAGTCGGATACATGTTTGCTTGGAGATTGCTTGGAGAAAAACGATTGGCACTAATCGTTTTTCATGCTTTGATTCAGATACGTGTTTGCTAGGAGATTTCTTAGAGAAAATCGATCAACATCGATCGTTTTTCATGCTTGGAGTAGGATACATGTTTGCATGGAGGTTGCTTGGAAAAAAACGATAAGTACCGATCGTTTTTCGTGCTTCGAGTCAGAATTATGTTTGCTTGGAGAAAATTTGGATTTTACCTAAATCTAACCTTGGACCAGAATCTTCAGTACCTGCTTCGAGTTAGAAAGCTGATTACTCCAGATCTCGCTTTGGGTCAACTCTGAAGTGGGGTTTTCGATGACCGTTTTGGCGATTTTCAATGATGGTCGATTTTTAACTCAAAATCAACAAAGGAAATCAATATGAAATTTGGAGGACAACTACACTACACCATGAGGGACCAACACCATTGATCGATGGGTCCTATGATGAAGTTGGATCGATCGGTCATGATCCATATAAATCGATCGGGTATGATCCATAAAAAAATTCAACTTGATGATGATCGATCAATATCTCACAAACGTTAAGTCGAAATGATCTAAAACTTTGGAAATAGTAAAATATTATATAGAGGAACCTACCTTATCGATCGCACATTATTTGGAGAAATTTGAACGATCGGCCTACATCGTTCTTGAATGATCGTATCATTTTAGCCCAAATGATCCAACTCAATGATATCGATCAATATCTCACAAACAATAAGTAGAAATGGCACAAAATTTGGAGGGCAAGTAGCTAACATCATGAGGGACCCACAAGAATGATCGCACCCCAATTGGACCAACTTGAACAGTCGGCACCGATCGTTCCAAACAACGAAGTGGGACCTACGATCGTTCATATAACCTCGTCTAGATTTGGAGATTCTTCTGGCGAAATTTCAGCCTGATCGATGCACGTCTTCCCCTATAAATACAGCAGACATAGCTCATTGCATAGGACTTTTCTTTTGGTTCTTCTTCATCATTTCTTATCTCTCCCTCGATTATTTTTCTAAGGAAAAAAGAACTGTATTTGCAATCTTATAGTATAATAAAAATATTATTGGAGTGGACATAGGCCAGAGTTTGCCGAACCACTATAAAACTTGAGTTCTTTTACTTTATCTCCATTATATTCTCTGAACTATGGATTTATTATTCTATGTTTGGATCTAAATATTGGATATTAGTGCTTTCACATACAACATGGTGTTTGTGCCTATTTTTGGAGCGAATAATATGGTAGGCCCGAGTCAGCCAACTAGGACGGTACTTACCTTATGAAAACTAAACATTGGGATAGGTAGTCCACTGATTTGACGGATAGTTAAGATTTCCCAGGTTGCATGCATACCTCTTGTTGTTATATCGTTTTTTAACCAGTTTGGTCGCAGGATTATAATTTGCAAAAAATATATTTTTAAAGGATAACACTGAGGGGAAAACCCATTCCGCTCAGCAGTGTGGTCTCTCTATATATCAATTAACTGAGATGGCATATTATTATTCACACTAGGCTTTTTGTCTGACTCAAAGTTTATGTTCCCCATAAACTCTCGAAAGATCGAAATTTGATTTGCGTAGGTCGGAAGTAAGGGTCTGTTAGGTAGGTTTGGCGAATAAAGCTTTCGAAGATGTGCAGGAGGCAGAAATTAGCTATGTATGAGTCTCTCTATATTTATTATCCGTGGTTTTATGTCAGTTATTTTATGAATGTATATACAGTAGACGTGTCTGTCTGTTTAGTAACTCCGATCATCTGAGAGGGCATCTTCATATGTCGCCCTTGGCATAATTTGTAATAATTATATTTTATCTGAATCTGGGCAACGTTTTGGGATTGTGTAATTGTTTGCGCCAAAATTGGTCACAAACACCAAGGAATAGATTTAGTAGAGAAATAAGTGAAGAAAAACAAAATTAAAACGAGAAGATAAATCAACAAACAACTGAGAATTAGCTATAATCAGAAACATAAAGTTTTATAGTGGTTCCTTGTTGTGTGCCTACGTCCACTTTGAAGTTTTGCCTTTATTAATCACTTATGAATCCGATTACAGTTGATAAATAAAGATAGCACTTGATTACAATGAAGTCTCCTGCAACCGGCAGCGTCCCCTCCACAAAAATGAACCATGAGGCCTTTATTTATAGGGAGAGATGATGAGATATTTTGCTAAGGTTTCGGCAGAAGGCTCTCTTGGTCCATAGGGCCCACCATAATGATCGGTGGACCTAAGTCAATATCCTGGAACGATCGACCAAAGTTTAGCCGATCGTTATTTTTATCTCCAATTTTCTTGCGATCGCCTTTTGAACTTGTCCCTAAAATAGGAAGTTAATCTGAGTTGTTGATTGTGAGATATGTATCAATATTGGTCGAACTTGGACCGTTCATCGAGTTGTACCGATCGTTGTTAAGGATCGGCAAAAACAATCGGCCTAAAACGATCGGCCATCCTTGAACTTCAATGTTTTGACCTGCGATCGTTTTTGTAGGCTCCACTCCTCATTTTATTAATGCTCTGAAAGTTTCAAGCAAATTGGTCTTGTGGATCTTGAGATATTGATCGATCTTCGTTGATTTACACTGTTTTATGGATTGTTCTAAATCGATCCATATAAATTCTTCATTTCTCCATAACTCGGGCATACGAACTCTGATTGATTTGAAATTTGAAATATGGCCCCATGGGGCCTTCCTTGTCACTTCATGCTGATTACACCTTGATTGGGTGCTTAGCCATTTTTTGAGCATTGTCCATCCGAATCCATTCAACTATTGTCCATAGTTTCCAGTGTAATCGATTTTCAATCCATCCACTTTAGCCTTGGTTTGAAGTGGATTTGATAATATATGTATATTATACTAATTTGATTTCTTTTTGAATAAATTTTCTCCATTATTTTCCTAAGCCTATGGAGCCATGAAAGTGCTTGAAAGTGGACGAGAAGATGATAAGAATGTGGTGTAAAAATGTGAGAAAGTGTATGGGTATTTATAGGAAATTTTTTGGAACAAATGTCTATGTGTGTAAATACCATTTTGCCCTTGACCCACACCCCTCCTCTCCTCCTAGGCGCACGGCTCAAGCTCCCCCCATGTGTGCCTCCATGTGTGTGATGATGGTGTGTAAGAGTGAGTTGATGTTTTCTTTTACTAAAGTAAACTCCTTTTGTTTTTTAGTAAAAATATCCTAGATTTTTCTTATATGTGTATATATATATATATGTGTGTGTGTGTATGTGTATATATATGTTATATGTATGTAAATGTGTGTATGCGACATGTTTGTGCATGTATATGGATGTGCACAAGAAAACAAAAAACGTTTCAACGATTTTGAACAACTTCCGTTTGTTAAACCGTTGAGAATCGAGAAACCAATTCCCGGTCCCATTTTCACTTACATTTTAAATTACATAGAAATATAAACAAAATTAGAAAATAAATTCTCATCATTATTAATTAATTGAAATGATCTTATTTGAATTATAAAACAATATAAATTAATATTAACAATTATTTACAATAATTGTTATTATAGTGATAAAGTGATATCGATTTTTTTCTTATATTTTCAATTCAAATATGTATCTTTATAAAACTATTATAAATGATTTATTAACACTTTATAACTATTTAAAACGAATTATCATCATTTTTAAATAATTATTTTAATTATTGAATCATTAAATCTCAATTAAATTTAATAAATCAATTATTAAATATAAGGGCATCAATGATGATGCCATAAACATATTTTATTTTCAAAAATAAAATAATTTATTTTATTTCATATTCTTGTTCAATTATAAAAATAAGTGTATGTATCCAGCTCCATGCATAATATTTTATGAGTTATAGAGCTGTTTAACGATAAAATGGTTTTCGACCATTTTATTGGTATTTTTCTAAAGAAAATATTTTTCGGAACATTTTTCCGAAATAGGTTCATTAATTATCACTTAAAACTTGATTATTAATGAAAAATAATCTATATTTGTAAATTAAAAGTCATTTAAATATTTATAATTAAAGTGATCAAATTACGGGTCGTTACATACCCCCAATAATGCAGGTTCATTTTTCCAGTTGGGGCGATCGCGATCAGGGACCGTCTCGGCCTCCGTAACGCAGGTCGACCCAGGAATTTCTACTTTCGGTACGTGCGCGTGAAGCGCCAACCAAGCAGGCACCGAGGAGGAGAGGTAGGCTCGACCGAGGGATGAGGATCGGGCCCCTCTCCTAAAAGAATTTCATCCCCGAAATTACCCAAAACAAAAACCTAAAGGTTTTGCCCAAAATATTTATTATTAAACTGACACCCATACGATGTATATTGATCATCCGTACACAATATCTGATTCGATCTTCCATTCGAATTCACAACTTTACTTCTGAACTAGTATTGATTCACCGATCTTTTAGTGGGGACTCTGACCAGGCTTTTTGATCAGAGCTTTAGTTTTTTCCTTGCATAGCTCTCAACTATGATAGAAAACTCAAGTATCTAACCACAAACCCTCATCAATGTTTGCCTTCAAAAATCGAGTGATAAATTCTTTTTCGGACCGGCGTAAACACCTTAAAGCTTTGTGCTCGATTCTTAGATCAAATTATGCGACGAAATAATCCACATGCTTCATACAAATTTAATAATTTTTCAAAAAAAATTATGAAAACATTTCATAAAACTTTCATCTTTTATTCAAACTTTTATAAAGATACTTCTTTATACATAACCATTTTACATTTTTATTTCCAAATATTTCTACTTAAATAAAACATTTCTTTTCAAAAGATAAATATCTTTTTATTATAACACATCTCTAAACATATCTTAGTGGTTTCTGAAAAACTTATTTTCAAAATAATTCATTAAATTGATAAATTACTATAAACTTCCTTAGTCAGTGAAAACTTAATATTCCTTTAATACATATACTATAATTTCTCTTATCTTTGATTTTCTCTAGAATATTTATTGAAAGATTTTTTTAAAGTTTTTCTTTAAATATTTCATAATACCACTTCCTCTTATAAAAGAAAATCCTTCATTTCAATTTTCTTACTTATTTCCTTAAGAATTCTCATTAATTTGTAAGATTTATATAAATACGAAATTAGAGCAAAATATCATAGTTATATTATATATCTCTACAATTTTACATTCAACATTTCAACTTAGACTTTGGTCAAGACCTCCTAACACTGATACATAGGGTACAAAATACTAATTATAACAACAATTCACCCCCAGCCACACATACTACTATATATATATATATTAGATAAATAGAGCTACCCTTATTCACCATACTCAACATCTCCTTCATTCCTCTGAATCTGAAGCCGATGGTGTGCTCCAATATCCAAAATCTATTAAAACTTCCCTATTCCTTCTTCATCGCTTTCCATTTCAACATCGGCCTCATTCCCATCTTTATGCAGTTGCATCTCATCCTCAACATAGGGTAGCCATGGTTGGTTCCTCGGAACATGCCCAATACCAACTGGTACTCCAGAAATTACCTCTCCCTCTTCTATTCTTCGATACTTCTTCATCATTCCCATCCATCTCATCCCACTTAATGTAGGAACTCGATGATTCTTCTTGCTAAATAACATGCTCCCCATCTAAGTCCTATATCATATTGCTGCATTTGCTAGATATTACGGCATTTGGGTCTTCCATAAGATCTGATTCTTCCTCCATGGGTTCTGATTCTTCTTCATAGGTTCTGATTCTTCTACCATAGGTTCAGATTCCGCTATGGGTTCTAGTGCGGAGCTAGCAACATCTACAATCCATATTCTTTTCAAGACTTGCACGAGTTCGTCATCACTAGAAATTACAATCATTTCAGGGGTCATGGGTGGTATGAGCGTTTTTGCCATTGGATACCCATCTTCATTTCTTCGAGTGTATGGGGCATGCTCTACCTCAATGAGGGCCAACCATTTCTTAGTGGATATTTCGGTTATTTTTCCTCATCGCTAGAGAGAATAATGAAGTTTCCCTTCTCGCCCATATTTTCCCTTGAGGTCTCTCCTTTAGAGTACTTTCCTCCATGTGGTTTCTACAATGTAAACAACATCCACTAAGATATAGGTACTAAGCAATTTACTTAATCTAACTTATTTTAATGTTGAATTATTAATATCTCATTAAATTAGGCATATCCAATTATAAATAGAAAAATTTGCTAATCACTTGGTATTACTTTCCTCAAACCAATGTACGACCAATACTTAGAAAATAATCTGAGGTCTTTGTTCAATCCACTTCAAAAGATAGCTTTTCCCACTTAAAATTCTTTGTATGACAAAATGGTTTATCCTCCTAAAAATCCTTTAAAAATTTCGCCAAAATGTTTTTCCAAATTTTATTGCTATCACCTCCAAGAATCCTTTTTTATAAAATTTTAATCATTTTATCTAACTAAAATTTCTCAAATATACACACACTCTTCTCAAAAAGATATATATATATATATATTAACCCAAAATCATTTGTATATATCATTAACAAATACGCACTCATATATAATACTCTCAAACTCGTTCTAGGGTGTTAGTAACCCTATCTCTAATGAGTTACTCATCCTAGGGTATTACTAACCCTATCTCTGATGAGACTTTACCCCTACCAAAGCCTAGGTGTTCGCTCAACCTAAGCTCTGATACCAAATGTGACGACTCATCTCCTCGACCCTTAGAAATTGACACTAATATGTCCATGGTATTCACGTGCCGTATATCCAAGTGCCAGAGAGGCGAATTATCAAGGGTAAGAAGAAAAGTAGACATAACAAAATCTTACAAGATTGTAATAACATATATTATTTCAATATATAATCTTTATGGTAGAAAATTTAAATACAATTATCAGAGTCTTTCCTAAGCTCGGCCTAGACAATTATAAATGTCTGTCCCCACAATTGCTGAAAACAAAAAAACACAAATGTAGTGGGGATGTAAATGGGTAACAGTCTACAGGAAATCTTCAGCTTCAAGCTCCATCCAATTACTCCAAGTCAAACTTGAACTACTTGGCTGCTCAGGAAAATTAAGGCACCCAGAATTTAAGGGAAAAGGAAAATAAAATCCTGGTCAGTCATGGGACTAGTGTGAGAAACTCAAAATAAGATGTTTGAAAACAAAAGGTATCTCATAAGATCATGCCGCATATAAACACGGAACGGGTTTTATCTTATGATAACCAAAACATTTGCTACGTAAAATCATTTGGTATTATTTTTAATGACATTCTTTTGAAAAATGTTTTCCAAATAAATATATTAATATAGCCGAAATTGTTATATTGGTTAAATTTGACGGCATAATAAGTTTACAACTAAGTCCGAAGGCACTTATTGGAGAATGGATTTCCATACAATGGCAGGTAAGGAACTACCTTTCATACAGTACACCTCTAGAGGGATATACCAAGGATCGACGCTTTCAAAATCTTTGCACTTGGAAAGACCGGCCTATCCACAGACCCGCCTGGTGGTGGATATAACCGAATATGACATCACTCCGGTCATAACCGACCTATCCGTGGCCACAGCATACACAACATACTCGACATATAGAGAGTAATCTAGAAAGGTAATGACCATACCCTAATGGGTGCGATCAACTTAGCCTTACTACATGCCTTGTTTAAGCCATTACCGATTGATGAGGCCCGAGGTAACGATTACCTTTCACATAGCATATTCTACTTTGAATGCCACATTGCCATTCCATGACCACACAACTGATTTCTACAAATGTGTGACTCCTAAGCTTGTACGTCTTAGGAAAGGGTGTTAAGCTAAGAGAATTTACCTTCTTCGCCACCAAATAGATGATACGTTCATAGAAATCAATCGATGTAATTAGAAATGCAACACCAGACATTCGTCCATACAAGTTGTCCAGGAATAGGGACAAACCGAAGGCACTCTCTTACCACATCCTATCGGGAACTACCCCTAGGATTAGTAGCAAGAAGTCCTTGCGTTGAAGATCTCAAATGAAGAACTACTACCACATAATATAATATGGGAAATTTCCCCCGAGTGTCAGTGACAAGCAGCCCTACATTCCATCTTCCAAATCATTTCCATATCTATACTTCGAATACGTAAACTGGTTCAAAGTGGTTTTCGTATAAGAATTACTTCAAATCTGACCATGGTTCCTTTGAACCAATCATCGATAAAAAGATGTTACGTGAATAGGGAATTATTCTTTGATTGATTAATTCTTTTTATCAAAATATCTTCTAGAGATATATATCTTTAAAACATGCTTTCTGGTATATATGGAATTATTAAACCTCTCTTTGGGAAATTATTTATTTAAATATTAACATAGATCTCTTAATTCAAAATCAAAATTTTGATTGAGTTAAAACCATGTTATCTAGAATGTAAATCTAAAACGAGTAAATATTAAGTGAGCAGAATCTATAGAAACCATCTAATTCTACTCAATATCAATTTCCGTATTCAACAAGTACTATGGGCAGAATAACGACGAAATCACCTTTTAAATTCCATGAATAGTATGAGTTCCTTCTTTAGAATTTAAAACCAAGTATAAGAATATTATCTCCATAAAATCCAAGTTATTTATATTTGGAAAATTATATCCTTTATACTTTGGGAAATTTTGATCCGAGTAAATCAAATTTACTATCCCCTTCGTCGGGCCAGTCTGGATAGTTAGGGAGAGCATGGAACTGGTTTTCCAAACTCAAGCCTAGACATTACCTCTCTGTCACCCATAAGGTGGTCAAGTTATTTGATCGACTCTAAATCTTTTAACATAATTAATTTTTAATTATTTATTTAACCACTTGGAAATAATTTATAAATCCTTCAAAGCACCTTTAAAATACTTATTATTCATTTTAAAACATTTACAAAAGATTTGAAAAGGAACTGTTGCATTTAGAACTGCATTTCAAAAGTAGTAGAAAAGTGCCGTGAAAAGTGCTTTTTAAGCTGTATTGATCAAAATGACTTTTCTACCATTTGGAAATTTATTTTTGTAACTCAAATCACTTTTAAAACATTTTAAAAGATTTTTATAATTTTCATATTTTTAAAGAATTAAAAATACCTATTTTAAAACATTTACTACTTTGGTCTCCGAATTGCCAAAGCGCGATTTTATTTAAAATTTGATTTGCTCATATTTTAAAATCTACAAAAAGAAATCTCAATTTTCTTTTTTTTTGTTTGAAATCTATGGATATAATAGCTCAGAATATTCTTATCCCAAAGAATTCCGAGCTATATTCCATTCTATTTTCAACAACAATATATTTCTTATCGCGAACTATCGTTACGCGCCTATTTTTCGACTAAATTTTCAATATTCATTTAAACTTTACAAAAACACTTCTAATGTCTATAAAACATTTCTAAATCATATTATACCATTTTTTAAGAGGTTTAAACATTCCATATACACCATTTCATTCAATAAAGGAAAGTGACTTCCTTGATGCTTATCGATGTGTATTTAAACGGACTTGTATATATATTCAACAACAATATTTGTAACGACCCGTAATTTTCGATAAATTAAATATGTTAATTTAATAAGATTTTGGTAATTTAATATTGAAAGAAATAAAAATTTGTAATTTATTTATGAAATGACAACTAAAATGAAAAGTAACAATGTTAATTTAAGTCAATTATTAACAATGTGAATGAAACTCCAATTAATTAAAAGAATTTAAAAATATTTACTTGGCTATAAAGTGAGTATAAGAAAAACAAATGTGAATATTGAATTAATTAATGGATATTATATATAAATTGAAGATAATTGAAGGAAATCAGTGTTATATAAGTAATTGTAACATTTGTTTGTTAATAATAACTTACAAGTGTAATTAAACGTTAATGGTAACAATTATTATAAGTTAACCATTTATTTAGTCTATTAAATTAAAATTGGTAATTAATTGCAATAAATCTAAATTAAATGTTATGTTGGTGTAAGTTAAGGTAATAATTGGAAATAATGTTAATTTTATTCATATTATGACAACTAGTTGAATTAAAAGAATGGAAATAAAGATTTATCAATTTATTGGAATTTAAACTATAATAATTGGATTAATTGCAATTAAATGAAATTTAATATTTAATTATTACGTAAATAGAAATTAAGATGAAATTGGGAAATATTAATGTACTAAGATATAAAGCAATGTTAGTTATATCCTTATTGAAATAAAAGACTTGAAAAACAAGGTTTAAAATTTTAATAAATGGATTTTGGAATTTTAATTTATAATTTCCGAGTTTAATGAAATTGAAATTAAACATTGAAATAGATGGATTAATCAACTTTAAATTGACATCTAAATTTGTTTAAATTATTGTAAGTGATTAAGAAATCAAAAATGATAGAAGTTGTAAATTATTAAAATTTAAACTGAAAAAGTGATTTGATTAATATAATATTAATTTATTTAATTAACTGAAATATAGCCGTTTTGGCCACTGACTCAGATTTCAATGAAACTAGTTTCATCGGATCCGTAACAGTGAATTATTATAGGATTTCAAGTTTCGTAGTGATCAGACATGTCGTTTTGTCGTACGGGCTCGAAACGCCTAGAAATTAATTTAATTAAAATCAATTGAAATCAATTTGAAATAAGCTGATTTTAACATAACTTCTTCATACAATAGAATTAGGACTTGAAACCTGTTCTATTGAATTTGAAATTATCGAAACCATCTATTTTGATATATGGGATGATCCATTTTCGTTCCGGAGACAGAACGGGTTTTTCGGGTCGCTTGTCGTTCCAATCCAAATCAAATCTGATCCGTTCTTTTCTATTTCTG
Organism: Allium fistulosum; assembly: GCA_030737815.1. Classification (NCBI taxonomy): domain Eukaryota; kingdom Viridiplantae; phylum Streptophyta; class Magnoliopsida; order Asparagales; family Amaryllidaceae; genus Allium; species Allium fistulosum. The sequence continues at coordinate 356,500,307 of CM060906.1, forward strand.
CTTCGCCTATAAATAGCTCGTTATAAACCCTAGAAAATTTCTTATTTTTGATATCAGTACGTACAATTCCATTTGCTTCTCTCTTCCCAATGGCTGCAAACTCCAATTCCCAAACCCTCAAATTCAATTTCAAAACCAAATCAAAAATTTAAAACTCCTCCATATATATCGAATTATATATCGATTTGAAGTTCTCGACGAGCGCAAGTCAAATATGTGATTCGTTCTACGATCTGGGTTGCTGTGTGGCCGGAACTGGGCAATTTAATTTCGGCCATTCATTGGCGTTCGATGACCGTCGTCCAATCGACTAATCAAGGGCACTGGGTTGTAGAGGGCGGCGAGCGTAGTGCATAAGCATGGTTTGTTTGTCGAATCGATGGTTAGATTAACATGATAATTCAACTTAGGGTTCATCAATTAAGGTGGCAACTATGGGATTATCACCGATCAGCGTCGCGACCTTGGGGGATGAGTGGCGGCGAAGCATGGGCGACCGCAGGTGGCTGGGCGAACGATGGAGGCGGTGTTGAGCTCGAAGTCGAGGTGGCACATGTACGGGTTCGCGTGCGTGAGCGACATTGGGTTTCGGCTGTTAGGGTTTTTTGCGTGAACGAGGTAGTGACGTGTTAGTTCTGTTTATTATTTTATTTATTTTGCAATTTAAAATTGTAAAACGCTCTAACTCGAATAACTCTTACGTACGAGGTCTGATTCACGCGCTGTTTGATCCTCTAGGATCGTATCGGAATTCCGGACATTTTGATGCTGGTTTGGACGAATTCTGAGATCGTTTGAATTTGGGTCCTAAATTGGATTTAAATTCAATTTAAATTCAAAGGTGAGTGTTTTAACCCACTCACAACTTCTAAAATTTCTTATGTTTGTTAAATTTAATTTATGATGTGATTAGAAATTTATTTATGACTGTTTGGTATATTTTAAATCATCATCTCAGTTAATTTGAATTTATTTGAATTAAATCGTTATTTAATTTATTATTGAATATAAATTGCCAGTTAAATACCTGTTATTGATTATCAGTTCTATATTCATATTTATTGATTGATTTGGATGATGTTTGTAATGGATGTTGATTGTTGATATTGGATGAATGGATGTTTTATTTTATATAGTTATAAACAGCAAGTTCACTATGGATTGAAATGATACATACCAGAATGATCAATAGATTAAGGAAAAATCGTTATGGGTTGAAATGATAGACTCGAGCGATTTTATGGATTTTATTATTAATTCGGGATTGCGGTTTGAAATGATATATAACCGTAACATTTTAAATTGCGGATTGAAATAATAAATATCCGTACCACTTGACCCTAGGGTAGAGAATTATATACGGACACCAGATTGGTTAAATTAAATGATTTTAAAATCATTAATTTTTTATTTGAGTTAAATGATATTTTGAAATATGAATTTGATTATATAAACTGAATTATTTTGGAAATCAAGTTTATGTTGGAATTGGAATTGGTTTAAAGGAATTCTTTAAAGGAATAAATTTTAAATTTTAAATTTGAATTTGAAGTATAAGTGAAGTTATCGAAAAAATGACTTATTAAAATGGTTTGAAATATAACTTTGAAATATATTGAAATTGGAGTAATTTAAAGTGATATTTTGAACATGGATTGAAATGATATGAAATTCAATAGTTTATTGAAATGTTAAATTGAAAGGTTTGGAACTTGGTTTGTTGACTTGGAAATTGAAAATGGTCCAAATGCGTTGAAATGAAATGAAAAGTTTAATTTGATATTAATTCCAAATTCATGTTTTAATATTTACTATTTCAAAATATATTATTATTTCAAAATTTATAATTATTAAGATTTTTAAAAGTATTAAACTATTTTAACCTGTATTAATTATATTAAATCATTTTAACCTATTTTAAACCATTTAATATATTTAAACTAATTAATCTGTTTTAACTTATATTTAAATCTAATTAATCGATTTTAAAGCTATTTAATCTATTTAATTATATTTATTCTATTTTAAATCTATATTAACTATTTATAACTATTTTCTTCTAAATTCCAAACTAAGTAAAATGGATGGGTTTATATTCAAATTCTCGATTTTTAAAGTTAATGTGGTTAAGCGACATTATAACCTAAGTTGGGATCTAAATAGCATATTTGGCTTAATATGATAATTTTTGAAATGAGAATTTAACCTATTTTGGAAATATGACTTTTGAAAGGAAATATAATTTCGAACTATGATTTCAATGTGATATAATTTCGGAAGTAAGTACTGATTTCGAAAGTGATATGATTTTAATTGAATATGATATTTTTATATCAATTATGAAATGGTTTTGGAAATGTAAAAGAACCATCTGGTGTGTAAAAAGCGATTGGTTGTTAAAGAGACCGGGATCAGATATTGTCATACTCTCTGCCAATACCGAAAACCACTTTGACAACTGTGTACGCAGTGGAGATTCCAGAATGAAGTAGGATGGTGGCGACGATCCTAAAGGTACACATACGTGGACCTAACTCCCGTTTGTTAGCATAAGGTGGCTAAAACAGGAGCAATTGACGGGCTAAGTGAGGTCATTCCTCCGATCGGGAACATTCCTTCGATACTCTATTCTGATTTGCGATTTTGGTGGCCACCGTCGATTTTTGATTTGGGAGTGTGTTCCGAGGTGGGCGGTAGTAGCTGCTATGCGTTACCACCGGTCCGAAAGTGTAATTGGTATATCTACCCTGGCATTGCCTAGTTGTGCCGTGTCACCTACACTAGCGCGCCTTATACGAGTTCGTTTTGTACCATACCTATGGAGTGCCCTCTGACGACGTCCAGTACGGGCGGGATTACGTGTAATATCCCGGAAATTTTGACAATATCAATTTAATAATCTGTTTAATAATTAAATTGATATGGATAATCTTTGATAATAAGATTTGAATTTAATTTAATAATCTGATTAAATTAGTATTAATTGATGATTTTATCTTTTAAAAGTTAATAAGATATTTTCTATTTGAATATATATATATATTTATTTGTATATATTGTAAATAGAAAACTTTGGGTAAATTGGAAATTTATATTTAATTTAATCTGGACTTTTTCAAAGATATTTAAATAAGTAATTTTATAGTTTTAAAATACTTCAGGTAAATATTTTAATCGGTTTAAGATATTTTTAACTTAAGTTTAAATAAATAAGGTTTACAAAAATGGTTTGTTTTATTTCTTTTTAAATATTTCTTGATAATATAATCTCTTGTTTAAATTATAAAATATGTTATTTTCAAATAATAAGTATAATGTATTATTTTTAATATGTATGAATTTTAATGCTAAAAGGAATTGTTATTTTAAATTGAATAAATAGTGTATGTAAATATATATAACTTAACTTTTAAATTGAATCTTAGGATTTAATTTTATTTAAACTTGAATTTAAAGTTTTGAAATTCAAAAGAATATATATTTAAATTGTTTTGGATTTTATAATATTTGTATAAACTTTTATTTATAAATGTAATTAGCTTTTGTTTCTCTTTTATATATATAGATAAGTATTTAAATATTAAGAAAAGGCTTTATTTACATTTAAAATGAATAAGTGTTACTTAAATGACATGTGTAAATCTATAAAGACACCTACATAACAAGTGTAAATTTATTAACAACTCTAAATGACAAATGGCAAGTTTTTAAATTTTAGTTTTCTTTTATTTTTATTTTTAATAAACTACATATTAACTTATATAAACATATACATTTCCTTCACTTCATTTCTTTCGATTCTTTTTCAAAACCAAGAGAACTCAAAATCTTCTTCTCTAAATACAAATCTGAAACAAATCAGATCAATACCTTTCTCAAACATTCTCTAAATTAAAATCTGAAATCAGTAAACAAATTTTCCTCAAAACCAAATTCATCAATCTGTAATCAAGTTCCCAAATCAAAAACTAAGGCCTGCAAACATCTTCATTTTCCAATCTGGAATCATTTTAAAGCCCTGCTGCATTCTATTCAAATCTAGAAACAACTCAGTTCAAACTGTCTGCATTCTTCTCAAAACTGGAAGCAAGCATGCAATTTTAAATCAAAGCTTTGGATTTCGAAATTCTTCAAACTGGGAGCAACATGCATGTAGTTTAGATCAGTAAAGCTCCATCAATTCAAGCTTTTAAATCAATGAGGCATTCCAGTTTAAGATTCCCAGTTTCAAAAAGCTTTTCAAAATAAGGCTCTGCCTCTGTTTCATCTTTAATCTGGTGAGTAACAATTTTAATATAAACTAGTTTAAGTAAATTTAAAATCTGTGCTTGTGTATTTCTGAGATGAATGTTGCTCTGCTCGTGTGTTTATAAGTGTAGTATATATATATATATATGAATGTGATGTGGTGTGCATGTCTGATGCTTTCTTACTTTTCTCTGTTTTTGTTATAAAGTGTGAAAGTTTAGCTAAAAATTCATTCTTCTTCTTCTGATTTCTGATAAGGATTAGTTTCAAACAATAAATGTTTGTTTAGTCATAGATTTTATTTTAAAAATGAATTAAAGTAAGTAAATTTGATGTTATCTGGAAAAAAAACAGAAACAGTGAAATTTCTTTAAATTTTGTTAAAATCAAATTTTGTAAATTGCTATTCCAGGTTTATAAATTAAATACATAAGCAAAAACATGATTTTTAGTATTAAAATCATAATTTATAGTTTAGTATTAAAGGAGCAGTTCTGGTTTAAACTAAATATGAAGTTTTGGGTAATTCGGTTGATCTAGATGGTTGGGTATGTTGAAATCTTCAGTAAGGGTAGTGGGATGATCGAAGATTCAAGGAAAATTATTAGCATTTGAATTAAAGCACCGAGGAGGATATGATTTAGGATTTGAATTTTTAACCCTAGTTTTAACCAGCTTAGATAAATCGATCATCACGACGTCTAGGATGGATCGAGTTCAACTGTTCTCTGGGAAATGGTAGCTATGACGTGGACGAAGTCGTCGCTGGAATCGCTGGCGTTCTGGTGGTCGAGGTTGCTGAGGCGAGACAGTTTCCAGACTTTGGTTGAAGGAGGTTCCAGTTGTTCCAGGTTTGGTTGAAGGCCTCGAATTCGATTTCGAGAATTATAGAGTGATCTGATGATCGTAGTTGAATGTGAAGGAGGTTGCCGTTGAGGGAAGACCATCGGAGATGGTCGGAGGTGATTAAAGTCTCCGTGCATGTGCACGGTGCACTGCTATTTCTGGTGAAGTCTGGGTTTATAACAGAGGGGTACTCGAGTTTTTCCTCCCGTTTGTTTTGTGAGATGCTCGAAGTATTTAGGATTTGACTCGAAGAAATTTTGTAAGGTCTCGGGTAAAATTCTGGGCTCCAGATTTTAAAACTGATCTATTTTAAAATTTTAAAACTGATTGTTAAATGGTTAAGTAAATTTAAACAAGTCTTAAATCAGAATTTAAAATGAAATTTAAAAGTAGATTTGAAATGGATGTTTCAAATATGAATGGTAAATGATAACTTGTTTATCAATAAGAATAAAGTTTATCTTAAAATAATTAAAGACTTGTGTTTATTTAATTTATTAGGAGATTTAATAGATAATTAATTTAATTTGATTAATTAATCATTTGGATTAATTAAATAGGTAATTAATGGTTTAAACTAATTAATTAGTGATTAAGATTAATTAATTAGAATAGTTAATTTGTAATTAAGGATTATAATTAGAATATTAATTAATGGTTAGGAATTAATTAATAAGTAATTAAATATTAATTAAGTTATGGTTGACACTTAATTAATTTAGTAATTAGAGATTAATAAATTGGTTATTAAGATTTATTAATTTAGAATTAATAATAATTAATATAAGTTAATTACTTAAGAAAAGTAATTAAATAATTGTTAATGAAGGTCATTAACTATGGATTATTAAATAATTAATTTATGTAATTAATTTTAATAATTAATTAGATTAATTAATTTAAAGATAATCATTTGTGAAATTGTTTAAATGTAATTACTTATTGGAAGTAATTAAGAATTAATTACTTATTGTAATTAATTGAAGTTAATTTGATTTAGTTAAATTAATTAATTAAGTTTAATTAATTTAGAATAATCAAGAGATGATTTGATAATAATTACTTAATGTAATTATTAAGGTAAGTTTATTTAGAGAAGTAAATAATAAGATAATTACTGGAAGTAATTAGTTGAATAAATGATTTTATTAATAGAAGTAATTTGAGTTAATTACTTTGAATAATTAATCAAGGGATTAATTAAGGAGGAATTAATTTAGTTAATGAAAGTAATTAAGGGGAGTTAATTACTAGATGAGATTAATCAAGGTGATTAATAAATGTTGTTTAATTAAAGGTTAATTACTTAATGTAATTAATTTAATTAAGTAATTAATAATTAAGTTGTAATTAAGGATCATTAATTAATATAATTAATTATGTAATTAAGATTGGTTAATTAAGTAATAATTAATAAATGAAGTAATTAATCAATGTAATTAATTAAGGATTAATGTAATTAATTATAGTTGATTAAGTTAATTAATTTTAGTAAATTAATTAATGAAGTAATTAAAAGTTAATTACTATAAGTGGATAAGGATAATTAATTTAAGTAATTAATTGAGAATAAATTACCTGGATGAAATTAAAAGATAATTAATCAAAGATGATTAATTAAAATGAATTATTAAAGGATAATTTATTAATTAATAAATGGTTAAGTAAGAAGGATTTATAAAATAAAGTAATTAATTTAATTCACTTTAAATTAATTAGAGATGATATAAATCATTACTTATGAATGAGTGATAGTATTGAATACTTGGAATTGATTGATATCTCTGATGAGATATATGTTGTATGATATGGATGTTAGTTGAATTATATGGATTATCTGATAATGTTAATTATCTGTTGTGAATTATCTTTCTTTGTGTATAAAGATAATGAATTGAAATTGTTTTAACCCTTAAAACAACTTGGCCTTAAAAGATACGTCTTTGGATTTCGATGAGACCGGGATCGGGTTTTCGTATACCGGATTTCCAGGTCTGGAGACCCGAATACCACATCGATCCAAATTAACGATAGGTCGTGAATCAAGTGAAGATGAAGATTCAGAGTGCAAGGGTTATTGTCGTTAACTCTGAGGGTGATTCCAAAACGAGTGTAACGAGATAATGCCTTCGGTTTCGTTCGAACCCGGAACGAACTTGTATGGACTGAATGCTTTCAGAACATCGTCAGGTGGACGATGAGCATTCTAAGTGATGTGTTCTTTTCTAAGGTAATCGTGACCTCAATCCTCACAAACCGGGAATGCCTAAAACAGGGGAGGTGCAGCAAGGTTAGTGGGTAGCACCCAAGTAGGACAAGGTTACCTCTGTCTAGATGTCCCTTTCTATTTTCGACTTAGTGGTGCGGTTGCTGATCCCAACCATGAGGTATCTTGTGCGGGAATTATCCAGTAAGGGATGTTCCGACCTTGTGTTGCAGGGGATTGGGAGTGATCCTCGGTACGGTGATCTAGGCCACGTACTGTGACGGGCGGTACCCCGGTAGCCCTGCCATTGTATGGAATCCAAAATCCAATAAGTGCAAACGGACTTGATTGTATAACCCACTTTGTGGCTAGTATGCTGGAATTTAATAATGTAACAATTTCAGCTATTTCATATTTACTTGAAAACCCTAGACCTATTATAATACAATCGAATTTCCTATCAAATGTTTTGGTTAGCGTAAGGTAAAAACTTACCCATGTTTATGTGTGGGAAGTCTTACGTGATACCTTTTCTTTCAAAAGGTTTTGAAGTTAAGCAAGTTTAACCTGTTACTCACACCAGACCCATGTCTGACCCAAGTTGTTTATTTCTGTTTTATAAACTCTTGGGTACTCAAATTTTTACGAGTAGCCAAGGGATTCAGGTTAGCCTTGACGAATTGTGGAGGAGCAATGGAGCAGGAGGCTTCGGCGTTGTAGATAGATAGTAGTTTCCGCTGTGTTAATTTTGTATTGATCTCTGTATTGTATTGAGATGTAATAACTAGACAGATGTTTATAACTGTCTAGTATATGATATGTAATCTATGTAACTCTGATAAGTGTTGTATATGATACTATGTAATATTTATGTGATATAATATATTTTGTTCGTTTCCGCTGTGAGTATTTGCGTTTGTTTCTTTTCTCTTCTTTTCTTTTCTACTTCTCACCCCTTTCTTTCTCTTAAATGATACGTCATTCTGTAGAATGAGTGGCGGGTTGTTACAGTGGTATCAGAGCATTAGGTTAAGTGAATACCTAGGCTCTGAAGTGGTGTCTATCTTGAGAGCGCGTAATTGTTAGTTATATAAAAATGGTTTTATATTGTGTTAATTGATCGGTTGAGTGGTATATGGATTCTGGTCAATACGAGTAGCTAACGTTATTGATAGGGATCTCTAAACACTTGAACCAGGTCAACGGACACAATATTGTTTTAAAGAGGTAGATGAAATAATTTTACCCAGAAATAATTTCTATATAAAAAAATATATCATTTTAAATATATATATTTATGTATTTCTACCTATTTATTGGGTTACCTGTTCGGGTTTTCCAATATAAGTTATAAAGGTAGATAAGGTGGTAGTGTGTGTAACACAATTACCAATAGTTGGAGTTTGAATGTTTGAGGTTGGAAGTATATATCGAGACTGTAAACCCAATATCGTCTCGAGTAAATTGGCAGTATGGAGTAAGGATGTCTCGGATCTCTGAAGAAAATCCTTTTCAAGATTCGGAGTCCATTATTGGAATGTAAGATTGGTTGAGCTCGGGTGAGCAGATTTTCTAGAGTTGAATCTATCAGTTGTGCAGAAGTAAGTGATGGTATCTTCTGGAAGAAGTAGCTGTGTGATGAGATGTAGTGAATATGGATGTTTCCGAAGATGTTTTCTTTGGAACAAGTTTAAGGAAGTGTGTCTGCTTCGGTGTTGTGGCTGAGTTCAGCATGGTGTTTCTGCTTTGGTTTGAAGTTCGAGTTTCTCGAAGATCTTTGGAGTAGGAAGTCCTTGGCATCAGTGTCAGCAGTGCAGCTCGGAGTATTCTGTGCATTGGCAGGAAGTTTTCTGGCTGAGCAGTTTTTTTTTTCTCTGGAAGAGAAGTTCAGAAGCAGCAGAGTGGATCCATTTCTTCGATAAATTGGATAAATAAGTGTAAGCTGTTCTGATTGGTAAAGAGAGAACAGTCTGTTTGGAATTAGGATGGGTTGATCGCAAAAGTGACTTGCGATTGCTGAGTGTTCTCTTGGGTTGTCAGAGTTTTTCTGGATGTCTTCAGAGAAGTCAGAAGTTTGTCCGCATCTGAAGGTTGAGTTTTCTTATCGACTGGATTCCAGGAGTGATACCGGTGGTTCAGTCTAGTGGAAGGATGTTTCCTAGAGATGGATTTGGTGAAGCAGCTCAAGTTTTGCTGGAGTATCTGAGTTTTATTTATGGATCAGTGAACCTTATTTCTGGAATGAGTTGTCCAGTCTGTGCTTGTGTTCTACCTCAGATCAGAGTTGAGCAGCGAAAGCAGTTTGGAGTGTATCTCTGGATGGGAGAAGTAAGTTTGGAATCTACTGATATTGTGAAGTAGAGTTGTGTTTGGATCTCGTCTGTGTTCTGATTTGGATAAGTATTTGGTCTTCTGAATTGAATTGTCAGTTTGGATAACTGGAATTCATTGTGTTTTACGTATCTCTGAGGGAGTACGTATTTGATCTATCTCTGGTTTTAGAATCTGCAGTTTTGGGAAGTTTGGTAGTTGAGTCAGACTCGTCTGTAGTCTGATATTCTGTTTAGTTCTGTAGATATAGATGAGTAGGAGCTTTATAGTTTAGTAGTATTGATTGTTTAGATTGTTTGTAGAGCAAGTATCCCGGTATATATATATACTTGGGGAAACTCGAGGAATTCTATCCAGAATTTAGTCTAGATAGTTAGAATTGTTTGATTGGATGATTGGTTGCTATGGTTGCTAGCATATGGATGATAGTATATGCTTGTGTTTTAAATTAAAATCTTTAATAAGATTATTAAATTACCTTTGTTTAAATTTCGGGGACGAAATTATTTTAAGGGGGAAGGAATGTAATATCCCGGAAATTTTGACAATATCAATTTAATAATCTGTTTAATAATTAAATTGATATGGATAATCTTTGATAATAAGATTTGAATTTAATTTAATAATCTGATTAAATTAGTATTAATTGATGATTTTATCTTTTAAAAGTTAATAAGATATTTTCTATTTGAATATATATATATATTTATTTGTATATATTGTAAATAGAAAACTTTGGGTAAATTGGAAATTTATATTTAATTTAATCTGGACTTTTTCAAAGATATTTAAATAAGTAATTTTATAGTTTTAAAATACTTCAGGTAAATATTTTAATTGGTTTAAGATATTTTTAACTTAAGTTTAAATAAATAAGGTTTACAAAAATGGTTTGTTTTATTTCTTTTTAAATATTTCTTGATAATATAATCTCTTGTTTAAATTATAAAATATGTTATTTTCAAATAATAAGTATAATGTATTATTTTTAATATGTATGAATTTTAATGCTAAAAGGAATTGTTATTTTAAATTGAATAAATAGTGTATGTAAATATATATAACTTAACTTTTAAATTGAATCTTAGGATTTAATTTTATTTAAACTTGAATTTAAAGTTTTGAAATTCAAAAGAATATATATTTAAATTGTTTTGGATTTTATAATATTTGTATAAACTTTTATTTATAAATGTAATTAGCTTTTGTTTCTCTTTTATATATATAGATAAGTATTTAAATATTAAGAAAAGGCTTTATTTACATTTAAAATGAATAAGTGTTACTTAAATGACATGTGTAAATCTATAAAGACACCTAAATAACAAGTGTAAATTTATTAACAACTCTAAATGACAAATGGCAAGTTTTTAAATTTTAGTTTTCTTTTATTTTTATTTTTAATAAACTACATATTAACTTATATAAACATATACATTTCCTTCACTTCATTTCTTTCGATTCTTTTTCAAAACCAAGAGAACTCAAAATCTTCTTCTCTAAATACAAATCTGAAACAAATCAGATCAATACCTTTCTCAAACATTCTCTAAATTAAAATCTGAAATCAGTAAACAAATTTTCCTCAAAACCAAATTCATCAATCTGTAATCAAGTTCCCAAATCAAAAACTAAGGCCTGCAAACATCTTCATTTTCCAATCTGGAATCATTTTAAAGCCCTGCTGCATTCTATTCAAATCTAGAAACAACTCAGTTCAAACTGTCTGCATTCTTCTCAAAACTGGAAGCAAGCATGCAATTTTAAATCAAAGCTTTGGATTTCGAAATTCTTCAAACTGGGAGCAACATGCATGTAGTTTAGATCAGTAAAGCTCCATCAATTCAAGCTTTTAAATCAATGAGGCATTCCAGTTTAAGATTCCCAGTTTCAAAAAGCTTTTCAAAATAAGGCTCTGCCTCTGTTTCATCTTTAATCTGGTGAGTAACAATTTTAATATAAACTAGTTTAAGTAAATTTAAAATCTGTGCTTGTGTATTTCTGAGATGAATGTTGCTCTGCTCGTGTGTTTATAAGTGTAGTATATATATATATGAATGTGATGTGGTGTGCATGTCTGATGCTTTCTTACTTTTCTCTGTTTTTGTTATAAAGTGTGAAAGTTTAGCTAAAAATTCATTCTTCTTCTTCTGATTTCTGATAAGGATTAGTTTCAAACAATAAATGTTTGTTTAGTCATAGATTTTATTTTAAAAATGAATTAAAGTAAGTAAATTTGATGTTATCTGGAAAAAAAACAGAAACAGTGAAATTTCTTTAAATTTTGTTAAAATCAAATTTTGTAAATTGCTATTCCAGGTTTATAAATTAAATACATAAGCAAAAACATGATTTTTAGTATTAAAATCATAATTTATAGTTTAGTATTAAAGGAGCAGTTCTGGTTTAAACTAAATATGAAGTTTTGGGTAATTCGGTTGATCTAGATGGTTGGGTATGTTGAAATCTTCAGTAAGGGTAGTGGGATGATCGAAGATTCAAGGAAAATTATTAGCATTTGAATTAAAGCACCGAGGAGGATATGATTTAGGATTTGAATTTTTAACCCTAGTTTTAACCAGCTTAGATAAATCGATCATCACGACGTCTAGGATGGATCGAGTTCAACTGTTCTCTGGGAAATGGTAGCTATGACGTGGACGAAGTCGTCGCTGGAATCGCTGGCGTTCTGGTGGTCGAGGTTGCTGAGGCGAGACAGTTTCCAGACTTTGGTTGAAGGAGGTTCCAGTTGTTCCAGGTTTGGTTGAAGGCCTCGAATTCGATTTCGAGAATTATAGAGTGATCTGATGATCGTAGTTGAATGTGAAGGAGGTTGCCGATGAGGGAAGACCATCGGAGATGGTCGGAGGTGATTAAAGTCTCCGTGCATGTGCACGGTGCACTGCTATTTCTGGTGAAGTCTGGGTTTATAACAGAGGGGTACTCGAGTTTTTCCTCCCGTTTGTTTTGTGAGATGCTCGAAGTATTTAGGATTTGACTCGAAGAAATTTTGTAAGGTCTCGGGTAAAATTCTGGGCTCCAGATTTTAAAACTGATCTATTTTAAAATTTTAAAACTGATTGTTAAATGGTTAAGTAAATTTAAACAAGTCTTAAATCAGAATTTAAAATGAAATTTAAAAGTAGATTTGAAATGGATGTTTCAAATATGAATGGTAAATGATAACTTGTTTATCAATAAGAATAAAGTTTATCTTAAAATAATTAAAGACTTGTGTTTATTTAATTTATTAGGAGATTTAATAGATAATTAATTTAATTTGATTAATTAATCATTTGGATTAATTAAATAGGTAATTAATGGTTTAAACTAATTAATTAGTGATTAAGATTAATTAATTAGAATAGTTAATTTGTAATTAAGGATTATAATTAGAATATTAATTAATGGTTAGGAATTAATTAATAAGTAATTAAATATTAATTAAGTTATGGTTGACACTTAATTAATTTAGTAATTAGAGATTAATAAATTGGTTATTAAGATTTATTAATTTAGAATTAATAATAATTAATATAAGCTAATTACTTAAGAAAAGTAATTAAATAATTGTTAATGAAGGTCATTAACTATGGATTATTAAATAATTAATTTATGTAATTAATTTTAATAATTAATTAGATTAATTAATTTAAAGATAATCATTTGTGAAATTGTTTAAATGTAATTACTTATTGGAAGTAATTAAGAATTAATTACTTATTGTAATTAATTGAAGTTAATTTGATTTAGTTAAATTAATTAATTAAGTTTAATTAATTTAGAATAATCAAGAGATGATTTGATAATAATTACTTAATGTAATTATTAAGGTAAGTTTATTTAGAGAAGTAAATAATAAGATAATTACTGGAAGTAATTAGTTGAATAAATGATTTTATTAATAGAAGTAATTTGAGTTAATTACTTTGAATAATTAATCAAGGGATTAATTAAGGAGGAATTAATTTAGTTAATGAAAGTAATTAAGGGGAGTTAATTACTAGATGAGATTAATCAAGGTGATTAATAAATGTTGTTTAATTAAAGGTTAATTACTTAATGTAATTAATTTAATTAAGTAATTAATAATTAAGTTGTAATTAAGGATCATTAATTAATATAATTAATTATGTAATTAAGATTGGTTAATTAAGTAATAATTAATAAATGAAGTAATTAATCAATGTAATTAATTAAGGATTAATGTAATTAATTATAGTTGATTAAGTTAATTAATTTTAGTAAATTAATTAATGAAGTAATTAAAAGTTAATTACTATAAGTGGATAAGGATAATTAATTTAAGTAATTAATTGAGAATAAATTACTTGGATGAAATTAAAAGATAATTAATCAAAGATGATTAATTAAAATGAATTATTAAAGGATAATTTATTAATTAATAAATGGTTAAGTAAGAAGGATTTATAAAATAAAGTAATTAATTTAATTCACTTTAAATTAATTAGAGATGATATAAATCATTACTTATGAATGAGTGATAGTATTGAATACTTGGCATTGATTGATATCTCTGATGAGATATATGCTGTATGATATGGATGTTAGTTGAATTATATGGATTATCTGATAATGTTAATTATCTGTTGTGAATTATCTTTCTTTGTGTATAAAGATAATGAATTGAAATTGTTTTAACCCTTAAAACAACTTGGCCTTAAAAGATACGTCTTTGGATTTCGATGAGACCGGGATCGGGTTTCCGTATACCGGATTTCCAGGTCTGGAGACCCGAATACCACATCGATCCAAATTAACGATAGGTCGTGAATCAAGTGAAGATGAAGATTCAGAGTGCAAGGGTTATTGTCGTTAACTCTGAGGGTGATTCCAAAACGAGTGTAACGAGATAATGCCTTCGGTTTCGTTCGAACCCGGAACGAACTTGTATGGACTGAATGCTTTCAGAACATCGTCAGGTGGACGATGAGCATTCTAAGTGATGTGTTCTTTTCTAAGGTAATCGTGACCTCAAGCCTCACAAACCGGGAATGGCTAAAACAGGGGAGGTGCAGCAAGGTTAGTGGGTAGCACCCAAGTAGGACAAGGTTACCTCTGTCTAGATGTCCCTTTCTATTTTCGACTTAGTGGTGCGGTTGCTGATCCCAACCGTGAGGTATCTTGTGCGGGAATTATCCAGTAAGGGATGTTCCGACCTTGTGTTGCAGGGGATTGGGAGTGATCCTCGGTACGGTGATCTAGGCCACATACTGTGACGGGCGGTACCCCGGTTGCCCTGCCATTGTATGGAATCCAAAATCCAATAAGTGCCAACGGACTTGATTGTATAACCCACTTTGTGGCTAGTATGCTGGAATTTAATAATGTAACAATTTCAGCTATTTCATATTTACTTGAAAACCCTAGACCTATTATAATACAATCGAATTTCCTATCAAATGTTTTGGTTAGCGTAAGGTAAAAACTTACCCATGTTTATGTGTGGGAAGTCTTACGTGATACCTTTTCTTTCAAAAGGTTTTGAAGTTAAGCAAGTTTAACCTGTTACTCACACCAGACCCATGTCTGACCCAAGTTGTTTATTTCTGTTTTATAAACTCTTGGGTACTCAAATTTTACGAGTAGCCAAGGGATTCAGGTTAGCCTTGACGAATTGTGGAGGAGCAATGGAGCAGGAGGCTTCAGCGTTGTAGATAGATAGTAGTTTCCGCTGTGTTAATTTTGTATTGATCTCTGTATTGTATTGAGATGTAATAACTAGACAGATGTTTATAACTGTCTAGTATATGATATGTAATCTATGTAACTCTGATAAGTGTTGTATATGATACTATGTAATATTTATGTGATATAATATATTTTGTTCGTTTCCGCTGTGAGTATTTGCGTTTGTTTCTTTTCTCTTCTTTTCTTTTCTACTTCTCACCCCTTTCTTTCTCTTAAATGATACGTCATTCTGTAGAATGAGTGGCGGGTTGTTACATTACGGTACTGTATAGACTATGGGAATATATAAAAATGTGTTAAGGGGGAATATGTAACGCCTTAACGCTATTTTAATAGTTTATCTTACTATAGACATATTATAATAGCGTATTGTACTACATAGTAGATAGTTTAACGGATCCTTAGGAGATGTGAATCCCGAACATCTCTTAAGTTATTGCACTCATGTTAGATACTGGATAGGAGATGTCAAACCCCGTAAACATCTCCGACGCCATTTACACTCATATTTATTTACCGTTGATTTAACTCACATAAGATCTTTTAGCTCTGACTCGAGTGTTTTGTCTTTTCAATTCGCTCGGGTCAGCCTGAGCATTTCAGGATTTGAAGACCTTATTTCTGGAGGACGAAGACGAAGATTTGTACTACTATTATTTACTATATTTATTCCACTGCATTCATACTATTCCGCTGCATTATTATTTATCTTTGATATATGTAACTCTGATCTTTGTATTGTATAAGTATAATCAAATGTTTTGTATACAACTTCATGAGCTGTTATTTGATTATTATATTTTGTCATTCCGCTGCGAGATTCTGTTTTGTTTTTTTCTTTATCTTCTTATTCTTATTCACCCCAATAACAATCCGCCCTTCTGTATGGTTTGAGTCGGCATGTGTCTCCTTAAAGCGTACAAAAAGGCGGGATGTTACAGTTGGTATCAGAGCTTTGGTTTAGCGATAACCTTAGCTTTGTGGGGTCTGACTCTTTTAAAATAGGGTAGTAATACCCTAGAATGAGTCCTTGAGAGTATATATATATATATATATATGAGAGAGTGTATTTGTTAGTGTTATAATAGGTTTTTGTATTGTGTTAATTTGTTCCGTTTTGTATTTATAAATTCTGGTTGGTGCATAGGACGCTATGACATCGATAGGGATTTCTAAACACTTAATAGGACAGACCAACACAATATTTGTTTTGAAATATAGGTAAATGAAATAATTTTGCCTATTATATATTTTGTATATAAAATAATAATTTTATAAATAATATAGTTGATTGCTAAATATTTGGTTGTTAGGTAGTGAAATTTATGAATATTGGTTGAGAATAAAGATCTGTAAATAAAATAAATGTAAATTGGAAATTTAGAACTTAAGTTTCGGGGTTTTTGAAAATCTCTTTCGAATGACTTTGGAATATAATATTAATATTATTTGAAAGTATTTTCTGATATAAATATTTCAACGTGATTTGGAAGAAATGTTGTAAAAGAATTTCTGGAAAAAAATAAGTTTTGTACTCCCCTCTTTGTCGCTGGAAAATAATTTCGGTGATGAGTGCACGCATCATCGACATTCATTTTCGAGTTTCAAAGTGGAAATGCCATTGTAGTAGTTTTACTACAGATCTAGTTTGATAAACAAATAAATTTTTTAAAGTTTAAATATGATTGGATATAAAAGTTATGAGTATATATATATATATATTATTTTAAATGATTTGAAATGTAACCCGGCATTTAGTTCTTAAATTTCTATGAATTAGAGATTTCAATTATTGAAATGGAATAAAAATTTTAACTATTTAATAATTGAAACTTCTAAATGAAAATAAGAAATTATATGCTAAGTTATAACTGAAATATACAAGGAATTTGAAATTTGTAACTTGTAAACGAAAAGAATATGAAAATAAGGAATGATAACTATTGAACCTTAAGTTAATTAGAGTAAGTAAGTCAAACTTGTGTAACTTTCAATTGCATTCTTAAAAGCATATATAGATAACTTACCAAATATTAAAAGTTGTAATGTTTAATAAGAAAATGTAATGGAAAATTATACAAGTAAAACTTATGTAAGGGAAGTGTTCAATGATTTACTTTTATAAATAAGAAATTTGATATGAAAATGGTTATAAACTTGAGTTAAAATTGTAATACTACTAATTAAATGAAATAGAAATGAGTACTGTAAGTAAAGGATTTTGAACTTAAGTTAATATTAAAACTATTTATAATTAAAGTAAATAATAAAATGAATGTAATGCAATAAAATAAATTGACATGATATGAATAAATGAAAATGAATTTTTGTAAGTAATAAAGGAAAAATAAATGAAATAAACACTGAATGAATGAATGGGAATAAAATTTTGTAAGATATAAATGTAAGTTAAAGAAATAATCCTTGTATGAATGAAAAGAAAAATAAAAACTGTAAATGTTGTAAAAGAAATTTAATAAGAATAACTCAAGTAAATTGTAAATTATTGTTTGTTTTGGTTTATGGGTTGTTTGGGATAGGATACTTCTAATTGTTTAAGATGTATGAATAATCTATTGAGTTCATCTAAGACTGTTGAGTAAATGGTGCACTCAGTAGTTTATTTGTCATTCTAGGCGGTTAAAAATTTATGAACCCGAACAAACCATTTGTTTGTTTTGTTGTGAATGGATGGTTGATTTCATTGATTTCATATGATGATTGTATGCCGTGGTTGCTAGTGATTATTGTTTATATTGATTTGTTTGTTAGTGGTTGAAACAACTTTGAATACTTTCATTTTATATAATTATTAACTTATTTGGATTATATATGTGAAATACAGGTTATGGAAGCAATTGCTACTGCTTTTGTTTTCATAGAATAAGCGTTAATTGCCCGACAAATAGGTACGTTCTCGGATTACGGTTTTATAGTGACGTTATGTTTTTTTCCGTTGTTGGGTCATATTATTTTTAAATATATGATATATATTGATTATTTTGATATTATTATTTTCTCCTGAGCCTCTCCGTACAAAGGAGACTCTGCCGAAATTTTTCGTGAATTTTGAAATTAGAAAATTTTGAGAAATGTTTTCCAAACCTTATTAATTTGAGGATAAAAGGATTTAATTTTTATAAACTGATATATTTTATTTAAATTATTTAATTTTGAAAATTATTTGTTTATAAATTTAATATTTTGAATAAGATATATTTATTTCTTAATTCTTTCTTTTCCCTTCTTTTTCCTTTTCGGGGACGAAAAGTTTTGAGTGAGGCAGAGTGTAACGACCCGTAATTTTCGATAAATTAAATTTGTTAATTTAATAAGATTTTGGTAATTTAATAGCGAAAGAAAAAAAATTGTAATTTATTTATGAAATAACAACTAAAATGAAAAGTAACAATGTTAATCTAAGTCAATTATTAACAATGTGAATGAAACTCCAATTAATTGAAATAATTTAAAAATGTTTACTTGGCTATAAAGTGAGTATAAGAAAAACAAATGTGAATATTGAATTAATCAATGGATAATATATATAAATTGATGATAATTGAAGGAAATTAGTGTTATATAAGTAATTGTAACATTTGTTTGTTAATAATAACTTATAAGTGTAATTTAACATTAATGGTAACAATTATTATAAGTTAACCATTTATTTAGTCTATTAAATTAAAATTGGTAATCAATTGCAATAAATCTAAATTAAATGTTATATTGGTGTAAGTTAAGGTAATAATTGGAAATAATGTTAATTTTATTCATATTATGACAATTAGTTGAATTAAAAGAATGGAAATAAAGATTTATCAATTTATTGGAATTTAAACTATAATAATTTGATTAATTGCAATTAAATGAAATTTAATATTTAATTATTAAGTAAATAGAAATTAAAATGAAATTGGGAAATATTGATGTACTAAGATATAAACCAATGTTAGTTATATCCTTATTGAAATAAAAGACTTGAATAACAAGGTTTAAAAATTTAATAAATGGATTTTGGAATTTTAATTTATAATTTCTGAGTTTAATGAAATTGAAATTAAACACTGAAATTGATGGATTAATCAACTTTAAATTGACATCTAAATTTATTTAAATTATTGTAAGTGATTAAGAAATCAAAAATGATAGAAGTTGTAAATTATTAAAATTTAAACTGAAAAAGTGATTTGATTAATTTAATATTAATTTATTTAATTAACTGAAATATAGCCGTTTTGGCCACTGACTCGGATTTTGATGAAACCAGTTTCATTGACAGTGAATTATTATAGGATTTCAAGTTTCGTAGTAATCAGACTTGTCGTTTGATCGTACGGGCTCGAAACGCCTAGAAATTAGTTCAATTGAAATCAGTTTGAAATAAGCTGATTTTAACATAACTTCTTCATACGATAGAATTAGGACTTGAAACCTATTCCATTGAATTTGAAATTATCGCAACCATCTATTTTGATATATGGGATGATCCATTTTCGTTCCGTGGACAGAACGGGCTTTTCGGGTAGCTCATCGTTCCAATCCAAATCAAATCTGGTCCGTTCTTTTCTATTTCAACTTCGCCTATAAATAGCTCGTTATAAACCCTAGGTCATTTCTTATTTCTAATATCAGTACGTACAATTTCATTTGCTTCTCTCTTCCCAATGGCTACAAACTCCAATTCCCAAACCCTCAAATTCAATTTCAAAACCAAATCAAAAATTTAAAAATCCTCCAAATATATCGAATTATATATCGATTTGAAGCTCTCGACAAGCGCAAGTCAAATATGTGATTCGTTCTTCGATCTGGGTTGCTGTGTGGCCAGAACTGGGCAATTTAATTTCGACCGTTCATTGGCGTTCGATGATCGTCGTCCGATCGACGAATCAAGGGCACTGGGTTGTAGAGGGCGGCGAGCGTAGTGCATCGGCATGGTTTGTTTGTCGAATCGACGGTTGGATCAACATGATAATTCAACTTAGGGTTCATAAATTAAGGCGGCGGCTATGGGATTATCACCGATCAGCGTCGCGACCTTGGGGGATGAGTGGCAGCAAAGCATGGATGGCCGCAGGTGGCTTGGCGAACGATGGAGGCGGCGCTGAGCTCAAAGCCGAGGTGACACGTATACGGGTTCGTGTGCGTGCGTGACATTGGGTTTCGGCTGTTAGGGTTTCTTGCATGAACGAGGTAGTGACGTGTTAGTTCTGTTTATTATTTTATTTATTTTGTAATTTAAAATCGTAAAACGCTCTAACTCGAATAACTCTTACGTACGAGGTCCGATTCATGCGCGGTTTGATCCGCTGGGATCGTATCGGAATTCCGGACATTTTGACGCTGGTTTGGACGAATTCTGAGATCGTTTGAATTTGGGCCCTAAATTGGATTTAAATTCAAAGGTGAGTGTTTTAACCCACTCACAACTTCTAAAATTTCTTATGTTTGTTAAATTTAATTTATGATGTGATTAGAAATTTAGTTATGACTGATTGGTATATTTTAAATCATCATCTCAGTTAATTCGAATTTATTTGAATTAAATCATTATTTAATTTATCATTGTATATAAATTGCCAATTAAATACCTATTATTGATTATCAGTTCTATATTGATATTTATTGATTGATTTGGATGATGTTTGTAATGGATATTGATTGTTGATATTGGATGAATGGATGTTTTATTTTATATCGTTATATACTGCAAGTTCACTATGGGTTGAAATGATACATACCCGAAGGTTCAATAGATTAAGGAAAAATCGTTATGGGTTGAAATGATAGACTCGAGCGATTTTATGGACTTTATTATTAATTCGGGATTGCATTGAAATGATATATAACCGTAACATTTTAAATTGCGTATTGAAATGATAAATATCCGTACCACTTGACCCTAGGGTAGAGAATTATATACGGACACCGGATTGGTTAAATTAAATGATTTTAAAATCTTTAATTTTTGAGTTGAGTAAAATGATATTTTTAAATAAGAATTTGATTATATAAATTGAATTATTTTGGAAATCAAGTTTATATTGGAATTGGAATTGGTTAAAGGAATTCTTTAAAGGAATAAATTTTAAATTTTAAATTTGAATTTGAAGTATAAGTTTAGTTATCGAAAAAATGACTTATTAAAATGGTTTGAAATATAACTTTGAAATATATTGAAATTGGAGTAATTTAAAGTGATATTTCAAACATGGATTGAAACGATATGAAATTCAATAGTTTATTGAAATGTTAAATTGAAAGGTTTGGAATTTGGTTTGTTGACTTAGAAATTGAAAATGGTCCAAATGCGTTGAAATGAATAGTTTAATTTGATATTAAGTCCAAATTCATGTTTTAATATAAACTATTTCAAAATATATTATTATTTCAAAATTTCTAATTATTAAGATTTTTAAAAGTATTAAACTATTTTAACATGTATTAATTATATTAAATCATTTTAACCTATTTTAAACCATTTAATGTATTTAAACTAATTAATCCGTTTTAACATATATTTAAATCTAATTAATCGAAGCTATTTAATCTATATAATTACATTTAATCTATTTTAAATCTATATTAACTATTTATAACTATTTAAAACTATTTTCATCTAAATTACAAACTAAGTAAAACAAATGGGTTTATATTCAAATTTTCGATTTTTAAAGTGAATGTGTTTAAGCGACATTATAACCTAAGTTGGGACCTAAATAGCTTATTTGGCTTAATATGATAATTTTGAAATGAGAATTTAACCTATTTTGGAAATATGACTTTTGAAAGGAAATATAATTTCGAACTATGATTTCAATGTGATATAATTTCGGAAGTAAGTACTGATTTCGAAAGTAATATGATTTGAATTGAATATGATATTTTGATATCAATTATGAAATGGTTTTGGAAATGTAAAAGAACTATCTGGTGTGTAATAAGCGATTGGTTGTTAAAGAGACTGAGATCGGATATTGTCATACTCTCTTCTAATAACGAAAACCACTTTGACAACTGTGTACGCGGTGGAGATTCCAGAATGAAGTAGGATGGTGGCGACGATCCTAAAGGTATACATACGTGAACCTAACTCCTGTTTGTTAGCATAAGGTGGCTAAAACAGGAGCAATTGACGGGCTAAGTGAAGTTATTCCTCCGATTGGGCACATTCCTTCGATACTATATTCTGATTTGCGATTTTGGTGGCCACCCTCAATTTTTGATTTGGGAGTGTGTTTCGAGGTGGGCGGTAGTAGCTGCTATGCGTTACCACCGGTCCGGAAGTGTAATTGGTATATCTACCCTGGCATTGCCTAGTTGTGTCGTGTCACCTACCCTAGTGTGCCTTCTACGAGTTTGTTTTGCACCATACCTATGGAGTTCCCTCTAACGACGTCTAGTATGGGCGGGATTACGGTACTGTATAGACTATGGGAATATATAAAAATGTGTTAAGGGGGAAAATGTAACGCCTTAGCGCTATTTTAATAGTTTATCTTACTATAGACATATTATAATAGCGTATTGCACTACATAGTAGATAGTTTAACAGATCCTTAGGAGATGTGAATCCCGAACATTTCTTAAGTTATTGCACTCACGTTAGACACTGGATAGGAGATGTCAAACCCCGTAAATATCTCCGACGCCGTTTACACTCATATTTATTTACCGTTGATTTAACTCACATAAGATCTTTTAGTTCTGACTCGAGTGTTTTGTCTTTTCAATTCGCTCGGGTCAGCCTCAGCATTTCAGTATTTGAAGACCTTATTTCTGGAGGACGAAGACGAAGATTTGTACTACTATTATTTACTATATTTATTCCACTGCATTCATACTGTTCCGCTGCATTATTGTTTATCTCTGATATGTGTAACTCTGATCTTTGTATTGTATAAGTATAATCAAATGTTTTGTATACAGCTTCATGAACTGTTATTTGATTATTATATTTTGTCATTCCGCTGCAAGATTCTGTTTGTTTTTTTTTCTTTCTCTGCTTTTTCTTATTCACCCCAATAACAATCCGCCCTTCTGTATGGTTTGAGTCGGCATGTGTGTCTTTTTAAATAGTACAAAAAGGCGGGATGTTACAATATTGAACAACCAAACTTGATGATCAAAGCATACTAAACATCCATTGTAAACATCGTATCATCATCCAAAAATATAATATAAGTAAGAGTTTCTCACCTTCATTGGATATTGACCTTAGGAAAATTTGCTACAGCTTTGCTACTATTGCCTAAAACTCTACGGAATCGAACTGCTGACCTTGAATGGGCTCGGCCTTGACCTTGGATGCTCACGGCCTTGTGTTTGCTTGGTGGTAGGCTCAGCCTTGGCTTTGGGGAGTGGTGACTGTGAGTATTAGAAGAGGATAAGAGGTGATTTGCCTTGGTTTGAAGTGGATTTGATAATATATGTATATTATACTAATTTAATTTATTTTTGAATAAATTTTCTCCATTATTTTCCTAAGCCTATGGAGCCATGAAAGAGCTTGAAAGTGGATGAGAAGATGATAAAAATGTGTGCCTCCATGCATGTGATGATGGTGTGTAAGAGTGAGTTGATGTTTGCTTTTACTAAAGAAAACTCCTTTTGTTTTTTAGTGAAAATATCCTAGACTTTTCTTATATGTATGTGTGTATATATGTATGTATATATATGTATATATATCTTATAGTATGTCAATGTGTGTATGTGACATGTTTGTGCTTGTATATGGATGTGCATAAGAGAACAAACAACATTTCAATGACTTTGAACAACTTCCGTTTGTTAAACCGTTGAGAATCGGGAAACCAATCCCGATCACATTTTCACTTACATTTTAAATTAAATATAAATGTAAAAAAAATTAGAAAATAAATTTCTCATCATTATTAATTAATTAAAATGATCTTATTTGAATTATAAAACCATATAAATCAATATTAACAATTATTTATAATAATTGCTATTATACCGATAAAGCGATATTGATTTTTTTCCTTATATTTTCAAATCAAATATATATCTTTATAAAACTATTGTAAATGATTTTATTAACACTTTATAACTATTTAGAATGAATTATCATCATTTTAAAATAATTATTTGAATAATTATAATAATTATTGAATCATTAAATCTCAATTAAATTTAATAAATCAATTATTAAATATAAGGGCATCGCTGATGATGTCATAAACATATTTTATTTTCAAAAATAAAATAACTGATTTTATTTCATATTCTTGTTCAATTATAAAAAATAAGTGTATGTATCCAGCTCCGTGCACGATATTTTACGATTATAGAGCTGTTTATCGATAAAATGGTTTTCGGCTATTTTATCGGTATTTTTCCAAAGGAAATATTTTTCGGAACATTTTTCCAAAATAGGTTCGTTAATTATCACTAAAAACTTGATTATTTATGAAAAATAATCTATATTGAATATTAAAAATTATTTAAATATTTTTAATTAAAGTGATAAAATTATGGGTCGTTACACTTCCCTAAGTCGTGTAAGGATTTCTCTAGCCTTGGCGGGAAGCCTTTTCTCAGGACGGAACCATACTCACTGACTCGGTTATGGATGAATGGTTGTGACAATATTTTCAACTTGCTAGGACTTGGTGATGATACAAAGAGATAGTTAGCTACTTGGGATTTGAAAGGTGAGGTAGCATGTTGGTAGGAGGTGCTGACAACCGAAGTAGATGAGAATTTTGTTACTTTGAGGTTGTTCAAGACAAGGTTTGAGACAAAGTTCCTTTCTGGTGCTGAAAGAGATCTGTTATTGGAGAATGTTATCCATTTGAAGCAGGGAGAAATGACATTTGGAGAGTATGATAGTCAATTTAATGAGTCAGCCAGATTTGGACTTGAATTAGTGAATACTCAGGAGAAGAAGATAATTAAGTTTGTGAAATGTTTGAATTCACCCTGAGAGAAATAGCATTTAATCATATTCCATATAGAGCGATGTATGAGAGACTAGTGGAGGCAACACTATTTAATTCTTCGAATGGAACTTTGATTAAGGAAACAGAGGGTCGGTAAAAGGGAAAGCACAGAACGCAGAGAAGGCAAGGCAAGAAGCAGGTGGTTACTTGTCATAGATGACAGAAAGTAGGACACATAGCCAAGAACTGTAAGACGAACCTTTCGGGGGGGTAGGTGTTGTAACTGCAATCAAGTGGGACATATAATAAAGGATTGTAAGATAGCCCCAATTCAAAATAAAGTGAGAGTTATAATTATGACCGATTCAGACATATGAAAAAAGGCTGACCAACTTTGAATAGTGAAGGTCAGATAGTGAAGGCATACGCTCTGGATGCTGTTCCAATCTCTAGTAAGGCACCACCATTGGCTCAGGGGAAGGGAAACAGATTGCGATGGAAAATGTGTTGATTTTACCTAATTCTCATATTCATACTTTATTTGACAATGGTGCATCTCATTCATTCGTAGCAAGTGCATCAGTCGATAGTTTGCCCCTAAAACCCGACCTTGTGCATGAATTCATTTAAGTATCAAATCCTATCAGGGGATCGACCAATTTATTAATGTTATACCATAGCTTAAAGTTGGTCATTAGTGGTGTGGAGTTCCTTATGATGCATATGTACTAAAATTTTCAGGGTATAGTTGATTTTTGGAGATTAGATGTCTCACTATTGTATAATGTTGGATTGTGATAGGAGGATGGTTTAACTGAAGAAGGGCGAAGGACTAAATTCGATTCTATGTTGCAAGCCCGTATTTCTATTACAGAGATGTATTTGTATTCACTCAGCATGTTACAAGAAGTGCTATCATTTATACTCAAATTGAAGGATTGTCTAGATGTATTCAAAGAAGTTTCCAATCGCCCTCCCTAAAGATAAACTGAATTTTATATTGATTTCAAGAAAGACGTGGGGTCGGTAGTGATGCCTCTTATGCATATGGATCCAAAGGAAAGAAGAGAATTGGATAAACAAGTTTCGAAATTGTTGTAGAAAGGATTTATTCAGTGGAGTATTTCAGAATATGTTGATTACAAGGAGTGTCTGTCATTTTCGCTACTATGGCAGACGGTTCTGTAAGGTTATATGTTGATTATCGAGAATTAAATAAGCTGACGAAGAAAAAACAACTATCTATTACCCCTCACTAACGACCTCTTCATCCAGTAAGTCGGGAGGAATGTTTTCTCTCGGCTTGATCTAGCAACTGGATTTCACCAGTTGAAAGTTGCTAAAGATTATATCCAGAAGGCCTCTTTTCGTTTATCAAATGAATTGTTTGAGTGGCTGATAATGTCATTTGGATTGACTAATGCTCCGACCTATTTTATGGATTTAATGAGTACCTTATTCCATGAGTAGTTGAGTAAGTTCTTTGCGGTCTTCGTGGATGACATTCTTATCTATTCTAAATGTGAAGAAGAGCATGAAATTCATTTGAGAGAAGTGATTGATGTATTAAGAAGAAATCGGTTAAAGGCTAAGTTCTCTAATTGTCACTTCTAAAGGAAAGAAGTCTGTTTCCTCGGGAATGTAGTATCAATAGATGGTTTCATAGTAGATCTAAGGAAAGTAGCTACATTTAGGGATTAGAAGATACCAAGGAACACTTTAGAGGTCCGTAGCTTTCTTTATTTGGCTGGATTCTATTGGAGTTTATTAAGGAATTTACGAAGATATCGGCACCTCTGAATCATTTCAAAAAGAAGAACATGACTTATACTTGAAGTCCTGAGTGTGAGGCGGCGTTTTTCCGATTGAAGGAATTATCAATGAGTACCCCAGTTTTGGTTATTCCTAATGGTGCCAAACCTTTCACCTTATAACTGATGCATGCGGTACTAGTCTTGGTGTTGTCCATATTGAAGAAAGGAAATTAGTGGAGTATGCGAGTAGGTAGTTTAAGAATCACGAGAAGAATTATCCAATGCATGACTTAGAGTTAGCTATCATTGTATTTTCATTGAAGTCATCGAGGCAGTATTTATTAGGCGAGAGATTCGAGTTATTTACAGATTATAAATCTCTCAAGTATCTATTTTCTCAAAAGAATTTAAATCTAAGACAACAGCGGTGGATGAAGTTCTTGTCCTCGTATGACTTTGGGATTTATTATACTCCAGGAAAATAAAACGTAGTCATTGATGCTTTGAGTAGGAGGCATACTGAGGTGAATTCCATATTGTTAGAGTGGATAAATTTGGAGTTTATATCATATTTTGATTTCCGACCCCAATCGAAATATGTACTTGGATTGTTAGCAGTGATAAAAGTAAGACCTGCATTGAAGGATCATATTGAGTTATGCCAAGGGCAAGGCACACCATTAGTTAGTATAATGGAGAAATTAAGGCACGAGGAATGATCAAGCCATTTGGATCAATACTCCCAAGACTAAAATGGCTATTTGAGGAGAGACGGGAGGCTATGTGTACTACAACTCAAAGAGCTGATAGTGGAAGTCTTTGGTGAGTGTCAACATTCTAGAATGACAATTCATTCAAGAGAAGGAAAAATATATTGAGACGTGAAGAGAATATTCTACTAGCTAGGAACGAAGAGGTAGGTAGCTGAATATGGGCGAAGTGTATGACAAGCCAAAGAGTGAAGGCAGAACAGAAGAAGCCAAGTAGACTATTACTTCTATTAGATGTGTTGTAGTGAAAATGGGAGTGCGTATCTATGGACTTTGTTGATGGATTACCTGGAGTAGAAGAGGAAATGAGAGCATATAGGATATGGTATATCATCTCACGAAGAGCGCGCACTTTATTTCGATAAAAAGTATGAGAATATCAATGACTTTAGCGATAAAGTACATTAAATAAGTGGTCCAACTACATGGAGTTCTAGCCAATATAGTGACTTAGTGAGTGACTGGGATCCACTTTTCATGAGTCAATTATGGAGGATTTTACAGGATGGGTTAGGGAGTAAGTTGATTTTGAGCATGGCATATCGCTTGCAGACCTATAGAAGGATAAAGAAGGTAAACTAGGTGTTAGAGGATTTGTTGAGTGTGTGTATATTGGATTTTGAAGGATCTTGGGAAGATCATCTACCTCTTATGGAGTTCTCATATAATAACAGCTACTAGGTGAGTACAGGCACAACACCATTTGAATCATTATATGGAAAGTCATGTATGTCACCTTTATGTCGCTGGAAGTATACAGATAAGATTATTTCGAGTCCAGATTTGGTTAGAGATACTTCAGAGAAGGTGGAACTCAGATGAAAAGTATGAAAGCTGCATAAGACTGACAAAAATCATATGCAGATAGGAGGGAGAAGATTTGGAATTTGAAGTGAGAGATTTAGTCTTTGTCAAAGTCTCTCTATTGAAGAGGGTGGTAAGATTTGGAAATTTGGGGAAGTTGGCACTCAGATTTGTCGATCCATTTCTAGTGCTAGAGAGGATAGGGAGTTTGACATATAAAGTGGAGCTTCCAAAGAAGATGGTGGGAGTCCATAACGTATTTCATATGTCACATTTGTGGAAATGCATACATGATCCAACGACTGTGATTACACCTAGTAATTTGAGGAAAGAGAATTGGATTCTAAGCTAAGTTCATCCCATAGTCCAACCCAATATCATGGAATGTGGAGTAAAATGAATTAGAAAAAAAGTAGCAAAGATGGTTAGAGTGCAATAGGGTAACGATCTGGTAGGGAGTAGGTGGGAGCTTGAAAAGAAGATGTAGGTTACTCATCCTCAACTCTTTTCCAGTACGTTTTCTGATTTGGTTTGATTTCCTTAGTTTAGTGTAACAAACCGAGATTTTCAACCCTCGAAAATCGACATAAATACGTCCACTGTATAGAATGCCTAGCAATTGAGTGCCAGAAATACCAAATCATTAGGGGTTAAGAAGAAACAGAAACAACAACATAGAATCTCACAATCGCAACGGGACCAAATATAATATATAACAACAGATCTTTATACGAAGAAAACTGTAACTGTCAAAATATATATATACAATCATCAGAGTACAACAATCAATATATCAATATGGACATTTATTACAACTTGTCCTCACCAGTGCTAACTATACAGTCTACACACACAGCGGAATATAATCAAGTACGTGATATTCATCTGGAATCCTCCAACTCGTCTTCTGAGCTCTATAGCATCCTTTCCTGAATCTGTAATACTCGGTCTGACCCGAGCATTAAAATAAAATAACACCCGAGTCAGTCTGGAAAACCAGCGTGAGTAAACACACTCAATTTGAATTATTTAAGTTACCAAAATCCTTTGAAAACAAAGGTACCTCGTAAGACCGCGTCATACATAAACACAACTGTTTTTTACATTACGATAACCAAAACATTTTATAGAAAATCCAGTGATATTATAATAGTGTCTAAGTACAAATACTTATTAAAATAGCTGAAATTGTTAAATAAATTAAATTCCAACATACTAGGCTCTACCATCAAAATCGTAAAGGTTCGTAGTGGTTATTGGATCAAAGTGGTTTTCGGATAATGCAGATATCCAATCCCGGTCTCATCGAATCCAAAACGATAAATTTTTAAAGGCCAAGTGTTTAAAATAACAATTATACAATCACGGTGTCAATATTCACATATGGAAATTCATTCCATATGTTTACTTTATCATGACCTGTCCATCGAAATTAATTCGCTTGTAACCACCACATTTTCTAAAATTCAGAATAGTGATCAGTATAAGTCGATTTACTTCCAATAAAACATGTCAACGTTTTATTCTAACTTCTTTAATTTGTTTGGCCACCTAATGTCATAGACAATAGATAATTGAAATCAATATCTAAAAGCAATCTCAGTCAAACATAGATTCATTAACTTGATCAACGATTTAATATTAAATCAGTTTACAAATCAGACTGGATTGGTTTTAACTTAACTGAGTCGAGTTATATTTAATCCAGATTACTTGTCAATCAAAGAAATTAATTAAAATAATTTATTTTTAGTTAACCTAAAATTGAAACAGATCATTTTGTAATTAACCGATTAATTTACATAAAATTAATTACATAAGAATTTACCTATTTGTTTACTTTCAATTTTATAAATCGTTAAATTTCCACACTGCATAAATCTTGACAACAATAGTTCAGATGGAACTACTCGGCGCTAGGGTCTCGGTATAAAAATCGGCTCGTTATTTGGATTTAAAACGAGTGAAAAAGTAATGTTTTAAACTTATAGATTATTAAATACAAAAATATATTTGGATTTTCTTCTAACCCTCAGCCCAACCACACCCAAACCCGTCCCACTTAAAGAAAAAACTCCAGCCCACAACATTTCTTCTCCTCCTAGTTTTCCTCTCTTCTTCCTCTCTCTTGAAACCGAAACGTGCACAGGGTTGTGCACGAAAAACATGCACATACCCACACACTCTGGCCATCGTTACATGCCGCCGTCCATCCACGCACATAGCCCATGACCAACTCCACACGATCACCCACCTGGAACGCACACCAAAACACTTGTTCGAAATCGAACCACTCGCCCAAACCTGGAATGACATTTCACCACTTAACCGCCTCGCCTTCTTCCTTCACCATCCATCACCGGATCTCGCCCAGAACTTCGCCTCAATCTCCTCTTCCATTTCCCCTTCGTGCGCAACCATCCTCCACTTCCTTTACCACGCCATTACCAAAAACCCGAAACCCAAATCAAACCCACCTTAAACACTAAATCCGCGTCGTCAAGCCACCACGAGCACCTAAAAATCATCACTCCATTTTTCCTTGATTCCCCATCACCCAACACCCCTCTGTGCCAACAGCCTCGCCACGAAATCAACTAGGATGCCGGAATTCGCCATTTTCCCCAATTCCATTCAACTCTACATTTCTCCCTCTTCACCATACTAAAAATCTCCAAACAACTCTTAAAAATCATGTTTTTCGATAACAATTTTAACTATATAATCCGTTCGTTAAACTATGATGGTTGAATTCTTGCCTTAACTAACCTACCTACTGTAATATGGGTTTTTCTTCCTCCATGCTATTCGAAGTTTGATGAAATAATTTTTAAAGCAGTCTATACTCAAAATCAAGCAACCTTCCTTTAGGAATCAAGATTTAAAACTAAGTATATGTTGAGATATAGATTTTACAAAGTCGGAAAGGCTTAACGGGTTTAGACTAAACATGTACAGGGAGTACTTCCTGGAAGATGTACAGGTGACCTTATTCATGTCTCAACACATATACATACACATATACCCATAGAAAACACATATATATTTGATACAAATCAAGATTCAATAAAGATCATAGTTGTTTGTATTTATAAATATGTTAACCAGTACCAAACTCGAGTTGTTTACTCACTCGTTTCTAACAGAGATGAACAACTACTGCCTTGAGTATTCTTCCTTCAAGCTTTCAACCCTTAGCTTACTTTTGTTTTAATGGCAGAACTTTTTTCTTTCTTTCTTAAGTATGAATAAGTGAACCATCCCATATGTTATGTGTATATATAGGAATGGAAAGATTAGTGCAAGCAATGTAAAAACTGAAGCATGGACATGTACAGGTTTCACTTCATATATTTCTTTTCATTTCATTTTCTTAAGCTTTCAACCATTGTGTGCTGATGTGATATTATGAGGTTGATTTGATTTATTGTGTGTGATTTGATTTATTATGGCTTGATTTGATTTTATATGTGAGCTTGATTTTAAGTCTTGAGGGCCTGACTTGATATTGTCATCATGAAGCTCGTATGTGTATATATATCTACATATATATATAGATTTACATATACACTATTTACATTTAGATATATACATATTTATACATATACACTATATTATATTAACATATATACGTATATATACATACTTATATATATTTTTGAACATCATAAAGCTTTGTATATATTTACATATAGATATTTTATCATTAATTTGAAATGGTGAAGTTTACCTACATACATACATACATATATATATATATATATATATATTCCTTATCTAGAAATTTGCTTTTGAAAATTTTGTATAGCTGCCAGAAATATATATTCAGATATTTCCAATATCAGAAAATTTATTTATTCGACTTATAAAAATTAATATTTCAATATTTAAAATTAGTTAATCATTTTTTTCTCATATCGAATTTTATTATTTAAAATTTTATCTAAGTTCATATCCAATAAATTACATTAATAAATCATTAAACCGACCCAAACCGCCACATCACCCGAACCAACCATCAACACCCGTGAACCCAGCAGCACTACCTAGTCCACCACCGAGTCTCCAACCGAACCTGAACCCACTCGCCAACTTCCGAACGCCTAGTTCGCCTATCCGAAGCCTTGCTTCGTACGTCGTCCACTTCGTCGAATCTGTACGCGACAACGTTCCCCAAAGGCTGCAGTCGCATTCTCGTTCTAGTACGTGCATGCGTATCTGAATCTGTATCTTCGTGCTTGCTTTCCAAAGCTGTGAAAGTGAGCGATTTTAAGCTCATGATTAGATTTTCATATTGCAAGTATCCTGCGATTTTTATAAATAATTGTTTGATAAATATGATTGATATTAGGATTGGAAATCATGAATATTCGACGTTGTGATATATGATTGTGCTGAAATAGTTTAAATTATTGATTGAGATCCAAATTGCATGTGAAACTGTTTAACTATGGAAAAACTAAAATATTGGACAACGGTTGATTTAGTGATACCTATCACTTTCATATTGTTGCTGTATGCATTGAACTGGACACCAAAATTTGAATCGGGATATGGGTTGAAATGATAAATACACAAATTATATCACTTGGCCTAGGATAGAAAATTAAATAATAAACACCGATTGGTCAATTAAAATTTATTTTGGATATTTTAATATTTAAAATTGAAATTAAGAAACAATTTGGAAATTTAACATGAATTTGGAATTTAGATTTTACGTTAAAGTTAATATTTAATTTTGGAAATCTATTAAGTTAATTTAGATTTTAAAATGAAATATTAATTGAACTATTTTAAAATTATGAAATTGAATTAAAATAGTTATGTTGAATACTAATGATATTTAAACTCGTTAAGTTAATTATTTGAAATATAATGAAATTTGTTATTTTTGTATATGTAAATTTAATTAAATATTTGATTTAATTAAAAAGAGAATTTTTAATTTTTGGATTAATATATAAAGATTAAACTGAATTGTTTTGATTAAATTTTAATTAAAAGTGTTAAGTAAATCAATTCCGTAGTTTAATTAAATTAATAATAAAACTTTTGTATTTAAAGACATAATTAACTTTATAAATCTGAAGAGTAAATCAATTTAGCAATTTAGCAATTTTGTAAAAGTGAAATATTTATTAAAGTTTGAATCTTTTGATTTTAAATCCAAATTTGTTGAAGTTAAATGGGAATATGCTATTTGAAAATAAGAGATATTTTGATAAAATATCCAATCGGTGTGAAAATGACGTTGGTTATTAAAGAGACCGGGGCCGGATATGGGCATACTCTCTGTCGATACCGGAACCACTTTAATAACTGTGTACGTGGAGTGATGATCCAGAACGAAGTGGTTGGATTTGGCATCCTTTACTGGATTTGAAGAAAGATAACGGTGATGGATTAGTCTGGCACTTGTGCCAATTTGAAATGACTAAAATAGAAGCCGTACCGGCTAAGCGGGCTAGCTACCTCGAGCGGACACACTTCGTTGTTTATTCCATTTGTTACCGATTAGTGATCACCCTTCGATTATGGGAGTGTTGGACCGGTGAGCGGTCATGGCTATGATGCGTTACCACCAGCCGGGAAAGGTAAACTAGTAGTATCTTACCTTGGGCATTGCCTCATGTGCCTTGCCATACTTTTATCCTTATACGAGACCCCTACGATTTTAGTAGAGTGTTGTTGTATCACGACGCATCACTGACTACCGACGTGCTACTGGTGGCGCCAAATGCAAACTGTACGACAATGCTTAAAAACGTGTTAAGAGAGATTAATGTAAAACCTTAACGCTAAGAAAAATATTTACTTTACTGATAGACATTACATATATAGCATATCCTACTATATATATATATATATATATATATATATATATATAATTTGATGGATCCTCAAGAGATGGAAAATCCCGTAACATCTCTTGAGTTACTTTGTACATTTCACTGGAGTTAGACTTACTTTCATGAGAACTTCTAGTCCTGACTCGAGTGTATTGTTTTACTTTATGCTCGGGTGGGCTGAGTATTGCAGTGTGTGAGCAGTGCTTATTTTGGGAGCCGAAGACTTGGTCGAAGAGTCCACTCTATCCAGTATTAGTTATCTATGTTCATTTTGGCTTGTATCAGTAAACGTCTATGTATCTCTAGTATTGTATAATTAAAGTCTAAAACTCTGATGTGTTTTGTGTAGTAGCTTCATGAACTACTATGTATATTATTTATTCCGCAGTTAGATTTTGTATTATTCTGTGTGTGATTTTGTGTTTGATTCTATTTTAAAATCCCAAATTGATAATCAGTCTAATTTGAATGGTTTAAGTTGGACAAGGATGGCTTATTGTCAGCTTAAGTTGTTCGAAAAAGGCGGGTTATCACGGAAAAAAAAGAATGAAACACATGCATGTACGCATGTTATAGATGGGGAGAAGAAGTGGAAACAGATATTGAAGTTGCATGCATTTGGATAAGGAGGGAAGTATAAAGTGGAGTTTGCATGCATGAAGGAGAAGTTGAACGTGCGCAAGTGGAGGTATTTTCACATTTTGGCAACAGACATTTTTTCCACTTTCTCTTCTCATTTAATAATTCAAATATCTTCCTCTATATAAAGATTTAGCCAAAAGTTCCAACAGCAATTTTATTGAGGGGAGGTAGGGCTACACTTTTCGTTCACATTGTTCTCGAAATGGTGGCGCGTGGAGGTCGTGGTGGCCAGAAGTTGCCAACTGGGAAGATGTTGGTCGCGCCTCATAGGGGACGCCGAGCTTGGGATGGTGGTGTCTGTTGCGAAGAAGACGCAGAGTGGAGTTCGTCAAAGCTATCGGCGTGTGATTTAGTGAAGTGAGGAGGGAGAAATGAAGGAAAGAAGGAATCGTTCTTGGTTGTGCATGCATGGCCGAATGTAGTAGCAGGCATTCATGAAAATTTGATGGAAGGAAGGTGTAGGTTGCATGCATAAGTGGGCCTTGGGCCATGCGTATATATTAAGTAAGATTTTAGTTTATTTAAGTTAATATAATTTAGTAAATTATTTGTTAAGTTAAGTTATAGTTTAGTTTATATAAATAAATTAATTAGTTAATTTAGTTTAACTTAGAAAATGAGTTTAGAAAGGAGTACGGTTGTTCTTGGTTCGGGTTTGAACGTGATATTGGGCCGTGCCTTGGGCACTATGCATTATTTGGATGGTAAAATTTTATTTACTTAAGCAAATTAAGTTATTTATTTGTTTAGAAATTTAGTTAGTTTAATTAATTTGTTAAATGAACTTGAGATGATAGCAACAACTTTGGCTTTCGGGTATGGGTAAGTATTTAGTAAGTGAGCCATTGGGCTGTGCATAAGTGTTTTGGTAGGTGGGATTTTATTTAAGTTTAGTTGAATATTTTATTTTATTTAAATTTGTTTAGTTTAAAAGATTTAGAACTTTAAAATTGAATTACTTCCCTACACGGAATCCGTTTAACCCGCGTATTTCGATGTTAGATTCGTGTTAACGAATAGAACACATTAGTAAAATTATTGGATACATTTATGAACTATAAAATAATGATAAATTAGTGATTGAACATAATTACAGTAACATAGTTAAATTGTTATACTTCATTAGTGACATTTATTTAACAGAATTAATCCCCGTTCTAATATTTTATTAATTTATTAATTATATGATGTGTTCGCATTTA
This sequence comes from Allium fistulosum, assembly GCA_030737815.1. Taxonomy (NCBI): domain Eukaryota; kingdom Viridiplantae; phylum Streptophyta; class Magnoliopsida; order Asparagales; family Amaryllidaceae; genus Allium; species Allium fistulosum. The sequence continues at coordinate 356,536,579 of CM060906.1, forward strand.
CTCCCGATTGAATTTGCTTACATAAGAATATATAGTCCTGACTCGAGTGTTTTATTTTTCATTACGCTCGGGTCAGACCGAGTTTTTCAGTTATCGAAGACAGTTATTCTGGAGGACGAAGACGAAGATTTGATATATCATATCTACTATTATTTATTCCACTACTCTATTCTACCGTGTCTATATAAATTATGTAACTCTGATAATTTGTATAACTCTGATTGATATTTATAAGGGATATCAAATGTATATTTGTTAAACAGCTTCATGAACTGTTTATATTATTATTATATTTTGTCGTTCCGCTGCGAGATTATGTTATTGTTTCTTCTTTTCTTCTATCTCTTTAAAAAATAAACCCATTGATAATCTATCTTTTAAACAGTTTGAGTTGGACATGTGTGGTTTATTGTCGACATGAACTGTTCAAAAAGGTGGGTCGTCACATTTAGATTATTCTATAATTAGGATTTGAATGCTTTGGATAATTTGGTTGTTATATTTTATGTTGTTGGATTTCATTCATATAGAGTCTATATGTGCTTATATTAGGGTGTTAAGCATCATGCTTAATATATCATCTACTGCATTCATATAAGTTACATTAGCTGCATTTCTACATTGTAAGTATTGCAACTACAAGTGCATTGCATTATTCATACCTATATGCTATTTATATCATTTATATCTATATATTCTTTGCATAAATTTGATGATATATTTGCTAACTTGGTTGATATATGTTTGATGAGCGAATGTTACATTACATTTTCCATTTCATAGGAATTTCATGACGAAATTCTTTTATGGAGGAGAATGTGACATCCCAAAAAATTGATAAATATTTTATTTGAATATTAATAATATAATAATGCAAAAAACAATTGAATTTAATATGTTAATAAAATATAAAAATAAGGAGGGGCAAAATGGTCATTTTACCAACTTTGGGATTTGGTGACGAAACTAGCGCCATTGCATCGTCTTGTTTTTCTAATCAGCGCAGTATTTTGTTTTACTCATTTAGAGTTTGTATGGAAGAATTGTGGTTGAAACAACGTTGAGTCAATTAGGCGCCAAAAACTGGGAATTTGAATTTGAAAAGAAGTAGACAATTTTCCCTCCATCGATTTAAAAACAAAACACGTACATCCAGTTTTCAGTTTTCAAAACTAACCGCTCCTACCTTCTCTCATCTTCCTCTTAACATACCAAGAATCAAATCACTCTAACTCTCTCTAAACTCAACCAAATTGCACAATACCAACGGCGTTGTGAAGCTATCGGAGGAGGCTACGTACCAGCAATAATTTTGAGACAGAAATCTAAAGTGAGGAGGAGTAGCAAGCTGAACAGTAGAGGTTCAGTGTGACTATCCGCTATTTTTAAAATCTAAAATCAATTACAAACGATGTCAAAATACGCTTACAACTAATTTCAATATTAAAAACAGTGGACCGTGATGGATAAAATTTTAAGTTTTTTGAAAAATGAATAAATTGGGAAACCTCACAGCGGAATCAATCGTCAAAATAAATCAACATCAACTCCATAATAAAATTTATAACATTTATTACATTAATTCCCATTTTAAAACATTAATTATCAATAACTCATGAACAATATAATAACGTATAAAAGAAAATACCAAATCATCTATTCGCGATATAGCCTTTGTCCACCTTTCCATTTCCTCTTTTGCTCCTACCAGCAATTTCATAATTGTAGATGTGTGTTTAATAAGAAGAAAAATGTTTCAACTATGTTTGGACTGCGCCTAACCTTACACACCTCAGCCCAACCTAAGTGATCCAGTGGTTATTGCATATGAAAAGAGTGCATACGTACCCTTTTAGGGGTTAAGCCCATGTAGTCCTATTTCTCGCTCTTCTGCTGCACTGAAATACTTATTAATACATTACAACCATTGCAGCCATGCAACCATTGTAGCTAATCAAAACGGTAAAATCAAAAAATAGTATTCCTACTCATCCATCTCAACAAATCATCATATGAAGTAAAAGTAGCAATATAATAATAGCACACAACCATCAATCATCGACAACATTCGGTGCTAATCCCAATCATCAAGCAAGAAGATAACAACGCAAATTCACTTACATATGAACTAATCATCCTTTGTAGTGACACATCACTAATGTAAGTATAAACCATAAATGTGTGCTAATCATCTCATAAACTAGCACAAATCAATCATCAAATGTGTACTAATCTGATCATCATTAATGACACAACATCCATCATCAAATTACAATAATTAACTACCCATCAACTAGTAGTTATAACGGAAAAATATAGCACTCTCATCAAAATGTGATATCATCATCAGACATCAAACATATACGATAGTTACAACTAACAATCAATCGGACATTCAATAACCATCAAAATAATATTTGCAACCACTATTCTTTTAAGTATAAAAGTCGTTTTGTTATTGTTTATTATAAAATCTTTTTTATTTTATTCATCCCAAAAATAATAACAATAATACTTTTTTTATTATAAACACTATAAAATCTATCATTTCACTATTTACACAAAACTAGACTAATTTCACTAAAGTTCACATTATTATTATTTAAAGTCTCATTCTATTTTTATAAATAATAAACTCCTTAAATATTTATTTAAAATACAATTTCAGTTATTATTTATGAAATTTCTCATAAATTCATAAACAATGTCCTTGTTTAATTCCATAAGGGCAATATATTAAATTATTAATTAAATAATATAATTAAGCGTGCACTGTACCTTTCAATACCCAACTCCTCCTTCTAGCCATACCTTTGATAGCCAACGCACACCACCATCGGCTGCTTGGAGCTGCCGCATCACCAGCGAAGGACCCCTCCCCTCCTCCCCGCGACTAGCTGCACCTCCTCACCACCTTCGACCGCCCATAGCCACCACCCGTTGCTTGGAATTCTGAGGCTTCATCAGCCAAATTCTAGCTCTTCGATGACCTATTCAGAATATCGAAACCAAATCCGAGTTTGTATGGTCGAGCTCTACCTGATTGTGCCGCCAATTTCATCCATTACTGCCTAAAGAGAAAATACCCCAATTGGGAACCCTAATTTGTCGGCAGTGAGCTTTGACCACATTTTTCCATTTGCACGAATTCTTTGACACCAAACAAACACTTACCATTGATTCCATTCTTTGAGAGATTCGCAACAGTATATTATTTGATGGTATTCGAACACTTTGATTTAAAACAAATTGTAATTAGAGATAATCATCTACCATTAGTAGGTGTTATAGAAATTTTGAGATTAGGGAAGAAAACTAAAGGTAGAGGTGACAACTAGGGTTTTGTTGCCTCACTTATATAGTTGTTAGGCTGAGTTAAGGGTTGTGTATCCAGTTTGACCCGAAACAGCTACATACGCTATTTAAACACTGTAACACCTCTATTTCCCATAACGTAACTCCAAATATATCAAAATTATATATCAAATTGATCGGCTCGGAAAGACCTTCACAACAATTATAAATACTACACCCAATTCACTCTTCTATTAAAAATTTCTTTTTAATTACTTTAACATTGCGTTAAATTTTCGGGTTATTACAATCTCCGCTTAACAGAATTATGCCCCCGTAGTTTCCCCAAATACAACTTTCAACCAAAATTGATAAATTATTGGTCTACTCACTAGATATTAGGTGAAACACTAATTACAAAGTTGTATAAGACCATATAACATTAATAATGATCCAGTCAAATTCATCTACAAACTGAATTGTAAATTACTACCCACACATACTATAGCAACACACACTTTCTTAACCATGCAATCTAAGCTATAGTATGTAAAATAACATTTCATTAATATGGGTAAAAAAATATCAACCATAGATTAATTCATCTCATGCATTTCAATAATTTAACCATAATTGACTATAATTAAAGTTCACAACAAAAAGGATGATCCAAACATGCATTTGCCATAAATGAATAAACATAAATAGATAATCAGCATAGCTCATCCAAATAAACACACATATTCGAAATATGGCATTGCCACTATACAAACCTATCAACCAATAACATGTGTGCGTTAATTTCTATGCCAACTATTCCCATCATAATACGTATTCCCTTAAAACTCTTGATGATCTTCTCCATAGTGTCATCCTCAAGCTATTTGTGTGCCATTTCATACCTATATCATCTGCAATATTATATGTCTATTATCACATCCTCAAAATATTAAGTCTCTAGTCATGGCTACACTCTTTAAATGATTTGATCATTCATTTGTGCTTCAACTGCATCGATATTTGAATCACTTGCATGCTTTGGATATATGATGACTGACCATTCCTCTACCATGGATTATTGGAAAAATCAAGGTTTTCAGTGTAGTCGCCCACCAACCCGAAGCTGACACTAGATCCATTCCATCGATGTAGGGTATATGGATCCATTCCTCTGATTCTGTAACACCCTGCTTCGGCACTCTTGTTGAAGTCGAGGATGCTACATCCAAATCATGGTGCTATCACAATTGTGTCACAACTTAACAAGAGTACATCGGAATATAAAATCATTCAGAGTACATGATTTATGTGGAAGTAGTATTATACATTCATATCTTCATACAACATGATTACATAAGATTCACAAGTTTACCCATCACATAATTAAACATATAAGTACATATAAAGGATGATATACATAATATAAGTCTTCACTTCACTGCATCCATCTAACTTCTAAGGTTGAACCACTAACCATCGAAAACTAAAATGTTTAAGTGTAGCATCATGAGCAATACAAACTCAGTGAGATAGCTATCTAATCTATAGTTTCATGTCATGTCATAATGGGTTGTATTATAAGAATTTTCAAGTTTTATCATAGAATTATTTCTTCGAGATAATACTATGTCAAAGTTCATGATGATGTTCAAGATAAATTTTCCAATATTATCTATGAATAAACCAAACAAATTTTCAATAATAATTTTGGTATGAAATTTCTTTTTATCATAACCAAGATCATATTCATTAAAACCCACATTGGCACTCAGTCTACTTCAAGTGAATCTAAACTGCACAATCAATTTTGATTAGATGCACTTAGTCTACTTCACATGGATCTAAAATACACACTCAGTTTGGATTAGATATACTTAATCTACTTCACATGATTCTAAACCGCACACTCAGTTTGGATTAGATCCTACGATTTTTTATCTTATTCGGGCCGACATCCGAATACCAAGTTAGGACGTACTCTACTTGTTGTAGTACCAAAATATACCATAGTGTAATAGTGCACTACCCAAGATCTATTTTCTTATACTGCATACCCGAAGGTAACCATCAATATGATCCATTCAAAAACTCTTGCATAAGCATAAGCAAAGTATTCTATCAAAATACTTAATATTTTTTAATTTTCTTCTAATATAGGTAACTCTTTTCTTTAGAAAAACCTAAACTTTCAATTTAGAAAATCTTTTAGAAGGTATTAAGCCTGAGAGTTTTAGCCAACAAACTATCTTTCCAAATCATTTGAGGGATCTCAAAATTATTACATGAGTCAAACGTTATGGTGCATATACTAAAGATATTTAATTTGAATTACAAATTCTATCCAAAAACATAAGTGACTTTGCAATAGTTTTTAAGATAGTAACTTTTCGAAATTTACAAAGTGTATATAAAAAAGTTGTGGATATTTAATTTATCTTTCCAATAATACAAATTTCAATAAAATCCATTCATTAAGTCAAAAGTTATGGTCAATATACAACAAGGTATTTTTGGATGGTCATCCTGTTATTTTCTACTAGAGAATATGCCTGACTTTGCAACTCGATTTCAATTGTGGAATCTTTTGAATTTGGGAAAGGCATATAGATGAAAGATGTAGATCTTTGAATTAGATTTTTGGAACATTAAAGAATACTAAAATCTATCTAGACTAGCAAAAGTCATGGTCAAATTACTGAGGGATGTTAGATCAATTCCAAGCTATTACTATCAATATTAAACATTTTTTGTTATCACATCATGAAATAACATGAACCATATACTTAAATAGTTTTGCTCACCAAAATGTTATGTGAATGTAGTCTTTTATTCAGTCTTCTAGATTCTCTTTATTTTTCCTTAGCTTTGCATGCGTTAACTAAATTTATTTTTATGATGGAAAATTTTTAAAACTAAGAGAAGAGATGTAAAGTGATTTAGGAGAAGAAGTGCTTTTCTACTTTTCTCAAATGGAGAGAATGCTCCCTTATTTATAAGTGTAATGTTTTTCATTTAGTATCCTTAATAATCTTATTTGCAACAAAGCCACTCCTTTCATCTTAACCCATTTAATTCCTTCCATCATAAGCCACTTACTTCATTCGATCTCAAGCCACCTAACTCCTTCCATCTCAAGCTCCTTCTTAAGTTCACAAATGTATGCATGTGATAAATTTAGGTAATACATAAGCTTATTTACACTTGTTATTTTGTACATAGGAACATTCCTTTCTTTATTACTTTATATACCTCACATACATGTATATAAATATAAATGCCATTGGTTTTGTATACAAAAGCGCATATATATATATATATGTATGTATGTATGTATGTATGTATGTATGAATATATATATATATGTGTGTGTATTTGTACATGTTTATAAGCCACTTACGTCTTTCGATCTCAAGCCACCTAACACCTTCCATCTCAAGCTCCTTCTTAAGTTCACAAATGTATGCATGTGATAAATTTAGGTAATACATAAGCTTATTTACACTTTTTATTTTGTACATAGGAACATTCTTTTCTTTATTACTTTATATACCTCACATACATGTATATAAATATAAATGCCATTGGTTTTGTATACAAAAGCATATATATGTATGTATGTATGTATGTATGTATGTATGTATGTATGTATGTATGTATGTATGTATTTGTGTATATTTGTACATGTATACTTAAGTTGTTTCTGTGCACACTGATATATTTTGATTTAACTTTTACATATGATCATCATACAAATTTCTACAAAGTTCTCATACCTGATATTCAAGTCAAGTCGTTAAAATCCACCACCCTTATAGAAAGATTTCATCCTCGAAATCTAAGTTTCAAACAATTTTGAGTAATCTCTACAGATTTTTGACTCAACTTCCCAGGATGCTTTGTCTTCATTACGATGGTTCCACTGTACATTTACTAAGGAAATTTCCTTTGTCCATAACTTCTTAACTTTCGTATCAAAAATTTGAACTGGTCTTTCAATGTACTTGGTACCCTTTTTAACTTCAATGTCACTTAAATCAATCACATAAGATGGATAAGGAATATATTTCCACAACATTGATATATGAGAAACATCATGAATATATAATAATTTCTTTGGTAAATCGAGTTGGTATGCAACCTTACCAACTATTTGGTATTATGGAATTGTACAATAAATCTGGGTGATAACTTTGTCCTTTTCTTTCCAAATCGTATCACCCCTCATACCGAAGAAACCTTTAGAAGAACTTGATCTCCTACTTCGAATTCCAAATTCTTTCTTCTATGATCCGCATAACTCTTTTGTCTACATTGGGCAGCTTGTAATCATTCCCTTATAATTGAATTTTTCCCCGTTGTTTCTTTTATTAAATTTGGACCGAGAAGTTCGTTGTCACCAACTTCTGCCCAACATACTAGTGAATGACAAGGTCTTCCATATAGAGCTTCATATGGGGCCATACCAATACTTGCATGATAACTATTGTTATATGCAAATTCAATTAATGGAATGTGAGTTTTTCATGTGTTTTCAAATTCTATTATACAAGATTTTAACATATCTTCTATGACACAGTTTACCCTTTCAGTCCATCCATCTGATTGAGGATGAAAGGCAATGCTTAGGTTCAGTGATTTACCCATTGATTTTCGGAGACTTCTCCAAAATCTTAAGGTGAATTATGAGTCTTTATCTGAAATAATGGTTACTAGTATACCATGTATTCAAATAATTTCTTTTAGGTAGATTCTACTCAGTTTTTCCATTGAGTAGGTCATGTTGTAAGGTATGTAATGTGCTGACTTTGTTAAACGACCTACCACTACCCATATCACATCATGACCTTGCTTTCTCATTGTTAATCCAATGATAAAGTTCATTGTTATATGTTTCCATTTCCATTCAGCGATAGGAAGTGGTTGTAGAAGTCCCGCTGGTCATTGTTGCTCAACTTTTATTTGTTGGCATGTAAAAGATCTTGCCACAAATTCAACAACATCCTTTTTTATTCCATTCCACCAAAATTGATGCTTAAGATCAATAAACATCCTTTTTCTTTTGGGGTGCACTATGATCCTTGAGGGATGCGCTTCACTTAGAATTTCATTCTTCAATTCAGCTTGATTTGGAACACAATGTCAATTACTGAATCTAATACCTCCATCTTTACCAAGTTCCAATCTGCAGGTTCTTTATCTATAATCTTCATATATAATTCTTTCAACTCTTTGTCTTATTGTTGGGCCTATATGACTCTACTTACTAGAGTTGGCTGAATAATAGAACTACATAAAATTGCTACCTTATTAACCACTGCTCCATTAGTCATCCTTATCCAAGCATTCATTTCAGCTAGGGTGTCTAAAACTATCTATTCTCTTGTCATTAGATGGGCTACTAGATGATATGATTTTCAACTTAATGCATCCGCAACTATGTTCGTTTTTCCTGGATGATAATGCTATGTAAAGTCATAGTCCTTTAGAAATTCCAACCATATCCTTTGTCTTATATTTAATTCCTTTAGAGAGGACAAATATTTTAAACTCTTATGGTCTGAATAAACATGGAATTGTTCCCCATATAGATAATGCCTTTAAACTTTTAAAGCAAATACAACTACGACCAATTCCAAGTCATGAGTTGGATAATTGATGTAACAACTAAGGATTTTATTGCTTTGATTGAGAATATTTAATTAATTTTAAATAATTAAATAATTATTTTATAAGCTTAAATAACTCATTTTTATTATTTAATAATGATAGTTAATTTATTTTGACAATTTATTTACAAAAATAAGTAGTTTTGAGAAAAATTGAAAATGTGACCGAAAATCGTTTTTCGGATTTTCGACTTGTCATCGAACGAAAGTTGTTGTAACTTTGTTGCATACATATGCACACATATTAACAATATATAATAACAAGGAAAATATTACCAAAGGGAATAATAAAGTAAAGAGTTCTCAAGTACTTATAAAAAGTAATTAATTAAGGTAATAAAGTAAGGAAGCTTTTCTTTCTTATTTTAAGTGCTAAAGTACTAAAGTACATAAATTTGAGTGCATTAGTAAAAAGGGAATGAAGTTTTATCATGAAAGCATGTACTTGCATTGGAAAGGAGGAAAGGTGTATGGAAAAGTAAGGGTATATGAGTAATTTTGTGAAGGGGTTGTCAAGTTATTTTGGCAAAGGTAAGGAGTGTAATTTGCCATTTTTCAAAGTCTATATAAGTGCGCACATACCTATTCAATTCCACTTTGCTTTTCTTCTGCTTTTTCTCCTTCTTGTTTTCTTACTTCTTCTCTCTATTCTTTCTTCCATTTCCTAAGAACAATCAAAGCAAAACAACTTCTTTTCTCCTTCAAACTTTAATATACGCCTTAGATCAACAAAGCTAACACCACTACCATCACAAAGATGTAAACTTTATCATCAAATCCCACCTTTTCTACCTAGGCTGGGCACTATAAGGGGTTTAAGGGGCATGGGTGTGAGCTATCGGGGGCTAGGGAAAGGCATGGTCGAGCTTGCAAGGAGAGGAAGTAATGTGGAGGTGTTTATTTGCTTGTAGGATGAAGTGTTAGCACATTGTAAAAGCTTGGTCGAGAATCAAAGTGAGATATCTCACTTTAAAGACAAATATTTATAAAATATAAGTTATTGTATGTTGTTTATACTTTTGAACATTGCTTGTTTCGATTTGATTTCCGCTTGAAAGCGAATGACATAAATAATTATTGTTTTGCAGGGAACTAAAGCAAAGGAAGTCGGAGTGCTCAATATCGAATATGTCGCTGTGGAAGCACTTCGAAGAATAGAAATTTTATAGAGGGATCCTAAAGGGCTCCTCACATTGTTGATTTTCATTTACATATATTCTTGTTTATGTAAATGTTTGTGCATGTGGAAAGTGAATGTTGCATAGTATAGTCGACCAACTTGTTGTTAGTTTTGCGACATTGAAATCCTGCGCTTTATTTTAAGTAGTTTACCACTTTGTTTTCTAAATGTATTTTGAAATGTTTTCCAAACTTTACTTTTGTTTTCAAACCATTTTGCAAAGGTATGGCGTGGTTTATAATATAGAAAGAAAATGGACTTTAAATGTAACAACCCGCATATTTTATGATTGTATATATAAATGTTTTGTTTAAATATAGCATCGTTAATCGAATTAAAGTCCGATAAGCTACTTTTTATAAACAGTTGAATTGGGACTCAAGACCACTTCCATTGAGTCCAAAATGACGTTTACAACTTTTTTGAGTATAAACATCGATATGTTTGGAGTTGAGTAGAATTTGCTATTTTTCTACATGGGCTTTGGGTTTGGGTTACAGCCCATTAACCCATCTTAATACCCTAACTCAGCCCCCCTTCTCATTTTATTCTCATTTTCCTAATACATTCAAGCTTAAGAAAAAATGCGTAGAGGAATGGGAAATTAGAAATTCCAAGCCCTAGTTTCCTTTGCAAATTCAAGTTCTAGCTCCAAAATCTAAGAGAAGCTTAGGTAAGCATCCTCTTCATCTTCTCTATCTCGTTTCCTCTTTAATTTCAGAAGTTTCCTAAACCCTAACTTAGGGAATGTTTTTCTTTTGAGCCTAGATTGAAGCTTCTTGGGTTAAAATTGAAGAGTGATTGTTCTTGCCTTGCTATATAGCTTCTCTCTTGTGTTTTTGGGTTTAAAGGTGAGTTCTTTAACTCACATCTACGTTTATAGCTATCATTGCTGTTAGGTATGAATTCCTAACATTTGTGCATATTCATTTGCTTTTGATTTGAATTGATTTGGTGAATTTTCCAAATTTTGGTGTTTTGGTCCAATCTTATGAAAATGATGTTTGGACATTGATGTTCGGGGTGTATCGAAGAGCCTATAAGGCTGGGTTGTCGCTTGGCGTAAATCCTTAGTCGTCGTTGCTCGTCCGATCGCCCCCGATACGTTTTGGCCACTTTGGCCTCGGCAAAATGTTGCCCAGACCAGGTGACCAGACGTCTGGTGATTAAGTCCAGACGTCTGGTTTGGACCTGGAGAGAAAAATGTATGCACGCAGATTATAAAAAAATGCCAGAGACTAATTCCAAACGTCTGAAATTCAAGATCAGACGTCTGGATGAGTCTCAAACGTCTGACTTGAAGTTTTCAGACGTCTGGGGGTTCTTTGGATAATTTCCAGAGAACGAAACCAGACGTCTGGATTCTAAACTAGACGTCTGGCCATGGCTTAGACGTCTGTTTTGGCTATTCCAGACGTCTGGGTGGCTTTCTAAACTATTTTTCAGAAAACAAATCCAGACGTCTGGAAATGTTTATTTTTGCCTATTAAGGCTGTTTTGTGTGGATTTCTTATTCTAATCGATTTTTGTTGATCCGAATAGTTGTTATCACTTATTATCGACTTTGATGACTTCTTTCCTTGGACTTTTGGGAATATCCATTTGATGGATTTAATATCGATTTTTATGGATTTGATTCACGTCTTCGAATGCGAATCTTTGGTGATTGATTGTTTTTAGAATCATTTTTTGTGGTTTGTCACTTTCAAATACAAAGGTTTCTATACTAGTAGTAACTATTCAAACTCTTACACAAAGATGATTTCAACTCCATTTTTAATACAAAGCTCGTTTATAAAACCGTTTTCCAACCTATTAGTACATACAAACCTTTACCTCATTCGTATGAGAAATCTAATTAAACGGCTTAGTAAAACAAGTGGTATGAAACGCTTGCGTTTACTTCGTCGGTTAATTATTGGACTTGTTCGATTGAACTCTTGTGACAATTTTCGAGTGGAAATCTACAATCTGTTCGTAAATATTTAAGTTAAGCTAGTGGTTATGGGACATGAAGCTAAACTCATTTATTTACTAGCTTAGTGTGGTTCACACTTTTTATTAATCAATGCCGATCATTTTGTGATTTAGACTAGCGATGTGCGATGTCTATTTGTTTGTGTGGGGACTAAAATCCCCATTTGTGGAACTTCGGTTCAAATTTGGCGGGGTAGTGACCCGTGGTCTTCGGGCCGTTTGTGGAGCTTCGGCTCAAAATTGATGGTTAGCGACCATGGAATAGCGTTCCGTTTGTGATACACGTGTTGGTGAGTTTTCATGCTCCCGTTTGTGATAGGCCTCCCCCTATGTGATTTCTGGATTTCTAGTTGATGATTTCTAGAATTTGTGTTTCACCTCTTTTTATGATTGGCAATGCTATGTTTGTCAATATTTGGGGTTTGGTGAATAAAATAAAAAATATGACATTCTTTTTGGTGCTTTGAGATTCTTGAGATATTGTATGATTTTGTTGTTGTTTAAAGTATTCTTGTCACAATATGACATCATTGTTATCATACGTTTTTGTTATATCTCTTCTTATACCTCATTTTATATATGATAATTATAGCTAGACTATCCGTTTATTATTTTCTTCTTAAATAATACTCGGGTCAGACCGAGATGTTACAGGTGCTTCCGCTTGACTTCTTACCAGGGATTACCATCTGATTTTTTGGCTAACTGCTTTAGATTAGTAGTTTTTGGTTATTATACATTTGAGATATGGACTCCTTGATGTATAATTATTCTTTGTCCAGCACTTGTACCTATTCTTTTGTGATGTAGTGGATCTTATTTTACCACTACTTTGATGTACACTTTTATGTGTTATATTCATATCTGATTCCGCCTTTGTGATATGAATATCTGTGACTGATTTGTGTTATGTTTATTTCTATATTTGTTCCGAAGGCCTCATAGACACTATGTGGTAGCTTTGAGTTTGTATTTGATATGTCGGATTTCCTCTTGAAATGACCTGTAAGTTATATTATCTGACATATCGGTACTCGCACAAAGCAATTACACTAATGGTCGCTCCTCAACAGCCTTATTCTTCGTGCTAGTCGACGGCATTACCTCGTAGTGTCCTTGGCCAGTGTGAGTATAGAGGTGGGGCGTCACAGCTTTGTATCAGAGCCAAACTTCGGAACAATGTAGAATAATCTAGCAAGGATCATTGTCCTAAGTCTTTCTTAGGAATCATGCCATAGGATTTAATTCGAGTCTTCCTACCGTTCTATCCTATATTCTTTATGATGCCTTGTTTTATCAATCAAATTTGTTTGATATTCATTTTGTGAATAACCTTTTTCCTCTTCTTTCTTTCTTAAAGAAGAGAAATGGTTAGACCACGTCGTCCCAGCGCCGGTCAATCCAGTGCTACTCCTTAGGACGGAGTATTTATGTTTGCTCAGCAACTTCTAGATCTTGTGAGAAATGCTCAAACTATCGGACCCACTCCAGAGCCTATTCATCCTAAATCTGGGTTTGCACGCTTGTGCAGTGATTACACCAACTTGGGTGGAAAGCCTTTCAAGGGTTCCGAGAGCATTATAGAAGTCTAAGCCTGGCTTAGAACATGCGATCGCATCTTTTCCCGCATGAATCTTATTGACCTACATCGAGTCCAAGTGGCTTCTAGCATGCTCTAAGAAAGATCATTAGACTAGTATGAGCTTCTGATCTCTGAAATTATTGAAGCGGATCTTACTTGGGGGCAATTCCGGGAAAGAGTCGAGTTAAAATTTGTGCCAGAAGCTGAAAAAGTATCTCTAGCTTGACGCTTCATTGACCTTGTTCAAGGTGAATCTTCCGTGACGGACTACGTCGCTTCTTTCGAATCTCTATCTAAATAAGGGGTCGAGTATATTAATACCCCATTGAAGAAAAATCAGAGATTTTTCTAAGGGTTGAATAAGAACCTCAAAAATCCATTACTTCTAAAACTAGAAGTTTCTTTTGATCAACTTGTTGATATCGCTCTTTGACTCGAAGAGGTCGATAAAGAAAGTGATGTTGAAGTTGGGAGTGCCAAGCCGAACTTCAACAACAACAAGAAGAGGCCTAATAAGTTCAAAGGTCCTAATCCTAACAAGAAAGGGAAGCAAGCAACTTCAGTAGCAAATACTCTTACCTCTCATCGTGGAGAATGTTACAATTGTGGTTCTAAGGACCATTATGCAAACAAGTGTCTGAAGTCTCTTTCTTGCCGCTATTGCAAGAGTTCGGGTCATACTATATCTTTGTGTCCCAAACTTCAAAGCAAAAAGGAAGGCAAGTTAAACGTTGTGCAAGCCCCTACTAGCACTTCTCGTGGTCAAGGTATTTCTCACTCTATCCTTGATGGCATTACTATATTTCGTGATTTTCCTATTCGAGTTCCTTTTGATACGGGTGCATCTCACTCTTTTATATCAAAAGAACTTGTTGATGCTTTGTCTTTAAATGTTATTGGCTTGATGACTTCATTGAGAATTGCGAATCCGGTTGGTGGATCCGCAACACTCAGTTTACTTTGTAAAGATGTCGAAATTATTTTATGTGATTATGCTTTACGAGCTGATTTGCATGTTATGCGTTACCATGGTTTCGGAATGATTTTGGGAATGGATTGGCTTAACCGTTATGAAGCCCATATCTTATGTCCTGAGCGGACTATATATCTTCGACATCCTCAATCTGTTAAGCAGATTTCTCTTGTTCTTAAAGATTCAGATTCCAATTCGAAAGCATCCTTGTATTCTCTAAATCCTCATGATGACGATAATGATGATGAGGAAGATGTTATTTCTCTCATTCACATTGTTCGTTAATTTCCCGATATATTTGAGCCCATTTTAGGATTACCACCTAAGCGAGCAATTGAGTTCAGAATTAATCTAATCCCAGGAGCTCTACCTATTACTCGTCCTCCTTATCGTATGTCCAATAAGGAGATTGAGGAGATACGTAAACAATTATCCGAATTGGAAGCGAAGCAATTTATTCAATCTAGTTCCTCTCCATGGGGAGCTTCAGCTATTTTTGTGAATAAATCTGATGGTACACTTAGGCTTTGCGTCGACTACCGTAAGCTTAACGATCTCACCATCAAGAATAAATATCCCTTACCTCGGATTGATGATTTATTCGACCAACTTAGTGGCGCTACAGTCTTTTCACAGTTAGACTTAGCAACCGGTTTTCATCAACTCCGTATTGCAAAGGATAGTATTCCTTTGACATCGTTCCATACTCGTTATGGATCTTTTGAATGGCTTGTTATGCCATTTGGTTTGACGAATGCTCCAGCTTATTTCGTTGACCTTATGAATCGAGTTTTCAAAGACTTCCTCGATCGATTTGTTATTATATTTATAGATGATATTCTTATTTATTCTAAAACCAAGGAAGAGCATGAAAATCATCTTCGGATTGTGTTGGAAACTCTTAGGAGCAACCAATTGAAAGCAAAATTTTCTAAATGCCACTTTTGGCAATCTCGTATGAAATTTTTGGGGCATATTATTTCTGAATCCGGAATTTCCGTGGATCCTTCAAATATTGAAGCGATTCAAAATTGGAAGAGACCGGAGAGTGTGACGGAAATTCGTAGCTTTCTCGGATTGGCGGGCTATTACCGTCGGTTCATAAAAGACTTTTCTAAAATTTCCGTACCTCTTACTAATTTGACTAAGAAGGGAGTTAAATACATTTGGTCAGGCAAATGTGAAGCTACATTTCAAAAATTAAAAGAACTCCTTTTCGATGCTCCTATTCTTGTGATTCCCGATGGGAACCAAGACTTTGTTGTTTACACCGATGCTAGTCGTGTTGGTTTGGGAGCCGTTCTCATGCAAAGGGAACGTGTTATCGCTTATGCTTCTAGGCAATTAAAGCCTGCCGAGACTAGATATGTCACTCATGATTTAGAGCTCGCGGCTATTGTTTTTGCCCTTAGAATTTGGCATCATTATCTTTTGGGAGAGAAATTTGTTCTCTACACCGATCACAAATCATTGAAGTATTTATTTTCTCAAAAGGAACTTAATTTGCGTCAACAACGTTGGCTCGAGTTCCTTGCATCTTATGATCTTGATATTCTTTATACTCCCGGAAAGGGAAATCTTGTTGCCGATACCCTTAGTCGTAAGCAACAAGCGGTTGTTTCTATGATGATATCCGAGTGGAATGATCTCGCGACTTTATCCACTTGTGAGATTCGAGATCGTGAATCCAATTCATGTTCATCTCTTGTTTTATGTAGCCTTGAGGCTCATCCTTCTCTTTTAAACCGCATTCTTGAAGCTCAAAAGCATGATCCCGAATTGGTTCTTCTTTGCCAAAGTTGTAGAGATAAAATTGAAATTGAAGGTTTGAAAGACTGTGATATTGATGCTCGTGGCGGTATTAGAAAATTTGGTAGATATATTGTGCCAAATATTATTGATCTTCGTAAAGACATTTTAGAAGATTCTCATCGTTCTAAATTTACCATTCATCCCGGTAGTAGTAAAATGTATGCGGATATGAAGCGACTTTATTATTGGGATGGAATGAAATCTGATATTGCTAGCTTCGTTAAGCGTTGCATGACTTGCCAACTCGTTAAGGACGAGCATCAAAGGCCCGGTGGGTTATTGCAACCTTTGGAAATTCTAATATGGAAGTGGGATCAAATTTCCATGGACTTTATTGACGGTCTTCCCCGTTCTCGTTCGGGCCATGATAGCCTATGGGTGATAGTAGATAGACTTACAAAATCCGCTCATTTTCTTCCCGTTCGGTCCAATCGGACCGTACCTATTTTGGCTAAACTCTATGTCAAGGAAATCGTTAAATTGCATGGAGTCCCTACTTCCATTGTTAGTGATCGTGATCCATTGTTTACTAGTGGATTTTGGAAAGGTCTTCAAAAAGCTTTGGGAACAAAGCTTAATTTTATCACCGCTTATCATCCTTAGTCCGATGGACAAACCGAGCGTGTGAATCAAACTCTTGAAGATCTCCTTCGTGCTTGTGTTCTTGATTTTGGTGGAAGCTGGGAAGATCATATTTCTCTTGTTGAGTTTTCCTATAATAATAGCTTCCAATCTAGTATTGGTATGGCACCTTTCGAGGCACTATACGGAAGGCCATGCCGATCTCCTTCGTGTTGGCTCGAAGCCGGTGAGAAGCTAGTTTTAGGTCCAGATTTTATTCGTGATGCCATAGAGAAGATTGACCTTATTCGTCATAGGATGAAAGAAGCTCAAAGTAGACAAAAATCCTATGCCGATAACCGAAGAAGGAAATTAGAATTTTCTGTGGGATATTTGGTGTTCATTCGTGTTTCACCTATGAAGGGTGTTGTTCGTTTCAGTCGATCGGGAAAATTAGCACCTCGTTATATTGGTCCATTTCCCATCACCGAACGCATTGGTTCCGTGGCTTATCGCCTTTTATTACCGGCTCAGTTTTCTGCTATTCATGACGTATTCCACGTCTCTCAATTACGGAAATGCCTTCGAGATTCCGATTCTGTTCTTGAGCCCGGTGTTATTAAAGAAATTAAAGTTTCGCCTAATTTGACTTATGAGCAACATCCTATTCGTATCATTGCTTCGGAGGTTAAACGCCTTCAAAATAAAGATGTTCCTCTTGTGAAAGTTCAATGGTCCTCAAATCCTAAGGATTGCTCTTGGGAATCCAGAGAATTCATCGAGCGAACACATCCGGACTTACTCTCTCGTTCTCTTTAAAGGTGAACTTCTCATTTCAAGAATTTATTCTTTTTGTGTTGTTATTCCTTTGTATGGTTGTTACTTTTTATTTCTTTTTCTTAAGTATTGCGAGTACGCAATTTCTTTAAGGATGGGAGTCTGTAACAACCCGCATATTTTACGATTGTATATTTAAATATTTTGTTTAAATATAGCATCGTTAATCGGATTAAAGTCCGATAAGCTACTTTTTTGTAAATAGTCGAATTAGGACTCGAGACCACTTCCATTGAGTCCAAAATGATGTTTACAACTTTTTTGAGTATAAACATCAATATGTTTGGAGTTGAGTAGAATTTGCTATTTTTCTACTTGGGCTTTGGGTTTGGGTTTCAGCCCATTAACCCATCTTAATACCCTAACTCAGCCCCCCTTCTCATTTCATTCTCATTTTCCTAATACATTCAAGCTTAAGAAAAAATGCGCAGAGGAATGGGAAATTAGAAATTCCAAGCCCAAGTTTCCTTTGCAAATTCAAGTTCTAGCTCCAAAATCTAAGAGAAGCTTAGGTAAGCATCCTCTTCATCTTCTCCATCTCATTTCCTCTTCAATTTTAGAAATTTCCTAAACCCTAACTTATTGAATGTTTTTCTTTTGAGCCTAGATTGAAGCTTCTTGGGTTAAAATTAAAGAGTGATTGTTCTTGCCTTGCTCTATAGCTTCTCTCTTATGTTTTTGGGTTTAAAGGTGAGTTCTTTAACTCACATCTACGTCTATAGCTATCATTGCTGTTAGGTATGAATTCCTAACATTTGTGCATATTCATTTGCTTTTGATTTGAATTGATTTGGTGAATTTTCCAAATTTTGGTGTACTGTCCAATCTTATGAAAATGATGTTTGGACATTGATGTTCGGGGTGTATCGAAGAGCCTATAAGGCTGGGTTGTCGCTTGGCGTAAATCCTTAGTCGTCGTTGCTCGTCCGATCGCCCCCGATACGTTTTGGCCACTTTGGCCTAGGCAAAATGTTGCCCAGACCAGGTGACCAGACGTCTGGTGATCTAGTCCAGACGTCTTGTTTGGACCTGGAGAGAAAAATGTATGCACGCAGATTATAAAAAAATGCCAGAGACTAATTCCAGACATCTGAAATTCAATATCAGACGTCTGGATGAGTCTCAAACGTCTGACTTGAAGTTTTCAGACGTCTGGGGGTTCTCTGGATAATTTCCAGAGAACGAAACCAAACTTCTGGATTCTAAACCAGACGTCTGGCCATGGCTCAGACGTCTGTTTTGGCTATTCCAGACGTTTGGGTGGCTTTCTAAACTATTTTTCAAAAAACAAATCCAGACGTCTGGAAATGTTTATTTTTGCCTATTAAGGCTGTTTTGTGTGGATTTCCTATTCTAATTAATTTTTGTTGATCCGGATAGTTGTTACCACTTATTATCGACTTTGATGACTTCTTTCCTTGGACTTTTGGGAATATCCATTTGATGGATTTAATATCGATTTTTATGGATTTGATTCACGTCTTCGAATGTGAATCTTTGGTGATTGATTGTTTTTACAATCATTTTTTGTGATTTGTCACTTTCAAATACAAAGGTTTCTATACTAGTAGTAACTATTCAAACTCTTACACAAAGATGATTCTCTATAAAACCGTTTTCCAACCTATTAGTACATACAAACCTTTACCTCATTCATATGAGAAATCTAATTAAACGGCTTAGTAAAACAAGTGGTATGAAACGCTTGCGTTTACTTCGTCGGTTAATTCTTGGACTTGTTCAATTGAACTCTTGTGACAATTTTCGAGTGGAAATCTACAATCTGTTCGTAAATATTTAAGTTAAGCTAGTGGTTATGGGACATGAAGCTAAACTCATTTATTTACTAGCTTAGTGTGGTTCACACTTTTTATTAATCAATGCCAATCATTTTGTGATTTAGACTAGCGATGTCCGATGTCTATTTGTTTGTGTTGGGACTAAAATCCCCATTTGTGGAACTTCGGTTCAAATTTGGTGGGGTAGTGACCCGTGGTCTTTGGGCCGTTTGTGGAGCTTCGGCTCAAAATTGATGGTTAGCGACCATGGAATAGTGTTCCGTTTGTGATACACGTGTTGGTGAGTTTTCATGCTCCCGTTTGTGATAGGCCTCCCCATATGTGATTTCTGGATTTCTCGTTGATGATTTCTAGAATTTGTGTTTCACCTCTTTTTATGATTGGTAATGCTAGGTTTGTCAATATTTGGGGTTTGGTGAATAAAATAAAGAATATGACATTCTTTTTGGTGCTTTGAGATTCTTGAGATATTGTATGATTTTGTTGTTGTTTAAAGTATTCTTGTCACAGTATGACATCATTGTTATCATACGTTTTTGTTATATCTCTTCTTATATCTCATTTTATATATGATAATTATAGCTAGACTGATCCGTTTATTATTTTCTTCTTAAATAATACTCGGGTCAGACCGAGATGTTACATGTGCTTCCGCTTGACTTTTTACCAGGGATTACCATCTGATTTTTTGGCTAACTGCTTTAGATTAGTAGTTTTTGGTTATTATACATTTGAGATATGGACTCCTTAATGTATAATTATTCTTTGTCCAGCACTTGTACCTATTCTTTTGTGATGTAGTGGATCTTATTTTACCACTACTTTGATGTACACTTTTATGTGTTATATTTATATCTGATTCCGCCTTTGTGATATGAATATCTGTGACTGATTTGTGTTATGTTTATTTCTATATTTGTTTCCGAAGGCCTCATAGCCACTGTGTGGTAGCTTTGAGTTTGTATTTGATATGTCGGATTTCCTCTTGAAATGACCTGTAAGTTATATTATTTGACATATCGGTACTCGCACAAAGCAATTACACAGATGGTCGCTCCTCAACAGCCTTATTCTTCGTGCTAGGCGACGGCATTACCTCGTAGTGTCCTTGGCCAGCGTGAGTATAGAGATGAGGCGTCACATTAAAAGTTATTTGATTTATAAAATAAAGTTTTTAAAGTTACAGTCCATATAGCGATAGTCGCTATGGATACACTTTGGAAATATATGTTTTTTGTAAAACGAGGTTATCTATTTTTGGTGAGTTGTAAATGTTAGTCCCTAAGGAGTAGGTTTTGATGACAACAACCTTAGAATAGATTATAAAATATAAATACTAACATTACAAGTTTAGATATATATGTATAGTATATGCAGGATCTAACCATGCAGGTATCAAGAATGAAGACTATACAGTATAGAGATTCAAGATATAGAGATAGAAGACTCATGAGTATCAAGATTATCAAGAGTTCAAGAGTTCAAGGTTAAGTTTGTTTTATTAGGAATATTTGTTAAAACTCGTAGAAAAGCACTGGTATCTTAATATCCAATTTATTCGTGGAATGGAATCCACTTAGAGCCCGTTAAAGGGATGGAACCCTAAGTAGGATGAAACCTATGAAAATCTAGTGGGAATTTTTTTGTATCCACTAATTTTAATTCAAATGATTTTTCAAAATTATCTTGTTTTCAAAATGATTTCAAAACTTTCCTTTTAAAAAGATTCAAAACCCTCGATTCCGTTTTTAAATAATTTTAGCCTCAAAAACATCTTTATTTTCAGAGTCAAAATTACTCCTGATTTTAAACTATCTTTTCAAATAATATATTTAACTTTTAAAATTATTTATACTTTGATTTAATTATAGTTAAATAATTTGTATATATTGGTCTTTATATTTACTTATGTATTTTAACTATAGTTAAGTATATTTATAAAGTTTAAAATAATTTTAATATAAGATAGAGGTTATTTTCAAAGAAAATCAAAACACCAAAAATCCCTTTGGGATGTCGACATGCCCAAGTACCCCATGTCGACATAGTGTCAGTTGAGTTCAAAATTCAAATTTCAAGAGAAGTGTCTATTCGCCATAACTCTTCATGAATGGTCATGGCTGTTGATCTTCTATAAATAGGGGTCAGTTTCAACGAATTTTTAATCACTTTTTTCTGGTTTTCACTCCTCTTCTTCTTCCTCATTTCTTAATACAAAATCATACCATTACTCTACCGAAATCAACATCGAATCATACTCGATTACTTCTAGTTTGATTCTCCATCACTATCTCTACAAGGTTCTCAATGCTATTCAGAGTTATAGACTTCTTTGTAAAATATTAGCGAGAAAAGGTGTGATTGTAGCCTTGGAAATCAATTAAGCGAGAAAAGGTGTGATTGTAGCCCTGGAAATCAATTGGGTGAACTTGTTGCCCCGGAAATCAAGTATCTCTACCCAGAGGATTGTCATTCTAGAGGGTGTACCTCGTAGCCTTGAAACCGAGGGTTGTAATTGTTGAATTGTTGTTGAAAGGAAATCCATACTTGTGTTGCGGGACTGGATGTAGGGTAACTCCGAACCAGTATAAAATCCGGTGTGTTCTTTCCTTTACTGCTTTTACTTTATATTTGCATCTGTGTTTGATTATGTGTTCATATCTGTGTCTGATTAGTGTATACATTGTTAACAAATTAAGATAAAACTCAAAAAGATTAACAAATTTCTTAAAACACTATTCACCCCCCCTCTAGTGTTAATTCTAGCCTTAAGATTCTTAACCCGCATTTCTCACATTTGGTATCACAGCTTTGTTTTCAAAAGTTTCATAATCTGAATTTTGAAAAGTTTTAAAATGGCTATTTTTGAAAAATCTGTTAAAACTAGTTTAGAATTGTTTAAATTATCATTGTTCCATGAGTCTGCATATGAATGTTATTCAAATTCTAGTTGTCTACCCAAATTTTATAATGTGCAGGAAAGATGCTTTATGGGTATTGAGGAATCAATCCATAATGGACAACCTGTGACGATCAAAAGGAATAAGTGGATACTTGATAGTGGTTGCTCTAGACACATGACTGGTAATCCGGATATGCTGAATAATATTATATACAAAGACAGAGGACTGGTTAACTTTGGAGACAACTCGAAAGGATACGTGATTGGCATCGGCAATGTCGGTAACTCTGAAACTCCTATTATTACTAATGTTTTGCTAGTTAAGAATCTGAAACACAATCCGCTAAGTATAAGTCAACTTTGTGATAAGGATATAAAATTAAATTTGAAAAAGATAAATGTCATATTGAAGATAATAACTCAACCATAATATTTGAGGGAACTAGGAAAAAGAATATTTATATTCTTAGTATGCAAGTTTCAAATGATAACCTATGTCTTCTAGCAAATACAAGTGACCCTTGGATTTGGCATAAGACATTTGGACATTTGAATTTCAAACTCTTATCTAGACTGTCAAAACATGATCTAGTAAGAGGTCTCCCTAAAATGAATTTTAAAGTAGATAATTTATGTGATGCATGTCAATTAGGAAAGCTTAAAAAAAGTTCCTTTAAATTAAAAGATATGATTTCAACTTCAAAACCCCTTGAGTTACTTCATCTTGATTTATTTGGTCCATCTCAAATTCTGTCAATAAATCATAGTAAATATGTTTTTGTAATTGTAGATGATCATTCTAGATTTACATGGACAATATTTTTGAAACATAAAAGTGATACTTTTGAATGTTTTAAAATTTTTACAAAAAGGATTCAAAATCAATTATCTTTAAAAATTATAACTATACGTAGTGATCACGGTGGTGAATTTGAAAATGAAAAGTTTGAGGAATTCTGCAATAAGAAGGGAATAACTCACAATTTCTCATTTCCAAGAACTCCACACCAAAACGGAGTAGTTGAACGTAAAAATAGAACGATACAAGAGTGTGCGAGAACTATGCTTTCAGATAGTAATCTACCAAAACACTTTTGGGCAGAAGCTGTTGCTACCGCCTGTTATATTTTGAATATAATTTTAATTAGACCTTGAACTGATAAGACATCTTATGAACTTCTTCATGGAAAGAAACCTAAGGTATCATATTTCAGAATTTTTGGAAGTAAATGCTTTATTTTAAATACAAAAGATAATTTGGATAAATTTGATCCTAAATCCGACAAAGGAATCTTTGTCGGATATTCTAACAGAAGTAAAGCTTATAGAGTTTTTAATTTAAGATCTAACACCATCGAAGAAACAATGCATGTTTCGTTTGATGAAAATTTAAAAGATTTTGAAATTATAAATGATGAAGAAGATTTAGTTACTCAAAATCAGAAATCAACCGAAACTAATAATGAATTAAATCATCCTAATAAAAGGATTAAACTTTTAAAAGATCATCCTATTGAAAATATAATAGGAGATATGCAATCTATTGTTACAACTAGAAATCAACTAAGTAAAATGAGTAACGTAGCATTTATATCAACTATTGAACCCAAAAATCCTAAAGAAGCATCAACTGATGATTCATGGATTTTGGCTATGCAAGAAGAATTAAATCAATTCACTAGAAATGAAGTTTGGGAACTTGTTCCTAGACCTGAAGATAAAACTATAATTGGAACTAAATGGGTCTATAAAAATAAAATGAATGAACAAGGTGAGGTCGTTAGAAATAAAGCACGATTAGTCGCCCAAGGTTATTGTCAAGAAGAAGGTATAGATTGTGACGAAACCTTTGCTCCTGTAGCAAGATTAGAAGACATCAGGATTCTACTTGCTTTTGCAAATCATAATAATTTCAAATTATATCAAATGGATGTTAAAACTGCATTTTTAAATGGATTTGTAAAAGAAGAAGTATATGTTGAACAACCACCACTTTTTGAAGATGAAAATTTACCAAACCATGTGTACAAACTTAAGAAAGCTTTATATGGTCTAAAACAAGCTCCTAGAGCCTGGTATGATAGACTAAAATCCTATTTATTACAATCAAATTTTGAAATTGGTAAAATAGATAATACTCTTTTTATTAAAAGAAATAAAAATGATATTCAACTAGTTCAAGTATACGTAGATGATATCATTTTTGGTTCAACTAACTTCGAAATGAATAAAGAATTTTCTGAAATAATGACAAAAGAGTTTGAGATGAGTCATATGGGTGAATTAAACTTCTTTCTAGGATTGCAAATAAAACAGTTAGATAATGGTATTTTTATTAGTAAGGAAAAATATGCTAAAGACCTAGTTAGTAAATTTGGTTTGACTACTGCGAGTGGAAAACCCACTCCCATGGCAACCAATGAGTACCTTAATAAAGAAGATCTCTCGAAAGATGTAGATCAAAAGTTATATAGAGGAATGATTGGATCACTACTCTATATCAGTGCTAGTAGACCTGATATCATGAATAGTGTTTGTCTCTGTGCAAGATATCAATCTCATCCTAAAGAAACTCACTTAAAAGCTGTAAAACGTATCATAAGATATATTAAACACACCTCTGATTATGGCTTATTTTATCCTAAAAATGATTCATTTGATTTAATATCATACTGTGATGCTGACTATGCTGGATGTAAATCAGACCGAAAAAGTACAAGTGGAACTTGTCACTTTTTGGGACATTCTCTGGTTTCCTGGTTTAGTAAAAAGCAAAATACAGTTTCTTTATCAACAACTGAAGCAGAGTATATTTCTGCTGCTTTGGCTTGTTCTCAAGTAATATATATGCAACAAACTTTAAGAGATTTTGGATTAAATATCTCAAAATCGCCAATTTATTGTGATAATACTAGTGCAATAAATTTATCCAAAAATCCTACTCATCATGCTCGAACTAAACATATTGATATCAGACACCATTTTCTCAGAGATAATATAAGTAGAGAAGTAATTACTCTCGACTATATCAATTCTGAAAATCAAATTGCTGATATTTTAACAAAACCCTTAAATGAATCTACATTTACTAAATTAAGAAGAGAATTAGGTATTTGCTCATTAACTGAAATATAAAATATAAATAACAAGTATAATTAAAATTAATTCAAAATAAATTAAAAAGTCAAAAATTCAAGGACCATGTCGACATCCCCACTAGACCCATGTCGACATATAACGTTTTTATTTTTTTAAAAATTCTCCCACCAAAATTCAAAGATTTAGTTATATATTCTTCTCTATTTCGAATTCTTATTCATTCTCTCTGGTTTCTCTTCATTTTCTATTCTGAAATATATAAAATAATGGCATCTTCCTCTAAATCAAACATAAAATCAACTTTCTTATTCCCCTCTCCTACTTCTGGTCCATTCCAATGCTCTACTCTCGCACGTGTAACTAAATTGGAGGAGTCTATGAAGGATACTCTTCAGATGTTGACTGAAATTCAAGTGACTCAACTTCGTATGGCGAAAGAGCAAGAAAGGCAAGGCAAGATTCTTAGGAATTTACAAAAATTCCTAATGGATAACCATGCCAACCCCATCTTGATCGATGAAGACTCTTCACTCAATCAAGAACATGAGGTCAGCGACGAAGAAGAATATGGAAGAAGCACACGAGGAGGGTAATGACCAAGTAGTATGCGTTGGAGAAGTGTGTTTTGACAAAAATGGGAATCTTGTCGAACAACGTGGAAATTTCTGTTTCCACTATCCAAACTGTTCAGTTCATAAATCTCCTATGTTCAGAAACACACATTAGTTTATTCTCTTTTTTCCGTTGTTATTTGTGTTTTTATGTTTTTAAACGCAAATGTAAATAAAACTATACTCGTAATAAATAAACTCATGCTCTTATATGTGTTAGTATAATTGTGAATTCTTAGTTAGGATAGTTAATAGTTTAGGATTATATTTTAGTTAAGTATTGATTATTTATGATAACACTATCATTATAATCACAAGTAATGTAGTCTTAGTTTCAAGGGGAGTTATATAAAGTTATATAGAGTTATATGGTTTTTGTTGATGACAAAGGGGGAGAAATATAAAATATGATAGTTAGGCATAGATTAAGGGGGAGTTATTAGGATAGAAGGAATATTTTATAAACAAAGGTTGTCATCATCAAAAAGGGGGAGATTGTTAGTCCCTGAGGAATTGGTTTTGATGACAACAACCTTAGAATAGATTATAAAATATAAATACTAACATTACAAGTTTAGATATATATGTATATGCAGGATCTAACCATGCAGGTATCAAGAATGAAGACTATACAGTATAGAGATTCAAGATATAGAGATAGAAGACTCATGAGTATCAAGATTATCAAGAGTTCAAGGTTAAGTTTGTTTTATTAGGAATATTTGTTAAAACTCGTAGAAAAGCACTGGTATCTTAATATCCAATTTATTCGTGGAATGGAATCCACTTCGAGCCCGTTAAAGGGATGGAACCCTAAGTAGGATGAAACCTATGAAAATCCAGTGGGAATTTTTTTGTATCCACTAATTTTAATTCAAATGATTTTTCAAAATTATCTTGTTTTCAAAATGATTTCAAACTTTCCTTTTAAAAAGATTCAAAACCCTCGATTCCGTTTTTAAATAATTTTATCCTAAAAAACATCTTTATTTTCAGAGTCAAAATTACTCCTGATTTTAAACTATCTTTTCAAATAATATATTTAACTTTTAAAATTATTTATACTTTGATTTAATTATAGTTAAATAATTTGTATATATTGGTCTTTATATTTACTTATGTATTTTAACTATAGTTAAGTATATTTATAAAGTTTAAAATAATTTTAATATAAGATAGAGGTTATTTTCAAAGAAAATCAAAACACCAAAAATCCCTTTGGGATGTCGACATGCCCAAGTACCCCATGTCGACATAGTGTCAGTTGAGTTCAAAATTCAAATTTCAAGAGAAGTGTCTATTCGCCATAACTCTTCATGAATGGTCATGGCTGTTGATCTTCTATAAATAGAGGTCAGTTTCAACGAATTTTTAATCACTTTTTTCTGGTTTTCACTCCTCTTCTTCTTCCACATTTCTTAATACAAAATCATACCATTACTCTGCCGAAATCAACATCGAATCATACTCGATTACTTCTAGTTTGATTCTCGATCACTATCTCTACAAGGTTCTCAGTGCTATTCAGAGTTATAGACTTCTTTGTAAAATATTAGTGAGAAAAGGTGTGATTATAGCCTTGGAAATCAATTAAGCAAGAAAAGGTGTGATTATAGCCCTGGAAATCAATTGGGTGAACTTGTTGCCCCGAAAATCAAGTATCTCTACCCAGAGGATTGTCATTCTAGAGGGTGTACCTCGTAGCCTTGAAACCGAGGGTTGTAATTGTTGAATTGTTGTTGAAAGGAAATCCGTACTTGTGTTGCGCGACTGGATGTAGGGTAACTCCGAACCAGTATAAAATCCGGTGTGTTCTTTCCTTTACTGCTTTTACTTTATATTTGCATATGTGTTTGATTCTGTGTTCATATCTGTGTCTGATTAGTGTATACATTGTTAACAAATTAAGATAAAACTCAAAAAGATTAACAAATTTCTTAAAACGCTATTCACCCTCCCTCTAGTGTTAATTCTAGCCTTAAGATCCTTAATCCGCATTTCTCACAGTAAATTCTTTTCAAATGTGTTGTATAAGAGTTGTAGAAGTATTTAAAAAGGAGATTGAAGTTTTAAAATGAAAGAATGGATTACAAAACCATTGTTGTAATAAATGTTTCCGAGAAAAGGGAAAGAGATTACAGACGGTAACATTCTTGTTATAGTAAATGTTTTTGTGAAATTAAAAAGGAAGTTTGATTTATAACACTTGGTTATTATTAAATAAGTTGTTTACTTTATATAAAGAAAGATCTGGTCTTTTGAAGTCATGCCTTGGTTTAAATAAAGAGTCTGGAAAATGTTTCCAATAACTAATTTGAAATCAAAGACTAGTAATAAGTTTATGAAGTTAGTATTTAGATTGTTTTATAAAGACTTTGTTTTATGCAAGGATTTCTTTGTCGATGCCATTAAGTAACATAAAAACAAATATGATAAGTATTGCTAAAATGTTGACACGTTTATGGAAAGTAGGTTGTAACGACCTGCCTTCTTGGACGTTTTAAGCAAACACACACGTCAGACTTAAATCATTCAAAAGGGCATATTGTTATGGGATACATAAGAAAAGGAGAAAAGAAAGAAAACAAAACAGAATCTTGCAGCGGAATGACAAAATATAATAATCAAATAACAGTTCATGAAGCTGTTTTATAAATACATTTGATTATTCTTTACAACACAAACATCAGAGTTACATAAATAGGAATAAATAAATAAATGCAGCGGAACAACATGATGCAGTGGAATAATATCATAGATAATAATAGTACAATCTTCATCTTCGTCCTCCAAAAATAAGGTCTTCAACCCTGAAATGCTCAGGCTGACTCGAGCGAATTGAAAAGACAAAACACTCGAGTCAGAACTAAAGGATCTTATGTAAGTTAAATCAACGGTAAGTATGAATGTGACGGCGTTAGAGATGTTTACGGGGTTTGACATCTCCTATCTAGTGTCTAACGTGAGTGCAGTAACTCAAGAGATGTTCGGGATTCACATCTCCTAAGGATCTGTTAAACTATCTACTATGTAGTACAATACGCTATTATAATATGTCTACAGTAAAGTAAAGTATTAAAATAGTGTTAAGGCATTACCCATATCGCCCTTAACACATTTTTATATATTCCCGTGTCTATACAGATACTGTAAGCCCCTCCAAACCGGTGGTATACTCAGGGAGCACTCCATAGGTACGGTACAAAACAAACTCGTAGAAGGCGCGCTAGGGCATGTGAACACGGCACTCGAGGCAATGCCAGGGTAGATATACCAATTGCGTATCCGGACTGGTGGTAACGCATAGCAGCTACTACCGCCCACCATGGACAAACTCCCAAATCAAAATCAAGGGTGTCCACCAAATCAATCACAAAGTCAGAATATAGTATCGAAGAAGTGTGCCCAATCGGAGGAATGACCTCACTTGGCCCGGCCTGGCTCCTGATTTTAGTCACATCTAAGCTGACTCACGGGAGTTAGGGTCACGTCATACCTCATACAGAAATCGTTCACCAGACCATCCTACTTCATTTCTGGAATCTCCACCACGTACACAGTTTGAAATTGGGTAATAAATTGAATTTTTAAGATAAAATTGTTTTGAGCTCTTATTTGAATCTAGAAATAAGTTTATGAAGAAGTAAAGATAAATTAAAATGGAATTTTGAAATTTGAATTAAATGGTTAGGTTGTTAAATTAAAGGTAAAGGTTAATTTGATTTATGGGATTAAATCAACATTTGAAATAATAACTCGAATTTGCATAATTCGAGATGGTTTGAAGTGAAATGGAATTGAAATTAAATTGGAAATTGGCAATTGATTGGAAATGGAGATTGGAAAGTTGAACAGTTTGGCTCTGGACTATTTTCAAAATAATTTGTTTTAATATAAAACTATTTTTCCAAACTATTTAACTATTTTACAACTGTTTTATAACCTAATTACTATTTTTCTACTATTTTATAACCGATTACTATTTTTCAACTATTTTGCAGCTGTTTTACAAGTTAATAATTATTTTTCAACTATTTATCAATTTTTAAAATTTTCAAGCTATTTTCTAAATGTAAACAGGTCGGAGTTCAAACTGTTATTGATTAAATACCCAATTGGGGTAAGAATTGAAGTGATAATCCAAATGGGGATTTAGGCAAATGTGAATAAGTGAATAAAATCATAGTGAATGTGAATAGAGAAGGAAAATTGATTTGGCTAATAATCAATGAAGAAAATACGTAGGAGGTACGTATATTATTCTATTCGCATAGTGATTTGATCCAGATTCGAGCACAGAATTTCGAGATAATATGATCGATCCGAGTTGGAATTTTTCGCTCGATTTTCGACGGCGAAACTAGATATGGATTTTTGATTGATTCTAGATATTCTCTATCATAGTTGTGACTATGCAAGGAGAATAACAGTTTTTGATCAAGAAACCAGATCTGAGTCCGCACTAGGAAGTCGGGTGGACAATACTAGTTCGGAAGTGAAATTATGTGATCGAGTGAGCGATCAGATTTATTTTGCGTACGGATGGTATGGGTACATCGTACGGGTTTCAATAAAATTGATATTGAAAATTTATGGATAAGCATTATAAATGATTTTTGAAATTGAAAGTATATTTTATGAAATATATAATGAAGTAAAATGGGAATTGAACATTTCTATGATAAGATTTACTTTATGGAAGTAAGCAATATGGTAAATGACTTTATAAAAGAGTAATCAAAATTTGAATATTTATTTGGACTAAACAAAGTTATATATCTTTGTTATATACGGAAAACTCCCCTTGTTGAATCTATTGTCAAAAGAAAAGGTTTTTGAAAGTATTTGAAGTATAAAAGTGAATTTATACAAGTACAAATTGATTCAAAGATTTTTCAAAACTTTTATATATATATGTATATATAAAAAGGATTTTGTGAAAATGATTTTGAGGAAAATTTTTTGGAACCTTTGAATTTTGGGAAGGCTTTTGATTTTTGGGAAAAGAATCAATACTGGAATTTGGAAAAGCCTATTTGGAGAATTATCGATTTTGGGAATCGATTTTGTGTAAAGGCACTTATATGTGATTCATACTCGGTGTATGATTTGGAAAATACTATATGTGTATAGTATAAAGTGTTTTTGAGATTGGCTCTGGGGAAAAAGGCGCTCCCTTAGAATGAACTTCTCAGGAGTTCCACTAAGTGGTACTGCCTTGAGCCTCTAAAGGGGAGGTTCTAAAGTTGATCCTGTGAGGAGTCCGGACAAACTAGTTCCTGGGGATTATTGGGTAGCGAAAGTCGATGGCGTTGATGCCTATAGGGGCATTTGGGTTATGCTGTGACGACAGTGTAACTCGATGTCGCTGCGATCTACTGTGTGGGGACCATAGCGAAAATCGTGTGGAGGATGAGTGCCAACGGTCTACACTTGATTTTGCTGGAAAGGCAACGCAACATCGGTAGACTGCGATCTATGGTCGAGTGGAGGAGTTTCATTCTTTTGGCAGCGAAATTCGGTGGCGCTGATGCCTACAGTTATATGGGTTTTTGCTGTGATAGCTACGTAACCCCAGTTGTAGCTGCGATCTGTAGCGGGTTCCATGGCGTAATTGAGGGGCGCAGATGCCTATAGTTATCTGTGAATTTTGCCGGGACGACAACGTAACCATCGGGTTAACTGCAACCATGGATGGGTGTGATGATTTCCAGAGCAATTTCACCAAAGATATTTTCTCTATTATCAAAACTGTTTTCTATATTTTCAATAAAATTATTTTTCAAAGTATTTTCACTAGGTGTTGGAAACGAGTTTGCCGAGTACTTATAGATTTTCAGTCCTACGCCTGATCAACGTATGACCGAATTTCTATAAGAACAAGGATGAACCTATTAAAACATCGAGATATAAAGGTATTTTTATAAAAACTATTTTTGTAAAATTATATAGATATTAAAAGTGTTTTAAAAATGATTAAAAAAAATATTTATCTGATTTTAAGCATTTTATTAATTCTGGTTTCGTTCCTTTTCGAGGACGAAAAGATTCAAAGGGGGGAGGGATGTGACATCCCGGGATTTTTGACAGAATTATTTTAAATAAATATTTAAAACTTAATTAATTAAAATACAACTTGTTGTTTTAAAAACAAATATATATATATATATATATATGTATTTTGGGAGAAAACTATGATTTGGGAAATTTAAAATAGACAAAGGATTGTTTTGTTTTATAGCCTGATAAAAATAAGAAATAAAGTGATAATCTCTTTTTATAAATTTATTTTAATGTAATAATGAGCTTTATTTATAATATAATGTCTATACAAGTAGATTTTTATTATAAATGAAAATTGTTATACATATTTTAAAAGAAACTATGGTTTAAAATTATATAAATCTCTCAACAAAATAATATATATAGATAATAAAATATACTTTATAAATATTTAAAGTAAGTATAAATAAAATAGTAATAGTTAATTAATTATTTGATAGTTGAGTTTTTAAAATAAAAATAATACACTTATGTTAGAGATAGAAATAATTATACAAGATAACAATCACAATAACCATAACCACCTTTAAACTAAAAACTTAAGTAAATTATCATATACTCTATAACAAAATACATTTGTAGGCATGGAAATCATACTAGTACAAGGCATAAGATAAAGCTTAAGTAAAATATTTATACTCTACAACAAAATACATATGTGCAGGCAAGATAATGGGTTAGGCAGGATATCATTTCAATGCCATACGAATGTAACTGGGTAAGTATAATAAGCTAAGTCAAACAATAAGCATATATAATACTTGTAAGCATATACGAAACTGGATTGTAGGAGAAGCAAGTGAATAAAAATATCTATGTACAAAAGTACATTAGCATTTAATGTCTTCTACCCTAGCACAACAAAACCTATTCGAAAATATGTTTTCAGCCCCAAAGAAGAATAAAAATCTCTGATTTTTTTGTACTAGCTAAGATTTTATTTGTGTACAAATGCAACCATTAAGCTTTGCATACTTGTTTTATTTAGCAAACTTCTTTCATTTTTGTTCATTCAAACAAATATACAAACTTGGGAAAAAAACAACTAGAAGCAAAAGCATTTCAGTTCACAATCAAAAATGAAAGCATCTTAACTATAATAAGATTTCCAGCATTCTTGTTCAAATTCAAAGCCATTTCGAAGCTTTCTGGAATCAACAACAAAACATGCAAAGTTTTCAAAATTCCAGTTTCAAGCATTCAAATAAAAGAACAAGCTCTGTTTTAAATTATCAGGTGAGTAAACTAACCCAGATTCTTCTTTCCTCTATATACCTGTGAGTAACATTTTTTTTTAAAATGTAAGTATAATTATATTGCTTGATCATCTCTGAAAACAAGCATGCTTGTGGATACGTTTTGAACTCTGTGAATATCTGTGAATGTTTTGTTGTTATGGTTTGGATGTTCTCTGGTTTAAAATTCCAGGTTCTAAATAAATTCATAAATCAAATACTCATGATCCCATCTTCATTTGTACCTAAGTCTAGAACAATAGATGTTGTTATATCATAGACTTTAGATTTAAAACTTGTTTAAGTTAAAACAACTTTTTGTTACCTCTGGAAATAAGAAAAACTACAGAGCAACTAAAACAAGCTAAAATCCAACTATCACAATTCTTAGATTCAGGCATATAAACCAAATGCTTATATAAAAAAAATGATTTTTAACACTCGAATCATAATTTTTAGTGGTGGAATTCGAGAGCAGTTCTGGTTCGACCAGAAAAGTGTTTTGAGGGGTTATCTGATGATCTATGGAGTAGGGGTGGTCGGGGTTCTGCCTAGCGATGGAGGAGTGATCGTAGCACTTCGAAAAAATGGTGGATGGTGATATACTTCATCATGGAAGTTGCGGTAGGGGTTTTCTTCCTGGAACCCTAGTTTTACGGGGTGGTGGTAGTTCGATCACTACGTATAGTGTAGTTGATCGAGTGTTCTGATACTTCGGGTGGTAGAAGTTTGGGTGATGTCGAAGTTAAGGTCGGAAGTGGAAGCTCGCAGATGGTCGGCACGGCATGGACGAGGCGATGTTGACAGGGTTTGGGTGGTGAAGCCAGTTACGTTTCCAGGTTCTAGCTTGTGCTCGATTTCGATTTGGGCTTCGTGGCATTAGATCGTGGGTCGGAACCGTTCAGATGGTGGATCGCCGATGTGGGTGAAGATTCATCGGGGGTAGCGGCGGCGTGGAGGAACTGTGCACGTGCACGGTGGTGAGTCTGGTGTCAGTTCGTATATCTGGAAAAAGAGGAAGTTTCTCTCGAAGTGTTCTCGAGAAAATTGGGCGATGGCTCGAGTGGATATCGCGTTCGTACGCGAGTAAATGTTTACAGCATTTAAAACGAAGCAAGTTTAAAAATTAAAGGAGGAAGAGAAGATACAGGGGTTGCTCGAGTTTTCCCTGAGTGTTTTCGTGATTTACTCGAAGTAAATCTATTCTGGACTCGAAGTAAAACGTGGATTGCTCGAGTATTTGCTCTGGTTACAGGTTTTAATAAACATGTCACTGCTTTGTATACTTTTAATAAATTTGAAATTTTAACAAAAATTAAATAAGTTTAAAGGTTGTGATAATGGTTTTAAACAAGCTTAAACCCAGTTCTAAGTTTAGTTTCAAATAAACTTTGAATTTAAAAGTATATTTGTTTCCAAACAAATAATTCAACTTGATTTTTGATAAGTTTTTTTTAAAGGGTTTAAATGGATGTTAAATGATTAGATAACTTAAATCTGTAAGTTAAATAGCGACGTAATTTAAAGGCTAAATTTTTAAATAAAATTAAGTAAAATTTGGTTAAGTTTCTCCTTATATAAGTTTCTATGTAAATAATAAATGTTCTTTCATTTATTTTAAGATAAGATAAAAAGGGATATTTTAAATTGGTTAATGTTTTAAATTATATAATCATTTTGAACCTTAAATTCCAGATGAAATGTGGATATGAAATTTAGAAGTGTAAGATTTAAACACACTTAAATGATAACGAAGTCATTAATAAAGGAATGGATTACTTTAAAAATAATTAAGGAAATCAAGTGATTTAATCAATAAGATAATTAAGGAATAAATTATTTTTATAAATTTGTGAAAATGATTTTGAAAAAAATGCTAAACCCCTAAATGTTTTCCAAAGGAAATTAAATGTTGAAATTAAGCAAGTAATCAAGTAAGGGTTATCTTTTTATTAATTTAGGGGTGTTGGCTTAATTAGAGGGTTATTTATTTATTTAATTAATATAAGAAATTAGGGATTAATTACTTAGTATAATTAATTTAAGAATTTATTAATTAAGGAAATTAATCAAAGGGTGAGTCAATTAATGAATGTAATTAATTAAGGGATAATCAATTAATGTAAGTGATTATAGAATAATTAATTTGAATAATTAATTAAGGATCAATGAAATAATTATTGATAATTAATAAGAATAATTAAAGGGAATTAATGTGGATGGTTGAAGATTAATTAATATGTGTAATTAACCAGAGACTAATTCCTGAATGTAGTTAAGATGGCAAACAAAGGGATGATAATTAACTGAATGTAATTAACTAATGATTAAGATTCATAAGTAATAAATAATGGATTAAATTCACTGGTAGGTAATTAAATTAATTAAAAATGGTATGACTAACATATCTTGCTTATGGATGATTGAATGATGTTTGAATGTCTTGGATTAATTGTTGTCCCTAGTATGTCATAGCAATGCTAGGTGATATGAAATGTTTCTGTAATATGATATGTTGGGTTGAACATAAATATGGTGGACATCTATGATGAATTGCTGTGTAGGAGTGACATCCAGTATTTAAATTTAATCACTTGAATAACTTAGGTTAAGATGACACTAAATTCGAAGAGACCGGAGTCGGATATTAGGAAATACCCGAAACCACTTCGAATTGTTATAGAGTGATATGTGAAAGTTATAGGCTGGAATGGAACGATTTAAGTAAATTGGACTATTTACTCTAAGTTCTGACACTTAGAAAATTTATGTGTGTAATAAGAGATGTCTATAACAAATTGTAAATTTGTAAATTGGCACGAGTTACCCGGGATTACATATGAGTTGTATACTTTTGTATTCCATGTTAGATGGGTTTACTCACGCTGGTTTCCAGCCTGACCCGGGTGTTACTCTGATGTAATGCTCGGGTCAGACCGAGTATTACAGATTTTCAGGTAGGACGTTCGGGAGCTCAGGAGACGATCTTGATGGCAAGTACGTATAGAGTATTTCCGCTGCAGTATATTATTGTATTTTTGAGACTGATTACTGTATATATATTTCAATGACTGTGGGTATGTAAAACTCTGATGTATTAAAATGTAATCGACAGATATAGTAATCTTTTGTAAACTGTTATTATTTGCTATTATATTTTATCCGCTGCGAATGTGAGATGTTGATGTTTCTGTTCTTCTTCTTCTACCTCTTTCTTCTTCTCATAACTATCTGGAATTTTCGGGTTCGAAAATTTCTGGGTCGTTACATATAAACACTTCCTCTTTACTTTGTCTAAAAATTTAGAAAATAGTTTAAATAGTTATAAATAGTTTAAATAGTTATAAATAGTTATAAATAGTTTAACATAATAAAAATAAATTTTAGAATAGTTAAAATACTCTAAATTATTAAAAATAGATCTAAAGATAGCTTTTAAATTGTTTTAAGATAGTTAAATTGATTTAAAATAGATTAAATATAATTAAAATAGATTAAATAGCTTAAAATAGATTAATTAGATTTAAAATAAATTAAATGGTTTAATTAGTTTAAAATAGTTTACATTGGTTTAAATAGGTTAAAATAATTTATATAGTTATATAAGTTAAACTAGTTTAATAATTTGAAAATCTTAATAATTAGAAATTTAGAAATAATATATTTTTAACAGTTTACATTAAATATGAATTTGAAGTTAACATCAATTTAAACTATTTATTTCTTTTCAACACATCTGAACCATTTAAATTTCCAAATCAACAAACCCAATTTAAATCTTTCAATCCAAACTCTCACTAAAATTTTAAATTCTATATTTCTTTCAAACCACGTTTGAAATATCAATTTAAATTACTCAAATTCCAATATATTTCAAAGTTATATTTCAAACAATTCCAATATCTCGATTCCGTTAAATTCAATTTACTTCAAAATTCAACTAAAATTTTTAATTAAATTTCTTTAAACAATTCCTTTAACCCATTCAAATTTTACCATAAACTTGATTTCAATAATAATTTAATTTATATAAATCAAATTCTTATTTCAAAATATCATTCAATTAAATTCAAAAATTAAGGATTCAAAATCATTTAATTTAACCAATACAGAGTCCATATATAATTCTCTACCCTAGGGTCAAGTGATACAGATATTTATCATTTCAATCCGCAATTAAAATTTTTATGGTTATATATCATTTCAAACTACAATCCTAAATTTATATAAAAATCCACAAAATCGCTCGAGTCTATCATTTCAACCCATAACGATTTTTCCCTAATCTATAGATTATTCGGGTATGTATCATTTCAACCCATAGTGAACTTGCAGTTTATAACGATATAAAATACAACATCCATTCATCCAATATCAACAATCAAACATCCATCACAATCATCATCCAAATCAATCAATGAACATCAATAAAGAACTGATAATCAATAACAGGTATTTTATTGGCCATTTAAATTCAAAATATAAATTAAATAACGATTTAATTCAAATAAATTCAAATTAACTGAGATAACGATTTAAAATATACCAAACAGCCATAAATAAATTTCCAACCACATCATAAATTTAATTTAACAAACATAAGAGATTTTAGAAGTTGTGAGTGGGTCAAAACACTTACCTTTGAATTCAAATCGAATTTGTGACGACCGCCCATGACCCCTGCACCGAATCTAAAGATAGAGCGCTGTAAAGTGTGCCAGGCGACCATGGGCGATTGTCAAGGTAAGATTTAAAACAAAAGAACCTATCGTATTACTCACAGCGCATGGACAAAATACAATAGAACATATGTATAGTGAAGCTTTACAGAACAAAATGACATCATATAAAACTCCATAATAGTTGAATACAAGCATCCACATAGTCAATACATCAAGCCTCACTACATATCTCTCAGAGAATACAAAACAGCGGAATATCCAGTACATATAATCAGAAGATAATATGCAACCCTCCAGCTCGTCTTCGATATCAGCATCGTGAGAAGAGAACAGCACCTGTCACCTGCTACCTAGTCTACCCGTCCCAAAATGGACGAATAGCCCAAGGCAATAAGAATTAAAACATAAAGCCTTGAGTCAGACAACAGTCTTAGTGAACAGTAAATTAACTAACAACATACCAAAAGAGCATAAAGGAAAAGGAATAGGAATACAACCCTCCCACTCCAACCTCATTCTACAGTGATAGCTCCCAGACACACACTAAGCAGAAGCAAACATAGCAGAGCATACAATTTAAAGTAAAGCTACTATCACTCGAGTCAAGGGCGATGTTTTCCAAGTACCAAGGCCTAAATCAGATAAGCACCCAGAAAATACCGCTCTTGAGTCCGAATGACGATACAACCAAACATCCATGACTCTGGCTATCACTGTTATCATTGCTTCGATATCACCGTTAATTGAATGACCGGCACATTCTTTCAGCCGTCCGTCAAGGGCTAATGGAAACCCCGGTTCTAGACATAACTCCCGCACGTCGTCGCAGCCCGTGCCTAGGACTATCGAATCTGCCCAGAGTACTCGACCATCAACAGTTGGCCGTTGGGACTATCGAATCTGCCCAAACGTACTCTTGCTTAGAGCATGCTAGAACCTTCAACAACGATGCTATCCAAGCCTCCTAGTCATCCTCCTCGACGACTATTCTCATATCCATTCATTATCCTCAACTCGAATCATATCACCGAGTTATCAACATGCTTGGAATGATCCCGTCTGGATTAGACCAAGTCTTCATCATATGATGCCTCGCTTCATTACATCCTCGCAAAGCCTCATCTCAACTTCACATCATCAAATCTATGCATAAGAGCTTCATCATCCGCTACATATGCCACGAGCAGCTTTTCCAATTCAAGAGCCTTTCCCTTAGCTTTTGAATCACCTTCGATCTAAATCTAATCATCAATCATCTAATTCATAACAATCAATCAAATCAAACATCAATCCAAGCAATCAAGCATTCAAAAATGATCTAAGTAGACAATTATAACAATAATGGCATTTTCGTAATTAAAGAGTTGAAAGTCCAATAAGCATGAAAACATGGATTATATCTCTACAAACTTGATGAATGAACTTGCATAGGTTAACATATGATAAAATGGATGTAACATCATCATGAACAATGGATCTATATGGATCTACACTTAGTATGAAGAAAATACATGGAAATCTCTATTTTAACACCAAACCGAGCCAACAATCCGATATACTCTTTTGGATCCGTGTGAGAGATAATCACCACTCACCAAATCACCTAAACAACCTCAAATTAATACGCTTCAGATCTGGACAGCGAAGGATCAAGCTTGATCTATCACGAATCCGCTTCAAACGAAGAAATCTCTCTTGAAAAGATGAAGATCTTCAATCTAAGCTCTCGAATCTTCAATCTTGATCTTCGATTTTGATGGATGGAAGCACTAGATTAGAGTGGAGAAAAGAAGTGAAGAAGTGTAGAAGTCAAGCTCTCAAAATGGCAGCACTTCGTCGCTTCAAAAATCCGGATCCCAAAAAGTGAGAACAACCCCTCCTATTTATAGCTGAAATTCCTTAAGTCGAAATCTGGCTATCTCCCTAAGTCGCTTCCGACCTAAGCCTCTTCGACCTAACAGATGCACGACTTAACTCCTCAGCGACCTAACACTTGACAACCTAAAGCAATGTGCTTTCCTTCGACCTACGACTTAGCAACAGGTATGACCTAATACTTAGCGACCTAACAACCTAACGACTTAACTACCTACGACTCAGTTGGGTTGCGACCTAACAACTTAGGCTTCTACGCGACCTAACACATGTCGACCTAAAACAACATACGACCTAACAGTTAGATCCACGCGACCTAACACTTAAACTATCCTAGCGACCTAACAACTCACGCGACTTACGACTTAGCAAACTCGCGACCTAACACACACGCGACCTAACCATCTTAGGTCGCCTACGACCTAACTCAACACAGAACTAACGACCTAACTACGCTAACACTTAGGTCGGTCAATTCCATAGGTCGCTAACTCCTATAGGTCGCAAACTGCTTATCCCCTAAGTCGTTAATTCTACTAGGTCGCTACCTCCTATCTCTTAGGTCGCTAACTCGAACTGCCGACCTAACACTTAACTCACCCAAACACTTAGGTCGCTCCCAACATTTCCTTAGGTCGTTGCCGACCTATCCCTTAGGTCGCTCAAAACCCTTAAGTCTCCTATCTTAGGTCGTCTACGACCTAAACCCAACATCCTTAGGTCGCACCACATCCCTAAGTCGTCTACAACATAGCTCTTAACTTGCTACCATCCTATAGGTCGGTCACGACTTAGCTCTTAGGTTGTTCACGACCTAGGACTTAGACAAATACACCAAAATCTGAAACAACTAGAAAATGCTGAAAATCCCAGATTTTGACAAACTTTTCGATCCGTAAAAATACGGGTCGTTACATTCTCTCCCCCTTAGGAATTTCGTCCCCGAAATTCCAAGCAAACAAAGCAATCAAAGACTATTCTGTACGCCTACCATCCATAGCAATCAACAAACCATGCATCCAATTCTAACTTAGCGTACAGAATTCTAAGACTTAGAACAAGTTACAATATCGCGAGATGACACGACACCTTAGGGCCATACCTCGAAGAGTTCAGGATGAGCTGCCTTCATCCTCTCTTCCACCTCCCACGTACAGTCGTTATCATCATCACTCCATTGTATCTTGAGCAACTTAACCACCTTCCTCCTAAGCTGTTTCGTGTCAGTTTCAACAACACGAAGCGGCTTACGAGGTCTTCTATCGACTGGATCAACTTCTAAGTCTTCACAGCTATCAGCGGAAACTACCGTACTCGAGTCGTGCACATACTTCCGTAGATATGATACATGAAAAACATTGTGCACACTCGACATCTTCTCTGGTAACTCCAATCTGTAAGCGAGCTTTCCAATTCGCTCGATAATCGGGAATGGTCCAACAAATCTCGGAGTCAATTTTCCTTTCTTCCCGAATCGAATAACATTCTTCAGTGGAGAAATCTTCACAAAAACCATATCTCCTACGTCGAATTCCAAATCCTTTCGACGCTTATCGGCATAACTCTTCTGACGGTCTTGGGCTGCCTTCATTCGTTGCCGAATGATCTCTATACAATCAGAAGTCAGACGAATCATCTCTGGCCCAAGCATCAACTTTTCTCCAGTTTCCAACCAACATGTCGGAGAGTTACACGGTCTTCCATACAATGCCTCATACGGTGCCATACCAATGCTTGACTGGTAACTGTTGTTGTATGCAAACTCCACCAAATGAAGGTGATCTTCCCATGATCCTCCGAAGTCTAAAACGCAAGCTCTGAGGAGATCTTCCAAAACTCGGTTGACTCTCTCGGTCTGTCCATCTGTTTGAGGGTGATAAGCTATACTCAAACACAACTCGGTTCCCAAAACTTCCTGGAAGCTCCTCCAAAATCCACTAGTGAACAATGGGTCTCGATCGCTCACTATACTCTTCGGAATACCATGGAAACGAACTATCCACTTAACATACAACTCAGCCAACTTTGATGAAGTCCTAGTCGATCGAACAGGAATGAATCGTGCACTCTTAGTCAGACGATCCACAATGACCCAAATCCCTTCATTTCCCGTTCTGGTTCTAGGCAATCCATCGATAAAATCCATCGACACTTGTTCCCACTTCCATGTAGGAACTTCTAATGGTTGAAGCAATCCGCTTGGCTTCTTCTGTTCGGCCTTCACCAATTGGCAGTTCATACATTTGGAAATAAAATTTCCAACATCCTTCTTCATACCTTCCCAGTAGTAGGTTCTCTTCATATCCCGATACATCTTATTTCCACCTGGATGAATTGTCAGCTTCGAGTGATGACTTTCCTTCAGAACTTCACTCCTCAATTCATCTATATCGGGAACAACTAGTCGTCCTTGCTTCCGAAGCCAACCCTCTCGATCGACCTTGAATCCTTTATCCTTTTCTGGATCCAATCCAGATTCCAATTCACGGATAATCTTGACAAGCTTATCATCTCGCTTTTGGCCCTCGCCAATCCTTTCCACAAGAGTGGGTCTTATCGATAAGTTTGCCAACATCTCAGGTTCCAATTCACATCTAGGCCTGAAGTCAAATCCAGCTAAATA
Source organism: Allium fistulosum (assembly GCA_030737815.1). Taxonomy (NCBI): domain Eukaryota; kingdom Viridiplantae; phylum Streptophyta; class Magnoliopsida; order Asparagales; family Amaryllidaceae; genus Allium; species Allium fistulosum. Next base: position 356,579,350 of record CM060906.1, read on the forward strand.
CTCGAGACTCTTCCATTCTGAAAACATGGCTCCCAATCCTGCATGTCTCCGACTTAACGCATCTGCCACTAGGGCTGTTATGGTAACGGTAAATTTACCATTACCATACCATTACCAGCCAATCGGTTACCATTTTCGAGTGAAATCGGTATACCAGTTTAATCGGTATGGTAACGGTAAATTTACCATTTTCTACGGTAAATCATCGGTAACATTTCTTCAATACCAGCGGTAACGGTAATTTTACCAGTCAATTTATAATACATGTATATTCATGTAACATGCTTTATTATAGGCATTTAGAATCAAGCAAATGATTAAATTTAGTTTACTAACCATGTGAAATAATGTTAAATACACTTCACTTCTTTCTCATTTATGTCTTTTATTAAGTAACACTATAAATTGTATAATGAAGCACCATTATGGTGTGAATAGATGTTATGTTGCTTACCTTTTTTAGACAAACGGTAATTTACCATTACCAGTGTAACGGTTACCAGATTATCGGTATACCAGCCTTCGGTATACCAGCCTATCGGTAACGGTAACGGTAAACAATTTTCGCTTACCAGTAAAAATGGTACGGTAATGGTATTTGTGAAATGGTAACGGTAACCATTACCATAACAGCCCTATCTGCCACTGCGTTACCTTTTCCCGGAGTATAAGCTATACCAAAATCATATGATGCCAAAAACTCTAGCCAACGTTGCTGCCGAAGATTCAAATCCTTTTGGGAGAAAAGATACTTCAACGACTTGTGATCCGTAAACAACTCGAATCGAACTCCCAACAAATAATGCCTCCACATCTTCAGAGCAAATACAATCGCCGCTAACTCCAAATCATGAGTCGGGTAATTCCTTTCATGCGGCTTTAGTTGTCGACTGGCATACGCAACAACTTTATCCTTCTGCATCAGCATTGCTCCAAGTCCAGTACCACATGCGTCGGTGTAAACCACCATCTCATCATTCCCACTTGGAATAGTCAAAACAGGAGCACTCGTCAATCTCTCTTTCAGGATTCCGAAAGCTTGCTCACACTTAGCATCCCAACTGAACACTTGGTTCTTCTTCGTCAATCCTGTTAACGGTGCAGCTACCTTGGAGAAGTCTTTGATAAACCGTCGATAATATCCTGCTAATCCAAGAAAACTTCTCACATCAGATGCATTCTTAGGTCTAACCCAATCCTGGATTGCTGCCACCTTAGCGGGATCAACCGCTATTCCACTTCCAGAAATCACATGGCCTAAGAACCTCACTTCACTCTTCCAGAAGTGACACTTCGAAAACTTAGCCTTCAGCTGATGTTTCCGTAAGATTTCCAAAACAATACGCAAGTGCGTCTTGTGCTCTTCTTCCGTTCTGGAATAAATCAGAATATCATCCACGAACACAAGTACGAACTTGTTCAACTGATCTCTGAACACTCTATTCATAAGATCCACAAAATATGCTGGCGCGTTAGTCAATCCAAACGGCATTACCAGCCACTCAAAGAAACCAGATGGTGTCCGAAAAGCAGTCTTCGGCACACTATCCTTTGCCACTCTCAACAGGTGAAATCCCGTTGCCAAATCCATCTGAGAAAACACCGTAGCCTCGTGAAGCTGATCAAACAAGTCATCTATTCTCGGCAATGGATACTTGTTCTTCTTTGTCACCTTATTCAGCTCATGATAATCCACACACAATCTCAACGACCCATCTGCCTTGGTTGCAAACACAACTGGTGCACCCCACTCGGACACACTACGCCGAATGAATCCTTTCTGTAAAAGGTCATCAACTTGCACCCTCCACTCCTGCTGTTCCCTAGGCGCCATCCGGCTAAGAGGCATCACAACAGGTCTGGCTCCTTCAACTAGATCTATATGAAACTCGATCTCTCTATGCGGCGGCAACCCTTTGACTTCGTCAAAGACATCCTCGAATCCATTTGCGATTGGCACTAAAGACAGTCCATCCCGTGGAACAACTAGCGAATACATGAAGCTCATGAAGACGCCTTCCTCATGCTTACATCGTATCACAATCTTTCGCCCTTCCACATTCTCGACTGTCACCTCCAGCCTCTCACAATCAACCTTAGCCGCATACTTCCTAAGCCAGTCCATACCCAAAATAATTCCGAACCCCGCAAAGTTCAGAACAAAACAATCACAAACAAAAGAGCAACCATGACTCGATACAACTAGACCACGGCATAACATACACAAACAAGACGAACCCCCAACTGGATTAGACACAACCAATGGCCTATCAACAATATCCGGTTCCAAACCTAACCGGCCTACTAGTTCATTACAAACAAACGAATGCGATGCTCCAGTATCAAACAAAACTCTAACTGGAATACCACATAGGAAAAGAGTACCTTGAACAACCACACTCGTTCCCTTCTCTTCAGCAGTAGGAGCTTTCGAAGACGGCGGAACAGCTCCTAAAGCATAGGCTTGCACAATCTGCCTGTCCCTCCTCGGTTCTGGACAATTCTTCCTGATGTGCCCTGGCTTGTCACAGTTGTGACACTTCATCGGTGCCTTCGGATTCTTACAATCCTTCGAGAAATGGCCCTTCTGCTGACAATTGTAGCAAGTCACCTCGCCTTTCGGCTTCTTCTGGCCATCCTTACCCTTCTGCTGCTGCTGCTTCCTCTTCTTGTTTCCACCCTGCTGGGTTTTAGACTCTTCCCTGGTCACAGCAACAACAGATCCTTCCTTAGGAAACAGACTCTCATGCCTAAGAGCTTTCTCCACAAGCTTCTCAAATGAATCGTCCAAATGTTCCACCAACTGTCTCCCAAGATAACTATCCAAGCCGGTCACAAACTTCTCATTCTTCTGATAAGCATATTCAATATATGACCGGGCATACTTGGACAAAGCTTCAAACTCAGAAACATACTCAAGAACAGATCTTCCACCCTGCTTGAGCTCTACAAACTTCTTGAACAGAACAGACTTCTGAGCTGTAGAAATGAACTTAGCTTCAAACCTAGCTTGGAATTGCTCCCAAGTAATCTCTTCCTCCGCAGTATTGATGGTAATAGAGTTCCACCAATCAGAGGCTCTCCCTTGAAGCTGCCTTGATGCCAACTTCCTCTTAGTTGCATCATCAATTCCCAAATCACCAAAGATCCTTCTACAAGCATCTATCCATCTCTGGACTTCGATAGTTGATTCTGTTCCCAAGAAAACCTTTCCTCCAAGAGCAGTATAATCCTTGCACAGCTTAGCAAAATCCACTGGTTTCGGAGTTTGGACTTGAACTCCAACATCTACTGCTGCCCCCGGAACTGGTATCCTTCTCATGATCGAAGTCATCATAGCTTCGAACATGGCTGCATAATCAGCAGTCTCTTCAGTAGCACGGCCTTCCCTAGCAGCTGGTCTCCCTCTTCGACTCGTTCTCAATATCTATAAAAAGGAATGATTAGAACATCTAGAGAAACAACTGCATAAAGGACTAACTTACTGCAAAACTACTATATTATATATAGTAATAATCCATCAAAATACAATTACGTCTCTCATACGTAGTTACGTCAGCGAGCGTTGGGTAAAATCGATTAACCAATGCTCTGATACCAAATGTGACGACCGCCCATGACCCCTGCACCGAATCTAAAGATAGAGCGCTGTAAAGTGTGCCAGGCGACCATGGGCGATTGTCAAGGTAAGATTTAAAACAAAAGAACCTATCGTATTACTCACAGCGCATGGACAAAATACAATAGAACATATGTATAGTGAAGCTTTACAGAACAAAATGACATCATATAAAACTCCATAATAGTTGAATACAAGCATCCACATAGTCAATACATCAAGCCTCACTACATATCTCTCAGAGAATACAAAACAGCGGAATATCCAGTACATATAATAAGAAGATAATATGCAACCCTCCAGCTCGTCTTCGATATCAGCATCGTGAGAAGAGAACAGCACCTGTCACCTGCTACCTAGTATGCCCGTCCCAAAATGGACGAACAGCCCAAGGCAATAAGAATTAAAACATAAAGCCTTGAGTCAGACAACAGTCTTAGTGAACAGTAAATTAACTAACAACATACCAAAAGAGCATAAAGGAAAAGGAATAGGAATACAACCCTCCCACTCCAACCTCATTCTATAGTGATAGCTCCCAGACACACACTAAGCAGAAGCAAACATAGCAGAGCATACAATTTAAAGTAAAGCTACTATCACTCGAGTCAAGGGCGATGTTTTCCAAGTACCAAGGCCTAAATCAGATAAGCACCCAGAAAATACCGCTCTTGAGTCCGAATGACGATACAACCAAACATTCATGACTCTGGCTATCACTGTTATCATTGCTTCGATATCACCGTTAATTGAATGACCGGCACATTCTTTCAGCCGTCCGTCAAGGGCTAATGGAAACCCCGGTTCTAGACATAACTCCCGCATGTCGTCGCAGCCCGTGCCTAGGACTATCGAATCTGCCCAGAGTACTCGACCATCAACAGTTGGCCGTTGGGACTATCGAATCTGCCCAAACGTACTCTTGCTTAGAGCATGCTAGAACCTTCAACAACGATGCTATCCAAGCCTCCTAGTCATCCTCCTCGACGACTATTCTCATATCCATTCATTATCCTCAACTCGAATCATATCACCGAGTTATCAACATGCTTGGAATGATCCCGTCTGGATTAGACCAAGTCTTCATCATATGATGCCTCGCTTCATTACATCCTCGCAAAGCCTCATCTCAACTTCACATCATCAAATCTATGCATAAGAGCTTCATCATCCGCTACATATGCCACGAGCAGCTTTTCCAATTCAAGAGCCTTTCCCTTAGCTTTTGAATCACCTTCGATCTAAATCTAATCATCAATCATCTAATTCATAACAAACAATCAAATCAAACATCAATCCAAGCAATCAAGCATTCAAAAATGATCTAAGTAGACAATTATAACAATAATGGCATTTTCGTAATTAAAGAGTTGAAAGTCCAATAAGCATGAAAACATGGATTATATCTCTACAAACTTGATGAATGAACTTGCATAGGTTAACATATGATAAAATGGATGTAACATCATCATGAACAATGGATCTATATGGATCTACACTTAGTATGAAGAAAATACATGGAAAGCTCTATTTTAACACCAAACCGAGCCAACAATCCGATATACTCTTTTGGATCCGTGTGAGAGATAATCACCACTCACCAAATCACCTAAACAACCTCAAATCAATACGCTTCAGATCTGGACAGCGAAGGATCAAGCTTGATCTATCACGAATCCGCTTCAAACGAAGAAATCTCTCTTGAAAAGATGAAGATCTTCAATCTAAGCTCTCGAATCTTCAATCTTGATCTTCGATTTGGATGGATGGAAGCACTAGATTAGAGTGGAGAAAAGAAGTGAAGAAGTGTAGAAGTCAAGCTCTCAAAATGGCAGCACTTCGTCGCTTCAAAAATCCGGATCCCAAAAAGTGAGAACAACCCCTCCTATTTATAGCTGAAATTCCTTAAGTCGAAATCTGGCTATCTCCCTAAGTCGCTTCCGACCTAAACCTCTCCGACCTAACAGATGCACGACTTAACTCCTCAGCGACCTAACACTTGACGACCTAAAGCAATGCGCTTTCCTTCGACCTACGACTTAGCAACAGGTATGACCTAATACTTAGGAAACCCAGCGACCTAACAACCTAACGACTTAACTACCTACGACTCAGTTGGGTTGCGACCTAACAACTTAGGCTTCTACGCGACCTAACACATGTCGACCTAAAACAACATACGACCTAACAGTTAGATCCACGCGACCTAACACTTAAACTATCCTAGCGACCTAACAACTCACGCGACTTACGACTTAGCAAACTCGCGACCTAACACACACACGACCTAACCATCTTAGGTCGCCTACGACCTAACTCAACACAGAACTAACGACCTAACTACGCTAACACTTAGGTCGGTCAATTCCATAGGTCGCTAACTCCTATAGGTCGCAAACTGCTTATCCCCTAAGTCGTTAATTCTACTAGGTCGCTACCTCCTATCTCTTAGGTCGCTAACTCGAACTGCCGACCTAACACTTAACTCACCCAAACACTTAGGTCGCTCCCAACATTTCCTTAGGTCGTTGCCGACCTATCCCTTAGGTCGCTCAAAACCCTTAAGTCTCCTATCTTAGGTCGTCTACGACCTAAACCCAACATCCTTAGGTCGCACCACATCCCTAAGTCGTCTACAACATAGCTCTTAACTCTCTACCATCCTATAGGTCGGTCACAACTTAGCTCTTAGGTCGTTCACGACCTAGGACTTAGACAAATACACCAAAATCTGAAACAACTAGAAAATGCTGAAAATCCTAGATTTTGACAAACTTTTCGATCCGTAAAAATATGGGTCGTTACAGAATTGAAATTCAAATTAAGCCCCAAATTCAAACAGTCTCAGAATCCATCCAAACTAGTGTCAAAATGTCCGGAATTCCGATACAATCCTAATGAAACAAACCGCGCATGAATTGGTCCTCGTATGAAAAAGTTATGGTGATTAGAAGTTTTGAAATTTGAAATTAAATAAAATAAGAAAAACATTACCCCTCCCATAGGCCACGTCGCACAATCCAACCATCACAGCTCCGTTGAACGCGAGAAACCCACCGATCATCGACTTTTGACCGTCGAATCCATGCGTCGCCGGCCACCTGAGCCTCACCGACCAACTCCACCGAACTCCCCCTCGATCGCCGCACCCCCCACCAAGGTCCGGCCCCTCCTAACGCCGCCGGCCGCCTCCTCCAGTTAGGGTTTTCGAATCCTAACGTGCCAAATTTGACCACCGCCGGCCTCAATACTCGACAAGACCACCGGCGTTGAACTCCCCTCGGCGAACCCTACCAAACCCGCAAGTCAATTTCATCGATTAAAGCCCAAATCGGCTTAGGGTTTCAAAAATTTAAGGCTTTGACCGCAATTCTAGATCGACTCGAGCATCATTTCCAAAAACGAACAGTTGACACAGATTCGGATCGTCGAAAGCTTCGGAACGGTATAATATGATAGGGTTTGGAGAAGATTGATTTTGTATTTGAATTTGATTTGCAATTTGAAATTGAATTGGGAATTTGTTTGTCTGCCATTGGAATGAGGAGTTGAGAAGGAAATGTACGTACAGACAAATGAAATAAGAAGTAGCTAGGGTTTATAACGTGCTATTTATAGGTAGATCAGAGAATAGAAAGAACGGATAAGATTTGATTTGGGTTTTGAACGATAAATAACCCGAAAAGCCCATTCTGTCCCCGGAACGAAAATGGGTCATCTCATATATCAAACTAGATGTTTTCAATATTTTTAAACTCAATGGAACAGGTTTCAAGTCCTAATTCCATCATATGAAGAAGTTATGTTAAAATCAGCTTATTCCAAATTGATTTCCATTAAATTGATTTCTAGGCGTTTCGAGTCCGTACGACCAAACGACAAGTCTGATCGCTACGAAACTTGAAACCTTATAATAATTCACCGTTACGGATCCGATGAAACTAGTTTTGTCGAAATCCGAGTCAGTGGCCAAAATGGCTAATTTCACATTAATCAAATAAAATAATATTAAATTAATTAATTCAATTTTTAATTCAATATTTATTAACTAACAAATTTCATCATTTTTGATTACTTAGACATTTATAATGATTCAAAACAAGTTTACACATTAATTCAGTGTTAATTATTTCAATAATTAGAGTGTTCAATTTCGACTGCAATAAATCCAATTAATTAAAATTTAATTCCAATGAATTGATTTTATTCGATTTCAATATTTATATTCAATTAGTTTATACTCAAATAACATAGTTAATATTTGTTTGTCTTTCATTACATTAATATTCTCCAATATCCATCTTTATTTGTATTACTACTATATTTCCATTTATATTGAATTTTGTCAATTTCACACATTAATCATAATTTAACATCCCAATTGATTTATTTATCTTGGTCTCATTCTTTTATTAAATCAATCATTGCCTTATGAATAAAATTAACATTCCTATTTATTTTATTACCTTCACACTTTTCAGTTATTGTACTAACTCACATTAATGTAACATTTACTTACACTTGATTGCAATAAATCCAATTTATTATAATATAAATTCAAATTTAATTTAACAGGTTAAATAAATAGGTAACATATAGTAGTTTTTCACCAATTAACTTTTATTCACATTAATAAGTTTATTATTTCAACCAAATGTTCTAATTATTTTCCTAACACTAATTTTATTCAATTACCATTAATTATGTATTGTCTCATAAATTAATTCATATTTACATTTGTTTTCTTATATTAAATTTATAACCATGTTATACCATTCAATTATTTCAATTGGTTGGAACTTCACTCAAGTTGTTAATAATTGACTTAAATTAACATGTTTACCTTTCATTCTATTTATTATTTCATTAATAAATTACAAAATTTTATTTCTTCCAAAATTTAATTGTCAAAATCTTATTAAATTAACTAATTTAAATTATCGAAAATTACCGGTCGTTACATAGGTCATTCTATATTTAGCACTAAACCCAATGAGTAGACTTTCCTCTATCTATGAGATTTAGAATCAGAGTGCTTTAACTAAGGCAAGGCCGGGTGCAATTAGTGCCCTGACTTACTTAGCTTTGATTCTCGGAGAGGGATAGAGAAGTTGAAATGTTGGAAGTGCAATAAGTATAAGAGGGTTAATTTCTATAAATATGTAACGACCCCGAATTTTATAAATATTTAAAATGATAATTTATTGATTTTTGAATAAAATTTGTGAGATTAAACGATAAATGGATTGCGAGTTTCCCCGATATTCAAATATATTCTGTATAAATCGTTTAAAAATTTAAATTATTGTATATATGAGAATATATATCTATATTTGGACATATCTGACTAAATTTGAAATAATATAATATATATTTGATTTGTGTTTAAATTATAAATAAATAATTGAGATAGAAATACATTAATCTGTACACTTCTATTCTATATGTCAAACTCACCTCATTTCGATTATAAAAGCTGTGCAAACTTGAAGTAATGTTGTTTACAACTTAAATAAGATTCCATTTAAAACAATCAAGCCAGAGTTTCAGCTAGCAAATTCAAGACAGTTTCAAAATAATCAAGCTCTGTTCTTTTCTTTCTTCTGAAATCAAGTGAGTAACATCACTTTTAAATAGGGTATAAACCCATATTATCCTCTGGTACAAACCAATAAAATTATACATTACTTTGTACAATATCATCATCAACCTGCAAAAGTAAACTCTTTTCTTTATAATAGCTCCTCATTTCAATTCGTTCCTTCAAACTAAACAAAAAAAACTGAAGCAAGTATCATTTTAAAACTTAAACCAAACTTTCCTCTATAGATATGCATCTTTTTAGTTCTTGTTCGTTCAAACCCGACATAGCAAAGCTCAGAGATCTGTAGAAACAAACAGCAATTAGATTCATGAAGTAAAACAAATCATTGTAGGCCAAAAGCATTTCCAGATTTTGGTTCAAATCTCCTATGTTTCAAAATTTCAAGCTTTCAAGCCTGGAAATCAATGTCTGGATCGAGAACAAGTTTTAGTTTGCAAATTCAAAATCTGGTTCAACAATAGAAACTCTGTTTATTTCTGTTCTTCTTCTGGGTAAACAAGGTGAGCAAACTCTCAACCTTTAAAACTTTTGATACTGCTGTATATGATATCTATGTGGTGGTGATGTATAAGTATGTTTGTTTAGATATATCAAACTTGAATATAGTTGAATTAGGCTATGGATATGTAGGCATGCTGGTATACAGGTATGTGTATATACCTCTGTTAAACAACAAGCCCAAACTCAAAAACAAATCCAGATCCTCTGAATGAATCAATTTTTGACCTCGATTCTTAAAGAGAAAATAATTGAAAGAATGTAAGTCTAATTCTAAAAATTATTTCAAGAAAATTTATTTAAGCACTTAACTGGAAGATGAAATATACAGTGAAATCTCAACATATCAAAGAATTCAACTTTCATGATTTAATGTTTTATGTATATAATTTGATTTATCTCCCAAAAATATGAATTTTAAAAATGGAATCATGATTTTTAGTTGGGTAAACCAAGAGAAATTGAAGGATGAACAGATTTGAGTTTTTTTAAGATTTCTGGTGATCACGGCAACATTGAACCTCGGGGTTGATGTCGAGGGTGGCTAGTGGTTTGACGACCACTAGAAAAATAGTTCGAGAATTTTCTGATGATTGGAGTTGCGTGGAGCGGCTAAACTAGGGTTTTCGAAGTGTTTTTCGTCGTGGTTACTGTCGAGGTAATGGCGTAGGCTAGGGGGGATCGGAGTTGATCGCTCCGGTGGGCATAGTGGCACGTGATCAAGGCGAAGCTTCAGTTGAATTTTGGTGGCCTCTGATGGCCAGAGGGTGGGGGACGAGTCAATTTTCTGGTGGTGTTTCCTTGTTCACGTTCCAGGTTTTGGGTAGCGAACTCGAATTCGAGTTCGAGACGAACTGAAGGGGGCTGGTGGTTGGGATCGGAGATGGGGATGACATTCGACTTGCTCGAAGTATTGGTGGTGACCGGAGGTGGCTTACGGGGGCGTACACGTGCACGCGTGTCATCATGTATCGGAGTTGTTTTGAGTGTGAAAGAAGAAGAAGGTGCATTGTTTTCGTGGGTGGACTCGAAGTTGTCTCGAGTAATTCGAGTATTCGACTCGAAGTATTTATTGGGTAGCTCGGGTCAAAAAAAAATCTGGTTTTCAGGTTTCATACCTGATTTAGTTTCTGGAATTAAAACTGTATTTAAAATTCATAAATTAAAGTTTAGACTGAGTTTAGAATTTAAAGTTTAAATATCAATTCAAGCTTAGGTTGGAACTTAATTTAGAAATAAATAAAGTTTAAATTTGAACTGTTTTTAAATAAAAGTGTTTAAGAAATTAAAAGTGTATTTTCAAGTTTTAAATTTAAAATGGACTTTGAGATTGTAAATAAGGAATTTAAACAAAGTCTGGATCTAAATCTAACTCTGGATTTAAGATTTTGAATAAAATAAAGTTTTATAAATTCAAATGTTTTAAATCAATTTGAGTGTGAAGTTATACATTAAAAATGTGAATATAAAGCGGATTTGATTTAAGTCCTTTTAGATACGTTGATGAGGGTCATTAACTAAGATTTTTGAATAGTTAATCAATGTGATAAATTTTAACAATAAATTTAGATTGATTTATTTAATAATAATCAATTGTGGAATTATTAAATATAATTACTTAATGACAGTAATTAAAGCATTAATTATTCAGAGTAATTGATTGAGTTAATTTGATATGTTCAAGTTAATTACTTAAGTTTAAATTAAAAATCACTTGACGATTTTGAAAATAAAAATTACTTAAAGAAGTAATGAATAAATAATTACTGAATGTAATTAATTAAATGATAATTTAAAATGTGAATTAATTATTTGTTAATAAATCAAAGGATTAATTAATAATGGCAATTAATCGAGATTAATTTAATAATTAAAGATTAATTGATTAATTGATTTAAGAATGCTTAGTTAGTAATTAAGGGTTAACTAATAAATTTGAAAAGGAATTTATTTCAAATAATTTGGAATTAAATTACGATAATTAACCCGGATTAATAATTGATACATCTGATTTAAATTGATCAGTTGATTAATAAATTCACTTATGAATGTTTGGATCCTATTGATTTGACTGTTTGATATCCCTGATATATGATGCTTTGTGTTATACCCTGATGTATGCTGTGATCTGTAATTTACTTAGCTGTGATTTCTATTTCTGTGATATATTACTTTGTGAATATGAAACCCCATGGCCCGTAAAACGGCACTTGAATTTCGATGCGACAGGGAGTCGGATTCCAGTTGGTTATCCGAAACCCACATCGAATTGTAATAGTAAATCTTTGTGGCCGATAAATTTATTTTATCTATAAATCTGTGAATGAAGATAAGCGTTATCGATTATACCGCTTATCGATAGATCTGTGATGATTGATGTTGTGCACTATTGTGTGTGAAACCCCTGGACTACACTATTACACACACAAATATGGATTTCACGTGGAAATCGGTTAAGTCACAGATAATGTGAATTTGATGTTTTTGAAATTGAAATTTTAATTTCAATTGATTTTGAAATTAGAAATTCGGGTTTAAAGTAAAAAGCTTTTGAAATGGAATTTCAAATATAAAAGTTATTTTGAATAACTTAATCGAGTTTTGAAAATTTAAATAATTTGATTTAAATTTGAATTCAAGTTTGAAATTGAATCCTATGATTTGAAATTACGGTTAAAGATGATATAAATGTGTTTATCTGAATTTAAACCATTTTAAAAGTAAAATTTTGAGAATTTGAATTTAACCCAAGGAGTTTAACTCGTATGAATGAATCAGATTTTTTGAAATGAAACTGTTGTTTTAAAATGATAAAAGCTTTCAGATAAGAAATGAAATTCCAATTTAATTAAGGGAATTTCAAGATTGAATTGAAAAGTGGTTTTCCAAGTTATGAATGAATTGTTTTGAAAAGCTATGATTTGAATCTGTTATCTTTAACAGATTTAAAATAATGATTGGTTTAAATCATCCGAAATGGAATTGTTTTGAAAGCTATAAGTTAAATCTTAAAGATTTAACGAGTTAATCAAATTGAAATGGAAATTAATTTGGAGAATCTGTGAATGAATCTTTTGTTTAAAAGATTAAAGTGTGGAAACTGTTTAAACCGTAAAGGTTGAATCTTTTTGTTTAAAGATTTAAAATGGTAATTTGTTAAACCATTTGAAAAGAAAGATTTTGGGTAATAAGTTGTGACTTAACTGAAATCTCATATCCATATGTTTTTAAATATTACGCTCACTATTCGGTTTAGCCGGGAGAGGACCTTTGGGTCGTATAACCCATTCCGAATATGTGATACGTCGTTATGGATAGCATTTGAAGACCGGTGTTGAAGACCGGATATTTTTGAAAACGGAAGGATTACCGTCGAGTCACTCTGCATCGGCTGATCCCCGATATAGAGGTTTTATCACCCTTAGTGACAGGAAGTCCGGACGCGATTGGAAATTATCCGGATTTGCAAGGGCTTCGTGAGAAGTGCCTTCGGTTCTGTTCGATCCCGGAACAGACTTGTATGGATTGTATGTCTGATATTACACTTTGAGATATAAAGCCGATTTCTTTCAAATACATATCTGTTTGGTGGCGGAGAATTTATTCTCTTAGCTTAACACCCTTCTCTGAGACGTACGAGCTCAGAGGTTATGTAGTTGAAAGTTATCAGCGATATATTCCCAATTTGGTAATGTGGCATGCTGAGTGTTGCTGTGTGATGATCAGTGTTTGATCATTTGTGATATGATCATTTGTTTGATCATTTATCTTTGTGATCATAGGTTGATCATCTGTTGACCCAAAGCATGGCTTTTTGAAAAAGCGTAGCTTTGTGGACGAGACTTCGTCAGGACCTCACAACCCGGAAATGGTCGAAACAGGAATGTTGCGGCAAGGTTATGAGGGTCGCGCCCTTTAGGGTATGTCATTTCCTTCTGGAAAAGGGTGGTATCATGGTATGGAGCCCAGATACTTACTCATGTGGATACACTTTCTTTATGATGTGTGATGTCTGATATCGAGCGCTCGAATAAAGGTCCCAAAGGACCGGGAGGTGGCATATTCGTGAGTTACCTGTTACAGGGGTAACCCGACCTTGTTTGGCAGAGAGCAGTTTGTCTCTCGGGACGTCCCGCCAGAGGCGATCCCATGCGGCGGAAGGAAGTTCCTTAGCCTGACCATTTGTTGGAAAATCCAAAGAAACAATACAGAACTTGTACGGTTTTAGTTGTATTACCTGCTATGGAATGTGGCGGTAACCTGCTATTGAACATAGTAGTTATAGTAGGCATACGATACTGGTCGTATGCTGGCTAAGATTAATATTATACTTTCGAAATGTTTCTACACTATGCACTAATAATAATATCAAAAATGATTTGATTTGCGTAGTAAGCATGTTTGACTATCATAAGAAGAAATCTCCTCCAATTCTGCGTTTGCATTGTGTGTTTGGCGGGAGGTCTTATGGTAGTTTCATTTTCCAAAAGCATTGCGGATTTCAATGTTTAAAACCTTTTGTGTTTGTTTAAAGATAAACTGTTTTTGTTGCTCACACCAGTCCCATGACTGATCCGGAGTTTATTGTTCCCTTCCTAAACTCTGGGTGCCCATCATTTTCCACACGGGCAGTCTAGAGTTGGGTTTCTTTTCAGATATTTAGGTTTAGTAGATTATCTGGACCTAGTTCAGTTCTTGGAGTTCATGGACTGACGTTGCTTATCTTGGAGCATTCTATTGGAGATATTCTATCTACTGCTGATGTTATCGTTTTCTTTTCCGCTGCTATTTGTTGTATCATATCTCTGATGTATATTGATATTCATTGTATCACTCTGTTGTATCAGATATTGTATATCAATGTATTATTCTTTTCTTCCGCTGTGTTGTTTACTTAATTGTGTTATAGCTCCGGCGAATCGGATTTGAACGGTCGAATCTGCGGCATTCTAGTACAATGTGAAGTACGGATGTTGATTTTCGAGCGGGCAAAACCCGAGTCGTCACAAAATAGGTCATTATTAATTAAGTATATGGAAGGTACTTCATCTTATACTTGACACTAAATTTCGAGGTATGGAATCCTGTTCTATCTGTGAGAGTTTAAGAATGTACGTCATTGCAAGGATGGTACCCTAACTTGTTTGACTTTATTATTAATCGAGGGATAGTACGGGGTTGAAATCAAAAGGTTGTAATAAGTATATAATGTTCAATTTTCCATACACAAACTATATACTTACACCAGATACTGGTTTGTCCCTTATCAATAACTTGACCTATTTTTAACTTAGGAAGTATATGAAATCTTCTCGATTTGATATTCTCTTGGGAGAACGAATTCCAGTAAAACGTCTCTCGCTTTAATGGTGGATATTCGTGATCTCCTTGGGACTCTTATATTATCCGCTTACTTCTAAAAGAATCGGGATCGAGTCAATCAGAAACCATCGATTGTTGGTTCGGAGAGATTGGGATAGAATAACCATGAGTCATCCGAAAACCACTTCAAACCGACATATGCATTCTAATTAGAGACATCTCGAAAATGATGGAAATCAAAGATGGAGTTCTTTATAGTGCAAGGGTTACTTGCTACTAATCCTTAGGGTGACTCCAAAATGGATGAAGTAGAAGTAGTGCCTTCAGTTTTTTCATATCCTGAACAACTTGTATCGATGAATGCTGGTATCGCATTATTTTCTAGAGGGCAGTGTTAGCATTCCAAGAGGGATTTGCTAAGAGGAAAAGGTAAGCCTCGCCTCACAAGCCAGTAATGACTAAAACCAAGGAAGATGTGGCAAGCCTATATGGATCGCATCCATTAGGGTATTGTCATCACCTTTCTAGATCACTATCTATGGATTTATGTATGCTATGAGCTCGTTGGAAAGGTTGGAAAGCAATCGGGGTGATGTCATATTCGATACTCTCTAGGAAGGGGTAGGCTGGTTCTGTGTTGGCATGAGTCTCATGGATTGAGACCTCGGTACATTTTACCTAGTGATCACTGTGCCATAAAGTGAACCAGACAATAGTGATCACACAACATAAGGTAGATTTTCTGTTATCCCACTTTTTCACACAACACATAAAAAATCATCTGTTGTATGAAGAGCCTCTGAAATCTTTCAACTATTGTCTGAATTGTTCGTGAAATCTTTATGAAAATGCTTGTCATTCAGACAACATTTTATCCTTCGTCTGATTTAAGTTATCAATTTTTTTAGTTTTGGCTCCTCTTTTCCCTCTCAATTATTTTGTGGTCGCTTTCTATTTTTGTTTCCTCTTTATATTTTTGTTCCCCCTTTTTTATTTTGTTCAGTCCATATCTCGATACAATGCAAATACCCATCTCCTTCTTATCTTCAACGTAGGGTTTTATGAAATTGAAGTCGTCTCCTTCTCATCTTTGTGCAAATCCAATACTCTCTCACTCTCAATTTGGGTTCTCTTGCGTCTTCTGGAATTAGGGTTCCTAATCGAACTCGATTGCTACTAATTGGTACATGATTTTTTTTATTATCTTTTGATTTTGCTAGAACTCGATCTATAATTATGTCGATGATGATATGGGTGCTTATATAGGATTTGATTTCCTATATTTTCATTTTGAGATTTTGATTTGAAATGGTACTTATGCTTTATTGACTTGTTCTTCGTATATATGCTCATGACTTTGAACCTTGGACTACACTTTTTGTTGTTGATATTTGTACTGATTTTTACTTCAGCTATGGATTTCTCTACTATTTTAATTTTCTTGTTCATCTTGATATGATTTGTGGCACTGCCCTGTTTTAATTTGTGGCACTGCCCTGTTTTAATTTGTGGCACTGCCTTGTCAAATTTGTGGCATTTGCTATTTTAATTTGTGACAAGGTAGTGCATATTGCCTTGTCAAGGCAGTGCACACTAGTGATGCCTTGTTTATCCACTTTGATGGTACATATTTCTTTTGCTATAATGGTCCATGTTGCTTTTGCTGGTCCAATTGCTTTTACCGGTTTCTTATTATGCTGTCTTGGTTCATCCATACATGCTGTTGGTTTGTGAGTTGTTTGTATATACTTGTATACACTTGTATAAACTTGAGCTTGAACCAATTCAGTTCTGAACCATTTTGAGTTTCTGAACCATGCTATTGAGTTGCCATTCTACTCACTATGTACATATATACATGTATATACATATGTGTATATATGTATATTAGTGTGCCTGGTTATTTGTTTGTATAGTTGACTTTGGAAAATTCAATCTTTTCTCTTGATCTGTCACATGCTTAAACTATTTTGAGATATATGTGTATATATGTGCATATATGTACTTCATTTGATAGTTCATGTACATTAAAGTTCCACTTGCATTACCATGTCTGAGTTCATGTGTATACTTGAGTTTATGTTAGAGTTAGTGTACACTTAAGTTCATGTGTACACTTGTCCCTACCTTGTACTTGTTGTATTGTCGATGGTTTGAACTTCCATGTATATACATACATACACATGTATGTATATATGTGTGAATGTTTGTGGTACTACCTTGTTTTAATATGTGGTACTTGCTTGTTTTAATTTATGACAAGCCAATGCATTGCCTTGATAAGGCGGTGCACATCACTACCTTGTCAAGGCAGAGCACACTAGTGATGTCTTGTTTGTGAACTTTGATAGTCCATGTTGCTTTTGCTGGTCCATGTTGGTTTTGTTAGTCTAGTTGCTTTTGATGGTTTCTTGTTATGCTGTTTTGGTTCATCTATACATGTTGTTGGTTTGTGAGTTGTTTGTATATACTTGTATACACTAGTACATACTTGAGCTTGAACCAATTTGAGTTTCTGAACCATTTTGAGTTTCTGTTGCTTTTTCTGGTCCAGTTCTGTATACACTTGTATATACGAACTTGTATATTACACTGGTCCATGTTGTACTTGAACTTGTATACTTGTCCAATTCTGTATATACTTGTATACACTTGTATATACTTGAACTTGTATATTACACTGGTCCATGTTGCTTTTGCTGGTCCAGTTCCGAACCATTTTGAGTTTCCGAGCCGTTTTATGTGCATTTTCACTTGTTGTTTTGCCTGATGCTTGTTTATGTGCACTATCTTGAATTCAGTTCTGAACCATTTTGAGTTTCTGAACCATTTTATGTGCATTTGCGCTTGTTGTTTTGCCTGAGTTTGTTTATATGCACTATCTTGAATTCAGTTTTAAACCATTTTGAGTTTCTGAACCATTTTATATGCATTTGCATTTGTTGTTTTGCTTGAGCTTGTTTATGTGCACTATCTTGAATTCTTGCCTAGTTGTCTTGTTTGCATTTCCTAGATATGCAAGTGTGCATTTTCATGTATATACATACATACATATGTATGTGTATATATGTGTGAATGTTTGCTAATTCAATTGCTATTTGTGTGCACATTGTTGGTTGAATCCCTTGCGACTGGTTTGTACTTGTACTTGTTTATGTGCCTAGTTTGTTTTGTTTGTTTTGCTGCCTGGTTCAAGGTAGTGTTGAGATACTTTTGATTGTTTTGCTGCCTAGTCTGTACTTGTATATATATGCACTTGAGTTGAGCCCGAGGAGTCTTGGGCTTGACCTTGTGCACATTTGCACTATGTTGAGCCTTCGGGCTTGACCTTTGCAATAATCCATGAGATTTAATCGATACCCGATCTTGTCATATTCATAGTTATACACTGAGCATATCATAAGTTGTCCGTGCATAGATATATTTGTCTCTGTCTAAAACATGAAGAGAAAATAAACCCATAAACTGAGGCAACATTAATATCCAAATTCAATTTTATTTTTGCAATTTACGTTTGTTTCCTTTTCCATTTTACTGCATTGGTTATTTGTCAGGTATAGGAGATGGCTAGACACAAGCTGGTGCAAGCAAATCAAGATCAACATCAAAAACAAACTCGAGTGAGTGTGAGTAAAAAAATGTTATATATGAGAGTGTAGAGAAATGTTGTATACATGAGAGTGATAATGAAAGTTGTATTGTATTTGAAAATGTAAGTAGAGTGATAGTGAAAGTTGTATTATATTTTAATTTGATTTGAAATAAAATATCTGTTTAAATAAAATTGCGATTCATTTATTTCATTCTGCAATATTTATTTCATTATGTGAACAATTATTCATATCATTCAATATTTTTATGTTGTTTAATAAGAAAGTCTAGAAATGATACTATAACATCAGACAATATATGGTTTTAATGTTATGTTAGTGCATATCAGATGACTGGGCATATCTGTAGTCTGATGTGCAATGAGACGGCATGAGATTTAACGATAGATAGATATGAAATCAGACAACGGAGCATATCTGTCATCTGATGTGTTTTTTCCCATAGTGGATGTACTGTGGTAGGTGGTACCTCGATGCCTTGTCTTTGTGTGGAATCCATCTTCCAATACGTGCCTTGCTATTTTAATTGTAGAACCTAGTACCGTTGAATGTAATTATGGGTAAACATTCCAAATATGTTATATATTTATTTTAAACCCTAGACATTATTATAATATCATTAAATTTCCATATAAAATGGTTCGGTTATGGTAAGGTAAAAACCCGTTCGTGTTTATGTGCAATGTGGTCTTACGAGATACCTTTATTTTTGAAAGGTTTTATAACATAAAAGAAATACAAATGATTTGAGTTTCTTATGTTGGTTTACCAGACTGATCCGGATGTTATTTTCTTATAATGCTCATGTTAGACCTGACTATTTTCCAAAGTTAGCTTTGGACGCTTTAGAGCTTCAGAAGACAAGCTGGATGCCTCCAAGACATATTTACATATTTTTATTTCCGTTGTATCTCTTGTTTTGTATTAATCAACATTTGTAAGGACAAGTTGTTATAACTGTCCAAACTGATGATAGGTTACACTATAGGAAAAAGGCATCAGATGACGTATATGGTCCGTTATCTGAGTGCATATCTATTTGTCATTAAATCCCATGCCGTCTCATTGCACATCAGACCACAGAGCTGCCCCACCGTCTAATAAGCACTATCACGACAAAAAAAACCATATGTTGTCTGATGTTATAGTACCATTTCTAGAAATGCCTATTAGACAACATATAAATATTGACTGATATGAATAATTGTTCACAAAATGAAATTCAAATATTTTATTTAAACAAATATTTTATTTCAAATCAAATTCAAATACAACACAACTTTTACTATCACTCTACTTACATTTTCAAATGCAACTTTCGCTATCACTCTCGTATATACAACATTTATATACACTCTTATATACAACATCTCTTTTACTTACACTCACTTAAACTCATTCGAATTTGTTTTTGATGTTGATCTTGATTTGCTTACTCCAGCTTGCGTCCAGCCATCTCCTATACTTGACAAATAACCAACGCAGTAAAATGGAAAAGTAAACAAACCTAAATTGCAAAAATAAAATTGAATTTGAATATTAATATTGCCTCAGTTTATGGGTTTGTTTTTCTTCATGTTTTAGACGGGAACAAATATATATGTGCACGAACAACTTATGATATGCACAGTGTATCACTGTGAATATCGCAAGGCCGAGCCTCAATCCAATCTCACGAACAAGTGTGCACAAGGTCAGACCAAACAATGTACATAAGGCATTCAACATTACACAGTCACACACACACACATATATATATACATATGAATGCATGTATATATGGTGCAGCGAACACAAGTGAAGACCGGAATATGGTGCAGCAAACACAAGTGCAACGAACATCACTAAAAGGACAGTTCAACAGAAGTGAAGACCAAAATATGGTGCAACGAACACAAGTGCATAAGCTCAGATTAGTAAACCAAAATGAAAAAAATGGAAATCAGATTCAACCGAGAATATGAATTCAGACATGAACAAAAATGCATGTACATGTGTATCAGGTCAATACTAATGCAACAATAAGCATGAATTGCGATTTCGATTGAACAAGGCAACAAGATGGAAATCAGATTCAAGCAGACACATATTGTATCAAGAGGAGATACACAAAGCCGCAACTCGATAGCATATACATAAAGAAACTAACTCAGTGCACACATTATTTATGTACTGAAAACAAGTTCAACTTATAATGGTTTGAAAACTCAATTTGGTTCAGAACTGAAAACAAGTTCAACTAAACCTCAAAATGGTTCAAGCTCAAGGCAACTTGAGTATACAGAAGAACATACAAGTATATACAAGTGTATACACAAGTGTATACAAGTATATACAAGCACATACAAGCACATACAAGAACTGAATTGGAACAAGATTTGCACTTGAACCAGATCAGACTCATGTACAAAAGGTAGTTCACACATATATATACAGATATAAGAACTTTCACACATACATACATACATACATATGTATGTATATACATGGAAGTTCACAAATAATATGCAGATACATATAAAGATACATACACATGAGTATGGATGAACCAAGACAACGTAACAAGAAATACAGTGCAAAAGCAACATTCACATATATGTACATACATATCTATGTATGTATATAAATGGAAGTCTCAAATTACTTGATATGAACCAGATCAAACTCATGTACAAAAGGCAGTACCCACACACATATATATGTAGATATAAGAACATCACACATATATACATGTATGTATGTATATACATGGAAGTTCACACATACAAACACACATTGTGATATGCAGATATAAACATGCAAAAACATGAGTATGGATGAACCAAGGCAGCATAACAAGCAATCACAATGCAAAAGCAACATGGACCATCATCACATAATAATAAGTCCAGGCAGTTCAAGTTCGAGATTAAAGCGCAGCCATGAGATTCGAGCCATCAAAATGCCACAAATTATGTATATACATGGAAGTATGTATATACATGTATGAACTGGCTTAGCAAGCATTCACACATATATACATATATATAAGTATACACATTGAAGACGACAGAGCATACATTTAAGAAATTATCAGAAAACTCAAACAAAATAAGTTGGAAACAAAATCAGTCACAAACAAAACCAGTCAAACATAACTTCCCAAAATAAGGCAACATTTATATGATTCTCCTTACTAAATAAACAACAAAATGTCAATCAATACTCAGAGTCACGGAAATCAACCAATACAGCAAACCGATGTCAAGATCGGAGTCAGCGAAATCAACTAGAGTCAAATATTAGGAATCGAAGAATGAACAAGTCAAATTCCTATAAATATCCATTATCATCATCGACAATTGTAACGATCCATATTTTTTATAATTAAAAATATTAAATTTAATAAGATTTTTGGAATTTAATATTGTGAGAAATTAAAAATTATGAGTTATAAATGGAGAAAATAATTAGAATATAATTTAATATTATTGTTTGAATGTTATTGACAACTATTTTAATGTAATTTCAATCAATTAAATAATTGTAAAGTTAGTTTGGTTATAAATATAAATAAGGAATAAATTAAAGGATGTATTAATGGAGAAATTGTATGTTATTTTATTTAATTGGTTTTAATATAGAATATGAAATCAACTAATTAGTACGTAAATTTATTATCTTTTGTTATAAACAATAAATTTATAAATCTGTTTATAAATGTGTTTAAATTACTAAGATTTAAATATTGGTTATTTATCATCTTATTATTAAATCCGTTGAAATCAATTTGGAGATCAATGGAAATTAAATGTAATTAAATATTGCAGTTAATGTAAGAAAAGACGTTAACTATAGAAAATGAGTATAATAAGATGGAAATTTATGTTAAATAAATTCATAAGGTATTGGTTGATTTAATAATAAGAATGTAAATCAAAATAAAAGAATTTATTGGAATTTAAAATATAATAAATTGGGGTTTTATTGCAGTTGTAATTGAACGCTGAAATTAATGTAATATTTAAATCTTGGAATCAACATGGAAAATTTAATTTTAAAAGGTTATTAATTTATGTGTAATCAGGACTGATGAAATTTAACAGTGATTAAAATTGATTTTTAAATAATAATTCATTTAATTAACGTGTAAAATTAGTCTTTTTGGGCACTGTCTCAAATTTTGATGAAACTAGTTTCATCGGATCTGTAATAGTGAATTATTATAGGATTTCAAGTTTCATAGCGATCGGACTTATCGTTTGATCATGCGAGCTCGAAACGCGTAGAAATCAAATTAAGCAATTTAATTAAAATAAATTGATTTTAAAGCTAACTTCTATATAAAATAGAATTAGGGTTTGAAACTAGTTCCATTGAGTTTAAAAATATTGAAAACCTATATTTTGATATATGGGATGAACCTATTTTCGTTTCGGGAACGTAACGGGCTTTTCGAATCTTTGTTATCTCTTCGACCCATTCAATCTGTTCCATCCATTCTGGTGCAGCAGCGGAATGACAAAAATGATAATTCTGTGAAATTAGCGGTCGATGGATTGATGAATACTGAAATGCCTAAATTCGTTGATCCGAAGATACCGAATTCGAACTATCCCGAACACGTTGATCGCGCACGATACCGGGTTCAAAGATCTGCGATTCTTCACACGTTGATCTAGCGCACTAGATTCCATGAATCGGCTTCTGCAGTCGTTGAATCGAGCGCACTCGATTAACCGAAAGAGGAGATAGGAGATTACACTCGACTACCAATTTGGTGAAAGCACAAAGCTAACAAAACATAGTTTTTATTTCAAATCAACTAAACTATTACAAATGGCACCACCGGCCTATTTATAGGCTACAACTCCTCACGACTCAAAAATAAAACGGTACAACACTTAGGTCGTGAACGACCTACGACCTAACATAGTGTGACCTAAGAAAAATAGACGACTTAAAGTAGTCGACCTAAAACAACACGACTTAAAAGATTACAACATAAGAAAATACAACACACCATGTTACAACTTGCGACTCAACATGCACGAATTAGTATAGGTCGGCAGCGACCTAACAACAAATGCGCCTTAAAACAAAGTGACTTAAGAGATAGCGGTTCCACATATCCAGGCGGCATAGGCTACAGTGACTTAATTTGTGCGCGACCTAACAATGAACGACATCTGGAGTGAGTGACCTAAAATGAACGGCATCCCCATCAGTGCGACCTAAGTCTTCACGACCTAAAGCCTCGCGACTTATAGTGTGCGACTTATCTCTCCAGATCACCCCGCGACCTAACTTAGGTCGTTCCTTTTCTCTTCGACCTAACATAGGTCGTGGGTCGAGGCAGTCTGTACTCGGAATAACAGAGCGACCCATCTTAGGTCGTAACTCGTTTGCGCGACTTAGTATAGGTCGTAACATGTCTCTGCGACCTAAAGTAGGTCGTAACCTTTTAGCTCGTCTGTATTCCATCACCTTGAACCCAGTAACTCGCGTGCCGCTTTTGCAAGGTCGTGAGCGACCTAAGACTTCAACCTCCAACGACTTATTCCCAAGTCTTAGCTCGTTACTCTCGAACCCGTTAGGTCGTAGCTCCTTTCCTGGTGGCTCGTTAGGTCGCATACGACTCAATAATAGGTTAGGTCGCTTACGACCTATCTCTCCACTATTTTGGGCTGCATCATCCTCCCCAGGTTGAGAAAAATTCGTCCTCGAATTTGCACCCTCTTCTTCCACAACAAACTCATTCCCATGATATGGTACGAGATGTTTAACATTGAATACGTCAGACGTGTACACACCCTCCGGCAGCTTCAATTTATAAGCATTTTCATTAATCCGTTGCACGACTTCTATAGGACCAATTTTCCTGGCTTTCAACTTGTTATAAGCGCCCACTGGAAAACGATCTCTTGTCAACACGGCATATACCATATCTCCTTCATTAAACTCAACATTTCTTCGTTTCAGATCTGCAGATCGTTTGTACTTCTCATTCGCTTTCTCCAATCGTTCCTGAACGATTTTATGACATTTAGTCAATCCATCAACAAAATCAACAGCTCGTTTAACGGTTCCCTTGGATTGTGGTACTACCGTTAAATCCAATGGTCCTTTTGGCATACTAGAATATACAATCTGAAATGGGTTGAATCCCGTACTACGATTCACTGCATGATTATGAGCAAATTCTGCCTGGCATAACTTCATGTCCCAACTCTTCAGATTATCTTTCACCAGACATCGCAATAAATTCCCCAGCGATCTGTTAACCACCTCCGTTTGCCCATCAGTTTGTGGATGGTAAGCGCTACTAAATTTCAGCTTCGTTCCGACCATCTTCCACAAGCTTAGCCAAAATGACTCAGAAAACGAGTATCTCTATCCGACACAATAGATTCTGGCAATCCATGAAGTCGATAGATTTCTTTGAAAAATAATTGAGCAACATGAATAGCATCCGCCGTCTTCTTACAAGCAATAAAATGTGCCATTTTCGAAAATCGGTCAACCATCACATAAATGGAATCGTTACCACGCTGTGTCCTCGGCAACCCCAACACAAAATCCATACTCACATCAACCCAAGGCTTAGTTGGTACAGGTAACGGCATATATAATCCAGCGTTGGTCGCAGTTCCTTTCGAAACCTGACAGATATGACATCTCTCCACAAACCTTTCCACTTCTTTCCTCATCGATGGCCAAAAATAAGATTGAGAAATCAACTGTAATGTACGGTCTCTACCCACGTGACCTTCCTCATGCAATTCTTTCACAATCTTCAACCGTAAACTGCAATCCGGTATACATAATCGATTTCCCTTGAACAGAAAACCATCCACCATCAAAAACTCATCCGTCTCTCCCTCCTTGACTTTATCAACAAACTTTGCAAAGTAAGGATCATCGACAAATAATTCTAGCAACATATCAAACCCCGTCACTTCAACCTTCATTGTTGTTAACAAATGATTCCTTCTACTCAAAGCATCAGCCACACGATTCGTCACTCATGACTTGTGTTTAACAACAAAAGTAAACTGTTGCAGATATGCAATCCATGATGCATGTCTCGCTGAAATCTTGTCTTGCCCTTGTAAATGCTTCAACGCCTCATGATCAGTGTAAAGAACAAACTCCTTCTGAAATAGATAGTGTCTCCAGTGTTTGATAGCTTGTACAACAGCATAAAATTCCACATCATAAGTACTATATCTCATCTTCGCCCCTGATAATTTCTCACTAAAGTATGCAATAGGACGTCCCCTCTGACTCAACACTCCTCCAATCCCAACCTTTGATGCATCAGTGTGTAGCTCAAACAACAACTGAAAATCTGGTAATACTAGAATTGGTGCAGACGTCAGCAACTCCTTGATCTTCCCAAAAGCATCCCCTGCTTCCTCTGACCATGAAAACTGTTTACCCTTCATACAATCTGTAACAGGCGCCATCACACTACTAAAGTGTGGAATAAATCTTCTGTAAAATGAAGCCAACCCATGAAAACTTCGAACTTCTGTTATTGTCTTGGGTTGTGGCCAATCTCTAATCGCTTCAACTTTACTCCGGCCCACCTGTATTCCTTTTCCCGATACAACATACCCCAGAAATAAAACACTATGCGTCATGAACACGCATTTCTTCGTTGCAGCATAAAATTGTTCTTGTCGTAATACCATCAACACTTCTCTCAGATGTTGCAAGTGTTCCTCTGTACTTCCACTGTATATCAGAATATCATCAAAATACACCACCAAAAACTTCCCAATGAATGGTCTAAAAACTTGATTCATCACTCGCATAAATGTACTCGGCGCATTTGATAAGCCAAATGGCATTACCAACCATTCGTATAGACCCTCCCTGGTTTTAAAAGCAGTCTTCCACTCATCACCTGGCCTGATACAAATTTGATGATATCCGCTCTTCAAATCAATCTTCGAAAAGATAGAAGCTCCACTCATTTGATCTAGCAAGTCATCCAACCTCGGCATTGGAAATCTATATCTCACAGTAATCTTATTCAATGCTCGACTGTCAGTGCACATTCTCCATGAACCATCCTTCTTCGGTACGAGTAATGCTGGTACAGCACACAGACTCAAACTCTCCTGTATTCGCCCTTGTTCAAGCAATTCCTCTACCTGCCTACGCAACTCTTCATGTTCTTTTGGACTTATTCTATAGTGTGGTCTATGTGGCAACACAACACCTGGAACAAGATCTATCTGGTGTTGTATATCCCTCAACGGTGGCAACTCCGTTGGTAGTTCTTCAGGAAACACATCATTAAATTCTTCAAGTACTGGTTTAACTTCTGCAGGTATCTCAACCACTTCATTGCTCTCTCGCCCAATCAACAAAAATACTTCCGGTTCTTCCTCAACCTCCTTAACAAACTCCTTCAAAGATAATAAAGTTTTCAGCTCTTCAATCTCCTCCAGTTTGTTTTCTTCTTGTTGTCGCTTCTTTGGAACTAGAGTAATCTTTGTGCCTTCAAACATAAAACTGTAACTGTTGGTACGCCCATCATGTTGCACCGCCCTATCATACTGCCACGGTCTCCCCAGCAACAAATGACAGACATCCATATCTACCACATCGCACCAGATTTCATCCTTGTATTTCTTTCCAATTGAAAAATTCACACAAGCCCTACGTCCAACCTTCACCTCCCCGCCTTTTCTCAACCAAGCCAACTTGTATGGTTTCAGATGTTTCTCAGTCTTCAATGCCAACTTCCTCATAGCTTCTGAAGAAATTATATTATCACAGCTTCCAGCATCAATAATAAATTTGCAAACTTTCCCCAGAATAGTACATGTCGACTGAAAAATATTGCTCCTCAACCAACTACAATCCTCCTCTTGCTTTGGTGTTAAACAGGACCTCTTCATCATTAGATTATAACCTTCGTCTCCCGACACTTCTTCTTCCTCCTCATCAGGTGGTGAATTGGAACATTCAGCTTCTTCATCCTCATCCTCAACCTCCGCTATCATAGCTCTCTTCTTTGGCTTTGGACATTCGCTACTTTTGTGGCCCATTTCTTGGCAATTATAACACTTGAAACCATTATTGACTTTCGTCTTCCCAACCTCATTCACAACTGGTTTTGCAACAGCTTTCGAAACATTAGAACTTCCACTAACACCCTTCACTGGATTGTTGGAATTTGTAAACACACCACCTCCTCGTCTTCCCTGTTTCTCCCAAGCTAACGCCTTCTGGTGTGCTTCCGCTATAGATCTGGGATCAAACATGTTAACCATATCCTGAATCTGCATTTGCAACCCCCCAACAAATCTAGCTGTCAATTGTTCTTCTGTCTCCATAATATCATTCCTTGCAATCAGTTGATAAAATTCGTCAGCATAGTCATTCACAGATTTCGTCCCTTGTCTCAAGTTTTGCAACCTCTGATACATAAGCGACTGATAGTTATAAGGTAAGAATGTGGCTTTCATCATTTTCCTCATCTTTTCCCATGATTCAACTTTTGACTTCCCCATCCGTTCACGTGTAAGTTTGGTTTGCTGCCACCATGCCAAAGCTCTACCCCTCAACCTTGTAGCAACCAACTTCACTCTACGATGTTCTGGAACTTCCTTGAAGTCAAAAATCTCCTCCACATTAGACAACCAGTCCATAAACTCTTCAGCTTGTATACCTCCTTTGAATTCTGGTATTTCAGTCTTCATCCCAGATTCCCACTTATGATCATACTCTGATTGATTTCTTCCTTGTCCACGTCCTTGTCCATGAACACTGCCACCATCATACTCTTCTTCAAAATCGGATGTATATCGATGTCGATCCTGACCACCAACATCTCTACTTCCTTCACGTCTTCCACCAACATCCCTTCTATCTACATTCCTCCGTTCTTGATCATTCACATTCCTCCCATGTCTTTGATCATCATCAACACTTCTTTCTCGATTGGATTGTGGTGAGACTCTACTTCCCCCATGATTAGATTCAGGTGATACCCTTCTCCGATTTTGATTCATCTCTAACATCATCTTCTCTAACCGGCCAATTCCTTCATTAAGTTTCTCACTAAAGTTTTCATTAATTCTTTGCTCCATCTCATCAGCTTCTTCTCTTCTATATAAAGCTTCTACGTTTTGGTGACGATTAGCTCTTCTCGGTGGCATTGTTGATTCTTCAAAACTTTAACTTTCAAAATGATGCAAATTTAAATCTATAACACTTCGATTTCAACTTGGCTTTGCTTGATGTAGCTCGGCCTCTCTAACTCTTCAAATAAATCGGCTCCAAGACTCGATTTAGCTATGATTGGCTAAAACAAGCTCTGATACCAAATGGTGCAGCAGCGGAATGACAAAAATGATAATTCTGTGAAATTAGCGGTCGGTGGATTGATGAATACTGAAATGCCCAAATTCGTTGATCCGAAGATACCGAATTCGAACTATCCCGAACACGTTGATCGCGCACGATACCGGGTTCAAAGATCTACGATTCTTCACACGTTGATCTAGCGCACTAGATTCCATGAATCGGCTTCTACAGTCGTTGAATCGAGCGCACTCGATTAACCGAAAGAGGAGATAGGAGATTACACTCGACTACCAATTTGGTGAAAGCACAAAGCTAACAAAACAAAGTTTTTATTTCAAATCAACTAAACTATTACAAATGGCACCACCGGCCTATTTATAGGCTACAACTCCTCACGACTCAAAAATAAAACGGTACAACACTTAGGTCGTGAACGACCTATGACCTAACATAGTGCGACCAAAGAAAAATAGACGACTTAAAGTAGTCGACCTAAAACAACACGACTTAAAAGATTACAACATAAGAAAATACAACACACCATGTTACAACTTACGACTCAACATGCACGACTTAGTATAGGTCGGCAGTGACCTAACAACAAATGCGCCTTAAAACAAAGCGACTTAAGAGATAGCGGTTCCACATATCCAGGCGGCATAGGCTACAGTGACTTAATTTGTGCGCGATCTAAAATGAACGGCATCCCCATCAGTGCGACCTAAGTCTTCACGACCTAAAGCCTCGCGACTTATAGTGTGCGACTTATCTCTCCAGATCACCCCGCGACCTAACTTAGGTCGTTCCTTTTCTCTGCGACCTAACATAGGTCGTGGGTCGAGGCAGTCTGTACTCGGAATAACAGAGCGACCCATCTTAGGTCGTAACTCGTTTGCGCGACTTAGTATAGGTCGTAACATGTCTCTGCGACCTAAAGTAGGTCGTAACCTTTTAGCTCGTCTATATTCCATCATCTTGAACCCAGTAACTCGCGTGCCGCTTTTGCAAGCTCGTGAGCGACCTAAAATTTTGTTAGGTCGTGAGCGACTTAAGACTTCAACCTCCAACGACTTATTCCCAAGTCTTAGCTCGTTACTCTCGAACCCGTTAGGTCGTAGCTCCTTTCCTGGTGGCTCGTTAGGTCGTATACGACTCAATAATAGGTTAGGTCGCTTGCGACCTATCTCTCCACTATTCTGGGCTGCATCACATTCTTATCCATATCTGCCTACATATAGGCTGTTATAAACCCTAGCAGTCTTTTATTCTATTATCTGTATGTACAATTTCTATCTCATCTGTTCCTTCTCAATACCAGATATCACAAAACCCTAAATACAATTCCAAATCAAATCGAAAAATTCAAACTGCTCAAACCCTATCATATAATATATCATCGTGAAGCTCTCGACGAATGTAATCTGCGTCTGCAAATCATTTTTCGATTGGAGGCTTAGTTTGTCCAGAATTTAGCGAAGAAGTCTCTGCCGTCCGTTGTATGGTTTGTGTAACAACCCGTATTTTTGGGTCTTCGAATATGGATATTTAATTTGTTTAAATATTTAGATTGGAATTAAATTATAATAAATTCTATGATTCAAATTTAGACTTGATTTCTAATGACGTATTTTTAATCTAATTTTTAGAATTTTTCCATAATTTTTAATTTGGGAAATAATTAAATTTTTGTTTGACGCTTTTTGCGGCAAACGTCGTTACTTTTGTAACTTCACAAAATAAGTTATCTTGTCTATTTTATTGTTGTTTTATGATAATCTCACGTTGCTGATCGTGATCGTATTTTTATTTCTGTCGTTCACGACTCGTACACGGACACAATATGGTATGGCGAGGTAGCCCAAACTTACTTTTTTTTAAACATAATTGTAAATGCAAAATAATCTTTTGAAATCTTGGCACATATAGATCTGTCTATCCTTTTTGCGTATGTTTTTGTTCCAAACATTTAATGTTTATACTCAAGCATGCTTTTATGTTTACCAAACTTGGAATCCTCAGCGCATTGTATAGCGCTTCTAAGGCTCTTTATTGTAGTCAAAGAGTATCGATATCAGATGAGAAAACGAGTCTATTGCAGTCAGTTCATTTAACTCTATAATTTTACTCACTCACACAAATACACACGCATAGGTGGATCCAGGTTTTTAACCAGAAAGGGCACACAATGTTAATAGAATAACATACATAATTCATCAAAAGAAGAATTAGAATGGTAGTTTTACTTATATTTTGTATATATATTTTTGTATTGTACAATGTATGTTATACCGCTAATTTGGTAATCATGTACCTTTGAGTTAAGCTAATTTTCAATATATAGTGTTGGTTCAGCTTCACGCTGCAAATCCATTTGGAAACATGAGAATGCGTTGAGATATACTTTCTTGCGTATGATTTATATTTAGTAAATGGCCCATTTTAGTATTTAGATGATAGCTTGAAATTTATGTTGGTATCTTGTCTGTTAAAATGGCACACAAGGACACCAACACAATCATTTTGCTTTCTTTTTTCTAGTACTATTGGTTATATAAATGAACTAGAGCAAGTTTGGACATTTTTATTTTTCACTTTTCCTCTCTCCTCTGCAAAATATGAAACCGGTAAAATGGACATGTTTCTTTTCAATTCCTTCTTTCATTCTCCTCTGTTAATTCAAGTATTTCGTTTTCTCATAAAAAAATGAAACAACAACATGCAAATATATATATATATGCATGGTGGAGGTACATGGCAGTGCGCAGGCATGGAGTGGAAAGAAAAGTTTGCGGGTTTGGGCTTCGGCTGTGTTAATGGTGAAGTGCATTTGGCTTGGGTTGTAAAGAGATATTGAAAAGTAGCAGGTAGATAAATGGAGATATAGAAGTGCATTGATGAGTGCGTTAATTTGTGCGTGTAGGCTGCGAAGGTTGTACGTGGAGGTGGCCGTGGAAATAGAGTAGGAGAAAAGGAAGCTGATGTTCATTTTTAATGTATTTGCACTTTGGCCCAATTAGTGTGCTCGTTTTCATGCGTGAAGGAGGAGTGGACGTGTGCACAAATGGGAAGATGGTCATGAGTTATGATGCTTGCAGTGCATGTATGTGTGTTGAGGTTAGGCGCGAGGGGAAGGAGCATGTGCATGCATACAAATGGAGGTGGAGGCAAGGGCTTCTAGGAGTGCATGCGAAGAGAACAATTTGTGTTACTGTTTTTAAAACATGGTTTTGCATTTTGGCCCTTAGCAATGTGTTCTATTGCCTGGGAATCTATTACTTTATATTAAAACAGGAATTTGCAAAGCTGACGTGGACTACTATGACAATCTTATTTCAAAATAACGCGTCCTTATCCGCTTCCACGTTTTTTTTAACTTCCCTCGAACTGCTACAGAGTGACCACTACCTCATCTTCTTCTCTTTCCCAACGCTGTTGCCTACCCAACTTCCCTCTTTCCCGTACAGCAATTGCTCCCAATTACTCCCTGTTACTACAATTCCATCACTTTGTGCCTCCTTCCTCTTTCGCTCCATCACTTCTTCCCATCCCTCACCGTATCTCCTCTCTACCAAATACTCCTCACTGTACATCCTCTTTCTTAAACAAACTAATTGCAACTTTTATTTCTAATCTCGCAAATAACGGTTCACCTAATTGTATCCTTGCTCATTTCACTACATTTCGCCCTTAAATCGCTCAAAAAAAACCTAACCGCTTTCCATGCCGCCCCTCGATACATTTAAACTCCTGCAATTCGTAGTGTCTATCAGCTTCTACTCAAAATGGCATCTTTTACCAAGTTCTTCATGGTTGTTGTACTCTCCAGAACAATACTTCTGCTCAGACGAACGGTAATACAGTTCTAAGTAATTGATTTTATACAAATTCAATGATAGATCTTTGTTTCCATGCGGATTTTGTTCCATACTTACTGCTTGTACGGATTTTTCAACCGCTAACATTTGTGTTGCAGGAATAAAGCGTGGTCGAAATCTTTAACTACGACGTCAAAAACCTAGAAAATCAGGAAGGATTTAATCAAGAACCCAAACAGGAATTAATGTCCGGTACTGTAATTGTGAAAATTGCGACTTTATTTAATTTAATTTTTTTTCTACCTATTTCGATCCTATGTTGCAACTTTTATATAACTATTTCGATCCTATGTTGCAACTCACAGTTATCAATATCCAAATTTGACGACTAGCGCACCCTTTGCAGCCTCGACTGTAAATTTCTCTACTAATTGATGTCAGTCTCTTCTCCTCTCGCGGTTCTCACAATTTTTGAGGTATTACTATATTTTAGTTCTAGCGGTTGTTTTTTCTTTTTTACGCCAAGATTGATTTTATACTTAAGGTTGATTTCATCTGTAAGGTTGCTTTCTTTCTAAGATTGGTTTTCATAAATTGTTAAGTTGTGTATCTGTATTGATTGATAGCATTAGATTAGAGACTTAAGTTAAGATCATTTTAACAAACTATGTTCTAATTTGTTTTTCAAACAAACTTTCCTCATGTGCATGTTTTGGACTTGACTCATACCTATGACTGCTTAAGTTCTTAAGAAAGAAAAAAGCATGGATTGATTTCCTATCCTGCAATAAAAATATATTTTTTTCTTCATCCTCATTCATTAATATTCATATCTAACTAAATTTTAATCTCAGTGGCCTTGAACTATCAACCAGTGTATCCTTTGGATAAAAATAACTATTTTTAGAAATAAATTTTTGGTCAAACATCAACATGCATGGCAGATATGGTCCTTCCGTGTCATGTTTCAACTATGTAAAGATTTAGAACCTTTTTATTTGGCATGCTTTCTATAGCGGCAACATGAATAAAGATGTACTACGAGCTTATTTTAACTGCTTGCGGCATGCTTTCTATAGTGGCAAGAAAGTTGGCAAATGGACAGTGGTTTTTGGAACGAGGCATGAAATCCCATTTAATCATCATGTCCGTTTAGTGATCGCACCACTTGAGTGCATGATACTGTGACCTTTTGATTTCACGATCCTAAAGATATTTTGTAAGTAAGTGCTTTAGCGTGACTTCCTGATAAACTGTTGATATTGTTTACGAAAATTATCCCATACATGTGCAATTGTTCGATTGAGATTACTTTCCTAATAAACTATTGATATTGTTTACAATAATCCAGTGACAATGAAATTATACATTGTGAATGATCATTTGCATATTGTTTCAAAAATACAGGTAAAGTCGTAGTTAGCCTATATCCTGATAAACGATATTTTCAAATCATCCCATACATGTGCCAACAGCATGTAGTAGAATTCATATCAGTGTGTTCATAACTTAACCTTATCCAATTACATATATGATTTTTCAACAATTGAAAGTTTATTTAAAATAGTAGAAGAAATTCATTTTTCATACAGCTGTGATTCTAAAAATAGTAGATATATTCAATCTATAGGGAATGAGACAGACTATTTTGGAAACCACTATGCATGCAAGTACATAAAACGGGCAGAAGACTGCCAAACTATCTAGCAAAAGGAACATAAATGAACCCACAACAAATTAATGGTAGAATAAGTTATATAACTGCACAAGACCAGTTAATGTTGGCAACATGTACGCAAATGTACCCACAACCTATTTATGGAAGCTATTATATTTGCACATTAATTTTTTAGTGATATTTTTGCTTACAGTTGCCATGCTTTACAGGTATTTTATATGCATAACATCTCATATAAGATTTGCATTATATTTGTTTAGGTTTAATTTTATCTTAATTTTTTTTATCACTTTTTTTTTGTATTATAAAATCAAATTTAAACAAAATCTTTTCACTTTGTGTTTTAGATTTAAGTTCTACGGAGAAATGATATTTGTAGTGTGGGCTACATAGAGATACCGTTTAATATAAGCCTATTATACTGAAAAATTTGTTTGCAAAGACCAAATTGACTATACCGTGAATCCGTGGTTACTTCCAATAATGGTAAATTATTTACGGTTAACAATAATATGACTATTAATATAAGTAAAATACTGTTCGAACAGATCATACTAGAGCAGCTTATTGAGATTTTTTTTAAGTTTCTCTGTTTTGAAATAACGAACACGCTAACATATATGATTAATGCTCTTTTAAATTAATACTCGATCCAATTTATGTAGATCAAGTTCATGTAATAAAATAATATCACCCAAGAAAGAGTTAGTTAAAAAGCTGAGCCAAAGTAATAGGTTATTCACATAATTTTTAGACGAGCATAATCTAACCAAGCTTCTATTTAGTTTTATCCTTTTGAATTGTGGTTACCTTTTCTGTTCACTAAAAACTTGAACGTTCAATGTAGAATGTTCATGCTATATAAACTCTATAATTTTATTTAATGTGCATGTGATAGACTTATAACGAGGGTGAACAGTTGAACATGTGTTCCTACAGGCAGTCTAATAATATTGATGTGAAATTCAGGTTAGCTTTGTTTCCTCCTCTTTATTCAAAATAATGATGACTACTATATCCATACGGTAACGATATCCAGTTTTATAAGTGGTGGTTCTTATAAATTTGTAACTCTTACTTATTACTGCCATGTTTAGTGATTGAGATTTATTTGTAACAGCGTTCGAAATAAATGAGCGAAGAATGTTTCTCCAGCGACCGAATTGAAATTTTTGGAAGTTTCTGCAGTATCAGCTATGTACATAGCTTGGAGATCACCGAACTCAAACCGGTGACATCCGCCACAGGGTAAACCATTGTCTCTTAGGTCTCATTTTAAAGGACTTATCAATGACTAATAAACAGAATTTAAAGAAATTTGTTTTTGTTGCACTGATTTTATTCCTTTATAATCTAATAGTTTAGTAGCATTGAAAAATGTTAATAGTACGTTCGTTTAACAGTGTAGATTGCCTATTTCATGTTCCAAAACCATCTTGATCTATTAGCTTCATTATTTGTATGGTGTAGTATATTCCCATTGACATTCTGAGCAAATTTTTTTATTTTTTATTTGGAAATATTGTACCTTTATGGCATCAGTCAATGTTGGGTACTTAAATAAGGAGTTCTCTCAAGGTCAATATTTTTTATGTTTCTCACTTGCGTTAAATTTTTGACATTGCTTCATGGTGATATGTTCATCATGGTTTGTGGAACAAAAATTTTCTCACTTTGTTACTAATGTACGGTTTTTGAAAGTCATATCTGTATAAAGAGGTATATGTCCATGTAGTATATAGTTGATAAAATTGTTGAATGAGAACCTATTATTCACTTCTAAGTTTTTTGATTGAATTTGGTTCTCACTTTGTGGTTAATAACTATCTTTTTTATCAATACTGAATAGAGTTACATCCCACAGACCACAAACTCAGTGCAAGCAGTGTGGTTTTTTTATATATATAAATATTGCTAATAAGCATGTGTATCTTTAATTTTTGAAGGCTTTTGAAACCTTGACAGAGTTGTTATACGTTGCTACGAATGCAGGCTGAACATGGTGACACAACAATTTGATAATAAAAAGTTCAACATAGGTAACTCTCTTATATTGCAGGCTAATCAACAACATATCTACATGTTTGTATTAAGTTAGTAAACTATAACGGTCTGTGTCCTGAACTAAACTTTAATCAGTGATTTGTATTTGACTCTGTGTAATTCATGTAATGTCTGTGACTTTAGCTTCTATAACTACACATTTTCGTTTGATGCAACTTTCTACTACTGTTTAGTTCTAATATGCATAACTCACATTAACCCAGTTTTCTGCCGTAAAATTGACAATTACAAATCGTCCAGTTACACATTACATGCCCCAACATCTATCCATGTACGAATACAAATAACTCATGGTAAATTACTAACTACTGAAAAACAAAATAACACAGTCATAACCTTAACTTTTCATTTTATATGGACAAACCATCTAAACTTATATATTCTTTATTCGAAAATAACTATAACATAGGTAAAATCTACGTTTTAAATTTGTCTGTAATACAACAACATATAATAAAATACAATTATATTTCAGGCACATGAGGAAACATCGAGAAAACATTTAACATTGCCCAAAATAATGTTCATAATATTGAATTATAAAACTGCCCGTGTGCGTAGCACGGGTCACTCACTAGTTAGATAATGAAGGGAAGGGGTTTGCTTGGGTATGTGGGTCACATTGTTTTGGGCTTTGATGTTTTAAAATTTTGGTGAGAATTTAATTTAAGTTATTTTGTTTAATTTATATGTTCTAAGCTAAGTTTAAACCCCTATAACTTGCTCATTTTAAATCCGATCGACATGCGGATTTTTGCATTGCACTCGTAGAGATGAGTACAACGCTATAGTAAAATTTCTCTATAGCTTTGGTAGTGTATGAAAATATGATATATTAAAACAGATAGAATTTAATTTCGTTATTCTAAATAATAACGTCGTTAAATTATTATCTCTTAATTGATAATGTTTATTTGGCCAAATAAAATACCGTTGAATAAAATCGGATCGAATGTGCTAATTGGACATCTGTTAGTGGAATAAAACACCATTCCGCTAATTAAACTAATTTGGCAATTAATTGCAGAATAAATTCTCGTTCTGCTATTTTATGGTTTAGACATTTGATTATATATCGTAAACTGATATGCCACATTGAATAAGTGATATATTAATCAATGATGGTTAAGTGTTGGATTTATTTATATAGTCGTGGATTATGTAAATATCTATTATTGACTTGAAAGGTTAATTGAATAATATGGTAGCTTGTTAAGTACCATGGTGATTGTTAAACCTCCTTCAAATTCGAAAAACTAATTATTGTTTTGAAAGTTACTTTAAGAATAATTACTTTTATTATAAGGTTTAAAGGCAATTATTATTTAGTAATAAGTTTTAAAAAGTAATAATTATTTATTAATAATGTTTTAAAGATAATTTATAATTTTTTTAAAATATGATTTAAAGTTAATTATTTATTTATATGATTCTTAAAAATTATTTCTTAATGTCATTTAAAAATGTTAATTACTTTTAAAAGTTATTTACTTATGAGTTAGAAATGTTTAATTCAATTTTAATTAATTATTTAAATGATTTAACCATACTTTAATTTTTAATTAAAGTCAATTAATTATATTGATTTAAGTTGTTTAATTATATTTAAAAGATAATTAATTTTTATACTAACATTAGTTTAAGGTTAATTAATTACTGTTTTAATAACATTTTAAAGCTAATTATTATCTTGATATTATTTTGAAGTTAACTTATTAATACAACAATAATATTTTAAAAATGAATTTAGTATATTATTAATGAGATTTTAAAGTTATTATTTTAAATGAGATTTAAAGTGAATGGAATAGAGGGATGTTTAAATAATAACTTATTATTTTAAGTTATTTTAAATAAGGTATGGTTTATCAAGAGGACTTTATGGACTTGCAGAGTCTATTAAATAAGTTGTTTAAATATGGGAAGTACTTTATTAATAGTTCTGGATATTTATAAAAGGATTATAAATGAGTTTTAAAGATCTGAAAAGAACTTTTGTAAACAGAGTTTGAGATTCATTAAGAATGTTTTATAATGGGATTGGAGATTTATAAAGAAACTTTGTAAATAGATTTGGTAATATTTATAAAATAGAAGGGATTTGGAAAGAAATAGTTGATCTTCATAGCATAATTCGAGGGGCAGGGATTGCCAACAGTTTACTATGGATTTGTTGGGATAGCGACGTAACCATTGTGTAAGCTGCGGTCCATATTCGATATTCAACGGTACTTTCCATATCTATTTTTAAGAGTTTTCAAGTTTCTAAGTTTTGAAAGCAAATGGTTTGTTAATATACTTATATCATTGAGATATGTATATGGTTGTATTTTCTAAGTATCGGAAATATAATGATTTGTGAATATACTTATCCTGTTGAGATAAGTATATGAATTGATTTCCAAGTATTTGAAATGTGATATTAAATTAATAAAAGATTAATTTAAGAGGCTTAGTGATTTCCATGGGAAATGTAATCTTTGTTTTGAATGTTTGTTTATTTGATAGTTAAATAACCAACTATCAAATCTTGGCCTAAATATGTAATCCTTCTTAATTTTGGTGGTAGGGAAATATTTCGTACTTAACACCGAAGGATTTTAACTCTGGAAATATCAAGGGGAAACACGGGGATTATATGTTACAGTTACCATCGGAGGTGCTATATTGTACATATAAACTTGTTTTGTTCTTCTAGGATAAATGATAAGAAGATCCGTCCGCTTAAACGGTTAGGGGGTTATCCCCGCTCTTATGTATTGTTTGATTATTTCCTAAAGAACCAATATTGAGCATTCCGGAAATTGGTGTTTGGTTTTGTGGAGCACCCGGGAAGCGGAAGAGTGTACTCGTTAGAGATGACACGGACCCGTAACCACTCCGAAAACCATATACGGCTCTATGGAGAAGATTCGTGAGATATTGAGATGTTGGGATCCAGGTGTGATTTCGAGACACGTTGGGGTATTGGAATCCATGTGGGATTCCGTGATCTATTTGATGGAGGTGCGTAAGCTGGAATGTCGGACGTTGCCTCATCAACGGGAATGACTAAAACCAGAGATATGAGGCATGGCCAGTAGGGTTGGCAAACCCATAGGGTGTAATCGGCTCCACCTAAACGTTACCTACAGTTTTTATGCATGCATGGGGCGATGCACTCGGTCTTAGCGAGACTAGCTATGTTTTTCCTATGGTACATCACTAGGGATGTATGCTGCTTCGGAAGGATATCTCTGATCCTTGTGTAGGAGGACCGTTCCTCGAAGTACTGAGGTCACCTCCATGGAAATCCTACACAATTAGCGAACGTGCCTTATCGACTTTCAATTATATACCTATTATTGTTGTGATGTACACTCACGAGCATCATAACTACTTGATTATTGTTATTTTTGCCATTAGACATTATTATAATATCATTGGATTTTTTATAAAAAGGTTTTGGTTATCGTAAGGTAAAAACCCGTTCATGTTTATTTGCAGCGCGGTCTTACGAGATATCTTTGTTTTCAACAAGTTGATTAAACTTTAAGAATCCATTTGATTGTGTTTCTCACGCTAGTTTTACCAGACTAACCCGGGCGTTGTTTTCCTATAATGCTCGGTCAAACCGAGCATATTTCTAGGTTTACTTGAATATTTGGAGCTTCCGAAGACGAGCCGGAGGCCCAGAGATGTATTCTCGTACATGGTTATTTTTCCTTTGCATTTATGGTTGTATTTATCAGCAATTGTGAGGACAGATTGTTATAACTATCCGAGCTGAATAGGTTAGTATACTCTGATTGATGTACGTACATATATAAATTGCAGTTTTGTTTTTGTGTAAAGATTTTTTATATATTATAGATTATTTGTTCCGCTGTGAGATTCTGTGTTGTTTTAGTTTCTTCTTGTCTTTTTCTTCTTTCCTTTTCCCTAACTATCCGCCTTTCTATTTCTGTTGGTTAGACATGTGTGGTTTATTGTCAGCTTAAATGGTAGGAAAAGTGGCCGTTACAGTTTGCAAATCAACGGTGGATCTCGACCAATCAGCGATCGGGAGGCACTGCATCATAGAGGGCGTCAATCTAGTGGCTTGTATCATATTATTCGTGCACGAATTCACGACGATTTGGCCGTGTATGGCGGCGGTGGCGGAGCAGGAAGGGGAGATCGTAGTGGTCGGCGATTTGACCGAGGGTGGGGTTGGCGTGGCAAGTTTTGCGGTGGTCTCTGATCAGGTCGAAGGTGATGGATGTGGCGGTTAATCGCGGTGGAAGATGGCCGCTAGGGTTGCTGAAGCGCGCTAGGGTTAAGGTGATGAGTAATTTACAAGTTTTCCCCTGAGTTTATTTTAGTTCAAATTTTGAATTTTAAATGTTCTAACTTACGTAACTTTTTCATACGAACTCCGATTGACGCGCGGTTTCTTCTGTTGGGTTCGTATCAAAATTTTGGACAACACGAATCTGGTTTGGTTAAATTTGAAGACTGTTTAAATTTTGGGCTTTATTTGGATTTTAAATCGGCTATAAATCAAAGGTGAGTGATTTAACCCACTCACGCAATACTAAACCTTCTTATGTTAGTTGAATTAAATTTATAAAGCGATAAAAAAATTATTGATTGCATTTGGTGATTTAAATTGTCACTTAAATTTAATTTGAATTTATATTGAATTAAATTGATATTTAAATTAATACTGAATTTAATTACTTGATATTGATAACTAGTTGATTGTTGTGATTTATTGGCTGATTTGGATGTTGACTGCGATGGATGTCTATTTGTTGACATTCTGAATGATTGGATGTTTATTTATTTTTATATATATCCCTGTTATCACCCTGTATATTAATTGAAAGCATATAACCGTTATTTGAATTATTTCAAATAAATTAAGAAATAGGTTGAAATGATATATACCTATGACGCTTTGATTTGGATTGAAATGATATATATCCATCCCTATAATTAAAATTGAAATAGCTGATCACTTGACCATAGGGTAGAAAATTATATACGGACGCCGGATTGGTTAAATTAAATGGTTTAAAAATCGTGAATTTGGATTTTTATTAAATGATACTATTTTAAAGTAAACAAATTATGGATTTATATCAATTGAATTATTTTCTAATTCAAGCTTTAAAATGTTGAAATTTGGAATTGGTTAAAAGAAATTGTTTAAACAAATTGAATTGGAAATGTAAAGTTATAATTGATATATGACTTTAATTTTGGAAATTGAATTATTTAAAGATTTGGACCTTAAAATTGAACAAATGAGGTTTAATTGGATTTAAGCGATTTAATCAGTAAATTGAAATTGGACATGAAATTGATATAAATTGAAATGGTTTAAAATAAGGGTTGAATTGGAATTTTAAATCATTGAATTGAATTGTTGAATCGAAATTGAAGTAAAAAAATGAATGTTTCAAAAATTGAAGTTAATTCGAATTGAAATTGAAATCAAGTTGAGTTGAAATGATATTGAAATTGAGTCAATTGAATTAGAAGGTTGGGAATTGAGTTTGTTGATTTGAAATTGGACATGGGTCCAGATTTGTTGAAATGGAAAGAAACAGTTTGATTTGATATTATTTTCAAAATAAATTATTTTAATATAAACTATTTAAAATCTATCTTTTTAATATTCAAATCATTTAGATTTTTCTAACTATGTTACTATATAAACCATTTTCAATACTCAAACCATTTTATATCAAACTATTTAAACTATTTAAATTATTTTAAACTATTATAACTATTCAAACTATTTTCTAAATTTCAAACTGTGCAAAGTTGGAATGTTTATATTTAAATCATTGATTTAAATGCGAATGTGATTAAATGAGGTCATAACCTAAGTTGGAATTTGAAATGATATTTTCAAGTGAAAATGACATATTTTGAGTAAATATGATGATTTTGATATTTTTGAAGTGAACATGATATTTTGATATCAAATATGAATCGGTTTTGAAATATAAAAGAATCAACCGGTGTGAAAAATGACGTTTGGTTGTTAAAGAGACTGGTTCCTCTTATTGGCATACTCTCTATCAATATTGGAACCACTTTAACAACTGTGTACGTGGTGGATGATCCAGAATGAAGAGGTTGAATTGGAGGCGTTTGCTGGATTTGTAGAAACAGAACGATGATGGATGACCCCAGTACTTGTGCCAATTTGATATGATTAAAACATGATGGCTTGTCAGGGT
Organism: Allium fistulosum; assembly: GCA_030737815.1. NCBI lineage: Eukaryota > Viridiplantae > Streptophyta > Magnoliopsida > Asparagales > Amaryllidaceae > Allium > Allium fistulosum. The sequence continues at coordinate 356,622,082 of CM060906.1, forward strand.
CAAGTGGGCTAGCTACCCCTAGCGGACACACCTCTTCGTATTATTATATTGATGTTGGCTTGATCAGTGCACCTTGATTTGATTTTGGGGGTGTTGGACGCGATGGGTGGTCGTAGCTATGATGCGTTACCACCAGCCCTGCGATCCGAACTGGTAGTATCCTACCTTAGGCATTGACTCATGTGCCTTGTCATACTCTTTATCCTTATTCGAGACCACTACGATTTTGTTTTAGTATGGTACCTATAGGGGACTCACTGGCTACCGACGTTATTGGTTGTGTTACAGGACCTGCATAGACTACATGTTTAAAAATGTGTTAAGGGGATCAATGTAAAGCCTTAACGCTATTTTAATACTTTACATTACTGATAAACACTAGATATATAGCGTATTTTACTACATATAGATAGTTTAACGGATCCTTAGGAGATGGAAATCCCGTAACATCTCTTAAGCTATTGCACACACGTTATACACTGGATAGGAGATGTAAAATCCCGTAAACATCTCTGAAGCTATTACACTCATATTTACTTGTTGTTGATTTAACTTACATAAGAACTTTTAGTTCTGACTCGAGTGTTTTGTCTTTTCATTACGCTCGGGTCAGCCTAAGCATTTCAATGTTTGAAGACATTATTTCTGGAGGACGAAGACGAAGTTTGGTATATTATATTATTATTGTTTTTCTACCGCATCATTATTGGTATGTTGTTGTTTGTACTCTGATTATGTTGTAAAAATTATGTAATCAAATGTATATTGTAAAACAGCTTCATGAACTATTTATTTGATTATTATATTTTGTCATTCCACTGCGAGATTCTGTATTTTGTTTTTCTTCTTTTCTCTTATTTTCTTCTGAAATCCCATTGACAATCCTCCCTCGTTGTGTAACGATCCAAAATTTAACCACTTCAAACTATAATATTTAAAGTGATTTAATTATAAAATATAAAGGGTTTTATGATTCAAACAATATTAGATAGGATTTGGAAATAGAAATATACATAAAAATAGTAACGTTTGCTTATATCGACAAAAGTGACAAAATCCTGATTTCAGAAAAGTAATTTTAAATGGTTTAATAAATTATTTTAATTTGTTTATGAGTGTTTATATTTTTAAATAACATAATACAAATTTATTTTTAAATTTGGTTTACATAAATAAATAGTTTAACTAAAACGTCAAAATATGACCATAAAACATTTTGTCAAAAATCAATGTTTTGTCGATTTAAAGTTATCGCAACGTTGTCGCACCTTTATTTTAATATTCATGTACATTTATATAAATGTAGTAAGTATTAATTAAGTTGCTAATTAGGTTTACTTTTATTAAAACACAATTAGGAAATTCTAGAATATAATTAGAAAAAGTAAACTAATAAAAACAAAACATGTCAAATCAAAAGAAACATCATTATTACTTTATGTTTTCTTACTCCTTAAGTGATAATGACATAAAGTAAAGATTTGAAAGGTGATGTTAAGTGTTGAAAAATAAGATTACTTTAAAAGTAAGTAAAGGGTATTTTGGTCTTTTGCAAATATAATATTTTTATCCAAATTTTGTTCTATAAATACACACTCACTTTCTCACTTTCTTCCACACTTCTTCTTAAAATTTTAAGCTTCTTCTTACCTCCTTTAATGGCTTCCAACCTTAACAAAGTTATGCCAAAATATTCCAAAAAATAAAACAAAGAAAAATATCGACAAAACTTCGTCCAAACCACTTCAAAGCGCCTCCTTTCCTCTTCTATTACTCACGCCCCCTTCCTCCATTTTGGCCGAGCACTCCTAGCCTTCCCCAAGCCAAGTCGAGCCATCCAAGTCTAAGCGTTCAAGGAATCATAAGCTAAAAAGTCGAGTAGCGAAGCTATAGCCGATTTTCCGTTCGCCAAAACCAAACAAAGTGAGAACTCTAAATTATTAAGTAGGAAATGTTTATATGATGTTTTGCAAGTTATAAATGCTGTTTGGATGTTAATAATGATGTTTAATAAGTGTTTGAAAAAGAAAGCAACCACCTTTAAGTCATTTGCAAAAGTTAGTAAGCAAATATGTACATAAATGAAAATCATGTGACATTATAATAAGAAAGTAGTTAAATTAATTTGCAAGTTCGTATGACATGTTAGAATATGTTAAAATGGTTACAAACATTGTTTTGGTTGTTTATTAGTTGTATATTGAATATATATGTTGAAACAAGTCACGGATTTACACGACGTATAATCACATGGAAATCACTTTCCAAAATAAATGAAATATGATATGGAATCATTTATACCTTTGAAAACGTTTTGATATACTTTAGAAATGATTCCTAAGTGTTTAAACTTGTGTCGGCAAAATTTGGATATGAATCTCAAAATACGCCTAAAATTTGACGCGTCGCGTAATGGTAGTTCGTGTTTACGCGTCAAAAGTTCAAACGAACATACGAAGTGGAATATAGTTCGGAATCCTTTGAAGTAAGAATTTTCCGAACCCTTATATCCATATCTTTCATATAAAAAATGAAAATCAAGATTTCATCTTGTATATTTTTGAAATATGGCAAAATCAATTTTCAAGAAAATCCAGTTTTTACATTAAATGACCAAAGTTGGAAATTGGTAAAATAATCATTCTAAAAATATGAAATAAATTCTAAAAATCTTTTAAAATGTCTTAAAGGTGGTTTAAGTTGAAAAGATGGATTTCTAAATGAGATTTAAGTTGAAAAGATGGATTTCTAAATGAGATAAAAGTTGTTTTGAAAAAATAGCTTTTAAAGCACTTTTTGTAACACTATTTGCAACACTTTTCGCAACGCTTTTTAATAACTTTTGAAATAAAGGTGAAACTTAACAATTATTTTCCAAATCCTTAGTAAATGTTTTTAAGTAAATAATAAAGCATTTCAAAAGAAATTTGAACAATTTAACATTATTTCGAAGATGGTTAAACAAATAGTTAAGTGATTTAAAAAGGGAAAATGAGTATGCAGAAACGACTAGTACATTTGTCCCGCTTGTGAGATCTAAAAGTGAAAACAAGGTGTGTAACTAAAGTTAGGAATGAAGCAACCAGTGCCCTGAACTTACCTGGCCTCAGTTTTCTCTTTTAGGCGAGGGGTGGAACATATCGAAAGGAAAGCCCGGATGCTCAACTTGGATTTTATAGAAATAATCTTCTTATACTCATTATTAAAATCCGAAGAGGGAACTTGTCCTATTCATGGAATTTAAAAGGTGATCTCATTGTTCTTCCATCCATAGCACTCGTTGAATACGGAAGTTGATTTTGGATAAAAGTAGAATGATTTCTATAATCCTATTTTCTCAAAAGATACTCTTTAAAAATGATTTGAGAAATATTCAAAAAGAGGTTTAAATGATTACGTATTCACTAAAAGAATATTTTGAAAATATATATCTCCCAAAGATATTTTGGTAAAGGAAAATGAATGAATCGAAAAACAATCATCTAATTACATCAATTTTATCGATGATTGGATTTCGAAGGAACCGGGGTCGGATTTGGGTGATTCCTATCCGAAAACCACTTCAAACTAATTTACGTGTTCGAAGATTGAAGATGTTTGAAGACGGAGATATTGAGACGAATAATAACGAGGGACTACTTGTTGATTAATTGGGGATAAACTCCCGATTCAGTATATTGTAGCGATGGTCTCTTTGTTATGAAAAACCTCAAAACCACAAGGACTTCTCGCCTAGTAATGGCCGAGGAAAGTGCCTTTGGTTTGTCATGTTCCTGGACAACTTGTATAGACGTTTGTCTGACATTGCATTTCTAAAAATTACGTACATTGGTTTTTACAAACGTACATCAGTGTGGTAGAGATGGCAACTTCTCTTAGCTTAACACCCTCCTTGAGACGTACGAGCTCAAGGGTTGTATTTTTGTGGAAGGAAATTAGTAGTCAACGGAAATGGCAATGTGGCATTCAAAGATGTGATGTGTGCTATGTGAAAAGGTAATCGTTGCCTCAAGCCTCATCAACCGGAAATGACTGAAACATGGTTAGATGCAGCAAGGCTAAGTGGATCATTCCCAAGTAGGGTATGATCATCCCCTTCTAGATATATTTCTTTCCGCTGTGACGTTCGGGATGTAAATTAATGTGGATGTATGCAAAGAGAGCTCTCGGATAAAGGTCGGTAACGACCGCGGGATGATATATTCGGTACTATCTAGTTACAGAGATAGGCCGGTCTTGTGTTGGTAGAGGATCCTTTATGATGGTCATCGGGAATCCATCTAGAGGTGTACCCATTGGAAGGTAGTCCCTTGACCTGGTCATTTGTATGAAAATCCATTCTCCAATAAGAACTTGTGAGTTTGTTTATAGAACCTAGTATGCTGGAATTTAATAATGGTAACATTTCGGTTAAGATTAATAAGTTTATTTGCGAATGTTTTCAAAGAATGTCATTAAAAATAATATCCCAAAATTTTACGTAATAAAGAGTTTTGGTTATCTTAAGGTAAAAACCCATTCCGTGTTTATGTGCGGCATGGTCTTATGAGATACTTTTTTGTTTTCAAAACATCGTACTTTGAGTTCTCACACTAGTCCCATGACTGACCCGGAGTTTGTTTTTCCTTTTAAACTCTGGGTGCCCTATTTTTCGGGCAGCCGTGTAGTCAGAATACCTTAGGAGCATTTTGGAGCATGTCGGGGAGCATTTTGGAGAAAACTTTTAGAGCTATGGAGCTGAAGCACCTTATGTAGATATCTACCTATATTCCGTTGTGTTATATAGTATGTATTTCCCAGCATAGGTACGGATAGACAGGTATAACTATCCCACTGGATTTGTATTTGACTCTGATCATTTATGTATAATTAAAATGTTGAATACGATGTGAGATTCTATTATTGTGTTATATTCTATCTTTATTTTCTTTTACACCCCTGATAATCTGTCTCCCCAGCACTTGGATTTACGACACGCGAATACCGTGAATGTAATAGTGTTGATTTCTGAGGGTCGAGGAGATGGTTCGTCATAGGTTGAGTTAGACATGTGTGGTTTATTGTCAATTTAAACCATCCAAAAAGGTAGGTCGTCACAACAATAATTTTTCGAGTTTAAAAAGTCATAAATCAATATCCAAATTGGAAAAAACGTACCAATTCTCAAATCAAAGAACTCGACCAATTGAAACCCTAATTCCAGAAGATCGATCGACAAGGCGATATTAGGGTTCTTCCGATTGAGACCCAAATTTCAGAAGATTTGGTTTGGTTTTGAGATTGAAAGAGTATGGGGAGAAGAAAATGGGATGCGGGGTTTAATCGTTTATCTGACTTCGAAAGGTAAAACAAAATGAGAGAAATAGAAGAGGGAATTAATTAAAAGAACCGGCGGTCACAAAATAATGAGAAGGAAACCAAAATATAGGTGGAGCCGAAACTAAATTTTTATTATAACTTCAATCGGACAACAAATAAAATGTTGTCTGAATGACAAACATGAACATTGAGATTTCAGGGGCTATGTCAAACAATAGATTATTTTTCCATATGTTGTGTGAAACAATGGTAAATATTGGGATAATAGAAAATCTACCTTATGGTGTGTGATCACTATTATCTGATTCACTTTGTGGCATAGTGTTAGACTCTAATGGTTGTATGTATATTAAAGTTTTCTTTTGTAAAGATCATTTTGATATTATACATAACTCATCACATTGTGAGATTCTATTATGTCTTTTCTTTCACCCCAACAATCTGTCTTTCCGGCACTTGGATGCTTAGCACGTGAATACCGCAGATATTAGTGTCTACTTTTAAGTGTCAAAAAGGCATGTCGTTCCACTGGAATATGAGCTAAAGGTTAAGCGAGAACCTTGGCCTTGGTGGGTAAACTCATTACAGATAACGTAAGTGACACCCTAGAATGCGTTTAAATGTATTATATATGAGAGCGCGTATTTGCTAGTGTTATAAAAATGTTTTATATTGCATTAAAATTGGTAAATGAAATAATTTTACATAGGATTATACTTTATATATAAAAGAATAATTTTCAAAGATTGATATAGTTATTTATGATGTGTTTGTGTGTTAGGAAATGATAATATGCAATTATTATCATTTATTGTTTGATTAGTCATGCTCATCCAGTTAGAAGCATTGGATATTGTCTGTTGATTGAATATTTATGCTCGGGCAGTTAATGAGCATTTATTGTTTTGTTAAATTAAACACGAACACCTTGTGAATACAATTTCACAATTTGATTATAAATCGTTCGTTAATAATATAGGTTTAACAAGTTTACTTTGTTAAAGGGTTGTTATAATAAAGGAAGTTATTATATAAAGGTAATTTTATATAAATTTGGTTTATAAGACGTGTCTTATAAAATAAAGAGGATTTCTGAGAATTTAACTCCCGGTGTCTTTGAAAAAGGTTTCAAATGATTTTTGGAAAAAGAGTAATAATAGTATTATGTGAAAGTGTTTATAAGTATATATATTTCAAAGAAAATTTTAAAGTAACATACATTCTCTTTGGATAGTTCGGGGAAAATGTCTCGATTAGTTTTGTGATAATCTAAATAATCTTCTATGTGACGATCAGATGTTTTCTCAGGCGAACGTTGTAGTGCACTTAGTAAATTATTCCCTTTGTCATTGTACAGTCGAAACGAGTTCGAATACGAACAAACCTATAAATGTATGTTTTAGTAAATAAAGTGATAAAGCTATTATATATATATATAAGGAACATATATAGTATTTTTTTTAAATGTGATTCAAAAAATAAGAAGTATTTTTATGTTAACTAGTTCGAGTGGCTCAAAAATGACCAAAAATGGGCAAGAGATATGTTCGAATGGTAAGCACTTCACTTAAGTATTACCATTCTTAGTAAGGAGACATATAATACTATTTGGTAGGACTCGGTTCGTTGGTATCATTTTGGTGTTACTCAGTCTATATGTATATTTTCTATGGATTAAAATATATGGTATCATTTGAAAAAAGGTTTTGAAATAAAAATCAGGTATTTATTACTTAACTTTCCTTAAATAAAATGGATTCAAATAAAAAGATATTTAGATAAAGGAATGTGTTGATAAGTGAAATTTATAATATAGGTTTATATCACTCTTGGTCGGAAGAAATAATTTAACACAAGTTTTTAATCGGGTTAAATTTAATAAGAAGGTTTTTATAAACTTTGTTTTATTGAAACCATGTCTTTGTTTTTAACATCTAAGCTGTATAAACTATTTGATATTATTGGGCCGACTAATAAAACGTCTTTACCTTAGAGGTATCCAAGGAAAAGTAGACTCTAGGATCGAGTTTGGATACGAGCATCCAACTCTTCTTAGCTACTTACTAGATCAGATGGGCATAGAGGTTGAAGAGTTTGACTTGGTTTAAGGACCCATATTTATTTTGGGCCTGCTTATAAATTTTAGAGATGAAAAAAGATTAGATCAGATAGTTATATACACTCTCAGGGTGTAGCAGGGTATTATACAAGTTTAAAGCTTAAGTTGTATTTTATGAAATGTTTTCATATATAATTTGGGAAGTAAAAAAGAATTAATATAGGATAAGTAAATAATTTAAGTTATCCTAGAAAGATAAAACCGTAAGTTGGACTTAGATCATTTTATTCGCATGACCATTTTTTATCCAAAGTTCGGGCACGTGATTTCTGGGTGTATAACACCGATTCGAACTAGGTATTTTCACTCGATTTCTTGATAGCAAGTACTTAGGATGATGTGAATGTTTTCTGTCATAGTTTAGGACTATGTAAGGAAAACATAAGTATCAGATCAAGGAACCAGATCAGAGTTCCACAATGGAGGAGTTAAGTGATATATACTAGTTTGGATGAGAGATTTATGTATCTGAGCAAGTGATCGGGTCGGATATTGCAAGTGATCGGGTCGGATATTGTATATAAATGATTCATGCACATCGTACGGGCTTAAGTATATTTTTCTTTTAAATTGTTATGGTTTATGAGGAGTTGGGAAGATGACTCTTCAATTTGTCATGAGGTAGTGTGAATAATCTATTGAGTAATAACCTATGTGTGACGCCCCACCTCTATACTCACACTAGCCAATGACACTACCGGGTAATGCCGTCGACTAGCACGAAAAATAAGGCTGTTGAGGAGCGACCATCTGTGTAATTGCTTTGTGTGAGTACCGATATGCCCGATAATATGACTTACATTTCGTTTCAAGAGGAAATCCAACATATCAAATACAAACTCAAAGCTACTACACAATGGCTAAGTGTCCTTCGGAAACAAATATAGAAATAAACATAACACAAATCAGTCATAGATATTCATATCACAAAGGCGGAAACATATATGAATATATCACATAGAAGTGTACATAAAAGTAGTGGTCAAACAAGATCCACTACATCACAAAAGAATAGGTACAGGTGCTAGACAAAAGAATAAGTATACATCAAGGAGTCTATATCTCGAATGTATAAAAACAAAAACTACTAATCTAAAGTTGTTAGCCAAAAATCAGATGATGGTCCCAGATAAGAAGTCAAGCAGAAGCACCTGAAATACCTCGGTCTGACCCGAGTATTATTTAAGAAGAAAATAATAAACGGATCAGTCTAGCTATAAATATCAGATAAAATGAGATAGGATAAGAGATATGACCAAAAACGTATGATAACAAAAATGCCATACTGTGTCAAGTATACATCAAATAACAACAAAAATCATACAATATCTCAAATCATCTCAAAACACCAAAAAGAATCACATTCTTTAAATTATTCACCAAAACACAAATATTGATAGAGCTTATCAATGCAAACCACGAAAATTGGTGAAACACAAATTCTAGAAATCACAACCAGAAATCCAGAAATCACAAAAGGGGGAAGGCCTATCACAAACGGGAGCATGAAAACTCCCAAACACGTGTATCACAAATGGGACGCTATCCCATAAGCCGGACATCGACGCACCCTAAAAGATACGCCTCATGCACAGACTCAGTCGTGGTACAGTCCCACACGTGGACGAATGAGCCGAACATCGATGCACCCTAAAAGTTACGCCTCATGCACAGACTCAGTCGTGGTACAGTCTCCCACGCGGACGAATGAGCCGAACATCGACGCACCCTAAAAGATACGCCTCATGCACAGACTCGGTCGTGGCACAGTCCCCCACGCGGATGAATGAGCCGAATGCTCCACGAATGGTCAAAAGATCATGGGTCGCTACCCCACCAAATTGAACCGAAGTTCCACAAACGGGGTTTTTAGTCCCCACACAAACAAAGAGACATCGCACATCGCTAGTCTAAATCACAAAATGATCACCATTGATCAATAAGAAGTGTGAATCACACTAAGTTAGTAAATATAAGAGTTTAGCTTCATGTCCCATAATCACTAGCTTAACTTAAATATTTACGAACAAATTGTAGATTTCCACTCGAAAATTGTCCCAAGATTTCAATCGAACAAGTCTAAGAATTAACCGACAAAGTAAACGCAAGCGTTTCATACCACTTGTTTTGCTAAGCCGTTTAATTAGATTTCTCATACGAATGGGGTAAAGGTTTGTATATACTAATAGATTGGAAAATGGTTTTAAAAACGAGCTTTGTATTAAAAATAGTGTTGAAATCGTTTTTGTGAAAGAGTTTGAGTATTTACTACTAGTATAGAAACCTTTGTATTTTAAAGTGACAAATCACAGAAATGATTGTAGAAACAATCAATCAACAAAAATTCATATACAAAGACGTGAATCAAATCCATAGAAATCGATACCGAATCCATCAAAATGGATATTCCCAAAAATCTCGAAAAAGAAGTCATCAAAGTCGATAATAAGTGATAACAACTATCCGGATCAACCAAAATCGATTAAACAATGGAAATCAAATCAAAACAGCCCAAATTAGACAAAATGAACAGTTCCATACATCTGGGGGTTAATACAGACGTCTGGATTTGTTCTCTGGAAATAATCCAGGAACCTACCAAACGTGAACCTTAATCCAGACGTCTGGAAACTAACCAGACGTTTGGTAAGTTTGGACCAGCCGTCTGGTCCGAGTGTTTGTCTTTTTTTATATATTTTGCGTGCTTATATTTTTCTCTCCAGGTCCAAACCAGACGTCTGGACTTGGTCACCAGACGTTTGGTCACCTGGTCTGGGAAACAATTTGCCTAGGCCAAAGTGGCCAAAACGTATCGTGAGCGATCGGACGAGCATCGACGACTAAGGATTTACGCCTAGCGACAACCCAGCCTTAAAGGCTCTTCGATACACCCCAAATATAAATATCCAAACATCCATAGTAGGATTTTCATAAAATTGGACTTCAAAACCAAAAATTGGAGAATTCACAAAACCTATTCAAATCAAAAGCAAATGAATATGCACAAATGTTAGGAATTCATATCTAACAACAATGATAGCTATAAACATAGATGTGAGTTAAAAAACTCACCTTTAAAACTCAAAGACACGAATGAGAAGCTCTAAAACAAAGGAAAGGCCAATTCCTCCTCAACTTCAACTCAAGTAGCTCCAATCTAAGCTAATAAGCAAATATTTCCAAAGTTAGGGTTTAGGAATTTCTGAAATTGAAGAGAGATAGAGATAGAGATGGAGAAGATGAAGAGGATGCTTACCTAAGCTTCTCCTTGATTTTGGACTTGAATTTGAGTTTCCTAATCAAAACTAGGGTTTAGGAATTTCTATTTCCCATTCTTTTTCCCCATTTCTCTTGAACTTGAATGTATTAGGAAATGAGAATGAATGAAGAGGAGAGGGGGTGGAGTTAGGGTATTGTGATGGGTTAGTGGGCTGAAACCCAAACCCAAAGCCCAAGTAGAAAAGTAGCAAATTCTACTCAACTCCAAACATATCGATATTTATACTCAAAAAAGTTGTAAACACCATTTTGGACTCAATGGAAGTGGTCTCGAGTCCCAATTCGACTGTTTACAAAAAGTAACATTTCGGACTTTAATCCGATTAACGATGCTATATTTAAATAAAACATTTAAATATACAATCGTGAAATATCCGGGTTGTTACAGACTCCCCTCCTTAAAGAAATTGCGTCCTCGCAATATTTAAGAGGAAGACAAAAAGTAACAACCACACTAAGGCATAACAACACAAAAGAAGAAATTTTGAAATGAGAAGTTCACCATAAAGAGCACGAAAGAGTAAGTCCGGATGTGTTTGCTCGATGAATTCTCAAGATTCCCAAGAGCAATCCTTAGGATTTGAGGACCATTGAACTTTCACAAGAAGAACATCTTTATTTCGAAGGCGTTTAACCTCCGCAGTAATGATACGAATAAAATGTTGCTCATAAGTCAAATTTGGTGAAGCTTCAATTTCTTCAGTTACACCGGGCTCAAGAATAGAATCGGAATCCCTATGGTATTTCCGTAGTTGAGAGACGTGGAAAAATGTCATGAATAGCAGAAAATTGAGCTGGTAATAAAAAGCGATAAGCCACAGAACCAATACGTTCGGTGATGGGAAAGGGACCAACATATCGAGGTGCTAACTTTCCCGATCGACTGAAACGCACAACACCCTTCATAGGTGAAACACGAATAAAATCTGGACCTAAAACCAGCTTCTCACCGGTTTCAAGCCAACACGAAGAAGATCGACACAGCCTTCCGTAGAGTGCCTCGAAAGGTGCCATACCAATACTAGGTTGGAAGCTATTATTGGAAGAAAACTCAACAAGAGAAATATAATCTTCCCAACTTCCACCAAAATCAAGAACACATGCACGAAGGAGATCTTCAAGAGTTTGATTCACACGCTCGGTTTGTCCATCGGACTGAGGATGATAAGCGGTGCTAAACTTAAGCTTTGTTCCCAAAGCTTTTTGAAGACCTTTCCAAAATCCACTAGTAAAATAATGGATCACGATCGCTAACAATAGAAGTAGGAACTCCATGCAATTTAACAATTTCTTTGACATAGAGTTTAGCCAAAAGAGGTACGGTCCAAAAGAGAAGGATGAGCCTCAAGGCTACACAAAACAAGAGATGAACATGAATCAGATTCACGATCTTGAATCTCACAAGTGGACAAAGTCTCGAGATCACTCCATTCAGATATCATCACGGAAACAACCACTTGTTGCTTACGACTAAGGGCATCGGCAACACGATTTCCCCTTCCGGGAGTATAAAGAATATCAAGATCATAAGATGCAAGGAACTCGAGCCAACGTTGTTGACGCAAATTAAGTTCCTTTTGAGAAAATAAATATTTCAAAGATTTATGATCGGTGTAGAGAACAAATTTCTCTCCCAAAAGATAATGACGCCAAATTCTAAGAGCGAAAACAATAGCCGCGAGCTCTAGATCATGAGTGGCATATCTAGTCTCGACAAGCTTTAATTGTCAAGAAGCATATGTGATAACACATTCCCTTTGCAAGAGAATGACACCCAAACCAATACGACTAGCATCAGTACAAATAATAAAGTCTTGGTTCCCTTCGGGAATCACAAGAATAGGAGCATCGGAAAGGAGTTCTTTGAAATGATCCTCTTTCTCGAAAAGCTAAGACATTCAAAATTACAATGAACTTTATGTAATCATCTTTTTAGAAAAATTTACTTATTACAAGTCAATTTACTGTGTGTGACTGTCTCATCACAGCGTTTAGGAAATTCCTATCGATAACGTTGATCAAGCACATCGACTAGAATTCTTAAAGCACTCAATGGGAAAAACAACACAAAATCATCTTCTATATGATAAACATGTCTCTTAAAAATTTTATGAATATTCTTTGCTCGTTTTAAGAACAAAATCCAATCATACTTATAAATATCTTATTAAAAAGATTTTCAAATTTTAAATTGTTGTTTTCATCCATAATCAATAAATACAAGGATAAACTCATCGAGATATTCGTAGAATACTTGATTCATAAGATGGATGAAATAAGGTAGAAGGTTCGTCAAACCGAATGACATAACGAACCACTCACAAGAATCATAACGAGTGTGGAATGCGGTAAGTGGAATGCTACCCTTCGCAACTCATAGCTAATGAAAACCGGTGGCAAGGTCGAGCTGAAAAGACCTTAACACCATTCAATAGATTGCTTAGGTGATAATCCTAAGACAAGCTCAAATATACCGGAAAATTCACAAACTACTTGAATGAGAAAAATAACATTTTCCTCATCAAGTGAGTTTAAAGAATAAAATAATGCCACCTAATTTGGAAATCAAAATCATTAAAAATAATAGAAATCTGCTTAACAGATTGAGAATGTCGAAGATGGATAGTCCTCTCAGGACATAGGATATGAGCTTTATAATGATTAAGCCAATCCTATCCAAAAAATCAATTCCGAAGCCTAGGTAACGCATAACATGCAAATTGCCTCGGAAAGAATAATCACATAAAATAATCACGACATCTCCACAAAGTGAAATGAGCGTTGCAGATCCACCAACCGGATTCGCAATTCTCAATGAAGTCATCGAGCCAATAATATTTAAAGAAAAGGTATCAACAAGTTCTTTTGATATAAAAGAGTGAGATGCACCCGAATCAAAAGAAATTCGAAATAGGATAATCACAAAACAAATTAATGCCATCAAGGATAGAATGAGAAATACCTTGACCAAGAGAAGTGCTAGTAGAGGCTTGCACAACCTTCAGCCTTCCTCTCTCCTACTTTGAATTTTGAGACATGAAGATAAAAGATGACCCAAACCTTTGCAATAGCGACAAGTAAGAGGTTTTAGACACTTATTTACATAGTGGTCCATAGAACCACAATTGTAGCATCGTCCACGACTCGAGGTAGGGGTCTTTGCTACCGAAATTGCCTGCTTCCTTTTCTTGTTGGGATTAGGGCTTTTGAACTTAATTTGCCTTATCTTGTTGATGTTGAAGTTTTGTTTGGCATCCATAACTTCAACATCACTTTCTTTATCGGCCTCTTCAAGTCGAGCGATATCTACAAACTGGTCGAAAGGCACTTCTAATTTCAGAGGTAAAACCTTTTTGGGGTTTTTTTTACTCAAAGCACAGATAAACCTATAATTCCTTACAAGATCCAAAAGTTGTTGGGCAGACATGAATACGCCATCCAGAGAAGGTCTACTGGATTGACCAGCGCTAGGACTGCCAGATCTAACCATCTCTTCTTCTTTAAGAAAGAAAGAAAGAAGAGGACAAAATGTTATTCTCAGAATGAATATCAAACAAACTTGATTGATAAAATAAGGCATCACAAAAGAAAATAGGATAGAACGGTACGAAGACTCGAATTAAATCCTATAGCACGATTCCTAAAAGAGACTTAGGAAAATGATCCTTGCTAGATTATTCTACATTGTTCCGAAGTTTGGCTCTGATACCAAGCTGTGACGCCCCACCTCTATACTCACACTAGCCAATGACACTATGGGGTAATGCCGTCGACTAGCACGAAGACTAAGGCTGTTGAGGAGCGACCATCTGTGTAATTGCTTTGTGCGATTACTGATATGTCAGATAATATGACTTATATTTCGTTTCAAGAGGAAATCCAACATATCAAATACAAACTCAAAGCTACTACACAGTGGCTAAGTGGCCTTCGGAAACAAATATAGAAATAAACACAACACAAATCAGTCACAGATATTCATATCACAAAGGCGGAAATAGATATGAATATATCACATAGAAGTGTACATAAAAGTAGTGGTCAAACAAGATCCACTACATCACAAAAGAATAGGTATATGTGCTAGACAAAAGAATAAGTATACATCAAGGAGTCTATATCTCGAATGTATAAAAACAAAAACTACTAATCTAAAGTTGTTAGCCAAAAATCAAATGATGGTCCCAGATAAGAAGTCAAGTAGAAGCACCTGAAATACCTCGGTCTGACCCGAGTATTATTTAAGAAGTAAATAATAAACGGATCAGTCTAGCTATAAATATCAGATAAAATGAGATAGGATAAGAGATATGACCAAAAACGTATGATAACAAAAATGCCATATTGTGTCAAGTATACATCAAATAACAACAAAAAAACATACAATATCTCAAATCATCTCAAAACACCAAAAAGAATCACATTCTTTAAATTATTCACCAAAACACAAATATTGATAGAGCTTATCAATGCAAACCACGAAAATTGGTGAAACACAAATTCTAGAAATCACAACCAGAAATCCAGAAATCACAAAAGTGGGAAGGCCTATCACAAACGGGAGCATGAAAACTCCCCAACACGTGTATCACAAATGTGACGCTATCCCATAAGCCGAACATCGACGCACCCTAAAAGATATGCCTCATGCACAGACTCGGTCGTGGTACAGTCCCCCACGCGGACGAATGAGCCGAACATCGATGCACCCTAAAATATACGCCTCATGCACAGAATCGGTCGTGGTACAGTCCCCAACGCGGACGAATGAGCTGAACATAGACGCACCGTAAAAGATATGCCTCATGCACAGACTCGGTCGTGGTACTGTCCCCCACGCGGACGAATGAGCCGAATGCTCCACGAACGGTCAAAAGACCATGGGTCGCTACCCCACCAAATTGAACCGAAGTTCCACAAACGGGGTTTTTAGTCCCCACACAAACAAAAAGACATCGCACATCGCTAGTCTAAATCACAAAATGATCACCGTTGATCAATAAGAAGTGTGAATCACAATAAGTTAGTAAATATAAGAGTTTAGCTTCATGTCCCATAACCACTAGCTTAACCTAAATATTTACGAACAAATTGTAGATTTCCACTCGAAAATTGTCACAAGATTTCAATCGAACAAGTCTAAGAATTAACTGACAAAGTAAACGCAAGCATTTCATACCACTTGTTTTGCTAAGCCGTTTAATTAGATTTCTCATACGAATGAGGTAAAGGTTTGTATATACTAATAGATTGGAAAACGGTTTTAAAAATGAGCTTCGTATTAAAAATAGTGTTGAAATCGTTTTTGTGAAAGAGTTTGAGTATTTACTACTAGTATAGAAACCTTTGTATTTTAAAGTGACAAATCACATAAATGATTGTAGAAACAACCAATCACCAAAAATTCACATACAAAGACGTGAATCAAATCCATAGAAATCGATACTGAATCCATCAAAATGGATATTCCCAAAAATCCTGAAAAAGAAGTCATCAAAGTCGATAATAAGTGATAACAACTATCCGGATCAAAAAAAAATCGATTAAACAATGGAAATCAAATCAAAACAGCCAAAATTAGGTAAAATGAACAGTTCTAGACGTCTGGGGTTAATCCAGACGTCTGAATTTGTTCTCTAGAAATAATCCATGAACATACCAGACGTCTGAACCTTAATCCAGACGTCTGGAAACTAACCAGACATCTGGTAAGTTTGGACCAGACGTCTGGTCCGAGTGTCTGTCTTTTTTTTATATTTTGCGTGCTTATATTTTTCTCTCCAGGTCCAAACCAGACGTCTGGACTTGGTCACCAGACGTCTGGTCACCTGGTCTGGGCAACAATTTGCCTAGGCCAAAGTGGCAAAAACATATTGGAAGCGATCGGACGAGCAACGACAACTAAGGATTTACGCCTAGCGACAACCCAGCCTTAAAGGCTCTTTGATACACCCCAAATATCAATATCCAAACATCCATAGTAGGATTTTCATAAAATTGGACTTCAAAACCAAAAATTGGAGAATTCACAAAACCAATTCAAATCAAAAGCAAATGAATATGCACAAATGTTAGGAATTCATACCTAACAACAATGATAGCTATAGACGTAGATGTGAGTTAAAGAACTCACCTTTAAAACTCAAAGACACGAATGAGAAGCTCTAAAACAAAGGAAAGGCCAATTCCTCCTTAACTTTAACTCAAGAAGCTCCAATCAAGCTAATAAGCAAATATTTCCTAAGTTAGGATTTAGGAATTTCTGAAATTGAAGAGAGATAGAGATGGAGAAGATGAAGAGGATGCTTACCTAAGCTTCTCCTTGATTTTGGACTTGAATTTGAGTTTCCTAATCAAAACTAGGGTTTAGGAATTTCTATTTCCCATTCTTTTTCCACCATTTCTCTTGAGCTTGAATGTATTAGGAAATGAGAATGAATGAAGAGGAGAGGCGGTGGAGTTAGGGTATGATGACGGGTTAGTGGGCTGAAACCCAAACCCAAAGCCCAAGTAGAAAAATAGCAAATTCTACTCAACTCCAAACATATCGACGTTTATACTCAAAAAAGTTGTAAACGCCATTTTGGACTCAATGGAAGTGGTCTCGAGTCCCAATTCGACTGTTTACAAAAAGTAACATTTCGGACTTAAATCCGATTAACGATGCTATATTTAAGTAAAACATTTAAATATACAATCGTGAAATATCCGGGTTGTTACACTATGGATGTTGAGCATGAGGTATGCTCAGTAGATTTTTTATCATCCTTGTGTGATGAGAAGACCATAAGCCTAGACAAACTCTAAGTTGGTTTGTTAGTCATTTAACATTTTGGAAAAGGTTAAGAATTAGTGTGACTTGTTTCTGGGTTGTTTGTTTGTGATGAAATTTCGGGGTCGAAATTCTTTTAAGGAGTAAGAACGTAATGACCCAGAATTTGATCGCTTTGATTGAGAATATTTAATTAATTTTGAATATTTAAATAATTGATTTATAAGATTAAATAACTCATTTTTATTATTTAATAATGATAGTAAAATTATTTTGAAAGTTTGTTTACCAAAATAAATAGTTCGAAGAAAAATTGAAAATGTGACCAAAAATTGTTTTTTGAATTTTCAACTTTTCATCCAACGAAAGTTGTTGCAATGTTGTTAACACATAATAACAGCACACAATAACAAGGTAAATATTGCCAAAGTAATTAATTAAATTAAAGAGTCCTTAAGTATTTTTAAAAAGTAATTAATCAAGGCAATAAAGCAAGGAAGATTTTTCTTTCTTATTTTAAGTGTTAAAGTACTAAAGTACATAAGTTTGTGTGCATTAGTAAAAAGGAAAAGAAGTGTCATCATGAAAGCATGTGCTTACATTGGAAAGGAGGAAAGGTGTATGGAAAAGTAAGGGTAAATAAGTAATTTTTTTAAGGGTGGTTAAGTCATTTTGGCCAAGGGTAAGGAGTGTAATTTGCTATTTTTCAAAGTCTATATAAGTGCACACATGCCTCTTCATTGCCACTTTACTTTTCATTTTCTTTTTCTCCTTCTTGTTTTCATACTTCTTCACTCTCTTCTTTCTTCAAATTCCTAAGACCAATTCAAAGCAAAACTTCTTTTCTCCTCCAAACTTTAATATAAGCCTTAGATCAACATAGCTAACACCACCACCATCACAAAGATGCAAACTTTGTCACCAAACCCCACCTTTTCTACCTAAACCGAGTGCCCTGGGGGTTTTGAGGGGAATGGGCTTGAGCTATTGGGGGCTAGGGAAAGGCTTGGTCGAGCTTGCAAGGAGAGGAAGTGACATGGAGGTGTTTCTTGTAGGGTGAAGTGTTAGCACTTTGTCAAAGCTTAGTCGAGAATCAAAGTGAGATATCTCACTTTAAAATAGCTTTAAAAATTGATAAATATTTGTAAAATATAAGTTGTTGTTTATGTTGTTTATGCTTGTGTATATTGCTTGTTTGGATTTGATTTCCACTTGAAAGCCGATGACATAAATAACCATTGTTTTGCAGAGGACTAAAGAAGAGGAAGTCGGAGTGTTCCATAACAAATAGGTTGCTATGGAAGCACTTCGAAGAGTAGAAATTTTGTAGAGGGATCCTAATGGATTCCTTGCCATGATGATTTTCATCCACATATATTCTTGTTTATGTAAATGTTTGTGTATATGGAAAGTGAATGTTGCATAGTTATAGTCGACCTACTTGTTGTTGGTTTTACGACATTGAAATCCTGGTCTTTCATTTAAGTGGTTTACCACTTTGTTTTCTAAAAGTATCTTGAAATGTTTTCTGAACTTGACTTTTGTTTTCAAACCTTTTTGCAAAGGTATTGAGTGGCTTATAATATAGGAAGAAAATTCAGTTTAAATGTTATTTGATTTACAAAACAAAGTTTTACAAGTTACGGTTCATATAGCAATAGTCATTATGGATGCACTTTGGAAGCATATGATTTTTGTAAAGTAAAAGGAGGTTATCTATTTTAGGTAATTTGTAAATTATTTTCGAATGTGTTTTATAAGAGTCGTAAAAATATTTAAAAAGGTGATTGAAGATTTAAATATATTTTGAAGAATTTATTTGAGTTATTTAAATAAGAGGTTTAAATTTTATAAATGAAGCTCCTTTGTTTTAAAAGTCAAGTTTTGTTTAAAAGCGACCATCTTTAAAGGGATGTTTTTATTACAAGTTTCAAACTATTTTTGAAAAAGTTTAAAAGTAATTTTAAAAGAGGAAGGAAGCATGGATTACAATACTATTATTGTAATAAATGTTTCCAACAAAAGGGAAAGAGATTATGGACTATAACATTCTTATTATAGTAAATGATTTTGTGAATTTGGAAAAAAAGTTTAATTTATAAATTATTATTAAATAAGTTGTTTACTTTATATAAAGAAAGGATCTTGTCTTTTGAAATCAAGCCTCAGTTTAAAGAAATGAGTTTGGAAAATGTTTCTAATAACTAATTTGAAATCGAAGACTAGTAATAAGTTTATGGAGTTGGTTTTAGATTGTTTTATAAAGACTTTGTTTTATGCAAGGGATTTCTTTGTTAGTGCCATTAAGTAACATAAAACAAATATGAAAGGTATGTTGAAATCTTTATGGAAAGTAAGTCATCTTATATTTAGCACTAAAACTCGATGAGTAGACTTTTCTCTATCATTCAGATCTAAAATCAAAGTGCTTCGACTAAGGCATGGCCAGGTGCAACCGGTGGCTGACTTACCTGGCTTTCATACTGGGTGAGGGATAGAAAAGTCGAAATGTCAAAAGTGTGAAAAGTATAAGAGGGTTTGTAACGACCCATAATTTTTCGATAATTAAAAATCATAAATTTAATAAAGTTTTGTGATTTAATGTTGGAAGAAATGAAATTTTGTGATTAAATAATAAGAATGTAATTGGATTAAAAGGTAACAGCATTAATTTAAGGTAAGTCACAATTGCTTTGAATGTAATTCTAATTAATTGAAATAATTAAAAAGTTATAATTAGTTATGGATGGAAAATTTATTGTATTGATGATGTGTGTATAAATTGATCATTGGATTTAAAGGGAAATTGATAATGTAAAAGGTGTAAATTTATGAAATAAGGTGAAATTAATTTTAATTGATAATTGTAGAGTTGTATAAGTTGTTGTAACAATTGGTGGTAAATAATAAACTTACAAATGTTATTAAATGTAAAAATGGTGACAATTTTTATTTGTTACCCATTTAATTAATCAATTGCGAATAAATGTAAATAAATATTACATTAATGTGAGAGAAGATAATAACTAGAGTGAAATGTAATAATGTAAATTTAAGCTAATTATTAAATATTTTATCGATAGTCCAATCAATTGTAATAATTTAAATGTTATACTTGGTTATAATCTGGATATAAGTAAATAAATGTGAATGTTGTATAAATTAAGGAACTAGTATATAATTAATGAAAATTGAATAAAATTAGTGTTATGTAAGAAATTGTAACATTTGTTTGTAAATAATAAACTTATAAGTGTGATTAAAAGTTAACGGTAACAATTATTATATGTTACCTATTTATTTAGTCAGTTAAATTTAATTGGAAATCAATTGCAATGAATGTAATTAAATATAGCGTTAAAATGGATTAGGATAATGACCGTGGAATATTAATGTAATTAGATAGAAACCAATGTTAAATGTATGCATAGAACAATCAAGGATTGAATAGAAAGCTTTGAAATCAAGTTAATCAAATTTTTGGAATTTAAATTATAATAATTGGATTTATTTAAATTCAATGTAATTAAATATTACGTTAATGTAAATCAAGATGAAATTGGAGAATAATAGTGTAATAAGATATAAACCATGATAATTATATCCATAAGGTAACAATTGATTTTATAATAGGATGAAAAGTCAAATCAATGGATTTGGAAATTTAATTCATAATTACTGAATTTATTGAAATTGAAATTAAACACTGTAAATTATGCAATGTTCAAAATTAAATTGATATAGAATTTTTTTTAAAGGATTATAAATTACTAAGTAATCTAAAGTGATGGAAATTGCAAATTATTAAATTTGAATTGAGAAGGTGATTTAATTAATTTAATATCAATTTATTTAATTAATGTAAAAATACCATTTTGGCCACTGTCTCAGATTTCGACGAAACCAGCTTCATCGGATCCGTAACGGTAAATTATTGTAAAGTTTCAAGTTTCGTAGTGACCGGACTTGTCGTTTGATCGTACGGGCTCGAAACGCCTAGAAATCCCCTTTTTCCTTCTTCTCTGAGTAAAAATGTTGGCCGATTCCTTTTTGCCTTCATTCGTTGTTCCTTCTTTCTTTCTAAGAATTAGGGCTTCCTAAAATTTGAAGGCACCGACTTCAGTTGCTCGATCGAATAGATGATTTAGCGTCCCTTGCTTTGTCGACCATTTGTTTCTTTGAATTGCAAATGGCTACTTCAATTTTGGCGAGTTCGATAAATCTGGTATGTGATTTCCTTTGATACTCTCATTGATATGCTTTGAACTCAATTGATTTTAGCTGCCAATGATGATATGGGTTATATAGGGATGAAAACTCTAAATTTACGTTCGAATATATTTTTGAATTCGTTTGTTACTTTTTTCTCTGCCGTTCGATTTTGCTTGGTTGCTTGTGATTGATCCTGACTAGTTCAATTCATATATTTTCGTTTGCTTGATTCTCACGGCTTGCGTCTGATTTGATCGATTCTTGTTATAACCTTGGTCACCACGGCTTTGACTGTGTTATTTTTAAAATCGGACATGTTCAGATAAAATTTCTTGCGACATTGACTTGATTTGAAACTGCTCCGTTCTTTTCTAGTTTGACTTCGGGCACTTTGAATATGTGATGATATTTTGAGATGAGAATTTTACTTCGACTTGTTCAATATCACCTGACTTTGTTACTGCAACTGGCTATATTGAGACTTCATGTTGTCTCTTGTATTCTCTAGTTTACCTATACTATTAGTTGTTGCTTGATGGACTTTGGTAGTTACATATGCATATGTATATACAGTGTTGTTTCACTATTTTGGAAGTCTTTTCTACTGGCTTCATTTCTAGTTGCAATTTGTCGAGCACCATGTATATACATGCATATATATATATGTGTGTGTGTGTGTTGTGCATTTTTCACTTGTCTACCTAGCTTGTACATTCATTTTATGGTAATCATGTATGGTTGCAGTTTTTGTTTGATATTGACTCTAGTTGTTTGTGATTTGAACCATTGACTATGTAGTCTTATATTCTCTTATGTGTAGAGCTGCTGTCCTGTAGTTTTCACTGCTCTTATCTTCATGTTACCTTGATTTAATCTTGAAACTGTTTTCACTTATATGTGTATTCATGTATGCATATCCTAGTTTGCACTTCATGTTAGTGATGACTTATTTGGTTGTGTGGACTATTGCATATTTGTTGTGACTCTGCCTATGTTCACTCGAGTCTGCACTGGATGTTTGATGTGCATTGTTTCACTTGAGTCTCCATGCATCTACTATCTTCTTATTGCAACCCTTATGTGGTCTTATTTTTTTGAAACTGCCTTTGAGCTTTCACTTGGTTGTTGTATACCTCTGTTGTAGTTTGCATTTTCATGATGTCTTCATGTTGACTGATCTGGCGATTATCTGGTTGTGTTCATGGAGTCTGGTTGTTTATGACTTGCTCCATTGGTGCTTTGCACTTGTAGTCTGTAGCTTGTGTGACCTTCACTTGATATCTTTTAATCTGGTTCACCCCAAAACAGTTGTGTCCGTTGCATGTTTTATAAAAATGTCTAGACTTCGAGGATTGCTGCTTGGTTGCACTGTCTATTTCCTAGCATCACCCTTTGTATATTTGAGCTTGTTGAACTGTTCTTTGTTTTCCTTGACCATCGTACCTGATTTTGTACATTTTGTTTGGAGCAGTTCTGAACTATATATATGTATCTATGTGCACCACTGTTATCTTGATTTTTGGAGTTGCACCTGAGTTGAATCCAGCTTATAGCTCGGATTTGACCTTGTGCTTATGTCGTGACTCTATTTTTATTGCACTTGAGTTGAACCTCGCTTTTGATTGGGTTTGACCTTGTGCTCACCTGTCCTTGCAGTTTTGTCAAGCGTATATCGGTGTGCACGGCCTTGTGGCATGTACAGTGATACACTGTGCATGTCATAAGCTGTTCGTGTATGATGAATTCAAAATAAATATGATGACGAACAACCCAAATAACTGAGGCAAATAATATTTTCAAAATACACATTTTATTTTACACTACAAAAATATTTCTTTTTCAATTTTACTGCGTCGGTGTTTATTTTTCAGATAACTCAGATGTTGGATTCAGTCTGGAGCAAAACCGAAGATAAAATATGAGTGAATGAGTGATATGTAGTGAGGTGAACAATGTAAAGTGAAATTTGTGATGTAATCGAAATTGTATTGTAATTTCAAATTGTATATATAGTGAGAGCTCAAATTTGTACTATTCAAAATTGTAATAAAATATTTGTTTGAATAAAATATTTGTTTGAATTTAAATTTTGTGTTATTTATTTTATTCAGCAAATATTTATTTAATTATGTGAAAAATAAAATAGTACATTAACAAATACATTTAAATGAGTATATGTATATGTTTATTATCATCAAACAAAAATCATATACTAGCATATTCAACAGTTTAGATACTGGCATTGGTAATATCTACATCGTGTGATATCTCTAAGGTGATAAAAATAGTCAAACAAACATGACATCTATCATCCGTCCTCACATTCACTCACTCAATGCATTGGATATGTGATACTTGTAAGACTCCATCATATATTCTAGGAATACTCAACGTCCCGATTTCTTGGTACTCGAATCCACGCCACTCAGAAGGTCAGGATCTAGACTGCACACATCATAACAGTCCAAGGTAAATGGATGGGCCATCATTTGATCCAGGGCATACATCATAGCTCAAGTGAGCATCCTTACAATCCCTTGCTTTACGAGTACACCTCGAAACCTACAAATATCAATGATCTCTTTGCACACGTCATCCATAGCAGACCTTATCTGGAAATGTCCTTACAACTCTCGTATGAAGTCGTTGCGGTTGGGAGTTACTCTAGACAACCATCATAAGTTATAGAGTGTCATCATGTGTCCCATAACCTTCCTCTAACAATTCCTTCAATACGACTCATAGTCTACTACTCTGTGTCCCGAAGTATAGCTATCCATCATCGAAGCCATCACTCCCTATCATGGAATCATCGTCATCGAATCATTCATCACATCTAAGCATCACATCTTCGCTTCACTACCAAAACCACTCATCGAAGAGTAGTAACACCAAAATCGGACGTCAAATGGACGAACGAACCATCTGATCGTGCTCCTCGAAGCCTCCCATGTCCATGTCAAAATTGGCCAAATCGACTATCATCAATAGTAGTAGATATCGACCACTCCAGAGTAGTCGATAACGACCATTTTGGTCGTGTACTTAACCAAAAATGGTTAAATAAAAACCAAATGAACATGTCCGGCATCTTCCTTAAAGTCCGAAGCACATCTTTAAGTCTACCATGCTTCATCTTCAGATCAGTCGGCGTGCACAAATATCTATGCATGAAATCCTAACCAATGAGATATTTTCTAATCCTATATTGCATTCGAGTAGCATTTTCAACCAACTAACAAACAAGTAGACATGCAACCAACAAGCATAGAGATGTCTACAATAGCCTACATATATCTACAATAACACAATACAATCCACCCAAAGCAACCAAGGGGATAAATATCAGTAATAGCCTAAATCTATCAATATCGACAATATAGTGTGTCAATGGGAAAAATGTGATATTTAATTTAAAACTATTTTAAAACACTTTTAGTTCTTTTTATAAAATAAGGTATAGGTTTACGTATTTTAGAAATCATGTTTTAAAGTTGTTATCCAGCAAATTAGTCATCATCCTTGAAGAAGAAATTAAAGATTTACTTCCTAATTTCCTTGCATTTATTACCTCAAATAATTAATAAAAACCAGCCATATCTCCACCATAAATACCAATTCATTACCCATCAAAGCCGAATTTAATGCCCAATAAATGCCATGATAACCTGCTTATTTATTACTAATTAATGCCAACCATTTCCATATCAAATATTCCTTAATTCCCTTCATCCTTACCTTAAATAAGAAGATTATGGTGCAATTAATATCAACCTAGTCAGCGTCACTACAATTCCACACCATCACTGGTTCAAGGCTTACAGCTATAAATACACCTAACATTGCAAAATAAAAGGGGACTGAAACAGAAAATGTGACTTCTCCTCTCCTCCTCAAAATCTCTTGTAATATGAAACTACAAGTGATAAATAAATGATAAAGTGGATGTAGGCCATAGATTTCGCCGAACCACTATAAAAATTTTGTGTCTCTTTTACCTTTTCTTCTTTTTATCTGCTTATTTTTGTGATCTGTGATTGTGAACTGGTGCTTTCATCGACAATTGGGTGTTTATGACCATTTTTGGCGCAAACATTTTGGTGCTTTCATTGAGAAGAACAAGGGAATCTCAGATCTGAAGCTTATTCTATGTTAGAAAGAAGATCCAACTCCAGATCTAAAAGAAAAAATTTAGATCCAGAAAACAGGTTCCTAGATCTAGCTTTTAGAAGACGAAGAAGCCTCATACAAGGAAAAGCTTTATGGAAGGAACTCAGCAAGGGGGCAGCCAAGAGGCATCCTCTCATTCAAACTTTCCTTCTACCATGAAGCAAATAGCTGGGGGCAACCACCAAGGACCAGAAACAAGGAGCATGCAAAGCCCCTCACTCAGATAAGTACCGGACTCTAGGGTCTGCTAATCAAATAGAAATTATCATCAACTAAACTGAACTAAAGAAAATGAGATCTAGAATTTAGATTCCTTTCTGCATTTGAATTGTGCATCATCAAAAAATGCTTTAAAGGTTAGCATTTGGGAAGCGATTTACTCATGTAAGCGATCCCGAATGTATGCGGTTCAATGCTCTGATTCCTTCCCAAGTGCGACACCTCATAAAAAAATGATTTCTTGCATAAAACTAGTTTGAAAGGTTAGTGCTTAGAGAACGACTTACACATGTGATGAGCGACCCCGAACGGTCCACAACCATGCTCTGATTCGTTCCTAAGGGCGACACCTTTCAAAAATCTTTACAACATCGTTCTTGCTTTCAATCAAAGGTTATAAAAGCGACCTGAGAACTGCTCTCTAAAGTATCTCTTGAATATGAATGCTCTCGAATAGGAATGATTAACTCTATCTCCTTGTGCAGGAATGGTCCGACACTTAACATCTGTCAAACATCCAAAGAGATGAGAATTTGATGCCGACAAATTTGCTTTCACCAACACAAGTTCTTGAGCGAAGCATACCTCGTTGCCAATAAGGCATACTTCGGGGGCAAATGTTATCCAGCAAATTAGTCATCATCCTTGAAGAAGAAATTAATGATTTACTTCCTAATTTCCTTGCATTTATTACCTCAAATAATTAATAAAAACCAGCCATATCTCCACCATAAATACCAATTCATTACCCATCAAAGCCGGATTTAATGCTCAATAAATGCCATGATAACCTGCTTATTTATTACTAATTAATGCCAACCATTTCCATATCAAATATTCCTTAATTCCCTTCATCCTTACCTTAAATAAGAAGATTATGGTGCAATTAATATCAACCTAGTCAGCGCCACTACAATTCCACACCATCACTGGTTCAAGGCTTACACCTATAAATACACCTAACATTGCAAAATAAAAGGGGACTGAAACAGAAAATGTGACTTCTCCTCTCCTCCTCAAAATCTCTTGTAATATGAAACTACAAGTGATAAATAAATGATAAAGTGGATGTAGGCCATAGATTTTGCCGAACCACTATAAAAATTTCGTGTCTCTTTTACCTTTTCTTCTTTTTATCTGCTTATTTTTGTGATCTGTGATTGTGAACTGGTGCTTTCATCGACAATTGGGTGTTTGTGACCATTTTTGGCGCAAACAAAAGTTAAAAACCATTTCAAAACGTCATTTTAATACTATACTAACAATCATATGATGATGAGAGACAATATCACTCACCTTAACCAAATCTTACAAACCATCGCCAAGTCATAGAGCTCTCCATCACGAGCGCAACGCAAGAAACAACGTCCAAAACAGATCTATACAAAAGATATGAATTATATCAGATTTCGGATTAAATAATTATTAAATTACTTAACTAAATAATTAATTAAGTTAGCTACCTTTACTAATCTCTCTTCCCCTCCAAGAGCCTGTACACCATCTACAAGAACCCATAGTTGTGCACAAAACCTCTCCTTCTCTCTTCGTTCCTCCCTTATTTCTCAACGGAATCACGAACTGTCAGCTGCAATGGACTTCACTTCCGGACCTCTCTGTCCCGAAACCCAAGACGTGAAGCTTGACCTAACCTAGGAGGTCGTGACCTGGATGAGCCATGCTTCCCTTTTATGTGACATGTTTTGCATTCCTTGACCGGGCTTGACAAAACTTGGTGGGAAGGTGTCTCTCGCGAAGAGAAAACAAATGTTGCCCTTCGTTTTGCATATCGTCGCTTCAATCAACGACAAGGTGAAACCATAAATCATCGGTTATGTACAGTCATCACCCAAATCACCACCACATGAAATTCCGCCATGGGCAAAGCAAAAAACTCTTCAATATGAGCTCAATGAAACTTGTTTCGTGATTTTTAATTAAGTGGATTAATGGATATTATTTTTTGGAGAGAGAATAAGGGAGGCGGCCATGTTTATCTTTCTCATTCCAAGCAAAGTAATGGAACAATAACTAGAAATGGGTTATGAGGGAGACGGTTTTAATTTAAATAATATAATATTTCGTTTATTTGATTTCTCAAATAAATGGTCATGCGTTTTTAGCTTGCACGATCAAACGGTGCGTCCAATCGAAACAAAACTTGTATGTGTACATCACCTCATTTTTTCGGATCCAACAGTATAAATTTCATCACTATCCAAGACAGCGCTTCAGGATAATAATTTTGCGCTTTTCAAGACAATTCGGCCATCGGATCATTCGATCTCTAAATATAGCGATCCTTATACTTATTTTAATTCGAAACATCGATACGAACACAACAGAAGTAGTCTCAAGTTCTAGTTCGATCGTATGCGAAAAATCACAATTTTGGGACTGTTAATTAATTAACGATTCAATATTTAAGTCAATTATTTAAATATCTTATCGTTAAAAATACAGGTCGGCACATTCTCCCCTCCTTAAAATGATTTCATCCTTGAATCCTAAGGATGAAGCAACACAACACAACACCCTCACATAAGCAACGATATAAGTGAAATCGTTACTTATCAACTCATGACAACAATCACTAAAAGCGATTACAACAAAGGGAATAAACTCGGAACCAACATGGAGTCATCATCCTCATCCTTAAGTACAATCACTATAGAGTCTGAAATAAATGTGGCTAAAACAAATGTCTAAGTTACGCACTTATTTCCAAAGAAACGGATAATGGAAAATAAAAGCGCCAACTCACTAATCAAAAGGCAAGTCAACTGAATATCAAACATTACCGACTCTCTTAACATCGGCAACTTCTAATATCCTATACATTGACTTTTCTCTCAAATTTGGCTTATGTCACAGAAAATTTAACATCACCTCCTTTACGTGGCTAGGTCTAGGAAAAATCCTGATACAACATAGATACACACACACACATCTCATATCTGAGGCATCTCATTCCCGAGGTCAACCAAATATATATAGCCAAATCTACACTACAAGTGTTACGTACCTCTTTTAGAGCAAGGCCATACCATTTAGATGTGAATATAAGCGGATAAGCATCCAAATAGCCAACACTTGCTTCCATATACCTGATCAAGTACTCAACAAAGAGGATTAGACACAATAGCAACATCATAATGTAAATAGGTATACTAGATCATATATATGGTAATCATCTCAAATCAACACGCTATATCAAACCATAACTATCCCGCATGCCTAACAACTCTATAAGCATAAGTAATCGTATCAAGTGCCAAAAATCAAACATCAAACAAGCACCTATAAGACCAAACATCAAATAGTAACATCCATGCCTATCCTAGCATACATGGCACTAAACTATCTAGTATAATATAATCAAATATTATATCCAATATGAAAGCTGGCGAAAAATGGAATCTTACCAAGTAAAGAGCTTTAGATAAGTGGTCCTCATGCTCTTGTCGGTCTCTCATATGCAATCATCTTCGCTTTCACTCTACTAAACCATTACTACTCCATTGCCTTCTTCCTAACCTGTTTCGTATCACGTCTATTGGTACAAATAGGCATACAAGGTCACAAAGTCTTTGATTCAGTCTCAATATCATCTAGTCCATTTGGTGCCAAATTGCCAAATGCCTCTTTGTAGGTTCTCCTAAAACCTGCTATCGAACAATGGGTTTCGGCCACTTACAATGCTCTTAGCACACAATGGAATCACACTATCCATTTCACATGTAGCTCAACTAATTTGGATGTCGTCCTACTGGACTTAAAGAATACAATCTAGCATTCTTTGTCACTCCATCGACTGTGAATCAAATGCTACCATATTCTCTTCTAGTCCTTGGCATTCCATAGATGAGTCTCATCTATATCTACTCCCCATTCCTACCTGGGAATCTCAAGCAGCTGTAGTAACCACTTGGCTTCTTTCGTTTAGCGTTTACTAGCTGACAATTCATTCATCTTGAAATGAATGCCCACCGTCCTTCTTTATCCCTTTCCAATAAAATGTCTTTCTTGTATCATGGTGCATTTTTATTATCATTAGGATATATAATCAATCTCAAATGAGAGCACTCTCATGGTGCCTCATCCCTCAATCCACCAATATCGGGACAACAATATCTCCTCCATATGGGGCCAACTGTCTTGGTCGAGTCCTCTACAAACACTACTCGTTCCTCTAATTTAACCATGACCTATGCTAGTCTAGCTTCATGCATCTGACTATTACCGATCCTCTAAATCCAAGTAGGTCTGATGGTCAAACCCCTTTATCAGACTCATAATGCGTTTCTGCACCTCGCGTCACAAATAAAAGTCTGATTCTTCCATGTCAAATCGGTTAACGGTGTTCCTACATTTGAGAAGTCCTTGGTAAAGCATATATAACATCTCATAGATCTTAGGAAACTTATCATCATCAGTTGGCGTTTTCTCAACACCTACTATACAATCATCAATCGTGTATTGTGTTCCTCTTTCATCCATGGGTAGACGAAAGTATCATCAGCGAACATAAGCACAGACTCACTCAAGTGATTCCTCGAAACACAGTTCAAGAAATCAATAAAGCATGTGGATGCATTGGTTAGCCCAAACGACATAACCAACAAATCAAAAATTGAAGTAGCCTATGAGATGTTGTAATTGGCACACTCTCTAGATACTCTCGGTGGATAAATCCCATTGCAAGGTCCAACTAAGAAAATAACCTCACGCTATACAGTTGATCGAACAAGCCATTAATAAGTGGGAGTGGATACTTCTTCATCATCTCATCCAGCTCATGATAATCAACATTTAACCTCAAAGAGCCATCTGCCTTAGTGGCGAACACTATAGGTGCATCCTACTTGAATATGCTCCTACAAATGAACACTCGCATCAATAGGCCATCCGCTTGCACCTTTAGTCTCCTCTGCTCTTTAAGCATCATATGCCTTAAAGACATATCTACTGGTCAAGCACCTCTAACCAAATCTATACGGAACTCAATCCCTATATGTTGGTAATCCGATCACCTCATCAAATGTGTCCGGACACTCCCTAGCTATAGGCATGGATAACAACTCATCATGTAGGATATCGAGTGAATATAGAAAGCTAATCATCACCTCATCATTAGGTGGGTAGCCAAACACTACCTTCGGCTCATCATCAGTCCCTATCGTTACCAACGGCCTTTTATAATCTACCACTATTCCATACCCCTTTAGCCAACCAATTCCCAGACTTTGACACTAAACCTAATTAAACCTAAAGCAATCAATAACAAACAAACAAATAACATCCTTGACTTGATAAGACAAAGTTTCGGCAAACTATGTATACACTAAGTATAGACAAACCATGTGGTAACATTTCGCATTTTGAGGCCTGAAACTAAGTGTTACGGATACTGCAGTCATCCATAGTATTAATTTTTGGTGATAAAATGTGGAATGTTACACATATATAGCCTGGCGAAGCCCTCAACAAAGTTCATCATAATTTAAAGGTCGGTCAATAATTTCGGGTCTCACTTCCTATCTATGTAAAATCACTAGATATGAAGGAATATGAAACATCGACATCAAATAAAACACGTATGGAATCGCCTTAAGTGGAAAGCATACCTCAAGTTGTAATGCCATTTCCCTTCTCTTTCATCGATGGTGCACTCGATGAAATGGGAATGACATTCAACGCATATGTTTTCACGGTTTATCCCTACTCAGCTTGTTCGGGATTGTCCTTCTACTCTAGTTTCAGACTCTTACATCTAAAAGCCTTCTCGATCAACTTCTCAAAGCTCTCGTCAATATGACCAATCAATCGCTTCCCTAGATAATCGCTTAACCCGATGATAAATTCTTCATTCTTTCTGAGTGGAATATCAATGAAAGGTAGACCGTACTTTGACAGCACGTCGAATTCAGCCACATACTCTAACATAGACATATCGCCTTACTTCAAGTCAGTGAACTTCCTAAACAACACCGACTTTTGAGAAGTCGATATAAATTTCTCTCCGATGCGAACTATGAACTGATCCCATGTAAAATGATCCTCAGGAATCAAAGCTAAAAAGGCACTTTACCGGTTCATTGCTTGTCCCTGGAGTCATTTAGAGGTCAACTTCTATCTCGTTGCATCACCTAATTCCAAGTCATCAAAGATCCTTCCTCAAATATCACCCCATCTTACACCTCAATAGCCGACCTCGTTCCAACGAACGGTATGCATATTAGGCTTATGTAGTCTTTACACAGTTTGGCAAAGTCGACTCTAGGAATTAGCACTTGATCACCATAATCATTTGGAGAAACTGGGGAATTCCAACAAATGATTCACACCATCTCTACAATCATATTCTATAAATCAAGGTTAATGGTCCTTGATTCTACCCACTTTCAACTCTAGAGATGGAGGTAATAACAGCATTTCTCGTATGCCAGATCACTTTTAATACGTAATAAGATTGATCAGTCCTTTATAGAGAAAACTGCATCAATAGTGCTCGTGTGTGCAATAAAACTTATAAACTATATACGCTGCAATATAGCTAAGAAAGCCAAAATATGTATGTGCTCTCGTGTATATACACGCTCTTAACCTAGTCTAAGGTGAAAACTCCTACCCTGTCTCCACTGGATCCCAGTATCCCTTAGGTTAAACAACACAACCTAAGCTTTGATATAAAATGTGATGACCTCCTTACACCATCGACGTTCATATAATCGAACAGAGCACTGTTAGAACATCCGAGTGATGTGGGATGGTTGTAAAGGGAAAGAAAAGAGAAGTAAAGAAGAGGAATAGAAAAGAAGAGAAGAGAATAGAAGAGAAGAGAAAGAAATAAAACATTAGACAATCACATAACCTGTCTTATATCTCAAAGTGCATCAAATAAAATATAATAGTCATGACAGATACAAAACAGGAAAAACAGTAATAACTACATGAACCATAGAATCAGAGTACACGTGCTTATACAATTATAGAAAACAATAATAGAGGTTATACAAATGATAATTAAACTCAACTGATAAACTTTCTCTAATAATAGTAAGTTAACACTGTAAAGGCTCCACAGTGTCACACAGCGGAATAAACAATAGTAAGTCCAAAATATAACTATGAGAAAGCATCACCTACTACAAGTCCATTTGCACAGCTCCAAGTGCTGTTTACACCTATTATCCAATCTACTCATTTAAGAATACCCGAGATAATAAGAAGCAAAGCATAAAACCTCGAGTCAAACAACGGTCTGGTGTGAGCAAAAATAATCCTAAAACACTATAAAAGTCGATATACTATATGGAACAGAGGGTATGGTGAATCATACCTGACCTATCCCTGCCTCCACAGTGTTAGCACATAACATAGGATTTATGCTACTCTATGATAGCCATCATGGGTGTACTACACATCTAGGTACTAAGGGTGTTTAGATATCACCATCGGTAATATCTACATCGTGTGACATCCCTAAGTTGACAAAAACCTACAAACAAACATGTCATCCATCATCCATCCTCACATTCACTCACTTAGTGCGTTGGATATATGATACTCGTAAGACACCATCATATAGTCTAGGACTAATAAATGCCCGGGTTTCTCGGTACTCAAATCCATGCCACTCAGAAGGTCGAGATCTAGACTACACATATCATAACAGTCCTGGGTAAATAGATCAGGTCATTATTTGATCTAGGTCACACATCATAGCCCAAGTGAGCATCCTCACATACCCCTGCTCTAGAGTACACCTTGAAACCTAAAAATATCAATGATTCCTTTATACACGTCATCCATAGCTGAGCTCATCTCGAAATTGTCCTTACAACTCTCGTCTGAAGTCATTGCAGTTGGAAACTACTCTAGACAACCATCATAAGTCACAGAGTGTCATAATGCATCCCATAACCTTCCTTCGATAGTTCCTTCAACACAACTCATAGTCTACTACTCTGTATCTCGAAGTACAGCTATCCATCATCGAAGCCATCGCTCCCTATCATGGAATCATCATCGTCGAATCATGAAGTCATCAAGTCGAAGCGTTACATCTTCGCTTCACCACCAAAACCACTCGTCAAAGAGCATTAATACCAAAATTGAATGTCTAACGGATGAACGAACCATCGCATCGTGCTCCTCAAAGCCTCTCCATCGTCGATGTCAAAATTGGCTAAATCGACCATCATCAATAGTGGTAGATATCGACCACTCCAGAGTAGTCGCTAACGACCACTTTGGTCATGTACTTAACCAAAATTGGTTAAATAAAAACCAAATGGAAATGTACGGTGTCTTCCCCGAAGTTCGAAGCGCATCTCCAAGTCCACCGTTCTTCATCTTCAGATAATTCGTTATGCACAAAACTCTGTGCACGAAATCCTATCCGATGGGATATTTTCTAATACTATATCGCTTTCGAATGGCATTTCCAACCAACTAACAAACAAGCAGACATGCAACTAACCAGCATAAGGATGTCTATTATAGCTTACATATATCTATAATAACACAATACAATCCATCCAAAGCAACCAATGTGGGAAAAATAACAGTAATAGCCTAAATCTATCAATATCGGCAAAATAGTACGTCAATGGGAAAACTATGATATTTAGTTTAAAACCAATTTAAAACACTTTTAATTCTTTTTATAAAATAAGATATAGGTTTAAGTATTTTAAAATCACGTTTTAAATTTATAAATCATTTCAAAACGTCGTTTTAATACTATACTAACAATCATAGTACGGTGAGAGACAATATCACTCACCTCAACCAAATCTGATCAAACCATCGCCAGTTGTAAAGCTCTCCATTACGAGCGCAACATAAGAAACAACATCCAAAATGGACCTCGTATGCAAAAGATTTGAATTATATAAGATTTTAGGTCAAATAATTAATTAACTTAACTACCTTTACTAATCTCTCTTCCCCTTTAAGAGCCAGTACAATCATCTGCAGGAACCTATAGCCGTGCACAAAACCTCTCCTTCTCTCTTTGATTCCTCCCTTATTTCTCGACGTAACCACGAACCGTCAGTTGTAATGAACTTCACTTCTAAACCTCTCCGCCCCGGAACCCAAGATGTGAGCTCGACCTAACCTAGGAGGTCGTGACCTAGACGAGCCGTGTTTTCCCTCTATGTGACGCATTCTGCATTCCTTGATCGGGCTCGACGAAACTTGGTGGGACGGTTTCTCTCATGAAGAGAAAAACAATGGCGTGTGGTCATCACCAAATCACCACCATATGAAATTTTTCCATGGTCAAATAGAAGATCTCCTTGATACGAGCTCAATGAAACTTGTTTCGTGATTTTTAGTTAAGTGGATTGATGGATATTATTTTTTGAAGAGAGACAAAAGGAGGCAGCTATGTTTATTTTTCTCGTTCTAGGCAGAGTAATGGAACAGTAACTACAATTGGGTTATGAGGGAGAGGTCTTTAATTTAAATAATATAATATTTCTTTCATTTGATTTCTCAAATAAATGGTTGTGCGTTTCGAGCTCGCATGATCAAATGGTGCGTCCGATCAAAATGAAATTCCTTTGCGTATATCGTCTTATTTTCCAAATCCAACGGTATAAATTTCATCGCTATCCCAAACAGCCCTTCGGGTTGATAATTTCACGCTTTTCGAGACAGTTTTGGCTATCGGATCATCCAATCACCAAATATAGCAATCCTTATACTTATATTAATTCACAACGTCGATAGGAACTCAATAGAAGTAGTCTCGAGTCCTAATCCAACCATATGTAAAAAATCCCATTTTTTGGACCGTTAATTAATTAATGATTCAATATTTAAGTCAATTATTTAAATATCTTATCCTTAAAAATATGGGGTGGTACACCTTGTGTTGCTTACTTGGATTACTAGGAAACCTCTCTTTAGCATACCATTTCTTATCCACTCTCCTGGTGTGGCAGTCATCGTCCGCCCTACGCTCTCTTTCTTTTCGTCTAATCCTCTCCTCCTCGAATTCTGGACCTCGACATTAACTGGAGCGAGAAGGATATATATCGGGGTTTTGTCCTCTAGACTCGTCCATACTATACTGAAGCTTTCAGTACCTGTCTCTAGCCATGGAAGATGAAATGAGAAGAAATATTGTATAAATATTGGAATTTCGGAATGCAGATGAATGCACGGTTGTGTGTTCATGATCCTAATGAAGTGTAGTGTGTCAATCAACCCCCTAAGTACTATAAAGACTATGTTCACATGAAATTAAAGACGGAGTCTTGACAACTTGAGCCAGAATATTCTTGGTTGAGAAGCTAAAGTTTGGAGAACCTTGGGCAAGGAGATCACTAATAGAGATATCAAAATCACTTGAGTCAGTGAAAACATCTCCTAACGAGCAAGCTGGAAGGGTTGTCTCGACGGGTGGCAATGTGCTTGGTTCCCCAGCTTTCTTGGAAGTTTTGATGATGACGCATTTCAAACAAGGCGAAGAAAGAAGCTCAGTTCCTTTGGGAGACGTCTCACCACACGATTCATCTTCCTTCGAATTGACGGCGTATTCACCATCACCATCATCAGCACTTTCTACTTCCTCTCCTTCCACTTCCCTCATCTCTTACTTCCTTTCTCTCTTGCCTGCATTTTCACTCTCCTTTGGGATCTGTTGCATTCTAGCTCCTTCATTCCCTTCTCTCGAGGCCTCGCCGGCAATTCTTTTGTTCCCCTTCTAATTAGCTCTTCAACATGTGTCATACCCATTGGACCTTCAACTCCCCTTGAAGATTCTTGTCAGAGCAGCGAGTGGGGGCCGAAGATTGGGTTGGCACTCTAGAGCATAAGACCACATCGTTGGAGGTTTTCTTTAGTCAGGATGTATGGAGTGGTGCGATGTTGGAAACCGATCTCCTTTAAGGTTTTTAAAGTATCAGCATGCTTGTCGCTAATGTATCAAGCAGGAATGTCTATGAGGAAGTAAATAATAAGTTAACCACTTTGGCAAAAGGAATCCAAGTACAGCAAGGGCAGAGAGGATGGGATCTTACATTCGAAAAACCAATGCACATTGAAGCCATACGGGCATCAAATGATGAAGTACTCATTTTCAAAGTATGAGCGCTTGTCGTGGAGTGCTTCTGTAACCTTGCACCTTACTAGGCCTCGATGATCATATATGACGGTGAGTCATACATTTGTTTAAAGATTAGAAGATTGGTTAGCTAGCTAATTGAAGGTTGGAGGCCGTTGAAATCGATTCATGAAGAGCACGAATAGGGAGCTCAGAAGAGCATACCCATTGGGATGAACTTAAGACGGAGCCAGCCTAAGCCCTTGAACGATCATGTGCAGGAATGGGTTGAATGGCAGGGCTGCAACACCCAAACACATATACCGGTTGCATGCAATATAACCTAATGGAGGGTTGTGTGCTTAATAGACTTGAGTAGGTAGGAGTACGCCATCCTCAGGAATCTCATATTGTCTGCATATTTTGCAGAGCATCTTGGCAGTTAGAAAAGTTAGCACTTATTTAGGTGGATCGTCTAGAACCCAAAGGCCAATATATTTGTCAATTGGAGGAGGCAGCTTTTGAATTGGGACAACTATCCTCTGTTGCTTAGCGATGATCGTCCATCTGGTGGCACCATGG
The DNA here is from genome assembly GCA_030737815.1 of Allium fistulosum. Taxonomy (NCBI): domain Eukaryota; kingdom Viridiplantae; phylum Streptophyta; class Magnoliopsida; order Asparagales; family Amaryllidaceae; genus Allium; species Allium fistulosum. Next base: position 356,659,816 of record CM060906.1, read on the forward strand.
CAGAAGGTGTAGAAGTGGAAGTTTATGGTAGATCCGACTTCGGGAGGAGTAGATGTCCCGAAGCTGATCTGAAAGCGAGGAGAACGGCGAGTCATTCTGGACAAGAAAACTTGGCGTTTAATGCAGTCAGATATGTTCTATTTTAAAATATTTAATCCATGTAACCGATGCAGGGAATCCAAAGGATGTCGACGTGTATTGACCAATCAGATTCTGAACGTCGACCGGAGCAAGTGAAAGTGTTAATCTATGCAGTGTGGGTCCCGTATCCTGAACGTGATGAATGGACTATTCTCGTGTTAGAAAAACAAGCCACGCCGCACGACGAAACTGTGCGTCGGATCTTACCCATTATCGTTGGAATCGATAACGAAACCTTTGTCCAAAGCGACATGGAAGTTGCTATGTTACAGGAATGTCGAAAGTGCGACGATGGAGAATGTTATGCAATAAGAATATTCAGATAATGAAAATGCCAAGCGATGGAATTATTCGAATAAGGGAACTCATCCAATATGACTGTCATCCGGAAGAGAACCATCGTATTGGCATTCAAATGATGACATGGGATCGGCTAACAGGGCTTTGTTGAAGCAGTTTAGAACTTGACAGATAGAACATAGCTCGGACCCGAGCACTTCTCTAGGGTGATCAAACCCTAGCTTCAACCAACCCCCTATCAAAAGCAACCAGGATCACCACCACCAACACCCATCACCATGACAGTGGAGCACCACAAACCATGGAAGAGTTGGGTCTATTCTTGCACTTGGAAATATAGTTAGTCACGAGCTTCACATCTCGATGGCACCAAGCAACGTCGTTCTAGGAGTAGCGGAAGCAGTCTGAAGGCAATGACAAACAGTCAATGGAGGCCTTGGGTGATTGTCGGGGAGAAGTTTAGGGTGGCTGGAAGATGTTTGCCAAGATTCAGCACTGGCTAGAGGACTTGAAGTTCTTGGGTATGAACAAAAGTAAGAAGTGAGAAGTAAATGAAAATTTTACAAGTATCGGGTACTTATAAGTACTCAACGTCGAGTGAAAGCACATGGTACAGAGTGGTACCACTCGTTGCTGAGCGGTAATTTCAAGCTAAAAATTGGGTTATAAGCAAGAAGGAGGAGAGCATATGTGTTGAGGCATGGAACGATCTCCATAGCTTAGATCTTATCCTTAGCATGGAGAATGGAATTTCGGCTATTTAAAGCAGTTAAGGGTATATCTATAGAATGAAGGTAATGTTGTAGAGCAATTCTTGAACGACCAATCAATATAGGGAGATAGTAAGTCAATACTTGTCCTGTTCCAGAGCACACTTTGTTCTCAACAAAAGCATAATCAAGGAGGAAAGTGTTATCCACCTTTTTGACCAAGCCAGTTTTCATTGGAATTAGGACATCAGGATTGTTAACCCAAAAAATAGATCAACACCCTGGATTGAGTGTGAAGCACCAGCCCTGTTCTTACAGTGCAATAATATAGAAAATAAATGTAAAAAGTGTAGCAATAGTAAAAAGACAAGAAGATTTTCATAGTGTTTCGGCTATTAATGAAGCCTAGTCCACTTAATAACTTTCTATTAACTGACCGCTATTACAAGTTGGATCAGATTACAATATGATTGAATCTTCTAAGTTAGATTAAGTCACAAGTACAAGAGTTCACTGGAGAAGTAACAGTGAACCCCTAGATGACTATTTTGTGGGAGGAAAATAGTGAAGAATAATCTCTGCAGAGTTCCAGTAGCTAGTCCAGAAGATGATGTTTATGTTGTAGATAAGTGAGTATTTATAGGGGAATTCAGTGAGTATTGGGGTAGAGGTCCAAGTGCAGAAGAGTCCAGTGGTTATGCCAAGTCATCGCCGAAAATCTTAAATCAATCTGAGTCATTTCTGTGGATCCCCAGTTATCCATAGGGGATAGATTGTTATCTATCCATAGGGTATGGATCATTTTTTATCCATCAACTTATCATATTTTTCTATCAGAAGCCTTTACTTAGTGTAACGAAAGAGCTTGGAAAGTTTGAGGGCGATCTAACCTATCTTGATGGATTGCTAACCATCCGTAAGGGATGGATCGCTAGCTATCCATAGGGGAAGGATCTTTCGCTATCCATTCACTTAGCATATTTTTGAGTTATCTTAGTTTGGTTGTCTTCATATCTTCTATTTAAGTGCCTTGTCCAAATATCAAGTCGTTTGTAGTTCGTTTGATCATTCATCTTCATAGGTCATCAGGTCTAGAAGAATCGTCCATAACTCACTCAATACTTAACCAAATCACACGAAACTTCATGCATGCAATGTAGATGAGTAGGAGAGCCTCCTCTATGGATCAAAGGTCATGGGGCCCACTCCTAATGGGTCCGACCTGATGGATCAAACTGGCCCAATTTGGAGAAGAATCATCCATAACTTGTTCAAAACTTAACGAAACTAGACGAAATTGTGCATGTACTCTCTCTAGGGTGTGTGGGACCTACCTTATTAATTTCAAGTTATGGGGCCTAACCTACATGGATCCTTAGCGATCCATCTGGTTTGGTCACTAGCGATCCATCAAACTACGTCCAAATGATCCTATTTTTAATATGACCCTTCTTTTATGTCTTCTAAGTGTTCTCCTAAAATTTCAAGTCAATCCGACTCCGTATGAGAACTTTAGGTCCATTTTATGTTAGCTACTTTTGGTCAAACGACTTAAATTAGATGAGTCTTCACTTCTCGAGCTAGATTGTTTGGAATGCTATGAAACTTGGAAAGTATTCTTAGAAGAGGTAGTAGATTATGATGCAAGAGGCTTTGACAACTCATGATGCTTCCTTTTGGATCGCTTGCGATCCATGGATGATGGATTGCCAACGATCCGTCTACTTAGTGGATTTTTGGCTTGTTTCTCTTAAGTTCCATTGGCTTGTTCTTTTAGATGCCTTATTCAAATTTCAAGTCATTCTGGCTTAGTCTGGATGTTCTAACTCCTATTGAATTCTGCTGGGTTAAAAACCCAGTTAACATTTTCCCTAGAGTATGCTTTCATTGGAAACAAAGTGTGCTCTGGAACAAGACAAGTTTCATATTACTATTCTGTGAATTTCAATGAATCGTCGGAGTCCATCTCAAGATGTTTTTCAATTGACTGACTTTTGATAGCCGTTTGTTTTTTGATTTTGATATGAATTTCAATTCTTGGTATTGACGGTGCAATCTTTGCTCCATAGTTTACACAAGGGTTTAGGTTGGTAAGTGGGTGCACGACGTAGGTTTGGAGTCAACCTATATAGTTTTAACTTGATCAGCGGTGAAGCTAAGTTTTGTCTCGAGCGATTGTATGCCGTTCTGGAGCAAAGTCTTGCTCTTTGTCTTTAACTGTTTCTTTTCGAGGACTTGGTCAAATTCCTGTCACCGTTTTGAATTCTAATGCGAAGATTTATTTTAAAATCGGATATAGTGGATGATTCAATCATATCGGTCTTCCAATTTCTATACTCTAGTGACCTTGAAAAAAAAGCTCCCCGCGTCTCTTCGGATAGCGGCTCCATTATCAATCGTTGATCGATAACGGGTAAGTGTGGAAAAGATAATTTCAAAGGACGATATGGATTGTTTTTCAAATGTAAGCAAGCTATCTACACTAGATTGTTCATTTGTAGTATTCGGGATACTAGACTCTTCTCATGTAGATAACACACTGCATTTGTCCCAGTCAATGCTCAGAACTCATCTGGTCAACCTACACCGACTTCCCTTGGATTTTGGGCATTGGTTATATGAGGATATTATTTTAAAGTAAAACATACATGACAGGGTTGAATGCCAAGTTTTATTATTGAAAATGATTTTTCAGTCATCCAATCCTTAGTCTGGCGGAGGGACTTCCACTGCTCCAAAAGCTGGGTCCTTCTTAACTTAGGCTTCTCTTATTATTCCTGTCATATTGGGATGATTGATTACAGTTAAATTACAAGGCACGGCTGCTCTTGTAGAGTTGTAGTTGAAGTTCGATCAGGCACAGTTTCAGTCTTCGGAAACTAGCACATGACTTGTTCGATTGCGATTACCCTTCCTTTGCGTTTTTCGGAATTCAAACTGCATACCAACCTCTGTCTCCATGGACTATTGGTTTAATTTCTCGATTTTGAGCATTTCTTTTTATCGCTGTTGCACCTCTTATGTTCATGTGAAGCATACTCGTTTACTGTAATTCTGTACATGTAAATAATACTTCTGTGGTCATTTCAGCATATTCTATTCCATAGCTTTATTCAGAACTATGAGGTAGCTTGGTCTAGCTAGTTCTATAGCTAATCCCTACTTATGCTCAATTGAGTTCGTTTGAACAAAGTGTTGGATATCTGCCCTAGTTCATAGGGATGATTTCTTCGAATACTAAGTCTATATGTTTTTGGGAGACTAGGTCTCCTAGGTAATACGTTCGATTTCCCAGTTTGATTGGCATGATAGCTCCTATCTCCAGGAACTAGGGACTTTGCTACTTGATTCCAAGCTCTAGTTTTTTTAATGATTTCTGTTAAATGACTGTAATTAAATTCCTCCAAGTTGACATCGTCATCCAATGTCATTCTGGGTTCATGTGCTGGAAAGACGCGTCGCCGTTATCTTTTGCTAGAGTGAATTCTTCCAAGTCCAGTGTTGAGACCCTAATCATGTATCAGTTTCCATATCCAGAAACTCGTTCGCGGATGACACAACTCTATGGATTTTTCCTTGATGTTGTGAATCTTCAGATAGCATGAGATGCCAGAAGGTAGGGTTGAAGATTCAATCAAACCCTTGCTTCCATTTCCGAAAGCCGATGTATCGATAGTTTCATTCTGGGGGTTTCTTCTTAGCATCACCAAACTTCGGGTAATGACATATTCCTACAAGTTGGAACCAAATGATCTAGTTAGACCGTAACTAGGTCATCGATCCTTCTCGTCATTTCCAGACTGAGAGTGACTGTTGATTTTTGAACGTTAATTCTTTATTTCCTTTGTTGGCGATTTTGTTGCTAGAATGCTCTGTTTTGTGATATAGAACCATTTTCTAACCAACCTCGCTGTTATTCCTATTTGGACTTTGCAACATTTCTTTCGATCAAGAATCTGTGCGTCTATCCCTGCTCGAGGGACTAGTTATTTCAAATGCCTGTATTTGGGCGATTGTGAGAGATGGAGAGGTTTGAGACAAATGATTCAATTGCCCCTGGTCTGGCTCTCAATCCTACTCTATGATTGAGGAAGTCCGATGGTTTTAGTTCCGACCTTCCGTAATTGTCCCTACATGTCCTTAGTTATGCATGCTTTGCTTGATTGCCGTCGTCATGAAAGTTCTATTCATACACAAATTCCTGTCTTTAGGAATTGATAACTTAGCTATTTGGTTCCAAGCAACATTTCCTCGAGGCTGCCTATCTTTTGGCTGTATCTAAATTTTTTCTAAGTTGAATTCAAGAAATTCAGTTATGCACCATCTTTCATCACTAGAAATTAGCACATGAGCAATTCAATCCTAGGATTTCCTTTCGTCGCTGCTTTATGCCTGTGCAGTGGTTGATTCCTGTGATGAAAGGTCGAACCATTCGACCGACCTATGAAAGGTTATGTCTTCCCGTTGTTGCCAATTTTCGAGCAATGGTAGTTTTTTGAAGACAAGGGTAGAATCTCAATTAAGGACCAACTTCTATCTCCAGAAGCTAGTGCATTAATGGTTTACAATGGTGAGTGTTTCTCATCGAATATGTAGATTAAAGTTTTCCTAGCGTTGCCGAGGCAACATCGGTACATAGTGAATAGCAAATTTCCCGACACTACCGAGGCAATGTGTACTTAGAAAATATAGGTTTCCCAGCGTTGCCGGGGAACACCGATACTTATGAAATAGAAAGTTTTTCGACATTGCCGGGGAAACACCGGTACTTAGGAAATGAAAAAAGGCCTTAGCGTTGCTAGGGCAACACCGACACTTAGGAGGATGAGATCGATTTTCCTTGTCGATCCAGTAATACTTGTAATCAAGGTGGGCACTAGTTTCGATCTTTGAAAACTTGCAGTTCGATGATTGGATTCTAGAAGTCATTTTTTAGTGTTGCCTATCTTTGGGCAATGTTAAAGTCATGTTGGATAGGATTGAATCATTCATCTGATCCTGTATAGTTGAGTAGATCCCTTTCAATCCAATGTGGCTATTTTTCCCAATGTTGCTTAACTTCGGGATACGCCATGTTCTGGAAGGATGGGAGTCCCAGGAGTTTCCATTACCTAGCCTTATTTATCACCGTCAAGTGTTGCCCTTGAAAATGTAGGGTTGTTGCTTAACCAATTCCATGGTTATGAAAAATTAGATTTCCTCCAACCATTTTTGTAATGATCTGACCTCTATCTGCAAAACCCTTCATTTTTGAGCGGAACCCTTCATTTCTAGGTGTCAAATTCTAGGTTCTTATAGAAAATTAAAAATTATAGTGCGAGTCATCACATTGCCCCTGATACGACCATGCTCATTCCTATCCTGATCATGGACCTGTAGAGTTCGGTAATGTTTGTCTTGAATCTGTGACACTTAACCTTGTTTGTTTCAAGCCATATGTGTTATGCTAGGTTGATTGCATTGTTGCAGATATCTTTATTCATTGGTTCCTATCTTCAAGAATCAATGGTTTAGCTGCTCGACTTCGAGTGTTCTCTCCTTGCCATTGTCTGCCTTCAAATAACAGCTAGTTTTCTGCAAGTTGGAGTTTGAGACTTCAGTCGAGCACCTGCTTCTATCTTTGGAAACTAGCACATTGATGATTTGATTTTGGAAATACCATCCGTCGTTGTCTATCTCTGGACGACGGTAAGGTCCTCCATTTATTGCAAGTTGGAGCGATTTTTTATCCTAACCAAGTGTTAATGTGTTATGTGCCCCTCAGTTTATAGGGCTGATTATTCTGAATAATTGATGTGAGACTTGATGTTTTGGGCGGCTTCCTGGATGCTCCTAGTCAAAGGTGCATCGCATCTCCTATCTCTGGGAACTCGTGACTTGGATTTCTTGAATTTAGACATATTTTACATTAACTTTGGTCAAAGATCATAATTCTTTGTCGACTTCTTGGTATGTGAACTTTGCGGCACTACCAGAGAAATGTCGATTTTTTCGGGTAGTGGGAGTTGATCCCTACTAGTCCTATAATAAACAAGTTTCCCGGTGTTGTCGGGATAACACCGGTACTTAGAAAATTTTAATGGTTCATCGATGATGCTAGAGCAACATCAAGTAGTATTTGCATGGCTTATCAGATGCATGGCTTATGAAAATGCACGACTTACGAAATTCGTGGATTTTGAGAGTGTGCGGCTTATGAAATGCACGGCTTTTGAGAGTGCGCGGCTTATGGGATTGATATGACCCGTTGATCCGGAATGGCTTGGAACTTCTTGACGTTGCCAATCTTCGGCTTACGTGAGGAGTTCGTGTTTCAAGAACGTGGTTCCGTGGCTCAAGAAGTGATGTGCGACTTATGGGAGTGCATGACTTATGAGATCGATACGACCCGTCGATCCAAAATGGTTTGGAACTTCTTAATGTTGCCAATCTTCGGGTAATCTAAGGAGTTCGTGCTTTGAGAGCGTGGTTCCACGGCTCAAGAAGTGATGCGCGGCTTATGAGATTGATATGACCCGTCAAATTGGAATGGTTTAGAACTTCTCAACGTTGCCAATCTTCAGGTAATGTGAGGAGTTCATGCTTCGGGAGCATGGTTCCACGGCTCAAGAAGTGATGCGTGGCCTGTGAGAGTGCACGGCTTATGAGATCGATATGAATCATCGATCTGGAATGGTTTGGAACTTCTCGAAGTTGCTAATCTACGGGTAACGTGAGGAGTTCGTGCTTTGAGAGCGTGGTTCCACCGTTCAAGAAGTGATGTGTGACTTATGAGATCGATACGACCCATCGATCCATAATGGTTTGGAACTTTTTGATGTTGGCAATCTTCGGGTAACGTGAGGAGTTGGTGCTTCGAGAGCATGGTTACATGGCTCAAGAATTGATGCACAACTTATGGGAGTGCACGCCTTATAGGATGCACACAATGGTTTGGGCCTTCCAGATGCTGGAGAAGGGATACCAGTTCTTAGAAGGTAAGGATCGAGGTTTCCCATCAATCCGGCGATTTGACTTCGCTGGAACGCGATTTCGTTGGTTCTAAGAGATAAGTGGTTTTTGGATCGGGTAACTATGGCTTGGACGGTCCTCTCGTATTTCGGGAAGATGTGCATGGCCAAACAGATAAGGCTGCCATGGTGGAAGATCTACAACCGACCGCATGGAGATGGTTATGAAGAAAGAGCTTGTGGGAGTTCAAGGCAAGGCTCTCAGTTTTTGGTCCACACTTCCTTTAGAGGATTGTTCTTAAACTGGCATATAGTCTAAAAGGAAAAGGAACCAGTCACCAAGGGTGGTAAAGTAGGAGTTAGGAAGACGTAAGCAAGTATTATGCTTCTATTTCGTTTGTCGGGCTAGCTAGGTCGTTAAGTCCGTAGTTTTCAGGATGCTAGAATTTTCGATCGGGCGTAACAGAACTATGGTATGATTAGTCTTGGCTTTCCTTGTAGCTATTCAAGTATGTGTGGTGCCCCCTATGCCATAGGACTATTCGCGTGGTTAAACTGTATTTGGGGTTTCTCCACAACCCGTTTGGTTGCACGCAGTCTAGTGGATGCAACTGTGTCTTCTAGATGATTAAAGCATGGGAAAGCCTCTATCTTCAAAGACTTATATATTAGGGAATTGAGATACTTAGTTCTCACAGATGCCGAATCTTGGCTTGATTCGAGTCAGCCTTTGATTGATTACATGATCTGTTCAGTTTTGGCTTAGTTTCTTTGAGCGACTTTGAAGCTCTAGAATTCGGAACTATTTGTTTTATTGGTCGTTGGAAGTGATTTTGTTAATTTTGCGGAGTGACTAATGTGATTGACGATTCGTGGCCCCGGAGCATGACTTCACTGACTACGGACGGTTTTGGATGAGAAGCCCGCTGATCTTCCAGTTGGCCTTCGTGACGCTTTAGTTCATGAAGGATTTTTGGATCAGATGACTGTTGATCTACTGGTGCGCCTTCATGGTACTTTAGTTCATAAACAACCTTCACGATGCTTTAGTTCACGGAGGAGTTTTTGTGGTCGGATGTTCGGCCATAGATGATCTTGGAACGATAATTTATCGATTTCGAGAGGAATTTGGGTCGGATGTCCAGCGACCAGACGGCCCTAAAGCGATTATTCATCGACTCCAAGAAGTGTTTTGGGTTGTGTGAACGACGGCCCGGCGGTCTAAAAGCGATGATTCATCAACTTCAAGAGGAATTTTGGTCGGATGTACGGCGACCAAACGACCTTGGAGCGATAATTCATTGACTCCAAGAAGAGTTTTGGATCGTGTGTCCAACGGCCCGGTGTTCTTAAAGCGATGATTCATCGACTTCAAGGGGAATTTTTAGGATTTGGATCACGGGAACACAGTTTTATCAGTTCTGGGATACTAGGGGTTGGATCTGTTTGTTCGACGATCCTTTGGACAAGCCTTCTCGATGCTACCAGAGCAACACCGTTTCTCAAATGGGGAATCGACATGACTCGTCGAGGGTATAGAAGCATTTCTTTCCCCCATGTTGTCTGCAATACCCCTAGTGTCCCGGTACGGCTCATTTGGAAAAGGAAAGTAGACAAGGGTGGATGAGAAGGCATCACTTTAGGTTGTTGCCCCCATTCCTTAGTAACCAGAGTGTTATTTTATAATCATCCTTTTGTCTGATTTCGTCAGTTAGTCGGGGCGCTTTTCTACTCGGTCTTAGTGGCCTTGCATGGGCAGAAGGTCCCTGAGGTCCTGTAGCTCCTTCGCCATTTGGTATGTTCTTTGGCAAATTGTCGGGTTTGCCTTCTGCCAATTGCACTATCTCTAGTCTCTAGAACTGATTTGCCTTCCCATAGAATTCTCCCAGGGTTGTAAATAGTTTCATCCGTTAAAGATTCCTGAGGGCCTTGTAATAGACTGCATCCGTTGCCCATGTTTCGTCCATATGCTAGTCATACCTGTAAAAAAGTAATTTCAAATCAATTGTATAGTTATAGGAAGGTATAGTCGACATGATAAACTTCTTTGGATATTTTGCATGCTGAACGGTTTTGGTGAATGGGTTTTGATTAGGAAAGATGCTCTACTCATTGTCAGTCTGGTTCGTTTTCAAGTTACGGCTGATTATAATGCTTGAGAATGATATATACATGATTGTCCTATGCTTGAATGATTGAAAATGCTGATTGAATGAAAATCACTAAGGATGGGGTCATGGATCAGTGGCGATCCTAAAACATTTTCAAACTAGGTGAGATCGGTCTGGGGCGACAAGGAAGGCCCATTAAGGTTGCATTTCAAATTTTAAGGCATTTGGGGTTTGCATGTTTGAATTATGGGCAAAAGAAGATGGATCGGCGTTGATGGATCAATGGTATTTTACTTGAAGTCCGACCCGAGAAAATTTTCCATTTGCTTGGAGTAAGCATATGGTTCACTTGGAGTCACAGAATTTGAAGTGCTGGGTTGGTGACGAACGGTGCTTGGAGTCATTTGCATGTTTGCTTGGAAAAAATCTTGGCTTTGTCTCGAGTCTGATTTCGTGCTAGAATTTCATAGGTTTGCTTCGAGTCAAATGGGTGATTACCCGAGTTTGACTTCGAGTCAGGACTTCCAGAATCTACTTCGAGTCAAATAAGCGATTACCCGTGTTCTCGATTCAACCCTGAAGTGAGTTTTTCAACGACCATTTTGACGATTTTTGATGATTTTCGACGATGACCATTCGTGGTTCATCAATGGGAGATCCATTATGGGATTGGTAGTTAGTCAGTTGGGAGTGGTCATAATATACCATGGGAGCTTTGCCTTGTAATCGATCCCGGTTTGTGTCATATCTTCTTGGTTCTCTAGCCTTTCGGAATACTGTTTGACTAGCGGTTTCTCATTCATTGCTTGGCACCGTGCTGCGGCATGGATTTTAGAGCTTCTTTTATCATTTATCATGTTAGCATTTTCATTCAATTTGTCTTCCTTAAATCGTTTGTCATCTTAGAGCTGGAGAGAGCCATCGTTATATCTCCCAGTGAGGTTTTCACCCCTAAGTTCGAGTTTGTAGCAGATGCTTTTGCAGTGGGTGGAATGTTAACGTTTCCTTCTGTCATAATTCTTGGAGCTCCTCCCACTACTTCCTTTTGCTTTTGCCTTCTGTTTCTTCCATTCAAGCTAGAAATAAAAGAATGCTCTTGCTCCGTAGCAGCCACGGCTTTAGGCACCATTCTGGGAGTAATTAGTGATTTAAGATAGCATCTATCTTTTCCATAAGAGTCTTTTGATTGTTTGCCATTTTCTGGTTGATTTCATCAACCATCTTGTTCAATTCTCCCTTTGTCAAAACTTCATGCTGTGTGGAGGATCCTGGAGCCTGATCTCTAGAGTTAGCTCCTAACAGTAGGTTGTTGGGGTTGTTGACTTTAATTTACTGAGGGTTTGTTTCTTCTCCAGTAACGGTAGCTCTTATGGATCTTCTGGAGGTAGTTCTCTTTCTTCCTGGTGCCATTGATTCTCAACAGCAAATCATCAAAGCAGAGATTGAGGATTTAACTTCTGAACCTATCTAATCCAAAGTAGTTCACTAGATCTAAGCCTGAGTTGGGTTCTCAGTGAAAGCACCAAAATGTTAACCCAAAAAATGGATCAACGCCCTAGATTGAGTCTGAAAGCACCTTCCCTGTTCATACAGAGCAATAATATAGAAAATAAATATAAAAAGAGCGGAAATAGTAAGAAGACAATAATATTTTCATAGTGATTCGGCTGTTAATGAAGCTTGCGTCCACTTTATAACTTTCTATTAACTGACCGCTGGTACGAGTTGGATCAGATTACAATATGATTGAATCTTCTAAGTTAGATCAAGTCACAGGTACAAGAGTTCACTGGAGAATCACAGTGAACCCCTAAATGACTATTGTGTGGGAGGAGAAGAGTAAAGAATAATCTCTGCAGAGTTCCAGTAGCCAGTCGAGAAGATGACTTTATGTTGCAGATATGTGAGTATTTATAGACGAATTCAGTGAGTATTGGGCTAGATGTCCAAGTGCAGAAGAGTCCAGCTGTTATGCCAAGTCATCACCAAAAATCTCAAATCAGTCTGAGTCATTTATATGGATCACTAGCTATCCATAGGGGATTGATCGCTAGCTATCCATGGGGATAGATCGTTAGCCATCCGTCAACTTAGCGTACTTTTATACCAGAAGCCTTTACTTAGTGCTACGAAAGAGCTTGGAAAGTTTGAGGGCGATCTGACCTATCTTGATGGATCGCTATCTATCCATCCACTTAGCATATTTTTGAGTGATCTTAGTTTGGTTGTCTTCCTATCTTCTATTTAAGTGCATTGTCCAAATATCAATTCGTTTAGAGTTCGTTTGATCATCCGTCTTCATGGGTCATCTAGTCCAGAAGAATCATCCATAACTCAATCAATACATAAAAAAATCACTCGAAACTTCACACATGTAATGTAGATGAGCAGGTGAGCCTCCCTTATGGATCTTAGGTCATGCGGCCCACTCCTCATGGGTCGGACCTGATGGATCAAACTAGCCCAATTCGGAGAAGAATCGTCCATAACTCGCTCAAAACTTAACAAAATTAGACAAAACTTTGCAATTACTCTCTCTAGGGTGTGTGGGACCTACCCTATAAATTTTAGGTTGTGGGGTCCATCCTACTTGGTCGTTAGCGACCCATCTAGTTAGGTCGCTAGTGATCCATCAAACGACCTCCAAATGATCCTATTTTCTGTATAAGCCCTCTTTTATGTCTTCTAAGTGTTCTCCCAAAATTTCAAGTCAACCCGGCTCCGTATGAGTTCTTTAGGTCCATTTTATGTTAGCTACTTTTGGTCAAATGGCTTAAGTCAGATGAGTCTTCACTTCTCGAGCTAGATTGTTTGGTATGCTATGAAACTTGGCAAGTATTCCTAGAAGAGGTAGTCGATCATGATGCAAGAGGCTTTGAAAACTCATGATGCTTCCTTTTCGATCACTAGCGATCCATAGATGATGGATCGTCAGCGATCCTTCTACTTAGTGGATTTTTGCTTGTTTCTCTTAAATTCCATTGGTTTGTTCTTTTAGATCCCTTGTTCAAGTTTCAAGTTCATTCTGGCTTAGTCTGGATGTTCTAACTCCTGTTGAATTCTGCTGGGTTAATAACCCGGTTAATAGGGATGAAAACAAAACGATTCACGAACGTGGAAACATGCTCAGAAGGGCTATAGGAGCATACTGAAGAATTTTCATAGGGGATGAACCAAAATGGACCACTTGGTATCGAGCCCTACCACTCAGTATCGACCCCTTTTTATTGACCATTGGAACTCCAAAACCAATTATATGTGAATCTATAACTTAAGAGATCATCATGGAGTACTTTTCCTAAGAAATAGACGAACTACCCTACGGATTTTCTAGAAGAAAGCAGACAAGTACAAGCGGTATCAGAACTTCTCAAAAATAACTCAATCTCAAAGGAAAAGTGCATGGAACACAATGGATTGGAGATATATGAATGATGGGAAAAAGTAGGGGATGATTCTCCCCCATAAAAACCAATCTTACCAAGTGAAACCACTCAGTGCCGAGTGGTTTTTGTTGCTCTATGGGGCCCAGTAACTTGCTTCTACACACTTGGACTTGGATCTTGACATAATACTTCATGGGCCCATGGTTCTACTATGCAATTCCCCTATGTACAGACCCTATGGCTATTGGAAAAGGATTTCCATCTCTTGTGTTTTCTTCATCTTCTATATGTCCTCTCTATACTTACTAAGGTAGACATTATTGGCTGTTCTAGGCTATAGGAACTTGTCAATCCCTTGTACTAGTGACTCTTAATCAAATAATTAATAAATTACAGTGACGTAGGCCAGAGATTATCGAACTACTATAAAATTCTAGTGTTCTCTGTATTTTCCTTATAGTTTTTGCTAGATCTCAGTATTTATGTAAGTCTTTGGGTGTTGATCCATTTTTGGAGTCAACGGCAATCAAAACTAATTAGGGAAAAAGGTTAAGAAATAAATCATTAGTTAGATCTCTGTCTATCTTAGTAGCGATTCTTCTTTTACTCCATGTAGATTTAAATCCCTATAATTTTGTATCTGCTGGACCAAATTCCATTAAAAATTTATTAAAATCCCTTAAATGGAAAAAAGGAATTGCTAGTCCACCCATTTTTTCATTAGTGGGCAAGGCATTATTAAAATCACCCAAAAGTATTAGAGGCCCGTCAAACGAATTGATTTCTTTACAGAAGTTATCCCACAACATTTCCCTATCTTTCAGAAAATTACTTGCATAAATTAATGAAATACGAAATTCACATCCTCCTTTATTCGACTCGTTGTGGCCAATGTGTTATTTGCACTTTGAACAAATTTTAAAATCCCAAACCGGTGAGTCCTAACAAATCAAGATTCTACCTTTAGCACCAGTATCATTATTATGAATTAATTTCCAATTAGCTAGTAAGTGGAGCTTTACTATACCTTTTATAGTTAGTTTATTTTCTAACAGACTTACAATACTAAGTTTATAATGCATTAGGAGTTTCATAACATCATTGTATTTATTATCTGAATTCATACTTCTAACATTCTAGCTCAAAATTGTCGTTTATTTTTAATATTGATCCTTAAATCGGATTTAATAGTTATATATATATATATATATGAAAGAAAAATATATATTTTAATTTCGAAATGATAATATATATTTATATATGAGTTAACAATAAATTTAACATTATATATATGTGTGTGTGTATGTTCAATTAATTTAGAAATCAATTTTGTTTAAAACCCTTTTTTAAATAATATTTATTTTGAATTTTTTTAGTTTTGATATCATGGCCAAAAGCATTATTATACATATATGTATAAATAATTTTTTTAATAATAATATATTTATGCAAATACACACACACATCCTAGATTGACAATACACATATAAGGATTCATGAATATATATATATAAGGAAAATGGGCACGGGGAAGAAGTTGCAAAAAAATTTAGTCTCAAGGACAACATGTTTGTTTTTTAGTCTGAAGGACATTTTTTAGTGTAAACAGAAAATGATAATTACAACTATCATTTTATGATTTGCACTAGAAAGTGTACTTCTGCCTAAAAAACAAACTTGTTGTCCCTGAGACTAAATCTTTTTTTAACTTTTTCCTTGAGCCTAAAAACCCCATATATATATCTGTGTGTATGTAAATTAGGATGTTACCTCAACTATAGCCTAATAACTAAACCTTTAATGCTGAATCTGTAGAACTTCTTTGGAAGTGAATCCAATCTCTTCCAAAAAGCGTTCGACTTAAAGATCTACGCACACTTATTCTATTTGACTTGAATTCGTATTTTAATTTGAAAAAAAAATAAAGGAGAGGGTAATGGGATTTTCAGCCATCCATGAAGAGGATAGGAGAATAAAACCTCAAATATAAAAGTGAGGTGCAATTGGATTTAAATAAGGGAAAAGTAAGAGAGGAAAATGTGAATCTAGATCCACTCTTTCTTCTATAGCAATTCAAAGTCTTTTAATTAAAACACAAACCCTTCCTCCCCTTCATGCATAGGCCAACCATCCTCTTGGGCCTTTTTGAGCTCTTATCTAACTTCAAACTGGATTAGATTATCTACATTTAAATCAAATTTAAACGTACGTTGATATGTGTGTATACAACTTTTATATATGCACTATTTTTAATACCGATAAACACAAATCAAATAAAATTTTATAATTAATATTTCACAAATACTAATTAATTTAATTAATTTATAACAATTATAATTAAATTAAATTAGGTGGAAATCAGAGTATTCAACATTGCGGTTGTGCAAATCTTTGGTGTAAATTCGATCAACGATTAATATCGAACGATTCAAATATTAACATTCACACATCACCTTAGCTAGTGATGTTACAGTTTAGCTAAATATATCGCTTACATAGTTTGATAAAATCCAATTTTACTTATTTAAAGCAGTTTGCTATAGTGACGGGTATTTACATTAATTCTCTTCATCAAAACTATACCACATTAGGGCTTATGAAATTCGGTAATGGTCATATTTCCAATCTCATGCACATTCAACTTAATAGTCCAAACACAAAGTCTATGATTCAATAATAACAATTAATATTAATCAAAATGCTCTAGTCGGAGACTTTGACTTTGAGTTGACTTTAGTTGACCGTGATACTTACCTCATGTAACCGAGGAGATGAATTCTATATTGAATAATGTTTATCTTCCAATGCTTTAACTCGACCCAACTATAGTTGTTCAATGGATATCATTTCATAATTTAACTACAATCAAAGTGGAGTTTCTACGTTGAAGCTCAATAGCATTTTCAAGTCGAAAGAATTGCATAATACTATCACATTGATATTTTCTGTTTGACCTTAGTGATATTAACCCAAAAAAACTATCGAAAGAGTCACTCCATAATTATCCAATAACTATTAATACGTGACCCCTTGGTGCCTCCAGCAACCATGAGCAATACACTGCCCAACATTTGGAGAGCATTGTGTACTCTAGTCTCAACGAATGTATCGATATCAAATCTAGATACAACTTGACAATGAACATTTAAAACGATCTATTTATTATTTTGTGATAAATTGCTCATTATTACAACACTTTGTAATTATTATCACAAAATACACCACTTATGGATTTTCTACTAAATATACATAATTAAAAAATTAATTAATATAACTCATTATAATAAGTATACAATAGAAAGGAAAACAACTTTTATTTCGAATGAGATTTTATTACAAAGTTAATAATTTATACTAAATTATAGAATTGCCCCTAGGCATACCCTAACTCTATCAGCATATATATAAAATTGATATGAGTTAAAAGTTGCCTCAGTTGTGGCTTAGTAGTAACACCTTGAATGCTGAATCATACCAACTCCTATAATATGATTCTCTCTTTTAAATAGTGCTAGTAATCGAAGAGATCTACGCACCTTTTATTTTTATTTGATTTAAATTTGTATTTGGTTTGAAAAGAGAGGGGAAATGGAGGCTATGTCTTGTGGTCTAAAGGGGAGGTGAGACTAAAGCAAAAGTCAATATCACATGAGGAGAGTGTAGGGTTTAATAAGAAAAGGAAGAAGAGGACAAATGGGATCTAGATCCCTTTCTTCTCCACCAGCTCAAACTCTAATATCAAAATATCACTCATCCAGTAACGAACCACCTTTCTTACTCCGAAAGACGAGTCATTAAGGGTAGAATAAAAAGAAAGATAAGAAGAAATTTTACAATCAAAAAATCTCACAGCGGAACGAAACAACATATATTAATAAACATAAGATTTTACAGAGATACTGCTATAATAGTACATTAGAGTCATAATAGTATAAGTTCCAAATGGGATAGTTATAACTATCTGTCCTTACATCACTAATACAAAAAACATACATACACACACAAAGGAATAAGATAGTAGCCAACTAACGTTGAAGCTACCTGCTCTAGCTCCTCCAAAATGCAATCATGAGAAACCTGGATCACTTGGCTACTCATAAAAATTTGAGTACCCAAGGGTTTTAGGGAAAGAAAATAATACTCTGGGTCAGACATTGGTCTGGTGTGAGTAAACTCAAACAACTGCAATAATTCTTTTTAAAACACTTTTTAAAATCAAAGGTATCTCGTAAGACCACGCCACACATAAACACTGACGAGTTTTTACCTTACGATAACCAAAACATTTTTTATAGAAAATCCAGTGATATTATCATAATGTCTAGGGGTTTCAAGTAAATAATTAACATAGCTGAAATTGTTACATTAATTAAATTCTAGCATAATAGGTATACAACTAAGACCGAATGCATTTATTGGAAAATGGATTCCATACAATGAATGGGCTACTAGGGTACCGCCCATCACGGTGCATCTCTAGATAAAATAACACCAAGGACCTCGCCTGGATCCCCTGCCAACACAACATAGACCTACCCCTTGCTGGATAGTACCGAATAAGACCACCCCTCTATTGGGATCAGCAATTGTACCGAAGCATACATGAGTTAATGGTAGGGACTCTAGATAGGGGAAACCTTACCCTAATAGGAGCGACCCACTTAGCCTTGCTGCATCTCCTCAGTTTTAGTCATTTCCGATTTATGAGGGCTGAGGCAACATTTACCTTTATTATAGCATTGCCACTTGGAATGCTAACATTGCCTTCTAGATGTTGACAAAATGTCAGCATTCATCCATACAAGTCATTCAGGAGATGAACGAACCGAAGGCACTACTTCCATTATACCCGTTTTGGATCACCCTCAGGGTTAGTAGCAAATAGCCCTTGCACTTCAAAGTCTTCATCTTGAATCTTGCCTTTACTATTTCCAATTCGAACGTTTACATTGGTTCGAAGTGGTTTTCATATAATAACTAATATCTGATCCCGATCTCTCCAAACCAACATCTGATAATTTAAAAGGTCAAGTTGTTTCTAGTGGATTATCCCACCATACCATCAGGGTGTAAAGATTTACATATGGACATATGTTCCATATGCTTAAATTATCATGACTTGCTTATCGAAATTAAACCCCTTATATTCATCACATTCTCGAACTGCGGTATTTGTGATAAGTACAAGCGACTTACTTTCAATAAAACGTGTCACCGTTTTATTACAACTGCTTTAATTCATTTGGCTACTTAATAGCATGGACAAGATATCCTTATATTTAAAACAATTCACTGAGAGAAGAAGGTTAATTTAAAATAAAGAACAGTTGGAGTTTAAAATAATTTAAAATAATAAATAAATCATAATTTAAAGCTTAATTAATCCTTAATTAATCCTACTTAAATCAAAATTTAAACCTTAATTAATCTTAGTTAAGTCTTAATTAATTACTAATAATTACCCTTTATTAATCAAAATTTAATTAAGTAATTAAACTCTAGTTGAATCATAATTAAACCCTAATTAGTAAATAAATGAATAATTAGACTTTATTTAATAAACATTTATTATAAATTAAACCCTAAATAATTAATAATTAAGTAAGTAAATAACTCTTAATTAAATAAATAATTAAATACTTATCAAATAATTAATTTAAAAATAACTAACTTGACTAAAAAATTAATTAAAATATTTTCTCCTTAATTTAATTAATCATTAATTAAAAACTTCTTAATTAACTACAAATGATTAACTTAATTAATTGATTTTTAAACCCTAATTACTTAACTTAATTACTTAATTAATTAATAATTATTTTAATTAAATTAATTGATTATTAAACTTATAAATTAAAAGTTAATTAAGTTATAATCACTAATTAAGTTTGAAATGGTTTTCAAAACAAATTTAAAAGAAAACTTAAAAACTTGAAAATCATATATTTTTGAACTGCATCCTTAGCGACTATCGCTATAGGTGCAGTAACTTAGAATTATCTAAGTTACCATCCAAACTTCATCCTTTTTTACCTGTTTCTTCTTTTTACACATAAAAATAAAGGATTTTGAAATCTTAAAAAAAGGTTAGAAACTAAAATGGAAACACCTTACACATCAAACTAGTAAACCATTTGATGTTTGGAAATGGATCTCAAGTCCCTTTTTAACATTTCAAATTCTGACTTCCAAACCATTAACCCTCATCCAAGCATAAATACATAAACCAAATCATAATATTGCTATAACATCACTATAACATCACAAGATCTTAACTTTACAACCGAACATGTTACTTTAACTTTTGATCTAAAGTCTAATGCTAAACCATAGTTAACACATACATATACATCCAAATCAAACCATAATTCAACATCAACATCATATACGAATAATCACATAAACCACATAAATACAAAGGTGAAATCTTTCCAAAAGAAGTCAAAAGTTTACTCACCGAATTCAACGAAATCTTTTTAAACCTTTTGCAAAATGCTTAGGATTTTTGAATCTTGTGCAAAAGACTTGATCTTGCTTTGAAACTTTGGAAATGTGCTTAGCCTAAGCACAACATGGTTCGGCCTAGACAATAATGGGTATGGGCTTGACTACTTAAGGTGAAGATGTGCTTGATTTTGGAAGATGAAGTGAAGTAGTGAATGTAGAAGTGTTCAAACAAGTTTTGGAAGTGATTTCAAAGTAAAAGTTATGATTTTTGCAACTTAGAAAATGAGGTGGGAAGCCATGGGAAAGACTTAATAGCTTTAAGAGGTTTTGGAAAATGAAGATGAGAATGAGAAAAATGAAAATAACATTTGTAAAATTGCTTTTATATAAAGTTACATGTCAAATTACCAAAATACCCCTCGTACTTTTGCCCTCCTCTCTTCTTCCGCCACCTCACCCCCTCCTTCCTCTCACCTAAATTTTGCCTCCTTCTTGTCTTCCTCCTCCATCATGTCACCAAAAACATGTTTTGTACTCCCTTGTACTTAGTGTCTAAAGTGGAATCTTTATATTATATAATATTTCTAATTTTTAAACAAAATCTTACCTTATATATATATATATATATATGCATCCTTAAGTGTACATACATGTACACAACTATTCAAATATGAATAAATTGATTTATAAATGTATGTATGTGTGTTAAAAAGTGTTATGACATTTTCGATAACTTTTAGCCGACGAAAAATCGGAGAACGACTTCCTGTCACATTTTTAATCTTTGTTCGAACTAATTATTTTTGTAAACAAAATTTGAAAATGATTCCACTACCATTTGTGATTATTTAAATTATTTTAGTTATAGAATCCATTAATTATTAGGATTACACTTAAATACTCATACTTAAAGTGATCATTCTGGGTCGTTACACTCTTCCCCCTTAAAAGAATTTCGTCCCCGAAATTAGCATATAAGATAACTCAAATACTTGAAAAGCTATATATTCATATCATAAGGCAGATACAAAAGACATACACTAAGCATCCATAGCAAACAATTCTTAAACTATACATACAAACAAATAACTAGTTGTCTTAACATTAACTCAGTATAAGCCTCCTTCATGCGGTCTATAGTCTCCCACGTGCAATCTTTAGGATCCTTACTCCACTGAATTTTAACCAATTGCACTACCTTATTGCGCAACCGCTTCTCATCTTGATCTAAAATATAGATTGGATGTCTAACCATTGTCAAATATGGTTCCACGTCTAGATCCTTCTGCTCAGACGGCTCTACAATTAAGGTCCGATCATCCACAAATTTCCTTAAATGCGATACATGGAATATATTATGAACACCTGACAATCTCTCCGGAAACTCAACCTTATAAGCAAGAGACCCAATCCTTTCAAGAATATGGAAAGGTCAGATATACCTTGGAGCTAACTTCCCGGCTTTCCCAAATCTAACAGCTCATCTAATTAGCGAAATCTTAACGAACACAAGGTCTCCAACATCAAATTCCAAATCTCTTCGCCTCCTATCAGCATAACCTTTTTGGCGATATTAGATGCCTTTATTCTTTTCTTAATCACCGTAACTTTCTTCGTGCCTCTCGAATCATATCTGGCCCAAGCACTAGACGATCTCCAAACTCTACCCGATAGGCTGGTGACTTGCACGACCTTCGATAGAGAGCTTCATAAGGTGCCATGCCAATGCTAGCTTGAAAGCTGTTGTTGTAGGAGAATTCAAATAAATGCAAATGGTCCCCCCATGATCCATCAAAATCCAAAATACACGCTCTCAAAAGATCCTCTAGAATTCAATTTACTTACTCTGTCTGTCCGTCTGTTTGGGGGTGATATGTTGTGCTTAAGCTCAACTTTGTTCCTAGAGTTGTTTGCGATGCTTCCCAAAATTGACTAGTAAATATGGGGTCTCGATCACTTACAATACTCATAGGAATTCCATGCAACCTGACTATCTCTTTCATAAAAAATTTAACTAAATAAGCAGTAGTTCTTGTTGGTTTCACCGGAATAAAATGTGCTCTCTTCATTAGCCGATCCACGATAACCCATACTCCTTCATTCCCTTTTCTGGTTCTAGGTAAACCATCGATAAAATCCATTGATATCATTTCTCATTTCCAATTAGGTATTTCCAAGGGTTGTAACAATCCGGCTATCTTCTGATGATCACCTTTGATTTGTTGATAGCACGAACACTTGCTAACAAAGATAGAGATATCTCTCTTCATTCCCTTCCACCAAAACATCCGCTTCATGTCCCAATGCATCTTTGAGAGACCTGGATGGATACTCAACTTAGAACGATGTCATTTGACAAAACTTCCTTCCTAAGACCGTTTACATTCGGTACACAGAATCGTCCATTCATCCTCAAAACTCCTCGGTTATCAATCTTAAAACATGTACACTGTCCCTCCTCAGCATTCCTGATGATCGCCATTAAGCTTGTGTCCACTCTTTGCTTGCTCGCTATTCTTTCTAGGAGAGTCGGGGTAATCTCCAAAAGAGCCAAGACTGCATTCCTGCTTAAAGTGTCTGCCACCACATTAGCCTTCCCTGATGTATAAAGAATATCAAAGTCGTAGGACGCTAGAAACTCCAACCACCTCTGTTTTCTCACGTTCAGATCCTTCGGAGTAAAAAGATACTTCAGGTATTTATGAACCATGAAGAGCTCGAGTTTTTCACCTAATTTTAAGAAATAAATTTACTCCTAGAATCTCTAAAGATTAGAAAGAAACTAAACAAGGAATATAAGTATCCTTAGCCAACAAGTAGTGCCTCTACATTTTCAATGCAAAGACAGCAGCCAGCAACTCCAGGTCATGCGTAGCATAGTTCTTTTCATGAGGCTTCAACTGTCTGCTTGCATACGCAATCACTCTACCATGCTGCATCAAAACAACACCTAGTCCCATCCACAAGCATCTCTGTAAACCATGAATCCACTATTTCCATCTGGAACAGCCAAAACTGGTGCACTGATCAATCTCTTCTTCAATTCCAGAAATGCTTCTTCACACTTTGGAGTCCATACAAACTTTTCCGCCCTTCTTAGTCAGCTTAGTCCAATGGGAGAAAATCTTAGAATAATCTTGAATAAACCTCCTATAGTATCTCGCCAAACCTAAGAAACTGTAAACCTCGGTAGGAGTCCACGGTTGCTTCCATTCTTGAACAGCCACCACTTTTACTGGGTCCACCGAAATGCCATCTCCCGATACAATGTGCCCTAGAAACCTTACCTCTAATTGCCAAAAATGGCACTTCGAAAACTTCACCTTTAGGACATGTCTCCTCAATAATTCCAACACAATTCCAAATGATGTTTACGCTCCTCCTCAGATTTTGAGTAGATAAGAATGTCGTCGATGAAAACTAGCACAAACTTATTAAGAACATCTTTGAAAACATGATTCATTAGATCAACAAAATAAGTTGGTGCATTGGTTAGCCCAAACAGCATAACCAACCACTCAAAGAAACAGTCAAGGCCCCTAAACGCAGTTAAGGGTATACTATTTTCAGCAACCCTCAACTGATGAAATCAAGTAGCTAGATCTATCTGAGAATATACAGTAGCTCCATGAAGTTGATCAAAATGATCATCGATGCGGGGTAAGGGATACTTGTTCCTAATGGTTAGCTTATTCAACTTCCAATAATCCACGCATAACCTTAAAGATCCATTAGACTTAGCCACAAACACCACAACAGACCCCCAACTCGAACGACTGGGTCTAGTCAATCCTCTCCTCAATAAGTCCTGGGTTTGATTTACTAACTCCTCCCTTTCATTCGGAGCCATCCTTTGCTTAGGTTAAACCACAGGCCTTGCACCCGGTACCAAATCAATGCGAAACTCTATCTCTCGGTGGGGAGGTAAACTTTTAACCTTTTCAAATACATCAGGAAAATTCTTAACAACTTTAATAGACTCTAAATTTTCTTGGGATCCTTCTAGGTCATACAAGAAACTACACATATGGACACCGGGTTCCTTATATATACTTTAGCAATTCTTCCCAAATTGGTTACTAATGATACAGTTCTTTCATTACAATCTAAAATAGCTCCATATCTCGAAAACCAATCCATACCAAGAATAATATCAAATCCTTTAAAGTCCAAGGCATACAGATTGGAAGAAAAGTGATGAGAAAGGTAAGAAATTAACACATTCTCACAAATCATATTCAAATGGGTTACCCCGCCTATGGGGTTAGACACGCACATAGGGTTTTCTACAACACTCAGGATAAGTTGAAATTTATCTACTGGTTCTAAGGAGATAAAACTATGAGAGGCACCAGTATCAAACAGTGCTCGAAAAAAATAGCATTAATTAGTAAGGTACCTTCAAGGATGCCTTTTCCCTTCACATCCGTTGAAGTCGACGGTTCATTCTTAATGGCATACACCTTGGGCTACTGCACCTTCTTCATGAGTGGGCATCCTTCACCATATGGCCTGGCTGATGGCAATTAAAATAGAGAGTCTGGTGGACCACTGGAGAGATGGGTCCACTTTGCTGCTTTGGAACTTCACGATTTGGACAATACCTGGCAATATCCTTTCTACTTGCAAATAAAACAACAACTATCCTTAGGCTTGCCTCCTTGACCTTCTGCCTGTTTCCCTTTTCCTTGCTTCTTTCAATTTGGATTAAACTTTCTTTTCTTTGGATTAATAGTACCGCCACTGGGTGCTGCTGCTGCTGCCGATGGCTTCTTCTTCAAAAGCACTTCATATCTCAAGGCCAAGTCTACAAGGTCCACAAATGATTCCTTTATATGAGCAGTCATCTTTCATGGAACTCTTCTTTCATACCCAATGTGAACATCTCATTCTTCTTTAGCGGGGTGTCAATAAGTCCAGGACCGAAAAGAGATAACTCATTAAACTTTGTCTCATATTCAGCCACCGACAGGTCCTCCTGCTTGAGATCCATGAAACTCCTATATAATCGAGTTTTGCCTGCAGCTGGCATGAATTGTTCTTCGAATACTTCTTTGAATCTATCCTATGAGAACTCATCTTTCAGAACATTTACCGTGATAGACTCCCACCATGCAGCAGCACCCTCATGCAATTGCCATGATGCCAAGAATCATTTTTGACCATCAGAAATGTCCAAACCTTAGAAAATCTTCTCACATGAGCGTAGTCAAGCTTGTACTTTAGTGATAGATTTGGTACCCTTGAATGGTTTTCCTCCTAGGTTTGTGAAGTCTTTACACAGAGTTGCAAAGTTTACTCGAGGCTGTACTGGAGCTACGGCCTCAACGTACCCCTTCTAAAATTTGGGGTTCTTTCATTTGTGGTTGTTGTGATACTGTTTCCCCTTCCTCATCCCCTTCTTGAACTCATGTCTTACTAACTGGACATAGTAAGGTAACTCTTAGAATACCTAGCCGAGATAATCTTAAAGTAATGACACCAACTAAACTATCAAAGCTGATCTATCTATCAGAAATATATATATATATATATATATATATGTATATATATATATATAAGTATACGAATATTTTTTTTACAGATATGCTCTCTCTAATTTGACCCCAACCCAAAGCCTAGGTGTTCGCTCAACCTTAGCTCTGATACCAAATGTACTGAACTACCTTTCTTACTCTGAAAGACGAGACATTAAGGGTAGAAGAAAAAGAAAGATAAGAAGAAATTTCACAATCACAGAATCTCACAGTAGAATGAAACAACATATATTAATCAACATAAGATTTTACAGAGATACTACCATAATAGTACATTAGAGTCGTAACAGTATAAGTTCCAAAGTGGATAGTTATAACTATCTGTCCTTACATCACTAATACAAAATACATACATATACACACAACGGAATAAGATAGTAGACGGCTAACGTTGAAGCCACCTCCTCTAGCTCCTCCAAAATGCAATTGCGAGAAACCTAGATCACTTGGCTACTCATAAAAATTTGAGTACCTAAGAGTTTTAGGGGAAAGAAAATAAAACTTCAGGTCAGACATGGGTCTGGTGTGAGTAAACTCAAACAACTGAAATATTTCTTTTTAAAACACTTTTTAAAATCAAAGGTATATCGTAAGACCACGCCGCACATAAACACGGACGGGTTTTTGCCTTACGATAACCAAAACACTTTTTATATAAAATTCAGTGATATTATCATAATGTCTAGGGTTTTGAAGTAAATAATTAACATAGCCAAAATTATTGCATTAATTAAATTCCAGCATAATAGGTATACAACTAAGACCGAATGCACTTATTGGAAAATGGATTCCATACAATGACTGGGCTACTGGGGTACTGCCCATCATGGTTCATCTCTAGATAAAATAAGACCGAGGATCTCGCCTGGATTCCCTACCAACACAAGACTGGCCTACCCCTTGCTGGATAGTACCGAATAAGATCACCCCTTGGTTGGGATCAGCAACCGTACCGAAGCATACATGAGTTAATGGTAGGGACTCTAGATAGGGGAAACCTTACCCTAATGGGAGCGACCCACTTAGCCTTGCTGCATCTCCCCTATTTTAGTCGTCCCCAGTTGATGAGGCTAGGGGCTATTTTTAACTTTATTATAGCATTGCCACTTAGAATGCTAACATTGCCTTCCAGATGTTGACACAATGTCAGCATTCATCCATACAAGTCATTCAGGAGATGAATGAACCGAAGGGGACTACTTCTACTACAAACGTTTTGGAATCACCCTCAGGGTTAGTAGCAAATAGCCCTTGCACTTAAAAGTCTTCATCTTGGATCTTGCCTTTACTATTTCCAATTCGAACATTTACATTGGTTCGAAGTGGTTTTCGGATAACAACTAATATCCATTCTCGGTCTCTTCAAACCGAAATTCGATAATTTAAAAGGTCAAGTTGTTTATAGTGGACTATCCCACTATTAAGGTGTAAAGATTTACATATGGACATATGTTCCACATGCTTAGATTATCATGACCTACTTATCGAAATTAAACCTTTTATATTCATCACGTTCCCGAAGTGCGGTATTTGTGATAAGTACAAGCCGACTTACTTTCAATAAAACGTGTCACCATTTTATTACTACTTTAATTCATTTGGCTACTTAATAGCATGAACAGGAGATCCTTGGTTTTAAAACAATTCACTGAGCGAAGAAGGTTAATTTAAAATAAAGTACAGCTGGAGTTTAAAATAATTTAAAATAATAAATAAATCATCATTAAATTGTAATTTAAAGCTTAATTAATCCTTAATTAATCATCATTAAATCGTAATTTAATCCTTAATTAATTAACAAGTTGGAAGGAAATACCATCGCATTCAATAATGCTAGCAAGATCCAAACTACCCCTATCCGACCAACCGCAAGCTAACGGAACTCTGAGGGAGTGGCTCTCCCGAAGATAGCATAGCGTAGGCTCCAGTCCACTTACCAAGATTTTTTGCAAAATCAAATTCTTTGTCTAATCACTGACAACCAACCCGTAGATTATCGGGCATCTGAGGCATATATCGCGGGCATGGTCAAGCGGCTAACGGATGAAAGTAAGGATGGAAGGTGAAATGACCCTCCTATTTCCACCCTAATTTCATAAGGATTTTTTTTATGTTAAGAGATGATATATAGATATATCATTCATTACAAATATATTTCCCAGGGTCATTTTCTTTCTCCAATAAACAAAATATATCCAGGATCTTTCACAATATAAAAATATTGTTTTAAATCTAAATCATTCCTAACATACATATATGAAGATATCTATGTTATATTCTACTAGAATCAGAGCATGATAAAATGTAAGTAGAAATCCTTTTAAATCTATTAAAATGTGAATGATTATGTTAAAGTCTGTATAGTCTCCAACTCAGGCTAAAAGAAAGTGGATCATAAGTGAACACAAGCAACATCTAGGCGTAATGGAAACGCGCCTAACTTACACATGAGAGGTCACGAGTTCGAGTGCTATGCTGGTCGGTTCAAACCCAATTTTTGTTTTTTTTTCTTTTTATTTTTCTCCTGTTAACAAAATTGACTAAACCTATTATATACTTTGGCTATGAAACATATCTGAGAATTTAATTTAAACCCTTGGATGCTGGCTTGACTCAGGCTCAAGCAAAATGGCTATGTTAGCCTTGTTCTGGTTTGCTCTACTTTGTTACAAAATACCTGCTATATTATTTTCTTTTCAAAGCAACTCAAACCCTTTCTATCAGATTTTTATTTTTGACTTGAACATGGATTTTCTTATGCCAGTTCTATAGATATACATACAAACCACAAATGCTTTCAATCTCAGATTTTCTACCATTATAGCCTAACTGTTCTTGAAGCTTAAAATTCATTTTTCCTTAGCAAAGCATTTAGCAAAACAAAGCACATAGTTCAGCAGAGACATATAAGTTCAACATCTACAAAACAGCAATTAACCATACATTGTTTTCTCAAAGTAATTTTAAACAATAGGTCTTAATCTAGTTCATCATGAAGGTGTAGTTTACTTCAGCAAAGTCTTTAAAAACATAGCATCCAAATCTTAAGCAGTTTAACATCCAAAGCCTGATCAAAGCAATTCCTATTTCCCTGCAAAATCACCATGAACTGCCCCATATGAATATGAGACACCCAATGGTGCATAAACACAAAAGGGTCAGACTATTTGTCTGGTATGAATAATCCAACTGAAAACATGATCTCATTCAACTCTCTTTATAAACAAACTTTACATGAATAAGAAACTCAGTATCTTCCTTATGCTTGTTTTTTTTTGAAGCATGTTCCTTCATCTCAGTGTTAACAGATTGTTTACACATATAATCACCATGACTTGATTCATAGAAAACAATCATAAGATTCATCCATAAAAAGCACCAAAACAACCAAATACAAACATCAATTCAATTATCATCCCCTTTTCAACTTTACTGGCCATCAGGGATTTTGCCCAGGCCTCTCCTGAATCTATTCCTAGAATTCATTATCAAATATAACAGGGTCTTTAGCTACTTTCTCCTTTTTAAACACACACTGCCTGGGACATCTCTCTGTTAACCCAGCACACTCAGGCCCCTGGGTATAAACATACCATGTGTGAACTTGCAATATTCCCTTTGCCAAGCTATACTTTGGTAGCCCTAAGATCCCAAGTCCTTAGTTAAATTACTAAGTGTTATTATTATTTTTCATAGCAGTGCTAATCCCTTCTGCATCTCACTTCTTAATCAGAGAAATATAAATAATGCAAGCAACATGTATTCATCCAGAGTTTGGTAAGTTATATGCTCAGAAGCAAACATTTTATCATGAAAGAGGGAGGTGACTTCTTAACACATTATTTTGCCTATGGGTTTCACTGGATCAAGATGTAAGCATGTGGTCCTGAGTAATTTGCTAGATATATATTTTCCCTTACCTCTGGTTCAATCAGATTCATGATCTGGCTAAACCACAAGTATATTTGATTTGGGTATTTCATAAAACATAGAAGCTCAGCACATGTACAACATTGCACTTCTACATTTTCTTTTGTTTTAATTAATATGAGACATAAGCAACAACACAATGTTACAGCCCATATTTCTTTCTACCTTCAGACCATATACCCACTACTTGAATCCGGGGATTTTTATAAACAACTTATAAAGAAAACTTATAAAAGAAAACACTCAATCTCAAAGCTAACCCATATCTCAGACAAACATTTTAGTTCATGAATCCATGACTCTTATTTTTCTGGGTAAATCAGATAGAGGTTTTTACCCTTAAGCAAATCATTAACAAACAAAAGTCATCCAATCATAAAACATAACTTGTAAAAGAAAATTAGTTCAAACTGGCTGCCTCAATATTCAGGTCTTAATGCCAGAGTTTTCAGTGAGGTTACTCACCTTAATCCTTCTCCTTCCTATGCCTTATGAACCCCTTTTTAGTCTTCTGCCTTCTCCTATTTTCTCTGGTTTATGCCTTGTATATTTTTTTTCTTTGGGTTAATGAAGAACAAAAATATATGGTCTTACTATACTAGGCCTTTTATATAAATCTTGGCTGTTACTAGGGTTTATGGACTTACCCAATGTCAGTTCTACCCCATCCCAAACATAGCCTGCCTCTGGTTTGATTCAAGAAAATGAAAGGGTATGTGGTCCTTGTCTTCCTTTCCAGAAATTAGTCCCTCTCTTTTAATTTTCCCTGGTCATGTCATATGCATGACTTCTTATTATTATTATTATTTTCTTAATAAAAGAGATTACTGAGAATAGATAAAGTGCTTGTTTAGGGACTCATGCCATTTTCATGCAACTTCTGTTTCTTTCCAGAGATTGATTGGCTGTATACATGTATAACCTATGTATACCTAAGCCTTTTATTTTTCTTTCTTTCTATAAATAATTTTAAGTTTATTTCAGCCTAGCTCTTATTTTCTTTGTACTATATTTTATTTAAAGACAAAATTCTATCTTTATGCATATGTATTTCTAAATCAGTTATTTTATTTTATCTATTAATTTCTGCCAAATTTTGTTACACAGAAATCTGTGTGCATGTGTACACTGTCTTGTGCACATGTACATGTTTTATACTTTGTATCTGCAAATCAATTTCCTATTCCAATTTTTCCCAATGCAATTTCAAACAAATACAAACTAATTTAAATCATGAAATTACTCACAAAAATCAGGGTTATCACATATACCCCTCCTTTTAGGAATTGTGTCCCACAATTCTTTCATACTTAACTTAAGTATCATCTCTTCAGAAAAAATGAATTTTTCTGATTTCAAAACCATTTTCAAACCAATCACCTATTAAGCACTATGCATATCAACACAAGATAAAAATCACAATGCATATTCAACCAACACATTCATTAGTATGTATATATATAGATTTACCTTTTCTTCAATCAAACAGCTGGGGATAATCATTTCTGATTTTATCCTCCACTTCCCATGTGCAATCATTTGGGTCTAGACTCCATTGTACTTTTACTAATTTAATTTCTTTGTTTCTCAATTTCTTGGTTTCTCTAGAAACTATGCCCACTGGTTCCTTTTCATAGATCATTCTAGGATTAATCTGCACATCCTTAGAGGATTCTAGTATTGTTTCCTTATCGTGAACCCATCTTCTTAGTTGAGACACATGAAAGACATCATGCATTGCTCTCATTTCTTCTGGCAATTCTAATTTATAGGCTACTGTCCCTATTCTTTCTAGAATTTTATATGGTCCTATATATCTAGGAATCAACTTCCCTTGTTTCCCAAACCTTAGAACCTTTTTCATGGGTGATATCTTGATGAACACATAATCCCCAACATCATATTGTACTGCCTTCCTTCTTTGATCTGCATATTTCTTTTGCCTATCTTGGGCAGAGGCAATTCTTTTTCTGATCAAGGCTACCTTTTCAGAAGTCTCCTTCACATTTTCTGGTCCTAAGACCACTTTTTCTCCAGACTCATGCCAACTTGAAGGTGATAAACATGGCCTTCCATAGAGAGCTTCAAAGGGGGCCATGCCTATGCTACTGTGATGGGTGTTATTGTATGCAAATTCAGCTAGATATATGTAATCTTCCCAGCTTCCTCCCCAATCCAATACACATGCTCTCAACATGTCTTCAAGCAATTTGTTCACAATTTCTGTTTGACCATCAGATTGAGGATGGTATGCTGTACTCAAACATAAATCAGTCCCCATTGCCTTGTGAAAACTCTGCCAAAATTTTGAAGTGAAGATGGTATCTCTATCACTTACTATAGTCTTTGGTATACCATGCAGTCTGACTACTTCTTTAATAAACAACTGGGCTAGGGTATTAGCATTTCTTTCTGATTTCACTGGTATAAAGTGGGATGACTTGGTTAACCTATCAACCATTACCCAAATACTATCATTTCCCCTCCTAGTTCTAGGCAAACCATCAATGAAATCCATTGATATGTCTTCCCATTTCCACTGTGGTATTTGTAAAGGTTGAAGCATTCCTGAGGGTTTTTGATACTCAGCCTTCACCTGCTGGCAAACCATACATTTTGATACATAGGTTGCCACTGCACTCTTCATACCACTCCACCAATAATCTCTCTTGAGGTTGTGATACATTCTTGTGCTTCCTGGGTGTATAGTATATTTGCTTTTGTGGTAAGCATCCAAAATTTCTTGCTTCAACTCATCTATTGCTGGAACACATATTCTTTCTCCTTTCTTCAGATGGCCCTGATCATCCAACTGAAAACCTTCTACTGTCTCACCATTTAATATTTGTGTCTTCTTCCCAAATAAAAATGGATCTTGGTTTTGTAGCATTGCAACTTTATTTTTCAATTCTGATTCCAGAGTAATAAAACTTAATTTTCCCATTTCTACCTTCCCACTGCATAAGCTCATGTTTTCTATGTTATCACTTTTTATCTCTGAATCAATTAATAATGATAAAGTGTTAAACTCTTCTATCATTAATCTAGCCACTTTAGCATGTTGTCTACTTAGGGCATCTGCTACTTTATTAGCCTTACCTGGTGTGTATAATATTTCGAAATCATATGAGGCTAAGAGTTCAATCCATCTTTGCTGCCTCATATTTAATTCTTTTTGTGAAAACAAATATTTGAGTGATTTATGGTCTGTATATACTTCAAATTTTGCCCCTAACAAGTAGTGTCTCCATAGCTTAAGGGCATACACTACAGCAGCCAATTCAAGGTCATGAGTAGCATACCTTACTTCACTTGATTTCAACTGCCTAGAAGCATAAGCTATTACCTGATGCTGTTGCATCAACACTGCTCCAAGCCCTTGTCCACTTGCATCAGTATACACCACCAAGTTTTCATTTCCCTCAGGTACTTTAAGAATTGGAGCTTGTACCAGTGCTTCTTTTAATTTCCCAAAGGCATTTTCACATTCCTCAGTCCAAGTGAACACTTGATTTTTCCTAGTCAATCTGGTTAATGGAATTGAGATTTTGATTAAGTGAAAGGCGAATACCAGGCTCGGGGGGAGAGCCTTGCCCCGTCTCTATATAAAGTGCAAGAACTACTGAACGACATCGAGCATTACGCCATAACTCATATCCCTAGGGAACCGAGCACCAAGGCGGATTATCTAGCCAAATTGGCCAATTCCAGAGAAGCTCAGTTATTGGGCCTAGTCCAAGTTGAAACCCTAACCACCTCAAGCATAAGAGAAATGGATATTGATTGGATTTTTGGGACAACCAAAGAACCATAAACATGGATGACGCCAATCAAGGACTACCTGCTCATAGGAACTCTCCCCATAGACTAAGAATCAGTGGAAAAAGCTTCTCCGAAAGGCACCACGATTCACAATACAGGATAGGATACTCTACTGAAGGGGATTCCCTACCCCCTTACTCAGATTGTGACCAACGATGAAGCTCGAAGGATCCTAAGAGAAATTTATGAAGGCGACTGCGGAGATCATACGGGAGGGCAAACCCTTGGAAATAAAGTTCTCCGGTATTAGTATTTTTGGCCAACAGTAAACCACGATGCAGAAGATTACGCTAGACGGTGTGACCAATGCCAAAGATTCAGCAAGATTAAAAGAACTCCTTCGATGGAGCTAACATAGATGGTCAGCCCATGGTCATTCACAATTTGGGGAATCAATCCGATTGGTGTATTACCAATGGCTAAAGGAGGAGCCAAATATGATATCGTTGTTGTTGACTATTTCACCAAATGGGCCAAAGCGGAACCGCTGGCCACTATTACCACAAAGGAAGTTATTAACTTTGTTACTAAAAACATTATTTGCAGGTTTGGTGTGCCACAAAAATTCATCACGGATAACGGGACTCAATTAGAAAGCGCTGAGTTCAAAGACTTTTGCTAATGCTTTCAAATCTAGAAAATCTTTTTCGCCATCGCACATCCGCAAGAAAATGGGTAAGTTGAAGCAGTAAACAAGATCATCAAGTTTACCATCAAAAAGCGGCTATCTAAAGCGAAAGGAAATTGGGTCGATGAACTTCCACTCGAACAATGGGTTTACAGGACAACGCACAAATCTGCAACTAGGCATTCTCCATTTGCCCTGGCATATGGTTCAGAAGCAATGATCCCAGTTGAGCTAGAAGTCCCCTCTCATCGAAGGCAAAACTTCAATCAAAGGCAGAACGACCAGCTACTACTCGAGTCGCTTGATATGGTCAATGAGAAGAGGGAAGAAGCCGAATTAAGGACTGCCACTCACCAAAAAAGGGTCGCACTGTAATTCAACTCCAAAGTTCATAACCGCACATTCAAAGTGGGAGACTTTGCCCTCATGAGGGTCTACCCCGTACCAACAGCTTTCGAACCAAACTGGGAAGGACCCTATGTGATTGGTCAGAAGCTAAGGGATGGCACATTCAAGCTAACAACCGTTTATGGAGCCCAAATTCCCCGAGCATGGTATAGTGAATCACTGCATCGTTACTTTACCTAAGACTATCTTATGTATTTCCTATTTCTTGCAAATAAGCCATACCGGAGTACCAGGGGCTTTGTAAATAGGCAGAACTTGCCTAACATTTAAATCGCTTTGCTTTCTGAACCAATAAAACCGTTTTCATAAAAGTAACATGCTGAGTCGATAGGATCAAATCAACTCAAAACCATCCAATCGCTTCTTGAGATAGTGGAACCACGCTGAAGTACACCCCCACCTACCCGCCGGGTCGACGGAAGCAAATCGACTCAAACCGTTGGATCGGCGGAACCCGGTCCATGCCTTCTAAGAACCGGTGTTGCTCCGACGACACCGGGAAGTCCCAAATCAAAGCCGCGCACTGCTTCTTGGATTGTGGAATCACATGCAAGCAAGCACAACTACTTAAGCCACGCATCTCTTAAGCCACACATTGCTTCGTGGTTCGCGAAACTACAACCATGCAAGCCCCAATCTCACTGTGCGCATTTCGTAACCTGCACACTACTACTTGGATCAAATTTTTTATATCCAAAGATAAGGAATTCATGGACTGCAAAAATCGCATGTCACCTAAGGAACCAAGAAAATAGTGCTTCAAGTAGTGATATGCGTGTGTGATAGCCTGAATTTCAGCATCGCGGCGTAGTAACTATAACAAATAATTAAGAAACCGACGTCGCCCCGACATCGCCGATCACTTAAGTACACAAATCACTAGAATGTGTAAAATGCTCGTCGTAAGGCCACTAAAAGAGCTTCATAAATATCTCAAACCAGAAATTCCCAAATATAGGAGTTATAATACTAATCTGACTAGGGGCATCCAAAAGGCCACAGAAAGCACCCAGTCTCATGTCAAATGTTTGAAGTAAATTGCCCCGTGAACTAGGGGGCGCACACACCTATACTCAACCAAAAAAACGAGAAAACCAAATACTTCACAGTTCTGTTACTAAAACAAAGAATTTTGGTAGTGATTATAGGACTAAATAAAATAGTGATAAACAAAATTGGCAGAAGTGCATGAAACATAGATAAGAAGACAAATAAAGTTACAATCAAAATGTCAACATTCTATTACTTATAACATTTTCAATGTACAACAACAAACAGAGGGTGCCCTACCCACACAATATCTGTCAAAAAATAGAAAAATACAAATATCACTATGACAACAACAAGAAAAATGCTAAGTGCAGACTCTGCACTTGTACAAAAGGGGATCGAAAAACAAAAAAAAGGAGGAAAAGGCAAATAATGACGTCTTCTCACCGCTTCCCTGGTCGCCTTTCCCGCCTCTAATTTGCAATTTCTCGAGCTTATCCTTTCCCGGGGCAATCTCACTCTCCAAAGCATAGCTGCTGGCGGATCGTCCTTTCCCTTTATGCTTGCGGGATCGGTGAGAGCTCTTCGATGACCTCTTTTGTGCTTCAACCTTCTCCTTTTTCACCGTGATCTTCTATTGCTCGGTCTCCGACTGCTCGGCCTCTACTCTGTCTGGTTGGCTGCCTTGGTCTACCTACTCTCGTGTATCACCAACTGCCAAGTTATCCTCTTGAGAAATAGAGGGGTCATCCAAACCATGCAGCTCTGCAATTTGATCAAAATGCGAACCGAGCTGCAAGCCAGAAGCAGAGACGACGATTGACGTAGTTAAAATAGCGGCGGACCCGACATCGTGATGAGAAGGCAATTCAGTGGGAAGAGATGATTGATCTACAATATCAGAATAAAGGGCGGTTATCTCGGCAATTTCATCAGGCGTGAATTGAAAATCTTCAAGCTCGGGAGAGATAAGAAAGTTACCTGCTATGAGGGTTCGTTCATGTGCAACAACTTTGAAGCCTTCGCCGTTGCATTCCTTCGACGGCTACACAACTACAGGAGAAACGATCTCTTCGTCGGTATGAAGATGCGAAGACGGCTCGCCCGGGCCCGAAGGAAAACATTCAGTAGCAACCTTGGTGGTGGCCGTGACATCGATGGTTTCACGCTCTCTCTCCAGCTTTAAGATTTTCTAGCCTTCTACTAGAGCTAGGCGAGATTCTTCGTTCAAGTAGGCCTGAACCAGCTCCTCTTCGGTGTAACCGCCGCTCATGTCTCGAAACCGGGCCAGAACTTCTTCCCAAACTACAGCGAGTATGCGAGGGAAAAATGGACCCAAGTAACTGAGGCTACCCTGATGAAGCATGGAATTAACATAGAAGCCTAAAATGGCAGTATCAAAGCCTTCCATTTTTTTTGCAAAAGTATCTTGGAGCTTTGAAAACGGGCCTCCATGCTAGCCTTCTATATTGCCAACTGATTTTTCTCAGCATCCAAAGTCAAAATTTGCGCACGTAGAGAGGCAATTTCTTGGGATTATCGGCGACAACTTTCTTCTCCGTCTCGACCATCGTCTCGCTTGCCTTCAGTTTTCTTTCAGAGCCGCCTCATCGGTGTGGCATTTCTTTATTTCATCGCTGAATATGAGTGCGGCTCGGTCCATAGGCTACTTCAGCTCCTTGAATAAAGAGTACTCTTAACTCTCTACAGGGCGTCATCCCTCTCCTTCTTCAATCTCTGAGTCATAGTCCGCAAGCTGCTTCTCGTATTCATCTTTTTCGAACTCGACTAAGCGAATCTCCTAGTAATTATTTTGATTAACGGTAGAAAGCTGCATGCACAATTTCTCCCACCCCTCGGCTTACTCCAAGCCGCTCTAAATTACATGGAGATGGGGTGAATAAGATTCTACATGAACTGACTTCACGTTGGGATTATCGAAAACAACCACCCTTAAGAATAAGTTTGGAAATGCAACCGCCTGCAGGAGCGGTGGACCAGCAAGGAGAATGTAAGGGGTTTGCATTGAAATTGGGAGAGAGTGGCCATAGCAGCGTGAGTGGAGGAGGTCACAACTTCGGAAGCGGGAATGGCGATCCCAGAAGAAGTAGGAAGTTGTACGACGGGTACATGTTTTTAATCTTTCTTCAGCTTCTTTGATGGGTCTTCCCATTCAATCGGGCTTTTCCTTTTCTCGTGGCCACTTCCTCTATCGTGGTCTTGATCCTTCTCAGCCCGGCAGCGGTCTTTTGCCTCCCTATCTTTTATCCTCCTTCTCTCTTCGTCGGTTTCATGGGAGGCGTAGTATCTGGATGAATGCCTTTGTGAACGTTGAGACTCAAGTACTCGGTTAAGATCGCTGTAGAAGCCACGAGACATGATCGTTGTAGAAAATAACAAAATGACTTCAGAAAAAAGGCTTGATTAAAATATCCTAAGAGAATAACTGTGAAATGCTTGATCCTAGTGAAGTGTGTGCTACAGTTTAACGACCCCAGCAGAATACACAAACTGGATCGATCGCCAACTAACGTCAGGACATTCATTTCTTTAGGAATGATTTGGGTAGGCTGGGAAGGAAACCCTTCCAAAGTGAAGTCACCCATATCTACAAAAATGTTTCTCGCATCTCCCAAGTCAAAATCGGTGCCCTCAGGAAAATGGCTGGGAATGGGTTCGGTCTTGGGAGGAGCTTCTTTAAAATATTCGTTCAAAGGAGGTGAGGGAGTATGTTCAGGACTTAACTCCAAGGCCTTGTCACCTAAATTGACATCGCCTTCATCGGTATCTGTATCCCAATCTATTTTTTCTTCGGTTAAAGGGAGCCCCTCACCGATCTCTCCTTTCCCTCAATCAACAGAGCCTTTTCTCATCCGATAAACAAATCTTCTCTTATCTTGTCAGGGATCGAAGGCATCTTGAGCGGACTGTCAACCCTAACTTGAACATGGGCCTCTTCAGAAGTTTTCTCTGACCCGCCGGACGAGTCAATTTTTTCCTTGTTATCATCATCGTCGTCACCTTCATCAGGATCATAGGAAGAGGAAACTGAGCGAGTCTGGGTATTAGAATGTGAAGGGGCACTAAAGAATCCAACAGACATCCCGGGATGTAAGAGTCCACACCAGTGAAGATTTTCATCTGTAAGCAGAAACCTGATCGTGCACTCTCGAGCATCAACCACTTTTGGGACGTTGAAAACAGGGCCAAGCGTCGAATCTTTGTTAATCTTCGGGAGAACTGCAAAATAATAGATGATTATTCAGTAGACTTTTTAGCAACTAAAGGAAATTTCATGCATGGTGAAAGAAATTTACCCCCCGTGGTCCACAGATGGGTGAATCCCTCTGGACACTTGGCAAAAAAGAACTGATTTTTGAATGAGGAAACCTTGCTAGGAAGATTAAGTATAAGCTTTCAGATCCATTGCACCTCAATATAAACGAGTGACGAGTTAGCCTCCCTCTTTTTAAATAACAGGAGATACTGCATCTCGGCAAAGTTTGGGGCACGGTTAAGTGTTTGCATGAACATAATATACAAGCAAGTTAGCATGGCGTAACCATTCGGGAGGATTTGGAATGGGGCCAACCCCATATTCTGAAGAGTCGCCATAAGAAAGTGATTAAACGGGGACACGAAACCATACATACACATGTAGCGATGGCAAGCCATGTATCCAGAAGGTGGCCTATGAGCAAATTGCCCTCTTAATGGCAGAAGCACGTCGTACTCCGGGATGTCGTATGCAAGAAAATGCTTCGCAACGCCCTGTTTGTAAGTATCGAAGAGGCTTTCTCTGGAGGATCAAGCAAAACCCTCAAGTTGGGGGGAGTGCAATCAATGACGCAGCCAATTGGGATCAGAGGGCCATGTTGCCCCAAACTATGGAAGTAGCAGGTCCAACCAGGATCGACGAAGACTCGGCTTTAGAAATAGGTGAGCTTCCTTCAACTGACTTGCGCTGGGAGGATTTGCGCGTCATTTGATATAAGAAAGCTTGTGTTCAAAACGGTCGGGTGCACCAAATCCTTAAACTATAAACACCAAAAATGCCTGATACTTTGAATTCGAAAGGTAATTGACGTGTACTAATCACCGATCGGATTCCAAATATTAACCATGAATGTGTGTGATGTGTAATCTATGTGAGAACGGGTTCGGCGTTTTAAACGCTGTGAACAGACCATTTCATGTAGATGGCTCACTCGTACCGGAGAAAGCGATCCATATCAGCTGTTAATGTCTTTTCTTCTAAACTTATCCGTTATCGATCAACGGTCGACAACAGATCCATTATCCGAAGCGACATGGAAAGCTCTTTCTATTCCAAGTACACCGACTGTGCAAAGATAAGACCCAACCATGTGAGCAACTATAGACCAATGAGTTCGAATCGGGAAGAAAATTATCGGCATAAGTCGATTTAGTTTTCTGGAAAGTGATAACAGCCTAAGTTGCATGCAAGTCGCTATCCTAAGTTATTACTCACCTCCCTGAAAAACCAAAATCAATCCGCAATTTGCAAGATGTCATGTGGGAATCGACCATGAAACTTGGTACAAGTTAATTCTGATTATGTGGATGAAGATAGCAAAACATGTCGAGCACCAGGGCAAAACCCTAGCTTCATCACATGAAGAACTTCGGACTCGATTTACTATCTTCTTGCACAATAATCTTTCACTGCATCCATCATCAACATTAACTCACCATCGATCGATCATGTAATATCATGTGAAAATCCACTTCACCAACCTTCAAAATTGAGAAAAGCGATGAGGTCTTCAATTCAAGATGGCTCGAATTAGGGTGCTTTGGATCGGCAGTGCCTCAAGGCAGGAAAAATCACGGTAGCAGGTGGCGCTAGGAGTGAAGATTGATGGCGTTGGCGCTCCGGTGATGGTAGAAGGCGGATCGGTGAAGGTTTGGTTCCTTTGGGTTGGCTCAGCTCAAAAATGTAAAATGAGAGAATGAAGATCCGATCCCACATATAAAAAAGAACAAAAAAGAAGAAGAGAAAGGCATAAAATTTTCCTAAGTACTTGGATTGGTGCCGATACGATCCAATTAGATCTGTACCGATCCAATTTATTTTCCCCATATGACCTCAAACTTTCCATGTTTGCCCAACTCGATGTTCGTATTCATTCTAAAAGTTATTAAGTAAAGATCACTTTGTAATTACGACTAATGAAGATTTCTACCAAGGACTAAATAGTTAGCCGAAACGTCATAGGTAGCTACTCATGGAAGCTAGATACAACAAATAAAGCTCCATGAAACGAAAACCGGAAGATAAATAATTCCAGAGCACGCCTTGTTTCCAATGAAAGCATGCTCTGTAGGGCAAATGTTAACCTGGTTTTTAACCCAGTAGAATTCATAAGGAGATAGAACATTCAAACTGAGCCAGAATGACTCGAACTTGACTGGAAGACCTAAAAGTACATGGCAAAGAAACCCCGGGAGTTTGAACCAAAAATACACCAAGTATTTGGATTGGCACCGATCCGATCTAATTAGATCGGCACCGATCCAAAATAATGACTTGTGGATTATCCAATCCATATGCATTATGTTCCCATATCTCTCCTAAACTTATCTACCAAGTTTTATAACATTCCGAGCATCCAAGTTGAAGAAGTCAAGACTTATTTGATTCGTATTACAGTTCAATCTAATTTACCAGTGAACCATCGTCAAAAAAAGTCAACAAGCAATGAAATCACATGGGGAACCTTGCATGTAAGAAAGGAAGCCAACGAAGTAGGAGGTGTGCAAAAATTGCACTACATTTTGGATCGGTACCGATCCGATCCAAAAAGTTAGTTCAAAATTGCCCCAAATTTTACATGCCTCCCCCTTTGAATAACTACAAGCTTCTGGTACTAGTTTTGATCCAAGTGCTATCTAAATCCTATAAATACCACCTTATCTTCAACAGAAGGGGGGTTGTCTTCTCTAATCTCTAGGGAAACTCTGCTATTATGATTATTCAACCTTCTTCCTCCTCACAATGGCTGCCATGGGACAACTGAGATCCTTCCTTTTGTCTCCATCAATGGTTGTCTGATCTTTCTTCGTTCAATTATTATAATTGTAAACAACTTGTACTTGTGATCAATATTCAATCCATCAATAAAATCTATAATGCGGAAGTAGGCTTCGTTAGCAGCCGAACCAAAATAAAAATCTTGTGTTTCTCTACTTTATTCTGTCTTTTCTGCAATTTGGAGAGTGTTTTGCTCTACTTTATTTGTCCTGATAAACAGGGCTAGTGCTTTCACAATCATATCAGGGTGTTGATCCATTTTTTGGGTTAATAATCGGCTTCCCTTTATTTCCCATAGCTGACTATAATAGGCTCCTATATAGGCCTCAAAATCAATTCAAGATCGATCAATAAATAACACGTTTAAATCCAATTTAAATGCATATCGATATCATATATCAATAAGTGTATTTATAACTATTATATACAAACTATTTAATATTGATAAACAAAAATTAAACATAATTTTATAATTAATATTTTATAAATATTAATTAATTTAATTAATTTATAACAATTTATAATTAATTAAATCAGGTGGTAACTGGAGTATTCAACATTTCATTTGCGTTACTCTTAGATGTAAATTTGGCCAGCGATTAAATATCGAACAATTCGAATATTAATGTTCATATATCACTTAATAGGCGGTGTGACATTATGGCCAAATTTATTGCTTACATGGCTTCGGTAAAGTCCAATTTTTCTTTATTTAAGCGTTAGCCAGTAGTGACAGTTATTTACACCAATTCTCTTCATCAAAACTATATCACGTTAGGACGTATGGAATTTGGTAATGGCCAAAACTCTAGTATTGTCTATATTTAGCTTTACAGTCCAAATACAAAGTTCTTAGTTCAATAATAACAATTATTATTAACCTAACTACTCTTGCCAGAGATTTTGACTTTGAGTTGACTTAAGTTGATCGTGATACTAAACCTCATATAACCGAGGAGGCGAATCCTCTCTTGAATAGTGTATCACTTTCAATAGTAATACACTGCCCAACATTTGAAGAGCGTTACGTACTCTAGTCTTAATGGATGAATCGATATCTAGTCTCGATACATCTTGACTAGGAATATTTAAAATGATGTATTTATTATATTGTGATAAAATAACCATGATTACAACTATTTGTAATTACTATCATAAATACTTCATTTATAGAATTTCTGTTAAATATACTTAAATTAAATAATTAATTAATCACAACATATTATAAAAAGCATATAACTGAAAGTAAACACCTTTTATTATGAAAGAGAATTGATTATAGAGTTAATAATATATAGTAAATTACAAAATTGT
The DNA here is from genome assembly GCA_030737815.1 of Allium fistulosum. NCBI lineage: Eukaryota > Viridiplantae > Streptophyta > Magnoliopsida > Asparagales > Amaryllidaceae > Allium > Allium fistulosum. The sequence continues at coordinate 356,702,545 of CM060906.1, forward strand.
CCCTAGATTATACCACTAACTCTATCAACATCCACCTCCTCCACCTGGCCCATCAAAGCACTATAGGATAACAACATAATACATAAACTACAAACTTGTGTCAAAGGTCCATATCTGCATCTGTATCTACATCCGTAGTCGTATCCATATCCATATTCGTATTTTTTTATTCATATCTATATCTATATCATGATCCATAACCGCATCCCAAGATGTCTACCGGCGCCACAGGCTCGTACACATTCATCATTGCATCATGCTTCTACATCACAATAACATACATATCCATTTCTAATAGCAACCGATCATCATACACATTCACTAAATTCATAACGGCGTCATTTGCTTTGTTAATATCCTCCAATCGCCTTGGGGAACAATAGGAACTTGATCCAAGTCGATAATTAATATTTTATATGGGCACTTACAGGTGTAGGCTCAACATGCCCTAAATTATAGTACATTGGTGGACCAGTTTCATAGTACATAATTTAGTGCCTAGCCTTAAGTTTCTAAGTTCGGTTTCATAGTTTATTTCATAATATTGGGTGTAAATTCATCAAATTACAATAATCTATTTTAAACCTAGTTCAAACTTACTATTTATGGTCAAATCCATCCAAAATCCCTATTTAATCTGAATTCAATTGTGTGTGTGTGTGTTTATATATACTAGATTATCCAGCATACCATAGTTATGACATTATGATTGCACTAAACTAAGGAAAAAGGATGAATTACTCATTAACTTCACTGTTTTCTACCTGAATGTAACAACTCAAAAATTTTAACACTTTTAATATTAATGTAATTAAAAATAAATTTTTAATAGAAGAGTGAATTGGGTGTCATATTTATAACCGTTTCGAAGGTCTTTCCGAGCTGATCAATTTGGCATATTTGGAGTTACGATTTGCAAAATAGAGGCGTTATAGTGTTTAAATAGCGCATATAGCTGTTACGGGTCAAACTGGATACACAGCCCATAACCCAGCCTAACTACTATATAAGTGAGGCTATGAATCCATAGTCGTCACCTCTATATTTTTTTCTTCCCTAATCCAAAAATTTCTCTACTCAACTGCTAATGGCAAATGATTATCTCCAATTACAATTTGTGTATTCGAGTACCATCAAATAATATACCATTGCACACTTGATGAATGGACTCAATGGCAAGTGTCTGTTTGGTGTAAAAGTATTGAAGTCAATGTCAAAATGTGGACAAAACTCACTGTCGGTGAATTAAGGTTCCCAATTTGGGTATTTTCGATTCAGGCAGAAATTAATGAAACTGGCGGCACAATCCGGTAGAGCTTGACCATACGAACTCAGATCTAGTTTTGGTTTTTTGAATAGATCAATAGAGTGCCGGAATTTGGCTGTTGAAGCTATGAAAATCAAGGTGGTGGGTGGTGGGTATGGGCGATTGGAAGTGGGAGGGGCTGCGGCTAGTTGTGAGGGGTCTTGTACTGGTGATGCGATAGCTTCGAGCGACCGATGGTAGTGTGCGGTGGCGGTCAAAGGCATGGCTGGAAGGGGGAGTCAGGTACTGAAAGGTACTATGCATGCATAATTATATTATTTAACTAATAAATTACTATGTTGCCTTTGTGACTTCAAACCCTCATATCTTCCACATACAAACTTTGATACATGCACGATTTCTTCCACTGGACTCGTAACGAAATTCCAGACGTTATGGCACTAGGTTTGATGAGTTTGATACTGCTGGAAAACGCACACTGGTATAATTTTTTTAACTTAATTAATTGAATTTTTAATTTATAAAATATGTAACTATTGTTGAAAAATATTATTTGTCCATGTATGTTTGTTATATGGATGATTATTTGGTTATCCTAATGTTTTGGATGAATTGTGTCATGATCGAAGTGGGTAGCTCAAGTAGACCCATAGATCATGGAACAAATAGGGTGGGTAGGCCTAACCACGTACAGAAGCGAACCCCTCGTTACCGTACGCGCAACTCTCACCGCATACGGCTCGCAAACAGACTCTATCATCCATCCCCAGCCTTTTTATTCCACCTCTCCTCCTTCCTCTGGGCGCCTCGATCAAACTTCCGTTCCTCGGCTTCAGGCTGTGCCAATAGCAACTGTTTGGTTATCGTAATTGGATAATTATTGTTGACTGTAGTATTTATTAGGTGTTTCATTATAATTAATTGTTGATTTGAATTAGAAAGTAATTAATTGAAATGAGATGAATAATAATGGGAAAATTAAATAAATAAATAATATATATGGTTATTTACAAATTTTAGATGGTTTCTATAAATAATGATGATTTGACAAACTTTACTGAAATTAAAGTATGGTATTAAATCAAGTTATTGTTTATGAATTTTTGAGGAAGTTCATAAATAATAACTAAAATTATATTTTTAATAAATATTTGAGAAGTTTATTATTTATAAAAATAGAATGAGACCTTAAATAATAATAATGCAAACTTCAGTGAAATTAGTCTTGTTTTGTGTAAATATTGAAATAATTGATTTTATGGTGTTTATAATAAAAAGTATTATTATTATTATGTTTTTGGGATAAATAAAATAAAAAGGATTTTATAATAAATAATAACAAACGGTTTTTGTACTTAAGAGAATAATGGATGCAAATATTATTTTGAGGGTTGTTGAATGTGTGATTGATTTTTAGTTGTAATTATCATAATGTTTGATGATGATATCGCATTTTTATAAGTGTACAATATTTTACCGTTATTACTACTAGTTGATGGGTAGTTGATCATGGTTATTTGATGATGGATGTTATGTCACTAATGATGATTGGATCAGTAAACATTTGATGATTGATTTGTGTCACTTTATGGGATTACCAGCACACATTTGATGGTTTACACTTACATTAGTGATGCATTACTAAAATGGAAGATTAATATGTATATAAGTATATTTGGGTTGTTATCTTCTTATTTGATGATTAGGACTGGCATTGAATGTTGGATGTGTGCAATTATTATTATTATTATTATTATTATTATTACTACTACTACTACTTTTACCCCATATGATGATTTGCTGAGATAGATGAATAAGAATGTTATTTTCTGCTTTTACTATTTACATTGTTGCATTGGTTACGGTGGTTGCATTTATTTCATTGTTTGTGATGGTTGCAATGTTTGCATGGATGTTATGGTTGTAGTGTACTAACAACTATTTGGATGCAACAGAAGAGCAGAAAATAGAACTACATGAGCTTTATCTACCAAAATGGTACGTAGGCAGTCTTTTCCTATGCAATAGCCACCGAATCTCTTAGGCTGGGCTAGGGTGTATAGGGTTAGGCACAGTCCAAACATAGGTGAAACCTTTTGCCTTTTATTTTATATATATTTGTATATATGTGAAGTTGTAGGTAGAAGCAAAAGAGGGAATGGAAAGGTAGATAAAGGCTAAATCATGGATAGTTGATTTGGTATTTTCTTTTATACCATTTTTATATTGTCCATGAGTTATTGACAGCTAATGTATTGAAATGGGAATAAATGTAATTAAATGTTATAAATTATGTTATGAAGTTAATGTTCATTTATTCTGATGTTTGATTTCGCTGTAAGGTTTTCCTTTTTATTCATTTTTTAAGTTTTTTAAATTTTACTACCCATAGCCTACTGGTTTTAATATCTGAAATTAGTTGTAAGCATATTTTGATATCGTTATAGTTGAATTTAGATTTTAAAAATAGTAGGTTGTCACACTTGGTATCAATGCTTAGGTTTAGCAATTCCTTGAGCCTTGGGTAGGTTTAAACCAATTGGGGTAGTTTATTTTATACATTAGGTAGGGTTATAATATAGATGAGAGAGTGTTTGTTCAAAATTGTGTGTTTTGTATGTAGGGTTTTACTTGTTTAACCACTGTTACTTCACTATTTATTTATGATGACCTTTGTATAGAAAATAAATAAAGTAGGAGTAGGGTAGGATGAACACTAATAAGGGGGGTTAAGTGTTGGTTATAACCCCAGTGACACACACCTGATGTTAAATTAATTGAAACCTGACCTTAATAAGATGAGACCACTCTTATTTTTAAGTGAATAATATTTATCTGGAAGATTTATGAAGTATAAATTCCTAATTTTAATGATATTTTATCAAAAATAAAAAAAAGCTTATTTTGGCATGAAGTGATTTGTTAAAGTTTTTGCTGAAACATAAAGGATTTAATTTGGCGAAATAAAATATTCTTACAAAGGTATTTTTGTAAGAAAGAGTAAATATTGTAAAAATATTTTATTTGAAAGTATTTTACTAGAAAGGTGATTTAATTTGATATCGGAAGCCAAAGTAACCTTTAAAGGAACATTTTAATGTGGGAAAATTGTTTGTTTTTAAAACACCTTTTGGAAAGTACTTTTATAATGGTGTTATGTTTGGGGACTCATTGAAAATATTTTATTTTTAAAAAAATGTTTTAAGAGAACATCTTAACCAAAACTGTTTTAATTTGGGAACATCTTTTGAAAAAAAAGAAGGATAAGTTGAAAAGTATTTTGTTTCCTCATTATAATTTAGAATACTTTTCAAAACTATTTGTTGAGCTACATTTTGAAAAAAGAAATATTTTTCATTGATGGATATTTTAAAATATATACTGTAAAGTTGGAGAAGTATTTGTTTATAAAGAAGTTTTAAGGAAGAAAACTATTTTATTGATAGCAAAGGATTTAAAGATTTTTTTGTTGAAAGTACCTTATAGGGGAATATGTAGTGAGAACCCTTATTTTAAAGAAAAGTATATTTTGTTGAAACTTAATTTACGGTGAATATTATATAATTTGAGGGAGATTTATTTTAAAGATACTTTAAATGATAGTTATTCCACAGAAAGATATATTATTTTAAAGGAATTATTTAATATAATTTAAATATTTTCATTTGAGAAATTATTTTATTGGTGGAAATATTTAAAATAGTTTGATGGAAATATCTTTATTTGAGAAGTGTCTTTTTGGTAAAAAATGTAATAAAGTATTTATTTGAGAAGAAAAGTTTTAATAAAGGGAGTGCGTTTGATTTCAGGAAGTTTTTGTTTGAAAATTAACTTTTGTTGAAAAGGTTTTCAGTTGAAAAGGAACTCTTTGATAGATGATGTTTTAAAAGGAAATTTATTTTTGGGTAAAGAGATTTTGGTTGGAAAGACACCTAATTTTGAATTGAGAACACACACACACACATATCATTAAGAAACGATGTATTACAAAAACATCTAGTTTTGCAATACCTTGAGAAAAATATTTTACTAAGATGTGGATGATTTGATATGAGAAGTAAATAGTTGGAAAGGTAAAATAATTAATTAAATAACAAACTTTAGCGGTGTTTGTTAAAAAGTTATTTTATTAAAAGGATGTTTTATTTGAAGTTTTTATTTGAGAACTATAAAACTAGACTATGTAAGATGGGATGTAAGATGATGGGGTAAGTGAGTCTTGAGTTTGCCTAACACCCATTATGATGATGTTACCCTTATGGTTATTGTGTGCAATTTTCCATAATTAGTTATAGGGACATCTAATTATTCCCTTCTGTGAAGAGAGTTGGGATATGAAGAAGGGCTTGTCCATTTTGATGTTTAGGATAGTCATCTTATTGGTTGTGTTAGTTTACTTTCAATGAATTGTTTGTATTGTATTTTTGTTTATTAAATTAATTGCAATTAAGAAAATTTAGCTGCTTATTTACCATGTTTCTTTATCAGTTGTGCTCATTTGAATTAATTTTTTATGGTCGTATCATGTTGTTGATAGTCTATTTTACTATAATTGGTTTCAATTGTTATTCATTGAATGTTTATTTAATTAATCTATGCCGTGCTTGTCTGAATTATTTTTCTTAATTGCCTAATGTTGTTAATTGTTTGTCATACCATGATTGATTTTTTTAGTTACTTATTTGCTTGTTTGTTTGATGTTCATCTATTAATTCATGTCGTTCTTGTTTGGATTAATCTCTTTTGCTCGTATTGGTTGTTGTTGCATGTTTTTTGCTTGTTAGTTTTAATTGGTTGTTGTTTGTTTGGTTGCTTAATTGTTCACCTAGTTTCTTATTGTAATTTTATATACTTTGTTTGAATAAGAAATAGTGATTAGTAATAGTGATTAGAGAATTTTAGCAACTAAAGGCTTAATGGGTACCACTAAGGAATCAAGGATAGGTGGGAGGTCCATTATACGAAAATTTTAAATATGTATTTCAAAACCCATTAGCTTCCACAAATATTTTTAACCAAGAGTTTCTATTTCAAATAACGATTTGATTTCTTATATAAAATGATGTTTTCTCAAAAAATTATTTTAAATGGTTTAAAATGATGGTAAGTATTTTAGGAAATTATTCAATAAACTGATGGTGTAATTTTAGCAAAAAAGATATCTTTTGTTTTAAAGGCTGACGGAAGCCTTGTTTGGAAATCAAAATGTTTTGGTATATGTTTTTCTTTTAAGGTGTATTTGAACTCTCATTACTAGCAGGTCCGTCTTTGGTAGGTTGGGTGAGTTATTCAATCATTAGATGGAGAAATCACTATGGAATGAGGAAGAGTTCAAGGAAGGGAGCTTGTGAATAGAACGAGGAAGGATTCTACTATGGAAAATGGAACGAGGATGTCTAGAAGTGTTTCGATGATGATGGCTCGATGTGGAATGGAGTTGTGAGAATGATTATCCACAAGGATAGGTTCTAGGAAGGGTGATCCGTAATAGAATGTTGAAAGTTTCTATCATGGAAAGAAAGGAATGTGGAATGGTTCCTTAAGGATGAATTGGAAATAGATGGAGCAAGGAAAGGGCTGGAATACACGTGCTAAAGGATCGTTGATACTTGAAGTATTTTCTAATGTACTCGACTTTAATTTTCTTTAATGTTCCAGAAAGCTAATTCAAATATCTACAAATTTCATTCATATGCCTTTTCCAAATTTGAAAGATTTCATAATTGAAATCGATTTGCAAAGTTGGACAAGTTCTCTGGCCGAAATAAATAGGATGACCATCCAAAAATACCTTGTTATATATTGACTATAACTTTTATTCCATGAACCGATTTTATTGAAATTTGTCTTGTTGGAAAGATAAATTAAATATCTACAACTTTTGTTTTATACACTTTGTAAGTTTCGATTGTTTACTACCTTAAAAACCTATTGCAAAGTGACTTATGTTCTTGGATAGAATTTATAATTCAAATGAGATATCTTTCAATACAGGCACCATAACTTTTGACTTATTTAGTACTTTTAAGATCTGTCAAATGATTCAGAAAAATAATTTAGTTGGCTAAAGCTTTCATACTTAATACCTTCTAAATGATTTCCTAAATTGAAATTTTGGGTTCTTCAAAAGAAAAGAGTTACCTATATTGGAAAACGATTATAAAATATAAAGTATTTTGAGAGAATACTTTGCTTATACTTATGAAAAAGTTTTAGAATGGATCATATCGATGGTTACCTTCGGGTATGTAGTGTAAGACAATAGATCTTCTATAGTGTACTATTACTCTATGCCACATTTTGGTACTGCAATAAGTATAGTACATCCTTACTTGTTATTCGGATGTCGGCCGCAATAGGATAAAATATCCTATAATCTAATCCAAACCGAGCATGTAGTTTATATTCATGTAAAGTAGACTAAGTGTATGTAACCCAAACTGAGTGTACGGTTTAGATCCATGTGAAGTAGACTAAGTATATCTAATCAAAACTGAGTATGCGGTTTAGATTCATGTGAAGTAGACTAGATATCGATGTGGGTTTTAATGAATATGATCTTGGTTGTGACAAAAAAAATTTCGTACCAAAATTATTATTGAAAATTTATTTGGTTTATTCATAGATGATATTGGAAAATTTATCTTGGACATCCTCATGAAGTTTGGTATAGTATTATCTTAAAGAAATAATTCTATGATAAAACTTGAAAATCCTTTTAATATGACCCATTATGACAAGACATGAAACTATGGATTAGATAGCTATCTCACTAGGTCTGTGTTGCTCGCAATGCTACACTTAAACATTTCAGGTTTAGATGGTTAATGGTTCGACCTTAGAAGTTAGATGGATGCATGAAGTGAATACTTATATTATGTATATTATCTATTATAATTACTTATATGTGTAATAATTTGATTGGTAAACTTTGGGATCTTATGTATAATGTTATATGATGATATGAATGTATAATACTACTTCCGCTTAAAATCATGTACTCTAAATGATTTTGTATTTCGGTATACTCTTGTTAAGTTATTACACTATTGTGATAGCACCATGATTTGGATGCGGCATCCTCGACTCCGCACAAGGGAGCCGAAACAGGGTGTTACAGATTGTGGTATCAGAGCATAGGTTTAAGTGGAGTTTTCTAGAAAACTATATAGTGTCACAAGTGATTTTATTTGAATTGGAAGTTTATAAATTTCATTAACATATTTATAATTGCTCGCAGTTATAAATCATGGTAAGCCAACAAACCTAGGATAAGGGAGATTCATGGGGTGGTGTTAAGTGCACCACTAAACCTAATGAACGATTGATCGCTTCTAGTCCAACGATGGTAAAATTAGTGCTCAAGAGGAAGGCATGAAGGATTTCACTTGATGAGATGTATTAAGTATTTAATCTGGCAAATAATTATGAGGAAGTTTTACAAAGGGATTTAGTTGTCTACCGTCTATGCCAGAAAAAGGAAGCTAATGGTTTTCTAATTATCGGATGAAGCCAAAAATTGGTGGAAACTAGTTCGAACCACCACTAATTCGAGGGAGTGTAAAGGATGACATGGAAATGTTTTAGGGAAAAATTCTTGGATAACTATTTTCTAGAAAATGAAAGAGAGAAAATGGAAGCAAAATTCAAAAGTCATACACAAGAAGGTATGTTGGTGGCCCAATACCAGAATAAATTTGAAGCGTTATCCCTATTTGGAAACCATTTGACTAATACTCCTGAAAATTGTGCAACCAAGGGATTGATCCCTTCAATAAGAACATGTTATTGGTGATTGACGCATGACATATGAGATGATAATCGATAAAGCTCTGAATCTATAAGAGGATTATATTGAGTTTCAGCAAGAAAGAAGCATTTCAAATATAGGAAAACCAAATAATCAAAGGTTGTTTAGCAATCAAAAGAAACCAAATTGGAAGAAGCAGAAACAAAATAGAGGAATTGAAGGATCAATGGTACAAGAAAAGGAACCTAACAATCTATAGAAATGTTACCAATGCAATGAAAAGGATATACTACTTCCAATTATCCAAGAAGGCAATAGTGTGTTACAATTGCAATGAACCTGGACATATTAGTAGAAAATGTAAGAAGCCAACGATGGATAATAGGATGCAACAAGGAAATGAAGGAAGAGTATGCGCAGTAATTTCTGAACAAGCCCATGTGGAAAGTACCATTCTTTTTTTTTACTTTCAAGCTGAAGTTTTATTTGATATTGGTGCTACACACTCTCTTATATCCGTGATATTTGCTACTAAGGTAGGATTACCTATTGAGCAACTACTAAGCCCTTTATAGTGGACAATTTAGTAGGAGGAAATACTAAACTTAAAGGTATATGTAAGAATTGTGTCATTAACATTAGGGATAAGGATGTGAAGTCTAATTTAATTATCTTCTCAATGTCACATTTTGATATCATCCTTGGGGTGGATTGGCTTTCCAAATATCAAGGCATCTTGAATTGCCTTGAAAAAACTATAAGTTTTTCTATTCACGAACATGAGACCTTTGTTTACTCATGTAATAAATTTAGAGATGCTTTTATATCTAGATATATAGCGCATATCAATATTAAGGATAATGGTCAATTAGTAGACCAAATCTCTGTGGTAAAGGAATTCAAAAAAGTCTTTTGGGATATGCCAAGATTAGCACCAAAAAGAGAAATCGATTTTTGTATCGACTTAGTCCCTGGTGCTACCCCTATTGCTAAAGTAGCTTATTGTATAGCTCTTGTGGAAAATCGGGAATTAAAGGAACAAATTATAAGACCTAGAAAATCTTCTTGGGGAGCATCGATGTCATTTGTAAAGAAACATAGTGGAATATTCCGCTTGTGTATTGGTCAACGAGTGCTTAATAAGGTAACAATTAAGAACAAATACCCATTTCCATGAATCGATGATTTGTCTGATCAAGTAAAAGGAGCTACAGTATTTTCGAAAATTGATTTAGGTCTGGATATTGTCAATTAAGAATAAAAGAGGAAGACATTCCAAAGACATCTTTCCAAACACGATATGGACATTATGAATTCTTGGTGATGCCTTTTGGCCTTACCAATGCACCCATGGTATTCATGGATCTAATGAACCGTGTAGTCCGCCCATACCTTCACCAATTTGTCATTGCATTTATTGATGATATCCTAATCTACTCTAAACCAAGGAGGAACATGAACACCTTTTGCGTTCTAGTCTTTAAACATGAAAAGAGCATCAAGTATATGCAAAACTAAGAATTTTGGTTGGAAGAAGTGAAATTTCTTAGATACATTATCTCAAATGATGGGATAGGAGTACACCCATGAAAAGTTGAGTCTGTATTGAAATGGAACTGTAACAACCCTGCTTTCTACATTGTAATAATAAATAAATTTAATTAAATTTGTTTATTATTACCATGTAGAAAGTAGGGTTGTTACAGGAACCCTCCGACAACACCATCAGAGGTTCGAAGTTTTCTAGGATTAGCTGGTTATTACCGGAGATTCATTCAAGATTTATCAAAAATAGCATCTCCCGTAACCAAGTTAACTCGTAAGGAAACCAAGTTTATATGGATTGGAAAATGTGAGACGGCATTGAAACACTAAAGAAAAGGTTTACTGAAGCACCAGTCTTGGCCTTTCCAAGGAGTGGAATCTTATATAAAATATACTATGATACATGTGGTCAAGGATTAGGATGTGTATTGATGCAGGATGACAAAGTTAACACTTATGGCTATTGCCAACTAAAGCCATATGAAGTCAATTGTAATGACCCGCCTTTTCAACCCTCGAAAGTCGACACTAACCGCGGTATTCACGTATCAAGCATCCAAGTGCCAGAAAGACAGATTGTTGGGGTGAAAGAAAAGAAAAGATAGAATAGAATCTCACAATGTGATGAGTAATGTATAATATCCAAATGATCTTTACAAAAGAAAACTTTAATATACATACAACCTATCAGAGTCTAACCTATCATCGGCCTGGACCATTATAACAGTCTGTCCTAAAAAATATTGATTAATATAAAACAAGAGATACAGCTGAAATAAAAATACAAAAAATGTCTTAGAGGCATCCAACTCGTCTCCTGAAGCTCTAAAGCATTTAATGCTAACTCTGAAAAAATGCTTAGGTCTAACCTGAGCATTATAACAAAATAACATCTAGATCACTCTGGTAAACCGGCATGAGAAACTCAAATCATTTGTATTTCTTTTATGTTATAAAACCTTTCAAAAATAAAGGTATCTTGTAAACCATACCACACAAAAACACAGATGAGTTTTTACCTTACGATAACCGTTTGCTCCAAAATGGTCACAAACACCCAATAGAGTTTGTGTAGAGAAATAAATAAAGAATATTAAATGTAAATAGAGTGAATATAGCAATAAAGTAATAAGAAATAAGCAAACAACAGAGACACGTCGATTTATAATGGTTCGACGTTGATTGCCTACGTGCACTTTAAAGAGATAGCTTCATTAATCACTTTGTAAACTGAGTACAATAGGGATCAAATGAAAATCCTTAGTTACAATAGAGTACAAAGTAATAAGTAGTCTCCAAAGTCTCAAAAATGAACAATCAAGCCTGTATTTATGGAGGAAGACAACGAAATATCTCCCTGAAAATTCGCAGAAGGATCTCCAAAATCATATAGGCCCACAGGAGGGGTCGCGTGGCCCAAACCCCAAGAAATAGGGATCGGGGCCGATCCTTATTTTGGAGGAGTTTGGGGGGGGGTGATCCCTATGGGAGCTTCTCCATGTTGTATTATGCTTAGCCTCCAAGTTTCATGTAAATTGGATTTGTAGAACTTGAGTTATTGATCAATCTTTATTGCAACATGTGATGTTGGCTGATTTAGGCCAATCTCTCTTACTACTTTATCTTGGGGTGCGATCCCTATAGTGGACTCCCTAGGGTCCCCTCATCTTGTTCTCAAAGTTTCATATGCATTGGACTTCTGGATCTTAAGATATCGATTATTTTCCATTGAGTTGCACTTTTTTGGCTGAAGTAGACCGATCCCTTTTATACGATCCCTTTTGTACGATGTCTATTTGTACGATCCTTTTTGTACGATCCCTTTCTTAGTGAAGTAATTTGACCATAATTTGAGCATACAAACACCAACTGACTTGATATTTGAAATGTTGCCTTGTAGGGACTTCCTTGTCACTCTATATTGATCTCACCCAGTTTGGGACAAAAATTGAGGATATGTACCAATCCCTTAGGGGTAGGAATAAGCACCGATCCCCTACCCAGGGAGGTACTAATCCATACTTAGAATACTCTGTAGAGTCTATCTCTTGGTCTCGGTTGATCATTGTTTCATATCGTTGCCTGTACTTGATTTCTGGACCTTACAATCATCGCTCTGGCTACTAGCCTTGATGATGGTCGAGTCTAACTTGTCCAGTCAGTTCGGATATAGCCGGGTCAAAATGCCGGATAACAGTTGCCCTCCAAAGTACGCCTTGTGTAAAACATGGGTTGCTTTGAATTCGAAGCAAGTTAGAGTTGCAGGAAAGAAATCCATCCAGTTTTCTGAATAGTGTTTATCCTTTCGTTGAATTATTTTCCCAAAGTATCGTATCTCTCTTTGATCGTTATGACGCTTGGTCAATTTGCAATAGTATAAACTATGGGTCGTATTCCATCAGTTGCTATCTGTGCCGGTTCTATGGGGCTAGTAGGCTTTGGCTATCCAATTCAGTTTCATTTTTGAAAGCTTTAGGTCAGAATTCAATTTCCATCGATTTCAAATTTTGAATGTGTAGAATATACACATGAACCTTCAGGTACTTGTCCTTGCCATTGGCTCCTGGATGCGTTTGTATGCTCGCTGGTCGTCGCCAATTCCTTATAGTTTAATTGCAATTGGATTGCAATTCCTTGTTTATATTTTTTTATAATGAAATAGGGGTCGTAATATGTCACTCTATGAAAAAGGACTTCAAGTTCTATAGTGATGACGACCTCGGAGCCGTAAGCAAGGGTGAATGGAGTATAGCCAGTCGTGGACTTGTGGGTGATTCTGTATGCCCAAAATGCTGAAGGGAGTTCGTCAAGCCACTTGCCTCTAGCCTTTTCCAAACGCTTCTTCAGAATGGACTATATAATTTTGTTAACAACTTTGACTTGTCCATTAGCTTGAGGGTAAGCAAATGACGCGAATATTTTCTCAATATGATGCCGACGGTAGTAGTCTTTGAATTCAATACTATCGAATTGGGTTTTGCTATTAGTTATGATTGTTCGGGAAAGACCAAAATGATAGATGATGTTTCGGACAACAAAGTTTATTACTTTTTTCGTTGTGATCACGGCTAAAGGTTCAACTTCAGCCCATTTGGTGAAGTAATCAGCTGGTACGATGGCGTATTTCGCACCACCTTTAAAATCGGCAAGAAGCTGATGAAGTCAATACCCAAAGTGGCAAATGGCTATGGACTGACCATTTGAGCAATTTCCATTGGTGGGCCTTTCGGAATTTTTACAAACATCTGACACTTGTCGTATCTTCTAGTGTAATCAGCTGCGTCTTGATTAACAGTTGGCTAGTAATACCCGTAGCGGATTATTTCTTTGTCAGGGTTTGCCCCCTGGTGTGATTGTCACATTCTCCTTCATGGACTTCTCTCAAGACTTTTTTAATTTCATCATAGGCAATACACCGAAGTAGGGGAATAGAGAAACCCTTTCTATACATGACTCCTTCTTGGATGATGCAACATGAAGCTTCGAGGAGGATCTTTCGTTTTTCATTCCTCTATCTGGGAAGGATTCCTTGTTGCAGATAATCTTTGATAGGAGTCATCCAGGACTCCTTTTCTGGCTCCGTCTCCAAAACCCAATCAATCTCCATATGGTCGACGCTCGGAGCATTTAGTACTTCAAACGAGACCAAGCCCATCTACTGCGCATCCCCAGAATTGGCCAGCTTGGGCAGCGAGTCGGCTTTCTCATTTTGTTCTCTAGGGGTGTGTGTAATAATGTAATACTCGAAGTCTACGAGTAGCTCTTGGACACGGCCGAGATAAGGAGCAAGTTGCTGCTCCCTAGCCTGATAATCTCCCCTGACTTGGCATACTACTTACCAGGAATCACAAAAGATTTGTAAAGTTTTCACTCCCAGTTCCCTGGCAAGTTTAAGCCCGACAATCAAAGCTTCATACTCAACTTCGTTATTTGTTGCAGGGAAGTCATGTTTCAGGGCGCAGTAGATCAATCGTTCCTTAGGAGTCACTAACATGACTCTGGTGCTCGAACACCGATCATTGGATGCTCCATCCGTGTACATTGTCCATCAGATTATAGGGGTTCACCCTCTCTAAGGGATCATCATGTATAGTGAACTCATATATAAAGTTTGCTAGTGCCTATCCCTGCATGGCACTCTGAGGGTGATAGGTAGTGTCAAATTGGCTCAACTCGATGTTCCACTTGTGTAACCTTCCAAACGTCTCAAGTCATTGTAGGACCTGTCGTAACGGTTGGTCGGTGTAGACGTTGATGGGATGAGCCTGAAAATAGGGGCGGAGCCTTCATGTCGCAATCAACATGCAGTATGTAAGCTTTTCCAGCTTTGGGTAGTTTCTTTTTAGCACCTATCAATCGCTTGCTAACATAATATACTACCCTCCGGATCTGATTCTCTTCGCGCAATAGTGCGACACTTATGGCGTGTACCGACACCGCTAAACAGATGTATAAATCTTCATGATCCAATGGCTTGGATAGGATGGGAGGTCTCTCTTGATCTACCAGAGCTTGAAATGCATCTTTTCAATCTTGCATCCATTCAAAGTTTCTCTTCCCTCTCTTGATTAGGTTGAAGAAGAGAATTCACTTGTCGGTGGCCCTAGAGATGAATCGACTTAGGGCAGTGATCTTCCCATGGAGGCTCTGTACCTACTTAATCGTCTTCGACCCTTGTATGTTTCAAATTGCTTGAATCTTCTCGGGATTTGCCTCGATTCTGCGAGAGTTAACAATGAAACTCAAAAATTTCTGTTATGCAACACCGAAAGTGCATTTCAAAGGGTTGAGTTTTATTCCATAATTTTGGAGAACACTGAACATCTCCACCAAGTCATCGATGTGATCGTTTGATCGTCGTGACTTCACGAGCATATCATCAACCTCGGTCACCCGATCTAATCTTTGAACATCTGATTGACTAGTCTTTGGTAAGTAGCTGCAGCATTCCTTAATTCCATCACAACATAACAATATAGCCCTAGAACGGTAATGAAGCTGGTGTGCTCCTTGTCGGGGACGTGCATTGGGATCTGGTTGTATCTGAATTATGCATCCATAAATGAAAGCAGCTCATATCCCACTATTGAGTTACCAGCTAGTCGATCCTCGAAAGTGGAAAGCTATCTTTCGGGCATGCCTTGTTCAGGTCAGAGTAGTCGACGTATGTCAGCCACTTTCCATTAGCTTTTCTCACAAGAACTGGATTGGATACCCATTTTGAGTATAGGGCGTCGTGGATAAACCCATTGTTTTTGAGTTTATCCACCTCCTCTTTAAGTGCAACAGATATCTTCGGATCCATGTCGTCGCTTTTGTTTCACCAGAACATGCTTCGGGTCGGTATTCAATGCATGGCTCGCGATAGTCGGTGAGATCACACACATTTCAGAATGTGTCCAAGCGAACACATCAAGATTCGCTCGTAGAAAGCCAGCTAATTCCTTCATCATCATTGCACTGAGTTGTGATCCAATCTTCAGGACCCATGATGGGTCATCGTGGCTGACCGTAATGTCGATCGTTAGCTCAGTGGGTGCAACCTTAGATTCTTTGGGCTCCTCTTCTTCATCTTTGTGGTCTATATCTTTATAGAATGGACTGTGTTGTTGTTGCTTGATATTGGCCTTATGTTGTGAGCTGAAAAATGCTTAAATGGATTTGCCCAAGCAATGAGATCGGTTATAATCCCTTGTTTTAGTGGAACTTAAACAATTTTTTATTTGACATGAACATATTAGACCATGTGACTTGAAATCGAACAATGGGACATGCCGTATATGACTTGCATACTTGAACTAGCATACATCCTTGAATCAGATGTTTACCACTTCAGACTTGAATAGATTAGCATATTCGTACTTGTACTGATTGTAACATGTGCCCTGAATGAACTTGAATATGAATGTTAGATTCCTATATGCCGATAGCCGATCATTGAGTTAAAACGTAACTGTTTCGTGTAACAATCAGTGTGAATCAAATTGGGACGGTCAATAATGATGGTCACTCCGGTCAAATCCCAGAGTCTTGTCATGAGCTATTGAGTCTGATAGTGATGGGTTCTAGATGCTTTTAGCAATTATCTACGATGGTTGAAGATCAATCTTAAAGGAGCGCGTCGAATCAAATGTCGAGTAAGGTTCAGCCTCGTGTTGCACGCAGCTGCATAGTTGGCTCTTGCTTTGAGTTTATATCTACTTGTGTACTTTAGTAACATGCTTTTCATTCACTGTATTCGCGATATGTTGCTCTTCGTTCAGGTTGGAGTGATGGTTAGTTGCCTATGAGCTTGGGCATCGATTCAATGTTCCATCTCTAGGCATCCTGTCGGTCATAGCCTCGAGTCATTGTAAACACTAGGTATGAGTCACAGTATTGGGCTATCGCAGTCAACTTTTGGATGATTACACTTCTACCCTCGGTCTTGGGTTGATAAATGTACTGCATGGACAATCGTGTTTCGTCCTAGTCATGTTTATACTCCCACCTAAGCTCCAAAGACTTAGAGTTAATCGATGAATGGTCGGTTTACATTTATCTTGTTTCTTGCTTGTGCCCCCAAGTCTTGGGCATATGTTGATAAGTAGGAAGGCAAGTCTACTTTAGCTTTATACTCTTTCCCATTGATTGCGGGATCGGGTTAGTTGATGGAGGCTGAGTCTCACCTATTCTAGATTGTATTCCCGTTTTTCCTTCTAGGGGGAATACTTCGATGCTCCATCAGATTTCGGGCATGATTTGGGTATTGGACGGTCAATCACGTCCACTTTCGGCGCAAATGTCGCCATACTTTGGGTGAGGACCTGAAGAATATATGGTCAAGTCACATCCAATCAGTGACCGATGCTCTCCCAGTCGGACCAAGGGCAAGGATCAGTGTATGGACGGTCGAACCACGTTCATTTTGAACTGCTCTTCTAGCCAAATCATGGTCAGAGCTAGCGAATGAACGGTCACGTTGCATTCATTCAGACCTGGACGGTCAGTCACGTCCATTTTGATTCACATTCTCCCATCAGATCTAGCGATAGAGTTGGCTCATGTGTAGTCGGGTCATGCTTATCCAGTTTCATACTCCTCTTGACGTATCTAAGGAGCATACTGGAGAATTAATGATAAAGTAACACTCATTCGTGTTTATTCTCCTACCCTTACTCTTGTGATCGAAGTTTTTCGGAGGACGTTCGGGTCACATCATTTATGGTTGGTGCAGATCGATATTGACCCTCAATCCGATGGTATGATATAGTCGATCACCCGTTACTTTGGATGTTGTTCTGATTGGTTTTGTATTAAGGCCTCCCTGCAGTCATTGCCTTAAGTCGTAAAGAATCACCAAGCCAGAGCTATAGTGAGTTGTCATATTCAGTTTACAGTAGTTTGTACTCCTGCCTCCAGTCTTGGGTTAGTGGAGTTAGTTCGTGGATGGTCGAATTCCATCTATAGTGAGTTTATACTCATCCTGTCGAGTTCAGGTTGGATTTTATGGAATAGTGAGTGGTCGAACCACACTCATCTATTTGTTTGTACTCATATCCGCACTCTGGGGATAAGAGTTTATGGATGGTTGGTCGAATCACACCCAATTTGTGTTTATGCTCTAGTCCACACTCTGGGGACTTAGAGTTATTCCAAAAAATGATCGAACCACATTTTCCTTAGTCATTTCTTGTGCCCCCAAGTTAGGGACGGAAGTCGAAGAGTGGTCAGTCTTATCACGTTCAATCTCACTTAGAGTTCTTCACGTTGAATCGTGGGAAGGTGCTGATTAGCAGATAGTCAAGTCACATCCATTCTATGTTTTATACTCGGCCTATCAGTTTATAGGGGAGAGTTAATGGATGAACGGTCGAACAACGTCCATTTTCCACCTATGCTCTTATCCGCGCTTCGGGGACCAGAGCATGTTGATGGACGGTCAGTCACACCCATTTGGTGTTTATACTCCAATCCACACTGAGAGACGAGCATTATTCGATGGGTGGTCAGCCACACCCGCTTGATGTTTATACTCTAGTCCATGCTCTGGGTACCAGAGTTGGTCAATGAATGGTCGAACCGCATCCATTTTTTTGTGTTTGTACTCTGGTCCTTGCTCCGAGGACCAGAGTTTTATGATGGATGGTCAGTCACACCCGTTTTTGATTTACACTCCACCTGTCAGGTCAAGGTAAGAGTTGTCAAATGACCAATCAAGTCATGTTCGGTCATGGGAAGGAATTTTGCGCCTAGTGTCGAGGAAAAAAGTTGGCAAGTGGATGGTTGATTCACGTCTACGTGGTGATTAAGAGATGGATGGTAGGACCACATCCATGGTCCATGCTTGGGTTGGGAAATCAGGTCTTGTCCAATTTGATTCATACTCCTCTCGGCAAGTCAAGGGAGAGAGTTGCTTGGTGGACGGTCAAGTCACATCCAACTCACGTTGCAGTCGTGTCCTCGTGTTGAAGGCGGTAGTTGATGAGTAGACGGTTAATCACGCCTACTTTAAGTCGAGCTCCCATACTGCATCCTGTGTCCAGGGCAGTAGTTAATGAGTGGATGGTCGAATCATGTCCACTTTAGTTGAACCTCGGTCTTGCTGAGCTTCGGGAGAGGCATAAGTATTTTGGCGAAGTTCAAGTATGAGCGGCAGAATGGATGGTCGGGTTGCATCCACTCCAAGTGTTTCTTCGGTCTTCAAGTCAAGCACGGAGGTTGATGAGTGGACGGTCAGTCGTGTCCACTTTGTATTGGACTCTGACCTTGTCGGGCTCTGAGTAAGACATAGATGTTCTGTCATAATTAAAGCACGAAGTAGGAAATGGATGGTCAAGTGACACCCACTTTCCATGTCGAGTCCTTGCCCCCAAGTTCGGAGAATATGGTAGCTGATGAGCGGTTGAATCATACTCGTCTTGATGATCCTCCAAGGTCAGATCATGGTCCGTGGAGGTTAGCTGGCACCTAACTCTAAGTACTTGGTCACCTACATCGTTTGGAAGTAGTTTAGTTTAAGTTGGTCATAGTTCACAACATAATTGAAATTGAAATAAATCTTATTGATAAGTAAAGCAGCATCATATGCTCGCTATTCCACTTTTCCCTAGCCCTTCTCGGTTGGAAGTCGACCACAGGTGGTCCAAATGAAAATCAGAGTTCTTTATTGACCAGATGTTCCCTGCCCGCCATTCTGTGGGGCTGCACATATTGTTGAAACTTTCCTTTCCGGATCAACTTTCCAATCACATCTCGGAGGTGTCTGCAATCGCCGGTGTTATGACTTTGTGTATCTTGAAATATACAACATTTTCCGGATTTCTTCTAGGTTTCGGTGGACTTTCTCGAGGCTGGTTTCCAATACTACTCCAAATCGTGAGTCTCTAAGTAGATGTTATCAATTAAATCGTTCAAAGGAGTATATGAGTCAAATTTTGGGAATCTAGGTCATCTCCTAGAATCTGAGTCCTCATCTAAGGCCTCAATGCTGACCTCGCTTTGAATTCTTTTAGCCAACGGGCCTACATTATTCTTTCTCCTAGTCTGCTCTACCTCCTCCTTGTTTAGGTTATGGTTCACTTTGTAATAGAAACTATCCAAGGTCATAGGAGGCTCTCCAGCTTACCAGTCGCCAAAGTTTGTCTTGGGGCCGATTCCCCTTATCAACACCATCAGTATGATATTCTCGTTGGGATTGCTCATTTTAGTTATGACGACATTGAATCTCTTAAGAAGTTTTTGAGCAGCTTGCCTGGTGCTTGGAATAAATTGGATAATGACATCACATCCTTGGGGTGAGTCGCATGCATCCTGAATTGGTTGACAAACTTCTAATCCGGTTAATCGAATGAGGAGATGGACCTGGGTGGTAATTGCATGAACTGCATGATCGTTATTCCTTCGAGGAATATGGGGAAACATTTGCATTCGATGGCATCCGTCGCTCTAGCGGGATCCATGTGCCACTCGTACTTTGCAAGATGTTACCGAGGATCTATATTCACAAAATACGCTAGCATGGTCGGCACATTGAATCTCCTCGGATATTCTACACGCTGAACGGCTTCGATGAATAGATTTCAATTGGGGGAGATGCTTCAATTGTCATCAGTTCGGTTTGTTTTCAAGTTGCGGTTGCTTGTGAATGTTGTATGCATAATTGTACAATGTTTGATGGTTGAAAACGCCGATCGAATGGCGAATAGGATTGGATGGGGACGCAGATCGGTGGTGATCCCCAAACATTCACCCAAATGGGTTGCGATCCATATAAGATAGTAAGGAAGGTCTGTTAAGGTTGCACACAAGGTTTTAAGTCATTTGGAGTTCGTAGGCCCAAGTTATGACCAAAACAAGATGGACTAGTATTGACGGATTGGTGATGATTTACTTGTAGTCCGACCCGAGACAATTTACTGTTTGCTTGAAGTCAGCCCTTAGTTCACTTGGAGTCGCTGAATTTGAAGTGCTGCGTTGGTGACGAACGGTGCTTGGAGTCATATTGGTGTTTTCTTGAAGAAAATCTTGGTTTTACCCGAGTTTGACATTGGGCCAGAATTTCCTGGGTTTGCTTCGGGTCGAATGGGTGATTACCAGAGTTCGACTTCGGGTAAGCCTTGAAAAGAGTTATTCGACAAACGTTTTAACGATTTTTGATGGCTTTTGACGACTACCACTCGTGACTCAACAATGGAGGTTCCATAATGGTAAGTGGTGACTTTGATGATGGATAGCATATTTTGAGATGGCATAATAAGCGGCGTAGGTCGGTCGTCACACAATTCATCGTACCATGGCTGCCAAATCAAGCGTTCGGAAGTTGGTCAACTGAGAGCGGTCCTAATCTACCCTGGATGTCTGATCCGGTAATCGATCCCAATTCATGTCATATCACCTTGGTTCTCTAGCCTTTGGGAGTACCGTTTGAGTAGCAGTTCCTTGTCCATTCCTTGGCTGCAGTTCAGCAGCTGCCGCTTGATCCCTTATGCCTCAGTCAGTCACAGGACGTAAGGGAAGTGGACGGAATGCACCGTCTTTAAGTTGAGTTCCAGAATAGCAGGATCCTCTTTTTTCATTTTTTTGGGTTTTTTCAATGAACCGATCCTTTCCTTCTTCACATTTTATTTAGTTGTTGATCCCCTATTACCGATCGTTATTGGCTTAGGGGCCGGTCGTTGAATGGGTATAGGGATCAGTTGTAGTGAGCGGAGGGTTCAGAGTGAACATGCAACGGATGGATCAGTCATTCATAGGATCGGTGTTGATAGGTGTGGAGGGATCAACCACGAAGGGATCGGTCGTGAAGGGATCGACATGAAGGGATCGGCCATGAAGGGATCGACCATTTTGGCTTTGAGAGAGGGGTCAGCCATTTTGGCTATAAGAGAGGGATCGACCATTTTGGCTTTAATAGAGGGATTGGCCATTTTGGCTTTGACAGAGGGATCGGCCATTTTGGCTTCGCTAACTTGAGTGCAAACTTCAACATCTGGTCTTAAGAACTTCCATACATGAGTGAATCTGATCCCTTGCAAATGGACATGAACACCTGAACAACTCCAAACAAAAACACTAGCATAGTCATTTCCTTCAACTCCGTGGAAAGTTGATTTAATTCGTCTAACCATGACTATCAGATTCCTTTAGATTTCCTTCAAATCTAAGTAGAATAGAAAGTTTGTCGTTAGAAAACTGGATCTATCTCGCGAATATGGGAATCTACAAGTAGATGATGAGATCCAATCAAGCGAAGAATTCAATTCTCGGTGAAAGCACGAAAATGTTTGCACCAAAAATGGTGACAAACACCCAATGGAGTTTGTGTAGAGAAATAAATGAAGAATATTAAATGTAAACAAAGTGAATATAGCAATAAAGCAATAAGAAATAAGCAAATAACAGAGACACGGCGATTTATAGTGGTTCGGCGTTGATTGCCTATGTCCACTCTAAAGAGATAGCTTTATTAATCACTTTGTAAACTAAGTGCAATTAATAGGGATCAGATGGAGTACAGAGTAACAAGCAGCCTCCAAAGTCTCAAAAATGAACAATCAAGCATGTATTTATAGAGGAAGATGGTGAAATATCTCCCTGAAAATTCGGTAGAAGGATCTTCAAAATCATATGGGCCCACATGAGGGATCGCATGGCCAAAATCCTAAGAAATAGGGATCGGGGCCGATCCCTATTTTTGAGGAGCTTGGGGGTGTGATCCCTTTGCGAGCTTCTCCATGTTGTATTATGCTTAGCCTCCAAGTTTCATGTCAATTGGATTAGTAGAACTCGAGTTATTGATCAATTTTTGTTGCAACGTGTGATGTTGGCTGATTTAGGCTGATCCCTCTTACTTCTTCATCTTGAGGTAGGATCCCTAGGGTGAACTCTCTAGGGTCCCCTCATCTTGTTCTCAAAGTTTCATATGCATTGGACTTTTGAATCTTGAGATATCGATTGTTTTTTTTGCACTAGTTTGGCTGAAGTAGACCGATCCCTTTTATACGATCCCTTTTGTATGAAGTCTTATTGTATGATCTCTTTTGTACGATCCCTTTCTTAGGTGAAGTAATTTGCCCATAACTTGAGCATACAAACTCCAAATGACTTGAGATTTGAAATGTAGCCTCGTGGGGCCTTCCTTGTCACTCTATATCGATCTCACCTAGTTTGGGGAAAAAATTGAGGATATGTACCGATCCCTAAGGGGAAGGGATAAGCACTGATCTCCTACCTGGGGGAGATACTAATCCATACTTATGATATTCTGGAGAGTCTATCTCTTGGTCTCAGTTGATCGTCGCTTCATATCATTGCTTGCACTTGATTTCTGAACCTCACAATCATCGCTCTGGGCTACTGGCCTTGATGATAATCGAGTCTACCTTGTCTAGTTAGTTCGGATATACTCAAGGTCAAAATGCCAGATAACAATAACCAAACCACTTTATACGAAAATCCAGTGATATTATAATAATGTCTAGGGTTTAAAATAAATATATAACATATCTATAATGGTTACCCATAATTACATTCAATAGTACTAGCTTCTACAACTAAAACTGTAAGGCATGTATTGGAACATGGATTCCATACAACGAGAAGGCACTGGGGTAACACATACTGCATTACATCTCTAGATAAAATGTACAAGGTCACAAGCCTTGTGACCTCCTACTAACACAGAACCGACCTACCCCTTCTTGGATAGTACCGAATATGACATCACCCATGTTGCTTTCCAACCTTTCCGGTGAGCTCGCAGCATACATAAATCCATAGATAGCGATCTAGAAAGGTGATGACCATACCCTAATGGGTGCGGCTCACATAGCCATACCGCATCTCCCTCAATTTTAGTCATTACTTGGTTGTGAGACCAGGATTACCTTTTCCTCTTAGAAAATTCCTTTTTGAATGCTAACGCTGCCCTATAGGAAACAATGCAATGCCAACATTCATCCATACAAGTTGTTCAGGATATGAACAAACCGGAGGCACTAATCCTACTACATTCTTTTGGAATCACCCTCAGGATTAGTAGCAAGTAGCCCTTGCACTTCAAAGAACTCTGTCTTTGATATCCATCATCTTTAAGACGTCTCTAATTTGAACGCTTATGCCGGTTTAAAGTGGTTTTCAGATAACTCATGCTTATCCGATCCTGACCTCTCCGAACCAACAATCGATAATTTAAGGTTGACTCAATCCCGGTTCTTTCAGAGGTAAGTAGATGATATAAGAGTCCCAAGGAGATCTCGAATATCTGCCCTTAAAGCGATAGATGAATCACCAGAATGAGTTCTTTCAAGGGAATCTCAATCTGTATGAAATCGTGAAGCTTTCATATACTTCCTTAGTCAAAATAGGTCAAGTTATCGGTATTGGACAAACCACTATTTGGTGTATGTATATAGTTTGCATATGGAAAATAAGATCATGTACTTATCACCACTTTTCGATTTCAATCCCATATTATCCCTAGATTAATAATGAAGTCGGACAAGTTAGAGTATTATCCTTGCCTCGACGTACATTCTTAAACTCTCATAGATAGAAATGGGCTACCATACCTTGAATTTAGGGTCAAGTATAAGATGAAGTACCTTCCATATACTTATTTAATCATGATCTATTTATATAAATTAGGGTGCGTTTGGCATACATCCCTCATATAGTTTGCAAATACACAAAACTTTCCTCCATTTTTTAGATAAGTTTCTGGTCCATGTTTTTAAAATCAGACCATCTAAAAGACAAAAGTACCCTTCCGTTGTAATTTCTCTCTACACTTCATCGTTCCTGCGAAAATGAAATCGGTAAACAAAATCAAATCATAATGTAGTGAATAAACTGAAATCAAGGTGACTAGAAGATTGATTTAGAAGGAAAACGAAACCAAATACTCATTTTAATTAATCGAGAAGAATCTGAAATCAAATAATGGAAAGTATAATCAATTAGAACATCAAAATCAAACAGTAAAATTGAAATAGCAAAAGAAAACAATAATTTATATGAAAACAAATTCATTATTCACAAAATTAAAAAATTATAATATATCAGCAACAATTTAAGAATATTTGCAGATAAAACTGCAAATATTAATAATATTTGGAGTTTTTTCTGCAAATATTCTTAATATTTGCAATTTTAGTTGCAAATACATAGAAAATTTGCAGTAAAAAATTTGATTACTTGATAAAACACTCTTACAGCTCTAACATATATTATTACATGTTTTATTGCAAAAATTGTACATATTTGCAGTATTGTAAGCAAAAATACACAATATTTGCTGATTTTTATGCAGTTATTCAGGATAATTGCAGCAATATCCGCAAATATTCATAATAATGGCATAAGAAAGTAAAAATGATGAATACTTGCTAAAAACACTTGCAGCTTCAACATATATTATTATATTTTTTTTGCAAAAATACTGAACATATTTGCAGTATTATAAACAAATATTCTTTAATTTTGCAGATTTTTCTGCAATTATTAAGAATAATTGCAGCCATAACTGCAATTATTCATAAAATTTGCAAAAGAAAATAAAAATATTCATAATATTTGCATTGGATTTTTTAATGCAAAAATTGACACTATTTGAAGTTTTTTATGCAAGTATTCTCAGTATTTGCATATTTTTTGGCAAATATTGAGAATACATGCAGAAATATTGCAAATATTGGAATATTTACAGATTTTTATGCATGTATTTTCACTAATTGCAGTTTCTAATGCACATATTTACAAGTATTCTCAGTAAATGCAGTTTATGCATGTATTCTTAATTATGAAAATAAAATTCATCTTCCTAATGTAATATATTGAAATTAACAATTGCAGAGAAAAATTCCTACAGAAATGCATATTTATATACAAAAATTTCCAATATTTGCTGACTTTTCTGTAATTGTTCTGTTTTCACCAATGTCTGTAAATATTCTTAAAAATTGCAGATTTTTCAACAGTTATTTTCTATTGTTATTCACAATATTTGCACCAACTTCTGCGATTATTGAGAATAATTGCAGATTTTTCAGATATACATGCAAATTATTCAAAAGAATTGCAAACATACATGCAATTATACATAATAATTGCATACATCTCTGCAATTATTTTGAATAATTGAATACAAAGATGAATACAAATGATTTTAAGGGAATAATTGCTGATTTTTCAGCAAGTATATATTATGAATATTTGCTAAATTTTAAGTGAATAATTGCAGAGGAAAATTCCTAAATAAATGCATATTTATATGCAAATATTCCCAATATTTGCATCAATGTCTGAAAATAATCTTAAAAATTGATGATTTTCCCGTAACTATTAACAATATTTGCAGGAAAAAACTGTATGAACGTTGTTCTAGGTTAATATTTGCAGTATTTATGCACATAACTTCAAATATTAAACTGCAACCATTTCTCATTATCATTAATGAATTTAAACAACAACAACAATCCATAAAAAATAAAAAACAATTCATATTTTTGTAAAAAAGATTGATTCGTCTTCAAATAGTTGTAGTTTTTCATTGAAATTGAGAAATAAACACTTGTCTGAAGAAAACTCAGCTCGGCTTTCAATTTGATCAGAAGAAACTGAGGAAGAATAAGAACCTAGGCTCCACTTTGAAACGCAGGGGTAATTTAGGGGAAAAATAGGCAGAAAACAAAAACAGGGACGTAGAAAGTATGTTTTTTTACAAGGATCCGCTTTGAATTAAGTTTGGTTTTAGGGATGCATGCCTAATATTCACTATAAATTAACCCGGTAACGGCCTGCCTTTTTGGACGTTTTAAGCAGACACACATGTCGGACTAAAACCATTCAAAAGGGCAGATTATTATGGGGTAAATAAGAAAAAGAGAAAGAATTAAAACAAATACAGAATCTTGCAGCGGAATGACAAAATATAATAATCAAATAACAGTTCATGAAGCTGTTTTATAAATACATTTGATTATTCTTTACAACACAAATATCAGAGTTACATAAACAGGAATAAATAAATAAATGCACCAGGACAACATGATGAAGTGGAATACATATCATAAATAATAATAGTACAAATCTTCGTCTTCGTCCTCTAGAAATAAGGCCTTCAACCCTGAAATGCTCAGGCTGACCCGAGCGAATTGAAAAAACAAAACACTCGAGTCAGAACTAAAAGATCTTATGTAAGTTAAATCAACGGTAAATATGAGTGCGACGGCGTCAAAGATGTTTACGGGGTTTGACATCTCCTATCTAGTGTCTAATGTGAGTGCAATAACTTAAGAGATGTTCGGGATTCACATCTCCTAAGGATCCATTAAACTATCTACTATGTAGTGCAATACGCTATTATAATATGTCTACAGTATAGTAAAAGTATTAAAATAGCGTTAAGGCATTACCCATATCCCCCTTAACACATTTTATATATTCCCATAGTCTATACAGTACCGTACGCTCCTCCGTAAACTGGAGGTTTACCCAGAGGGCACTCCATAGGTATGGTACAAAACAAACTCGTAGATGGCGCGCTAGGGCATGTGAACACGGCACTCGAGGCAATGCCAAGGTAGATATACCAATTGCGGATCCGGACTGGTGGTAACACATAGCAGCTACTACCGCCCACCTCGGAACACACTCCCAAATCAAAATCAAGGGGTGGCCACCAAATCATCACAAAGTCAAAATATGGTATCGAAGAAATGTGTCCGATTGGAGGAATGACCTTACTTGGCCCGACATGGCTCCTGTTTTAGTCACATCTAAGCTGACTTACGGGAGTCAGGGTCACGTCATACCTTATACAGAAATAGTTTGCCAAACCATCCTACTTCATTTCTGGAATCTCCACCACGTACACAGTTGTTAAAGTGGTTTTCGGTATTGGCAGAGAGTATGACAATATCCAATCCCGGTCTCTTTAACAACCAAACGCTTACTTCACACCGGATGGTTCTTTTACATTTCAAGAAGGTAAATTCACAATTTATATCAAAATATCTTATTCGATTTCAAATCATATCTCTTTCAAAATCATATTCACTTTCAAACTATATTCACTTTAAAAAACCTGTATTTACTTCCAAAACCATATTCACTTTTGAATTTATCAATGAGATAGATTTATTAAATTCTAGTTCCAAAATCACCGTATTTACTCAAATATGTCATTTCATAAAAATGTATCATTTTCAAATTCCAACTTAAGTTGTATCACTTCAAGGATTTAAATATAAATACTTCAACTTTACACAGTCTGAAATTTTGGAAAATAGTTTAGGTAATTATAAATAGTTTATATAGTTTTAAAATAGTCTAAATAGTAAAAATAGATTTAAATTTGATTTAATTAGATTTTTAAAATGATCTACATAGATTCAAAATAAATTAAATAGATCTAAATGATATTAAATATATTTAAAATAGATTAAATAGATTTAAATTATATTAAATGGATTTAAAATAGATTAAATAAATTTAATTAGTTTAAATTAGGTAAAATAAGTTAAATTGGATAAAATAGGTTATAATAGATTAATATAATTTAAAAATATTTTTAAATTGATTAGAATAGTTTAAATTGATTTAAAATAGATTTCAAAGTTATATCAAAACATTTCAATAACTCAATTTCAATAAATTCATTTATATTTGACACTTTAACTTTGAAATTTCAATTTAAAATCCTTTGAACAATTTATTAAATCAATTCCAATTTCAGCTTTAACACTTGGATTACCGAAAATAATTTAGTTTATATAAATCAATTTCCACTTCAAACTACTAGTAAACTGAATTTAAAATTTTAAAGATTCATAAATCATTTAATTTAACCAATCTGGTGTCCGTATATAATTTTCTACCCTAGGGTCAAGTGATACGGATATTTATCATTTCAATCCGCAATATAAAATTTTACGGTTATATACCATTTCAAACAGCAATCCCGAATTAAATAAAATCCATAAAATCGCTTTGGTCTTTCATTTCAACCCATAACAATTTTTTCCTAGTTTATAGATCGTTCGGGTATGTATCATTTCAATCCATAGGGAACTTGTAGAGTGATATGATATATAAATTAAACATAACATCCAATCATCCAGTATCAACAATCAAACATCCATCATAATCATCATTCACTTCAACCAATAAATATAAACAATTAACTAATTATCAATAATAGGTATTTAACTAGCAGTTTAAATTCAATAATAAATTAAATGGCTATTTAATTCAAAATAAATTCAAATTAACTGAAATGACGATTTAAATATACCAAACAGCAATAAATAAATTCCAAATCATATCACAAATTTAATTTAACTAACATAAGAAATTTTAGAAGTCGTGAGTGGGTTAAAACACTCACCTTTGAATTTAAATCGAATTAAAATCCAATTTAACCCCAAAATTTGAATGGTCTCAGAATTCGTCCAAACCTGCGTTAAAATGTCTAGAATTTCGATACGTTCCTAGCTGATCAAACCGCGTGAGAAACGCACCTCGTATGTGAAAGTTACGATGATTATAAGTTAAACTATTTAAAATTAAAATCAATAAAATAAAAATATCATACCCCTATACCATGAAACGTCACGCACCGTACTGCTCGCATGAACCCTAAGAGATATGCGCTCGACGTATAGATGCCCCCACCTCATGCTCAAAACGCCTCGCCGCATGCGCCGACCGTAGGCCACGACCCCCTGCCACCACCGCAGTACAACGCGCCTGCTCACCAGACGCCGCCCGACCCCCTGCCGACATCAGAAACGCCGGCCGCCGCCATGGGTTCCAAACCCTAATTGAATTGTTCCCGTCGATCTAGCAACTGAAACGACAGACGAGCCATGCCAATGGACAGCGCGCGACACTCTCCACACGATGGTGTCATCGATTTGACGATCCGTCGCTGTTGATCGACGCGCGATGAACGGCCGAGAATTGATCATCAATTTCTGGCCACACAGAAATCCAAATTGAAAAATAGATTGCAGATTTGACTTGCGCTCGTGGAGAGCTTCAAATCGATATATAATATGATATAGTTTGAGGAGTTTAAATTTTCGATTTGATTTTGATTTGCAATTGAATTTGGAATCGGGAGTTGGTTTTGGTCTGTCTGCCATTGAAAAGAGAGAAGCATATAGAATTGTACGTACAAAATAATGGAAATAAGAAATAGCTAGGGTTTATAACAGGCTATTTATAGGCAGATTAGAAATAGAAATGAATGGGCTAGATCGATTTGAAAGTTGAACGATAAACGACCCGAAAGGACCGTTTCATTCCCGAAACGGAAATGGCTCATCCCATATATCAAAATAGATGTTTTCGATAATTTTAAACTCAATGGAACAGGTTTCAAGTCCTAATCCATCGTATGAAGAAGTTAGCACAAAATCAGCTTATTTCAATTAAATTGATTTCAATTAAATTGATTTCTAGGTGTTTTGAGCCCGTACGATCAAACGACAAGTCTGATCGCTACGAAACTTGAAACTTTACAATAATTCACCGTTACGGATCCGATGAAGCTGATTTCGTCGAAATCCGAGACAATGGCCAAAATGGCTATTTTTACATTAATTAAATAAATTGATATTAAATTAATTAAATCACCTTCTCAATTCAAATTTAATAATTTTCAATTTCCATCACTTTAGATTACTTAGTAATTTATAATTCTTTAAAACAAATTTCTATGTCAATTTAATTTTGAACATTGCACAATTTACAGTGTTTAATTTCAATTTCAATAAATTCAGTAATTATGAATTAAATTTCCAAATCCATTGATTTGACTTTTCATCCTATTATAAAATCAATTGTTACCTTATGGATATAATTATCATGGTTTATATCTTATTACACTATTATTCTCTAATTTCATCTTGATTTACATTAACGTAATATTTAATTACATTTAATTGAAATAAATCCTATTATTATAATTTAAATTCCAAAAATTTAATTAACTTGATTTCAAAGCTTTCTATTCAATCCTTGATTGTTCTATGCATCCATTTAACATTGGTTTCTATCTAATTACATTAATATTCCACGGTCATTATCTTAATCCATTTTAACGCTATATTTAATTACATTCATTGCAATTGATTTCCAATTAAATTTAACTGACTAAATAAATAGGTAACATATAATAATTGTTACCGTTAACTTTTAATCGCACTTATAAGTTTATTATTTACAAACAAATGTTACAATTTTTTACATAACACTAATTTTATTCAATTTCCATTTATTATATACTAGTTCCTTAATTTATACAACATTCACATTTTTTTACTTATATCTAGATTATAACCAAGTATAACATTTAAATTATTTCAATTGATTGGACTATCGTTAAAATATTTAATAATTAGCTTAAATTTACATTATTACATTTCACTCTAGTTATTATCTTCTCTCACATTAATGTAACATTTATTTACATTTATTCGTAATTGATTAATTAAATGGGTACGTAACAAATACCAATTGTCACCATTTCTACATTTAATAACATTTGTATGTTTATTATTTACCACCAATTGTTACAACAACTTATACAACTTTACAATTATCAATTAAAATTAATTTCACCTTATTTCATAAATTTACACCTTTTACGTTATCAATTTCCCTTTAAATCCAATGATCAATTTATACACACATCATCAATATAATAAATTTTCCATCCATAACTAATTATAACTTTTTAATTATATCTATTAATTAGAATTACATTCAAAGCAATTGTGACTTACCTTAAATTAATGCTGTTACCTTTAAATCCAATTACATTCTTATTATTTAATCACAAAATTTCATTTCTTCCAACATTAAATCACAAAACTTTATTAAATTTACAATTTTTAATTATCGAAAAATTACGGGTCTTTACACTCTCCCCCACTCAAAACTTTTCGTCCTCAAAAAGGAAAAAGAAGGAAAAAGAAGGAATCAAGAAATCTATATATCTTATCCAAAGTATTAAATTTATAATAACTAATTTACAAAATTAAATAATTTAAATAAAATATATCAATTTATAAACAAATAAATCCTTTATATTCAAGTTAACAAAAGTTTGGAAAACATTTCACAAAATGTTTCTAAGTCCAAAATTCACGGAAAATTTCGGCAGAGTCTCCTTTGTACGGAGAGGTCTGGGAGAAATGATAATATCAATAATTACAATATATATCATATTTTTCAAACTAATATATCCCAAACCACGAGAAAACAATATAATATCGCTAGAAAACTGTAATCCGAGAACGTACCTATTTGTCGGGCAAATAACGCTTATTTTTATGAAACTAAAAGCAGTAGCTATTGCTTCTGTAACCTGTATTTCACTTATATAATCCAAAAGAGTTAATAATTATATAAAAGAGAAATATTTTAAATTGTTTTCAACTAATAACAAAACAAATCAATACAACATAACAATATTCATTTGCAAACAAAAGCATACAGTCAGCACATGCAATCAAAGTAATTAACCATTCATCCATATCAAGCAAAACAAATGGTTTGTTCAGGTTTTGGCACTTTTAATCGCATAGAATGACAACTAAACTACTAAGTATATTATCTAATCGACAGTCTTAGATAAAACTCAATAGATTATTCATACATCCCAAACAATTTAAAGTATCACCTCCCAAACATCTATAAGTCAAAACAAACAATGATATCCAAGTATTATTTAAGTTACTCTTATAAATTTTCTTTCACAACATTTATTGTTCTTAATTCTCATTCATATCATGATTATTTTCTTTAATTTACATTTATTTCTTACAAAAATTCAACTTCCATTCCATCATATAATACTTAATTCCATTTATTTACATTCATTTGTTTACATGTGTTATTTAAATTTTTCTTACATATGTTACACATACACAATTATTTAAACATATGTAAATCAATTTTTAAAGTACTATATAGGTTTCTTTGTAAATAAATTCACATTCATTCACTCAATACTTATTTTCATTTACTTTCATTCATTACTTACAAAATTCATTCATTTTTTCATTTATTCACATAATGACAATTTCTTTTTATTACTTTACATTCATTTCTTACATAAGTCATTTCCATTCAATTGTTTATAATAACCAATGAATTCATTATTCAAGTATTACATACATTTTATTGCGGTTTAGTTAACATTTATCAATTTATATACTTGATTTCCATTAGATATTAATATTCATTAGTGCATAAGTTCATACTTAAGTTTCTTACTTTTTAATTCACATTCATTTCCTTATATAGTGTCATTGACTATTGAATCCATTTTCTAAATCATTTCAACTTCCCTGAAGTTATAACCATTTAATTTAATATAGTATTCATTTTATTATTTACTTTAATTATCAATAGCTACAAACATTAACTAAAGTTCATAATCCTTTACTTACAGTACTCATTTTTTTATTACATTTAATTAGTAGTATTTCAATTTTAACTTAAGTTTATAACACTATAATATCAAATTTCTTATTTATAAAGGAAATTCCATTGGACATTTTCACCACTTAAGTTTTACTTGTATAATATCCTATTACATATCCTATTCAACTTTACAACTTTTAATAATTTGGTAAGTTATATATATATATATATATGTGTGTGTGTGTGTGTGTGTGTGTGTGTGTCTTTTAGAATGCGATAGAAAGTTACACAAGTTATTATATTTATTAACAGAATGTTCAATAGTTACATTTTCTAATTTTCATTTCCATTTTTTTTTACAGTTTAAAAATTTTCAATTTCTTATTTTTTCATTTTAACATCAAATTCTTATTTTCATTTTAGAAGTTTCCAATTATTAATATAGTCAAGATTCCATCCATTATAAAAATTTCAATTTCTAATTTATAGAAACTTAAGAACTAAACAACCAGGTTTCATTTCAATTATTTTAAAATAATATATATATCCATAACTTATATATACATATATCAAATCATATTTAGAAATTAGAATTTAAATTTGTTTATCAAAAAAAATGTGCAGTAAAATTACTACAACGGTCTTCCCACTTTGAAACTCGAAAATGAACGTCGATCATGCGTGCACTCATCACCGAAATTATTTTCCATTGACTAAGAGGGGAGTACAGAACTTATTTCCTAAAAAAATCCTTTTAAAAACATTTCTTTCAAACCATTTCGAAATACTTATATCAGAAAATACTTCCAAATAATATTAATATTATATTCCAAAATCTTTCGAAAGAAATTTTCAAAATCCTAGAACTTAAGTTCTAAAATTTCCAATTTATATTTATTTTATTTGTAAATCTTAATTTTCAATCAGTATTTATAAAATTTCCCTACCTAACAACCAACATATTACATACAACTATATCATTTATAAAGTTTATTGTTTTATATACAAAATATATATAATAAGCAAAATTATTTCATTTACCTATATTTCAAAACAATATTGTGTCGGTCTGTCCTATTAAGGGTTTAGAAATTCCTAGCGATGTCATAGCGTCCTATGTACCGACCAGAATTTATAAATACCAAACGGAACAAATTAACACAATATAAAAACCTTTTATAACACTAACAAATACGCTCTCTCATATATATACTCAACGACTCATCATAGGGTAATACTACCCTATTTAATACGAGTCAGACCCCACAAAGCTAAGGTTATCGCTAAACCTCGCTCTGATACCAACTGTAACGACCTACCTTTTTGGATGTTTTAAGCAGACACACGTGTCGGACTAAAACCATTCAAAAGGGCAGATTGTTATGGGGTAAATAAGAAAAAGAGAAAGAATTAAACCAAATACAGAATCTTGCAGTGGAATGACAAAATATAATAATCAAATAACAGTTCATGAAGCTGTTTTATAAATACATTTGATTATTCTTTACAACACAAATATCAGAGTTACATAAACAGGAATAAATAAATAATTGCACCAGGACAACATGATGAAGTGGAATACATATCATAAATAATAATAGTACAAATCTTTGTCTTCGTCCTCCAGAAATAAGGCCTTCAACCCTGAAATGCTCAGACTGACCCGAGCGAATTGAAAAACAAAACACTCGAGTCAAAACTAAAAGATCTTATGTAAGTTAAATCAACGATAAATATGAGTGCGACGGCGTTAGAGATGTTTACTAGGACATCTCCTATCCAGTGTCTAACGTGAGTGCAATAACTTAAGAGATGTTCAGGATTCACATCTCCTAAGGATCCATTAAACAATCTACTATGTAGTACAATACGCTATTATAATATGTCTACAGTAAAGTAAAAGTATTAAAATAGCATTAAGGTGTTACCTATATCCCCTTAACACATTTTATATATTCCCATAGTCTATACAGTACCATACGCTCCTCCGTAAACTGGAGGTTTACCCAGAGGGCACTCCATAGGTATGGTACAAAAAAAACTAGTAGAAGGCACGCTAGGGCATGTGAACATGGCACTCGAGGCAATGCCAAGGTAGATATACCAATTGCAGATCCGGACTGGTGGTAACGCATAACAGCTACTACCGCCCACCTCGGAACACACTCCCAAATCAAAATCAAGGGGTGGCCACCAAATCATCACAAAGTCAAAATATGGTATCGAAGAAATGTATCCGATCGGAGGAATGACCTTAATAGGCCCAGCGTGGCTCCTGTTCTAGTCACATCTAAACTGACTCACGGGAGTCAAGGTTACGTCATACCTTATACAGAAATCGTTCGCCAAACCATCCTACTTCATTTCTGGAATCTCCACTATGTACATAGTTGTTAAAGTGGTTTTTGTTATTGGCAGAGAGTATGACAATATCTGATCCCGGTCTCTTTAACAACCAAACTTTTATTTCACACTGGATGGTTCTTTTACATTTCAAGAATGTAAATTCACAATTTATATCAAAATATCATATTCAATTTCAAATCATATCTCTTTCGAAATCATATTCACTTTCAAACCATATTCACTTTAAAAAACCTGTATTTACTTCCAAAACCATATTCACTTTTGAATTTATTGATGAGATAGATTTATTAAATTCTAGTTCCAAAATCATCGTGTTTACTCAAATATGTCATTTCATAAAAATGTATCATTTTCAAATTCCAACTTAAGTTGTATCACTTCAAGGATTTAAATATAAATACTTCAACTTTACACAGTCTAAAATTTTGGAAAATAGTTTAGGTAATTATAAATAGGTTATATAGTTTTAAAATAGTCTAAATAGTAAAAATAGTTTAAATATATTTAAATTTGATTTAATTAGATTTTTAAAATGATCTACATAGATTCAAAATAGATTAAATAGATCTAAATGATATTAAATAGATTTAAAATAGATTAAATAGATTTAAATTATATTAAATGGATTTAAAATAGATTAAATAAATTTAATTAGTTTAAATTAGGTAAAATAAGTTAAATTGGATAAAATAGGTTATAATAGATTAATATAATTTAAAAATAGTTTTAAATTGATTAGGACGGTTTAAATTGATTTAAAATAGATTTCAAAGTTATATCCAAACATTTCAATAACTCAATTTCAATAAATTCATTTATAGTTGACACTTCAACTTTGAAATTTCAATTTAAAATCCTTTGAACAATTTATTAAATCAATTCCAATTTCAGCGTTAACACTTGGATTATCGAAAATAATTCAGTTTATATAAATCAATTTCCACTTCAAAATACCAGTTTACTGAATTTAAAATTTTAAAGATTCATAAATCATTTAATTTAACCAATCTGGTGTCCGTATATAAATTTCTACCCTAGGGTCAAGTGATACGGATATTTATCATTTCAATCCGCAATATAAAATTTTACGGTTATATACCATTTCAAACAGCAATCCCGAATTAAATAAAATCCATAAAATCGCTCTGGTCTTTCATTTCAACCCATAACAATTTTTTCCTAGTTTATAGATCGTTCGGGTATGTATCATTTCAATCCATAGGGAACTTGTAGAGTGATACGATATATAAATTAAACATAACATCCAATCATCCAGTATCAATAATCAAACATCCATCATAATCATCATTCACTTTAACTAATAAATATCGACAATTAACTAATTATCAATAACAGGTATTTAACTGGCAGTTTAAATTCAATAATAAATTAAATGGCTATTTAATTCAAAATAAATTCAAATTAACTGAAATGACGATTTAAATATACCAAACAGCAATAAATAAATTCCAAATCATATCACAAATTTAATTTAACTAACATAAGAAATTTTAGAAGTCGTGAGTGGGTTAAAACACTCACCTTTGAATTTAAATCGAATTAAAATCCAATTTAAGCCCTAAATTTGAATGGTCTCAGAATTCATCTAAACTGGCGTCAAAAAATCTGGAATTTCGATACGATCCCAGTGGATCAAACCGCACGAGAAACGGGCCTCGTATGTGAAAGTTACGATGATTATAAGTTAAACTATTTAAAATTAAAATCAATAAAATAAAAATATCATACCCCTATACCCTGACATGTCACGCACCTTACTGCTCGCGTGAACCCTAAGAGATACGCACTCGACCTACAGAAGCCGCCACCTCATGCTCAAAACGCCTCGCCGCATGCGCCGACCATAGGCACGACCCCCTGCCACCACCGTAGTACCACACGCCTTCTCACCAGAGGCCCCGCGACCCCCTGCCGACTTCAGAAACACCGGCCACCGCCATGGGTTCCAAACCCTAATTGAATGGTTCCCCTCGATCTAGCCACCGAAACAATAGATGAGCCATGCCGATGGACAGCGTGCGACACTCTCCACACGATGGTATCATCGATTTGACGATCCGTCGCTGTTGATCGATGCGCGATGAACGGCCGAGAATTGATCATCAATTTCTGGCTACATAGAAATCCAAATCGAAAAACAGATTGCAGATTTGACTTACGCTCGTGGAGAGCTTCAAATCGATATATAATATGATATAGTTTGAGGAGTTTGAATTTTCGGTTTGATTTTGATTTGCAATTGAATTTGGAATTGGGAGTTGGTTTTGGTCTGTCTGCCATTGAAAAGAGAGAAGCGTATAGAATTGTACGTACAAAATAATGGAAATAAGAAATAGCTAGGGTTTATAACAGGCTATTTATAGGCGGATCAGAAATAGAAATGAATGGGCTAGATCGATTTGAAACTTGAACGATAAACGACCCGAAAGGCCCGTTTCGTTCCCGAAATGGAAATGAGTAATCCCATATATCAAAATTGATGTTTTCGATAATTTTAAACTCAATGGAATAGGTTTCAAGTCCTAATTCCATCGTATGAAGAAGTTAGCTCAAAATCAGCTTATATCAAATTGATTTCAATTAAATTGATTCATTTTTAACTTTTAATTTGGGCCGGTCTTAATTATCTTGGGCTTTAAAGTTAAATTTAGGGTTTCTATTTTTATTTAGTTGTTTTTTCTATATTTCTTTTTTAAACTTCTGTAATTTTCTAGTCATGTGACTAGGGGACGAACTACAGTGGTGTAGTTCGAGAGTTCACAACTCAGTGGCTGAGTTGTGGCAGGGTTTTGAGCGTAGAGTTAGGTTAGTCGATAGCGGGTGTCGCGATTTTACATGTGTAAGCATCCGATTACTTAATTTCTAGTAGAAGCCTTGGGGGCAGCACGTAGGCAGGGTTTTGCCGAAGCTGGGTAAATCTGTGTGTTCTATTACAGCTTTTGTTATTCTGCTATTATCTGTGCTGCTATTATTCTCCTATATCTGTGTTGCAATTATTTGAAATTATTTCCGCATTAAATTTTTATAATTATTAGTATCATCCTATTCAACCCCCCTCTAGGGTGAAATCGATCCTACAAGTGGTATCAGAGCTAGGAACAAAAGTCAACTTTTGTTTTAAAAAAAAATTGATTTTTCAAAAACAAATTTTTGTTTTATTTTTTTTTAAATGGCTTCTTTTAATAATGCTTTTGCTGAGGGTCATTCCATAATTAGACCACCAATGTTCAATGGTGAATATGCTTACTGTAAAAATAGAATGAATTTTTTTATGAAAACCATTGATGGTTGGAATATAGTTGAGACAGGATATAGGACACAAACTATAGTGGTGGATAATTAGGAAATTGAAAAACCGATGGATCAATGGACAGATCTAGAAAATAAACTATAGAATGCTAATGCTAAAGCTATGAATTCTATTATTTGTTCATTGGATCAAATTGAATTTAACCATGTCTCACATTGTCTAACTGCGCAGGAAATCTGGCACACACTTGAAGTGACTCACGAAGGAACATCTCAAGTCAAGGAATCTAACCTTGCAATGCTTAGTAGCGAATATGAAAACTTCACAATGACTAAGGATGAGAATGTCAAAGAGATGTACGGACGACTTTCTAATTTCGTATACAAATCAAACGCTCTTGGAAAACCATACACAAAATTGGAAATAGTCCGAAAAATCCTCAAAGTCCTTCCATGAAATTTCGAACCAAAAGTGACTACCATTCAAGAATCCAAAGATTTGAAACAAATCAAAGTTGAAGAACTCATTGGAAATATCACCACTTATGAGCTAGAAATAAAATTCAAGGAAGAACGAGAAGGAGGTGATACTCAAAAGAAATAAATAGCTCTAAAAGGAACAACAGAAAGTGATGATGATGATGGAGCAGCTGAGCTGGCTCTACTGATAAAGAGATTCAAAAGGTGGAATCACAAATACGGAAATCCAGCTCTAAATCAACAACTGAAAAGCAGAATAGTCAAGTACTAGACAACCCAGAAGAGCAAGAGATCATTTGCCACAAGTGCAATAAACCGGTCACATCAAGCCCGATTGTCCTCAAAATCGACTCGGCCAAGGAAAGAAATCGAAAAGGAGAAGTTTTGCCGCCACGTGGAATAAAAGTGATGACGATAATAAAAGCACTAGCAGTGAGAGTGAAAAAGCAGACATATGTCTTCGAGGTGATATTACTGATAGCGATGATGACAAGCCAAGCGAGGTATCAAAACTCACTCACTCAAAATTACTTATATATTTTCACGAAGTAAATGGCTGCTTTGAACGACTTAGGGAGAAGTACGCTAAAATTAAATCACAAAAAGATAGTTTGATAGATTTAAATAAACAGCTTGATCAATTAGCTAAAAACTATCAAACCAAGAGCCCTAAGTGTGATAAGTGTCCATCACTTGAAGAAGAGATTAAAAAATCAGAAATTAAAATTAAATCACTAGAAAACGAAATTCTAATTTTGAAAGAAAGTGAAAACACGAGGAGAGAAAATTCTATTAAAAAGTGCACTCAATTATTGAATGAAAATGAATCTCTTAAAACACAAGTCCAACAATTGTCTACAACTTTAGGAAAATTTTCCAAAGGAGAAAGATCGTTAAATATGCTATTAGGGAAACAAACTGTTAATACAGTTAGACAAGGACTTGGATATAATCAATCTGAACTTGTTAGAAGCAAAATTAATCAAGTCAAATCCGAGTGCACAATTTGTAGAAAAATTGGACACAATCACAATATTTGCTGGTATAGACCCAAACACGTGAAAACCATTCCAATTTGGGTTCCCAAAGGCACAAATGTAAAATCCCTTAAAGTCAAACAAATCTGGGTGCCAAAAGGAACAAATATAAATAGTTTTGGGTCTACACAAACATATTTTTCAAAATCTGTTGCCATTAACAATCATGGACCTATAAAAACAAATAGGTCACAAAAATCTTTTCTCGTGTAGGTGTGATGGCAGGCTAAGGAACAACAACAGTGTTACCTGGATTCTGGCTGTTCCAAGCACACGATGGGCAACAAATCAAAGTTCCTTAGCCTAGTACAAAGGTGGCAGAATCACAATGGGCAAATTATCGTAAAGGTAATATAGGTAACGGTACATCTATCTTGAACGATATATTAAATGTGAAAATCTACACCATAATCTGATTTAAATCAGCCAGTTATGTGATAAGGAAATGAATGTTGATTTTGATTTTGATTTATGCAAAATTGTTGGCCAATTATATTTTTATGTCGAGAACACTATAAGGACCTCTAGAGTCTTTGAATTATTTCATATAGATTTGTTTGGATTAATGATGGTGTTTTATTGGTTGATGATTATTCTGGATACACATGGATATATCTAACCTGACATTATATTTTGTTTGCTTGTATACACGGCTTCAGTCACATCCAAATGAATCTCATTTTAAAAAGCTGTAAAATGATTATAAGGTATTTGTTGCACATCTCACGATTTGGTCTTTGATATCCATCTGATAATTTTGAGTTAAAACGGAATTCAGATGCAGATTACACTGGTAGTCTAGTTGATAGAAAATTACTAGTAGAACGTGTTTTATGTAGATGCATCACATTTCCAAATAAAATATCTGCATAATTTTCATTTTAATTACTTTTCAATTGGCAGACATTTAAAACCCCTTTCAGAAAATAGTTTTTGTTGACTTTGATTCAGATTAGTCATTTTAGAAAATTTGATTTTATAATTATTTTTGGATTTGATCATAAATGACTACATTAACTAATGCGGCTCCCTACTGATTATCGAAAAAATAAAAAGTGATGAGTGTTGACATTAATCATATATTATAACTTGAGACGATATATATAGTAGATTTCTTTAAAAATTTAAACAAGATTTATAAAAATTTTGATTGGTAAAAAATTCCATGACCATCTCTAATTCTATCATATTTCTATAGACCATCACTCATCAAAATCCAATATAGTATGTCAATATTTGGTATTTTAAACGGGAAATATTCGCTTTCATTTTATTTTATTTTTTAGCAATAAAAACATCCAAAGTATTCACTCTCATTTAAAAGTCCTCACGATTATGCATGGGTGAATTACTTGGAATTTTTTATTATGTGCTTTCATGCTCATTTGAAAGTCCTCACGGTTATGCATGTATGGAACACATATCAAAATT
The DNA here is from genome assembly GCA_030737815.1 of Allium fistulosum. Classification (NCBI taxonomy): domain Eukaryota; kingdom Viridiplantae; phylum Streptophyta; class Magnoliopsida; order Asparagales; family Amaryllidaceae; genus Allium; species Allium fistulosum. The sequence goes on from CM060906.1 coordinate 356,744,609, forward strand.
GGTTATTAAATAGACAAGTTGATTCTAATCCCATTTAAAAGTCCTCATGGTTATGCGTGGTTAGAAGATACTTGAATTCACTTTTTTTATAAAAATTTGGAATACTACTAATCTCATTTAAAAGTCCTAACGGTTATGCATGGTTAGTAGATATTCAAATTCCTGATATAAATATACCACAACTAGACACAGCTATATGGTTTTACATCATCCCTATCATTCTAAAGTGGAATATGCGCCTAATAGAGTATTTATGATTTTTGTTTGATTTTTTATTGAAATTTAATATTTATACTCGATTGGGTATTAATGTTGTATTAATGTCTATCACTTTATCTCTATTTTTCTAACAATATTACTCTTTTGCTGATAACAAAAGGGGAGAGAAAAGTTAAGATGTTGGCAAATAAAGGTCAAATATTTTATTTTGTATTTTCTATTTGCATCTAGGTTCATTTGCATATTTTCATTTATTTTCATGCATATATGAAGGGGGAACTTTGTTGTAGAGAGGGAGCATTCAAATTGGGGGAGCAAATAGAGTTCATCAATGATCAAATACATTTAATAAATTCAAAATCATAAATATATGTTTGTTATCATCAAAAGGGGGAGATTGTTGAATATGCTAGTATACGATTTTTGTTTGATGATAATAAACATATACATATACTCATTTAAATGTATTTGTTAATATACTATTTTATTTTCACATAATTAAATAAATATTTGCTGAATAAAATAAATAACACAGAATTTAAATTCAAACAAATATTTTATTCAAACAAATATTTTATTACAATTTTGAATAGTACAAATTTGAGCTCTCACTATATATACAATTTGAAATTACAATACAATTTCGATTACATCACAAATTTCACTTTACATTGTTCACCTCACTACATATCACTCATTCACAAGTATTTTATCTTCGGTTTTGCTCCATTCTGAATCCAGCATCTGAGTTATTTGAAAAATAAACACCGACGCAGTAAAATTGAAAAAGAAATATTTTTGTAGTGTAAAATAAAATGTGTATTTTGAAAATATTATTTTCCTCGGTTATTTGGGTTATTCGTCATCATATTTATTTTGAATTCATCATACACGAACAGCTTGTGACATGCACAGTGTATCATTGTACATGCCACAAGGCCGTGCACACCGATATACGCTTGACAAAACTGCAGGGACAGGTGAGCACAAGGTCAAACCTAATCAAAAGCTAGGTTCAACTCAAGTGCAATAAAAATAGAGCCACGACATAAGCACAAGGTCAAACCCAAGCTATAAGCTGGATTCAACTCAGGTGCAACTCCAAAAATCAAGATAACAGTGGTGCACATACATACATATATATAATTCAGAACTGCTCCAGACAAAATGTACAAAATCAGGTATGATGGTCAAGGAAAACAAAGAACAGTTCAACAAGCTCAAATATACAAAAGGTGATGCCAGGAAATAGACAGTGCAACCAAGCAACAATCCTCAAAGTCCAGACATTTTTCAAAAACATGCAATGGACACTACTATTCTGGGTTGAACCAGATTAAAAGATATCAAGTAAAGGCCACACAAGCTACAGACTACAAGTGCAAAGCACCAATGGAGCAAGTCATAAACAACCAGACTCCATGAACACAATAGAGATTCACCAGATCAGTCAACATGAAGACATCATGAAAATGCAAACTGCAACAGAGGTATACAATAAACAAGTGAAAGCTCAAAGGTAGTTTCAAAAGAACAAGACCACATAAGGGCTGCAAAAAGAACATAGTAGATGCATGGAGACTCAAGTGAAACAATGCACAGCAACCATCCAGTGTAGACTCGAGTGAACAGAGGCAGAGTCACAACAAATATGCAATTGTCCACACAACCAAATAAGTCATCACTAACATGAAGTGCAAACTAGGATATGCATACATAAATACACATATAAGTGAAAACAGTTTCAAGATTAAATCAAGGTAACATGAAGATAAGAGCAGTGAAAACTACAGGACATCAGCTCTACACATAAGAGAATACAAGACTACACAGTCAATGGTTCAAATCACAAACAACTAGAGTCAATATCAAACCAAAACTGCAACCATACATGATTACCATAACATGAATGTCCAAGCTAGGAAGACAAGTGAAAAATGCACAACACATACACACACACACACACACACACATATATATATATATATATGTATGTATGTATATATATATATATATATTTATATTTATATATCTATGTATGTATATACATGGTGCTCGACAAATTGCAACTAGAAATGAAGCCAGTAGAAAATACTTCCAAAACAGTGAAACAACACTGTATATACATATGCATATGTAACTACCAAAGTCCATCAAGCAACAACTAACAGTACAGGTAAACCAGAGAATACAAGAGACAACATGAAGTCTCAATATAACCAGTTGCAGTAACAAAGTCAGGTGATATTGAACAAGTCCAAGTAAAATTCTCATCTCAAAATATCATCACATATTCAAAGTGCCCGAAGTCAAACCAGAAAAGAACGGAGCAGTTTCAAATCAAGTCAATGTCGTAAGAAATTTTATCTGAACATGTCAGATTTTAAAAATAACACAGTCAAAGCCGTGGTGACCATGGTGATAACAAGAATCGATCAAATCAGACGCAAGCCATGAGAATCAAGCAAACGAAAATATACAAATTGAACTAGTCAAGATCAATCACAAGCAACCAAGAAAAATCGAACGGTAGAGCAAAAAGTAACAGGCGAATTCAAAAATATATTCGAATGTAAATTTAGAGTTTTCATCCCTATATAACCCATATAATTATTGGAAGCTAAAATCAATCGAGTTCAAAGCATATCAACGAGAGTATCAAAGGAAATCACATACCAGATTTTCGAACTCGCCAAAATTGAAGCAGCCGTTTGCAATTCAAAGAAACAATCGGTTGACAAAGCAAGGGACGCTAAATCATCTATTCAATCGAGCAACTAAAGTCGGCGCCTTCAAATTTTAGGAAGCCCTAATTGTCAAAAAGAAAGAAGGAACAACGAACGAAGGCAAAAAGGAATCGGCCAACATTTTTACTCAAAGAAGAAGGGAAAAGGGGATTCATTTTTAACTTTTAATTTGGGCCGGTCTTAATTATCTTGGGCTTTAAAGTTTAATTTAGGGTTTCTATTTTTATTTAGTTGTTTTTTATATATTTCTTTTTTAAACTTTTGTAATTTTCTAGTCGTGTGACTAGGGGATGAACTACGGTGGTGTAGTTCGAGAATTCGCAACTCAGTGGCTGAGTTGTGGTAGTGTTTTGAGCATAGAGTTAGGTTAGTCGATAGCGGGTGTCGCAAGTTTACGTGTGTGAGCATCTGACTACTTAATTCTAGTAGAAACCTTGGTTGCAGCACGTAGGCAGGGTTTTGCCGAAGCCGGGTAAATATGTGTGTTCTATTACCGCTTTTGTTATTTTGCTATTATTTGTGCTGCTATTATTCTGCTATATCTGTGTTGCAATTATTTGAAATTATTTCTGCATTAAATTTTTATAATTATTAGTATCACCCTATTCAACCCCCCTCCCTCTAGGGTGAAATTGATCCTATATAAACACCCTTAGTACTTTGATGTACAGGACTTCCATGATGACTATCATATAGTAGGATGTATTTTGTGTTATATGCTAACTCTGTAGATGCGGGGAAAGGTTAGGTATGATTCTCCATACCATCTGTTCCATATAGTATACCGACTTTTATAGTGTTTTGTGGTTATTTATTGCTCACACCAGACCGTTGTTCGACTCAAGGTTTTATGCTTTGTTTCTTATTATCTTGGGTACTCTTAAATGAGTAGACTAGATAACATGTGTAAACAACAATTGGAGCTATGCAGATGGATATCAGTAGGCGACACTCTCTAATATTTATATATTGGTCTTATTATTGTTTATTCCGGTATATGACACCGTATAACCATGACAGTGTTAACTTACTATTATTAGAGACAGTTTATCATTTGAGTTTATTTATCAGTTGAGTTTATTTATCATTTGCATAAACTCTATTATTTTTTTGTATAATCGTATGAGCTTGTGTATGATTCTATGGTTCATGTAGTTATTACTTTCTTATATGTTTTATATCTATGATGACAATTATATTTTATCTAATGCGCTGTTAGATATACGACAGGTTATGTGATTGTCTGATGTTTTATTTCTTTCTCTTCTCTTCTATTCTCTTCTCTTCTTTTCTATTCCTCTTCTTTGCTTCTCTTTTCTTTCCCTTGATGTACATCGACCGAAAGCTCCAACAATGCACTATTCGTTACATGAGCATCAATGATGTAGGGCAGTCGTCATACAGGGAATCATGTCATCGCCATGACTCCTCATCCAGCTTTTCTCTGCCTCGCTCTAAACGCCAAACTCCTACTCATCATCAGGCTCCCACTTCTAACTCCTTGGCCACTACCATTCCTCCTCATTCCAGAGGAGTCGCGGCTCCTTCAATTCCTTTTCCTGGTTTGTCATACCGTATGCAAACTACTTTTCTAGTTCTCTTTCTACACAGTTCGATCACGATGTCCAAAATATTCCAAAGTAAGAAGTAGACTAGGACGTTTGATGAATCCAAAGGTTAGCCGGCCAAGGCTATGAATGGAAAAGGCTAACCTTCGCCCTCCTAAGGTCAATAAAATTAACTACACAAATATCTAGTCCTTCGAGTCTAAGAAGAGAACATACGATGACCTCATTAAAGGGTACAAAGAGGACTTTGAGAAGATAAAGCGGAGAAGGACATCGCCCTAAAATTCAAGGTTAATGCTAAAAGCCTGATGGTGGAGAGGAGGACGACCCACACTAATGCAGAGCTCGTGCTAAAAGACCTTCTAAAATTATGCACGAAGAGGGTGACGTCCTGAAAAACCCAGATTGCCGAGAAGGACCCGGCCTAAAGCGCTAAAGGTGAAATTATTTGGGCCAAGGAGAAGACCATTGAAGAGCAGGCGGCTAAAATCTGAAAGCTTCACACAGAGAATGAGAACCTCGTTGACAATCTAGTACTAGTTAAGGTCAAGAAATTGGATGGAAAAGTAGATCATTTAGCAGTTGTGTAGGAGCTAAAAGATCTTGAAGAGCCGAATAATACTATCCAGCACTTCTTCGCAAGCGTAATCCAGTATGAGAATTTAAAGTGGCTTGGGAGTACATATGCTAAAACCCTCACCAAAGCCTGGGAGGAGGTGTTATGTCGCTTTGAAGCAGCCGGTGATGGGCTCATCGAGGAAGAGCTCATGGCTAAGTACCTCGATGTCGAAGGCATAACAAAACTTGAGGTAAACTCACCACTGAAGATGCCGCCGCCATTGCTGTCAAAGCTTCCGCTGGTAGAAGTACATCAAGTCCAGCAGATTCATTTGTTCCGATGTCAAAATAGCCTGCGATAGGCATTCCTAAGACTGAGGGGCCCAGATATGCGCCCACCTAGATAATTTCAGCATCTGCAACGGCTTCTTACATTGAGCCCTATGTTCCTCCTGTCGTTGATCCAACGATCCAACATTAACTTAAGGAGGGTGAGATTTCTAAGTCTCCTGCTTCACAATCGACTCCAAACGAAGGAGTATCTCTAGTTTCACCAGTTTTCAAGCAACTTCAGTTCTCGCGCGAATCAATTACTAACCTTTACCGCTCTATTTGCAAACTTGTAGGTCATCTGCATCTTCCTCGGCTACTAGCCACTCAAGGCATGGGCCCTAAGGCCATAATCATCACATCTACCTCCATTTCCATGGGGCTTATTTCTATTGTGGTTCCTCCCAATTCTGAACCAGGGCCTGATTTCGAGAAGATAGCAGCTCTGCAGAACCTGGAGGACATGTCCTTATCCCTAGAGGGAGATGATACCATAACAAGTGCCACGAACCCGACCGATCTTGTTACAATGGTGGAGAGACTGAAAGCCGACCTTTCCAAGGTCGGGATAAAATAAAAGCCGGGAACTGAGAAATCTGTCAGCTCCGAGCTAACAAACTCTTCCACTAAGCTTCCCTAGATTAAGATAAAGCCACTCAAATCAAGTCCTCTAAGACTCCTGTCGAGAAGTCTGACAAGCCCTGCACTGACTCTGGAGGTGATACTACCCAATCCGAGGGTAATACTCTCGAAAGAGGGAAAATCAAGGACGGACTAAAACATAGGAGGCAACCCAATAGTTCTGGTGGTACGGGTAAAAGAAGAGGGAAGAAAGAATCATGGATTCCTAAAGCTCGTGGGCGCGATGGCTTATGTCTTTTCATACCCTTTTTGTTATAAATAGGCTGTGTTTATGTCGAAATGGCTCCCGCTCCTTTTGCATATAAAAATTGAAGTAATGAGAGATCACTTTTGTTATGTAATCTTTGTTCCGTTTACTTTTTTGCATTTTTATATACTGTACTCGTTTATATGTAACTACCTGCATATATAATATAATTGTCCGTGCTGTAGTTTACCTACATTATATATGTCTACTTCTGGGCAATGCATTTATTTACTACAACTCTGTGCATATAAATAAAATTCTGACAATTGCTTTAAGAATATACATTATTTGGTCTTGTTTTCAATTGCCAAAGGGTTTCGTTTGGTGAAACAGAATTATCATTGAACCAACTCCGTGGTTATTCCTGTTTTGGTTAGGTCGTGTTTCCTTAAATCGATTTTTACCAAAAATAGTCCAAGTTCCATGTTGCTCCCTATTGTCGGAAAGCATCAACTGTAATAATTATATCTTATTTATATATTGCTGTCATGAACCAAATCCTATTCGCAGAAGTCATCTTTCCAAATGATAGACTCTGGGCATTAATAGGAGTTGAACATTGCGGGGAAAATTATTCGATTGCCTCCAATCCAGTTGTGTTTTCCCGGACATGTTCCTGGATCGAAAAAGTCCAATAATACCTGTCCTGGATTTTTAACGACTATCTTCATTAATCCTCGACCAAGCATGTTCTGGTAGGCTGCTGGATTAGTCATGGATATCCATTTTGTACACCAATTCCTATCTCTAAGAACCAGCGATTTAATCGGTTGATTTCGAACACTCCTTCTCGATGCTGCCAACTTCCAGGCAATGGACGATACTTGCAAGTTGGGGTCGAATTATCCGATTGACCTTTATATGGTCAGTACTTATGGGCATTGCCAAACTCTAAGCAATGACAAATTCCTGAAGGTTGGTGCCGAATTATCCGATCGACCCCTATATGGGTTTTTCTTCTTGACGTTACTAATCTCCGAGCAATGGTAAATTCCTAAAGGTCAAGGCTGAATTATCATATTGACCTCTATATGGGTTTTCCTTCTTGACGTTGCTAATCTCCGGGCAATGGAAAATTCCTGAAGGTCGAGGCCGAATTATCTGATCGACCCTAGAGAGCATACTCCCGGGCCATTATCACAGGCTAGAGGAGTTTGTTCCTAACGGTACTGCTAATCACATGGTATAAACTTTTTGCTTGCATGAACATGGTTCCATTGATTAAAGAAGCGAATTACATTTATAAAGAAAAAATGGCAAGTCCCGCCTTATTACATTGCCTCCAAAATCCTTGGGTGGCTTATTTGAAAAAATAAACTAAGCAAAACTAAGTATAGTAGTGAAGCGGTTAATCACTATTCTATGCCGATGGAATCGAAATTCCATCGACCGTTGCTAGCTCGAGTGTTCCATATCCAAGCTTCTACTCCATTGCAAAAGGACCTTCCCAATTTGGACTAAGTACCCCTATACCTGGGTTACTCGTTTTAGAATGAGATCCCCTACATCGAAAGTACAATTTCGGACTTTGGTGTTGAAATATCATGCTATTCTTTTCTGGTGAGCAGCTACCCTCAGGTCTACTTCTTCCATTTTCTCATCAACCAAATCAAGGGACTCAAGCAAGAGTTCCTTGTTTACATTGGTGAATGTCTAATTGCTAACTTATGGGTCATCCTATAAGCCCATAATGCTAGCGGAAACTCATTGATTGCTTTTAGCTATAGTTAGTCGCTTCTTCAAGGTGGACTTGATGATTTTATTCACCCCCTCCACTTGTCTGTTCACTTACGGATGTGCAACCACTAAGAAGCTCTTCTCAATTTTGTACCAGTTGAAAAAATACTTGAACTCAGTACTCTCGAACTGAGTTCCATTGTCTACGATGATCTTCTAGGGTACTCCAAACCTACAAATGATATTCTTCATCAAGAAGTTGATCACCTTTTTCATTGTGATCATGGTAGGCGGTTCCGCTTTACCCCGCTTCGTGAAATAATCTACTATTACTATTGCACATTTAGCTTCTCCTTTCGCTATCAGTAGCACACTGATAATGTGGATTCCCTAAACCATGAATGGCCATGGGCTAACCATTTGTGTAAGCTCTATCGATGAGGCTCTTGGAATCTTCGCGAATCTCTGGCTACAGTCGCATTATTTGGTGTAATCAGCAGCACCTTGTTTACCATTGGCCAAAAATATCTATAGCGAAGTATCTCTTTTGCCAAATTCTACCCCCCGTGTGTGGTCGCCACAGCTGCCCTCATGGATTTCCATGAGGATCTCCATAGCCTCATCCTTGGTTACACATCGAAGTTAGGGGTAGAGAATCCTCTTTGTACATCACTCCTTCCTGCATCACGAACTAAGGTGCTTTTCGAAAGAGTTTCTTTCGTTCATTCCTATCACTAGGGAGAGTTCCCTTATGCAGGTAGTGTTTGATTGGGGTCATCCATGACTCTACTTCCTCCGTGGTTTCGAAAATCCAGTCGATGTCCACCTAATCGATGCTTGGAGCTGTTAAGATCTCCATTAGAACCAAACCCATCATCTGTGTCTCCTTAGAACAATTCAGTTTGGCCAACGAATCAACCTTTATGTTTTCCTCCCTGGGGATATACTTTATCATGTAGTTTTCAAAGTCATCCAACAGCTCCCGTGCTTTTGCCAGATAAGGGGCAGGTCTCGCACCCTTAGCCTAATATTTCTTGCTTACTTGGCAGACTACTATCTAGGAATCACTGAATATGTGTAGTGTCCTTATTCCTAGTTCCTCCGCTATCCTTAACCTTACTATTAGCACCTCGTACTCAGCCTCATTGTTTCTCGCAAGAAACTCCAACCTCAACGCATAACAAATTGACCGTCTTTCTAGTATTTTGAGCACTACTCATGCACCTGAACTGTGTTCGTTTGAAGCACCATCCACAACAGTTTCCAAAGAGAAACTGCTTCTGCATCGTCTTCTTCTTTACCGTCTCACGCGGTAAACTCAATGATGAAGTCTGACAACGCTTGTCTTTTTATCATTCTACTCGGATAGTAAGTGATATTGTATTGACTCAACTCTATGTTCTATTTCAGCAACCTTTCCGAAGTCTCGGGTCGATTCAATACTCGCTTTAAGGGTTGATCTTTCAGTACTTTAATTGGATGAGCTTGAAAATATGGTCGCAACTTCCTAGATGCAATCAGCAAGCAATACGCTTGAGTTTTTCCAACTTTGGGTAGTTCTTTTCAGCTACGATAAACCAATTGTTGATATATTAAACCGGCCTTTGGATCCTTGCCTTGTCATGTACTAGTGTTGCACTTAGTGCGTGAGTAGACACCACCAAATAAACAAATAAATCCTCCCCATCCAGTGCTTTGGATAAGATCAGTAGTGTTTCCATATGCCTCAACAACTCCTCAAAGGCATTTTGGCAATCGTGATTCCATTAAAAGTTTTTCTTACCCTTCTCGAGGGCATCGAAGAAGGGTATAAATTTATCCCATTCAAGCTCCATAACTCCTTTGTAGTCATGCAATTACGTTCCTCGAGGCATTAATCTACTCTAGATTGGCCTCGATGTCCCTTGCATTAATAATAAATCCCAGAAATTTTCCCGATGCTACATTAAAACAACATTTCAAAGGATTCAGCCTCATTCCATACTTCTATAAAACCTCGAATGTCTCCAAAAGGCGATACTCGTGACTTTACAAGCATGCCATCCACATATATATCCACCATCCATATGATTTGATTTTTGAACATAGAATTTACCAATCTTTGATATGTAGCTCCAGCGTTCTTCAAATTGAATGACATTACTTGATAGCAGTATAATCCTAAATCCATTATAAAGTAGGTATTCTCTTGATCCGGTATATGCATCATAATTTTGGGAACATTTGCCATACATCCTTAATAACTTTCATAATTCACCAAACATCCCTTAGATACAAAACATAAAAATTTCATCCCTATTTTTAAACACAGCCTTTTCTTTTCCCAAACTACCCTAAAAAATCATCGTAAAACCCTGAACCCACGCTTTTTTTATCGTTCACATTTTCTTCAACAAAATCCGAAAATTCTACAAATTCGAACAACATAACAACCAAAATCAATTTGAAAATCTGACATTTTCAAAATCAAACGAGGCAAAATGGGAAGATCGAAGGTGATATATCTCAATTTCATAAGTAGTCGATTTATATTACACTGTTTTAAATCAATAGATCTTAGGGTTTTTGCAAGGATTTTAGAGATTTTCGAGTTAGCCATGCATGTAATCGAGCTTTTTTACGGTAATACAAAGAAAATTGAGAATGCGGACGATAAACTAAAAAACATTCTGTAATTACTGCAATTTTTGTAAAAAAATTGTTCAAAAAACTATTTCCTCTCTTCAAATTTTAAGCAGATATTATTAGTGTGTTTTTTGCATATTTTTAAGCAATATATTCGATCAATGTATGTATTTGCCTGCAATTTTTCATAATAATTACAAATCTAACTGTAAATATTATAATAATGTCAATTAGTCATAATTATTGCAGACAAATATGCAACTGTGTTGAATTTTTTTGAATTTCTCTACAACATTTATTTATAAACAAAATTAAGTAAACATTACTGAAAATATCACATATGACTGTAAATAATTAACCTTAATTGCTTACTTTTTAGTAATAAAGTTGTTAAACAGAATAAACTTAGTGTTATCTGTAATTTTTAGAATAGTTTAATGTCAATTATTCATATTATTTTCGATAGATATGCAACTATACTGAGCACTGTTGAATATCTTTGCAACATTTAAGTACGAAGAAAAATAATCATTACTAACAATATTGCATATATAGTAGCAACAATTCAGTTTAACTGCTTACTTTTCAGCAATAATTCAATTAAAAAAAGTAATCTCATTTTTATATGCTACTTTTTGAATAGTTTCATTGAAATACCAATTTATTTCGAAAAAACTAAAAAAAAAACTGATAATATTTATAATAAAAAAAGCCATATTTTAAAGTTTACAATTATTCAAATTGTTGTTGAAAATTAAGCAATTAATTTTTAAAACTGCTGACATATATGCAAGTACAACATATTGAAGAAAAGTTTGTATAAGCTAACAATTTTTTCAATACTTTCATTGGATTACCATTCTATTTCCAAAAAGTGAAGAAAATTTGGGAAATATGTATGATTAGAAATAATATAATTTTGATATCACAGTTATTCAAATAATTGCTGAAATAGAAGCAATTGTTTTTTAAAACTGCTAAATTGTATGCAACAATTCCACATATATGAAAATTTGCATATACCTTAAAATTTGCTGAACAAACTACAATTATTTAAGATAATTGCATACATTTCTGTTTTTTCTGCATATTCATTATAACTGCAAGTATTTAACATCACCTATCATATTATTAGATTGTTCATATTTATTTCATAATTTTTAATTTACTTTTATAGAAGAACAAAAAAGAAGAAATAAAAGAAGGAAAAAAAGTAATGTTGGAAACATCAATTGTTCCTGTTGAACAACAATCAGGATCAAATATTTTACAGAAAAAAAGAAAAACAATCGGTGAAGAGAAAATTACATCAAGAGAAGATAACTACAGAAACAATTTAAGGCCTTTCATCGATATTCTCGGCAAGATTAAGAAGGAAGAATTGCTGACAGTATCACATACAAAATATCTCCAAAATTTACCTTTCTACAAGTTCATTCATATGATCTATGTTGGAATTATACCTGCAAAGGAAAACACAAAAAACTCAACAACAATAGACATAATCATCAAAGCCTACAGAAAGAATTTGAACTGCTTCCAATTTGGAGATATGTTACTAACATTCACAGAGGATTATATAAGCCAATTATTATCAATTCCTACAGATGGTCAGCAAATCAAAACTTCTGGCCATATGAAAAAAGAGGGTAAAAGCAATGCTCAGTTTACATCATTCATCAGCAGACACTTTGAAGGAGAAACAAGTGTCAACAAAAAAAACATAGATAGGGAATTGTTTGAAATAATAAAAGGAACATCAAAAGAAGAAAGAGCAGATACAGCAAAGCTTTTGCAACTTCATTTGGTTGCAACATTTTTAATATCAAATCCAAACTCAACTGTATCTTGGAATATGATTCCATATTGTGTTTGTGAAGATAAAATGCAGCAGATATCATGGCCAAAAATGATTCACAAACATTTGATAACTCAAATTGAAAAATATATTGGCACACCAAGGAAAATAAATGCTTGTGTTACATTGTTATTGGTATTAAATTTTTGATTAATTAGATGAATATCCTATTAAATAATAATTTATTCTAATACTAATTGTCTTTTTTGCAGTGGTGGATCTGTGAGAAAACACAAATTTTGAAATCTTCTAAATTGCAATACAACAACTCATATCCCATGGCTGGAAAATGGGATATATCAAAACTCAAGCCAATAATGCTAATGACCATTGAATACAACTTAGTAAGTATAACTGCAATTTAATTTCTACAATCGCTAAGTTACAGTACAAAAATAACCAATACTCTATTTTTTGCAAACTTATCTACAACAATTAACAATAGTTGCAAATATATCTGCAGTTATTAGCAGCAGTTGAGCATTTTTGGTGCAATTATTCACTACAGATGCTGACTTATCTGCAATTATTAAAAACAATTGCATACTTATCTGCAATTAAAATAGGAAAACTGAACATAGGTCTACATTTATTTACAATAATTAAAGATATATCTACAATGTTGCATAATACTTGCAGATTTTTCTGCCATTATTTAAAATATTTATGGACATACATACCAATCATAATTAAAATTATATATGTTTTTCAAATTATTCATAGTTCTTACATAATTATATTCAAATATTCTAAAGCTTCAATTTTTATTCAATTCTTTATTTCAGGACTTTCAAGGAAAGAAACTAAAATTGCTGAAAGAATCAGTTGAAAATGATGAAGAATATGAAGTGTTATACAAGAAAAGAGAAGAAAAATATAAAGAAATAATAAGAAAACTTGAATTGGACAACAGAAAACTTCAAGCGGAAAATACGCTGCTAAGAAAGCAATTGATACAAAATGTGGAAACATCATTATCCACAGAATCTAAGAATGTAGAGCTACCAATAAAAGAAATAAGTGGTAGCAAACTAAACTCCTCTGATGAAAATGAAAGTGAAGAAAATGAAGAAAGTGAAGATAATGAAACAGAAGAGAATACGTCATTTGGTAATACTTTCAGTAATATATACAGTTTTCCAACAAGAATGCAAAAAATTAAAATATTTAATGATATATCTGCAATTATTCTTACTATAAGACAAAAGCATTTTTAAAGAATAAATGCAAGTATTATTGCAAAAATTATTAAAAAGTGCAGCACATTCTTCATTTTTTACATAATACCTTGCAACGTAACACATAAAATACATAATTATTTCAAAAATACTAAAGACTTGAATTGCAAACATATATTTCAGCTCAAAGGACAGAAGAAAAGGAAAATCAAATAGATGTTCAAACTGAAGACAAAAATGTTGAAGATGTATCTGAGTTTATGGAGAAAGATAAAGATGAAGAAAAAGAAGAACAAGATTTTGACAATGAGGAAAAAATAATTTTCGAACAAAAACATAAAGATCCAGATGATGATGAACAAAGAAAAACAGTTGAGGAAGATAAAGAAATTGAACAAAATCCTTCATTTGGTAATGCTTTGAATAATTATAGTTTTTCAACAAGACTGTAAAAATTAAACAAATATGTTGATATATCCGCAAATATTCTTCCTATTATATATTAAAAATATGAAGAATAATTGCAGATATTAATGCAACAACTGTTGTAAAGTGCAGCATATTCTTCACTTTTTCACAAGTATTCACAAAAATAATATTAACCAACAACCAATAATTGTATTCCAAAAACCAATAATGAAATATTAACCAACATTCAAATTAATTTCAGGTGAAAGCATTCAAAATTATCCACAGTTACAAGGCAAACAAGCAAAAGAAATATCTACTTCAGTAGAAAAAAAACTGAAGAAATCAAAGAAAAAATATTGGAAATTGAAAAGCAAAAAAAAAGGTATAAATTAGCTGAAGAAGTGAATTTCCAAACTGAAAAGAAAGCCAAAAAGGCAAAACAGCAAGTACAAATCCTACCAATAATAGCTGAAGACTATGAATCTGAACCTAGATCAAAAGAATTATCTACCAGTACAAAAATAAATGTCAGAAGGAGGTCAAATGTACGAAGTCTATCTGAAGAAAAAATCAAGCTGCTTGAGGACTTCTTTAATAACTCCGACCAAAGGTAAAACTGTATAATTCTTTTAGTAGCCAAGTATACCAATAATTGCTTAACTAAAAGTAATTATTTAAATTTCCTGGTGACATATCAGCAAATATTTAAAAAATGCAAACATTTACTAATATTGATCATTATATCACAGCAAAAGTGCATACTTATATGGAGACGATGACATAATTATAACTGGAACAACACTTGGTGAACTAATTATAGGAAGATTTCTTGAAGGCCAGATAGAACTTTACTCAAAATTCCATTTATTTGCAAATTTATCAGCAACATTTAATTGGACTTGCTGTTTTATCTGCAAAAACCCATTTATCCGCAACAACTCCATTTATCTGCATATTTATTAGAAATATTTCTTTTAACTTATTGTTTTGTCAGTAAAATTCCATTTATCCAAAACAATTACATTTATCAGTAGATTTTTCAGCAACATTTAATCAAACCTGTTGTTTTTTATGCAAAATTCCAAGAACTTATTGTTTTTTCTGCTAATCATATTATAGTCTTCTGTCAACAAATATACTATCACTATTTCCTTATAATAATATTTGTAGATCATTGACTGGTATTCACATGAATTGCATAAAGTTCATGCAGAAAACTTGTACTTCAAAGTTTACGCAACTGTAAGTTTTATAATCTTCTACTGAAGAATTTGTTTAAATGTTCATAAATTCAATTGTCTAATATATTCTCCAACAGACATTTCTACTGAGCAATTCAAAGAATGTAACACAAGCTCTAATCGATAATGTAGTAGCTAATTTTTTTGCAAACTGCAATAAAATGTTCTTCCCTATCCACCAAAAATCACATTTTACACTGTTGGAGTTTATTAAACAAGATAGAATATGGATTCACTACGATTCCATAAAACCACGGCACGAAGGAGAACCTCAGAAGGCAGCAAGAAAGCTGGTATGTAAATTAAAAAATGAATAAATCAGAGAAAAATAAACAGTTTAACAAAATCTTTGTTTTTTTTACAGAGAGTTTATATCACTGCCTTACTAAAGAAATTGGAAAAAGCACAGCATGAACCATCAAAGCAAATCACTTTTGCTAACAGCCCACAACAACGTTCTGATACGTAAGTACACAACAACAAAAATGTACAAATATTTCCATATCATAGAACATTTCTTCTAATAATTATGTAATATTTGTCAATCATTGCCGAGTTGACTGTGGCATGTTTGTAATGAACATTATGAAACAAAGAAGTGAAGACAGAGAAATCAACAATGAAGACCCTGAATTCACATATGAAGCTATGGATTTACAAATAGCTGAACTAGCACATCAAATTTTTTCTTACAAACCTTACAGTTGGAGCTTAGAAGAAAGCTTGACACAAAAGTTTTTACTTTCTGAAGCAAACCAAAATATTTGATGTATCAAACTGTAATGTTTTCTGTAAGAATACTAAAATGTATGTACATATTTTGCTAAACTTATGTAGTTGAAAGACAATATTACCGTGTTAACACAATATTACAGTTTATTACCAAAAAATTTATATATAAATTTCTTACAATTGTATTCAGCAATAAAAGCACATATCTGCAGATATCTCGACAAATTTATAGGTAATTAAATACTTGCTCTTAAGAATTGCAGAAATGTCAGCAATAAAAGCATATATCTGCAGATATCTCAATAAATATTTATTTTTTTCCAAATTCTTACTCATAATAATTTCACAAATGTTAGCAAAAGAAGCACATATCTGCAGATATCTCCAAAAATATTTAGCTATTGGAAATTCTTTCACCAAATAGTTGCAGAAATGTCAGCAATAAAACCATATATCTACAGATATCTCCATAAATATTTAGATATTCGAATTTCTTGAACCAGATAATTTCAGAAATGTCAGCATAAGAAATAGATAATTGTCGATACCTCCATATTTATTAACAAAAATTGCACATACTTATGGATACATCTTATTTAGTTCGTGCCAAACAATTATACAAATATCATCTTCATATAAAAAGCAGTATTCACAAAAGGGGTATAAATAGTAAACAAATATTCAGAAAAACTACAGAAATATGTGCAGTTAATAGTAATAATTGCAGAAAATACTGCAACAATGATTAATCGAAAGCATAACATGATTAATACATTACAGACATTAAACATCCAACCTAAGGACAGAGAAAATACCATTAAAATGAATAAGAAAAACATAAACTCAACTCCATACATTTTAGCTTTCCTAAATAAAAGAAAAGACTACATGTGTTTCACTGAACAAGTCCTTTTATTATGACCCAACTTCTTGCATATACTGCATTTAATAGTCTTTGAAATTTCACCAGGAGATTTTATCCTCTTAAATGCTGATGGTCGACCAGGCATTCTTCTATCTTCAGGAGGTGCTACAACCACATCTTCAATCAAAACATCTTCTTTCACAAAGTTTATAATAGGATTGATTGGATGAGAATATGCCGATCGAAAATAAACAACTTTGAAATAATTTTCAATGTAATCATAAACATTTAACTTTCCACAACTCAAAATACATCTAACAACATGAGCACAAGGAAAACCATAAATTTGCCACAAATTACAAGAACAAGTCCGATTATTTAAATCAACAGATTGATGAACATGAGAATGAACTTCAAACACATGATCACTTGATTTTATAACAAACCATGAAGCTCTTTCCAAATGAAGACTTTTCAACCGATTTTCATTCACTGGACAAACAACACTATTCCAACTATTAGCAAGTTCTCAACGATCAGAAATTAGCTTCATCAACTTAACTCTAATGCTATCCAAGCATGCAGTGATTGGTAAATATCTTTCTTCCAAAATCCATTTATTGAAACTCTCTGAACAATTTGATGACATTTCACCATAACGACAAGCAGGGAAAAAAACATTAGTAAACTTCTCAAAGGGAATTCCATTCAAAAAGTTTGCCACAGTAGAACCACCAGCATCTTTAAAATTCTTTAATGCAAAATTGAAATCATCCAAATTAGAAGCATATGCAACACATCCAAACAAATCTATCAACCATTTCTTTTTTTATTTGGAAAATTCAGACTTTAAAGCAACTTTTAAATTATTGTTTAAATGATAAAAACAGGAACCATGAATTGAATCTGGAAACACTTTGGGAATAGCAACAAGAATACCAGGATGACGGTCAGAAATGAAAACAAACTTTCTACTATCATCTTTCAAAAAATCTTTAAGCTGTTTACAATACCAAATCCAATTATTTTCATCTTCACCAGACATAATTGCAACTGCTATAGGAATTAAACCTGATAAAACAATAAATATATAAATTACTGAACAAATTGCTTAATACTATTCACTTATATTGAAAAGGTGCAGACAAAACTGCAACTATTACCAAATATTACTGCACAACAATTTTTCACTAATTCAAAAAGATTGCATACTTTTCAGTAATTTTTTATGTAAATTTGCTTCGATTTCCGCAATGATTTCTGTAAGTAAAATATTTTTTTCCTTTTTAATAAATGCTGATGTTGCATCAACATATAATAATTATTATAGATATTGATGCAATTATAAATTAATCTACAACATACCTTCATTGCCATTTTTACCAGTAGCAGCCATCAAACAACCTTGAGCTCTACCCTTCATAAAAGTAGCATCAACAAATATTAAGGCCGACAAAATTGAAAACCATGTGCACAAGCTTCAAAACCAATGAAAACCCTCTCAAATTGACGAGTATCATGATTACACTCCAAAACTACTTTACTACCAGGATTACTTTCGATTACAGCATCACAAAAAGACTTCAAATGGTGATAAGACATCATATCACTTCCATGTAAATCTTCTAAAGCCAATCTCTTCCCACTATAAGCAAAATAATACTTCAAAATGATATTATACTCAGTTTGAAATAGGTTAATAATGTCCTTTGTCTTCATTAACGGATTAGCTTGAATATGATCATAAACCAACAACTTAATCAATTTACTTGAAACAGGAGGATCATTAATATCATGAATTCCAGCACCACAAGTATGTTCAGGATGAAATCTCTTTATAACAAAATAGCCAGGAAGATTAAACTTAACAGAAGCATGAATTCTGAAAGTACATTTTGTTCGAGAACAAACAGCCGTAACTCTTTCCTTATCATTCTTAACCAAATCAAGCTTATACCCAGTCTTAATACTATATATCATCAAATTGAGCCTAAATTCAGTAACACCACCTGGAAATTGTTGACCAACACCTGTAAAAACAGATTAATTGGAATCATTTCTCAATAACTGCCTGAATTGAATATTAGAATCACCGGCACTAACAAATGAGGAATCACTGCTACAAGAAACAACATCTGATCTAATATTGGTAGCTGAAAAACTAGCAGGAACAACATTAACAAAAATAACAAAGTAATCCTCACGGTTATGAGCAGCCGACAACAAAATAGATTGAAGATCAAAATTAGTTTCAATATTCCTTCTCAATCCATCTCTAACGTAGTATAATTCAAATGACAATGAACTCAATTCTGTCCATTTACCAGAAATAGGACTTCTCAACATAACAACCGAACTATCAAATTGAAGACATAACGAAAAGCTATCATATCCAAACTTCAACAGCACAAGCACTCCAGCATCACCAGGAATACTTTAATTTACAAACAAAAGAGAATTACAATTACAAAAAAATAAATAAAAAACAAGGATATATATATTATATGCTGATATGTAAGCAATAATTTTAAAAAATTGCACACAAATTAGCACAAAAATTAATATTCTAATATATAAGCAATATCATTTGCTGATATGTAAGCAATATTTCTAAAAAAAATGCAGATTAATAAGAAGAAGTCTAAAATTAATTAAACAGAGCAAAAAACTAACATTACTTGCTGATATGTAAGGAATAATTGTAAAAAATTGCAGATAAATCAGCAACTATTAGTAATTTGTACCTTTTTCACTATACATATTCAAAATATTTGCGGACAAGTCTGATATTTAACAATAATTCCAGACAAATCTCAACTTAATCAAAGGTATCAAAATATATGATCAAACAGTACCCTAAAAACACGCATTAATTTTTAAGCTAAAATAAACAATAGAACACTTAAATAACAAAATCGACTACAAAGCCAAACAATATTTTACCTGGAAGAAGATAAAGCCATGAATCCGAAATAATATCTTAAAATAATGATCGAACTGAATCAGAATTAAAAACTTGCAATCGAAATCACGACCACCATTAAAATTAGCGCGACAGGTAAACATGGGTATTTATGGAATAAATTTAGCCGCAAATAAAAACAGGGATCGGAAATATAAGTTTTCAAACGGGAGGAGTTTTCGTGGACTAATCTTAATTAAAAGGACATGGGCCTAATTTTCACATTTAGTTATAACTTGAACAAGCGTGCATGAACGAGTGTAACTCATGCCTTGTGGTCCCATCAACCAATTGATCAATTCTGGGTAGAGGAAAGTTGTCCTTCAAGCATTCCTTATTCAAATCCAAATAGTCGATACAAGTTCACCATTTTCCATTTGATTTGTTGACTAACATGGGGCTGGAAACCATTCAGGGTATAAAGCGTTGTGGATAAAGCCATTTCAGCTTATCCACTTCTTCCTTCAATGCAATGGATCGCTCTAGACCCAGACTGCATCTTTTCTATTTGACTGGTGTAAACTTTGGATCAATATTCAATGCATGGCACTATATCTTCGGTGATATCCCGCATATATCTAAATGCGTCCAAACAAACACGTCCAAATTCCCTAGGAGGAAATTAACCAATTCCTTCTTTAAATTACTGTTACGTTGAGATCCAATCTTTAGAACCCGTGTAGGATCGTCCATATCGATTGGAACATTCATCATTGGCTCAACTGGCGATGCTCGCCCTTCCCCTGACCTCTTCTTGGGATCCATAGCCTTATCAAAGCCTACTATGGTTCCCAAGCCATGGTTCGGGCTTTAACTACTAGGTTGCGAATCTCAAATGTGAAGAGCTCCCTCCACATTCTTGTCTTTCTCCCATCGCTTTCCTTCCCTCAGCTCCACGACATAGCATTCCTTTCCCGCACTCTATTCTCCTCGTATCGATCTAATCCCATTCTCTGTGGAAACTTCATTATTAAACACTAAGGAGCTAGTGCTATTCTAAAATCAGCAAAAGGCGTTGTTTGCTGAGTATTCATCCATAATAACAAATTTCTTCATCTGGACTATCCTATGATATCCTTCACCCAACTCCACAAGTAGATCGATCGTCCCGATTGGTTGTTTCGCTTCGCTTGTAAACCCTTGGATCTTGATTTTGCAAGCCATAACCTCCTTCATGTTAATCTTCATTTGGTCGAATGTTCTTCTGAATTGTATATTCATATAAATTCCTGTATCCACCATAACCCGACGTACTATTGTCGGTCCAATACCTACCGTTATCACCATGGGGTTGAAAGTTGGTTCTTTGACTCCGTTAGCATCTCTATTTCTAAACACAACGTTATCCGTTATCATCCTCTAGTGCTTAGCCGGAGCTCCATCTTCCATGGCAAAGTAATCCTCTTACGGCACATTGTTTAGAGAGCTCATGTACCATTCCATTTCCCTCTAGCTTTTCTCTGCAAGATGAGGTCCTCCAGTTATGGTATTGATAAATAATCTTCCATCATTTCGCCTAGGCCCTTCTCCGCTTGGTCTGGCTAATTCCCTTGGGCAGACGGCCCTTGGGGTCTCGCGGCTTGACCACCTTCCTGTGGCTCTTTAACGTATTGTTGGATCTTATTCTTCCTTATTAGTTCTTCAATAAGATCCCTCAAATGTCGGCATTCGTATGTGTTGTGTCCATAAGTTTCATGGAAACAACGGAACTTTCTGGGGCACATTTTCTGCTCAGTCGCCTCCCTTCTGGGTGGCTTTTTATATCATACAGTTCCTTGAGTAGCAAGATATATGTTTTCTAATGTATCATTTAGGGGTGTATAGTCTTCCAGTTTCGTATTTCTTCGGTGTTTCTTGTTTTCGTTATGCCTACCGCTTGGGCCTTGATTCCTTTTCTTCTGGTAACCAGAACTTCCGACATTAACCGCCATGTTACCAGAGCCTTTTGTGGCTTATTTAATCACCATGTTGCTCTGGATAACTTCCTTCCGTTGTCCATCATCGGTCTTTCCTACAGCTAGATTCATATCTTTCAATCGCATAAATTGATTAGCCTTTCGGTGGAACTCCTCTATAATTGGTTATTTCATCTTCTATCTAGATATATCTCCCGAAGCAATGCCATAAATACCAGATCCTCCTTTAGATTACTCACTTCTATAACAGCAACATTAAACTGATTCAAGAACCCTTTCAGTAACTCCTTAGGTCCTTGAGATAGGCTCAACAAAGAATCATATCCTTAGGCCGAGCCGCATGGAGCCGCAACGGCTCCAAGAATTTCATAGCCAACTCATCAAAGTCGATTTGGACCTCATCGTGAGCCTAGTGAACCACATCAATGCAACACCTTCTAAGAAAATAGAAAAACATCTACATCGAAATGCATCTATTTCCCTAGCATCATCCATGCGCCATTCATACTTGAGTAATTGTTGTCTATGATCTGTAAACTTCCAAAGATACTCTTCTCTTAGAATGTTCTTCGTGAATAGGAATCTGCTTGGTGCGGAACCCCAATCCTCATTCTTTCTTCCTTTGCTTTCCTCCACCAATCACTAAACCATATCCACTATATATTCCTCGCTGGTTCAGTACTCCGAAGGTCGACTATCAAGGGCCGCATCGAGTGTTTGGCTCTACAAACGTTCTCAGTTTGCCCGCTGATGTCTAGGTTCTCCAGTTTGTGGGAGAACCACTCATCCGGTCTTCCATTGAAGCCGGGTTGGTTCTATTGCGGCTCTTTGAACTCCATCTTCATTAACTCCAAACATCCAACTCGTAATCATCACCGTTGTGCTGCAGGTCATCCTCTAAGTCAGATAAGTCAATGGCTTTAGCTTCTTATTCCCATGCCCTCCAATATTCCTCTTGGTACCGACCTGATTGTGGTTGGTACCGAGTGGCCTCCTTTTGGGGGAGAACGCTGACTTCTTCCAACAACTCCTTCTGCCTGCCCAACGACTCTTTCCTTCTATTTTTTCTTGTCATTTCGCCTATTCAGACCAAAAACAGATGAGTTTTTCTTCATTAGATTGGGCGGGTGAATTCTCCCTCATGCTTCTTCTTAGCCCCTGCGTTTGCTGGGTTAGCAGAACTATGCTAGCATCCATCCTATCCAATAAAGCCTTTTGACTATCCACCAACTTTTGGTTAAGCTCTAGCATCATCTATTGAATTCAACCTTGGTAACCATCTCCTACTGAGTAGATGATCCTAGCACTGCCTATTGGTTACTAACTTCTATTTGATGAACATTTCCTTTATCACCACTAACTACTACTCTAGACGACTTTTCAGATTTCCTAGGCGCCATGATTTATATTAGCAATTTTCCAAATTTTTTGAAGAAAATCTTCTGGACTTAACCATTGGATCTCTCAAAACAAAAAATAGTAAGCTACATCTAAGCCCTGAGTTTAGTTCTCAGCGAAAGCACCAAAATATTAACGATGAAAATGGATCAACACCCAAAACCTGCAGAAATATTAAGATCTAGCAAAAACTATAAGGAAAATATACTAGAATTTTATAGTGGTTCGGTAATCTATGGCCTACATCCATTGTAATTTATCAATTATTTGATTGAGAGTCAGTAGTATAAGGGATTGACAACTTTTTAAAGCCTAGAATAGCCAATAATGTCTACCTTAGTGACTATCGAGGGGAGAGATAAGAGATGGATAAAACATAAGAGCCGAAAGTCCTTTTCTAATAGCCATAAGGTCTGTATTGATACAGAAATAGCCTAGTTGAACCAAGGGCCCGAGAAGTATTAGGTCTAAATCCAAGTCCAAGTGCGTAGAAGAATGTTACAGGACCTATGGAGCAACAAAAACCACTCTGTATCGAGTGGTTTCACTCGGTCCCGATCGATTTTTATGGCGAAGAATCCTCCCTTACTTCTTCCTATTGCTCTTCTATCTCTAATCCATTGTGATGTGCACGTAAATGTGCACATTTTTACTTCCATATTTAATCTAATTTAATTAAATAAATGAGCATATAGGGTATTTTAACATGTTTAAACCCAAATTAAAATTATTTTCAAATCTTCATATAGGGGCAAAATGGTTATTTTTATGTATGATTTAATTTGAAAAATTTTACTTGGACATTTTTATGTTATTTCGTAGGAATTTGGATTCAAATGGAAGAGGTCTACATGAAAATATGCATGCACAAGAGAAGGAAACAAAAGAATGAAGAAATAAATCATTTCATGCAACATGGAGAACCCCACCTACCCACTTACCTTGATCTATAATTAGGAGCTAATGCACATGTTAGTGGACATTAAAGTTACATGCACACTTAATGGAGAATTAAATCATGCTAATGATAACTTGGTGGTCATACTTCCTCAAAGGCAATTTGGGTAGTCCCTTAAAATCTGCATTAGGGTTTTAGGCATGTATAAATACCTCTTATGCTTAATATAATGAAGCTCTTAACACCACCTTGTAGCTAAATTAGTGGTAGCCACAAAAAAAACTCTCTTTCTCTTTTTAATGGCTTCTTAGCCTTTTCTTCATGTAATTTATTTTTATGCTATTTTAATTCATGTTCTTCTCTTGTTCTTTTCTTTTATGTTAGTAGCTTACATTTAATTTATGCAAGTAGTTTAATTCTCTTTTCATTTTTATTAGCTTGCATTTTCTTCTTGTTTTTGTTTCATGTTGGAATCTACATTTTTTGAAGTGATAACAAATATGAGAAGCTGAACCCCTTCAATTTAGGGGTAATGAAGCTCTCTTAATCATGTAGATTCGATATATTTGCTAATTTATGATCTCTTTTTGTGCTTAATAGAATGTTTGACGTGGTAAATATTTTGTTGTTTAGCTTTGAATTTGATAGCTTATGTTGTTGACACCAAATAGGCTATGTTTAAATAAACATAAGCAAAAATTACCTCTTCATCAACATATGATTATGGTAATGAAATGAATTTTAGAATCAAAACTTGATGGTTTATATTACTAATCAATAGTAAATAGATAATGCTTAGAATAGATTTTATTTTTAATTTCATTAACATTTTCATGGGAGTTCACAAGTGGTTTAGTGTGTGTGTTATAGTTTGATGGTTTATGTTGGGCTTATTAATAGCACGAATATGCCATACTTATGATAAACACATCAACTCAATTCACTAATGACCAAAAAAGAGAGAACATAATTTCATTATGTTGATTTATGTGACCATGAAAAGGAAATTACCTCTAAATTGCCTTCTACTCTCATATTTTTATCCACTTTTCGCTTTTGTTAGTTTTTAGAAATTTGCAGTTAACACATCTCAAATTCTTGGTTTAATTTGATTGAGTAAAATTTTAAAATCATTCAATTCCCTACGGATCGACCTGTACTCGCCACATACTAAAATTGTACATCGTGCACTTGCGGTTGTTTTTATTACAATGTTTTGGCGGTTTTCTAATTAGATAGAAAATTAGCTGATTCAACAAGTTTTTAGCGCCGTTGTCGGGAAATTAATTTGATTTTATTTTCTATTCTTCGAATTATTGTTGTTTGATTTTGTGTGTTTTCATTTTGTATGTTAATTTGCATTTAAATAAAAATAAATTTTGTGTGTGTGTGATTTTTGTTTGCATTGTGTTTGTGTGCTTGTTTTCTAGTTTCGTTTGCATTTGCACTCATTATATATATATAAAATATACAATTTCAAAACAAAAACAAAAAAAATTATTATTTTCATTTTCTGTTTTGATCGTATACATTTTCATTTGCATTTGCATTACAATTTAAAACAGTGTACAAACAAATACATTGCACTGCTCCCTGTGCATTTGTCGCTCTGTGCAACTTCTTTCTCCCCTCTGCTTTGCCTTGTCACTGCCTCTACCTACTATACTTCGGTCATCACTCCACTGTCAACCACCAACAAAACCACCTATGTCACCATTACTTCAACCTTCATTCTCCCTGCACAGTGATACCAACAGAGCCATTCAAATACTCCCACAGTGATAAACAAACTGTGCACATCTCTGCACGGTGTCACAGCATTCAAACCCACCAAACCACCTATCTACAAACCACCAAACCACCTTTTCATAAAATCATTTCACAACCTCCAGTCAACACAACATCAATTCGTCGGCAATACACTTCTGTCAGTAGCAACACACAACCCACATACACTTACAATCTTCCCACCAAACCAAAACTACATTTCTTACTGCTCCTCATAACTGCACATTCAACTCAACAACCACCACTGTAGTGCCTTTCCTTGACATACCCACCCACCACTACATAGACCCACACATCAAACAACACATCATTTTACTTTCATGCAACAAACAGCAACTTACATCCTTCATACAACACATTAACTTCTCTGCAGCAACTTCTTTGCCTGGTAACCCCTCTTGCAACTACACTACTGCTTAACTTCATCCAACATACATTCAACACTTCCTCATCCCACTTCTGGCTTCTGCACATCCCTATATCAAACCTGCACAAGCCATATCATCCCTCCTCATCCTCAAATATCCATCATAACCACAACACCATCACACTCCAAACCACTATCTACTTCCTTGCTGCGACAACCTTGCGGCCAACACAAGCCTGTCACCATACTTCCTTGCTGTCACACAACAGCCACCTCCATGCATCACAAACTACATTTGCTATCACAAACTATATCACCACTATATCAACAAACAGTGCATGTCATAACTTTCCTCTACCTAACATTCTACCAAAGCCACATACTTCACCTCCAGCAACATCATTCCCAGTTCAACCATAAAACTATAACTCCACCACTTCACACCTTCTCACATACCCACATACAAACCATCTCAAAGCTCCACCATACCCAAACTTCCTCTACCTGCAAAACATCTTGTCACCACTACAATACTGCTGCTTTGCACAGCTACCACCATCACCCAGTGCCTGCAAATCCAAACACAAACATCCTACCATCAACATATAAACATCCTACTATCAACTACCCTCTGCTGCAACTTATCAAATATCCTACCATCAACAACTTTCAACATCACCTAAACAATTACAGCACCCGAACCACTACTGCCTGCACACCATCCCCACTCACCATTGAACCACATTAGAGAACAACAAATACCATTGCTTGATCACAACTAACTGCATTCATCACACCTAACTGCTTACAGCATCACTTCAATATCCCTCAAAATTTCACTACCAAGTCACTTCATCTGCACAACCCAACAACTATTGCCTTGCCAACATCTCCACCTTCAACTTCATACAACGCTGCAGCTTGAACCACCTGAACGCCCCACTGCAACATACTCCTCATTTTCACAATCATCTACATCTATTCTGAACCTCGACTTCCACCATCACCTCCTTAGTTCAATTCAACCCACAATCAATTCAACCCGAAACCTATCGTCGAACTCCTCCAACCTCAAACAAGTTTCGCGTGATAATCGAACCTCACCCTGTCGATTGGAGTTTCGACTTCAACTTTGAATTTGTGAGTTTGTGAATTTGTGAGTTCGTGAGTTTGTGAATTGGTGAGTTCGGTTCGTGATTTTGTAAATTCGATTATGTGAATTTTTTAAATTCATGAATTTGGGTGTGAACTGTGATCCTATGTGTAGTAATATATTTTAGTGGGCCGGGCCCTAGTGGAGTTCATAAAAAAAATGCAAGCAAGTTTTTTTTGTCTTTTGTTTTATTTTCAATTGAAATCTGTTTTATTTTCATTTGTTTTGTTTTCAATTTTTTTTAGTTTAATTTGTTTTGTTTTAGGATGTTTTAGTTTTATTCTTTGATATATAAAAAAACTATATATATCTTGTTTTTAATTCAGGTTATAGAAAATAAAAAAGGAGAAACTGCTTGCTAAATAATTGCGCTGCTTGTTTTTAAAAAAAAATCGCTGCTATGAAAAATAAATAAATTGCTAAAAATTATGCACGCTCTGGTATTGTGCTCTCATCTCTTGTTTCTATTTTCTTTGCATTGTTGGTTGCTTGCATTTGCATTTATATATTAAAAAAAAATTCAAAAACAAAAACAAATCTCATTCGTAGTTGCATTGTTAATACACGTTTAATTTCAGCTTTACATTCATCACATCTTGTTTTTATTTTTTAAGGGCAACACCTAAATCAACATAAGGTGAGGGATTTCATCACCCCTTCCTTGGCCTACAAATTGCATTTCATCCTAGAATTTGAATAATAATAACGGTTAGACAGTTGACTTAAGGGTGTCACGAGCTCACCTAGGGCTTAATTGTATCTTAACAAGTTGTCTTTTTTGAACAATTTATATTCTTGGTGTCTAGGCTACGGTAGAGCAATAATCAGTTATAAATATTACGGTGATTCGTAAATATTATACTGATTGTTTCTCTAAAGGTACTTAAACCTTCGGTTGCATTGCTACGGTGATTCGTGGTGCACCGATAACTCCTGCCCGTTACCTGGCTAAGAAATATTTTGTTGGATTAAGACAAAGTGTAATTATATGATTTCGGGTTAGGAGCTACTTAGGACAAAAAATTTGTAATTAAGTCCTTACATTCATTTAGTTGCATTAGTTCATGCATATTTAAAAAAATTCAAAATCCAAAACTAAAAAAAAAATTGTAAATTTTCCTTAACTTAGTTTTTAAACTTTTCCTTTCAAAATTTTCAATCAAATCAAAAATTAAAAAAAATTCTTAGTTTTTTTATAAAAAAAAATCCAAAAAAAAAATACATAACCTTTTCAAAAAAAAATCAATCTTCCTTTTGAAAAATAAATCCTTCTTGGTAAAATTTTTTTCCTTTTTAAAAAAAACAAAACACTTTTGAAAATGTCTGAATTTCCCTACTCACATAAATTTTACAATAGTTGTGAAAATCAATATAATCCATATAATTTCACACAAAATTATTATGGATATTTTAATGACAACTATTATGTAAACAATTCGAATTTTGCACCCCATAGTTTTCAAAATGATGACCAACCATCAACTCTTGAAAATAGCATTGAAATGATTTCGTCTTTACTTGAACTGTAACAACCCTGTTTTCGAACTCATAATATCATATGAATTGAATTAGAATTGAAGTGTTTGAATTCAAATTTGATAATTTTTATTTTTGAAATCAAATTATTATTAAATAAAATCTATTTTATAAAGGATTTTGTTATAGAAAAATTGAATTAGTTAATAAATTTCATTTTTGATAGTATACTAAAATTCAAATAAAATGTGTTAATAAATATGAAATATTTTAAAAGTATAAATAATTATATATAATTGAAATAGATGAAAAGAGGTTTTAATTGATATTTAGTTAAATTATTAAATCAACGATGGTTAATAAATCTATTTTGTATCAATACAGTGAATAATTAAATAGAGTGAAACAATATTATATTGAATGGAATGATATAGTCATTGAAATGTCTTGTGTGAAATAAAATATAGGTAAAAAAAAAGTTAATTTTATTTGCAAATGAGTGAAACGGCTATTCAAAAGAAAAAAAATAAAATAAAAAACAAAACCAACAAATAAAACAAATACATTACTTAAACATTAGGACAGCTCATTCTTCATGACCAAACTCAAACCCACATCGCTATTCTCCAAATCGATACCATTTGGTATTCATTCGCGACCATAAACCTTAAATCAAAAATCGATTCGAGTATTTTAAAAAAAGACAATGAACGAATCGTAATGGCGATCGGAGGGGAGCACAACGATGGCTGGAGCGGCGACGACGTGATGGAGGCGCACGCTAATGGTTGCTGTCGTAGGCGACGAATGGTTGAGGAGGCCGCGACCTGGGTTGTCGGCAACGTGCGAGGGTCGAGGCGGCTTCAAGTAGTGGTAGTGGCAATCAATCATGGAGGAAGGTGCTGGTGCTAGGGTGCTACAGCTGACGCCGAAGGTGGAGGAGCTTGGTGGTAGGAGCGTCTTAGTGGAGTTGATGTTCGATGTGATGGTAGCTAGGGTTTTGATAGTAAATTGATTTGGGATCTTGGTTGCAGGCTGAATAAAAAAAATTGAGGAATTCAAGCAAGCTGGTGGGGTTAAGGTGAGTTATTCTCAACTCACACTACTATGTCTAAATAACTATATTATATCCCTCTTGAATGCTTCGCTTAGCTTAGGAATTACTTATGAATTGCTTAAAATTTTAGTAGAGATTGGATGAAGTAATTAAAATAAATTGCATGCTATGGGTTTAAATTGTTCGATGGATGAATTGGTTGAATTATGAGTTTAAAATATTGGATTGAGGTGATAATTGAAAATGAATTAAATGATTGAAATGAAGTTGCATGTTAAAACTATATTGTTCACGGCAAGTTTGGGTCGGTGGCTGAAATTGCAAACATTGTTGTATGATCGGAGTTTGCCGGAAAGCAACTCGGATTGATAAATAAATTCATATTCTGAAATGATATTTTATAGAGCGTCGTTGGCTCTAAAAGTTACATTCTGATGGATTTATTGTTTAAATTATTTAAACGTTTTTAAATGAATTTCAAAAAAATGAGATTTTATCCAATTTGATACTTATTGGAAATTAGTTTATAAAACATATAGTCAAATTATATTATCTTCTTAACTTATTGCTTATCACTAAATTTCCAATTGAAACTTTTAAAGATAAGTAATATTTATTTATGAAATCTTTTTTAAAATTATTATTTATCAGTATATAATTTTGGAAATGCTTTAGAGGCAAAAGATAAAATATGGTATTATTTTAGAAAAATGGTTATGAAATTAATAAATTCAATTTCAAATAATTTTAGCTATAAAAGCTGTTTAATGATTTTAGAAAGAGTTTGAAAACCCTTGGAAAATTATATCTTTATTTGTATCTGTATATATTTAAATAGAGTTTCAAAATAAAGTAAGTTATCAATTATGAAAAGTAAAGCTTTGTTTTAAAATAAATTTAACTAAGGTTTTAAGTTTACAAATAGTTTATGGTTTTAAAGGGTTTATGAAGTAATATTATATATATCTTTATAGATTTGAAATAAAATGAATTATCAATTATTTAAATATTGTTTTGATTCAAAGACCTAATAATGGAAGTTTATTTTAAGACTTAAAACTTTGTAACTCTTTTCTTTATATATATGAGTTATTGGATTTTAAAAGTGCTTTTGGAAAAATTATATCTTGGTATATATAAAAACTAATTTAGAACTCTTTTAATTTATTTATTATGGATTAACAAAGGTGAGAGGTAAAAGTGAATTATAGATAAAATATTTTAGAAATCATTTTTTTATGATAAAATTATATTATTTACTTTCAACCTATAAACTATTGTTGGCTTTTATTATATTTAGCTTTTGGCTATTTTTATGCAAGTTTGAATTGGATTTCTGATGAATTTCGTGATTTTCTATGAAATGAAGAAATTTAATAAACGATTGAATTGTCGGGTTGTATGGGACACTTTGTTTAATTCTTTCGATTATTATTATAATTTGTTAAATAGAGTTTGAGTGGAAATTACTAGCTTTTAGTAAATACTTGAATTTACTTTCTGGCATGGGATAGTTAGTTAAATTCTTGTGATTACTAGTGTGACAGTAATTAACACTTAGAGTTGTATTATCTTAGGGTGTTCGGATTTCAGACCGATAGATCCTCGAGAAAAGATAACTCATTTTTTTATCGATCTGAGAATCGATATAGTTTTAGATTTGGGCAGGCAGATCTCTTTCGGAAGATCTGTTATGGTGTAAACATGGCTGTCTCTTTTGGAAGGCGGATTTTTACATGCATCATAGTCTATAGATACTACAACCTATCTGTTTATTTTGTTTTATACAATTAGACTATGTTTACCTCTTTTGGAAGGTAAATTTGCATATGATAGATTAGGTACACGGCTGCTCTTTTCTTTGAGTGGTGTCCCTAATCTGCAGTCTCTTTCGAAAGGCTTCCTTTCTATGTAGCGGGTCCCTTTCGGTAGATTTCGTGTCACTGTATTAAACTGATTGATGACTATCATTATTATTTCATTATTGATGATTATTTCTTTTGAGATTTTAGTATGAATATTTTGTATCCTTTATGGCTCTGAGGAATTTTGAATTCGTTATCACTATATTTTGAGATGATAGTCTATTGAGACTTGATATGTATTTATGAAATGGTGATTTGTTAGATATGCCTTATTTGAGTATTTGTTTTGGGCATATTTTATTTATGACTTATTTGGTTATTGTTAAGTCAAAATTTTTGAGATCTGTATTTATTGGTTTGATATGCCTTTTTGAATTTTTGGGTTTTAGGTATATTTTGAGATGACTTATTTTAGAGTTAAGTCATATGGTTATGATATTAATATCTCACCTTTTCGAATTATAAAGTAGTGAATTTAAATAAATATGCCTTATTATGATTGTTTGTTTGTTCGTCATATTTTATATGACTTGTTATTTTAAGTCATATAGTTATGATATTAATATCTCACCTTTTATTTATATATAGTCTGACCCGTTTATTATTTTAATACTCGGGTCATGCTGAGACTTTACAGGTACAGGGACCCATTGACCTTTGGACTTTGGGCTAGCATTAAAGTAGACTATTTTGATAGTTTTAGTTTATTTCATACTTGTATATATTAACAGTTAGGAGTTTATGTCATCTATATTATATAGTAGTAATTTTGTACCTGATACAAGATTTAGGATATGATGTATATATTTATGTGGGTCTAGTACTCATATTTTGTAGACTCACATTCTATTATGTATATGATGACGTATATTATTCCGTTGTGATCTATGACACTGACTCTGATTTATCTATTTTATATACTATTCTAAATATTTTTTTAATCGGTGTGTTTATTACTTTATATTAATAATTTATACGTCAAATTTTTAGTTCAGATCCTCGAAAAGGTAAATAAGACGTGTCAGTGTTAGTATAAAGATATATTCACATTCGATCGCCCTTAACCAGCCATATTCTCTAGATTAGCAGACGACATTACTTGTAATGTTCTTTGCTAAACTAGGCATAGCGGTAGGGTCATTACATGAACTCTCTACACACAAAAATCAAATGATAAATGATTTGTGTAATTCATATTTGTGCAATAACTCAAGTCAAGGATTTCAAAGTAAATCAAAATTTGAATTCACTTCAAAATTCAAATGGTTTCGATTATAACTCATGCCAAAACAACTTCAAACTCCAAAATGAATTTCAAAGTCAAAATAGAAATGTGAACCACTTTTTAAATAATTTTGGCAATGGGAATAATCTCGATTATGGTGCATTGGAAAATTTTCTTTCTCAACAAGTTCAAATTAAAATTCTCAAATTAATAATTATAAATTTGATTTGTTGAGCAAATGGAAGAAATTCACAAAGATCACAGGAATTTGTTATTTGAAACATATATGAAACAACGTGAGCAACAAAATCAAATCCCAACTTGTGACAAGTCAAATAATAATCCACATTTTACCAAAATTGACGATTTTCGAATAACAACTTTTGAAATTGAAAACGACAATCTTAATGAAGTTGTTGAAATGAGGTAATTGAGTTGGATTTCAATTCTTTTGAGACGGTGGAACCAAATTTAAAATTCGATCTTCCTTTCTCCGATTTTGAAAAATTGAATACAACAGCTTTAGACTTTGAAATTGATACATGCAATGAAGTTGTTGATAATCCAACAAAGGAAGACGAATTTAGTGAACACAAATTTTTTAGACTTTTGGGAGATGAGTTGTTAAATCCTGAAGGGGTAGATTTAAATCACCATTTTGATTTGAAATCAATAATTTTAAAGAATTTGTCAATGATAAGCTTGACTTTCAATTTGGTGAAAATAAACTTGAACTTCAATCAACTGTTCTATCTACCCCAAAAATCATCGAAAATAAAAAAACTCATACGATTTTTAATAAAACGACATTCGTTTTTCCAAATCAACATTCAACTTTGAAATCTTTTATGGTTTGGTTTTCTATGCTTAAGCTTTGTCTCTCATACTTGACGAGACAAATGAATTGGTCTTTGGAAGACCGTTTCATTTACTCTTTGACGATATATATTCTAATGTCGTGTAAATAATAATCATTTCATTTTCATGTAAATATAGGTCATATTTTTATTTTTCTCCTTTCACTTGGGTTGACTGTGGGGACATAGTCAAAATCAAGTGTGGGGGGGGGGGGGTCTCATCTTCATTTTTGATTTTTCATGGTTTATTTTTTGTATTTTCTTTCCAAAACTCAAAACTAAAAAAAATCCCAAAAGCAAATTTTCTTTGTAGCATATTTACTTTGGAAGAAACACTATAGGATAAATATATGTTTTTGGTTATTAAATTGAAATTTTTGAAAACTTATTTGTCTCAACAAAAATAAAAATAAAGTTTGATTACAAGTAACGATGGTTTAACTAGTATATAGGAAGATTCATGGGTGTTAATTACGAAGTATATCCTAACTGGAATCTTTGTTTAAAATAGTGGTTGATTAAAAGTAAAGACGATAACATTATTGATCTTCTAAGTTAAGTAATGCCAAGATGATATTTTAAAACTCTCTCTTCATAAAAAAAGAATTAAAAAAAGAATTTTTTTTGTATATATGTATATATATTTTATTAACACCTAGAGTCATGTGTTCACGTGCAAGTGTGTACACTCGCCATGCATTGTACCCTTCTCACGTAAACCTGAAAGGCAGTGTATAATTGGTATATCTGGCCTCAGTTTATCTGAGTTAGGTGTATGTATATAAAAAATTCTTTCATTAATAACGCCTACAGTTAATAGATGTACACACTTGTGTGTACACTTGCCATGCTCTGTATTCCCCATACGTAAGCCCAAAAGGCAGTGCATGTGTAACATCCCAGATTTTATTAACTTAAATTTGGTGATTTATTTGAATTTTTGGTAATATAATTTGAGAAGTTAAAATAAATATTTGAAGTAAAAGAAAATATAAATAAATATACTTACAAATATAATACAAACATATTTATATCTCAACCCTATAAACTATGAAAATTTCATAAGTAAAATAAGTATATAAACTTAAATAGAAAAGAATATGAATTATAAAAAAAATAGATATATATATATATACCACAAATAAGAATTGGTGTTCAACTCTCAAATAAAATAATGTGATAATTTAAAAGTTGGTAGTAAAACTTTAAATGGAAATTAAATAACAAATTATGTTGTAATAAGATTTTGTGGTTATAAGGTAACATATGAAATACATACAAGAATCAAATGAATAGGTTTGCCGTGAGTATATGAAAATAAGAAAGGTAGTAGGAAGATGCATGTAAGAAAATATCTTTTGAACAAACAAAAATTTGTACTTGGAAAAAATAAAATAACATTGCATGTTAACAAGGATAGGAACATAAGCATTAAATGCTTTCAAACTCAGCATACAACCAGTCATTCGAAAGGGGAAAATATATCATCAAATATATCATCCCAGCCCTTGTTTCAAGGAAGAAAGTTTTTTGTTGTATAAAGCCTGTATAAAGCAAATATGCAAAAGGATAATGTTCAGTACTTACCGACCTACACATCTCTTTATATACAATTCTTAAAAGCCTGTGTGTGTGGCGGGAGGTCTTATGGTAGTTTCATTTTTTAAAAGCATATCGAATTCTTTTGATCTGTTTTATTTAAAGTAGCTACTTTTGTTTACTCATACCAGTCCCATGACTGACCTGGAGTTTATTATTTCTTTTCTAAACTCTGGGTTCCCATTATTTCCACACGGGCAACCTAGTAGCAGGTTTCCATATTCTGGTGTTAGCGGTATTTTGGGGACTTCTACCTTGAAGATATTTAGGAAGCTTTTTGGATCACCAGGTGTTTAGTTATGGATATTCACTATCGTCTTCATCCCTTTGAAGACTTTTGCTTGTGATCATTGTTGTACTATTATGATGTTTTATTTGGAGTATGGCATATGTATTATGATACTCTGATGTAGTACTGGATATTATTATGATGTTGTATCTGTGATGTAATGTATGATATTCAGTTTATTTCCGCTGTTTATATTCATCTGATGTTGTTATAAGCTCCGACGAACTGAAGTTTGACGTTTGTATATCTGACAGTCGTATACAAGTAAGGTATTTGATTTCTATTTTTGAGCGTTAGATTTCAGGATCGTTACATTTGGTATCGGAGCTGAAGGTTGAGTAAGAACTTTAGCTATGGAGTATAACACATTAGATGGCTCATTAGAGATAGGGTGAAGTATATCCTAGAATGAGTATAACCCGAAACCTTGAATTTTCCTAGTCTATTTCTTTTTACTGCTGATATTCCTTGAGATATTTTGTCCGTGGATCTAAATCATGTTTTCTTACTAATTACAGATAGTAAGAATGAGCGGACGAAGAGGAAGAACTAGGGGTCAAGGAAATGCCACAACAGCTAATCAAATTCCCCCAATAGTAGAAGCAGCTTTACCTACTCAGCATCAGCCGAATCTGGCTGACTTATATAAGAATTTCTCGAAGCTTGGTGGTAAGCCATTTACCGACAAGGAGTCTGTTGTTGAGGCCCAAGCATGGATTAGATCTTGTGAAAGAATTTTTAGAGGGCTAAGTTGGAAGATGATCAAATGCGACTAATAACTTCTTGGCAACTTCAAGAAGAAGCTTTAGCATGGTGGGAGACAGTCACGGTGGATAAACTAGAAGATGAGTTTTCTTGGGAGAAATTCAAAGAAGTATTTGAGAAGCGCTATATGCCATCAGCTGGGATTTCTCGTATGTATCAGGAGTTCATGGACTTGAAGCAAGGGAGTTTGTCATTTGAGGAGTATCTAAACAAATTAAATGAATTGTCTCATTTCGGTCCAGAATTGGTGAACACGCCTTTGAAGGAGAATGAGAAGTTTATTCGGGGAATGAACAAGAAGTTCCACGAAAGGATGACTGGCCACGTCAAAGAGTCTTTTTCTGATCTTACTGATATAGGGTATAGGTATGCTATTTTGGATATGCAAGAGGTCC
The DNA here is from genome assembly GCA_030737815.1 of Allium fistulosum. Classification (NCBI taxonomy): domain Eukaryota; kingdom Viridiplantae; phylum Streptophyta; class Magnoliopsida; order Asparagales; family Amaryllidaceae; genus Allium; species Allium fistulosum. The sequence continues at coordinate 356,781,517 of CM060906.1, forward strand.
CGAAGGAGGGAGGAAATACGAGCAATCCAAATTGGAAAAAGAGGAAGTTTGGAGGTAAGAAACCATGGCAGGGTAAGAAGAAAAAGAAGAGCGATCAGGGAAACACAGCAGAGAATGTTACTTGCTATAATTGTCAAGAGAAAGGCCACTACTCAACTAGTTGTACGAAACCTAAGAAACAAGCGAATCAATTCGTTCCAGCGAAGTCCAAGAAATGTTATGCTTGTCAGGAAGAGGGACATGAAGTCAAGGACTGCCCAATGAGGAAGAAAGCACAGGTAGCAAAGGTATACGCAGTCAAAGAGCAACCTACAACTTCTAAAGCAGGAAAAGGGAAGGGAGTTCTGGAAGGTAACCTTACTATTTATGATAGAATTGTTCGAGTTCTGTTTGACACTGGTGCTACACATAGTTTTATTTCTCAACAAGCTGTAAATGAACTAAATCTTGAATCTGATTTCGTTGAGGAGCCTATATGTGTAAAGAATCCAGTAGGAGGCCCAGCAAATCTTTGTCTTCGATGTAGAAATATTCCTATTTCATATTCTTGTTACCAATTCCCTATTGGTCTCTTTGTCCTTGATTTTAATGAATTCGAAATCTTACTCGGAATGGATTGGCTAACGAAATACGAAGCCAAATTGGATTGCAACAATCGATTGATTTCGATTAAAACTGAATCGGGAGATTTTATTGAGATTTCTTGTGAGGACCCTAGTCCTAAAAGAGAAGGGTTGATGTATAATTTGGGATATTCTGAACTTAGTTTGGAGTCTATTCCTATGGTTAGAGATTTTCCAGACGTGTTCGAAGAAGTAAAATCCTTACCTCCACATCGAGAAATAGAATTCAGAATTGACTTAATTCCAAATGCTCGTCCTGTAGTTCACGCAAGTCGCAGGATGGCGCCCAGAGAAAAGGGTGAATTAGTCAAGCAAACTAATGATCTGCTAAGCAAAGGATTAATTCGTCCTAGTGTTTCTGAATGGGGTTCAGCCGTAGTGTTCGTTGCTAAATCGGATGGATCTTTGAGATTGTGTGTTGACTACCGCGATCTCAATAAGCAAACTCTCAAGAATAAATTTCCTCTACCTAGAATTGACGATCTATTTGATCAATTGCATGGCGCTCGTTTCTTTTCAAAGATGGATCTAGCTCAGGGATTCCATCAGTTACGAATCGACGGAGATTGTGTTCATTTGACCGCTTTCAGGGGTCCTAATATGTTCTATGAATGGTTAGTCAGGCCTATCGGGCTAACCAATGCTCCAGCATACTTCGTAGATCTTATGACTCATGTATTCCGGGAAGTATTGAATGAATTTGTGCTTGTATTTATTGATGATATCTTGATTTATTCCAAAATGGAGGAGGAGCATTCTGAGCATCTCAGAATTGTTTTGGAGATATTAAGAAGAAACGTCTTGTTTGCCAAATTTTCTAAATGCCATTTTTGGGTCAAAGAAGTTAAATTTCTTGGCCACATTGTTAATGAAGAAGGAATTTCTGTTGATCCTAGCAAGATTTCTTCTATTCTAGATTGGAAGCAACCTACTACTCCGAAAGAAGTTCGAAGCTTTTTGGGTTTAGCAGGTCATTATCGGAAGTTCATTCAGGATTTTTCTAAGATAGCTAGTCCAATGACTAAGCTAACAATGAAGAATGCAAAATATAATTGGACTCCGAAATGTGATGAAGCTTTTCAGGAATTAAAGAAGAGATTAACCACCGCTCCTGTTCTCGCTATTATTAACGGGAACCAGGGTTTATCTGTTTATACCGATGCTTGTGGTGATGGGGTAGGTGCAGTATTAATGCAGAATGGGAAGGTAGTTGCCTACGCGAGTAGACAATTACGTCCGCACGAGAAAAACTACCCAACACATGATTTGGAGCTTTTGGCTGTTGTTTTTGCTTTAAAAATCTGGCGACATTATCTTCAAGGTAAGAATCTCCTTCAGCTTTCTAAAAGAAAATTTTAAAGTTCAAATTAACTTAACATATACTTATACTTAATAAATTCTTCTTTTATAGGTGAAAAATTCGAATTATTCACCGATCACAAATCTTTGAAATATCTCTTCACCCAGAAAGATTTGAATCTACGACAACAACGTTGGTTGGAATTTCTGGCCTCTTATGATCTAGATATCCTGTATACACCCGGAAAAGCCAATATAGTTGCCGATGTCTTGAGTAGGAAACACGCTATTCTTGCTCATCTTGTTATTGCTCCTACTCTTCTTAAAAAGATTGCAAGACAACAGACAGAAGACAAGTTTCTTCGAGAAATGTATAGAAGAATAGGTCGTGGTGAAGATTCCAGTTTTGCAATTAATGACAATGAAGTTATAAGGATGAAAGGCATGATTTGTGTCCTGGACATTCTCGAACTGAAACGAGAAGTTTTGGACGAATGTCATAAGTCTAAACTTTGCATCCATCCAGGAGTAAATAAGATGTACCGTGACATCAAAAGAACTTTCTGGTGGAAGACAATGAAAAGAGACATATCGATATATGTGAGTCGCTGTGCTACTTGTCAAAAAATCAAAAGCGATCAAAAGAAAATAGCCGGTTTACTTCAGCCTTTGGAAGTACCAAAATGGAAATGGGATCAGGTATCGATGGATTTCATCGACGGATTGCCGCGAACCAAGAAGGGAAATGAAGCGATTTGGGTTATAGTGGACCGTCTAACCAAAACTACTCACTTTATTCTAGTGAAATCCACTCGGACTACAGCAAGCTTAGCAGGGCTATATATAAAGGAAATTGTTCGTCTCCATGGAATTCCCAGCAGTATAGTGAGTGATCGTGACCCGATCTTCACTAGTAGATTTTGGGAGGCATTCCAAGACGCTTTGGGAACGAAATTAAATTTCAGTACTGCTTATCACCCACAATCTGATGGACAGACTGAGAGGGTCAACCGAATTCTAGAAGACCTATTACGTTCTTGCGTTCATGATTTTGGTGGTTCTATGGAGGACCATTTACATCTGGTTGAATTCTCATATAATAACAGTTATCAGGCCAGTATAAAGATGGCTCCTTTCGAAGCTTTATATGGTCGTCCGTGTCGATCACCTGCATGTTGGATCGAATCAGGTGATAGACTCGTCCTTGGACCAGATATGATCAAAGAAGCCACGGAAAAGGTTGATTTTATCTGAAAGAAATTAATAACTGCTCAAAGTCATCAGAAGAGCTATTATGACCGCCGAAGAAGAGATTTGGAATTTCAAGTTGGAGATTCTGTATTTCTGAAAGTGTCTCCGATGCGGGGTGTATTGAGGTTCGGGAAAACTGGAAAGCTAGCACCGCGTTATATTGGTCCTTTTCCTATTCTGGAAAGGATTGGTCCTCTAGCATATCGAGTGCAGCTACCCAGCTGGTTGTCTGGCGTGCATGATGTGTTTCACATTTCTAGTCTCCGGAAATATGTGCATGACCCAGATAGTATTATTGAAGAAGCTGCTCAGCAGGATCTCGAAATCACTCCTAATTTGGAAGTTAGAAGAGAGCCGATAAAAATTGTAGATCGTGATGAGAAGCGATTGAGGAACAAAGTTGTGAAACTGGTTAAAGTTCAGTGGAGTGGCGATCCGATGGATTGCACTTGGGAAACCGAAGATAATATGAAGAAATCATATCCCAATTGCAGAGTAGACATCTCGGCTTAAATTGGTAGCCATTTCTCTATCTTTTTGCATTCGTATATTCTTTGTTTGTTTTCTCTCTCTTTCAAATTTCGAGGACGAAATTTTCTTAAGGAGGGGATATTGTAACATCCGAGATTTTATTAACTTAAATTTAGTGATTTATTTGAATTTTTGGTAATATAATTTGAGAAGTTAAATAAATATATGAAGTAAAAGAAAATATAAATAAATATACTTACAAATATAATACAAACATATATATATCTCAACCCTATAAACTATGAAAATTTCATAAGTAAAATAAGTATATAAACTTAAATAGAAAAGAATATGAATTATAAAAAAAAATAGATATATATATACCACAAATAAGAATTGGTGTTCAACTCTCAAATAAAATAATGTGATAATTTAAAAGTTGATAGTAAAACTTTAAATGGAAATTAAATAACCAATTATGTTGTAATAAGATTTTGTGGTTATATGGTAACATATGAAATACATACAAGAATCAAATGAATAGGTTTGTCGTGAGTATATGAAAATAAGAAAGGTAGTAGGAAGATGCATGTAAGAAAATATCTTTTGATCAAACAAAAATTTGTACTTGGAAAAAATAAAATAACATTGCATGTTAACAAGGATAGGAACATAAGCATTAAATGCTTTCAAACTCAGCATACAACCAGTCATTCGAAATGGGAAAATATATCATCAAATATATCATCCCAGCCCTTGTTTCAAGGAAGAAAGTTTTTAGTTGTATAAAGCCTGTATAAAGCAAATATGCAAAAGGATAATGTTTAGTACTTACCGACCTACACATCTCTTTATATACAAGACTCTTTGTTCCAATTTTTTTCGAATGCTAAAACCTAACAAAGATCAGAAAAATAAAAAAAAAGTAGAACTCACTTTATTTCCAAGCTTAACCATAATCTGCTGAAAAAAAAAGAAAAGAAAGAGGAAGATCAAACTGCGGTTTCAAACCAAAAACATCTCTGCTCATCAATATATCTAATGTGAGTAAACATCAACTTTAAGGTTTTAAGTTTAACAGTAAAAAGGATTTATTGATTATATGGTGTTGAATATGCTTTATCTGTGAATATAATTCTGTGTATATATATATATATAGGTTGCTCTATATATTGGTCTTCTCTATCATTGATTACAGGGTTGATTATCATTCGAACTCAAATTGTTTTCAACTGATCATTGTAAAGCTTTAAGTTTTAAATCAAACAAGAAGTCTGGATCTCAATTAAGATTTTAAAAAAAAGCTGATTAAACCATGTTTGTAAAATATACCACCGTAATCTTATTTTATAGAAAATCAAGTAATAATTTGACAAATTTGATTGTTGTAAAAAGTTAATTCAAGTTCGTAACTTGAATTCTTACTGCAATTTATGATTTTTAAAAAGCAGTATGATGATTTTTACTTAAGTAGTTTAGGAGCAGTTTGAATTTAAACCAAAATTGCATTTTTCTAAATTTCTGATGAACGATTCAATTATAATCATTGGAATTTGCCTCGAAGCTTGTTTGAGCTTATCTGATGATGAGAAAATTGCTAAATATTTTTTTTAATGTACGAAATTGTTGAACGAGTCCAAAGTAGGGTTTAGGTTCAAAATTTGCAACGGGTTGGACGCATGATGATTTCATCACCCTAGAGAAATCGAGTTGCACGTGATTCAAGAGGGAGGAAGCTAATTGTTGTCGTGGTAGTGTGGATGTGATTCGAGCTTCTCTGGTGATCAGTGTGTCGATCGCGAGGCATTCTTGCTGAAGGTCGTGTTTGTAGTTTTCTATGGAACTGCTAATTTTCGATTTCGAACATTTGATGTCGAATGGAGTTTGGTTTTCGAATGTAGGGGGTATCGCAACTTGTTGGAGGCGCCGGAGCTTGCTGGAGCGGCGGAGAGACACCGTGCACATGTACGGCTTTGAGGTGGTGTCAGAGTGTCAGCATGAACAACTCGAGTAGTTATTCGAGAAAGATGGGGGTTTGCTTCGGTATAGAACTCGAGTACATGAGTTTATTTACCTGTTGCTTAGTTTAAACTTGAGTCAACTTAAAACTTGACTGGAAAAGAAAAAAGAAAAAGAAGAAGAAGATGCGTACAGGGGAGTGTCTCGGGGGAAATGGGTAAAAATCTCGAAGGGTTACTCGAGTAACCTGAGATTTGCTCGGGTTGTTATCAGGAAGGGGTTAACCTTTTTGAATTTAAAGTAAATCTGTTTAAGCAATTAATTTGATAAAATATTTGAAGAGTAAATCAAATATTTAAATTTTTAACTTAAAACGAAAATTATTTATAATGATTAAATAGTGATTAAACAATTAATAATTTGTAATTACCTTGTAATTAAAAGTTGATTAATTTAAAGAATAATAAATAAAGATAATTAAGATTTAATAAATTAAAAATTAAGAATAAATAAATTAAGATAATTAGTTAAGTTAATTTAAAATCTAATTAATTTATAGTTAAGGATAATTAATTATCAAATTAGAAATTATGAAGATAATTATGTGGTTAATTCACTTTTAAATCACGTTCACCCAAATTAGAGATGATTGACTATCATCAAATATTCTGTACTGAATTAATATTTCTATTGTGATACTGTGATTGTTTTGGTACTGAACTGTGATTTGTGATTTAATTCTGTATTGATGTGAAAACCCCTTTGCCCGTAAAATGGCATTTTTACTTCGATGCGACAGGGAGTCGGATTTCAGTTGTTATCTGAAACCCACATCGAACCCTGAATATGAATCTTTGTGATTGTCATATCCACGTGTTTTAAAAATTTATCGATCACTATTCAGTTTAGCCGGAAGAGGACCTTTGTGTCATATAGCCCATTCTGAATAGTGATACGTCGTAATGGACAACATTTGAAGACCGGTGTTGAAGACCGGGTTTTTATGAAAATGATAGGACGACCTATTGATTGTCTCTGCACTGAGTTGCTTCGGTATAGAGATTCCCTAAGTGATGGGGAGTCCGATCGGGATTGTAAATACCCGGATTGCAAGGACTTCTTCGGAAGTGCCTTTGGTTCTGTTCGAACCCGGAACAGACTTGTATGGTTACATGTCTGACATTACATTTTGAGATATAAAGCTGATTTCTTTCAAATACATTTCTAGTGGTGGCAGAGAATTTATTCTCTTAGCTTAACACCCTTCTCTGAGACATACGAGCTCAGAGGTTATGTAGTTGAAGGTTATCAGCAATATACTCCCAATTTGGTAATGTGACATGCTGAGTGTTGCTGTGTATTGATCATTTACTGATCATTTGTAATCAAAGCGTGGCTTTGTGGACCAGACCTCTTCGGACCTCACAACCCGGAAATGGTCGAAACAGGAATATGCGGCAAGGTTATGAGGGTCGCGCCCTTTAGGGTATGTCATTTCCTTCTGGAAAAGGGTGGTATCAGGTATGGAGCCCTGGTATTTAACCTATGTGGATACTCCGATCTCATTTATTGTGTGATTGTGTGTTTATCGAGGCGCCTCGGATAAAGGTCCCAAAAGACCAGGGGATGGCATATTCGTGAGTTACCTAGTTACAGGGGTAACCCGGCCTTGTATTGGCAGAGAGCTAGTTAGTTCCCGGGACGTCCAGCCAGAGGCGATCCCATGTGGCAGGAGGAAGTTCCTTAGCCTGACCATTTGTTGGAAATCCAATTCCCAATACGGAACTTGTACGGTTTTAGTTGTAGAACCTGCCATTTACTTATGGTGGTCACCACTGTTTAGATGGTAGCTATAGTAGGCATACGATACTGGTCGTATGCTGGCTAAGATTAATATTATACTTTCGAAATGTTTTCCACACTAGACATTAATAATAATAATCCAATGATTTGCGTAGTAAGCATCTTTGACTATCATAAGAAGAAATCTCCTCCAATTCTGCGTTTGCATTGTGTGTGTGGCGGGAGGTCTTATGGTAGTTTCATTTTTTAAAAGCATATCGGATTCTTTTGATCTGTTTTATTTAAAGTAGCTACTTTTTTTTACTCATACCAGTCCCATGACTGACCTGGAGTTTATTATTTCTTTTCTAACTCTGGGTGCCCATTATTTCCACACGGGCAGCCTAGTAGCAGGTTTCCATTCTTTGGAAGCTTTTTGGATCACCAGGTGTTTAGTTATGGATATTCACTATCGTCTTCATCCCTTTGAAGACTTTTGCTTGTGATCACTGTTGTACTATTATGATGTTTTATTTGGAGTATGGCATATGTATTATGATACTCTGATGTAGTACTGGATATTATTATGATGTTGTATCTGTGATGTAATGTATGATATTCAGTTTATTTCCGCTGTTTATATTCATTTGATGTTGTTATAAGCTCTGGCGAACTGAAGTTTGACGTTTGTATATCTGACAGTCGAATACAAGTAAGGTATTTGATGTCTATTTTCGAGCGTTAGATTTCAGGATCGTTACAGCATGGGTCAAATATATCCGGCCTCAGTTTTCTGAGTTAGGCATATGTAAATATTGTTAATATCAATAAAATTTTCAAATAAAGAGAGAGTAAGCAATTGAAATCCAAGCACTATTTTCACTTATTTGATTTGACTTGTTATTTAAAAGAAATGAAAATACCACTTTGAAAAACTTTGATAATTAAATAAGGATCCATTTCATAGTTAAACTATGTTATCAACTGAAACATGTAGTCAAACTAGAGTCTAATTGTGATGATAACTTAATTTTTGTTGGAAGTTTTGACAAGTAAAAGGACTTAAATTTCTTGAAAATGACCAGAAATTATATTTAACTTATTCGTGTTAATTTAAAAGTAAATTCTTCATTTGTAAATATTTCCAAAACCTGCATTCATATTTTTGTAAATAAATCTTGCATTTAGGAATTTTTCATGTTGCATTTGGATTTTATGGGTAGTATCCGCTGAAAACCCTCATGAGACACTAGGGACACCTAGAGGTTTAACGGCTTATTGCATATGCTCAATGCAATCGTGTTTCCTACGAAAACAGATTTACCTTAGTTTTAGTTTATTCGAGGACGAATAAAAAGATAAGTGTGGGGGTATTTGATGTGCACGTAAATGTGCATATTTTTACTTCCATATTTAATCTAATTTAATTAAATAAATGAGAATATAGGGTATTTTAACATGTTTAAACCCAAATTAAAATTATTTTCAAATCATCATTTATTCATCTTCATATAGGGACAAAATGGTCATTTTTTGTGTGATTTAATTTGAGAAAATTTACTTGGACATTTTTATGTTATTTTGTAGGAATTTGGATTCAAATGGAAGAGGTCTACATGAAAATGTGCATGCACAAGAGAAGGAAACAAAAGAATGAAGAAATAAATCAATTCATGCAACATGGAGGACCCTACCTATCCACTTACCTTGATCTACAATTAGGAGCTAATGCTCATGTTAGTGGACATTAAAGTTACATGCACTCTTAATGGATGATTAATTCATGCTAGTGATAACTTGGTGGCCACACTTCCTCAAGGGAAATTTGGGTAGTCCCCTAAAATATGCATTAGGGTTTTAGACACGTATAAATACTCCTTATGTTTCATGTAATGAAGCTCTTAGCACCACCTTGTAGTTAGTTTAGTGGCAGCCACAAAAAAACAAAAAATACTCTCTCTCTTTTTAATGGCTTCTTAGCCTTTTCTTCATGTAATATATTTTTATGCAATTTTAATTCATGTTCTTCTCTTGTTCTTTTCTTTTATGTTAGTAGCTTAGATTTAATTTATGCAAGTATTTAATTCTCTTTTCATTTTTATTAGCTTGCATTTTCTTCTTGATTTTGTTTCATGTTGTAATCTACATTTGTTGAAGTGATAACAAATATGAGAAGCTAAACCCCTTTAATGTAGGGGTAATGAAGCTCTCTTAATCATGTAGATTCAACATATTTGATAATTTATGATATCTTTTTGTGCTTAATGGAATGTTTGATGTGGTAAATATTTTATTATTTAGCTTTGAATTTTATAGCCTATGTTGTTGACACCAAATAGGCTATGCTTAAACAAACATAAACACAAATTACCTCTTCATCTACATATGATTATGGTAATGAAGTGAATTTTAGAATCAAAATTTGATGGTCTATATTACTAATCAATAGTAAATAGATCATGCTTAGAATAGATTTTATTTTCAATTTCATTAACATTTTCATGAGAGTTAACAAGTGATTTAGTGGGTGTGTTATAGTTTGATAGTTTATGTTGGGCTAATTAATAGCACAAATAGCCATACTTATGATAAACACATCAACTCAATTCACTAATGACCAAAAAAGAGAGATCATAATTTCATTATGTTGATTTATGTGATCATGAGAAGGAATTACCTCTAAATTGCCTTCTACTCTCATATTTTTATCCACTTTTATTTTTTATTAGTTTTTATAAATTTGCAGTTAACACATCTCAAATTCTTGGTTTAATTTGATTAAGTAAAATTTTAAAATCATTCAATTCGCTGCGGATCGACCCGTACTCGTGTATGTCGTGCACTTGCGGTTATTTTTATTACAATTTTTCGATGGTTTTCTAATCCGATAGAAAATTAGCCGATTCTACACATGCGTTCCATGCACTTTTCCTTTGAGCTTGAGTTATTTTTGGGAAGTTCTTATACCGCTTGTCTTTGTCTGCTTTCTTTGCTTTTTCTAGAAAATTCTTAGTGTTGTTCGTCTATTTCTTAGTAAAAGCACTCCATGACCATCACTTGAGTTAGAGCTTAACGTATAAGTGGTTTTGCAGTTCCAGTCGTCAATAAGAAGGGGTCGGTACCGAGTGGTTCATATTGGTCCATCGCCTATGAATTTTTTTGAGTATGCTCTTATTGCCCTTCTAAGCATGTTTCCAAGTTCGTAGATCATTTCGTCTTTATCTTAACATCCTAATTCTAGTGAAAACCCGCTTGGTCGATGTTATCCCGCCTTTTGGCAAGGCCGTGATACCAAGAACTTGACTAGAAACCAATGACAGTTCGTCTTAGAGATCGGTTATACACATGCTCACTATAGATATCGACGAATTTTGTCCGAATCCGGATCAAGCCAAAATTGATATGACATGACAAGCGACGCTATGAGAGCCAACGTTCCAAATTTCAAGTCAATCCGAGTTCGTATGCTTAAGTTATGATCGCTGCAAGATTGGATGAAAACTAGCCACTGTTCGAATCAATCGAGTTCGAATCCATCAACTAGCCTCTGTTCGAATCGATCGAGTTCGAATCCACCAGGGAAGCTTACTTCGACTCAATCGATTCCGCATCAATCACCAGGGCCTACTTCGACTCGACCAGCTCCACATCAATCACCATAGCCTACTTCGTATCCATCAACTACAGCACGGGGGTCTACTTCGTATCCATCCAAAAGCGGCATACTTCGTATCGACCTTGTTCGTATCCATCAACAAGCATTTACTCGAATCGATCAGGATGTGCCATTTCGTATTATCCATCGAGAGAATATGCTTGTTCGTATCGATCTACTCAACTCCACCATCAAACAAGCTCCACTTCATACGGTAGTTGCCTAGTTCGTATCCATCCTGGAAGGCCTTGTTCGAAATTAATCAAGGCTCCTTAGTTCGTATCCATCAAGTAGTCGCTACTTCATATCCATCACCTCATCTTCTGTTCGTATCAATCACATCTTCATTTGTTCGTATCCATCAAGTTGGAGCAACTTCATTGATACGAACAAGCCAACCTCCATCAATTCGAACTACACCACCTTCATTGATACGAATAGAACGTGACCATCGATACGAACCGAGAAGCCTTCATCGATGCGAACTATGCATCTTTTATGGATACGAACAAGGCAGCACCATCGACACGAATGAGGCGAAGTTCAAGGACAACTTGTTCAAATCGGCATTGAATGCGGAGCGATCCAAAGATTCAAGCGCTACGTCAACTCACAGTCGCGCACAACTATCGATTCAAACGAGATCAAGTCAACGTGATCGAGTCGAACCAAACAGCCTGCCGAAAGCCTCCATTTTGTATCGATCATATCTCATGATCCACAAGTCCAAATGCTACGAAATTTTCATAAAAGCTTACGTGCATGCTAAAGAATGTCCACGCCAAATTTCGACTCCATTGGATACGAAATCCCGATCGGTACGAAATCCATTCGTATCGATCACGGATCGGGCCGAAACTTCGCGGGCTTGAGCGCGCGGGCTTAGTCACGTGCCAGAGGGAGTCTCCCGAGATCTGAGCGAAATATCAGCCTCCTACACCAACAAATACCCCAGGGCATACAAAAAAGGGATCTTCTTCTTCTTTGAATTCTCCAACGCCCAGACTCTGCCGGATCCGGTTCTAAACTCCATTGCTGCTGCTACCAATGAATTTCACTGCTGTAGATCATTATTACCTGTTGTAACTTGCTGAAATCAATTGTAATCATCAAAGAAACATCAATAAAGCAATCAACTTCATAGTGGACGTAGGCAATACGCCGAACCATGTTAAATTCTTGTGTTTCTGTGCATTCTTATTACTTTCATTATCTGTTTTTGGAGTTTTTGTTGGATAATCCTCCTTTTCCATTTAATTTCTTCATTTTATCTCTTCAAAAACTTCCGAAGGGTATTGTGCCCAATTTTGGTACAAACACTCTGGTGCTTTCACTGAGAAAAAACCCAATCTTTCTCCTGCTCCTTGGATCTCCTATCAATACCGGATTGCATAAATCCAAGAAGAAGATCCAGATCTCAATTCTTAAAGCCTTCCATTCTATTCGGATTTACATCAGATCTAGGAAAGGACTTTCATCAATTCACCATGGTAAGTACACGAACTACGTCTACAGTTGCTGATTAAGGAGGACGGGACAGGCAGAATCCCGCGCAATTGCCTCCATCAAACCAAGATGCCACCGGACCTTCAGATCCATCAGGTCCAGTTACCAGACAAGAGTTTCAGATGCTGCTCCAAGAATTGACCCAGAGTCGGCAACAGCTAACTGAACAACCGCGCGCCAACACAGAGTTGACCAACCAGCTGAATCTCCAAAGGCGTAGAAGATCCAGAAGAGATTAAGGTGCTTATTCTTCCACAGAGATTTCAGCCTCATTTGATGGTGATCACTGATCCACACGCCCATGGCTGGATGTGAGCTACACCCGGGCCACAGGACACCAACCTGCTTCGAATCTTGGACAACCCAAAACTGGACTATCCACTAGTCATCACACAAGACCTTCATCCCGAGGAGGTACTGCTCCTTATCATGTCACATGCAACCTCGCTACCACCACCACTACCGAACAAGGAGGTGATGCTAGAAATCAAGCCGATCCTCATCGTAACCAACGAGAGCAGACTCCAGAGCCTTATGTCCCAGAAAATGTTGAACCAAGGATGCGAGACATGGACCGTCGACCACGTCCGGTCCAGACTCGCGCTGTGGAACCCGACCACACCTTGGTGCAACATGCTCTAAGTATCCGTATGCCAGATATACCGACGATGATTCGTCAGATGATCCGTGAAAGTCAGGGTCTCACTAACGACGACTGGGGAATCTCCCGGAGTCATACCCCTTTCACCGATGAAATATTGTATGCTGAACCACCTTGGCGCTTCAGGATGCCAACTTTACCAGTCTATGAAGGAATTTCTGATCCCAACCAACACATCCTGAAGTATGCATGGCTAATGAACGCTGCGAGAGCTGATGATGTAGTTAAATGCCGTTGTTTCCCTATTTCCCTAGGGGGCATTGCAACTATGTGGTTTACTCGTTTACCACCATGATCCATTTCTAATTTTGACCAAATGGCCACCAAGTTTGTTGAACAATTCCGTATGCACGTAGCAAGGCCTAAAGATGTTAACACTCTGTCTAGCGTTACTCAAACTCCCGGAGAAACACTTAGACATTACTTGGAGCGATTTCATGCTGCGTGTGCAGAAATAAGTAATACCAATGATAACTCTATCCTGATGGCATTGACTAAGGGGATTGATCCTGATTCCGAGTTCGGAAATTGGTTAGCTGGAAAACCACCTGCGTCATTGGACCGTTTCTATTCCAAGGCAGCCCAATTCTTAAGAAGAGAGGATGAGAAACAGTCTAGGAAGCAGGATCACGCAGGGCCCAACATCGAAGGAATTCAGAGTAACATCGCCGTTAAACAATCCGGAGAGAGTTCTGGAAAGTTCAGTTGAACATGCAAAATAAACAGAATCAGCAGAGGGATAGTGGATATCAAGGCAAAAAACGAGATCAGAATCGTGGCCCATGACGTAGAGCTCCCATGTACGGTAATTATACTCCATTGAACATGTCGTTGGAAAATGTGTATTTGCAAACTTGTAACACCATGCAATACAAGAAGCCTGCCCCGAAACCATCAACGGAAAGACAAGTCCAAATAGGAAAGTTTTGTAGATTCCATGAGAGTTATAGCCATAATACAAATGAGTGTCATCATTTACAAGATCTCATTGAGAAGCTGATACGTGAGCGGAAGTTGGATCAGTATGTGCAGGCGCCGAAGTCAGGTGGTGTGGGCCCATCAAACCAGAATCGTGCACTAAATCAAGAAAGGCAAGAGGAACCTGATCGAATTGGCGAGAGGTTGGTTATTAATACAATAAGTGGTGGTCCTCATCCAGCAGACCGAAGCTGGAAGGAAATGAAGTCGTATGCCAACTCTATCAGGCATGCGGACTTCGAGTGTTATAGTAGTTTTGATGAAGGGGCTCCGGCCAAACAATAGAAAATGATGATTGATGACATCGTATTCAGAGATAGAGATGCTGATAAAGTCGAAGCTCCCACTATCGATCCACTGGTCATCTCAGCTCAAGTAGGTCCTGCTTGGATGAAGAGGATCTTAGTTGACAGTGGAAGCTCAGTGAATATTTTGTTTAAACGAGCTTACGACCAAATGAAAATGGAAGCCAAGGATTTGAAACCATGTCAATCCCGAATACAAGGTTTCAATGGAAGCACTACTATACCCACCAGAGTAGTGGAACTACCAGTAGAGTTGGGAGTTGGAGAACGCCGGAGAGTGCAGATGTTACAGTTCGTTGTGTTAGACATAGACTCCCCTTATAATGCTTTTTTGGGCCGACCGGCCCTCGCTGAGTTCAGGGCAGCCATTGCCCCATGGTGTTTAACCCTAAAGTTTCCCACTGATCGTGGAGTGGGAGTTATTCAAGGAGATCAGGCCGCCGCGAGAGCCTGCTATGTTACCGAGCTGCGGGAGGCGCAGCGAAAGGAGAAAGGAAAGAGCGTAGAGGAGTCTATCTGCGTCCGTTTTGCCCATAATTGGCAATTAACACCCGGGCCTAGGCCCGGGCACCCCAGCCAATTCCAAAGGGATCTTGACCCAAGAGAATTTGAAGACGAAGGAGAACCTAAAGAAAGTCAAGCATCCCCGTCCGAACTGACGATTGATGTCCCGATTGACAATGATTCGAAAATGATAAAGATTGGGTCGCAGCTAAGCCAGCAAACTCAAGAGGAATTGGTTGAATTTCTACGGGCGAATCTTGATGTATTCGCCTGGACGCATTCTGATATGTGTGGGATCTCGTCGGACATCACGAGCCACACTCTGAACATTGACCCGCGGCATGTCCCGGTCAAACAAAAAAGGCGTGGTATGGATCCAGAGAGATCTGCCGCCCTTAAAGAAGAGGTAGAAAAGCTTAAAGCCAACGGGTTCATTCGAGATGCGCTATACCCCGAATGGGTGTCGAATCCCGTGCTCGTCCGAAAGCCGAACGGAAAATGGAGAACAAGTGTCGACTATTCTGATCTAAATAAAGCTTGACCCAAAGACAGTTTCCCGCTTCCCAGAATTGATCAGCTAGTAGATTCGACAGCTGGACACGAACTCTTACCCTTCATGGATGCATATTCTGGCTACAATAGATACCGATGTATTTACCTGATCAAGAACATACCAGCTTCGTAACCAATCTAGGACTTTATTGCTACAAAGTTATGCCGTTCGGACTCAAGAATTCCGGGGCTACTTATCAACGATTGGTCAATCGAATGTTTGCCAATCAAATCGGAAAAACCATGGAAGTATATGTAGACGACATGCTTGTGAAGCCAAGATTTTCCACTGACCATATTAAAGACCTGGAAACTATGTTCAACATACTTCGAGAATACAGAATGAAACTCAACCCACTAAAATGTCATTTTGGAGTTGCATCCGGAAAATTCCTTGGGTTTATCGTCAATGCTAGAGGGATCGAAGCTAATCCTGAAAAGATCTGGACAATCAGAAATCTTGAAACTCCGAAAACTATAAAGCAAGTCCAGAGTCTCAATGGGAAAGTGGCACCATTGAGCAGGTTCATTTCAAAGTCCACTGGCAAATGCATTCCCTTCTTCGACCTGATTCGAAAAGGAAAACGAAACTTTGAATGGACCACGGAATTTGAGGGCGCTTTCCAAGCACTTGTTCAACATCTATCCACACCACCTATCCTGTCAAAGCCTATTGATCATGAAAAGTTGTACGTATATTTGGCGATATCAGAAAACGCTATCAGCGCTGCCTTAATTCGAGAAGAAGACAGGATACAAAAGCCAATATACTACGTCAGCAAACGATTGACTGGAGCTGAAAGGAATTATCCGAAGCTAGAGAAGTTGGCTTATTGTCTTGTTATTGCATCAAGGAAGCTCCGACCATATTTCCAGGCACATCCAATTATCGTTTACACCGACCAGCCGTTGCAACAGGTCCTTTCGTGGCCTGAGACGTCTGGTAGGTTACTCAAGTGGAACATCGAACTGAGCCAGTTCGACATTACTTACACTCCAAGACGAGCCATTCAAGGACAAGTCCTAGCCGATTTCATAGCTGAATTTACCATTCCAAAGGACTTGCCCGAAACCAGTGAATCCCCCAAATATGTCTGGAAGCTTTATACCGACGGTGCATCAAACGACCGGCGTTCGGGCGCTGGTGTTGTTCTTGAAACTCCCGAAGGCCGATCTATATGTTATGCTTTGAAGTTCGAATTCCATGCGACCAATAATGAAGCTGAATATGAAGCCCTCTTAGCTGGACTAAAGCTTGCCAGAGATTTGAGAATTATCACTGTGGAAATTTATTGTGATTCACAGTTAGTTGTATGTCAAGTACGGGGAGAGTATCAAGCAAGAGATCGAAGGCTGGCTGCTTACTTAGCTCGAGTTCAGGAAGTGCTAAATCAGTTTGATTATTATGCCATCTATTGTATACCTCGAGAGCGCAATCAAAAAGCCGATTCATTGGCGAAGTTAGCCAGCACAGGTGAAGCTCAGCAAATGGGACTCGTTCCCATAGAGACGTTATCTTCTCCAAGCATTGACCGGGCGGAAATAGATTGGGTATGCGAAGCCGTCCCCGAAAAGGATTCATGGATGACTCCACTCAGAAATTACATTGAGCACGGAACCCTGCCAGAACGCAGGAGTGAAAAAGGACAAGTCCTTCGGAAGGCCTCACAATTCACCATCCAGAATGGAATCATGTACAGAAGAGGGTACTCTGTTCCTCTACTCCGGTGTATCGCTCACGATGAAATTAAATGAGTATTGCACGATGTACACGAGGGAGTATGTGGCGATCACACCGGGGGGCAAGCACTTGCCAAGAAAATACTCCGATATGGATATTACTAGCCTACTGTGAATCGTGATGCGTCGGATTATGAAAAGAAATGTGATAGGTGTCAAAAGCATGCTCGAATTCCTAGAGCCCCTCCTACCGAGATAACGCAAATGGTCAGCCCATGGCCGTTTGCAATGTGGGCCATCGACATCATTGGTACTTTACCTCTGGCAAAAGGTGGTGCGAAATACGCCATCGTCACAGTTGATTACTTTACAAAGTGGGATGAAGCTAAAGCTCTTGCTACCATAACGACAAAGAAAGTAATCAACTTTGTAGTCCGCAACATCATCTGTCGATTCGGTCTCCCACACACCATTATTACTAACAACAGAACCCAATTCGATAGTGCAGAATTTAAAGATTTTTGCAAACGGTTTCACATTCAAAAGAAATTCTCTGCGGTTGCACACCTTCAAGCAAACGGGCAGGTTGAAGCGGTCAATAAAGTTATAAAGTCCATTCTGAAAAAACGACTGGAAAAGGTTGGGGGCAAGTGGGTCGATGAACTTCCTATGGCTTTATGGGCTTACTGAACCACCCACAAGTCCGCGACCGGTCATACTCCATTCTCTCTCTCTCTCTTATGGTTTAGAAGCAGTTATTCCAGTCGAGCTAGAAGTACCTTCTCATCGTGTGACATATTATGATCCAAAGACTAATGCTATATTACTTGCGGAATCTCTCAATTTACTAGATGAGAAGCGTAAAGAGGCTGATTTGAGGGCAGCCGTGCATCGAAGTCGAGTCGCCCAATTGTACAACGCCAAGGTCCGTCCGCGAACCTTTGAACTAGGCGATCTCATCTTGAAAAGAATCTATCCAGTTCCTTCGCATATGAAGCCGACATGGGAAGGACCGTATATTATTGAACGAAGGCTCGGAGATGGCACATTCAAATTATCGACCGTTGACGGTCTTACTCTGCCAAGAGCCTGGAACAGCGAAAGTCTTCGTCGCTACTACACATAACAGGCTATGTTATCTCGTTTAGTTTATTTTCCTTTTTTGCAATTTGTTTCTGCATTTCGAAATTAGAATTTGTAATAGGCAACTGACTTTGCCATATTTTCTTATTTCAGCAATAAAATGCAATCTCTTCGAGCCAGAGCTGTGATTTACTTGAAATACTTCATATGATCATCACTATGCACGGAGAGCTAAGTTTCACCATACGGTTGGATTTATTCAAATAGGGAGTGACTGTGATACAACCGGTCGCTCGCTAAGTGAAACTCGAGCTTGGGGACAAGCCATCACATCAAAGTCAAAAACGGATTGATACACGACAATTCCTCACTTAACTCCCGGTTCCCAGAGTGCGAACTGGAGTATAAAATTATGTCTACGAAGAAGGTGGATCGTCCGCCTAACGACTTCGTCCGTATCTGCACCAAGTTTGAGGAGGGTGGACCCGTCCATCTAACAACCTCACTTGTTAACTCGGGGTGGATGTGATCCGACCATCCACGATCCTGATACACCTTTCATTCCCAGAGTACGAGCGAAATCCAAAAACATACAGCAGATGTGACTGACCGTCTACTTACCAACTCTAAACTCCCAGAGTGCGAGTCGGAGTATAAACATCAACTCTGAATTCCCAGAGTGCAAAACGGAGTACAAACAACAACTTCAAACTCCCAGAGTGCGAGTCGGAGTATAAACATCAACTTCGGATTTCCAGAGTGCGAAACGGAGTATAAACATCAACTCCAGATTCCCGAAGCGCGAAATGGAGTATAAACATCAACTTCAAGTTCCCCGAGCGTGAATTGAAGTGTAAATATCAACTCCGAACTCCCAGAGCGCAAGTCGAAGTACAAATGTCGATTCTGAGTCCCCAGAGCGCGGACGTATGATTTAAACTTAAGCCGGTGTGACCAACCGTCCATAAACAAATGAGAATCCCCGGAATGCGGATATGATAGTCGACAATCGGACAAGCGTGAATAAACCGCTCAATCTCCGCTTGTCTCAAACATCCATTCAGTGGCACTAGACTCAACACATTATAAGTGAGAAGCAATCGCTGACTGATGTTCCACAACTCATCCCTGAGACCGGGGGGCATGACTTAAGCATCGACCATTGACTGAAGCGATGCGACGTCAAAATTCAACTCGCCTCCCAGTCGCGAACCATGTCCGCAGTTTCCAGACTTGGTGCAAAAAGACAAACTTGACTCGGAAGCTGGAACTTTGCAAGTGCATTTCAAACATTGAAACACTTAAGCAAATACGCAAGAAGCTAAAAAAGAAAAGTTTCATTTCTATTATGAAAGAAATTCATGTACAAGTTTGTTCCCAAAAAATTCATACTAGCAGGGGCCGAACCCGCATCTATACACGGCCAACAAAATGAAAATCAAAATAAACCAGGGAATCATGTCTAATCTTTCTTCTTCCTCGACTTCCTTTTTGGTGTAGACCCGTTGGAGCCACCACTAATTTTCCTCTTTGAGCCTTTGCCTTTCGGTGGTTATTCTCCAGGCGGGGGCATGATCTCGACATCCTCCTCTGAGCTCGAGTGAACAGGGATGCTTCCTGCCGGCGGGGTCGGAGGAACAGGGTCAAGTGTAGAAGATGGAATGGGCGCACTAGTGTCGAAAACTATACCGCCAGGCGATATCATTCTAAGCGGAGCAGGACCAAGTGCCGCCGTTCCACTCCCAAAACTGCCACCATGAGCCGCTGCTGCCATTTCAGCGTTGATTTTGTCCATAATCTCCTCTTCAGTAATCACTCGGGCCTCGCTGGGAGCATCAGCAGTTGGCATCGAAAAGCTTGTAGCAGGAACGCCTCCGCCCAAGACAAATGGTAAGTCGGCTAAAGGATCGCCATGACGGCGAAAGAGTTCCTCCATCAACTGCTCATCAAAAACAAATGAGCTTCCCTGCATATCGTCAAGAGACGCAGTTGTAGTCACGGTGGTCGCCTCAGCAATGATAGCCCCCTGCATCTGATATGATTCCTGAGTAGCAGGAGGCACGGCCGGTGCAGCATCGATCACTGGGAAAAAAATTAAGAGAACTGTTAGGACTTAATTCGAGTGAAGATTCCGACTTAAGGCAGATATGTGGAATGTTCAAAATACCTTCCTCGGTTTTACTTGTAAGCGGTAGAACGGCTTCAGTAGCTTGCACTGTAGCCGAAGACATCTGCGGCTGATCCGGATTATAGGCAGGAACAGCTTGGGGATCAACCGCAGACGAGGATTCGGGCTGGGTTGACACTGGAACTTCAAGACTTGCCTCCTGTTGTTCAACCCCTGAACCCTCTCCTACTTCGAAGCGCTGGGCGCCGAGCCTTTCCTTTTCATGCAGAATCATTGACTTGTGAAGAATCTTCCTTTCATCTTCATTCAGAATGCGATTCTCGAGTTCAAACTCATCCACAGACTCACGCAGATGTGCCTCCTTCTCCTCTTCAACTAATCGGCTCCAGGCGTTGTATAGATGCGCCGGATAATCATCAAGCCAGGCCAGACCCCTGTGCCTCAGCACGTTAGCGTTGTAAACAATGAGAAGGTCATCGATATCAGCCTCTAGCCTGGACTCGGCCGACTTCACTTTCTCCTCGACCTCAGTCTCCATCTTGCGGACTTTAGCCACAGCAGCATCCCGTTCACCCCTAAGCAGAACAGGCTGTTCGCATGCCTCCTGGGCAGCGTTGTTTGCATCATCCCTTTCCTTGGCCATGTCGGAAAACTTGGCCTTGAGCTCGTTAAGTTCCTTGACCGCCGCATCCCGTTCGACGGTAACTGTAGTATTCCGATGGCCCATCTCCTCCACCAAGGCAACATGTGTATGCCTCAACCTCTCCATTGCCACAATTCGCTTCGTCAGCTTTTTTGGTGGCCTCAATTTCCGATTTCCGAGAAGACTCGGCCTCAGCAGTGAGCACTTGAATGATCTGGTCCCTTTGAGCGAGCTCGAATTCCATCTTCTCGATTGCTTTGGCTCGATCAAAAGCCACCTTGGAAGCCTTCTCTGCATCCTTTACCCTCTCTCTATACTGGGTGTAGATGTCATAAATGTAATCATGCATCGTGTTTTCCACTCCAGATGGGATTCTCTTTAAGTGAGGTGGAAAGACATAGCCATCGAAACAAATGTTCGGGAACTCCTTCCTCATCTGAGCTAATTTAATGGCCCCTTCTCCCGTGGGCTCAGTTGGGACCTGCTCTGCAATTATGGAGGCCATGGTTTCGACTCTCTGGAGATGAGTCTTGGATCTAGAAGTGTGAGAAGATGGCCTGTGACGTAGAGGCTCTGGTGGATGTGGAACAAGAACATAGGTGGAGATGGAAGTCTAAGAGGTGGAGAGCGAGACCTAGATCGATGTCTGTATTCTCTGTCCCTGTCCCGCTCGTACCTCTCTTGATTAGAGTACCCGCGATTGCGGTCTCTATCAGAGTCTCTCCTATGGGAATCATAATAGGTAGAAGACTTTCGGGCCGAGCGAAGATTCCCAAGCATTGATCCTCTTTCGGACATCGTACCTGAAAATAAGAGACGAAGGAAAAGTTAGTGATTTCTTAGGTTGGATGATTTACAGTTATGAATCATGTAGTGCAGTGAAGTGTATGCATGTGAAACCCCCTGACCAACCAGAAGTGTCGGCCGCACTCATAGCAGGCGACCCGCTCAGTTCAAGAGCACTATCAAGCTCCTCCATCCCGGTGTCGTGTTGAGACAACACATAATCTGGAATCGGAATATCAGCAAACCCTTCGAAAGGATTCTCTACTTGCGGGGGAGGAGCCTCTGAAATTCTAATCTCCTGAACAGGCAGAGACACAACCACGGATTTCAATCTCATGGATTTAGAACGCTTATGAGAAACTGCCTTGCCTTTTCTCCTTCCTCCTGAATCCTAGACATCGGAAGAAGGCCCAGCTTGGAGCTCGTTATCAGTAGACGTTCTCTCCGGGTCAACTTCTTCAGCTATTACAACTCCGGGCGTCTTGCGTTTCACCCGCTTCTTCGAGACCGCTCTAAGTGTCCCTTCCAGCCGTATACTTTTCCTCCGTTCAATCAGCTCGATAGTCCTCAAGTTTCTGTCGGTTAAAACCAAGTCAATGTGCCTCTCTTCACCCAGAACCGCTTGGAGGATCCGAACCAGCTCTCTGAAAGATCCACCATCGGGTCGAGAAATTGTGGCTGTAAAAGAAGAGAAGTACGTCAGTTTTGAGAACGGTTATTATTATCTCGATAATTCAAGAGAAGGATTGCAACGCTTACGTCTGTCCAACCATCGCCTAGCGAATCCAGGGGCGCACCGAACGTAGAACCATTCAGTTTTAAAGTAACTCAGCCTTCCCCAGGACCCAGTTACTATTTGGCAGTTCCTGACCGCTTTCAAGAAGGTGAAAGAAGGGCTGTCTCCACGACTCTTAATGTTAAATAGATATCTGATCTCGATCGGCTTTGGTGGTCGAAAGAGAATCTCCATAAACAGAATGAAGGTGCTATTCAACAAGGCGTATCCATTGGGGTGCAGCTGGGATGGAGCTATTCCAAGGAATGATAACATCTCCCTTATATACTGATTGAAAGGAGGAAGAGTCCCCGCTGTGCAAGCGTGACGGTTGAAAGCAGTAAACCCCTCTGGGGGAGCATGTGGCCTGTCATTTGGCCCAGGCAGTAACACGTCGTCAAGCGACAAGCCATGCCTTAAACAAATCCATCCCAGCATATCTTCGGAGATGCCGGACAACACAGAATCTTGCGGACAACAAATAAACCGGGCGCCTGGAAGCTCGTCCGGAGCTGGATTTATTATTTCGGCTTCAATGACCGGTATCTCGATGGTTGAAGGAATTGAACTCGGGAGTTCCTGCTGCTATGAACTTGAAGGTTCTATGACTAACTAGCTTATGAAAAATCATTGTTAAACAGACAATAACACTCGTGCATCCCCCAGTGTAAGGTGTGTGAGTGTGTTGTGCAGTGCAGTACTGTATATCACTTGAGAAGTTCAACAGAATTGGAGAAAGCATATAAACAACGAGACTTCGAAATTCAGTCGGAATGACTGTCATCGCTGACCGTCACAATCGTGCCATCCAGAAATTAGCAATCAATCCAAGTTAAAGTTTGTTAAAATTTTGTTAAAGTTGCAGTTCCATCGATGAGCTTCGAAGGGAAATCAAATATGCAGTCCAACGGTCAAGTCCAATTATGCCAAAATGAAGCTCGTCGGAGTTAGATGTTCAAATGCACAAGAGTTTTTGATATCATCAAAATTAGGTTCATTGTCAATCATCAAAGTTCAAGTTCACACCGATCCATTAACTTGTTCGTATCCATCAGGGATACAGGTTCAAGTTCGTATCGATTGTTCAGGTTCAGGTTCGTATCGATCAGAGAACATCTGCTTCGTATCGATCCCATGGCACGTAGTTCGTATCGATCAGAAAACGTCCGCTTCGTATCGATCGATAATGTCTACTTCGAATCGATCAATATCATTTTGAAACAGCCGATGCTACGTAACTACTCCATGATCGATACAAAGCCCAAAGCAAGACAACGATACGAGATTTCCCTTCGAGATCGATACGAGGCAAAACACCTTCTTCCCCAATCGATCGATACGAAATTCGGAACGACCATTTCCTTCGTATCCCTCCTTACTCCTTCTTCCCTAAGCAATTAACATGCCGTTAATCCTTCTTGATTCAACGTCGACCAAGTCTCGGCATCAACAGTGATGGAATCGGCGACGACATCGAACGAACTAACACCAAGACTCAAGTCTCATCATTTTCAGAATGGATTCATTGTTTATTTACCTAAAGTCAGATGTTGTCACGCTAGATTAAGGAATAAGTTGGATCGATTCGAAGGATTGATAGATTGTTTGGTTCGAAGGCAATGTTTCTTTCTCAAGTTCTTTATCGATACGAAGACAAGGCAGAAGAGTAAAGAGTAAAAAGTGAAAAGTGGCTAAGTCCATAGTATTTATATGGACTCGAGCGTGAAGGCAAAAACCGATTCGCATCCCAGTAGATTCGATCGGTTGGAAAACATCACCACGGGATCGATTGGAACAAGCCATTCGAATCCATCAACATGAGCCTTTATCGAAGCGAAGTTGCCAACGGAGGCTTTTCTGAGTCACTCAAATCCATCAATACGAAACCACTATTCGTATCGATCATCTTCGACTCCATCTCCAGTACATCGATACGAACGATCAGTTTGAACCCATTGATACGAATTGTCTATTCGTATCCAATGACACCAGATCCATCGATTCGAAATACACAACAAGGGCTGTTCCGAAGGCATTGAACTCTATCGATACGAACAGCCGCTTCGTATCCATCGAACCCCACATCCATCGATTCGAAATGCTCATTTCATATCCATCAATGCAATAAAAATCGATGCAAAGACAATATGTCAACCCTTCACATCGATCCAGGAGAGGATCGTTACAAAGTAACATTCAAAACAACCATCGAGCGTTGTTACAATGAATTTCACGTCGGTTCAGGAGAGGATCGATACGGAATTCAATATAAGATAAACTGACAACGACTCGTGAACGTCAACGAGAGTCAGATTAACATATAGGCATATATGTCGGACTAATATTCAATTTTCCAAATTTACAGGAATTGGAAACTTATCTGATAACGATTACAACAACAAACGACTAATCACTAGCATACAACAATCAGTTGCAGCAATACAGGGTACCGCAGTTGACAATTAACGGTTTACATTACTGAAAAAATCAGTCAAAGATTACAACTTTCATCAAAGAGACAATAACTATTCAGAATGAAGGTTGCAGCATTTCAAAGCACATCATGTTTCCACAAGACGTACTTTGGGGGGCAACTGTTATCCCGCCTTTTGGCAAGGCCGTGATACCAAGAACTTGACTAGAAACCAATACAGTTCGTCTTAGAGATCGGTTATACACAGGCTCACTATGGATATCGACGAATTTTGTCTGAATCCGGATCAAGAAAAATTGATATGACACGACAAGCGATGCTATGAGAGCCAACATTCCAAATTTCAAGTCAATCCGAGTTCGTATGCTCAAGTTATGATCGATGCAAGATTGGATGAAAACCAGCCACTGTTCGAATCGATCGAGTTCGAATCCATCAACTAGCCTCTGTTCCAATCGATCGAGTTCGAATCCATCAGGGAAGCTTACTTCGACTCGATCGGCTCCGCATCGATCACCAGGGCTTGCTTTGACTCGATCAGCTCCACATCAATCACCATAGCCTACTTCGTATCCATCAACTACAGCACGCGGGTCTACTTCGTATCCATCCAAAAGCGGCATACTTCGTATCGACCTTGTTCGTATCCATCAGTAAGCATTTACTCGAATCGATCAGGATGTGCCATTTCGTATCCATCAATAGAATAGGCTTGTTCGTATCGATCTACTCAACTCCACTATCGAACAAGCTCCACTTCATACGGCAGTTGCCTAGTTCGTATCCATCGTGGAAGGCCTTGTTCGAATCCATCAAGGCTCCTTAGTTCGTATCCATCAAGTAGTCGCTACTTCGTATCCATCACCTCATCTTCTGTTCGTATCCATCACATCTTCATTTGTTCGTATCCATCAAGTTGGAGCAACTTCATCGATACGAACGAGCCAACCTCCATCAATTCGAACTACACCACCTTCATCGATACGAACAGAACGTGACCATCGATACGAACTGAGAAGCCTTCATCGATGTGAACCGTGCATCTTTTATCGATACGAACAAGGCAGCACCATCGACATGAATGAGGCGAAGTTCAAGGACAACTCGTTTAACTCAGCATCAAAAGCGGAGCGATCCAAAGATTCAAGTTCCACGTCAACTCACAGTCACGCACAGCTATCAATTCAAATGAGATCGAGTCAACGTGATCGAGTCGAACCAAACAGTCTACCAAAAGCCTCCATTTCGTATCGATCATATCTCATGATCCACAAGTCCAAATGCTGCAAAATTTTCACAGAAGCTTACGTGCATGCTAAAGAATGTCCATGCCAAATTTCGACTCCATTGGATGAAATCTTGATCGATACGAAATCCGTTTGTATCGATCACGGATCGGGCCAAAACTTCGCGGGCTTGAGCGCGCGGGCCTAGTCACGTGCCAGAGGGAGTCTCCCGAGATCTGAATGAAATATCAGCCTCCTACACCTATAAATAGAGCCCCAAGGCATACAAAAAAGGGATCTTCTTCTTCTTTGAATTCTCCAACGCCCAGACTCTGCCGGATCCGGTTCTAAACTCCATTTCTGCTGCTACCAACGAATTTCACTACTGTAGATCATTATTACCTGCTGTAACTCCCTGAAACCAATTGTTATCATCAAAGAAACATCAATAAAGCAATCAACTTCATAGTGGACGTAGGCAATACGTCGAACCACTTTAAATTCTTGTGTTTCTATGCGTTCTTATTACTTTCATTATCTGTTTTTGGAGTTTTTGTTAGATAATCCTCCTTTTCCATTTAATTTCTTCATTTTATCTCTTCAAAAACTTCGGAAGGGTGTTGTGCCCAATTTTGGTACAAACAGCCAAAAAAGTGGATAACAATTGCTCTTCCAAATTATTCCACTAATCCTAATCCTATTTTGGTCAAATTTCAACCTTTTGATAAAATGTTAAGGGTTCTCCATTTGGATATTGTAACATTTGGCACATATTGGATAATTATCAAGCATGTTTCAATCCTGGATTTGAATTGCAAATTTGGGGTACTACTCAACATATTTTGATTCATCAAATGTGACAAGTTAAGAAGGAACTTAAAAGGTGGAATAAATCTAGAGATAAGGAGTATCATGACCTTATTAATAGTGAACTAAATTTTCAACTAGCTTTAAAATAGGCATATGATGAGCCCTCTAATTTAGAATTATTTGATAATCTTGTTCAAGCTAACATTAACTTGAAATTTCAAATGATACCTTTTCATGATAATGCTAAACAAAAGCCCAAAATTTCATGGTTACAAGAAAGGGACACTAACTCGAGACTCTTTCATGCTAAAATATCTATGTGAAGATATAGAAACAATTTACTCGCCCTTCTCAATGAACAAGGATAACTTATCCACAATGCTGAAATGATTGAAAATGATGCCATTAAATATTATTCTAATCTTTTTAATGATGAAAGGAAACAAAATCATTGTTTTTCAAGGATACACTGTAGAAGAAAGATTAACGAAAAAGGCAGGAAATTCCTTTCTGAAGTGGAATCTATGGATGAAATAAAGGAAGCAGTTTTTTCTACCTCAACTGATAAGTGCCCAGGTCCTAATGGTTTTACAGATAAATTATTTAAGATTCATTGGGAAGAAATCAAAGATTTTCTATATAAGGCTATTAAAGAAGTATTCGAGACGTGCAAGTTGGCTAAGGTGGTTAATCACACCTTTATAACTCGTCCCGAAAAAAGATAAGTTATTTGTATTTCTGATTATCGTTCTATAGCATGTTGTAATATGTATTATAAGATTATATAAAAATAATCAGTAATAGAATTAAATGTTTGCTTTCTTTTTTAATTTCATAAAACCAATCGGCATTCATTCAAGGGAGATATATTATTGAAAACTTTTTATTGGTGCATGAACTCCTCAAGAGCTTCAAAGGAAAGGGTTCAAATAAATTTTGCATGATAATTGCTTATGGTCAAATTAGTAGATTTTTTGTTTGTCATACGCTTAAAGTGATGGGCTTTCCCTTGAAGATGATTAATCTTATCAAATAATGTATTGCTACCCTATCCTTTTCTGTTCTAGTTCAAGTGATTCCTAAAGGTATCTTTAGTAGTAACTATGGAATTAGACAAGGGGACCCTGTCTCCCCATATCTTTTTTGCATAGCTATAGATTACTTTTCAATTCTTATGGAAAAGTATATTGATGAAAAGAAAGATAATTCTAATGAACAAAATATCCTCTACAGTATCTCATTTACTTTATGCGAATGATTTGATGATTTTTGGTAAAGCTAATGGGAAATGTGCTTACAACATACTAGATATTTTTAATCACATGGATTCTAATGTAGGGTTGCGCATTAATCAGAGTAAATCCAAAATTTATGTTAGTAATGGTTGTAAAATAGAATTCTGATTAAAACCATTTTGAAAGTGGAAGAAGATACGTACCAGTTAAGTACTTAGGATTCCTTTATCTTTTAGTTATTTACATTACTCTGATTGTAGGAATCTCCTATATATAATAAAAGAAAGAATGGAAAACTGGGATAACAAACTATTATCTATAGCTATGAGAGCAGAACTTATCCATTCAGTTATTACCCCTATGATTATGTATTAGTTGATGATATATCAAATTAACCTGGCTTCTGTTAGGAAAAGTAATAAAATGTGCACATATATTTTCTATGGCGGGAATCATCATAAAGTACCGTGGGATGTGATTTGTAGACCTAAGAAGGAGGGAGGTATGGGTTTGAGAAACTTTTGCGTAGAAAAGCAACAGGTATGAAACTCCTTTGGCATTTCAATAAAAACAACATATTGCCTAAATAGCTCTATAACAAATACTGCTTGAATAAAAAAAATTGGACTATGAATATTGACAACAATAGTTCTTCTACTTGGAAATCAATTCTTAAAGCAAGAGAGAAAGGTATACATTACATTACAAGAGTTATTTCAAGTGGAGAATCAACCTTATTATGGTATGACACTTAGATTAATCATGAATTGATGGTAGATTTGCTAGGTGGTGATAGATTTGAAGCAAATGGGATAGGAGAGAACCAAGTGAATAGTATTATTAATAATAATCAATTGGTCCCATCGATTTTTTTTGAAACAAGAGAGCTTGAATCTCCAATCACACAAGTCATTATTTGTACAAATAATGAAGAGGATTATTAGGAATGGGATAAAGACAAATTCTCATTTAAAGATGCTTGGAATAAATTAAGAACCCATAGTGATGTTCAACCTTGGGGAGATGTTGTGTGACATAATATTATTAATCGTAAATGGCTTTTTGAGCCTACCAGGCTTTCATGGACAAACTAACACAAAGACAAATTACCATCAAGGGATAATTTTATTACCCCTAAATGTGTTCTTTTTGAGATAGAAAATGAAAGCACAAACCATCTCTTCTTTAAATGTAATATTAGCACTTTCATTTGGGTCTTAGTTCGACTTAAACTTAAACTCCCTCCTCATAACTTTCTAAACATGCTGGATGAATTGAATGAAATTAGTAATAACTTCAAATATAAAGATCAGATACAAGATTTATCTAGATGTGGTTTTGTAACCTCAATTTATTATGTCTGGCAAGAGATAAACTTCCGCATCTTTGACAACACTGAGCATGAAAAATTGGAGCTTATAAGAAGAATTACTATTAAAGCTAAATACCAAGCAGTGGCTTTAAATAGAAGAACGGAAAATAATTCTATCAATCGTGAGGTCTTAAGTTGGTAGTGTATAGACTTGAAAGATGGAGGATGAACCTTAATGTCTTCCGAGGGCTAAACTCCGATCCATTTGGGATTGATGGGAATTTTCAAATTCCAAAATACCGCTAGTAGGTGTGTCAATCTTGCATTCATTAACTATTTAGGGACGAATTTCTGAAGTATAGTTGGTGAATGAACGTGATTGGAGACATTGGCAGGAGAGTTGTATGTAGCAGAAGTTGGAAGATGAGGAAGATAGGACTCCTTTTTGAGATATTACCATTAGCTATTGTATTTACTTTTTATTCTATGCTATCATGTAATTTTCTTATATATTTTATTGCCATATACTGATGTAAACATTTTTATATAGCAATAAAGAAATCGCACTCTTTTTCCTATTTAATACTACTCTAGTATTGTCCAGGTTTTCAATGTGGCAGCAGTACTAATTTTTAAAAAATATCTGAATTATATATATATATATATAATTTTAAATGTGATGCATTAAACTAGTTATTAATATAATATATACATATATATATATAATGTACATAAAATTCATATACATAGTAAAATAATTTTTCAAGAATTTTTTTATGTTTTCCGTACTTGAATTAATTTTACATAATAAAAAAATTAAAAGAAAGAAATCTGTATGGAATAAAAAGAATTGATTTTCCAAATGTATTAACTTGGTCAAAAATAAAAATACATATAAGTATATTTTCTTTATTTATATATTTAATGTACAACAATATTTTATGTTATAAATGTTTTAATTTTAATTATAATATGTATATATATTTATAAAATAAATTATGTATGCATATGTTCAAATTATTATCACAAACTAAATTTGAAATTTGAAATTAAAAGATATTGTTAAATTAGATCTTGTACTAAATCTAAAATTTGAAATTCTTTTGAATTTCAAATATCTATATTTATTTATAAATATTCCATTATGTATGTGTGTGTTTATATATGTATATTTATATATAGTAACATTCCTTTACACTAAAATATATTATTCAAATATGAAAATGATTTTATATATTACATATATATATATATTAGATGGCACGTATGTATTTTGAAGATCTAACATGTCCGTTGCAATGTAAATCCCAGCACTTAAATACATACATGTTAAACTATGCACACTGTATATGTTGTTCGTGCACATACATGAACATGTGTATAAGATACACATCTACAATGTATATAATATAAATATAATATCAAAAGTTCGATACGGCCAATTCTCCATCGAATTAGAAAATAGCCGATCAAATTTTAATTAAAAATAATCGCAAGCACACGGTGTACAATTGTAGCACGTATGCGAGTACGGGTCGATCCGCGAGAAATTGTTAGATTTCAAAATTCTATTCAATCAAATTAAACCAAGATTTTGAGATGTTTTTAAGCTAAAAAATGTAAATAAACTAGCAAAAGAAAATGGATAAAAATATGAGAGTTTGAAGGCAATTTAGAGGCAAATCCCTTCTCATGATCACATAAATCAACACAACATGAAATTATGACCTATCTTTTGGTCATTAGTGAGTTTAATTGATGTGTTTATCATAAGTATGGAATATTTGTGCTATTAATTAGTCCAATATAAACCATCAAACTATAACACACTCATTAAACGGCTTCTGAACTCTCATTAAAATGACAATGAACTTGAAAATTAAATCTATTCTAAGCATGATCTATTAACTATTGATTAGAAATATAGACCATCAAATTTTGATTTTAATATTCACTTCATTACCATAATCATATGTAGATAAAGAGGTAATTTGTGTTTCTGTTTGTATAAGCATAGCCTATTTGGTGTCAACAACATAAGCTATCAAATTCAAAGCCAAAACAACAAGTTTAACCACATCAAACCTTTCCATTAAGCATAAAAAGAGATCACAAGTTGTCAAAATGTTGAATCTACATGATTAAGAGAGCTTCATTACCCCTAAATTGAAGGGGTTTAGCCTCTCATATTTGTTATCATTTCAACAAATGTAGCATTCAACATGAAATAAAAACAAGAAGAAAATAAGAGCAAAGTAGCAAGAGAGCTAATTAAAATAAAATAAAAACAAATCTACTTGCATAAATAAAAAGATCTACACTACTAACATTAAAAGAAAGAGAGCATGTAAATAGAAAAAAACATGAATTAACATTGCATAAAAGAATATTACATGAAAGAAAATGGCTAAGTAGCCATGAAAAGTAAAAGAGAATTTTTTTGTTTATTTGTGAGCCTAAAACTAAACTAACTAAAGAGGAGGCTCAAAGGCTAAGAGCTTAATTATATAAACATATGGGGTATTTATACAAGCCTAAAACCCTAATCATATTTTTGGGAACAACCCAAACTACCACTCTAGGAAGTGTGGCCACTAAGTTATCATTAGCATGAGATAATCCACCATTTAATTGTGCATGAAACTTTAATCTTCATTAGCATGTGCATTAGCTCCTAAGTGTACATCATGGTAAGTGGGTAGGTGGGGTCCTCCATGTTGTCATGAAATGAATTACTTCCATCTTCATTTGCTTGTCTTCTCTTGTGCATGCATATTTTCCATGAAGCCTCTTGTAATTTCCATCCAATTTTCCTACAAATAACATAGAAATTTCCAAGTAAATTTTCTTAAATTAATATATGCATAAAAATGACCATTTTGCCCCTATATGAAGATGAATAAATGAAGATGTGAAAATAATTGAAATATTGGTTTAAACATGTTAAAATACCCTATATGCTCATTTATTTAATTAAATTAGATAAAATATGGAAGTAAAAATATGCACATTTACGCGCACATCAAATACCCCCACACTTATCTTTTTATTCGTCCTCGAATAAACTAAAACTAAGATCAATCCATTTTGGTAGGAAGCACGATTGCATTGAGCATATGCAACAAGCCATTAAACCTCTAGGTGTCTCCAGTAGGACGAGTGTTGTCTTTTAAGGGTTTTCAACGGATACTACCCACAAAATCCAAATGCAACATGAAAATATTTACAAAATGAAAAATTCCTAAATGCAAGATTTATTTACGATGATATGATTGCAAGTTTTTTGAAAATATTTACAAAAGAAGGATTTACTTTTAAATCGACATGAATAAGTTATATATAAGTCTTGGTCATTATCAAGAAATTGAAGTCCTTTTACTTGTCAAAATTTCCAATAAAATTTAAGTTATCATAACAAATAGACTCTAGTTTGACTAGTTATTTTGGCCGATAACACAATGTAACAATGAAATGGATCCTTAGTTGATTATCAAAGTTTTTCAAAGTGGTATTTTCATTTCTTTTCAATAACAAGTCAAATCAAACTAGTTAAAATAGTGCTTGGATTTCAATTGCTTACTCTCTCTTTAATTTGAAAATTTTATTGATGTTAACAATATTTACAAATGCATAACTCGGATGAACTGAGGCCAATATATCACCCATTTACTACCTTGCGGGCTTACGTGAGGGGAATACAGAGCATGGCGATTGAACACACAAGTGTGTACACCTATTGACTGTAGGCATTATTACTAAAAGAATTATTATATACATACACCTAACTCAGATAAACCGATCCCAGATATACCGATCATGCACTATCTTTCGGGCTTACGTGAGAAGAGTACAGAGCATGGTGAGTGTACACACTTGCGTGTGAACACATGACTCTAGGTGTTTATAAAACATATACATATATACAATTATTATTATTATTTTGTTTTTTGTTTTTTTTTTTTGAAGAGAGAGTTTTGCAAAAATCATCTTAGCACCATTTGACTTAGAAGATAAAAAATGTTATATCCTTTTCTTTAAATCCACCACATTTTTAAACAAATATTTTCAAGTAGGATATATTTCATAATTATCACCATGAACCTTCCTATATACTAGTTAAACCGTAGTTACTTGTAATCAAACTTCATTTTTATTTTTTGTTAAGACAAATAAATTTCAAAATTTTCAATTTAATAACCAAAACCATATATTTATCCTATAGTGTTTCTTTAAAAGTAAATCAATATGCTAATTTTTTTTAGTTTTGGAAAGAAAATGCCAAAAAATAAACCATGAAAAATCGAAAATGAAGATTAAAATCCCCCCACACTTGATTTTGACTGTGTCCCCACAATCAACCCAAGTGAAAGGAGAACAATAAAATAAAAAATAAAAATATGACCTATATTTACATGAAAATGAAAAGATTATTATTTACAAGACAGCAGAAAATATATTGTCAAAGAGTAAATGAAATGGTCTTCCAAAGGCCAATTCATTTATCTTGTCAACTATGAGAGACACAGCTTAAGCACAGAAAACCAAACCATAAAAGCTTTCAAAGTTGAATGTTGATTTGGGACGAATGTCATTTTATTAAAAATCATATGAGTTGTTTTATTTTCGATGATTTTTGGGGTAGATAGAACGATTGGTTGAAGTTCAAGTTTATTTTCACCAAATTGAATTTCAAATTTATCATTGAAAACTTCTTCAGAATTATTGATTTCAAACTCAAAATGGTGATTTAAATCTATCTCCTCAGAATTCAATAACTCATTTTCAAAAAGTCCAAAGACTTCATGTTCATTGAATTCGTCTTCCTTTGTTGAATTGTTCACAACTTCATTGCATATATCAAGTTCAAAATCCATAGTTGTTGTATTCAATTTTTCGAAATCGGAAAAAGGAAGATTGAATTTTAAATTGAGTTTCTCACCCTCAAAAGAATTGATATCCAACTCAATTATTGTATTTTCAACAACTTCATTCGGAGTGTTATTTTCAATTTCAAAAGTTGTTATTTGAAAATCGTCGATTTTGGTAAAAGGTGGATTATTATTTGGCTCATCACACGATGGGATTTGATTTTGTTTCTCACGTTGTTTCATATATGTTTCGAACAACAAATCCGTGTGATCATTGTAAATCTCGTTCATTTGCGCAACAAAATCAATTTATAATTATTAACTTGAGAATTTTCGACTTGATCTTGTTGAGAATAAAAATTATCGATCGCATCATAGTCGGGATTATTGCCATTGCCAAAATCATTCAACAAGTTGTTTCCATTTTCATTTTGACTTTGAAACTCAATCAGAAGTTCGAAATTGAATTGGTATGGGTTATACTCGAAATCATTTGAATTTTAAAGTGAATTCAAATTTTGATTATTTGAAAACTTTGACTTGAATCATTGCACAAATATGAATTACACAAATCACTTATCCTTTGATTTTGTTGGGTAGAAAGTTCAAATAAAGACGAAATCATTTCAATTCTATTTTCAAGAGTTGAGGGCTGGTCATCATTTTGAAAACTTTGTTGTGCAAAATCCAAATTGTTTACACAATAGTTATCATTAAAATATCCATAAGAATTTGATGTGAAATTATATGGATTATATTGATTTTCACAACTATCATAAAATTCTGGAGAATAAGAAAATTCTGACATTTCAAAAATGTTTTTTTCGTTTTATTTTAATAAAGGAAAATAAAAAATATTTACCAAAGGGAATTTATTTAAAAAGGGAAATTTGATTTTTGTTTTGCTTTTTTGGTTTTACAAAATTATTTTTTTGAAAAGATTATTATTTTTTTGGACTTTTGGTTTTTCTAAAAATAAACTAACTTAGAATTTTTTTGGAATTTTTATTTTGATTTAAAAGTTTCAAAAGAAAGGATTTAAAAACCAAGTAAAGGGATATTTACAATTTTTTTTAGTTTTTGATTTTGATTTTTTTTTTAAATATGCATGAACTAATGCAACTAAATGAATGCAAGTGCTTAATTACAAATTTTCTATCCTAAGTAGCTCCTAACCCAAAAATGTATAATCACACTTTGTCTTAATCCAATAAGATAGTTCTTAGCCAGGTAACAGACATAATTATCGGTGCACCATGAATCACCGTAGGAATGCAGCCGAAGGTTTAAGTACTTTCAGAGAAAAAACCATTATAATATTTACGAATCACCATAATATTTATAAATGGTTATTGCTCTGCTGTAGCCTAGACACCAAGAAATTAAATTGTCGAAAGAGGACAACTTGTCAATATACAATTAAAACCTAGGTAAGCTCGTGACACCCTTAAGATGTCTAACCCTTATTGTTAGCAAAGTTCTAAGATGAAATGCAAAACTGAAATTAAACGTGAATTAACGATGCAACTATGAATGAAATTTGTTTTGTTTTTGAATTTTTTTTAAATGCAAGCGACCAACAATGCAAATCAAAACAAAAACAAGGGATAAAGGGCAAGATACCAGAGCGTGCAAAATTATTAGCAATTTATTTTTTAGAGCAATTTTTTTTAATATGCAAATGCAAAGGAAGCTAGAACAAACACACAAAAAAATGCAAGCAAAAATAAAACAACCACACAACACAACTCTTTTTTTAAATCAATACACATACAAAATTAACACACAATAAAAATCAAACAACAAATAATTCGAAGAATAGAAAATAAAATCATAATAAGTCCCCGGCAACGGCGCCAAAAACTTGT
This sequence comes from Allium fistulosum, assembly GCA_030737815.1. Classification (NCBI taxonomy): domain Eukaryota; kingdom Viridiplantae; phylum Streptophyta; class Magnoliopsida; order Asparagales; family Amaryllidaceae; genus Allium; species Allium fistulosum. The sequence continues at coordinate 356,817,911 of CM060906.1, forward strand.
TCGACACGTCCAACTCCACGATGCATTTTATTCCAATTTTAACGAAGCGGGGGATCAAATGGTATAGTTCATTTTTTGGTAACTTGGAGGATTAAAAATATGACTATTGCTTTCCAATTAGCTGTTTTTTCATTAATTGTGACTTCATCAATCTTACTTATTAGTGTACCCATTGTATTTGCTTCTTATGATGGTTGGTCAAGTAACAAAAATGTTCTCTATCGGATTAGAAAAAAATTAATTAAAAATAACTGCAAGCGCACGACGTACGATTGTAGCACGTATGCGAGTGCGGGTCGATCCGTAGGGAATTTTTTAGATTTTAAAATTCTACTTAACACCCCATATTTTTAGTAATGTTATTTAGAATATTTAATTTGCTAAATTAAATAAAATTATGTAAGATGATTAATAGATTGAGATTTGATTAAAATTAAGGGTAGATGTGCCTTGTTAATGTGTAATTCAAAAGGAGATAACATGAATAAGTTATGTTAGGTAATAAGGAAGGGAAAAATGGGAAATAGGATGAATTTATACCCTAAACCCTTAGGAAAACAAACACATGTTCATTCCATTTTTTCAAGCAAAAACACCCTAAGGCCGGCCACCATTTTTAATCTCAAGAGAAGAAAAAAAATCTAGAATTTCAAGAAGAAGAAGTGAATCAATTTGTTCAATATCAAATCTCATATCTTTAATCAAAAAGCTAAGGTGAATGATTCCTACATCCTATTTTTCTTATAGTTTTCTGATTTAAGGGTAAACCGAAATGATTTTGCATGATTATGCCATGTTTTGAATGATTGGAAGTTTATATATGCTTGTTGATGAATTATGCATATTCATATAAGTTTTTATGATATGTTTGATATGAAAACTCTATTAAATGACATCCAAATGTCTTGAAAATTTTAATGTAGATCAGAAATGATATTTTAGAGATGGGTTTCAATTTTCATAATTTTCTGGATTATGATGGATTTTATATTAATTTTCTAGTGAAGAAAATGATTTATTGGGATATAAATTATTTACGGCATAAATAATTATTTGGGTTTGAAATTTATATATGTTAGAGAAAATAATGAAAAGGATTTTCTGGAATTTTTATAGAATTTTCCTAAATGTTTTGATGAATATATAAAATTATTTAAGGTTTGGAACTTAAATGTTTTATATATTTAACTAAGGAGAAGGGGTATTTTGCAAGTAATTTAAATTAAATAATTAACTCTGAAATGTGCAGCACTTTTTAATGGTAAATAAAAGAGGCAACCAATCAAAATTTTACACGTAAAACAGGTTAGGTGAAAAGAACTGTTTATTTCAGGCTTTTAAACTATTTCATTGCTTTCGGCACCTGCTTCCGCCTTGGTTGGCTTTCGACAAAGTCCCTCCACCTCCATCTCCATCGAAACCAATGTGCTTGGTATCAAGAAATTGGTACGTAGCAAATTGGATAGAAGGCGAAAGGTATGAGGTCGAAACGATAGGTTCCAAGGGGTCGAAACGTCGCTTTGTTTTTAAATTAACATGCACCTATTTGCTTTCGACTAAATGGCTTTCGACTGGGTCAATGGATTTAAAAGAGATTGTTTCGAGTGGGTTGCACTTTGATTTTAAATATTTGCTTTCGACAAAGCCGAAACCTTTTTAGCCGTCGCTTTCTACCTTTCGACTGCAATGCTTTCGAAGGGAATACTTTGTTTTTAAACTTGACCACTTTTCCAAAGTTTTTGAAGGAATGGTTTCGACACCATCACTTTGTTACTTAGGAAATGGTTTCGAAACATATGCTTTCGACTTAAATCTTATAAAGACCCTTTTTCTATAATTGAAGTATAACCTAAATGGTTTCGAAAGAAGTGCTTTCGACTTCAATGGGATTCTTATCCTTTTGCTCTACTTGAAGGCATAATTCAAAGGTTTCGACCGAAGCGGTTTTTAAAGGTTTCGAAGCAGTAAAATTTGAATGGTTTTGAAAGGTTTCCACATGTTTTAAATTGAACCCAAAGGCTTTTGAAAGGTTTAGTATTTCAATGCCATCGAAAGAGTTTTAATGAATGGTTTCGAAGCGGTGGTTCCCCAGGGTCTCGAGGGGGTCGAAAGGGAAGGTTTTCCTTTATTTTTGAAGCTTTCGATGAAAAGAAAGGAAGGGTTATTCAAATGTTTTCAAAAGGCAATGTTTAAAGGTTTGAAAGGGGGATGTCTATTATTTCAAAGCTTTTAGAGAAAAGAAAGGAAAGGATTTTCCTATGTTTTCGAAAGATAAGGTTTAATGGTTTCGAAAGGGGTAAATGTTTTCATCAACAAGGGGTTAAGTAATATATATATATATATATATATATAACATGGCAAAGTGATTTTGAGTAAAGCATAGAGAGTATGTATTTTCCTTGTGTAAGTATGATATAAAGATTTAAATCAAATTTGAAAGAGTATTTCAAGAAAAATTTAAAGGAAGTTATCCCTAAGTGGAAATGACTCAGATATTAGAATATGAGATGGGACGGGTATAAGGTCTCACCATATACATTAGATATTGGCCTCAGCTAATTTAGTCCAAAATTCCAGTGTGTAGGGGTTTGTCACTGGTAAGACTAAAATTATGATTACACACAAAAAGGAATATATGTTTGTATACAGATAGGTTATTGGTGAGCCCGCAAAACCATAAGGATCAAGTGACCCTGGGAGATGTTAAGTTAGGACAGACCGTCCAGAAGAGAAATATTTAACATATAGTTAAGGACAGACCGTCCAGAAGAGGTGTGTCTAACAAATGTTAGATAAATTATGTTATTTTGTCTGGTAGGCCTGAGTCAGCCAAAGGTTAATAGTAAGCCAAACAAAACTATATTATTCGGACAGATAGTCCATTTATTACCTGATATGTATGTTTACATAATATAATGATGCTTTACAGTTTTAACCGGTTTTGGTTGCAGGAAAAGGTTTGCAAAAGATATGTTTTAAAAGGATATTAGTGAGGGGAAAGCCGTTTCGCTAAGCGGCGTGGTCTTACCTAACATTAATAACGGGGATGTATAGTATTATTCACACTAGGCTTTATGTCTGACTCGAAGTTTATGTTTTCCCCTTAAACTCTCGGGTGCTCAAAATTGATTTGAGTAGGCTGAGGGTTGAGGTTCTTTCAAGTTTAGTAGGATGATGAATAAAGCTACCATAGGAGAGCGGGAGGCTAACGGATAACTATTTAGGAGTTGCAGTTCTTCGTTTTGTTGTTTATTTCTATTGTGTATGTATTAAGTTAATTATGACTATATGACTCTGATCATCCAAGGGGGCATCTTCATATGTTGCTCTTGGCGTATTTTGTAATAAGTATATTTTATTATTGCTAGGGAAACATTTGGTATTATGTAATTTAAATATGGAACATCTGTTTTGAAATGAAATGGAAAAGTGTTGTCTTGAAATCTGTGCTTTGTTTCATATTCGAGTGCTTTTGATATTATAAATACCATTAACATAGCCGTATTTAGTCGTCGGAAGTTAATACTATGGATGACTGTAGCATCTGTAGCGCTTAGCTTTGGGCCTCTAGATAGGGGATGTTACAGCTTGGTATCAGAGCATGGTTTATGAAATACTTTAACTAAAAATGAATTTTGAAAACATAATCCTAGGAATTAGAGATAGGATCGGGGTATGGGATAACGCTGTAGTAACGTACTTGTATTTGCTATATATATAAGTATACGCTATATCTCTAGACTCCTATCTTTGTTAGGCTATTCTTAGGTGTCTCATGAGGTTTGAATAAAGATATGGACGGAAGAAAAGTCAGGGTTAATCTTGGAGGAGAAAGAACCACCCGAAATGGAAATGCCCGACCAAATGCTAGAATAGGACCAGGTCAGGCTCAAGCTGAAATGTTGGTGCTGGGGTTCCCCAGTGGACATGGGAGCCATGTATTAGTTTTTCGTAAATATGAAGGAAGCAGGAATCACATCTGGAGTTATTGGAGGTAATGCTATTGGAGGAGTTCAGGAAGCTCCAGTAGTTAATCAATATGCTAACTTGAGTAGAGACTATACTAGGCTTGGAGGAAACTGTTTATCAGAACGGAGGATGCTATTGAAGTAGAAAACTGGCTGCTACATTGCGAGAGGATTGTTGTTGACCTAGGGTTCGATGATGAGCAGAAAAGAAGATTTTCTTCAAGATAGCTTCAAGGAGCAGCTTTGTTTTGGTGGAATACTGTAACTGCTGGCGTGGATGAAGAGACCATGACGTGGGCAGAGTTCAGGAGGAGGTTTCAAGAAAGGTTCATGTTAGTATTGGCACAGACTATCTTAGTCAAGAAGTTTTCTGAGTTGGAACAAGGAGAAATGTCAGTTCTGGAATACGCTAGTAGATTTGAAGAGTTAGCTAGTATGGGTATGCCACTGTTGATACAGTGTTCAAGAGAAATGAAAAGTTTATTAGAGGTTTGAAGCCGGAGTTGGCTAGGGCTACTTTACCGCACATCAGAGACCGGTGTGATGTGGTAGTGGAAATGGCATTGAGACATGAAGAGATGTTAGCTTGCTTGGAGAAGAAGGAGGAGAAAGAGGTCCAGGTCGGACGGGGCCAAAAGAGAAAGTTTTTCCATAAAAAGAATGCTCAAAAAGGAGGTGCGACAAAGAAAGGAAAGTCTGAGGTGGTCTGCTATAAGTGTGATAAGAAATGCCATTATGCTCATGAGTGCCGTACTGGCAAAGGAAAGAAGGCTGCTGAGAAGAAAGGGATTAGATGTTTTAACTGCGATCAAATTGGGCACTACAAGAACCAGTGCAAAGAGCCAGCAAAAGGGGATAAAGGCCAAGTGTTTGCATTGGAGCCTACTACGTCAAATCCGATAGCACAAGAGAAGGAAAAATCTTTATTGGGTGGTACGCTTCAGATCTATGATATGTCTGTTAGCGTTTTGTTTGATACTGGTGCATCACACTCTTTTATATCTTGATGTTTGGTATATAAAATTAACCTAGAACCCACATATTTAGTTACTTCCTTAAGAGTTGCAAATCCGATAGGAAGGTATGCCACGCTTGGGATGAAGTGTGACCACGTAGAGTTTGATTTTCTAGGTTATACCTTTGTTTGGAGTTTGCATGCATTTGATTTTGTTGGATTCAGAATTATATTGGGTATGGATTGGTTAAGTATTTATGATGCTAGGATATTTTGCCTAGATAGGAAAATATCACTTAGGCACCCAGATTGTAATGATCGGATAATTTATACTGTAGAAAACCCAGTTGTGAGGTGAATGCCTTGTTGGATGTTATGGAATTGGAGGATGAGTTGAATCGCATTTCCGTAGTTAGGGAATTTGCGGATGTGTTTGAACCTGTAGTTGGATTGCCGCTGAAATGAGCCATTGAGTTTCAGATTGATTTAGTGCCTAGTGCAGAACCGGTGAGTAGGCTGCCTAGCAGGATGACACCACAGAAATGAGGGAGTTGAAAGCTCAGTTGGTAGATTTGGAAGGAAAGAGTTTTATTAGACCGAATAGTTCACCTTAGGGTGCAACCGCTGTATTTGCTAAGAAGTCGGACGGGTCTCTAAGGCTATGTATTGATTATCGTAAGTTGAATGAAAAGACGATAAATAATCGATATCCACTGCCAAGGATTGACGATTTGTTCGATCAGTTAAGTGGGGCCAAGATATTCTCTCAGTTAGATTTGGCGACAGGGTTTCATCAGCTTAGGGTTGCAGAAGACAGTATACCTTTAATGGCGATCAGAACAGGATATGGGTCATACGAATGGCTAGTTATGCCGTTCAGACTCACTAATGCACCGGCATTCTTTGTAGATTTGATGAATCGAATCTTCTGAGAGCACTTGTATAGATTCGTGTTGGTTTTTATAGATGATATTCCGATATACTCTAAGGATGAGAACAAGCATGAAGTTCATCTTAGAGTTGTGCTTGAAACGTTGAGGCAGCATCAGCTAAAGGAAAAGTTTTCGAAGTGCCATTTTTGGAGGAGGGAAGTGAAATTTCTTGGTCACGTGGTTTTGGAGAAAGGATTGTCAGTTGATCCAGAAAAGATTGAAGCCGTTAATAATTGGAAGAGGCCAGAAACGGTAAGTGAGAAAAGAAGTTTCCTTGGATTAGGGGGATATTATTGGAGGTTTATAAAGGATTTCTCATGAATTGTATCGCCGTGACTAATCTAACACGAAAGGATGTAAAGTTTGTATGGACCGATAAGTGTGAGGAAGCATTTCAGAGCTTAAAGCACTAGTTGACCCATGCACCTGTGTTAGTGGTTCCGGAGGGGAAACAAGATTTGGTTGTTTATACCGATGCGTGTGGAACAGGATTGGGAGCTGTACTAATGTAGTGGGGTAAAGTGATTGCCTACACTTCTAGACAGCTTAGACCGCATAAGGTTAAATATCCAACGAATGACTTGGAGTTGGTTGTAGTTATATTTTCGTTGAAGGTGTGGAGGCATTACCTTTTGGGAGAAAGGTTTGAGCTTTATACAGATCATAAGTCGTTGAAGTACTTGTTCTCTCAGAAGGAGTTGATCATGAGACAGTAAAGAAGGTTGGAGTTGCTAGCTGCTTATGATTTTGGAATAGAGTACACATCCGGAAACAGAAATGTTGCAGATCCGCATAGTAGGATGCATCAGAATGCAGTATTAGTTATGGTAGCAGAATGGAAAGACTTGGAATCATTGTCAACTTGTAGAACACCGTGGAGACCCGAAGCTGAGACTAGTGGAAAATCTGCTAGGTTGTCTTGTTTAGAAGTCTAGCTGGTAATGATCGAGAAGATAGCTTCTAAACGGGAGAAGGATCCAATTTTGGCTGAACGGATCAAAAAGTTAAGGGAAGAAATGGAGAGCGGTGACTTAAATAATTTCCGTCTTGACCAAAATGGATGGTTGAGAAAGAAGGGGAGATTATGCATTCCAAATGTGGGAGACATAAGGAAATAGATTTTGGAGGAATGCCATCGTTCAAAGTTCACTATCCATCCAGGAGGAACGAAGATGTACCAAGATATGAAGAGAAGTTTCTTCTAGGTAGGCATAAAGAGGGATGTTGGCTGATGGGTGAAATAGTGTTTGAACTATCAACATGTAAAAGCTGAACATAAAAAGCGAGTGGATTGCTTCAGCCATTGGATATTCCAGTATGGAAGTGGGATTCCATTTCTATGGATTTTATTGATGGATTGCCAAGATCTAATAGAGGGAATGAAAGTATATGGGTCATAGTAGATAGATTGACCAAGAGTGCCCATTTCATTCCAGTTAAGGCAAACAGAACGACACATGTATTGGCTAAGTTATTTATGAAGAATGTAGCTAGACTGCACGGAATTCCTAGTAGTATTGTTAGTGATAGAGATTCTTTATTTACTAGCGAAATCTAGAAAAGTCTTCATGAAAGCTTAGGAACCAAGCTCAAGGTGAGTACCACTTACCATCCACAGACTGATGGGCAGACGGAAAGAGTTAACAAAATTTTGGAAGACTTGTTACGAGCTTTTGTATTAGACTTCGAGGGATCATGGGAAGACCACCTACACCTAGTCGAGTTTTTGTTTAACAATAGTTATCAGACTAGTATAGGAATGGCACCGTTTGAGGCTTTGCATGGAAGACCATGCAAATCTCCCGCATGTTGGTTAGAGACTGGGTATAGACTGATTCTTCGTCTTAATTTGGTAAAAGAAGCAGCAGAAAAGATATGAGATTATAGTTACCGAGTAATTTGGCGGGAGTCCACAATGTTTTTCATGTATCTCATCTGAGGAAATTTGTTATGGATCCATACACTACTATAGCACCGACTGTGTTAGAGGACTTAGTAGTGGAACCAGATATGACTATAGTTAGGAAGCCTATCCGAATAGTCACAAGAGATGAGAAGAAGTTGAGGAACAAGATAGTCAAATTAGTGAAAGTCCAATGGAGTGACGATGCTAGAGACTGTACTTGGGAGACTGAGAGCAGGATTAGTGACGCTTATCCTAATTTGTTTTAATGGTATGTTTTACCTTTGATTGTTTGATGTGTTCCTTATCGTAATTTTGAGGACGAAATTCTTTAAGGAGGGGAGATTGTAACACCCCATATTTTTAGTAATATTATTTAGAATATTTAATTTTCTAAATAAAATAATGTAAGATGGTTAATAGGTTGAAATTTGATTAAAATTCAGGGTAGGCGTGCCTTGTTAATGTGTAATTCAAACGAGATAACATAAATAAGATATGTTAGGAAATAAGGAAGGGCAAAATGGGAAATAGGATGGATTTATACCCTAAACCCTTAGGAAAACAAACACACGTTCATTCCATTTTTTCAAGCTAATACACCCTAAGGCTGGCCACCATTTTCAATCTCAACAGAAGAAAAAAAAGCTAGGATTTCAAGAAGAAGAAGTGAATCAATTTGTTCAACATGAAATCTCATATCTTTAATCAAAAAGCTAAGGTGAATGATTACTACATCCCTATTTTCTTATAGTTTTCAAATTTAAGGGTAAACCAGAATGATTTTGCATGATTATGCCATGTTTTGAATGATTGGAAGTTTATATATGCTTGTTGATGAATTATGCATATTCATATAAGTTTTTATGATATATTTGATATGAAAACTCTATTAAATGACATCCAAATGTCTTGCAAATTTTAATGTAGATCTAAAATGATATTTTAGAGATGGGTTTCAATTTTCATAATTTTCTAGATTATGGTGGATTTTATATTAATTTTCTAGTGAAGAAAATGATTTATTGGGTTATAAATTATTTACGGCAAGATAAATAATTATTTGGGTTTGAAATTTATATATGTTATTGAACATAATTTAAAGGATTTTCTAGAATTTTTATAGAATTTTCCAAAGTGTTTTGATGAATATATAAAATTATTTAAGGTATGAGACTTAAATGTTTTATATATGTAATTAAGGTGAAGGGGTAGTTTTCAAGTAATTTAAATAAATTATTAGCTCTGAAATGTACAACACTTTTTAATGGTAAAGAAAAGAGGCAACCAATCAAAATTTTACACGTAAAGCAGATTAGATGAAAAGAACTGTTTATTTCAGGCTTTTAAACCGTTTCACTGCTTTCGGCACCTGCTTCCGCCTTAGTTGGCTTTCGACCAAGTCCCTCTGCCTCCATTTCCATCGAAACCAATGCGCTTGGTATCAAGAAATTGGCACGTAGCGAATTGGATAGAAGGCGAAAGGTATGAGGTCGAAACCATATGTTCCGAAGGGGTCGAAACGTCGCTTTGTTTTTAAATTAACATGTGCCTGTTTGCTTTCGACTAAATGGCTTTCGACTCAGTTGGTTTTCGACCGGGTCGATGAATTTAAAAGAGATGGTTTCGAATGGGTTGCACTTTGATTTTAAATATTTGCTTTCGACAACGCCGAAACCTTTTTAGCTACCGCTTTCTACCTTTTGACTGCAATGCTTTCGAAGGGTAAACTTTGTTTTTAAACTTGACCGCTTCTCCAAAACTTTTGAAGGGATGGTTTCGACACCATCACTTCTTTACTTAGGAAATGGTTTCTAAACAGATGCTTTCGACTTAAATTTTATAAAGACCCTTTTTCTATAATTGAAGTATAACCCAAATGGTTTAGAAAGAGATGGTTTTAATGGTTTTGAAAGAAGTGCTTTCGACTTCAATGGGCTTCTTATCATTTTGCTCTACTTGAATGCATAATTAAAAATGTTTCGACCGAGATGGATTTTGAAGGTTTCGAAGCAGTAAACTTTGAATGGTTTCGAAAGGTTTCCACATGTTTTAAATTGAACCCAAAGGCTTTTGAAAGGTTTAGTATTTCAATGCTTTCGAAAGAGTTTTAATGAATGGTTTCGAAAGGGTTGAAAGGGAAGTTTTCCTTTATTTTCGAAGCTTTCGATGAAAAGAAAGGAAGGGTTATTCCAATGTTTTTGAAAGGCAATGTTTATAGGTTTTAAAGAGGGATGTCTATTATTTCGAAGCTTTCAAAGAAAAGAAAGGAAAGGATTTTCCAATGTTTTCGAAAGATAAGGTTTAAGGGTTTTGAAAGGGGTAAATGTTTTCATCAATAAGGAGTTGAGTAATATATATATATATATATATATAACATGGCAAAGTGATTTTGAGTAAAGCATAGAGAATATGTATTTTCCTTGTGTAAGTATGATTTAAAGATTTAAATAAATTTTGATAGAGTTTTTCAAGAAAAATTTAAGGAAAGTTATCCCTAAGTGAAAATGACTCAGATATTAGAATACCATAGGGGACTGGTATAGGGTCGCACCCTATACATTAGCTATTGGCTCCAGCTAATTTTGTCCAAAATTCCAGTGTGTAGGGCTTTATCACTGGTAAGACTAAAATTTTGATTACACACTGAAAGGAATATATGTTTGTATACAAATAGGTTATTGGTGAGCCCGTAAAGCCATTAGGATCAGGTGACCCTGGGAGATGTTAAGTTAGGACAGACCGTCCAAAAGAGAAGTATTTAACAGATAGTTAAGGACAGACCGTCCAGAAGAGGTGTGTCTAACAGATGTTAGATAAATTATGTTATTTAGTCTGGTAGGCCCGAGTCTGCCAAAGGTTAATAGTAAGCCAAACAAAACTATAGTATTCGGACAGATAGTCCATTTGTTACCCGATATGTATGTTTACATAATATAATGATGCTTTACAGTTTTAACCGGTTTTGGTTGCAGGAAAAGGTTTGCAAAAGATATGTTTTAAAAGGATGTTAGCGAGGGAAAGCTGTTCCGCTAAGCGGCGTGGTCTCACCTAACATTAATAACTGGGATGTATAGTATTATTCACACCAGGCTTTATGTCTGGCTCGAAGTTTATGTTTTCCCCTTAAACTCTCGGGTGCTCAAAATTGATTTGAGTAGGCTGAGGGTTGAGGTTCTTTCAGGTTTAGTAGGATGATGAATAAATCTACCGGAGGAGAGCAGGAGGCTAACGGATAACTATTTAGGAGTTGCAGTTCTTCGTTTTGTTGTTTATTTCTGTTGTGTATGTATTAAGTTAATTATGACTATATGACTCTGATCATCCAAGGAGGCATCTTCATATGCCGCTCTTGACGTATTTTGTAATAAGTATATTTTATCATTGCCTGGGAAACGTTTAGGATTATGTAATTTGAATATGGAACATCTGTTTTGAAATGAAATGGTAAAATTTTGTCTTGAAATTTGTGCTTTGTTTCATATTCGAGTGCTTCTGATATTATAGATACCATTAACATATCGGTGTTTAGTCACCGAAAGTTAATACTATGGATGACTGCAGCATCTGTAGCGCTTAGCTTTGGGCCTCTAGATAAGGGATGTTACAACTTGGTATCAGAGCATGGTTTATGAAATTCTTTAACTAAAAATGAATTTTGAAAACATAATCCTAGGAATTAAAGATAGGATCAGGGTATGGGATAATGCTGCAGTAACGTACTTGTATTTGCTATATATATATATAAGTTTACGCTATATCTCTAGACTACTATCTTTGTTAGGCTATTCTTCTGTATCTCACGAGGTTTGAATACAGATATGGATGGAAGAAGAGGCAAGGTTAATCATGGAGGAGAAATCACCACCACAAATGGAAATGCCCGACCAAATGCTAGAATAGGTCCAGGTCAGGCTTAAGCTGAAAACGTTGGTGCTGGGGTTCCCCAAGTGGACATGGGAGCCATGTATTAGTTTTTCGTAAATATGATGCAAGCTGGAATCGCAGCTGGAGTTGTTGGAGGTAATGCTGCTGGATGAGGAGTTCAGGAAGCTCCTGTAGTCAATCAATATGCTAACTTGAGCAAAGACTATACTAGGCTTGGAGGAAAATCGTTTATCAGAACAGAGGATGCTATTGAAGTAGAAAAGTGGCTGCTACATTGCGAGAGGATTTTTGTTGACCTAGGGCTCAATGACGAGCAGAAAAGAAGATTTTCTTCAAGACAGCTTCAAGGAGCTGCTTCGTTTTGGTGGAATACTGTAACTGCCGGCGTGGATGAAGAGACCATGACGTGGGCGGAGTTCAGAAGGAGGATTCAAGAAAGGTTCATGTTAGTATTGGCACAGTCTGTCTTGGTCAGGAAGTTTGCTGAGCTGGAACAAGGAGAAATATCAGTTCTTGAATACGCTAGTAGATTTGAAGAGTTAGCCAGTATGGGTATGCCACTGTTGACACAGTGTTGAAGAGAAATGAAAAGTTTATTAGAGGTTTGAAGCCGGAGTTGGCTAGGGCTACTTTATCGCACATCAGAGACCGGTGTGATGTGGTAGTGGAAATGGCGTTGAGACATGAAGAGATGTTAGCTTGCTTGGAGAAGAAGAAGGAGAAGAGGTCCAGGTCGGACAGGGCCAAAAGATAAAGTTTTTCCATAAAAAGAATGCTCAAAAAGGAGGTGCGACAAAGAAAGGAAAGTTTGAGGTGGTCTACTATAAGTGTGATAAGAAAGTCCATTATGCTCATGGGTGCCGGATAGGCAAAGGAAAGAAGGCTGCTGAGAAGAAAGGGATTAGATGTTTTAACTATGATCAAATTGGGCACTACAAGAACTAGTGCAAAGAGCCAGCAAAAGGGGATAAAGGCTAAGTGTTTGCATTGGAGCCTGCTACGTCAAATCCGATAGCGCAGGAGAAGGGAAAAGAAGTAGTGGGAGGTACACTTCAGATCTATGATATGTATGTTAGCGTTTTGTTTGATACTGACGCATCACACTCTTTTATATCTCGATGTTTGGTAGATAAAATTAACGTAGAACCCACATATTTAGTTACTTCCTTAAGAGTTGCAAATCCGATAGGAGGGTATGCGACGCTTGGGATGAAGTGTGACCACGTAGAGTTTGATTTGCTAGGTTATACCTTTTTTGCAATTTGCATGTATTTGATTTTGTTGGGTTCAGAATTATATTGGGTATGGATTGGTTAAGTAATTATGATGCTAGGATATTTTTCCAAGATAGGAAAATATCACTTAGACACCCGGATTGTAATGATCAGATAGTTTATACTATAGAATACCCCAGTTGTGAGGTGAATGCCTTGTTGGGTGTTATGGAATTGAAGGATGAGTTGAATCGTATTTTCGTAGTTAGGGAATTCGTGGATGTGTTTGAACCTGTAGTTGGATTGCCGCTGAAACGAGCCACTGAGTTTCGGATTGATTTAGTGCCTGGTGCAGAACCGGTGAGGAGGCCGCCAAGCAGGATGACACCAAAAGAAATTAAGGAGTTGAAAGCTCGGTTGGTAGATTTGGAAGGAAAGAGTTTTATTAGACCGAGTAGTTCACCTTGGGGTGCAGCCGTTGTATTTGCTAAGAAGCTGGACGGGTCGCTAAGGCTATGTATCGATTAGCGTAAGCTGAATGAAAAGACGATAATGAATCGATATCCACTGCAAAGGATTAATGATTTGTTTGATCAATTGAGTGAGATTTGGCGATAGGGTTTCATCAGCTTAGGGTAGCGGAAGACAGTATACCTTCAACAGCGTTTAGGACAAGATATGGGTCATACAAATGGTTACTTATGCCATTCATACTCACTAATGCCCCGGCATTCTTTGTAGATTTGATGAATCGAATCTTCTGAGAGCAATTACATAGATTCATGTTGGTTTTTATAGATGATATTCCGATATACTCTAAGGATGAGAACAAGCATGAAGTTCATCTTAGAGTTGTGCTTGAAACGCTGAGGCAGCATTAGCTAAAAGAAAAGTTTTCGAAGTGCTATTTTTGGAAGAGGGAAGTGAAATTTCTTGGTCATGTGGTTTCGAAGAAAGGGTTGTCAGTTGATCCAGAAAAGGTCGAAGCTGTTAATAATTGGAAGAGGCCAGAAATGGTAACTGAGAAAAGAAGATTCGTTGGATTAGCGGGATATTATTGCAGGTTTATAAAGGATTTCTCACAGATTTTATCGCCGATGACTAAGCTAACACGAAAGGATGTAAAGTTTGTATGGACCGATAAGTGTGAGGAAGCATTTCAGAGCTTGAAGCACTTGTTGACCCATGCACCTGTGTTAGTGGTTCCGGAGGGGAATCAAGATTTGGTTGTTTATACCGATGCGTGCGGAACAGGATTGGGAGCTGTACTAATGCAGTGGGGTAAAGTGATTGCCTACGCTTCTAGACAGCTTAGACCGCATAAGGTTAAATATCCAACGAATGACTTGGAGTTGGCTGTAGTTATATTTTCGTTGAAGGTGTGGAGGCATTACCTTTTGGGAGAAAGGTTTGAGCTTTATACAGATCATAAGTCGTTGAAGTAATTGTTCTCTCAGAAGGAGTTGATCATGAGACAGTAAAGATGGTTAGAGTTTCTAGACGCTTATGATTTTGGAATAGAGTACACACCCGGAAACAGAAATGTTGCAGATCCACTTAGTAGGATGCATCAAAATGCAGTATTAGCTATGGTAGCAGAATGGAAAGACTTGGAATCATTGTCAACTTGTAGAATACCGTGGAGACCCGAAGCTGGGACTGGTAGAAAATCTGCTAGGTTGTCTTGTCTAGAAGTCTGACCGGTAATGATCGAGAAGATAGCTTCTAAACAGGAGGAGGATCCAATTTTGGCTGAACGGATCAAAAAGTTAAGGGAAGAAATAGAGAGCGGTGACTTAAAGAATTTCCGTCTTGACCAAAACGGATGGTTGAGAAAGAAGGGGAGATTATGAGTTCCAAATGTGGGAGACATAAGGAAAGAGATTTTGGAGGAATGTCAATGTTCAAAGTCCACTATCCATCCAGGAGGAACGAAGATGTACCAAGATATGAAGAGAAGTTTCTTCTAGGAAGGCATAAAGAGGGATGTTGGATGATGGGTGAAACGGTGTTTGAACTATCAGCAGGTAAAAGCCGAACATAAAAAGTGAGTGGATTGCTTCAGCCATTGGATATTCCAGTATGGAAGTGAGATTCCATTTCTATGGATTTTATTAATGAATTGCCGAGATCTAATAGGGGGAATGAAAGTATATGGGTCATAGTAGATAGATTGACCAAGATTGCCCATTTCATTACGGTTAAGGCAAACTGAACGACACCTGTATTGGCTAAGTTATTTATGAAGAATGTAGCTAGACTACACGGAATTTCTAGTAGTATTGTTAGTGATAGAGATTCTTTATTTGCTAGCGAGTTCTGGAAAAGTCTTCAGGAAAGCTTAGGAACCAAGCTCAAGGTGAGTACCACTTACCATCCACAGACTGATGGGCAGACCGAAAGAGTTAACAAAATTTTGGAAGACTTGTTACGAGCTTGTGTATTAGACTTCGAGGGATCATGGGAAGACCACCTACACCTAGTCGAGTTTTCGTATAACAATAGTTATCAGACTTGTATAGGAATGGCACCGTTTGAGGCTTTGTATGGAAGACCATGCAAATCTCCTGCATGTTGGTTAGAGACTGGGTATAGACTAATTCTTCGCCTTGATTTGGTAAAAGAAGTAGCAGAAAAGATATGAGATTAGAGTTACCAAGTAATTTGGTGGGAGTCCACAATGTTTTTCATGTATCTCAACTGAGGAAATTTGTTATGGATCCATACACTACTATAGCACTGACTGTGTTAGAGGACTTATTAGTGGAACCAGATATGACTGCACGAAGGCAATTGGAATTTGAAATTGGAGATTTGGTATTTGTTTCCGATCAAAGGAGCGATCAGATTTGGTAAGACTGGGAAGATAGCTCCGAGGTATATTGGACCGTTCCGTGTGCTCGAGAGAATTGGTGCTTTGGCCTACAGGATTGAATTACCGGATTGGATGGCTGGAATTCACAACGTATTTCACATTTCTCATTTGAGAAAGTACGTGTATGACCCATCACTGGTTGTAGAACCCACAGTTCAGGAAGATTTGAAGGTCGAACTAGACTTGACGGTGGTCAGGTATCGAGTTCAGATTGTAGATCGAGATGAGAAGGAGCTCCGGAACAAAGTGGTGAAGCTAGTTAAGATTCAATGGAGCGAGGATCCCAGAGATTGTGCCTGGGAAACTCTAGATAGTATTAGGAAGGCCTATCCTGAATTGTGTCAGGATAGTTAGGATTGTTTATTTGAATGAATTGTTTGCTATGGTTGTTAGTATATGGCTGATATGTATGCTTTGTTGTTTGTTTATAAAAGCTTGTGATGGATAATTAAATCATCTTTTGCTTTTAAATTTCGGGGACGAAATTCTTTTAAGGGGAAAGAATGTGATAACCCAGAATTTTTGGCAATATTAATTGGATAATCTTCTAATATAATCATTTTAATGTGCCAAACTTATCTTTTCAAAACAAATAAAATATGCTATCTATTTACTATTGTTTATATATATGTAGATTGTAAATAGAACTTTGATTTGAAATTCAAAAGTAAATGTCTTAAAAATAAATTAGATTTAAAACTCTACATTTAAACACTAAGTATATATATATGGTTATTAATTAATGTATAAATAGGTTTTATATCTTTTTCTTTTGAGGTTATATAAATATAAATAAAAGGAAAGGTATAAATAAAAATATAAAATATAAAAATAAAACATAAGAAAATATAAAATATAGGGTTTTGACATTTGTAGTTTTTGTATAACATGCAATTACAAGTGGCATTAGTTTTCTTTTAAAGTTGAAATATAAATAATAAAGTGTTTAGAGAAAACCAGGCTGCATATTCATTTCTCTTTTCTCAATCCTTTTTCTTTCATCTTCCAAAACTAAAAACCAAAAGAAAATCAAACTCTTCCAATTTTCAAACCTGAAGCTAAGCTAAGATTCAAAGTTCAACTCAACTTAAAGAAACAAAGTAGATCAGATCAAAGATCAAAGCATTCCCAAGTTTCAAAGTTTTCAAAAAAATCAAAGCATCTCCAGGCTTCTCTGTACAAAAACAGTGAGTAAACATCATCCTTTAAAAAATTTAATCTATTTTATATCTGGTTGCATGTGATAAATAATTAAAGTAAAGTTGTAGAAATGTTGCATGGATGTATTTTGTTTGAATATAGTGAAGTACTGTGTGTATATATCTGTGCATGTCTGTATATATCTATATGCATGCCTCTGTTTGATATTAATAGACTAAAACAAGTTCAAATTTCAATTTCTCTTCCCCTAATCCTTTTTAGACTTTAATCTATAGTCAAAATGTGTTTAAATTAACAAGATCTTAATTTTTAAAATATTTTTAAGTATAATTAGTTTGAGTTTTTCTGGAATATTGGAAAATACAGTGAAACTCAATGCATGTTGAAAATTCGACTTCCTTGATTTCTTGATTCACTTATATAACCTAATTCGTTTTCGAAAACTATGATTTTTAAAAGTAGAATCATGATTTTTAAGGTTGTAAATCGAGAGAGCTTGCGAGTTGAACGGGAAAGGGGATTTTGGCGATTTCTGATGATCAGAGCAAGGTGGGTGGTCGAGATCGCTGCTAGAGGTATCAAGGAGATAGGCGATCTCGGGAAAAATGGTGGGTGGTTTTATAGATCACCGTGGCGGCGGCGAATCATCGGAGTAGGGTTTTAGCTCTAGGGTGGTCGAGGTTGGAAATGAGGTTGCTGCATCGTCACCGGAGTATCGGACTCGATCGGGTGTGGGGGAAAATGAAGTGTGGTCTTCGGCGAACCTATAGGTGGAGTATCGTGGTTTCTGGAGGTCGGAGGCGTCGGGTTGAGGAGGTTCTGGGTCGATCGGTTTTGTTCCAGTTGTTCCAGATTTGCTCGATTTCGATTTAGCGTTTATGTTGAAGTTTGGGTAGTCGGGATCTAAGGTGGAGATGGTCATCGATGTCCTGGAAGTAGCATCGATGATCGGAGCTGGGGCGTTCAGGCGTGCACATGCACGCATGTCAGTTTGGGTTGGTTGCGGTAGTTTTGGTGAAGGAGGAGTCGGCTCGGGTTTTGACTCGAGGAAGTGTTGATCTGGCTCGGATTCGTTTTCGTGTGTGTTCGCGAGTGGATTATCAGAGCAACTGTTTAAAAAAAATTTAATAAAGCAAGTCTTAAATTTTTCTTAAATCAATTTCTTCATATATATAATAAATGTTTTTAAATATTTGGTTTAAGAAAGTTTGTATAATTTTATTAACTTAAATTAATTAAATTAATTCTTAAGTTATTTTAAACGTAAATTAAATGGTGTAATTAAGTAGTTAATTAAAAGGGTAAATTGTTTTTAATTTATATGCTAATGATAATTTATTTCAAGATTTATTCAATAAGATTTTAATGATAATTAAGTAATTAATAAAGATAAATGGTTTATTTTTAAATTAATTAAGGTCTTGGGTAATTAAAGATTAATTAAATTAATGAAGTAATTAAAGAGAAATTAATTAATTAGTAATTAAGGATTAATTAATTAGTAATTAAGGATTAATTAATTAATAATTAAGGATAATTAATTAATAATTAAAGGATAATTAATCAGTAATTAAAGATTGATTAATAAAAGTAATTAAAGAATGATTAATTAATGATAAATTAAGCAAGTTTAGGTGATTAATTCATAAATAATTAATTTAATTTGAGTTATTTAAATTAATTCTAATTATGGGATTAATAAGTCTTGCTTATGGATGATTGATTGTACAGAATGTTTAAATTGATTTATGTTTATTGTTTGTTAATTTGTGATGCTCTGTGATGTGTAATACATTGGATATAGCTATGATAAATGTGAGTTATTTATCTGTGATGAAGTTGCTATGTGAATATAATCGAATTAAATTGTTTAAACTTAAATAACTTGGCCTTTAAGACGGCGTTTGGATTTCGATGAGACCGGGATCGGATACTCAATGGATATCCGAAAACCACATCGATCTAAATTAAAAGATAGGTCGTGAAATCTCAAGTGAAGACCAAGATGAAGATTCAGAGTGCAAGGGCTATTTGTTGTTAACTCTGAGGGTGATTCCAAAACGAGTGTAACGAAGATAGTGCCTTTGGTTTTGTTCAAACCCGGAACGGACTTGCATGGATGAATGCTATCAGACCATCGTCAATGGAGGACGATGAGCATTCCAAGATATGTGTGCTATAAAGGTAATCGTAGCCTCAAGCCTCATCAACCGGGAATGGCTAAAGCAGGGGAGGTGCACGCAAGGCAAAGTGGGTAGCACCCAAGTAGGATAAGATTTTCCTCTGTCTAGAGGTCCCTTTTTATTCGGCTGTGTGGGCGGTTGTTGGCCACAACCGCGGGGTTGTCTTATTCGGACTATCCAGTAAGGGGTAGCTCCGATCTTGTGTTGTAGGGGATCAAGGTGGATCCTCGGTACGGTGATCTAGACAACGTACTATGACGGGCGGTACCCTAGTAGCCCTGCCATTGTATGGAATCCAATCTCCAATAAGTGCCTGTACGGTTTTGATTGTGCCCAACTATGTTGGAAGGTGAGATGTAAGCATTCCAGTTATTTCCTATTTTATATTGAAAACCCTAGACACTATTATAATATAACCGGATTTCCTATCAAATGTTTTGGTTATCGTAAGGGAAAAACTTGTCCGTGCTTATTTGCGGAGAGTCTTACGAGATACCTTTTATTTCAAAAAAAAAATCAAGTTAAACAACTTAACCGTTTACTCCACCAAACCCATGTCTGACCCAAAATTTATTTCTGTTTTTCTTAAACTCTTGGGTACTCAAATTTTTATGAGTAGCCAAGTGATCGGGTCAGCTTTGACGAATTTTAGAAGGACTTGGAGCAGGAAACTTATGGTATCTATATCTATCTATTTCCGTTGTGTTAGTGTCGCTGTGTTGTATTTTGGGTTGCAATGTATCGACGGGTCATCACGACTGTCTTGGTTGATGTTGTATAACTGTGTAACTATGATGTATGATGAATAATATGTAATATCTATGTGAAATAATATATTATTCCGTTTCCGCTGTGAGATTCTGATGTTGTTTAGTTCTTTCTTTTCTATCTATTATTTTTCTACCTATTTCTTTCTTAATGATGATATGTCTTTCTGTGGAATGAAAGGCGGGCTGTCACAGTTTTCGTCAACAAAGGATTGATTTTGAGTAAAGCATAGAGAATATGTATTTCCTTGTGTAAGTATGATTTAAATCAAATTTGAATGAGTTTTTCAAGGAGAATTTAAGGGAAGTTATCCCTAAGTGAAAATGACTCAGATATTAGAATACCAGATGGGACTGGTATAGGGTCGCGCCCTATACATTAGCTATTTGCCCTAGCTAATTTAGTCCAAAATTCCAATGTGTAGGGCTTTGTCACATGTAAGACAAAAATTATGATTACACACAGAAAGTAATATATGTCTGTATACATATAGGTTATACGGGAAAGGGGATTTTGGCGATTTCTGATGATCGGAGCAAGGTGGGTGGTCGAGATCGCTGCTAGAGGTAGCAAGGAGATAGGCGATCTCGGGAAAAATGGTGGGTGGTTTTATAGATCACGGTGGCGGCGGTGAATCATCGGAGTAGGGTTTTAGCTCTAGGTTTGGTCGAGGTTGGAAATGAGGTTGCTGCATCATCACCGGAGTATCGGACTCGATCGGGTGTGGGGGAAAATGAAGTGTGGTCTTCGGCGAACCTATAGGTGGAGTATCGTGGTTTCTGGATGTCGGAGGCGTCGAGTCGAGGAGGTTCTGGTCGATCGGTTTTATTCCAGTTGTTCCAGATTTTCCCGATTTCGATTTAGCATTTATGTTGAAGTTTGGGTAGTCGGGATCGAAGGTGGAGATGGTCGTCGATGTGCTGGAAGAAGCATCGATGATCGGATCTGGGGCGTTCAGGCGTGCACGTGCACGCATGTTAGTTTGGGTTGGTTGCGGTAGTTTTGGAGAAGGAGGAGTGGGCTCGGATTTTGACTCGAGGAAGTGTTGATCTGGCTCGGGTTCGTTTTCGTGTGTGTTCGCGAGTGGATTATCAGAGCAACTATTTTAAAAAAAATTAATAAAGCAAGTCTTAAATTTTTCTTAAATCAATTTCTTTATATATATAATAAATGTTTTTAAATATTTGGTTTAAGAAAAGTTGTATAATTTTATTAACTTAAATTAATTAAGTTAATTCTTAAGTTATTTTAAACTTAAATTGAATGGTGTAATTAAGTAGTTAATTAAAAGGGTAAAATGTTTTTAATTTATATGCTAATGATAATTTATTTCAAGATTTATTCAATAAGATTTTAATGATAATTAAGTAATTAATAAAGATAAATGGTTTATTTTTAAATTAATTAAGGTCTTGGGTAATTAAAGATTAATTAAATTAATGAAGTAATTAAAGAGAAATTAATTAATTAATTAGTAATTAAGGATTAATTCATTAGTAATTAAGGATTAATTCATTAATAATTAATGATAATTAATTAATAATTAAAGGATAATTAATCAATAATTAAAGATTGATTAATTGATTAATAAAAGTAATTAAAGAATGATTAACTAATGATAAATTAAGCAAGTTTAGGTGATTAATTCATAAGTAATTAATTAAATTTAAGTTAATTAAATTAATTATAATTATGGGATTTATAAGTCTTGCTTATGGATGATTGATTGTATAGAATGTTTAAATTGATTTATGTTTATTGTATGTTAATCTGTGATGCTCTGTGATGTGTAATAATTTGGATATAGCTATGATAAATGTGAGTTATTTATCTGTGATGAAGTTGCTGCATGAATACAATTGAATTAAATTGTTTAAACTTAAACAACTTGGCCTTTAAGACGGCGTTTGGATTTCGATGTGACCGGGATCGGATACTCAATGGATATCCGAAAACCACATCTATCTAAATTAAACGATAGGTTGTGAAATCTCAAGTGAAGACCAAGATGAAGATTCAGAGTGCAAGGGCTATTTGTCGTTAACTCTGAGGGTGATTCCAAAACGAGTGTAACGAAGATAGTGCCTTCGGTTTCGTTCGAACCCGGAATGGACTTGAATGGATGAATGCTATCAGACCATCGTCAATGGAGGACGATGAGCATTCCAAGATATGTGTGCTATAAAGGTAATCGTAGCCTCAAGCCTCATCAACCGGGAATGGCTAAAACAGGGGAGGTGCACGCAAGGCTAAGTGGGTAGCACTCAAGTAGGATAAGATTTTCCCCTGTCTAGAGGTCCCTTTTTATTCGGCTGTGTGGGCGGTTATTGGCCACAACCGCGGGGTTGTCTTATTTGGACTATCTAGTAAGGGGTAGCTCCAGTCTTGTGTTGTTGTGGATCAGGGTGGATCCTCGTTATGGTGATCTAGACCATGTACTGTGACGGGCGGTGCCCCAGTAGCCCTGCCATTGTATAGAATCCAATCTCCAATAAGTGCCTGTACGGTTTTGATTGTGCCCAACTATGTTGGAACGTGAGATGTAAGCATTCCAGCTATTTCCTATTTTATATTGAAAACCCTAGACACTATTATAATATAACCAGATTTCCTATCAAATGTTTTGGTTATCGTAAGGTAAAAACTTGTCCGTGTTTAGTTGCGGAGAGTCTTACGAGATACCTTTTATTTCAAAAGTTTTTTCAAGTTAAACAACTTAACCGTTTACTCACACCAGACCCATGTCTGACCCGACGTTTGTTTCTGTTTTTCTTAAACTCTTGGGTACTCAAATTTTTATGAGTAGCCAAGTGATCAGGTCAGCTTTGACGAATTTTGGAAGGACTTGGAGCAGGAGACTTGGCGTATCTATATATATCTATTTCCACTGTGTTAGTGTCGCTGTGTTGTATTTTGGGTTGTAATGTATCGACAGGTCGTCACGACTGTCTTGGTTGATGTTGTGTAACTGTGTAACTCTGATGTATGATTAATACTATGAAATATCTATGTGAAATAATATATTTTTCCATTTCCGCTGTGAGATTCTGATGTTGTTTAGTTCTTTCTTTTCTATCTATTCTTTTTCTACCTATTTCTTTCTTAATGATGATACGTCTTTCTGTGGAATGAAAGGTGGGTCGTCACAGTTGGTATCAGAGCTCTAGGTTGAGATAATATCTAGGCTTTGGAGTAATATCTATCTTGAGAGAGCGTACTTGTAATTTTTATATATAACTATATACCTATCTTAATTGTTGGGTTACCTGTCCAGGTTGCCAACATGAGTTCCAGGGGAACGATAGAGAAATTTCATCTTACCCCTAGTATCGTAGACCGTCCTATTTTTGTATCTAATACTATAGGGGAAGTGACCAAGCTAGATAAGATCTGTAAGGTTCTAAGAATTTCTTATTTGTCCCATAGTTTCTCGTGCGACCCTTATGTATTGGATTTTAAGGGATTTGACCTTATTCTGGGATGGATTGGTTAGACAAGCATAAAGCTGTTCTGGCTTGTGAAGAGAGAACTGTGTCATTGGAAACTGAACTGGGAAGGATTGCAAAAGTGACTTGCGATAGTTCAGGAATTCACCTGGGTAGTTTTTTGCATGGGATCGAGGTGACTCAAGAAGAAGTAGGAACCATCGAAGTTGTCAGAGACTTTCCGGACGTCTTTGTAGAAGTCAAAGGTTTGCCTCCGCATCGGAAGATTGAGTTTCGTATCGACTTAGTTCCAGGAGCGATACCGGTGGTTCAACCAAGTAGAAGGATGGCACCAAGAGAAAGGGAGGAATTGGGGAAGCATACTCAGGATTTCTTGGAGAAAGGATTGATCAGACCTAGTTTTTCTAGTTGGGGTTCTGCTGCAGTATTTGTGACCAAATTGGATGGGTCACTAAGGTTTTGTGTGGACTATCGGGAGTTGAATAAGGTGACCATTAGGAATAAGTATCCCTTGCCTCGTATTGATGATCTTTTTGATCAACTTCATGGAGCTTATGTGTTCTCTCAATTGGATCTAGCTTCGGGTTTCCACCAGCTAAGTGTAGCTGAAGACAGTATACCCTTGACTGCGTTCAAAGGACCTAATTGTTTTTATGAGTGGTTGGTTATGCCTTTTGGGTTAACCAACGCCCCAGCTTATTTTTTGGATCTGATGAATCGAGTTTTCCAGGATGTGCTAAACAAGTTTGTGCTCGTGTTCATCGATGACATTCTCATCTACTCCAGATCAGAGGAGGAGCACAAACGACATTTGGAAATAGTATTGGAAACATCGAAGAGGCATGT
This sequence comes from Allium fistulosum, assembly GCA_030737815.1. Classification (NCBI taxonomy): domain Eukaryota; kingdom Viridiplantae; phylum Streptophyta; class Magnoliopsida; order Asparagales; family Amaryllidaceae; genus Allium; species Allium fistulosum. Next base: position 356,842,050 of record CM060906.1, read on the forward strand.
CCTGAAGGTTAAGTTTTTGAAGTGCCATTTCTGGAAGTCGGAAGTGAGATTTTTGGGACACATCGTATCTGGAGAAGGTATTTCTGTGGATCTGGTCATGGTGGCAGCTGTTCAAGAGTGGAAGCAACCGTAGACTCCTACGGAAGTCTGCAGTTTTCTTGGATTGGCGGGTTACTATAGGAAATTCATCCCGGATTACTCTAAGATTTCTCACTTGTCCAAACTGACTAGGAAGGGAGCGAAATTTAAATGGACTCCAAAGTGTGAAGAAGCATTTCTTGATCTGAAGGCGAGATTGACTAGTGCACCTGTGTTGGCTATTCCGGATGGGAAAAGTAAGTTCGAAGTATACACTGATGCTTGTAGAGTAGGGCTTGGTGCTGTGCTGATGCAGAATGGGAAAGTGATTGCGTACGCGAGTAGGCAGTTGAAGCCGCATGAGAAGAATTACGCTACGCATGATTTGGAATTGCTAGTTATCGTCTTTGCTCTAAAGATATGGAGACACTATCTGTTGGGAAAGAAGTTCGAGGTTTTCACTGATCATAAACCCTTGAAGTATCTTTTCTCCCAGAAGGATCTGAATTTCAAGAAGCAGAGATTAGTGAAATTTTTGGCATCTTCTGATCTGGATATTCTCTATACTCTAGGAAAAGCGAATGTAGTGGCAGATGCTTTGAGTAGAAATGCAGTTTGGGCTATTTTGGAAGTTATTCCATCTCTACAGGTGTAACGACCCGTAAAATTTTCAATAATTAAATTTTTAAGTTAATAAGTTTTGTCAAAAATAACTTGAATTTATTGCGAAATATCACGATTCCTTTTATTTCCTTTTAAATTAACGTTAGACCTTAATTTGTTGCTTAATATTAAAGAATTTACTAAGTTATAAATTTTAACATAAAAACGTTGTATTAAGTTTAAGACATTATTTACAGTGATTTGTATATATATATATATTTGTGTGCGTTAATTTGACTTAAGATTTATAAGATGGACTTGTATGCAAAGTTATAACTTTTTAATCTTAAACCCTTTTAATATGGAGATTAGGTTCAAAATTGTTGTCTTTAATTTTAGGCTCATAAAATAGTGAAACTTAATTTTAACACATTTATATGTATAAGTCTAGTATATATATACGTATACGTATATGTTTTTAATAATAATACTATGACCAATAAAGATATATATAAAGGAAACATCATCTTTGTACATAATCTAGTATATTGCACTTACATAATTTACTGTAGAATGCATTTGGACATAGTTACATTCCATGCCATGAATAAATAGCTTGTTAATGACATTTAATTTATCAATCAATTTGATTAGAGAAAGAATGAAAGGTTTCTCTCCATATACATAATTAAGCTCTAAATTAATTACCTGTTTTCAGGGAAAGAAAAGAAAGGTTGCCTTAATTCTTACCTTTTTGTTTTCCTAACATTTATTCCTTTTCTAGGGATTCATTCCTTTAGTTTAGCCGTATACTTTGCCTTGAAATTCACGTACAAGTTTCTCATTTTCTCATCTTCTTTATTTTCTCATTTCCTAAGAGAGAGAAAAGTATTACAAGCTCTAATTTTTCATCGCTTCCCTTCTTCTTCTTTTTCCTTTTCTTCTTTTTTTTGTCCTTTTCTAAATTTAGCTCGCCCAAGTTTTTTTTATAAGAAACTCTAAAATGCATATTTTGGTTATAAATTTACGTTCATCGGAATCTAAATCTTTTTCTAGTTTTCAAATTTGTTAGTTTAATTGAATATATTCATAACAAAGTTTTATTTCACTTTTTTTCTTTAAAAATGGATTATATACTTTTAAATTTAATCATTTATATTTTTCTTAGTTACGTTTAGTAATAGATTCTTAGTACATGGAAAATGAATAAAAACCCAATGTAAACAAATCATGTTTTATTAAGTAATAGATTGCAAAATTTATGTATAATTAAACTGTTAATTACGCGTTTAAAAAGGCGTGTTATTTGATGGAATAAATAACTTATAAATAGGAAAACGTATAAAATTTAAAACCGTTGTTTTGTTATATTTTGGGCATAAACTATTGCGTCTGTTGTATGCACTTTTAAATATATTCACTTTCCCTCTGATTTAATAGAAACGTTATCCTCAAATTAAAACCGTTCACATTCTAATTATGGTCTTTGTTCCTAAATCAATTGTCATGCACGTTTAAAGGAGGAAATTCACTATGCCTTGCCATTTCTTCCATTTGTTTATAAATGTATATAATCTTTTGACTCTTCCAAAGAGCCGTTAATTTTTTTTTTAAACTAGATTAAAATCATTGGGGGTTTCCACTTTCCTTTTTGTGAATAATTGCCAATTTTTAATTCATAGACGTTTCAAAATAATAAATATATTTCTGTCCTTCACCTTAATCAACATTTAAACACGTTTGCACCAGATTTTCCATTTCTGTTTAAAGCTAATTGATTACTTGCCGTTTCTCTACCCCTTATTCACGCCAATTTCGCTGACCAGTGCAAATTATTTCTTGCCTATCTTTCACCAATCAACGCATCCTATTCCTAAGAATTTCTAAACGAATAAAAATTGTTAACAAATAATTCTTGCCGTTTTTATCAATCAATGCAATAAATGTTGCCCATAAAACTCTTTCCTTTCTGGCCATAAAGCTCTCATGCCTTGATTACGCATATCCCTATTTCCTTGCGTGCAAAGCAACCAATATTTTTCCTATATATTAAAGCCTTGTACCATTTCCATTTCATCTCTTTTGGCCTCCATCTCCTCCAGTACTAAACTCACGCATCCCCTTTGAAAAAAAAGAAGCATCGCGTCAAGCAATTTTCCACTTCTTTTGTTCTCTTCTTCCTTGCGTGTGCCAGTAGGTATGGCCTCTTCCTCCTCTTGTTTCCTTTTCATTTTGCTTTGTTTTTGTAGTTCCATCCTTCTATTATACGGAAAAAAAAAGAAAAATTTGTGTCACTGTCATGATTTACCTGCATGCACATATGGGCCAAGCATGGAAATGAGTTGTCAACTCTTGAACCTAAATTTGTGTCACCTTTTGCATGCTTAAAGAAAAATAAAGGTTGCATGCACTGTTCTTGCCTTTTTAAAAATCACTGCTTGCATTTCCCACTAGGAATCACGTACATGCATATAATTTAGATGTGTCAAATTATCTCGTTCAAATTTTTATTTAAAATTTCGCTTTGATTTGTGATTCAATTCGAGTACTAAGTTTGATTTATTTATCTTGTTTCAAGATCGAGACCAGTTTGTCTCCTCTTCCAATTTCTGATCGTGCCCTCTGTTCTTCTCTTTCGGGGTAGATATCGTTGTTTGATTTGAATCTTCAGCGGCGAAAGGTGAGTAATTCTCACTAGACGATGTGTACTTATATAGTTGATAAACTGACATCACTTGAATCTGTAATGCATATCATCCTGTTGTAACTGCTATATTAAAATCATATGATGTTCACACCTGTATTTACACCTGTTATACTATATGTTACTGTTATTTCATGTTTTTCTGTTCATTTTTATCAGTTTATCACACTGCAAGTTCCCTGTAGATTAGGTTCATTATGGGTTGAAATGATACATACCCGAACGGACTTTAGAATAAGGAAAAATCGTTATGGGCTGAAATGATAGGCCTGAACGGTTTTTATTTATTTATTATATTACTTGGGATTGCGGGTTTGAAATGATAAAACCCGGTTTTTCTTTGTAAACTGCGGATTGAAATGATACATATCCGTATCACTTGACCTAGGCTAGAAAATTATATACAGACCCGTGGTTTATATATTATTCTAATTTTTTTATATTTTAAAATGTAAATATTATGATATTTTGATTTAAACTTTATTAAAATGATTTCTATTAAATATTAGTGATTTTCTACAAATTAAATAAGGGAATTAAGTAGATGGTGAAGTAGAATTTGAAATATAAGTAAATTTTGGAATTTATGATTTTATTTATAAATGGAATTTATGTAAAGTAAGAATATATGACAAATTTGATTTAAAGATGAATTTAATGATTTTTATTAAGTAATAACAATGTTTTAAAGGTGTTGATGATTTTGTATAAATTAAAATATGGAATAAATGAATTTTAAGTTGAAATTTTTGAAATATAACTTAAATTGGGAAATTGTGAATTTTGTTAAAAGTGAAATTTTAATTAAGTAAAATAAATGAAAAAAGTCATATTTTGGAAATTTAAACTTAGTTGTTAAGTTAAGAATTTATTTAAAGAAATGAAAATTTAATTGTTATTTAATTTGATTTTTGTATTGAAATTTGACTTTATAAAAATCATAGGAATAAAGGTATTTAAATGATTGGTTTTATATATAGAAATATATGATTTTATAAGTTAAAATGATTTTTATTAAAAGTTAATTATGTGTGAAATTGTAAATAAAACTCTGAATTTAATTTGACAGCATTTTTGAAATATAATGTAAAGATATTACAGCATTGGAAAATGCTGTAGTTGTTTTAAATGAACCAAATAGCAAATTTGAACTAAGGGTTATTATAGCACTTTGTTAGTGCTATAGTTGTTGAATTTAACTAAAAATTTTATTGAAACTAAATTAAGAAATTATAGCATTTAAATGTCGTCTTTTGTTAATGAATTGTTTTTAAACATAACATTTCGTAGCCTTTTTCTAAGTGCTGTGAAAGTTGAATTTTCTTTGTTTAATAAATTCAAATGAATAAATGATCTTTGAAAAAAAAAGATAAAATTTTGGAAATTTAATATTTAATTATTAAATAAAATGAATTGACTTTAAATGATTTAAATGGAATAGTTGATTTTGGAAATACAACTATTTTGAAATATGATTAAATGGTATTTAAATATAATAGATGATGTTTTGAAATGATATTTTGATATATTGAAATGATTTGAAATGAAGTTTTGAAATGATATGATAATTTAAATATATTTAAAAGGTTTGGAATTGATTTAATCTTTATTTTGATAAAGATTTGGATTTGAAATAATATTCTATTTTGAAGTATAAACTGTTTTTAAATTATAACCACGGGTTATAATAACGATTGGTTGTTAAAGAGACGGGGATCGGATATGGACATACTCTCTGTCGATACCGAAAACCACTTTGGCAACTGTGTACGCGGTGGAGTTTCCAGAATGAAGTAGGATGGTGGCGACGATCCTAAGGTATATACGTGGACCAAACTCCCGTGAGTTGGCATAAGGTGGCTAAAACAGGAGCGATTGACGGACCAAGGAGGTAGCACCTCTGATCGGACACACTTCTTCGATACCATTCTATTACTTGTGATTGATTTGGTGCGCACCCTTGATTTAGGAGTGTTGTTCGAGGTGGGCGGTAGTGGCTGCTATGCGTCACCACCAGTCCGGATGCGTAATTGGTATATCTACCCTGGCATTGCCTAGTTGTGCCGTGTCACCTACCATAGCGAGCTTTACTACGATTTTGGTTTAAAGATCCGACCGCGTTAAGGTTCACCATCCCCTTAACGCTATTTTCTATATGATTATACTTTACTAATTAGACACTACTGTATATAGCGTATATTACTACATAGTAAATAGTTTAACGGATCCTTAAAGAATGGGCGATCCCAAGCATTCTTTAAGTTACTTGTACCTTTATTCTAGTTCACTTGAGTTGGTTTACATTATATAAGTATATATTGTCTTGACTCGAGTGTTTTGTGTTTTGCTTTACGCTCGGGTCAGCCTGAGTTATTCATAGATTTGGATTTCCACCCTCTTGGAGATTTGAATCGCTGGAGATTATCTGCTTGTCTTGTCCTATCTATTTCAATTCCGTTGTTCTACTCAGCTTGTACTTGGTTATTTTATTGAGACTTCTGTTGTACTCTATTTCTTATGTTATATCTTATGTAATTCTGATATATTTATACAGTAGCTTCATGAACTACTATTTCTTTTACTTCCGCTGCATTATTTTACTCTGTGTCTGTGATCTGTGATTATTTATTTACTGTATATTCTGAGATTTGCCAAATTTTATTTACAACGCGGTATTTTGAGCAATTCAAGTCCGACATGTGCAGATGCGAATGGTTGAAAATATCAGGTCGTTATAGTTGGTATCAGAGCTTTGGCTTTGAGGCAAAACTCAGCATATGGAGTAAATTTATTTACAGAATCACTTTCGTTTGAGTTTGAATCTTTTCTTCTTGATTTGTATTTCCTTTGAATTTTTGGAACGTTCCCTGCGGTTCCAAAATTCATTCTTGTCCCTCACTATTCATCTTCTTTTGATTTTGGAGTACCACATAACTCCACTTCGAATGATCTTCATAGTGAATTGGCGGTCTCGCCAATATTCTAATTTTCTTGTAAAGGGGTGAAACTCCTTTACAATTAGCATCGATTCACCAGAGATTTATATGTATCCTTGGTTTAGATGCTAATACCTTTTGTTATTCCAAACTCTATCTTTTAAGATCGGATGTAGATTTACCCCAGAAAAAAATACACATTGATCTTATTCATTAAGTCACGGTTGACCCCGTTAAGGTTACCCGCGATTTATCTAAGCTTATCCATCTTCATAATTTGATAATTAATCATCTTGTTTTGTTTCCAAAATATCTCCAAACATTTTTGAATTTTTACTTGTAAATCTATGTTTCTTTTATATATTGTGTTGTTTGAATTGTTGATGTTGATTTGGGCTTCCGATCGATTCGTCTGATCAACGCTATCGATAGGATTTCTAAAACAATTTGACAGAACAAACTGACACAATATTATTTTAAAATTTGGTTAATAAAATAAATTTTGATATAAGTAAATTTTATGGAACTTAATAAATTGATTTAAATTGATTATTTGAAATGATAATATTTGATTTATCATTCTATAAATGAATTTATAAATAGTTGTTTATAAATTTGATTTGGGAACTGAAATGAATTTAAATCAAGAATTTGAGAATTTAATTTCTTATGGTTTCAAACCTTGTGTTTAAAGTTTTAAAAGGACATGTTATTTAAAGTATTTTGAATAGAAATTTGTTTCCAAAGAATTTTTAAAGTTTTAAATTTTTAGTGCTCTTCTCTTTGTCGTTGGAAAATAATTTCGGTGATGACCGCGGCATCATCGACGTTCATTTTCGAGTTTCGAAGTGAAGAAACCATTATGTAGTCTTGCTACAGCTTTGTTTTGGGAAATCTAATTAATTTGAATTTCTAAAAGATGATTTGATTTATAATATATATAGATATATGATTTAAAATTTGATTTGACAAATTTTGTGCATACATTTATTTATCTCTAAATGGTTTGAAAAGAATCGGAAATTTTATTCTTAAATTCTATCTTAAATAATAAATTCAAGTATAAAAAAAATCAAAATTTTGAATAAATATTCAAGCTTGAAATGATTGAATTAGAATGTTTATATTGTATATTAATTTTAGAAAGTTTTATTGGTATAATTCTCAATTTCATTCCAATATAACTTACCTTAATTTTAGAAGTTAACAATGTAATTGGATAATATACAATATAAAAAAAGATTTTTATAAATAAAATTTGAGTGGTTATAATAAATATTATACACTTAAATTTTAGTTATAAAAAGATTAATAGAGATAAATAGACTAAAAGGTTAATTGAATAATTTACAATATAAATGATGTTAAGGGAATTAAAAATAAATTAAAACGGTTATAATAAATATATTCTACTTAATATATCTTATCACACATATTAAGTAGAATATATTTAATAATAATCTGGAATAAAGAAGAATTAAATTTGTTGAATAAAAGATGATTATTATAAATGATTATACAAATTTATGATTTTAGAAATTGTTAATTTCAAAATAATTGGATAATAAGATAATCAACTTGGAAATAGTTAAGATTGATTTAACTTCAGTAAAAAATAAATGGATTAAATCGATTATTGAATATTAATTAATTTAAATTGAATTTATAATGGTTTAAAACAATGATTCTATTTTGAGTTTCAATTTAGTTTTCTTTCAGGGTGTTTCTATTCTCCTACCTTCTTCCTTTTCGAGGACGAAAAGTTTTGAGTGGGGGAGAGTGTAACGACCCGTAAAATTTTCAATAATTAAATTTTTAAGTTAATAAGTTTTGTTAAAAATAACTTGAATTTATTGCAAAATATCACGATTCCTTTTATTTCCTTTTAAATTAACGTCAGACCTTAATTTGTTGCTTAATATTAAAGAATTTACTAAGTTATAAATTTTAACATAAAAATGTTGTATTAAGTTTAAGACATTATTTACAGTGATTTGTATATATATATTTGTGTGCGTTAATTTGACTTAAGATTTATAAGATGGACTTGTATGCAAAGTTATAACTTTTTAATCTTAAACCCTTTTAATCTGAAGATTAGGTTCAAAATTGTTGTCTTTAATTTTAGGCTCATAAAATAGTGAAACTTAATTTTAACACATTTATATGTATAAGTCTAGTATATATATATATCTACGTATACGTATATGTTTTTAATAATAATACTATGACCAATAAAGATATATATGAAGGAAACATCATCTTTGTACACAATCTAGTATATTGCACTTACATAATTTACTGTAGAATACATTTAGACATAGTTACATTCCATGCCATGAATAAATAGCTTGTTAATGACATTTAATTTATCAATCAATTTGATTAGAGAAAGAATGAAAAGTTTCTCTCCATATACATAATTAAGCTCTAAATTAATTACCTGTTTTTAGGGAAAGAAAAGAAAGGTTGCCTTAATTCTTACCTTTTTGTTTTCCTAACATTTATTCCTTTTCTAGGCATTCATTCCTTTAGTTTAGCCTTATACTTTGCCTTGCAATTCACGTACAAGTTTCTCATTTTCTCATCTTCTTTATTTTCTCATTTCCTAAGAGAGAGAAAAGTATTACAAGCTCTAATTTTTCATCGCTTCCCTTCTTCTTCTTTTTCTTTTTCTTCTTTTTTTTGTCCTTTTCTAAATTTAGCTCGCCTAAGTTTTTTTTTATAAGAAACTCTAAAATGCATATTTTGGTTATAAATTTACGTTCATCGAAATCTAAATCTTTTTCTAGTTTTCAAATCTGTTAGTTTAATTGAATATATTCATAATAAAGTTTTATTTCACTTTTGTTCTTTAAAAATGGATTATATACTCATAAATTTAATCATTTATATTTTTCTTAGTTACGTTTAGTAATAGATTCTTAGTACATGGAAAATGAATAAAAACCCAATGTAAACAAATCATGTTTTATTAAGTAATAGATTGCAAAATTTATGTATAATTAAACTGTTAATTACGCATTTAAAAAGGCGTGTTATTTGATGGAATAAATAACTTATAAATAGGAAAACGTATAAAATTTAAAACCATTGTTTTGTTATATTTTGGTCATAAACTATTGCGTCTGTTGTACGCACTTTTAAATATATTCACTTTCCCTCTGATTTAATAGAAACGTTATCCTCAAATTAAAACCGTTCACATTCTAATTATGGTCTTTGTTCCTAAATCAATTGTCGTGCACGTTTAAAGGAGGAAATTCACTGTGCCTTGCTATTTCTTCCATTTGTTTATAAATGTATATAATCTTTTGACTCTTCCAAAGAGCCGTCAATTTTTTTTTAAAACTAGATTAAAATCATCGGGGGTTTCCACTTTCCTTTTTGTGAATAATTGCCAATTTTTAATTCATAGACGTTTCAACATAATAAATATATTTCTGTCCTTCACCTTAATCAACATTTAAACATGTTCGTACCAAATTTTCCATTTCCGTTTAAAGCTAATTGATAACTTGCCGTTTCTCTACCCTTTATTCACGCCAATTTCGCTGACCAGTGCAAATTATTTCTTGCCTATCTTTCACCAATTAACGCATCCTATTCCTAAGAATTTCTAAACGAATAAAAATTGTTAACAAATAATTCTTGCCATTTTTATCAATCAATGCAATAAATGTTGCCCATAAAACTCTTTCCTTTCTGGCCATAAAGCTCTCATGCCTTGATTACGCATATCCCTATTTCCTTGCATGCAAAGCAACCAATATTTTTCCTATATATTAAAGCCTCGTACCATTTCCATTTCATCTCTTTTGGCCTCCATCTCCTCTAGTACTAAACTCACGCATCCCCTTTGAAAAAAAAGAAGCATCGCGTCAAGCAATTTTCCACTTCTTTTGTTCTCTTCTTCCTTGCGTGTGCCAGTAGGTATGGCCTCTTCCTCCTCTTTTTTCCTTTTCATTTTGCTTTGTTTCTGTAGTTCCATCCTTCTATTATATGGAAAAAAAGAAAAATTTGTGTCACTGCCATGATTTACCTGCATGTACATATGGGCCAAGCATGGAAATGAGTTGTCAACTCTTGAACCTAAATTTGTGTCACCTTTTGCATGCTTAAAGAAAAATAAAGGTTGCATGCACTGTTCTTGCCTTTTTAAAAATCACTGCCTGAATTTCCCACTAGGAATCACATACATGCATATAATTTAGATGTGTCAAATTATCTCGTTCAAATTTTTATTTAAAATTTCGCTTTGATTTGTGATTCAATTCGAGTACTAAGTTTGATTTATTTATCTTGTTTCAAGATCGAGACCAGTTTGTCTCCTCTTCCAATTTTTGATCGTGCCCTCTGTTCTTCTCTTTCGGGGTAGATATCGTTGTTTGATTTGAATCTTCAGCAGCGAAAGGTGAGTAATTCTCACTAGACGATGTGTACTTATATAGTTGATAAACTGACATCACTTGAATCTGTAAATGCATATCATCCTATTATAACTGCTATATTATAATCATATGATGTTCACACCTGTATTTACACCTGTTATACTATATGTTACTGTTATTTCATGTTTTTCTGTTCATTTTTATCAGTTTATCACACTGCAAGTTCCCTGTAGATTAGGTTCATTATGGGTTGAAATGATACATACCCGAACGGACTTTAGAATAAGGAAAAATCATTATGGGCTGAAATGATAGGTCTGAACGGTTTTTATTTATTTATTATATTACTTGGGATTGCGGGTTTGAAATGATAAAACTCGGTTTTTCTTTGTAAACTGCGGATTGAAATGATACATATCTGTATCACTTGACCTAGGCTAGAAAATTATATACAGACCCGTGGTTTATATATCATTCTAATTTTTTTTTAAATGTAAATATTATGATATTTTGATTTAAACTTTATTAAAATGATTTCTATTAAATATTAGTGATTTTCTACAAATTAAATAAGGGAATTAAGTAGATGGTGAAGTAGAATTTGAAATATAAGTAAAATTTGGAATTTATGATTTTATTTATAAATGGAATTTATGTAAAGTAAGAATATATGACAAATTTGATTTAAAGATGAATTTAATGATTTTTATTAAGTAATAACAATGTTTTAAAGGTGTTGATGATTTTGTATAAATTAAAATATGGAATAAATGAATTTTAAGTTGAAAATTTTGAAATATAACTTAAATTGGGAAATTGTGAATTTTGTTAAAAGTGAAATTTTAATTAAGTAAAATAAATGAAAAAAGTCATATTTTGGAAATTTAAACTTAGTTGTCAAGTTAAGAATTTATTTAAAGAAATGAAAATTTAATTGTTATTTAATTTGATTTTTGTATTGAAATTTGACTTTATAAAAATCATAGGAATAAAGGTATTTGAATGATTGTTTTTAAATATGGAAATATATGATTTTATAAGTTAAAATGATTTTTATTAAAAGTTAATTACGTGTGAAATTGTAAATAAAACTCTGAATTTAATTTGACAGCATTTTTGAAATATAATGTAAAGATATTACAGCATTGGAAAATGCTGTAGTTGTTTTAAATGAACCAAATAGCAAATTTGAACTAAGGGTTATTATAGCACTTTGTTAGTGCTATAGTTGTTGAATTTAACTAAAATTTTTATTGAAACTAAATTAAGAAATTACAACATTTAAATGCCGTCTTTTGTTAATGAACTGTTTTTAAACATAACATTTCGTAGCCTTTTTCTAAGTGCTGCGAAAGTTGAATTTTCTTTGTTTAATAAATTCAAATGAATAAATGATCTTTGAAAAAAAAGATAAAAATTTTGGAAATTTAATATTTAATTATTAAATATATTGAATTGACTTTAAATGATTTAAATGGAATAGTTGATTTTGGAAATACAACTATTTTGAAATATGATTAAATGGTATTTAAATATAATAGATGATGTTTTGAAATGATATTTTGATATACTGAAATGATTTGAAATGAAGTTTTGAAATGATATGATATTTTAAATATATTGAAATGGTTTGGAATTGATTTAATCTTTATTTTGATAAAGATTTGGATTTGAAATAATATTCTATTTTGAAGTATAAACTGTTTTTAAATTATAACCACGGGTTATAATAACGATTGGTTGTTAAAGAGACCGGGATCGGATATGGACATACTCTCTATCGATACCGAAAACCACTTTGGCAACAGTGTACGCGGTGGAGTTTCCAGAATGAAGTAGGATGGTGGCGACGATCCTAAGGTATATATGTGGACCCAACTCCCGTGAGTTGGCATAAGGTGGCTAAAACATGAGCGATTGACGGACCAAGGAGGTAGCACCTCTGATCGGACACACTTCTTCGATACCATTCTATTACTTGTGATTGATTTGGTGCGCACCCTTGATTTGGGAGTGTTGTTCGAGGTGGACGGTAGTGGCTGCTATGCGTCACCACCAGTCCGGATGCGTAATTGGTATATCTACCCTGGCATTGCCTAGTTGTGCCGTGTCACCTACCATAGCGAGCTTTACTATGATTTTGGTTTAAAGATCCGACCGCGTTAAGGTTCACCATCCCCTTAACGCTATTTTCTATATGATTATACTTTACTAATTAGACACTACTGTATATAGTGTATATTACTACATAGTAAATAGTTTAACGGATCCTTAAAGAATGGGCGATCCCAAGCATTCTTTAAGTTACTTGTACCTTTATTACAGTTCACTTGAGTTGGTTTACATTATATAAGTATATATTGTCCTGACTCGAGTGTTTTGTGTTTTGCTTTACGCTCGGGTCAGCCTGAGTTATTCACAGATTAGGATTTCCACCATCTTGGAGATTTGAATCGCTGGAGATTATCTGCTTGTCTTGTCCTATCTATTTCAATTCCGTTGTTCTACTCATCTTGTACTTGGTTATTTTATTAAGACTTCTGTTGTACTCTATTTCTTATGTTATATCTTATGTAACTCTGATATATTTATATAGTAGCTTCATGAACTACTATTTCTTTTACTTCCGCTGCATTATTTTACTCTGTGTCTGTGATCTGTGATTATTTATTTACTGTATATTCTGAGATTTGCCAAATTTTATTTACAACGCGGTATTTTGAGCAATTCAAGTCCGACATGTGCGGATGCGAAAGGTTGAAAATATCGGGTCGTTACAACAGGAAAGGATTATAAGCAGTCAGATGAAGGACAGAACTTTTGAGGAATTAATCCTTGGAGCTAAGGAAGGTCGATATTCGTATTTCAAGATAGACGATCAAGGAGCATTGAGGATCAATGGACCTTTGTGTGTGCCAGATGTGGACAGACTGAGGCATGAAGTTTTGTTGGAAGGTCACAAATCTAGATTGAGTATTCATCCGGGGATCTCAAAGATGTACAGAGATTTGAAAAGAGTTTTCCGGTGGCCGGGCATGAAGAAGGATATTGCTACTTTGTCAATGGATGTGCGATCTGTCAACAAGTGAAGGGTGATCAACAGAAGACTACGGGATTGTTGCAACCTTTAGAGATTCCGAAGTGTAAATGGGAGATGATATCAATGGACTTCATCGATGGGTTGCCAAGAACCAGGAAAGGAAATGAAGGAGTGTGGGTAATCGTAGACCGGCTGACAAAAAGCACCCATTTTATTCCAGTTAAGGCAACCAGAACTGCAGCGTCTTTAGCAGAGATTTTCTTAAAGGAGATCGTCAGGTTGCACGGAGTTTCCGTCAGCATAGTAAGTGGCCGTGACCCAATCTTTACTAGTAAATTTTGGGAAGCTTTGCAAGCAGCTCTTGGAACGAGGTTGAATTTAAGTACAGCCTATCATCCCCAGATCGACGAACAAACGGAAAGGCTGAATCATATTCTTGAGGATATGTTGAGGGCTTGTATTCTGGATTTCGGTGGATCTTGGGAAGACCATCTGCATTTGGTAGAATTCTCATACAATAATAGTTATCAAGCAAGTATTAAGATGGCACCCTACGAATCTTTGTACGGAAGACCCTATAGATCACCGTCTTGTTGGGTAGAATCCGGAGATCGTCTTGTTCTTCGTCCAGATTTGATTCGAGAGGCATCCGCGAAGGTGGAGCTGATCAAGAAGAGAATGAAGGCAGCCAAGGGTCTTCAGAAGAAGTATGCAGATAAGAGACGAAGGCAATTGGAATTTGAAATTGGAGATTTGGTATTTGTTAAAGTTTCTCCGATCAAAGGAGCGATCAGATTTGGTAAGACTGGGAAGCTAGCTCCGAGGTATATTGGACTGTTCCGTGTGCTCGAGAGAATTGGTGCTTTGGCCTACAGGATTGAATTACCGGACTGGATGGCTGGGATTCACAACGTATTTCACGTTTCTCATTTGAGGAAGTACGTATAAGACATATCACTGGTTGTAGAACCAGCAGTTCAGGAAGATTTGGAGGTCGAACTAGACTTGACAGTGGTCAGGTATCCAGTTCAGATGGTAGATCGAGATGAGAAGGAGCTCCGGAACAAAGTGGTGAAGCTAGTTAAGATTCAATGGTGCGAGGATCCCAAAGATTGTACCTGGGAAACTCTAGATAGTATTAGGAAGGCCTATCCTGAATTGTGTCAGGAGAGTTAGGATTGCTTGTTTGAATGATTTGTTTGTTATGGTTGTTAGTATATGGCTGATATGTATGCTTTGTTGTTTGTTTATAAAAGCTTGTGATGGATAATTAAATCATCTTTTGCTTTTAAATTTCGGGGACGAAATTCTTTTAAGGGGGAAGGAATGTGATAACCCGGAATTTTTGGCAATATTAATTGGATAATCTTCTAATATAATCATTTTAATGTGCCAAACTTATCTTTTCAAAACAAATAAAATGTGCTATCTATTTACTATTGTTTATATATATATATACGTATGTATGTATGTATGTAGATTGTAAATAGAACTTTGATTTGAAATTCAAAAGTAAATGTCTTAAAATAAATTAGATTTAAAACTCTACATTTAAACACTAAGTATATATATAGTTATTAATTAATGTATAAATAGGTTTTATATCTTTTTCTTTTGAGGTTATATAAATATAAATAAAAGGAAAAGTATAAATAAAAATATAAAATATAAAAATAAAACATAAGAAAATATAAAATAAAGGGTTTTGACATTTGTAGTTTTTGTATAACATGCAATTACAAGTGGCATTAGGTAAACATCATTCTTTAAAAAAATTAATCTATTTTATATCTGGTTGCATGTGATAAATAATTAAAGTAAAGTTGTAGAAATGTTGCATGGATGTATTTTGTTTGAATATAGTGAAGTATTGTGTGTATATATCTATGCATGTCTATGTATATCTATATGCATGCCTCTGTTTGATATTAACAGACTAAAACAAGTTCAAATTTCAATTTCTCTTCCCCTAATCCTTTTTAGACTTTAATGTATAAACAAAATGTGTTTAAATTAACAAGATCTTAATTTTTAAAATATTTTTAAGTATAATTAGCGAGTTTTTCTGGAATATTGGAAAATACAACGAAACTCAATGCATGTTGAAAATTCGACTTCCTTGATTTCTTGATTCACTTATATAACCTAATTCGTTTTCGAAAACAATGATTTTTAAAAGTAGAATCATGATTTTTAAGGTTGTAAATCAAGAGTGCTTGCGAGTTGAACGGGAAAGGGGATTTTGGCGATTTTTGATGATCGGAGCAAAGTGGGTGGTCGAGATTACTGCTGGAGTTAGCAAGGAGATAGGCGATCTCGGGAAAAATGGTGGGTGGTTTTATAGATCATCGTGGCGGCGGCGAATCATCGGAGTAGGGTTTTAGCTCTAGGTTTGGTCGAGGTTGGAAATGAGGTTGCTGCATCGTCACCGGAGCGGACTCGATCGGGTGTGGGGGAAAATGAAGTGTGGTCTTCGGCGAACCTATAGGTGGAGTATCGTGGTTTCTGGAGGTCGAAGGCGTCGGGTTGAGGAGGTTCTGGGTCGATCGGTTTTGTTCCAGTTGTTCCAGATTTTCTCGATTTCGATTTAGCGTTTATGTTGAAGTTTGGGTAGTCGGGATCTAAGGTGGAGATGGTCATCGATGTCCTGGAAGTAGCATCGATGATCGGAGTTGGGGCGTTCAGGCATGCACATGCACGCATGTCAGTTTGGGTTGGTTGCGGTAGTTTTGGTGAAGGAGGAGTCGGCTCGGGTTTTGACTCGAGGAAGTGTTGATCTGGCTCGGATTCGTTTTCGTGTGTGTTCGCGAGTGGATTATCAGAGCAACTGTTTTAAAAAAAATTTAATAAAGCAAGTCTTAAATTTTTCTTAAATCAATTTCTTTATATATATAATAAATGTTTTTAAATATTTGGTTTAAGAAAGTTTGTATAATTTTATTAACTTAGATTAATTAAATTAATTCTTAAGTTATTTTAAACTTAAATTAAATGGTGTAATTAAGTAGTTAATTAAAAGGGTAAATTGTTTTTAATTTATATGCTAATGATAATTTATTTCAAGATTTATTCAATAAGATTTTAATGATAATTAAGTAATTAATAAAGATAAATGGTTTATTTTTAAATTAATTAAGGTCTTGGGTAATTAAAGATTAATTAAATTAATGAAGTAATTAAAGAGAAATTAATTAATTAATTAATTAGTAATTAAGGATTAATTAATTAATAATTAAAGGATAATTAATCAGTAATTAAAGATTGATTAATTGATTAATAAAAGTAATTAAAGAATGATTAATTAATGATAAATTAAGCAAGTTTAGGTGATTAATTCATAAGTAATTAATTTAATTTGAGTTATTTTAATTAATTATAATTATGGGATTAATAAGTCTTGCTTATGGATGATTGATTGTACAGAATGTTTAAATTGATTTATGTTTATTGTTTGTTAAACTATGATGCTCTGTGATGTGTAATACATTGGATATAGCTATGATAAATGTGAGTTATTTATCTGTGATGAAGTTGTTGTGTGAATACAATCGAATTAAATTGTTTAAACTTAAACAACTTGGCCTTTAAGACGGCGTTTGGATTTCGATGAGACCGGGATCAGATACTCAATGGATATCCGAAAACCACATCGATCTAAATTAAACGATAGGTCGTGAAATCTCAAGTGAAGACCAAGATGAAGATTCAGAGTGCAAGGGCTATTTGTTGTTAACTCTAAGGGTGATTCCAAAACGAGTGTAACGAAGATAGTGCCTTTGGTTTTGTTCAAACCCGGAACGGACTTGCATGGATGAATGCTATCAGACCATCGTCAATGGAGGACGATGAGCATTCCAAGATATGTGTTCTATAAAGGTAATCGTAGCCTCAAGCCTCATCAACCGGGAATGGCTAAAGCAGGGGAGGTGCACGCAAGGCAAAGTGGGTAGCACCCAAGTAGGATAAGATTTTCCTCTATCTAGAGGTCCCTTTTTATTCGGCTGTGTGGGCGGTTGTCGGCCACAACCGCGGGGTTGTCTTATTCGGACTATCCAGTAAGGGGTAGCTCCGATCTTGTGTTGTAGGGGATCAAGGTGGATCCTCGGTACGGTGATCTAGACAACGTACTATGACGGGCGGTACCCTAGTAGCCCTGCCATTGTATGGAATCCAATCTCCAATAAGTGCCTGTACGGTTTTGATTGTGCCCAACTATGTTGGAAGGTGAGATGTAAGCATTCCAGTTATTTCCTATTTTATATTGAAAACCCTAGACACTATTATAATATAACTGGATTTCCTATCAAATGTTTTGGTTATCGTAAGGGAAAAACTTGTTCGTGCTTATTTGCGGAGAGTCTTACGAGATACCTTTTATTTCAAAAAAATTTTCAAGTTAAACAACTTAACCGTTTACTCACACCAAACCCATGTCTGACCCAAAGTTTATTTCTGTTTTTCTTAAACTCTTGGGTACTCAAATTTTTATGAGTAGCCAAGTGATTGGGTCAGCTTTGACGAATTTTAGAAGGACTTGGAGCAGGAAACTTATGGTATCTATATCTATCTATTTCCGCTGTGTTAGTGTCGCTGTGTTGTATTTTGGGTTGCAATGTATCGACGGGTCATCACGACTGTCTTGGTTGATGTTGTATAACTGTGTAACTCTAATGTATGATGAATAATATGTAATATCTATGTGAAATAATATATTATTCCGTTTCCACTGTGAGATTCTGATGTTGTTTAGTTCTTTCTTTTCTATCTATTATTTTTCTACCTATTTCTTTCTTAATGATGATACGTCTTTCTATGGAATGAAAGGCGGGTTGTCACTGTTTTCATCAACAAAGGATTGATTTTGAGTAAAGCATAGAGAATATGTATTTTCCTTGTGTAAGTATGATTTAAATCAAATTTGAATGAGTTTTTCAAGGAGAATTTAAGGGAATTATCCCTAAGTGAAAATGACTCAGATATTAGAATACCAGATGGGACTGGTATAGGGTCGCGCCCTATACATTAGCTACTTGCCCTAGCTAATTTAGTCCAAAATTCCAATGTGTAGGGCTTTGTCACATGTAAGACAAAAATTATGATTACACACATAAAGGAATATATGTCTGTATACATATAGGTTATTGGTGAGCCCGCAAAACCATTAGGATCAGGTGACCCTAAGAGATGTTAAGTTAGGGACAGACCGTCCAGAAGAGAAATATTTAACAGATAGTTAAGGACAGATCGTCCAGAAGAGGTGTATCTAACAGATGTTAGATAAATTATGTTATTTTGTATGGTAGGCCCGAGTCAGCTAAAGGTTAATAGTAGGCCAAACAAAACTATAGTATTCGGACAAATAGTCCATTTGTTACCTGATATGTATGTTTACATAATATAATGATGCTTTACAGTTTTAACTGGTTTTGGTTGCAGGAAAAGGTTTGCAAAAGATATGTTTTAAAGAGATGTTAGTGAGGGGAAACCCGTTCCACTAAGTGGTGTGATCTCACTTAACATTAATAATCGGGATGTATAGTATTATTCACACCAGGCTTTATGTTTGACTCAAAGTTTATGTTTTCCCCTTAAACTCTCGGGTGCTCAAAATTGATTTGAGTAGTCTGAGGGTTGAGGTTCTTTCAAGTTTAGTAGGATGAGGAATAAAGCTACCTGAGGAGAGCAAGTGGCTAACAGATAGCTATTTAGGAGTTACAGTTCTTTTTTTGTTGTTTATTTCCGATGTGTATGTATTAAGTTAATTATGACTATATGACTCTGATCATCCGGAGGGGCATCTTCATATGCCGCTCTTGGAGTATTTTGTAATAAGTATATTTTATCATTGCCTGGGAAACATTTGGGATTATGTAATTTGAATAAGGAACATCTGTTTTGAAATGAAATGGAAAAATGGTTTTTTTAAATCTGTGCTTTGTTTCATATTCGAGTGCTTTTGATATTATAGATACCATTAACATAGCCGTATTTAGTCGCCGGAAGTTAATACTACGGATGACTGCAGCATTTGTAGCGCTTAGCTTTGGCCCTCTAGATTAGGGATGTTACATCTATTCAATCAAACTAAACCAAGATTTTGAGATGGTTTTAAGCTAAAAATGTAAATAAACTAGCAAAAGAAAATGGATAAAAATATGAGAGTTTGAAGGCCATTTAGAGGCAAATCCCTTCTCATGATCACATAAATCAACATAACATGAATTTATGATCTCTCTTTTGGTCATTAGTTAGTTTAATTGATGCGTTTATCATAAGTATGGAATATTTGTGCTATTAATTAGCCCAATATAAACCATCAAACTATAACACACCCATTAAACCACTTCTTTACTCTCATGAATATGACAATAAACTTGAAAATAAAATATATTCTAAGCATGATCTATTAATTATTGATTAGAAATATAGACCATCAAATTTTGATTTTAATATTCACTTCATTACCATAATTATATGTAGATGAAGAGGTAATTTGTGTTTTTGTTTGTTTAAGCATAGCCCATTTGGTGTCAACAACATAGGCTATCAAATTCAAAGCTAAAACAACAAGTTTAACCACATCAAGCATTTCCATTAAGCACAAAATGAGATCACAAGTTATCAAAATGTTGAACCAACATGATTAAGAGAGCTTCATTACCCCTAAATTGAAGGGGTTTAGCCTCTTATATTTGTTATCATTTCAACAAATGTAGCATTCAACATGAAATAAAAACAAGAAGAAAATGAGAGCAAAGTAGCAAGAGAGCTAATTAAAATAAAATAAAAACTAATGTACTTGCATTAATAAAAAGATATACACTACTAACATGTAAAGAAAGAGAGCATGTAAACAGAAAAAAGGATGAATTAACATTGCATAAACGAATATTACATGAAAGAAAATGGCTAAGTAGCCATGAAAAAGAAAAGAGATTTTTTTGTTTATATGTGAGCCTAAAACTAAACTAACTAAAGAGGAGGCTCAAACGATAAGAGCTTAATTACTTGAACATATGGGGTATTTATACAAGCCTAAAATCCTAATCATATTTTTAGGAACTAACTAAACTACCCCTCTAGGAAGTGTGGCCACCAAGTTATCATTAGCATGAGATAATCCACCATTTAAATGTGCATGAAACTTTAATCTTCATTAACATGTGCATTAGCTCCTAAGTGTACATCATGGTAAGTGGGTAGGTGGGGTCCTCCATGTTGTCATGAAATGAATTATTTCCATCTTTATTGCTTGTCTTCTCTTGTGCATGCATATTTTCCATGAAACCTCTTGTAATTTCCATCCAATTTTCCTACAAATAACATAGAAATTTCCAAGTAAATTTTCTCAAATTAATATATGCATAAAAATGACCATTTTGCCCCTATATGAAGATGAATAAATGATGATTTGAAAATAATTGAAATATTGGTTTAAACATGTTAAAATACCCTATATGCTCATTTATTTAATTAAATTAGATAAAATATGGAAGTAAAAATATGTACATTTACGTACACATCATCTAACCAAACTTTTATTAAATAATTAAATAAAATGGTGATTTTATTTAAATTTAATTTAGATAAGATCTAAATCAATTTAGACTACATAGGCCCAAGAAGAACCAAAATGGTAAAATTTTTGAAATTCGCTCATTTAACCCATTACATATTGGTTCAGATCCAACAATGGTATCAAAGCCCAATAACCTATGTGGTCTAAATTAGTAGTATTATAGCCAACTTATTAAGGCTACCCATTTAGTAAGGGTGGAAATTAAGTTGAAGGGCTTCTCATTCCAAGGTAATAAATTTTAAGGACGATACTTTTGAATAATCAGTTTTAAGCATAATTTATAGGAAAATGATAACTTCATTTATCATTTTAAGTTATATAGGAAAATGATAAATTCATGTATCATTTTTCTATATAATTGAAAATGATAACTTCATTTATCAATTTCCTATAAATTGTCTTTGTAACTAATTATTCAGAAGTGTTGTCCTTAAAACTTATTACCCTAGACTGAGAAGCCCTTTGAGTGAAAATCCCCTTTAGTGGGGTATCTCAAGGGTTGTCCCCAATGTAAAGACCCAAATTGATTTTGGGCGCTGGGCTAATTTTTAAAATCTGTTTTGAAATTAAAATAATATATTAAATTTAAAAAATTGAATTTAAAATAAGTACCGATTTTATAAATATTGTAAAATAATTTTCAAAATTGTTTTGAAAATAACCATTTTCAAAAATTATTTATAACTAATTGGATTAATAAATTAATTAATTAATTAATTAAACAGCCAATTAATGAAATTAAACAGCATATATATGTATGTGTGTGTGTATTGAGATATGTTACATTATCTAAAAATATTTAAGGTAATATGAATGTATATAAGTTTCGAAAAAAATTATTGTTAATTAAAATTCTTCAATTAAATAAATTAATTAAATGTTAATTTATTTTTGAAATGCAAGCAGGGTTGAATGGTCCCTTACCATCTTTATTAACCACAAACACACATACAGAAAGTGAGCAATAACATTCTAAAGCTCACAAAAAGATAAACGGGGAAACATGAAGAAGAAGGAAAGAACACAACAAATAGAAAAAAAAGAAAAAAGAAAAACAAAACAAACAAAAAGAAGACAGAGCACAGGAGAACAGAAACAAAGACTCTAACTAATAGAGTCGTGCACTGAATGTTGCGATGACTTTTCTTTAACCCTAGATATTATAATGTTTATCAAAGCACTTTCAAACTTCATCTTGTTGTCAAAAACACGTGAATTTCTCTCTTCCCATATTACTTGGACGAAAACCTTTAGAATCAGTAAGAGCCTGTATGTGGTAGCATTCTTCCATCTGGTGTTTCTAAACAACCTGTTCCATTCTGCATCACCATTTAAAATTGTTTCAGTAAAACCACCACTAAGTATACTAGCTTTCCATATTCCTTTTGTGAACAGGCAATCAAAAAAGAGATGAGATCCATCTTCTATATAGTTATTGCAGAGAACACATATCAAATCAACACTATAACCTCTTCTGCCAAGCTTATCCTTGGTCATCAGTGCATTTCTTAGGACTTTCCAGAGGAGGAAATTCAGTTTTTGTGAAGTTATTGGATTCCAAACTCTGGCATGCCACCGAAAAATTGGGCACCTGTCACCAATTAACAAGGCTTTGTACACTCTATTGATGGTATGTTGACCATGCATTGCAGCCCAAACATACCGTTCGTGACCATTGAGGTACTTTTTGCATTGCACCTCACCCCACAGCTGCATGATGATAGGGTTAGAGGAGTAAGGCAGAGTTATAACACCATTGTAAATATAATCAGAAGCTCTAGCATTCAATGGGATCCCAGTTTGGTTTCGCTGATCATAAGTGAGTAGATCATACAGTATCATTCCTCTTCCCACCCATGGTTCAAACCAAAACTTCGTAGCACTATCATGGCCAAGCACAAGTTGGACATGAGGAAGTAAAGTGCTCCTGAGCTTCAGAATTGATCTCCACACCCAACCACAGAGAGGAGATGGTTCCATTTTCCAGAAGTTTTTATTGCCTAGATGATGTTGCTTAGCCCACTTAACCCACAAGTTTGGTTTTTCATTTATAAAATTGTCAAAATGCTTAGAAAAGGCAGCCTGATTCCATGTTCTAATACATTTTATTCCCAATCCACCATATTTTTGAGATTTCTCCAATTTAGTAAAGGCAATAGGAATAAGCTTTTTAGAATACATATTCCCAGACCAAAGAAAGTGATTCATAGTTTTTCTAATAGAAGTTAGAAGAGCAGCAGGTAGAATGAAGCATCTACACCAATAAACAGTCATAGCTTGGACTATGGTTTTGATGATGGTGGTTCTGCCTGCCTGAGATAATTTATTGCTAGCCCATCGATTCATTGCTTTAGTAATTCTTTCAAAAAGAGGTAGACACGCAGTAGTTCCAATACTTCTGGAGCACAAAGGAATACCAAGATGCATAGTACCATCAGGAAGATCAGGCATTTGACTTTCTTGGTGAATGAATTGGTTATCATTTTCACTGAGACCAGCAACCAGAAGGAAAGACTTGTTTCTATTGACTTGCAGGCCAGTACACCTATCAAAGGTGAGAAGAATGCTTTTGACACATTCCATAGAAGACACAGTTGGCTTAACAAAAAGTAACACATCATCAGCAAAAAGGAGGGAGGTAATTAGGGGATTCCTGCATTTGGAATGTAACTCAAAATTATTGTTCACAACCTGTTTGTTGACAAGTTGAGTGAAAAATTCCATCAGAATTATGAACAAATATGACGACATTGGGTCGCCTTGCCTTATCCCTCTCTGGCTTCTGAAATATCCAACAACACCACCATTGTAACATAAAGAGTAGGAAACAGTTGAAATACACGTATATATCCAGCTAACAAAATGTCCAGGAAACCCCATTAGCCCCATAATTGCAGAGAGGGCTTCCCATCTAACAGTATCATACGCTCTTCTTATATCAAGCTTCATCATTGCTCTAGGGGATACATTCGCTCTACCATAACCATTAAGAAGCTCATGAGTTACCAGCACATTATCAAGGATACTTCGATTATTCAAAAATGCAGCCTGATTGTCAGAAATAATAGTGGGAAGGACTTGTCTGAGCCTTGCAGCAATTACTTTAGAAATGCATTTGTATATTATGTTACAGCAAGCAATTGGACGATAAGCATGCAAAGTAGTAGCATTCTTACCTTTTGGCACCAGACATAAGTTGGTAGCATTAATGGGAGTAGGTAATTTATTGTGCTCAAAGAAATTATGCATGGCATTCTTGAGATCAGTAGCAATGATATCCCAACAGTGTATAAAGAAAACTGCATTAAATCCATCAGGTCCACCACAGGAATCCCTCTTCATACCAAACATTGCATTGTAAATTTCTTCATCGGTAACTCTAGTGGACAATAGTTGGATATCAGTTTCACTCAGTTTAGGCAATGGAGTTGACATGATCTCATGGTAGTTAGGACTCCAAGAATCATTAGGGGCATAATGACTAGTATAGAGATTAATGAATGCTTTGTCAATATCTTCCAACTTATTTAATATCCTCCCTTCATCATCAAGCAGCTGGTGGATGTTTCTTTTAGTATTTTTAACCCGTAGGGTACTATGATACAGTTTAGAATTTCTATCTCCACACATATCCCACTCTTTCCTCAATTTTTGTTTCTTCATACTTAACTCAGTGGTCATAGCTTCAGAAATCTGCTGAGTTAGCTTATGTTCTTGCTCAGAAAGTAAGATATTACCAGGGTCATCAAGCAAACTTAACTGAATAGCTGATAGTTGGTTCTGCAATGTATACGAGTACTTATCACCATCACCATACTTGTTCTTAGCCCAAATCTTCAATGCATCCTTGGTTGCTTTCAATTTTTGCTGCAAAATAGACATTTTGTTACCATATTTAGGTTGTTTCCAAACATTTACAACTAAGGGCATAAATTCTGGATCTTTGATCCAAATGTTAAAAAATTTAAAACTTGAGTTCCTTTTAATGGCTTTGCAATCAGTGGCTATAAAGATAGGAGAATGGTCAGAGAGGAGAGGGGGGAGGATATGATTGAGGGAATTAGGGTATTGAGTAAGAGCATTGGTATTGAGAAAAGTTAAATCTAGTCTACTCATGGTTCTCACTCCAGATCTGCTCTTATTGTTCCAAGTGTATTTTGGACCAACAAAAGTAGCTTCATGTAAATTGGAAGTTGAGATTGCATGGTTCAGGGGAGTGATATCAGAAATAGAAAGGGGAGTGCCACCACGACAATCACCAGCAGCTAACATACAGTTAAAATCCCCTAACACAAACCACGGATGTGATTCCTGTCTTAAATGTGGTAAATAGTTTAGCATTTCTTGTCTAGCCGCAGCGTGATTATCCCCATAAATAAAGGTAAGATAAATAGTAGTAGAGGTTGGGATATGAATGGCATGGAAATGGATGAATTGTTTGTGGGATAAAATAGGAGACAGGGTGTAGATGATGGGATCAGATATAACCATTATTCTACCATATGGTGCCTCAACCAAATTATGATGACCACTCCATTGAGGATTAATTATATTAGCTGCTTTAAGGGTAAGGTCATGGTTGAGTTTGGTTTCCAGAATGCCAAAAATGCTTATTTTATTATCAAAGATAATGCGTTTTGCTTGTACAAGCTTAATTTCCTTATGTGCTCCTCTAATATTCCAAAACCCAATATTATGTAACATGGATTAACTTATGGGAGTGAAGTTTGTAGTCTCATAGACCTTCTGAGGCCTGAATTTGAATCCTTTTCAGGTAATGTTTCATCATAGTCTATATTCTTGCCTTTGTCAAAATCTGACAGGCTACATTCCTTTTTCCTCTTAACACTGCTGAGGTTTTTATGAAAAGGGATTGGAGTTATAGCATGAGTAGGGAGAGGGTGATCCTGATTTGTCAAATAACCAGGAATGGAAGAAATATGAGAATAAGGATAAATTGATTTATTGCCAGGGGATATTGGTTCATCCGAAACATGCACACTGACATTGTGTGCATGTGGATCTGCACATTGCTCAATTTACTTATGCATAGTAGAAGTCAGAGATTCTGCTTGCAATGTAGTGGTCTGGGATTCATTGGGCATTGTATTACAAGTTATCATACTGGGAATATGGGACTTCCCATTCAATTTGTCAATGTTTGCACTTTTTCCTGATTGCAAATTTGCTTCAGCATACTTATGCACCTTTTGTTTTTCTGTGGACCTTTCAACCTCTCTTGCCTTTCTGACCCCAACCAATTCTTGAACTAGTATCCCATAATTTTTAGCGATTTGAGTATTACCTTCTACATCTGCAACTACACTTGACACTTCTGAATTATTCTCTTTGCAAGCATCCAAACCTTCACTTTCCACTATTTCTTCCTCCTCAATCAGGATAGGAACACCATTGGTCTGTTCAAAGTTATTTTTGTCTCCACTTCCTTCCTTACTTGTAACTCCAATGTCCTCATTCAAACCTTGTAACACTTGAAATTTATTGCACATATTCATCTCTAAATCCTCATCCGCTTCTCCTTCTTCAACTATGTCAAAAACTTTATCTTTGTTATTATTTGTTACAGCTCCTTCTGTTCTTGTTTTATTTTCTCTGTCACTTCCATTTTTATCACTCCCACTAACTTCTTTAGTCTTCGAAAAAACATTTCTTCCTTTTGCTCCCATGTTCAACTCTCTTCCAAGCTCTGGAGGCCTTATTTCGCATTATTTTAGCATTTTGATCTTTCATTATTGTATCTTCTTTCAGAACTTGTTTTGGCACTGTAATTGAAACCTTGTTAATTCCTTCATCAGTCTTAACTCTATTTTTGCAACTAGATATATCATGCCCAAACACTTTACACGTTTTACAAGCTTGTGGCCTCCACTGATAATCCACGAACACAGTTTGTTTAGTTCCATCCTTACATAGTACTTGAAAGCTATCAACTAGGTCGGTGATGGGTGTCACTTCCACCAAGGCTTTTGCATAGGTCAACCTTTCCATCCTTTCAGTACTTTCATCCAGACATTTGACACACCCAATTCTACCAGCAAGCCAGTTGATACCAAGTGGGGACCACGCTGCTAGAAGTATGTTGTAGAGATGTATCCAAATTGGTACTGAAGTGACAGAGCCACATATATTGCTAATTGTGGGGTCCCATTGTTTAACAATAAATAATTTATTCCTCATGATTATCGGGTCCGCCTGAATAATCCTCCTCCGATCATCATCACATGAGAAAAGGAACATAAATACAACTCCATCTGATTTAACTTTGATACTCCCCTTCAGCCTCCACACACGCTTAAGGTGTTGCACCACTGCCGTAAATGATAGCGGTTCGTCAAGGAAGAAACCCACTACATAATCATGCCAAATACTTTGACCAGCTTCCTGAACAGAGTCAGGCAGCACCATAGCATCCTCTACAAATTCGTTGATGAAGTTAACAGGCATGTACTTCCCCGCATTTCGCGGTTTGTTCTTGAAGAGTGAAGTCCATGGTTGTTGACCCTTAAGGCTGATGGGAGGGACAGTCAGGGGAGAAGAGGAGATAGTACTAGTTAAAGAGGAGACAACTGGGAGTAAAGGTGGTGGATCAGGTTCTGGAACAGGAGGAACAGGGGAAGGCAAAGGTTCGGAGGGAAGGGAGGGTAGGGAGGGGGGAAGGATAAGCTCTGCCATTAAAAGGAAAAAAAGGAAAAAAGAGGATGAAAATCTTGAGAAAAAATGAAAACTTTGGGGCCATGGATACATTGTATTCCATAGCCTTCGGTTAGCCGGTTTTATAAGTGGCCGTGCACTATGTCTCATTATTGTGGCCGCTGGGTATCGAACCGGTGCCACTACAACACAATGTAGCAACTCCACTATGTCTTAACCACTGGACCACTAGAACTTGACTAAACTTTGGGGCCATGGATACTTTGTATTCCATAGCCTTCGGTTAGCCGATTTTATAAGTGGCCGTGCACTATGTCTCATTATTGTGGCCGCTGGGTATCGAACCGGTGTCACTACAACACAATGTAGCAACTCCACTATGTCTTAACCACTGGACCACACATAAATATATATTAAGGTATACATGCATAACTATAAATGTTATAGTATAAATATTCAACTAAAAATGTTTAAATGAATAAAATAAAATATTAATTAATTAATTTAATTAGTTGAATAAGATTTAGTTAATAAAATTAATAAAAGATTATACATAAGTAAACATAATTAAAATATAAAATGTTAATAAATTAAACTTATATAATATAAATATGTAATAAAAGGTGGAATAGTAAGAAACCCTAATTGATTTTAAGGAATAAATACATACATACATATAGTATGTATATTGTGATTTCTAATGTTTTGCGACACTTATGGGCATTTCATAAAAAATACATTATTCCATAAGTTGATATCACTTAATTAAATATATTAAAGATTACGAATCGTTAATATAAAGTTTCTCTCTACCATTGATATGTTAATAGATTACTTGCATATTCCTTAGTTGTTGATATTCTTCAAGCTAAGAATGTTATATGTAGTATTATTAATATATTGAATAGGTTAGGTAAGATATATGTATGTATTTGTTTATATTCCTCAAGGTACATATATTTATATTTAGGCCATCGCTAAATGGTAGGTACAAGTGAATAATTTCTTTCAATTTGTTGATATTCCTAAAGGTCAAAATAAGATTAGGACAAGGAACCAAGGGTTAATAATTGTATATGATGCAACTAATAAAGTGTTATCCATTGCTTGTGGGTCTATGATTTATTGATATTTCTCAAGGTCAGAATCCCAAAGCAAGCGAGTCTTAAAACCCTCTAGAGAAGTCGAAAGACTTCTATGTTTTGTCTTAGTGTTTTGAGAAACATAAAAGTATTGTGAGAACCTAATTAGAAGAATGAAATGGTAACATTTAACCTTCCTAATATTATAAGAATATTTGCTATGTATAAATTAAAATAATCTAAATCGATAAATTTGTTCTTTAAATATAACTGATAAAATGTTTATCAATTAAAACGTACAAATGAACTTAAATAATATTGACAAATAGAAATATAAAATGTATTTACCAATAAATTTTTGCATGTTGATCCATGCGAGCGCCTAATTATACAACTTTTTGAAACATTCATAACTAGGTAACTTACGTGTTTATTTACCCAAGATTGTGTATTCCCTTTCATGAGTTTCGAACTCTAAAAGAAATATAAGGATATGTATATTTGATCCATGTCTAATCACATATAAATTTTTTATGGTGAACGGTCGCAACTCGTAATGCACGAAAATTCAGTGAAACTAGTTCATTCAAAATAAATAAGCAAACCATAATGTGAGATCATGTGTTCAATGTGATTGATTATAATCTTGTCGAGTTAAATTTAACATTAGACCAAAAGCTATATGATAGATCTAAGGGTTGATCGTCAAAATGTAAGTTTGATCAGTTTACATAAGTACAACTTATTCGGTAACCTTAAATGTTAAGGATAAACGAATGCATTTTTCATAAGAGTTCATTATGATCTAGTAGTAAGGGTTTCCCTTTGAATGGTTCGACCATTTGGAAAGGAAAGAGAATGTATGAGAGTGGATGTGACTTAAGGCGTGGTTGGGATGAAGAAATCGAATATTGCATCTAGTTCATGAAGAGAAGTCGAAAACGAGAACTGTAAAATAATAATAGATACTTAACAAAGAATGGAAAATATAATTTCCTATTGTATATAGAAAATTATTTTCTATGAGATTTATTTCTTTGAGTTCAAGGTATTTGATCTAAAAAATCATGACTGTAAACTAGTTATAGTAGATGGAATAAATAGCCTATATTAAGTGGTTGAATGGAGCTTTATATTTCATACACTACTATAGTAATGGCAGAAATAGTGGGAGCATGCCATATAGCACTTATTAGTTGCATCAAGATATGAAGATTGTTTACATAAAACAAGCCAAACATTATTTATGAAATAATGACTTTTTTCGGTGCATCAAGAGATGAAGATTGTTTACGTAAAACAAGCCAAACATTATTTATGAAATAATGACTTTTTTCATTGCTGATTAAAAAATAGACATAGTTTTATTTCAATATGAATATTATAAATACTCGTTATAAAATAAATCTATATTAATGATATTTGTTTTTATAAAAATAGTGATGTATTGGAAAATAAAGAAGCATATGAAATTATTTGCGATTATTTTGGAATTATAGACTAAGCCAAAATTTTGAGGAATAATATTTGCTTATATGATTATGAATCATATGGTGCTAGTGAATTATATCTCAAAATTTAAGGACGAAGCACCCTTTCAATGGGAGAGACATAAGAGTTAATAAACTCTTCGGATTGTACATATAGATATATGCAATCATAAGTCTAATAATACCAAACAGTTCCACATACTAAGTTGGATTCATGGATGAATTATCACAAACATGAACATGTGTATTTGATACACATGTAGCATGTCTATAATAAGATCATAGAATATAAAAATGAAGTAAATAACACAATGTGCAAAAGAAAATAAAATGATTTGATCAAAATATGTTAGTATATTGGAATGAGTTCCAAATGTATCTAAAAATGAATAAAGATTCAACCATAGAAGTCACTCCTTCCAATGATACATAATGATGTATCAATAATGAGTAATCGAACTTTGTTGAACAAAGTATGATTGGTGATGAGTCCTGTTTAGTTAACTTCTTTTTGTAAGATGCTATACTTAACAGTAGTATATAAGGTTAAAATTAGTTCATTCTAATGAATAGTTAATGAAATCATACAAAATAAGGGTGTATAAGAAACCTCAACATATCCTAGGTCAAGGGGTTGACAGGCTGTGCGAATCAAAAGACTACATATAATAATTGTTCATAGGGTATCTTGTGTAGACCACCCCAAAAGGAGTTTGTGATCAATCGTCATTGGATGACCAATTTTTTAAACATAAGTATCGTAAACTAAAACCAAAATCAGTTTTGTATATAAGGCAATTCATAAAGTGTTTATAAATACCTATTTAGTTGCACATAGAAACAATTATTGTTTCAAGAAATACCAACTTCATAGTGAAGGAATATGTTTTAGAAGTTATTGGTAGTAAAATGGATTCGGATATGATCCAAAGATGAAATCGATTACATGGGATGAAATGAAATTAACCAAACCTAAACGAACACTAGACATTAGAGTGTCTAAAAACTATTCTTGCACGTTGAAGAGAAATTATGAGTTTGTTATCTGTATCGAGCATAGATAATCCTCAGTTTTCAATTAAACCATTAAGAGTATTGACTCTGCCATATGGTATGATGCACAAATTCGAAAGGGTTCCAATTACATTACCAAAATATTATTTGATAGTTGCACCCAAAGGGATATGATTCATTGGCCACAAATGTGCCTTCAAGAGAAAGATTAATGTAGTTTGAATATAGTAAGCAATATTGATAAGAATAACATCATAAATTTAAATCGTTAAAATTAGCGTAATAGATTCATCATTGAACGTGCTCACGTTAATTTGGATTTTATTCACAAAATCCTTACCCAGTATGACTTTGCATCTTTGTATATATGTGTTGTAACAAAAAATGTTAAATAATGATTTAGAATAGCCTATTTGCACATAATTACCAAAGTGTCTCAAAGTTAGTGGGAGTGATATTGAGTTTGTGCGTTTTTGGATATTATCCAAGATGGGATACGAAAAGTATCATTCGACAAGCATCAGAACTGAGCAAGTGTTATGATGGAAATATCATATAATTTGATTTTCGGTAAAAATAAAGAGGAACCATGTTTCTACAAGAAAGAAGATTGAAAGGTACATAGATATATCTAAACTATAAGTAAATAACATACTGCTGATTGTTAACGATGTAATTATTTTAAAATTATTTCTAGTTTGGTTGTTTAATACTACATAATGGATTTGTAAATTACATCTTTTATCAAAATTATAAAACGATGTTCGGAATGTCTTAAATGACATACATAAGCAATATATTAAAATGTTTACTATGGATCATGTAAGATGGATTCCTTATGCATTAGCAACAAGAATTATCATACATAATGTATTATGTACAATATCGTATTTAGCTATGTATTTGATATGTTAAGCAAATATCAAATCCAAATTAAGTTCACTTAATTATAGTTTGGAATGTTCTCGAATATTTATGAAATACTAGAGAAATGTTTATAGAAACAACAAACTCCTTATGAAAGAGTATTTAAAATCAAGCATTATAAGTATTGAGTATAATATGTTAATATTAGATTCATGTTTAAACCTCAATTAAGAAGATTTAAATAGGAAATGTTCCAAATAAATGGTTGTGGCCGACTCAACGAAAAGGCTAAATATATTGCTTTGAGTAGCATCACAATAAAAGCAATGCATAAATTTATAGCTGAGCTATGGGTAATTCCTAGCATTGAGAATACTACATCATGTTATACGACAACAATGCAATGATAAGAGCTCACTAAAAGTTAAGAAACATACTTAATTACATTGGATCAGTATCACGGTCAACTAAAATCAACTCAAAGTCAAAGTCTCTATCCAGAGCAATTCAGCTAATTATTATTATTATTATAGGACCAAGGACTTTGGGTTTGTACTATTAAGTTAAATATAGACGATATTAGAATTTTGGTCGTTACCAAATTCCATAAGTCCTAATGTGATATAGTTGTGACGAAGAGAATTGGTGTAAATAATTGTCACTACCGGGGACGGCTTTAAATACGTAAAATTAGATATATTTCACTAAAACTGTGAAAGCGATAAATTTGGCCAAACCGTGACACCATAAGCTAAAGAGACGTGCGAACATTAATATTTGAATTATTCAATATTAATCGTTGACCAAATTTACTCTTAGGAGTCATGAAACCGCAATGTTGAATACTCCCACTACCACCGAATATAATTAAACTATAATTGTTATAAACTAATTAGATTAAATAATATTTTTGAAATATTAATTATAAAATTTTACTGATTTGTGTTCATCAGTATTGATAATAGTGCGTATATAAAAGTTATATACACGGTATCGATATATGTTATCAATGTATGTTTAAACTTGATTTAAATATAGGCAATCTCATCTGATTTGAAGTTAGATGGTAGCACAAAAAAGCCCAAAGTGATATTCATCCTATGCATGAAGGGGAGGAGGGGTTTGTGTTTTGAATAAAAGAGTTTGAATTTGTATAGAAGAAAGAGAGGATCTAGATCCACGTATCCTCTCTTACATTTCTTATATTTAAATCCAATTGCACCTCACTTTTAGATTTGATCTTTTACTCTCCTATCCTCTTCATGGCTAGCCGAAAATTCCATTACCCCTTTCCTTCATATTTTTTAGATTAAAACATAAGTTCAAGTCAAATAAAATAAGGGTGCGTAGATCATTCAGTTGGACAGCGCTTTTTGGAAGAGATTGGATTCAAATCCAAAGGAGTTCTACAGATTCAACATTCAAGGTGTAATTATTAGGCTATAGTTAAGGTAACATCCTAGTTTACATTTATATATATAATTGTTATTCATTATGATTCATATATGCTTAGATTAGAAATATATATTGTTGAGCCAAAAGTTGACACAGCACCCCCAAAAGCAAGTAGATCTTAGATATATCAACGAAAATAAGAACAAACAAACACTTTTGAAGTGGTTTGACAAATAATCCCACCTAAGCCCACTTTAATCTTATTATCTTATGTTTCTCTAGAATACAAAGATTACAGCTCAAATCTGATCAAAATCTAGTAGACCTCGGATTTACAAGAGTTTGGGGAAGAAGAAGATAAAAAGAAATCCAAAGTGCCAAAAATCCTTCTCCAAGTTGTTATAACACTTCCATTCATAGTAGAATCGCCCAACGAAGTCATCGAATCACAAAATACTAGGTCAAACTTTGACCCGAAAAAAAAGGAGGTAAGACGAAGTCCTCCGTAGCACAAAATCGTATCAATACCAACAAGAATCATGTCCGTATAGATCTGATTTGCCTTGTGAAAATCCTTTGTCTCTCTTATATCTTCTCTTCTAGCTTTAATTCATTAAGCTCCAAAAACTTTTGCCTTAAAATACCATGTCCAATCAGTTTATATATCAGTTATCATGTTCAAGTGATGTGAAAACCAAACATTCATTTATGAAATCCAAATCAAAGCAACAAGCAAATATCCTAATCATTTCTACTATCAACGATTATTACCAGAGATCCAACTCAAAGCATGCTTAGGGACCAATTAAGGTCCTGTACACGTATAAGTGGCTCGATAGTAATTCTAGCTTATTCGTTTGAAATAAAAAACAAACAAGGGTATCGAACCTGACCCCTGTCCATCTTTATCATGGGATAATCAATCTTGACCCAAATCTATGGTTGTATCCTTATGCATTAGCCGCAGATGGTGGCTGCTCCGGTTGCACAATTGCAGTTTGGTTCCTCACATTTTGTTGTAGCCAGTTGCCTCGGAACTTATCTTCTATCAGATCTCGCAGTTGCTTGCATTCATTTGTTTTATGCCCATCCAGCTAATGGAACAGGCAAAACGTTTTGGACCTTCTCTCTCGATCTGTTGGTTCTCTCTTAGCTAGCCTCTGATAAAGGATCTACCCCCAGTATCTAGGTATACCCTCTTTGGTGTTTTAGTTAGATCAATGTATGAAGAGAATTTTGGTTTTCCTCCTTTGTCGCTTTGATCCTCTGAAGCTTTCGTCGGCTTTTCAACTTTGGATGGTCCTTCGCCATCCACAACATTAACTTCAACATTTTCAACCACCATGTCCTCCTAGCGTAGATATCTCTTAGCTTTATGTAAAACTCTGTAAGATCCATTGGTGAATCTCTTTCCAGAGTAACTTTGAAGTCAGTCTTAATTGCAACTCCAGATACTGCCATCATCAGAACTATCAATGGATATGGCTTATGAACCACAGCGGCTGCTACGTTAAATCTAGTTAAATAACTTCTTGGGGTCTCTCCTGCCCTCTGCTTCATGCTTGAAAGTGTCGTTATATTCTTCGATCAAGAAATGTGAACTCCAAACTCTCAAAAATCTATCTACCAAGTCATCCCATGTGCTTATGGATTCATTCTCTATCTACCCGAACCACATTGCAGCCAATTCTATCATGCATAATGTGAAACATCGTCCCACTACTTCCTCATAGGCACCCAACACCTCTGTATATTAGATGTATCTCATCAGATGAACCATCGGGTCGGTCCTCCCGTTGTTAATTCTAGTGTCGGTAACTTAAAATCGGATGGATTCCTTGCGTAAAATGTTACGGGTATATGGATTTTTGTTCACATCCTCCAAACTCTAGTCTAGAGGTCTACCTCTCACTGTTCTTCTAATCATTCGCTATTCGGTCGTTGTCATCCAGTGGAAGCCACTGATCCATAGCTTCATTCTTACGCCCCCTCCCCTATTCCTATGGTGAAGTTCCAGTTGTAATTCTTATTACTAAGCATTCGGATTCTAATATGCATTTTTGGCTTCATCATCAGCTACTCCTAGCATCCTAGTTCGTCCTAAGCCTAAATCAATAATGCCCCACTATAAATTCACGTCGGTGCTGACTGATTCAATTTAGTACTGACCTGATTTGGACGTAGGGGCTCTATTCCAGTTTGCTCTACTCTAACTCCAGATGCTCATGCATTGCTTTCTAGCTCTGGTTCTGAGTTCTTGATGCTCTATTTTTTCCTTATTGTCCCATCCTTCTAAAAAATCCCTCTAGCATTTCCTGCTATCGAGCCATAGTCCATCCTACATCTCTTTCATCATCCTTTCCATCTCCTCTCTGGTCACATAGACTGGTGAATCTGAACTTGAGGACACCACATGGTTGGCCCATGCTCTATTGACTCGGTCCTCCAATAGCCCTAGTAGTAGGCCTCTTCATCTCTTCCAAATCCAAGCTTTAAGTTGTCAAACCCTAGTTCATACTCAGTGAAAGCACAAAAATGTTGCGCCAAATTTTGACCCAACAGACCAAAAGCAAGTAGATCTAAATATACCAATGAAAATAAGAGCAAATAAACACTTTTTGTAGTGGTCCGACAAATACTCCAGCCTACATCCACTTTAATCTTATTATCTTATGTTTTCTCTCTGGAATGCAAAGGTTACAACTCAAATTCGAACAGAATCCAATAGAACTCGGATTTACAAGAGTTTAGGAAAGAAGATAGAAAGAATTCCAAAGTGCTAAAAGTCCTTCTCCAAGTTGCTATAGGCCTTCTTTTTATAATAGAATTGCCCAACGAAGTCGTCGGATCATGATATACCAAGTCACACTCCAAATCCGAAAAAGTAGAAGGCAAAACAAAGTCCTTCGTAACATGAAATCATATCGTTGCCGACATGAATCATGTCAGGTTCGATCTGATTTGCCTCATGCAAATCCCTTGTCTATCTTATATTTTGTCATCTAGCTTCAAGTCATCAAGCACCGAGCACTTTTGCCTTAAAAATTATGTTGTTGGCGAAAACTTCTGACACGTCTAGTACTTGTCATTTTCTACCAAGCTTTTTGTAGTTGTTCAGCTATTCCTTCAAATGTGAGCCCTAGGACTTTCAGTGTAACCAATCACCCTTTGACCATCACTCTAGAAGCCATGAATGTGCACAAAAAGTGATCGGTAATTACCTCTTTTCACGTCGGTACCGATCGGTTTTCCTTAGTGCAATCAAATCCAAACTTCCTAAAGTCTTCTCCATCGCCAATCCAAGCTTACCTCCAGGTTTCTAGAGTCATTCCTTCATTATTCTAAAGTCCAATCTATCCGTTCGAGCCTATTCTAAGAATGTGGAAATTTTGGTCCTAACATTTATCAAGAATCCTTATATATATGTGTGTGTTATCAATCTAGGATGCGTATGTATGTATAAATTTATTATTAAAAAAATTATGAAAAATCTTTTGGCCATGATATCAAAATAAAAATTAAAAATTTTGAGTTAAATATTATATTAAAAGGAACTTTGAACAAAATTGATTTTTAAATTAATTAAACACACATACACACATATATTGTAAAACTTATTGTTAAATTATACATATATTATCTTTACCAAGTTAAACAAATATTTTTCTTATATATATATATATATATGTATATGTATTTATTATTAAATCTGAATTATATATATTAATTTTAAATGTGATGCATTATACAAGTTTTTAATATAATATATATACATATATATGTGTGTGTGCGTGTGTGTTTATATTTATAATATATATATAATTCATATACATAGTAAAATAATTTTTAAATTTTTTTTAATGTTTTCCATACAAAAATTAATTTTTCAAAGTATTAACATAAACGAAAATAAATATACGTATACGTATATTTTATTTATATATATTTGATTTACAATAATATTTTATATTACAAATATTTTAATTTTAATTACAAGATAAATATATTTATTGATAAAAAAATCCATATGCATATGTTCAAATTTTTTATTACAAGTTGAAATTTTAATTTTGAAATTAAAAGATATTTTCAAATCTAGATCTAGTTCTAAATTTAAAATTTGAATTTGAATTTTATATATATACATTTATGTATAAATATTACCTTAGTATATATGTATATTTATATATAATAATATTCCTTCACATTAAAATATATATGTATATATTTATTCAAATATTAAAATGATTTTATATATTACATCATTGTGTGTGTGTGTATGCTAGACAATATATATGTATTTGAAGGGGCTAACAAGTCCATTGCAGTCAATCCCAACAATTAGATATGGGCATATTAAACTATGCATATGTATATGTTGCTCTTGCACATGTACATATATGTGTAAATGATACACATTCACACAATATATAATAAAAATATAATATCAAAGCAAACTTATTAACAAATTAAATTAAATAATGATTTTATACAAAATTAACTTAGATCGAATCTAAATCAATTTAGACTAAATAGGTCTAAGAAGATCCAAGATGGTAAAAAAAATTGATCCAAAATAAGCCTAAGAAGATGCAAACAGGTACCAGAGTGATCAATCATTGGTAGTCAATGTGACGACCGCCCATGACCCCTGCACCGAATCTAGGGATAGTGCGCTGTAAAGTGTGCCAGGCGACCATGGACGATTGTCAAGGTAAGATTAAAACAACAGGATCTATCGTATTACTCACAGCGCATGGACAAAATACAATAGAACATATGTGTAGTGAAGCTTTACAGAACAAAATGACATCTTATAAAACTCCATAATAGTTGAATACAAGCATTCATATAGTCGATACATCCAGCCTCACTACCTATCTCTCAGAGAAAACAAAACAGCGGAATATCCAGTACATATAAGAAGATAATATGCAACCCTCTAGCTCGTCTTCGATATCAGCATCGTGAGAAGAGAACAGCACCTGTCACCTGCTACCTAGTCTGCCCGTCCCAAAATGGACGAACAGCCCAAGGCAATAAGAATTAAAACATAAAGCCTTGAGTCAGACAACAGTCTTAGTGAGCAGTAAATTAACTAACAACATACCAAAAGAGCATAAAGGAAAAGGAATAGGAATACAACCCTCCCACTCCAACCTCATTCTACAGTGATAGCCCCTAGACACACACTAAGCAGAAGCAAACATAGCAGAGCATACAATTTAAAGTAAAGCTACTATCACTCGAGTCAAGGGCGATGTTTTCCAAGTACCAAGGCCTAAATCAGATAAGCACCCAGAAAATACCGCTCTTGAGTCCGAATGACGATACAACCAAACATCCATGACTCTGGCTATCACTGTTATCATTGCTTCGATATCACCGTTAATTGAATGACCGGCACATTCTTTCAGCCGTCCGTCAAGGGCTAATGGAAACCCCGGTTCTAGACATAACTCCCGCACGTCGTCGCAGCCCGTGCCTAGGACTATCGAATCTGCCCAGAGTACTCGACCATCAACAGTTGGCCGTTGGGACTATCGAATCTGCCCAAACGTACTCTTGCTTAGAGCATGCTAGAACCTTCAACAACGATGCTATCCAAGCCTCCTAGTCATCCTCCTCGACGACTATTCTCATATCCATTCATTATCCTCAACTCGAATCATATCACCGAGTTATCAACATGCTTGGAATGATCCCGTCTGGATTAGACCAAGTCTTCATCATATGATTGCCTCGCTTCATTACATCCTCGCAAAGCCTCATCTCATCATCACATCATCGAATCTATGCATAAGAGCTTCATCATCCCGCTACATATGCCACGAGCAGCTTTTCCAATTCAAGAGCCTTTCCCTTAGCTTTTGAATCACCTTCGATCTAAATCTAATCATCAATCATCTAGTTCATAACAATCAATCAAATCAAACATCAATCCAAGCAATCAAGCATTCAAATATGATCTAGGTAGACAATTATAACAATAATGGCATTTTCGTAATTAAAGAGTTGAAAGTCCAATAAGCATGAAAACATGGATTATATCTCTACAAACTTGATGAATGAACTTGCATAGGTTAACATATGATAAAATGGATGTAACATCATCATGAACAATGGATCTATATGGATCTACACATAGGATGAAGAAAATGCATGGAAATCACTATTTTAACACCAAATCGAGCCAACAATCCGATATACTCCTTTGGACCCGTGTGAGAGATAACCACCACTCACCAAATCACCTAAACAACCTCAAATCAACACACTTCAGATCTGGACAGCGAAGGATGAAGCTAGATCTATCACAAATCCGCTTCAAATGAAGAAATCTCCCTTGAAAAGATGAAGATCTTCAATCTAAGCTCTTGAATCTTAAATCTTGATCTTCGATTAGGATGGATGGAAACACTAGATTAGAGTGGAGAAAAGAAGTGAAGAAGTGTAGAAGTCGAGCTCTCAAAATGGCAGCACTTCGTCGCTTCAAAATCCGGATCCCAAAAAGTGAGAACAACCCCTCCTATTTATAGCTGAAAACTGCCCTTAAGTCGTAACTCGGCTATCTCCTTAAGTCAGTGCCGACTTAACACCATGCCGACCTAGTGCCTTGCCGACCTAAAAACTCATCTGCCTATGACTCGCAACAAAACAGCTGTCTCCTAAGTCGGTTACGACTTATGGCATGCGCCTACGACTTAACGACTTAACTGCCTCGCCGACCTACGACTTAACAATATGACCGACCCAACGAAGCAGACTCATCATACTGCCGCAAAACCCAAGTCCTAAGTCGGTTGACGACTCAACAACAAAGCGCAACTGCGACTTAACACATAGGCACGACTTAACTTAGGTCGTTGCCGACTTAAGTGCCTTGCCGACTTAAGACATACGAAGGAATACAACTACGACTTAACTCGTAACTGGGTTACGACTTAACACAAGAGACGTCCTGCCGACTCACAACTCAACACACGTTGCCGACTCAACTACCTACCGACTCAATTACCCTGCCGACCTAACACTTAACACCCAAACACTTAGGTCGCTCACAACATGTCCTTAGGTCGTTGCCGACCTAACTCTACTCCAGAGTACTTAGGCTGCCTACTATTCTTCCTTAGGTCGCCCTAACCTCTTAAGTCGGTCAACCCCACTTCCTTAACTCGGCAACGACTTAACAAATAATTTTCAGATATGCTAACTACTAAGTCGTCCAGGTCTTAAGTCGACCACTATCTTAACTCGTCAGCCGACTTAACACTTAACTCACCACTATCCTTAAGTCGGTTAATACTATAAGTCGGTCACTTCCTTAGGTTGTTATCCCTTAACTCTGCGAGTCCCTTGAGTCGGCAACTCGACCCAGACTAGTTGCTTAACTCGTCCAAACTCCTAAGTCGGCTACGACTTAGGACTTAAGCAAAATTCTGCCAAAACCAGAAATGACTTAACAACCATACAACCAAAGGTAAATCATTTTAGAATGTTTTGATCCGTAAAAATACGGGTCGTTACATTCTCTCCCCCTTAGGAATTTCGCCCCCGAAATTCCAAACAACAAGGCAATCAAAGCTATTCTGTACGCCTATCATCCATAACAATCAATAAACCATGCATCCAATTCTAGCTTAGCGTACAGAATTCTAAGACTTAGAACAAGTTACAATTTCGTTAGATGACACGACACCTTAGGGCCATACCTTGAAGAGTTCAGGATGAGCTGCTTTCATCCTCTCTTCCACCTCCCACGTACAGTCGTTATCATCATCACTCCATTGTATCTTGAGCAACTTAACTACCTTTCTCCTAAGCTGTTTCGTGTCGGTTTCAACAACACGAAGCGGCTTACGAGGTCTTCTATCGACTGGATCAACTTCGAAATCTTCACAGCTATCAGCAGAAACCACTGTATTCGAGTCGTGCACATACTTCCGTAGATATGATACATGAAAAACATTGTGCACACTCGACATCTTCTCAGATAACTCCAATCTGTAAGCGAGCTTTCCAATTCGCTCGATAATCGGGAATGGTCCAACAAATCTCGGAGTCAATTTTCCTTTCTTCCCGAATCGAATAACATTCTTCAGTGGAGAAATCTTCACAAAAACCATATCTCCTACGTCGAATTCCAAATCCTTTCGACGCTTATCAGCATAACTCTTCTGACGGTCTTGGGCTGCCTTCATTCGTTGCCGAATGATCTCTATGCAATCCGAAGTTTGCCGAATCATCTCTGGCCCAAGCATCAACTTCTCTCCTGTTTCCAACCAACATGTCGGAGAGTTACACGGTCTTCCATACAACGCTTCATACGGTGCCATACCAATGCTTGATTGGTAACTGTTGTTGTACGCAAACTCCACCAAATGAAGGTGATCTTCCCATGATCCTCCGAAATCCAGAACACAAGCTCTGAGAAGATCTTCCAAAACTCGGTTGACTCTCTCGGTCTGACCATCTGTTTGGGGATGATAAGCTGTACTCAAGCACAACTCGGTTCCTAAGACTTCCTGGAAGCTCTTCCAAAATCCACTAGTGAACAATGGGTCTCGATCGCTCACTATACTCTTCGGAATGCCATGGAAA
Organism: Allium fistulosum; assembly: GCA_030737815.1. Taxonomy (NCBI): domain Eukaryota; kingdom Viridiplantae; phylum Streptophyta; class Magnoliopsida; order Asparagales; family Amaryllidaceae; genus Allium; species Allium fistulosum. The sequence goes on from CM060906.1 coordinate 356,884,502, forward strand.
TGAACTATCCACTTAACATACAACTCAGCCAACTTTGATGCAGTCCTAGTTGATCGAACAGGAATGAATCGTGCACTCTTAGTCAGACGATCCACAATGACCCAAATCCCTTCATTTCCCGTTCTGGTTCTAGGCAATCCATCAATAAAATCCATCGACACTTGTTCCCACTTCCATGTAGGAACTTCTAAGGGCTGAAGCAATCCACTTGGCTTCTTCTGTTCAGCCTTTACCAACTGGCAGTTCATACACTTGGAAATAAAATTTCCAACATCCTTCTTCATACCTTCCCAGTAGTAGGTTCTCTTCATATCCCGATACATCTTATTTCCACCTGGATGAATTGTCAACTTCGAGTGATGACTTTCCTTCAGAACTTCACTCCTCAATTCATCTATATCGGGAACAACTAGTCGTCCTTGCTTCCGAAGCCAATTCTCTCGATCGACCTCGAATCCTTTATCCTTTTCTGGATCCAATCCAGATTCCAATTCACGGATAATCTTGACAATCTTATCATCTCGCTTTTGGCCTTCGCCAATCCTTTCCACAAGAGTGGGTCTTATCGATAAGTTTGCCAACATCTCAGGTTCCAATTCACATCTAGGCCTGAAGTCAAATCCAGCTAAATACTCGAGACTCTTCCATTCTGAAAACATGGCTCCCAATCCTGCATGTCTTCGACTTAACGCATCTGCCACTGCGTTACCTTTTCCCGGAGTATAAGCTATACCAAAATCATATGATGCCAAAAACTCTAGCCAACGTTGCTGCCGAAGATTCAAATCCTTTTGGGAGAAAAGATACTTCAATGACTTGTGATCCGTAAACAACTCGAATCGAACTCCCAACAGATAATGTCTCCACATCTTCAGAGCAAATACAATCGCCGCTAACTCCAAATCATGAGTCGGGTAATTCCTTTCATGCGGCTTCAGTTGTCGACTGGCATACGCAACAACTTTATCCTTCTGCATCAGCACTGCTCCAAGTCCAGTACCACATGCGTCGGTGTAAACCACCATCTCATCATTCCCACTTGGAATAGTCAAAACAGGAGCACTCGTCAATCTCTCTTTCAGGATTCCGAAAGCTTGCTCACACTTAACATCCCAACTGAACACTTGGTTCTTCTTCGTCAATCCTGTTAACGGTGCAGCTATCTTGGAGAAGTCTTTGATAAACCGTCGATAATATCCTGCTAATCCAAGAAAACTTCTCACATCAGATGCATTCTTAGGTCTAACCCAATCCTGGATTGCTGCCACCTTAGCGGGATCAACCGCTATTCCATTCCCAGAAATTACATGGCCTAAGAACCTCACTTCACTCTTCCAGAAGTGACACTTCGAAAACTTAGCCTTCAGCCGATGTTTCCGTAAGATCTCCAAAACAATACGCAAGTGCGTCTTGTGCTCTTCTTCCGTTCTGGAATAAATCAGAATATCATCCACGAACACAAGTACGAACTTGTTCAACTGATCTCTGAACACTCTATTCATAAGATCCACAAAATATGCTGGCGCGTTAGTCAATCCAAACGGCATTACCAGCCACTCAAAGAAACCGGATGGTGTCCTAAAAGCAGTCTTCGGCACACTATCCTTAGCTACTCTCAACTGGTGAAATCACGTTGCCAAATCCATCTGAGAAAACACCTTGGCTTCGTGAAGCTGATCAAACAAGTCATCTATTCTCGGCAATGGATACTTGTTCTTCTTAGTCACCTTATTCAGCTCACGATAATCCACACACAATCTCAATGACCCATCTGCCTTGGTTGCAAACACAACGGGTGCACCCCACTCGGACACACTACGCCGAATGAATCCTTTCTGCAAAAGATCATCAACTTGCACCCTCAACTCCTGCTGTTCCCTAGGCGCCATCCGCCTAAGAGGCATCACAACAGGTCTGGCTCCTTCAACTAGATCTATACGAAACTCGATCTCTCTATGCGGCGGCAACCCTTTGACTTCGTCAAAGACATCCTCGAATCCATTTGCGATTGGCACTAAAGACAGTCCATCCCGTGGAACAACTAGCGAATACATGAAGCTTATGAAGACGCCTTCCTCATGCTTACATCGTATCACAATCTTTCGCCCTTCCACATTCTCGACTGCCACCTCTAGCCTCTCACAATCAACCTTAGCCGCATACTTCCTAAGCCAGTCCATACCCAAGATAATTCCGAACCCCGCAAAGTTCAGAACAAAACAATCACAAACAAAAGAGCAACCATGACTCGACACAACTAGACCACGGCATAACATACACAAACAAGACGAACCCCCAACTGGATTAGTCACAACCAATGGCCTATCAACAATATCCGGTGCCAAACCTAACCGGCCTACGAGTTCATTACAAACAAACGAATGCGACGCTCCAGTATCAAACAAAACTCTAACCGGAACACCACATAGGAAAAGAGTACCTTGAACAACCACACTCTTTCCCTTCTCTTCAGCAGTAGGAGCTTTTGAAGACGACGGAACAGCTCCTAAAGCATAGGCCTGCACAATCTGCCTGTCCTTCCTTGGTTCTGGACAATTCTTCCTGAAATGCCCCGGCTTGTCACAGTTGTGACACTTCATCGGTGCCTTCGGATTCTTACAATCCTTAGAGAAATGGCCCTTCTGCTGACAATTGTAGCAAGTCACCTCGCCTTTCGGCTTCTTCTGGCCATCCTTACCCTTCTGCTGCTGCTGCTTCCTCTTCTGGTTTCCACCCTGCTGTGGTTTAGATTCCCCCTTGGTCACAGCAACAACAGATCCTTCCTTAGGAAACAGACTCTCATGCCTAAGAGCTTTCTCCACAAGCTTCTCAAATGAATCGTCCAAATGATCCACCAACTGTCTCCCAAGATAACTATCCAAGCCGGTCACAAACTTCTCATTCTTCTGATAAGCAGATTCAATATACGACCGGGCATACTTGGACAAAGCTTCGAACTCAGAAACATACTCAAGAACTGATCTTCCACCTTGCTTGAGCTCCACAAACCTCTTGAACAGAACAGACTTCTGGGCTGTAGAAATGAACTTAGCTTCAAATCTGACTTGGAATTGCTCCCAAGTAATCTCTTCTTCCGGAGTAGTGATGGTAATAGAGTTCCACCAATCAGAGGCTCTCCCTTGAAGCTGCCTCGATGCCAACTTCCTCTTAGTTGCATCATCAATTCCCAAATCACCAAAGATCCTTCTACAAGCATCGATCCACCTCTGGACTTCAATGGTAGATTCTGTTCCCAAGAAAACCTTCCCTCCAAGAGCAGTATAATCCTTGCACAACTTAGCAAAATCCACTGGTTTCGGAGCTTGGACTTGAACTCCAACATCAACTGCTGCCCCCGGAACTGGTATCCTTCTCATGATCGAAGTCATCATAGCTTCGAACATGGCTGCATAATCAGTAGTCTCTTCAGTAGCACGGCCTTCCCTAGCAGCTGGTCTCCCTCTTCGACTCATTCTCAATATCTATAAAAAGGAATGATTAGAACATCTAGAGAAACAACTGCATACAGGACTAACTTACTGCTAAACTACTATATTATATATAGTAATCATCCATCAAATTACAATTACGTCTCTCATACGTAGTTACGACAGCGAGCGTTGGGTAAAATCGATTAACCAATGCTCTGATACCAAATGTGACGACCGCCCATGACCCCTGCACCGAATCTAGGGATAGTGCGCTGTAAAGTGTGCCAGGCGACCATGGACGATTGTCAAGGTAAGATTAAAACAACAGGATCTATCGTATTACTCACAGCGCATGGACAAAATACAATAGAACATATGTGTAGTGAAGCTTTACAGAACAAAATGACATCTTATAAAACTCCATAATAGTTGAATACAAGCATTCATATAGTCGATACATCCAGCCTCACTACATATCTCTCAAAGAAAACAAAACAGCGGAATATCCAGTACATATAAGAAGATAATATGCAACCCTCTAGCTCGTCTTCGATATCAGCATCGTGAGAAGAGAACAGCACCTGTCACCTGCTACCTAGTCTGCCCGTCCCAAAATGGACGAACAGCCCAAGGCAATAAGAATTAAAACATAAAGCCTTGAGTCAGACAACAGTCTTAGTGAGCAGTAAATTAACTAACAACATACCAAAAGAGCATAAAGGAAAAGGAATAGGAATACAACCCTCCCACTCCAACCTCATTCTACAGTGATAGCCCCCAGACACACACTAAGCAGAAGCAAACATAGCAGAGCATACAATTTAAAGTAAAGCTACTATCACTCGAGTCAAGGGCGATGTTTTCCAAGTACCAAGGCCTAAATCAGATAAGCACCCAGAAAATACCGCTCTTGAGTCCGAATGACGATACAACCAAACATCCATGACTCTGGCTATCACTGTTATCATTGCTTCGATATCACCGTTAATTGAATGACCGGCACATTCTTTCAGCCGTCCGTCAAGGGCTAATGGAAACCCCGGTTCTAGACATAACTCCCGCACGTCGTCGCAGCCCGTGCCTAGGACTATCGAATCTGCCCAGAGTACTCGACCATCAACAGTTGGCCGTTGGGACTATCGAATCTGCCCAAACGTACTCTTGCTTAGAGCATGCTAGAACCTTCAACAACGATGCTATCCAAGCCTCCTAGTCATCCTCCTCGACGACTATTCTCATATCCATTCATTATCCTCAACTCGAATCATATCACCGAGTTATCAACATGCTTGGAATGATCCCGTCTGGATTAGACCAAGTCTTCATCATATGATTGCCTCGCTTCATTACATCCTCGCAAAGCCTCATCTCATCATCACATCATCGAATCTATGCATAAGAGCTTCATCATCCCGCTACATATGCCACGAGCAGCTTTTCCAATTCAAGAGCCTTTCCCTTAGCTTTTGAATCACCTTCGATCTAAATCTAATCATCAATCATCTAGTTCATAACAATCAATCAAATCAAACATCAATCCAAGCAATCAAGCATTCAAATATGATCTAGGTAGACAATTATAACAATAATGGCATTTTCGTAATTAAAGAGTTGAAAGTCCAATAAGCATGAAAACATGGATTATATCTCTACAAACTTGATGAATGAACTTGCATAGGTTAACATATGATAAAATGGATGTAACATCATCATGAACAATGGATCTATATGGATCTACACATAGGATGAAGAAAATGCATGGAAATCACTATTTTAACACCAAATCGAGCCAACAATCCGATATACTCCTTTGGACCCGTGTGAGAGATAACCACCACTCACCAAATCACCTAAACAACCTCAAATCAACACACTTCAGATCTGGACAGCGAAGGATGAAGCTAGATCTATCACAAATCCGCTTCAAATGAAGAAATCTCCCTTGAAAAGATGAAGATCTTCAATCTAAGCTCTTGAATCTTAAATCTTGATCTTCGATTAGGATGGATGGAAACACTAGATTAGAGTGGAGAAAAGAAGTGAAGAAGTGTAGAAGTCGAGCTCTCAAAATGGCAGCACTTCGTCGCTTCTAAATCCGGATCCCAAAAAGTGAGAACAACCCCTCCTATTTATAGCTGAAAACTGCCCTTAAGTCGTAACTCGGCTATCTCCTTAAGTCGGTGCCGACTTAACACCATGCCGACCTAGTGCCTTGCCGACCTAGTGCCTTGCCGACCTAAAAACTCATTTGCCTATGACTCGCAACAAAACAGCTGTCTCCTAAGTCGGTTACGACTTATGGCATGCGCCTACGACTTAACGACTTAACTGCCTCGCCGACCTACGACTTAACAATATGACCGACCCAACGAAGCAGACTCATCATACTGCCGCAAAACCCAAGTCCTAAGTCGGTTGACGACTCAACAACAAAGCGCAACTGCGACTTAACACATAGGCACGACTTAACTTAGGTCGTTGCCGACTTAAGTGCCTTGCCGACTTAAGACATACGAAGGAATACAACTACGACTTAACTCGTAACTGGGTTACGACTTAACACAAGAGACGTCCTGCCGACTCACAACTCAACACACGTTGCCGACTCAACTACCTACCGACTCAATTACCCTGCCGACCTAACACTTAACACCCAAACACTTAGGTCGCTCACAACATGTCCTTAGGTCGTTGCCGACCTAACTCTACTCCAGAGTACTTAGGCTGCCTACTATTCTTCCTTAGGTCGCCCTAACCTCTTAAGTCGGTCAACCCCACTTCCTTAACTCGGCAACGACTTAACAAATAATTTTCAGATATGCTAACTACTAAGTCGTCCAGGTCTTAAGTCGACCACTATCTTAACTCGTCAGCCGACTTAACACTTAACTCACCACTATCCTTAAGTCGGTTAATACTATAAGTCGGTCACTTCCTTAGGTTGTTATCCCTTAACTCGGCGAGTCCCTTGAGTCGGCAACTCGACCCAGACTAGTTGCTTAACTCGTCCAAACTCCTAAGTCGGCTACGACTTAGGACTTAAGCAAAATTCTGCCAAAACCAGAAATGACTTAACAACCATACAACCAAAGGTAAATCATTTTAGAATGTTTTGATCCGTAAAAATACGGGTCGTTACAGTCAAGCTCTCCGGCTACCTATCGACCCAAGTTGTGATGAACCATTCGGTTCCCTTGGATTCCCCCTGCAAATCAAAGTCCATTCTAGACAATTATGGCTAAGTACTTTATTCCTTGCTTCAGTGTTAGTCATAAACCATAATCATTCCATGTTCACCTAGAATTATCATATCATGTATCACTATAAAAGCATCTTGTGTTCGCCTGTGATTAGGTTATAAAATATCATTATCAGAAACATCATGTATTAACCAGGTGTTGAGTTATCGTATTTCAATGTCATCATGTGCTTGGGATTTAGGTTAATTATTTATCATGCCATTGTGCATTGTTAATCGTAGGAATGCCTTACCACTAACTGGAACATTACTTATAAATCATCTAGAATTGCTTAACATCCCATTATAAGTAAGCCCAATCGAATCAAGGCAATGACAATCATTAATTAACCAACAATCATTGTCCAATTATAAGGTATTCAAATCCTAAGTCAAATCCATATCTCTCTGAATTGTATAATCAATGTTCAATCTAGGGTCTAATCTCTTTGGATCGTATATTCATGCTAAGTCTAATCTGGTCGCTCTCCAACTAGGGGATCCAATGACAAGTAAGTATATCTACTTACTCTCCAGTGAGGAGACTTATTTTCTTATACAAGTCTATCCACTCGCTCTCTGACAAAGGAATTGTACCTTATGGTTAATCGCCCCGGCTCTCCAATCAGGAAAACCATGTCCAATCGGTTTATATATCAGTTATCATGTTCAAGTGAATTTCAAAACCAAACATTCATTTATGAAATCAAAATCAAAGCTACAAGCAAATATCCTAATCATTTCTACTATCAACGATTACTACCAGACATCCAACTCAAAGCATGCTTAAGGACCAATTAAGGTCCTGTACACGTATAAGTGGCTCGATAGTAATTCTAGCTTATTCGTTTGAAATAAAAAACAAACAAGGGTATCGAACCTGACCCATGTCCATCTTTATCATGGGATAATCAATCTTGACCCAGATCCCTGGTCGTATCCTTATGCATTAGCCGTAGATGGTGGCTGCTCCTGCTGCAACGTTACAGTTTGGTTCCTCACGTATTGTTGTAGCTAGTTGCTTCAAAACTTATCTTCTATCTGATCTCGCAATTGCTACATTCATTTGTTTTATGCCCATCCGGCTCATGGAACAAGCAAAACTTTTTGGACCTTCTCTCCCGATCTGTGGGTTCTTTCTTAGCTGGCCTCTGATCGGGGATCTACCTCGAGTATCTAGGTATACCCTCTTTAGTGTTTTAGTTAGATTAATGTATGAAGAGAATTTTGGCTTTCCTCCTTTGTCGCTTCGATCCTCCGAAGCTTTCGTCGGCTTTTCAACTTTGGATGGTCCTCCACCATCCACAACATTAACTTCAGCATTTTCAACCACCACGTCCTCCTGGCGTAGATATCTCTTAGCTTTATGTAAAACTCCGTAAGATCCATTTGTGAATCCCTCTCCAAAGAAACTTTGAAGTTAGTCTTATTCGCAACTCCAGATACTGCCATCATCAGAACTATTAATGGATATGGCTTATGAACCACAGCGACTGCTACGTTAAATCTAGTTAAATAACTTTTTGGGGTCTCTCATGCCCTCTGCTTCATGCTTGAAAGTTTCATTACACTCTTCGATTGAGAAATGTGAACTACAAACTGTCTCAAGAATCTATCTACCAAGTCATCCCATGTGCTTATGGACCCATTCTCTATCTACCCGAACCGGATTGTAGCTAATTCTGTCATGTATAATGGGAAACATCGTCCCACTACTTCCTCATAGGCACCCAACACCTCTGTATATTAGATGTATCTCATCAGATGAACCATCGGGTCGGTCCTCCCGTTGTTAATTCTAGTGTCGGTAACTTAAAATCGGATGGATTCCTTGCGTAAAATGTTACGGGTATATGGATTTTTGTTCACATCCTCCAAACTCTGGGCTAGAGGTCCACCTCTCACTATTCTCCTAATCATTCAGCTATTTGGTCATTTTCATCCAGTGGAAGCCACTGATCCATAGCTTCATTCTTACGCCGCTTCCTCCCTCCCCATTCCTATGGTGAAGTTACAGTTGTAATTCTTATTACTAAGCATTCGGATTCTAATATGCATTTTTGGCTTCATCATCAGCTACTCCTAGCATCCTAGTTCGTCCTAAGCCTAAATCAATAGTGCCCCACTATAAATTCACGTCGGTGCCGACTGATTCAATTCAGTACTGATCGGATTTGGACGTAGGGGCTCTATTCTAGTTTGCTCTGCTCCAACTCCAGATGCTCATGCATTGCTTTCTGGCCTCTGGTTCTAAGTTCTTGCTGCTCTATTTTTTCCTTATTGTCCCATCTTTCTAAAAATATCCCTCTAGCGTTTCTTGCTATCGAGCCATAGTCCATCCTACATCTCTTTCATCACCCTTTCCATCTCCTCTCTGGTCAGATAGACTGATGAATCTGAACTTGAGGACACCTCCCCTGGCTGGCCCATGCTCTGTTGACTAGGTCCAGCAATAACCCTGGTAATAGGCCTCTTTATCTCTTCCAATTCCAAGCTTTAAGTTGTCAAATCCTAGTTCATACTCAATGAAAGCACAAAAATGTTGCGCCAAATTTTGACACAACACCCCAAAAGCAAGTATATCTAGATATATCAATGAAAATAAGAACAAATAAACACTTTTTATAGTGGTTCGACAAATACTCCGGCTTGCATCCCTTTTAATCTTATTATCTTATATTTTCTCTCTGGAATACAAAGTTTACAACTCAAATCCGAACAGAATCTAGTAGAACTCGGATTTACAAGAGTTTGGGAAAGAAGATAGAAAGAATTCCAAAGTGCTAAAAGTCCTTCTCCAAGTTGTTATAGGCTTTCTATTTATAATAGAATTGCCCAACGAAGTCATTGGATCATGAAATACCAAGTCACACTCCAAATCCGAAAAAGTAGAAGGCAAGACAAAGTCCTTCATAGCATGAAATCATATCGGTACCGACATGAATCATGTCGGTACTAATCTGATTTGCCTCATGCAAATCCCTTGTCTCTCTTATATCTTGTCATCTAACTTCAATTCATCAAGCTCTGTGCACTTTTGCCTTAAAAATTATATTATTGTCGAAACTTCTGACACGTCTAGACTTGTCTTTTTCTACTGAGCTTTTTGGAGTTGTTCAGTTATTCCTTCAAATGCGAGCCCTAAGACTTTCAATGTAGCCAATCACTCTTTGACCATCACTCTAGAAGCCATGAATGTGCATAAAAGTGATCGGTAATGACCTCTTTTCATGTCGGTACCGATCGATTTTCCTTAGTGCAATCAACTACAAACTTCCTAAAGTCTTCTCCATCGCCAATGCAAGCTTACCTCCAGGTTTCTAGAGTCATTCCTTCATTATTCTGAAGTCCAATCCATCCGTTCGAGCCTGTTCTAAGAATGTGGAAAATTTGATCGTAACATTTATCAAGAATCCTTAGATATATGTGTTATCAATCTGGATGTGTGTGTGCATATGTATGTATAAATTTATATTATTATTAAAAAAATTATGATAAATCTTTTGGCCATGATATCAAAATAAAAAATAAATTTTTTTGAATTAAACATTATATTAAAAGGAACTTTGAACAAAATTGATTTTTAAATTAATTAAACACACTCACATATACACACATGTATATATATTGTAAAACTTATTGTTAAATCCTACATATATTATCATTTCGAAGTTAAATAAATATTTTTCTTATATATATATATATATTAAATCTGAATTATATATATATATATATATTATTTTTTAATGTGATGCATTATAAAAGTTTTAATATAATATATATACTCACAAATATATATATCTATGTGTGTGTTTTTATATTTATAATATATATAAAATTCATATACATATTAAAATAATTTTTCAAGAATTTTTTTAATATTTTCCATATGAAAATTAATTTTTCAAAAGTATTAACATAATCGAAAATAAATATACATATTTGTATATTTTATTTATGTATATATTTACTTTACAATAATATTTTATATTACAAATTTTTTAATTTTAATTACAAGATAAATATATATTGATAAAAAAAATCCATATGCATATGTTCAAATTTTTTATTACAAGCTGAAATTTGAATATTGAAATTGAAAGATATTTTCAAATCTAGATCTAGTTCTAAATTTAAAATTTGAATTTTGAATTATATATATATACATTTATGTATAAATATTATCTTATGTATATATATATATATGTATATTTATATATAATAATATTCCTTTACATTAAAATATATATGTATATATTTATTCAAATATTAAAATGATTTTATATATTACATCATTATGTGTGTGTATGCTAGATGATATATATGTATTTGAAGGGGCTAACATGTCCATTGCAGTCAATTCCAACAATTAGATATGGGCATATTAGACCATGCATATGTATATGTTGCTCTTGCACATGCACTATATGCGTAAATGATGCACATGCACACAATATATAATAAAAATATAATATTAAAGCAAACTTATTAACAAATTAAATAAAATATTGATTTTATATAAAAGTAATTTAGATCGAATCTAAATCAATTTAGACTAAATAGGCCCAAGATGATCCAAAATGGTATTAAAAAAACTGAAACTCACCCATTTAACCCACTGCAAGCTAGCTCAGATCCAACATGATCATGTATGCAACTGTATATATATATATATATAGTTTAGAATTATATCACAAATTAATTTATGTGTTTATTTTCATTTTAAATATGAATATTTTTTAAAATATTTTTTTATGTCTGCAATCATTTCACTTTTGGTTTTTTCGAAATAAAAATATTCCAAAACTCTTTTTAATTAAATTTTAATTTTATAATTATTGTTACACACACATATATATACATACATATAAATTATTTTGATAAATATTATTACTTATCATTTTCTTATACATAAAAATTAAAGATTATCTTGATTATATAAAAACAAAAATGATATATTAATTAATTTAAAAGTATTAAACATTAATCTATAATATATATATATATATATTATAAATAAAATCTTTATTAAAAAAAATTCAATTTTGATTTCTATATATAGAAACAATAATTTAATTTTAAGAGGGATTAAATATTTTAATCCATATGGATTACTTATTTCAAAAATAATTTGATTTTAGAAAGATTTTATGGCTAAATGAACACACACGCATATATATTGATAACATGAGTGATACTTTATTCAAGCAAAGCACTCTTTTTTTATGTCTCGGGGGCTCGAACCCATGACCTTTAGGATCTCCGCCTAAAGTGTCACACCTCTAACCATTGAGCTAGAGGTCCTTGACTACATATATAAATTAGAATTTTATATAAATTAATTAACATTATTTGCATTTACATATAAATTAGAATTTTGTATATTGTATATTATTTTCATATACTATTTTATGCGGTTTAAAAAAATTTTAAAACACTTGTTTTATGTGTATATATAAGTATAATTTAAAATCAAAGATAAGATGTTTAAATTTTAAATTTGAATTTTAAGGATATTTTAAATCTAGATCTAATTTCAAATTTGAATTTTTTTTCTAAAGATTTAGATTTGAACTTTAAATTGTTTTATATTTAAATTTTACATATAAATATGTATGTGTGTGTGCATAGTTAGTTTTATACTTTTATATGTATATATATACACACGTATATAAGTATACTTTGTATTATAATAATATAATATAACAATAGATAGCAAATATATATATGAAGTGACTAATGTATTTGTTGAAGTGTAAATCCCAGCACTTAGACACAGACATATTAAATCATACATGTTATATATGTTGCACATGCATGTACACGTACATGTGTATTTAATACACATGTACACATCATATATTATTTATATAATCAAATAAAATCCTTTATTAATCAATAAAATAAAATAATGATTTTATTTAAAATTCATTTAGATAATATCTAAATTAATTTAGACTTCACAGACCCAATAATACCCAAATTATAATTTTTTTTGAAAAATTCAGTCATTTAACCTGTTACATGCTGGTTTAGATCTAACATGTATGTATGTAAGTTTCTAATGCACTATATTTGGTTATTTGGATGCTCAATGTTTTCATTTAGTTTAGGTTAAAGAGAAAAACCATGCATGATAATCACATGCGTGTCCATTCGACCAGTCGACCCGACCCATTGGGAAATATGCCATTTATTTAATCAACGAATAGATGGACGAAGCAGAATACAACATATCCTTTCTTCCACTTCTGAAACTTTCATTAAAAATTCACTTGGAGCTCTTTGAAGACGACGAATGAGCAGGCGGATCCTTAGTTATCTAGTTATTTATTTCTGCCGTATGATTATTGATATGTGTTTTATATCTAAAAATGAAAAGTCAGAATGTATAACTGCAAATATGTTAGATGTAGTACTTTTGTTTTTCTCTGATAGCTCTATGTAAGGAGTAACCTTTTGTACTATATCATTTTGTATTATATGTAACCATTCCGTTGTGAGGTTTTTCTATTCTGTCTTATTCTGCTGTTTAATTTACCCCATGACAACTTGTCATTCAGACTCTTGGACAACGGCACATGAAGACCTTGGATGTATTAAGCGTCATTCCTAAGGGTCAGAAAGGTAGGTCATCACAAGTTCTTATCTCAAAAAGCTTGATTCCTTTTGTGGTGATTTCCTACCACAATTAATTTAGATGAACTAAGAATTAACCATATCATAAAGTTTGAATCCCACAAACCATAATTTCTTAAGCACCATTCATTTGATAGGCACTCTTCCTAAGTTAGAATCCCACAAATCATAGTTTCTCTAATATGTTTCAGAATCATTCAACTCTCATTGATTTCCTCTACCTATCCTCATTTTATCTAATACATTTCAGGATAGTAAAGTTAAATAATATTGTGTTTCTTTTTTCCCTTTTGGTCACTACTTACAATATAATTTGTATCAAAACCCAAGTTCGAATCCTATATACTTTTTGTGGTAATTTATCTGTTATATTATATGAAAGCTGAGTTAAGTTGGTATGTCCCTTTATTTCAATATTTCCCAAAAATATGCCGAAGAGAAACATTTCCAATTAATTTAATTCTCCTAAACATTTTAACCTTTCATGTTCATGATTTCCTTCTCTCCTCGGGTTATATAGGAATATCTCATAATAATTTTTCGAATAATTAAATTTCTATTTCTATATATTTCTTTCCTATCCGTCTTTTCGTTTCTCCTTTAGATCTATAAATTTCGGGCTATTAACTTTCCCTTTCTATAAACGAGCTCACATTCAGATAAGCTCTACCAATCTCTTTCTTGATAATATAATTTTCCACCTCTTATCTCTACACAAATTCTAATTTCTACGTTCATTGAAATTTTTCCCAATCCTTCATCTGAAATACAGTAAGTTTTGTTGTAACGACCCCATATTTTCAACCATTCGCATCCGCACATGTCGGATTTGAATAGCTCAAAATATCAGATTGTTAATTTATATTTGGCCAAACTCAGCATATACAGTAAATAAATCAATCACAGATACATAGTAATACAATAATACGCAGCGGAATAGATAAAATAGTAGTTCATGAAGCTACTATATAAACATCAGAGTTAAAAATAAAATACAACGGAATATCTCAAATACAGTGAAGTCTCCAATACAAACAGATGGCCTCTCTGAACAAATCAACTGGAAAAGCTGAAAGCTGAATCGATAGTTGAATTTCCGAGCGAAGCTCCAAACTCCAAAGGTGAGTCTCAAATGCTGAATTACTCAGTCTGACCCGAGCGTACAGCAAAACACAAAACACTCGAGTCAGGATTAACATTCTTATATCAATAAATCCAACTCAAGTGAAATAACAACTGAAATACAAGTAACTCAAAGGATGTTTGGGATAACCATCCTCTAAGGACCCGTGGAACTATCTACAATGTAGAAATATACACTATAACACTGTGGTCATTTCCATTTGATTTATACTTCAAAATCCAAATATCATTTCATTTCATTTCAAATATCATTTCATTTCAAATATATCTATTTCCCAAATATAGGTTATAATTTATAAAGTAAAGTATTCAACTTCCAAATTCAAATTTATTCAAAGCTCAATTCAATCAATTCAATTCAGATCTCAATAGACCATTTAAATTTCAATATATTTCAAAGCTTTAATATTCAACAATTTCAAAGTTAAATTCAGCAGTTTCATATAGATCTTGATTTAACTTATCATTATTTTGTCAGGGGATATTCACTTAATATTGAATTAAATTCAATATCATTTAACTAGCCTTAAATTACAATTTTACTAAATATTTCCTTAAATTTATTTAAACGAGGAATATTCATTAAATTACTTAAATCAAGACCAAATTATAAATCATATCTTAAATCTCAATTTCAGTAAGTTTCAAATCGGTTTAATTAAATAAAATTCTTTATTGAATACAATTTCAACTAAATTCAAATTATCTTCCCAACCATAACTTATTCAAATTATTACCAAAACTTATTTTGAAATACAAATTTAAATACTTAAACATATTATATGTATTAGATCAATCTTAACTAAATTAAATATTATTATTAAATCTATATATCAATACCATTTATATATAACAATTTTTTTAGAATCAACATTTATTAAAACCATATATTTCTTTCCAAAACCATAGGATTTATTTCAAAATATTTATATATATGGACCAACGGTGTCTGTATATAATTCTATCATATGGTTAAGTGATACAGATATTTATCATTTCAATCCGTAATTTAAATATATACGGGTAGATATCATTTCAACCCGTAATCCCAATTTAATTCAAATGAAAATCGCTTGGGTTTATCGTTTCAACCCATAACGATTTTCTCCTATTCTAACGTCCGTTCGGGTATGTATCATTTCAACCCATAGTGAATTCTATACTAACAGGGAACTTGCAGAGTGATAACAGATAATATAAAATATAACAGCAGGCATATATTATCAATAACAATATAATATAAACAACAGGATATGGTGTCATATCCCATAGGTGAACAGTTACAGATAATAACATATATAACAATTTAAATAACAACAACAGCATACTTCAATTGCCGTTTCAATTGAAATTTATAAATATAAGAACGTTAATCGTGAGTGATTGCTCACCTTTCGAGGCTAGAGATATTTGACACTGAAATGAGTTACGAATCCAAGCACGAATTCCAAAGTAACGCTAGATTGGCACGAATTTGACGATCAAAGCTGATGACAAAGAATTGACGACATCAAATCAGAATTGGGTCGATGAAGTTAGATGGGTATACGTGGACTTATAGATGATTATATATAAAAATTATATTCAAAATCTAACCAATTGTTAAATTAAATATGTATATTTCAGAAATCCATTGTTTAAATAAACACATAAAATAAAACAACCTTATCTACATATTAAAAATTTGAAATTATATATATATATATAAACCTACATAAGACGATACATTAAATAGAAAAATATATGCCGCATATACTGTTAAAAGGAAATATAAACAAACACAAATAGACTAAGATACTGCACATCACTTATATACTAAATATACAATGCATAAATATATAGATACAAGCTGGTATAAAGCAACCAAAAATCTACACTATGAAACAACGAATATGCATTTTAATATGTATATAACTTTTGACAAAATACTTATAACAACATACAGGCTCAAAAATATGAATACAATACTTCCCTTCAAGTAATCATATAAAATATATATTAATATACTTATAAAATAGTCAGAGATATATATAACTTTGAATTCTCATATCTTACAGAAAAATGAAGAATATATATATTGTATAAACTTTTAAAACAAACATACTATAACTTTGAATTTTTAAACCTATATGATGCAATCAGACAAGATAATGAGGTTGTAAACAATATATGTAAAGCCCAACCGACCTTAAATATAAATGAATATATATGCAGACACTAGCATATATTCAAAGTGCAAAATGTATATCCATAGACATATAAACGAATGGGTGCAGACCATATAGGAACTTGTGTAAGCTTATATAATATATACTATCAGACACATTGTATATATATTACGTTTATATAAAGCAAATCTGACATTTCATCCTATAGTTTATATTCACTTATTCAACACAACAGAACCTACACAATAACTGTAGATTTTCACAATAAAAGTTTAGTTTATTTTATTTAGAGGAAGCCCTCTATCCTATATATATTAGTGTACTCACATATAAAAGCCTGAGCACTATCCTCATATTATAAAATTTAAAAAAAACAAAACCCATATGCAAGCTAAGCTTTAAGACGAATGCAAACAACACAGAACTTATATCAGTTATCTAAACTAATACATCTACAAATTAATAAAAGTCCCCTTTTCCCTTCCAATGGATTCTATATATACTAATACATCATACAATAGATATATATGTAACTATCTCAATATGCAACACATATGGACTGACATTTATATATAAATTTATTTTTCGGCTGAGGCCACCTAACATGCTTTGTATATATAAACCTACATCATATATATATAGATATATTACCTTAATATAGAGAACCATGACAGATGAAGAGGATAAGACAAAAGGAAGTGGGAGGAAGGCGAGTGGGAGGAGGAAAGTGGAGCAGCGTGGGCGGAGGAGGCCGGGTTAGGCTGAGTCGGGAAATGGGTGCGGCGGTTTGCTCGGTCGGAGATGAAGCCGATTGACGGGTTGAGCACGGCTATGCTCGGACATTGAAGAGGATGGTGGATTCACAGTTTTGGCAAAAAGTGAAAGAAATGAAGAATAAAAGAGGAAATTATAAAGGCTAAAATGAACCGTTCAGAAATAATGAATGCAAAACGTAAGGAATATAAAATTTATATATTTCCAAACTGATGGAAAAGAAAGCAGCGCACCATCAGTGCACTGAAATGATGAATAGTAAAGGTAATCATATTGAATTCAGAAAGTATTAAATGCAATGGCTGTTGATTTGGACAGGTAGTCAGAAGAAGAAAAAATGGAAACCAAAAGGTTTTATTACGGTTACCGATACAAAATCGTTTTCCGTAGATTACGCTGCGTACCTGACTTCATAAATAAATATACCGTAGAGATCAGCGTGACGAGACGATCAAAATGGTATACAGATATTAGTGGTGCGATCATCCGACCAAAAGTCGATAATCGGTACCGAAAATGCTGCAAATTCCGTACGGAAAAATCCAAACGGAGCTAGAAACGTCCGAATTTCGCGAAACGAATTTTGCAGTCTGATTCAGAGTGTTCTATATAAGTTTTCTCATGTTGACATATTAAGGTTTTGGAATACTTTTAAGTTCAACTGTTATTAACTGATTTAAATTGAAATAAAATTTCACAAAAATTAAATTCAATATTATCAGATGAAAATTTACCAGTTGCTATATTAAAATAGACGTATTCCAAGTAATAAATTTTTATTTTCAAATTCAATTGATAAAAATTTCATAAAATTTTTAGTTAAATAAAAATTTAAAACTATTAAAATTTACGGGTCGTTACGCTCTCCCCCACTCAAAACTTTTCATCCCCGAAAAGGAAGGAGGTAAGAGAATAGAACAACTAGAAATAAAAGTAGACTGAAGTCAAGATTAAACAATTAATTTAAAACTATATAAATTTTCTTGAAATATTCATTTGAAAACTTCATTTGCAATTCAATTATCTTTAATACTTCAAATTTTTTCAAAAACATTTGTAATATTTCTTACTTCCTTTATTAATACCATTTATATGTTTAAATAACATCTTTATAAATATATATGAAACTATTTGAAAACAATTATTTACATAATTACTTATATTTACAAAGAAGCTATTTGAAAACATTAAATCTATAATTCATAAATTTATAAATTCATCTCAAGATATTTTTCAAATATTATTAATAAATTAATAATCATTTTCTTTAAATATGTTGTATTTAATTAATAACTTCTAAAATATTATAACACTAAAATTTTCTATTAAACCAAGTAGTATATAAATAAACAATAAAAAAAATTATAGTCAACAAGGAAAAGAAGATAGATTCGGAAAAACAGATGATGGGTGAATGAATAAAGCTGAGTAGATAAGGTGGATTCAAAAGAATAGTATCGGGCATGAATAATTAATTTAGAACCACAAGAATTTCAATTTCAAATATTAATACAAAATTTCTTTGTTGGAAATACTTTTATAATAAAATACCTTTAAAATAAAATACTTTTGTAACTCGATGTTTTAACAAGTTTATCCTCGTTCCTGTAGACTCTGGCAGTGCGTTGATCAGGCGCAAAGCTAGAATTCTCAAGGTACTTAGTAGACTTGTTTCAACACCTAGTGAAAATACTAGAAAACTTTTAAAAACAGATATGGAAAGTACAATCCAAAAAAACAAAACATGTCGATCATGGATCTCAGATACACAATGGTTACGCCTGGATCCCCCAGGAAACATCTGTACCCGTAGGCCGCCCCCCAACCTTGCGATTACGCCATGAAGACTAGTAGTACTGCAGATACACAATGGTTACGCCTGGATCTCCCAGGAAACATCCGTACCCCAGGCTCTCGCAGCCCCTGCTGATTACGCTACCAAGCAACCCAATAGATCGCAGATACACAATGGTTACGCCTGGATCTCCCAGGAAACATTCGTACCCATAGGCCGCCCCCCAACCCTGCGATTACGCCATGAAGTCGCGCTCGTAAGACCATGGAGATTGCCATGGAATTCGATGGAAACTCGAGTATCATATCCGGAAAATCAAAAATAAGAGAAATATCGATAGAATGAATCCACAATGTGGCCACAAAGTGGATATCAAGCAGAAGGCACTTTCCATATCTTTACTTCGAAAATATGTATCATATAGTATCTTTTCAAATCACTTTCAAATATCGTACTTATATAAAGTCCATTATATATAAGATTTAATTTTCAAATCAAATACCTTTCCAAAATCAATAGTATATCAAATCACTTCATATTTATACAAATCAAATTTTTTACATAAGTTCGATAACTCCCAAATCAAGTATTTAGTAACACAAGGTTCACAATTTCAATTCGTTTCAAAATCATTACAATTTCAAAATCATATGCAATTTCACCAAATCTTTTCTTCCAAATCAAATATCTTCAGTTTCAAAGTTTCCAAAATCATAAGTATAGC
The DNA here is from genome assembly GCA_030737815.1 of Allium fistulosum. Taxonomy (NCBI): domain Eukaryota; kingdom Viridiplantae; phylum Streptophyta; class Magnoliopsida; order Asparagales; family Amaryllidaceae; genus Allium; species Allium fistulosum. Next base: position 356,904,414 of record CM060906.1, read on the forward strand.
AAATAATTCAAATTTCCCAATCAACATAATTCAGGTCAAACAAAATTCATTTCCAAAACATCATGTAATACTGGGTTTTAAATTCCAATCTATTTTCGAAACCAAATATTTTTCTCAAAATCAATTATACCCAAAAATGATTACTAAGTTTAAAACCATCCCTTTAAAACCTTTAAACTATTATTTCTATATGAAAAATCCAATTTACCATTGGAAAGATTATTATTCTATATATATATATATACTTTATTCAAACATTTCAAATCTATATTTCATATTAGTATAGTTCAAATAGTCTTATTCATTTAGTTAACAAAGTAGTTTTAAACTTATTTAAATCATATTAAAACATACAAAACTCAACTTATATACTTTATCGAATAGTTTATACTTTTCAAAATTACTTATCTTTGAAAAGTTAACCTTGATTTGGAAGTGTTCGAACATTCACTAGTCGAATAAAGCATTCTCAAATTCAAGAGTTGGAAATCAACAAAAAATCAGTAAATCAATTTTAATAGACAGGGTTAAATCTGAAACTCGAGAACTAAACACCGGGCTCACTTCAAATTGTTTCAAATATATATACATATATCTTTCAAAAATATCAAATCATACTTCAGAATTAGAAATCAAAATTGGTTTCACAAAATCACTCGCATAGCAAAGCTATTAAAGTGGCCTCTCCCCACTCTGAAACTCGAAAATCAATGTCGATGATGCGTGCACTCATCACCGAAATTATTTTCCAGCGACATAAGTGAGTTCTGGACTTCTATTTTCTTGAAATTTTTTTGAAATTTCTTCGAAATCATTGGAACTCATTTGAAGTCATTTGAAACATTTCTTATTTGGAAAATAACTTCAAATCGTATTATTATATATTTTCAAATCTTAAAAATCAATTTCAAAATGCTGGAGTTCAATCTCTCAAATTTCAAATTCAAACCCTTCAGTTATAAATCATTTTTATATAAATCAATTTCTTATATAACTTTCAAAATTTCAAATCCTTTCGAAACCTCAAATTCTCATTTTTAAAAAGGGTATATAATCTTTATCAAAAACATTTCACTTTTATATATATAATATAATCATACTTATCAAAACAATAATTTCGATATATAAAACACTTTCTAAAAATACAAACAAACATGATTTCAATGGATTTCAAAACAAAGATAGAGATTCCAATTAGAGGGACTTCAATCGGATAGAATTTTGACTTGAAGATAGGCTCGAACGAAGATGAGATGACTAAATTACAAAATACAAGATAGATATATTTTTATAAATCCCGGATGACCCTAGGGTCAACCGTGACTTCAAAATAAGATTGGTGCAGAATTCTAAGGCAAATCGACATTCGATTGCCAGAGATAGAATTCGGCATAACAAGAGATAGCAACATCAAACCGAGGGATATATAAATCTCCGGTGAATCAATGCCAATTGTAAAGAAGTTCCACCCCTTTACAAACCATTCAAAGATTGGTGGGATCGCCTATTCTAATAGAGATCATTCGAAGTGGAGTTATGGGAGACTCCAGAATCAAAAGAATACAAATAGGGAGAGACAAGAATGAATTTTGGAACCGCAAGGAACATTCCAAAGTTCAAAGGAAATCGAGTCAAAAGGAAGAGATTCAAACTCGAACGAAAGTGATTCTATAAATAAATTTACTATATATGCTAAGTTTTGCCTAGAGCCAAAGCTTGATACCAACTGTAACGACCCCATATTTTCAACCATTCGCATCCGCACATGTCGGATTTGAATAGCTCAAAATATCAGATTTTTAATTTATATTTGGCCAAACTCAGCATATACAGTAAATAAATCAATCACAGACACAGAGTAATACAATAATACGTAGCGGAATAGATAAAATAGTAGTTCATGAAGCTACTATATAAACATCAGAGTTAAAATTAAAATACAACAGATTATCTCAAATACAGTGAAGTCTCCAATACAAACAGATGGCCTCTCTGAACAAATCAATTGGAAAAGCTAAAAGCTGAATCGATAGTTGAATCTCCCAACAAAGCTCCAAACTCCAAAGGTGAGTCTCAAATGCTGAATTACTCAGTCTGACCCGAGCGTACATCAAAACACAAAACACTCGAGTCAGGATTAACATTCTTATATCAATAAATCCAACTCAAGTGAAATAACAACTGAAATACAAGTAACTCAAAGGATGTTTGGGATAACCATCCTCTAAGGACCCGTGGAACTATCTACAATGTAGAAATATACACTATAACACTATGGTCATTTCCATTTGATTTATACTTCAAAACCCAAATATCATTTCATTTCATTTCAAATATCATTTCATTTCAAATATATCTATTTTCCCAAATATAGGTTAAATAATTTATAAAGTAAAGTATTCAACTTCCAAATTCAAATTTATTCAAAGCACAATTCAATCAATTCAATTCAGGTCTCAATAGACCATTTAAATTTCAATATATTTCAAAGCTTTAATATTCAACAATTTCAAAGTTAAATTCAGCAGTTTCATATAGATCTTGATTTAACTTATCATTATTTTGTCAGGGGATATTCACTTAATATTGAATTAAATTCAATATCATTTAACTAGCCTTAAATTACAATTTTACTAAATATTTCCTTAAATTTATTTAAACGAGGAATATTCATTAAATTACTTAAATCAAGACCAAATTATAAATCATATCTTAAATCTCAATTTCAGTAAGTTTCAAATCGGTTTAATTAAATAAAATTCTTTATTGAATACAATTTCAACTAAATTCAAATTATCTTCCCAACCATAACTTATTCAAATTATTACCAAAACTTATTTTGAAATACAAATTTAAATACTTAAACATATTATATGTATTAGATCAATCTTAACTAAATTAAATATTATTATTAAATCTATATATCAATACCATTTATATATAACAATTTTTTTAGAATCAACATTTATTAAAACCATATATTTCTTTCCAAAACCATAGGATTTATTTCAAAATATTTATATATATGGACCAACGGTGTCTGTATATAATTCTATCATATGGTTAAGTGATACAGATATTTATCATTTCAATCCGTAATTTAAATATATACGGGTAGATATCATTTCAACCCGTAATCCCAATTTAATTCAAATGAAAATCGCTTGGGTTTATCGTTTCAACCCATAACGATTTTCTCCTATTCTAACGTCCGTTCGGGTATGTATCATTTCAACCCATAGTGAATTCTATACTAACAGGGAACTTGCAGAGTGATAACAGATAATATAAAATATAACAGCAGGCATATATTATCAATAACAATATAATATAAACAACAGGATATGGTGTCATATCCCACAGGTGAACAGTTACAGATAATAACATATATAACAATTTAAATAACAACAACAACATATTTCAATTGCCGTTTCAATTGAAATTTATAAATATAAGAACGTTAATCGTGAGTGATTGCTCACCTTTCGAGGCTAGAGATATTTGACACTGAAATGAGTTACGAATCCAAGCACGAATTCCAAAGTAACGCTAGATTGGCACGAATTTGACGATCAAAGCTGATGACAAAGAATTGACGACATCAAATCAGAATTGGGTCGATGAAGATAGATGGGTATACGTGGACTTATAGATGATTATATATAAAAATTATATTCAAAATCTAACCAATTGTTAAATTAAATATGTATATTTCAGAAATCCATTGTTTAAATAAACACATAAAATAAAACAACCTTATCTACGTATTAAAAATTTGAAATTATATATATATATATAAACCTACATAAGACGATACATTAAATAGAAAAATATATGTCGCATATACTGTTAAAAGGAAATATAAACAAACACAAATAGACTAAGATACTGCACATCACTTATATACTAAATATACAATGCATAAATATATAGATACAAGCTGGTATAAAGCAACCAAAAATCTACACTATGAAACAACGAATATGCATTTTAATATGTATATAACTTTTGACAAAATACTTATAACAACATACAGGCTCAAAGATATGAATACAATACTTCTCTTCAAGTAATCATATAAAATATATATTAATATACTTATAAAATAGTCAGAGATATATATAACTTTGAATTCTCATATCTTACAGAAAAATGAAGAATATATATTGTATAAACTTTTAAAACAAACATACTATAACTTTGAATTTTTAAACCTATATGATGCAATCAGACAAGATAATGAGGTTGTAAACAATATATGTAAAGCCCAACCGACCTTAAATATAAATGAATATATATGCAGACACTAGCATATATTCAAAGTGCAAAATGTATATCCATAGACATATAAACGAATGGGTGCAGACCATATAGGAACTTGTGTAAGCTTATATAATATATACTATCAGACACATTGTATATATATTACGTTTATATAAAGAAAATCTGACATTTCATCCTATAGTTTATATTCACTTATTCAACACAACAGAACCTACACAATAACTGTAGATTTTCACAATAAAAGTTTAGTTTATTTTATTTAGAGGAAGCCCTCTATCCTATATATATTAGTGTACTCACATATAAAATCCTGAGCACTATCCTCATATTATAAAATTTATAAAAAACAAAACCCATATGCAAGCTAAGCTTTAAGACGAATGCAAACAACACAGAACTTATATCAGTTATCTAAACTAATACATCTACAAATTAATAAAAGTCCCCTTTTCCCTTCCAACGGATTCTATATATACTAATACATCATACAATAGATATATATGTAACTATCTCAATATGCAACACATATGGACTAACATTTATATATAAATTTATTTTTCGGATGAGGCCACCTAACATGCTTTGTATATATAAACCTATATCATATATATAGATATATTACCTTAATATAGAGAACCATGACAGATGAAGAGGATAAGACAAAAGGAAGTGGGAGGAAGGCGAGCGGGAGGAGGAAAGTGGAGCAGCGTGGGCGGAGGAGGCCGGGTTAGGCTGAGTCGAGAAATGGGTGCGGCGGTTTGCTGGGTCGGAGATGAGGCCGATCGACGTGGATCTGGGGAGGAGTGAAATACGCGGAGGAGGAAGAGGGGTTGAGCACGGCTATGCTCAGACATTGAAGAGGATGGTGGATTCACAGTTTTGGCAAAAAGTGAAAGAAATGAAGAATAAAAGAGGAAATTATAAAGGCTAAAATGAATCGTTTAGAAATAATGAATGCAAAACGTAAGGAATATAAAATTTATATATTTCCAAACTGATGGAAAAGAGAGCAGCGCACCATCAGTGCACTGAAATAATGAATAGTAAAGGTAATCATATTGAATTCAGAAAGTATTAAATGTAATGGCTGCTGATTTGGACAGGTAGTCAGAAGAAAAAAAATGGAAACCAAAAGGTTTTATAACGGTTACCGATACGAAATTGTTTTTCATAGATTACGCTGCGTACCGGACTTCAGAAATAAATATACCGTAGAGATCAGCGTGATGAGACGATCAAAACGGTATACAGATATTAGTGGTGCGATCATCCAACCAAAAGTCGATAATCGGTACCGAAAATGCTGCAAATTTCGTACGGAAAAATCCAAACAGAGCTAGAAACGTCCGAATTTCACGAAACGAATTTCGCAGTCTGATTAAGAGTGTTCTAAATAAGTTTTCTCATGCTGACATATTAAGATTTTGGAATAATTTTAAGTTCAACTGTTATTAACTGATTTAAATTGAAATAAAATTTCACAAAAATTAACTTCAATATTATCAGATGAAAATTTACCAGTTGCTATAATTCAATTGACGTATTCCAAATAATAAATTTTTATTTTCAAATTCAATTGATAAAAATTTCACAAAATTTTCAGTTAAATAAAAATTTAAAACTATTAAAATTTACGAGTCGTTACATTTGTGCTAGACTTATTGGTATATTCATGCTCAATTTGGAAATTTGTTGTTATTTACTACTGTGCAAGTTCTTATCTCAAAAAGCTTGGTTCCTTTTATGGCGATTTTTTACTACAATTAATTTAGGTAAACTCCTATTGGAGTTTATAGACTTCCTGGTTAATTAATTAAGGTTTTATTCTTAATTTCATTTTGTTAGTAATTTAATATATTGTATATGACATTAGGAATTACTCCTAAAAGCTTTTACTTTCATTATGTTGAATTGAGTTTAGAATTGAAATTAGTGGAAATTTGAGACACATCCCTCTTTTCTTAACTTATTTGTTTTACATCCTTACCTTGTAGAAACTATTTTCCACATCCCTCTTTTTTGAATTTCTTGTTTTTTTACTCCTCCCATTTCTAAATTTAAAAGTGGTCGCTACGATGTGTATTATGATGGTTATGAGATATGCACAATACCCTAAGAGCACATTTAGGGTTAGTATAATTACCCAAACACCCCCATGAATTTCACCTTTTTATTGGAAATAGTGATGTAATTTATAAAAGAAAATTAGGAGGGACCTATGGCTAATTTTTATAATCATAAGAATGTATGCCAAACTTTCTCCAATACTTAAGCATCATTCATTTGATGAGCACTCTTCCCAAGTTCGAATCCCACAAACTATAATTTTTCTATTATATTTTAAAATCATTCAACTCTCCTCGATTCCCTCTATCTATCCTTATTTTATTTAATACATTTCAGGAAAGTAAAGTTCAATAATATTGTTTTTCCTTTTTCTCCTTTAGGTCCCTTCTTACATTATAATTTGTATCAAAACTCAAGTTCAAATCCTACCACCTTTTTGAGGTTATTTTAAATAAGTAAGAATGATCCAATTTTGTAATTTATTTGTTCTTTATTTCCAATCTTATACCGTACATCTTATTAGTGGATCTCTCTCAACATTTCTCTAATATTTCCCATAATTTTAGAATTAAAATACTTCACTTTTCTTGATTCACTCAATTCTCAAGTATCATTCATTAGATGAGCACTCTACCCAAGTTCGAATCCCACTAACCACATTTTCTCTAATATATTTCAAAATCACTCAACTCTCATTGATTGCCTCTATCTAGAACAAAATGAAATTTAGATCCCGCTATCCTTATTTATCTAATACATTGCAAAATCATAAAGTCAATATTATTGCTTTTCCTTATTTCCATTTAGGTCTCTTTTTACATTATAATTTATATCAAAACTCGACTCCAATTCTTTCATCATTTTAATAGTTATTTTGATTAAGTAAGCGTGATGAATTTTTATTCTATTAGTACAATTTTTTTCCAAAATAAAAGTTCATATGTGAAAATTAAATATAGGTAAGCACGTATAGTAAAATTATTAGAAATGAAAAAATAAACTCTTAAATCATTTGTATTTGTGGTTATTATATTTGAATAGATAAAACTGATAGTAGTCAAATATAATCCTACAAACCGATGTTTTGTATAAATATCAACGAAGGTAGTCAAATATTATCATTAAGTCTAGAGCGCCTTACCACTTACCATTTGTGCAATTGGTCCTTGAGTATATATCCTGGTTTTTAATAAATTCCAGTTTTCTCATAATTGTAGAAATAAAATACTCCACTCTCCGTGATTCACTCAATATTAAGCATCATTCATTTGTTGAACACTCCTCCCACGTTCGAATCCTACAAACTACAATGTCTCTAATATATTTCAAAATCACTCAACTCTAAATAATTCCTTCTATCCATCCTCATTTTGTCTAATACATATCAAGACAGTAAAGTTTAATAATATTGTTTTCTTTTTTTCCTTTAGATCTCTACTTACCCAATAATTTGTATCAAAACCCGAGTTCAAATCCTACAACCGTAACAACCCAACTTTTCGACCTTCGGTCCGACATTTGAATCAATGTTAACACTCGAGAACCGAATAGATAAGTCGTTAGGAGAAAGATATAATATAAATAACTAAGGTATAAATCAATGGATATCAAATACTAAATATAAGTTCTAACTAACAGTAACTACTTTCAGAGTCTCACATCGGAATGAGTAAAATGCAATACATAATCAGTATCCTAGTCACATCACCAAATCATGTCTAAAACTATCAAGTAAACAGGTTTGACAAATAAAGGTACAACCCAATCTGCTAGATACAGTACTAATCAACTCTATATATATACAACACATAAATAAATCTCTATCTATGATACCGCCTCATTAACGAACTCCATCAACCTAGATACATGTATAAAAATAAAGTAGGTGCGGGTCAAACATAAGTCGGATGAGTGAACTATACTCTACTCTACTCTACACATATTACAAAACTAATTCTATAACATGATATGAGTCTACCGTCCGACCATTATATATTCTTGTCATCACGCAATACCTAGATTTCGTTTATACCTACCCATATCGCATCTATATGGGCTTATTCTCTAGTCCTACCCCTATGCCCTATTGAGTTGCATATTGCCCATCTCTGAAAACAACATATAAGACTCGCGTCTTGGACCGCCCATAGCCTACAAGGTCGCCTGTTGTCCTCATGCTACCTAGTTGGACTCATGCTGTAACAACCCGGGGTTTTAAAATAGTTGATTATCGTCAAATGACGATTTAATTGGTTAAACAACTACAATTCGAATTTTTATTCAAGTTGACATTCGTTTATATAAATGGTGATTGGAGTTTCTATATCGAGTGGAAATACCTTTGATAAAAATTGTTAAGTGTTAGTGGGCCTTTAAAGCTAGCCCATGCTTTATTTTATTTGAGTGCCTTATTATCAAACGAAAACCGGGTCTTCCTCATTCTTTTTTTTTTCGTTCGAAATCAAAAGAAAAAAAATGGAGGCGGCTAGGTTATTCGTTCGCGTCCCCAAATTAAAGAATTAGGGCTTCTGTCAATTGGCTTCAATCGACTTCGTGATGCCTGCTTCGTCCCAGCTTCGATTCGTGCTACGCGGTCTTTGGAGTTCTTCGAACGAGGTGAGTGAACCATCACTCACATCTAATCCATTCTCAAAAACTAGGCTTTTGTGCTCGACTTTGTTTGTGGTTGATGCCTTCGTTGATTTTAACAAATTTGAATAAATTTGATACTTGATGCTCTCGGTCGATTTTTGCCAATGATGTTAATTTCAAAGTATAGGGTTCGGTCCCTTGAATTCTCGTTCGTATGAAACTGGTTGATTTCGTCTGATGATATTTTGAGTTTATCCACTGGTTTCCCTGGCCATTTCTTTTTCGTTTGAGGTTGGAAATTGTTGATTGAATTTCTTCAGTGACTTTGGCTAGTTCGTTATTTTTGTTGTTGGTATGAATTGTTTCGACTGAGAGTTGCTTGTCTTCGCCTCGGCCATTCGAATATAAATTGATGTAGATGATTTGTCTGGGTAACTCGGTTTTTGTTTTAAATATTGGGATCAATCACTGACTGGTCCCAATTTCTTGAACTTTTCGGTTTCTGTTCAAAACCATTCGATCTCATTAGTCGTCACAGTAGCGAATTTCCTACTTGACCTTGGCTTTGATGGTTGACCCACGGTTATGAGTTGTTCTGAGCAATTGGAGCTAATTTGTTGTGCTCATTTGTTTTAAGATGTTCGTTTTCGGGGATAATTACTGTTCGTTTTGGGTTTGACAGTTTTATGTTCGTTCGTGATCACCACGATTTCGATTCTTGACGGCTTTAGTTACTTGAATTGTTCGAAGGCTTGCTGGTGTAGCGTACTCCAGGTTAGAATTTGTACATACAGGGTGCACTGCATATCAGTTCATTAATGTATGTGGTCTTTGCTTCCATTTACATGTGTGGTCAGGCCTGTCCAATATAAGAAGCAGTGATGTTTTTCCTTGTAGTCTTCATTGCTCTGTCCTCTTCTTGGTAGTCTAATACTCTTGCGTTGGTTGCGGTCTGCATTTTGGTCTGTTCCACTATTGCATTCAAATTATCATATCTGCAGTTGATAATCAGGTCTGCATTTGACCATATATATTGTTTACATTTTCCAATGCCATTTAGTTGACTCTGTTTCGACTTCACTTCATGTATATACTTTGGGCTATGGTTGCATCCCACATTGAACTGGTTCATACCCATTTACCGGTTCAGTGTAACTTGGACTTTGATGTGTAGTTGTTCGTACTTGCCTTGGTTTTGGAGTTTGGCATTTCCTTAGCATACCTGACTTTGGCCTATTGCTTAGAGTTTGTTGACTTTGATACATTAGTCATGTACCACTCGGCTTCACACAGATGCTTCACTTGTTCTTCACTCACCTGTTGGATACATTGCTGTTGTAGATGTTGATGTTGTTACGGCTTGATCTATTGTAGTCATTGGTGTACTTGAGTCAATGGTTTGCTTCATTATGTACTTTAGTCTGATACTTGTGTAAGTGCTTGTATTTGGTTGTCTGCATATACATGTTGGAGCTCTTAATTCTGGTCTGGTGGTAGTTTTGCATTCATGTTAAGTTGACTGGTTTCATTTTGTATGCTGCTTTGACTTTGGCATTTGATATGCTGTTTTACTGGTGCATCCTTGTTTCAGTGATGTGATTCTTTGTTTTGGATTGTTGCTTTTGCCTTGAGTATTTGTATACTCCTGCAGCTTTGTATATGGCTATTCTTTGGTCTGCCTGGTCTGGATTTGTGTTGATTGTATGTAGCTGTCTTGATGCATTCGAATTTGATTTTCGAATTACACCTGAGTTGAATCCGGTCTCAAAGACCCGGGTTTGACCCTGTCAGTTTATTTATGTTGACTTCTACAGTTTTGATTGCTGTTAGTTTTCACCGTCCTGATGATTTCCAGTACTGTGTGGCGAGGCAGTGCACGCGTGCGTGTACTGCAGCCACATAGAAATTTGATTTGATTGATCTTTTGAGATTGCTGATTTGCTGATTAACACTATTTAGTGTTATATTTATCGTTATCCAATTCTCGTATCGAGAGTTGGATATACGAGATTTCTGTGATTATCGTCTATTGACTATCTGATTATTATTGCTGCTATGCACTAATAACTGAGTTTGAATTAGACTGACCCGTGTATTATTTTCTTTTGAATGTAATACTCGGGTCAGACCCGAGTATTTCAGGTTGTAGATTTCTTTCTTTGAGTTGCTGTTCGGGATTGAAGACTTTTCACATCTTCTGAAGTTGTCAGTCATTTTGTAGTAGTCGTGTCATTGTATCGAATGATATGTATTCATGTATATTAGTCGATAATGTACTTGTATATATAACTTCTAGAGTCGACAGTTGTAGTTGTATCATATGTATTGTGTCAACTATGTATTAACTGACATCGAGTATATATATATATGAGATTTTTGTTAATCTGTGTTCCGCATTTATATTATCTGCGTTATTGTTATATCTAATGTCCTAAACTATTATGAACTATCGTAGTTTGTTTTATACTGATAATTGGATATGTCGATGAGAGTAAATAAATACCACTCCTATCGAGATAACCGATATTAGTGTAAGGCCAATTACGGATGGTCGCTCCTATCCAGCCTTATTCTTCGTAATAATAGACAGTATTTCTTTTAATACTCTTTGTTATTATGAGCATAGAGGTGGGGCGTCACAGTTGGTATCAGAGCTTGGGGTTTATGGACATAATATAAAACATAACTTGGATAGAACATATGTTACAACTATTAGTCGATGTTTTATCTGTGATTTGAGTCAAAACTAAAGTTTTGAAATTCGGATGAATTTTTTTTATATCTTTATTTAAAAATAATAGTGAAATTGTGTTCTGATGATATGATTGATATGTGTTCTATTTATCAGAGTGAGCAGCGGAAACAGTGAAACCGTCTTCGCTGAGTACAACTGATAATCTTTTTGATTTAAAGATCAAAATACGAAATCGATATGAATTTCAATTGTTGTTTACATAGCTGTACTTATTTTGTTTCTTTGAGAATTTCGAATCCGAATTGAGGATTCGAAGAAATTGCAGTTATGTGATTTTTGTTGAAATTTCCGCTGGCTTTCTTTTGTATTAATCATCTATTGATTAGATTTTTGCTATTTTGAATTATCTTCATTGAAGATACATTTGAATGATTTCTTTGTTCATTCTGTAGTACGTGCAAAAATTTGAATTGCACGTTACTGCATTTATTTACGTTGAACCGATGCTTGGTTATGAGACGTATTTTGTTGCCGTTATTTTTGTAACGGGATTTTTACACCAATGCTAGATTTTTGAAGCACGGTGTTTTGTTGACAATTTTAATAAATGAAAATTCACTGATGTCACATTTAGATGTGAATTATTTTGATGAGATATTTGATGTTTTAAAATTACTGTTGCTTTGACTTCAGTAACAATCAAACTTTTAAAAGTGGATTTTCAAGCGGTTATACCGCAATGCTGATTTGTAACCGTTTTTACGGTATTTTGAGAAGTACAATTTCCTTATCGAAATTGTTACTGATTTGCTGCTTTAATCACGTGATTGGAAAATCGTTTTAAAATGAAAATTGTTTTATAAATTTTTAACAGTTTACGTTTTCAAAAGAATGAGAAAGCGACTTAAACGATTCAGCAAAATCGAGGATTATGACCCCTTTCTTTTACTGTTTCGCTTAACTCCGGACTTGTCCCGTTGAGAATGTGAATTGTTATTTTTACAAAATAAATAAAAATTGTTTTCAGAAATTTTAACAGTTTACGCTTTCAAAAGAATGAGGAAGCGATTTAAACGTTTCAGCAAAATCGAGGACTATGACCCCTTTCTTTTACTGATTCGTTTAATTCCAGACTTGTCCGTTTGAGAATGTGAAATGTATTTTTACAAAATATACAATTTTGCACTTTCAAGGAAACGATGAAGAGAATCAAACGATTTAGTAAAACACGTGGTATGGGACATGTGCGTTTGCTATTTCGGTTAATTCCGGACTCGTTAATTGAAATATTTGATGATTTCGTGTGCTTTCGAGCCACTATGAGGACCTTCGGGTCATTTGTTGGGCTTTCGGGCCACTCTGCGGACCTTCGGGTCAAATACCAGTACTAGACCTTCGGGTCAAATACCAGTACTAGACCTTCGGGTCACTCTGCGGACCTCCGGGTCAATCTGATGGGCGCCAAAATTATGTTGAGTACTTGGTAGGCTTCGGCCATTTGTTGTTGCACGTGCGGCGAATTAAAAACTCGCCATCTGATGGGATCGATCCAAGCTTTTATGTTGATTTTCTAGTCTTCTTAATTGATTTCTAGATATTTGTTGTTTCTAATTATCTGCAGGTAATTAGATATCTGATGTTATGAGATTTAATTATCGTATCGATAATTAAATATTTGTTGTTCTAATTATCGCTTGTGATAATTAGATATTTGTTGATATGAGTTCTGATTATCGTTTTTGATAATCGGATATTTGTTGTTTCTAATTATCGCTTGTGATAATTAGATATTTGTTGATATGAGTTCTGATTATCGTTTTTGATAATCGGATATTTGTTGTTTCTAATTATCGCTTGTGATAATTAGATATTTGTTGATATGAGTTCTGGTTATCGTTTTGATAATCGGACAATTGTTGTTTCTAATTATCGCTTGTGATAATTAGATATTTAAGATTTAATTATCGTCTTTGATAATTAAATATTCGTTGATTTGAGATTTAATTATCGCTTTAGATAATTAAATACTTGTTGATTTGAGATTTAATTATCGTCTTTGATAATTAAATATTTATTGATTTTGGATTTAATTATCGCTGTTAGATAATTAAATGTTTGTTGATTTTGGATTTAATTATCGCTGTTAGATAATTAAATATTCGTTGATTTGAGATTTAATTATCGCTTTAGATAATTAAATACTTGTTGATTTAAGATTTAATTATCGTCTTTGATAATTAAATATTTGTTGATTTTAGATTTAATTATCGCTGTTAGATAATTAAATATTCGTTGATTTGAGATTTAATTATCGCTTTAGATAATTAAATACTTGTTGATTTAAGATTTAATTATCGTCTTTGATAATTAAATATTTGTTGATTTTAGATTTAATTATCGCTGTTAGATAATTAAATATTCGTTGATTTGAGATTTAATTATCGCTTTAGATAATTAAATACTTGTTGATTTAAGGTTTAATTATCGTCTTTGATAATTAAATATTTGTTGATTTTGGATTTAATTATCGCTTTAGATAATTAAATACTTGTTGATTTGAGATTTAATTATCGCTTTTGATAATTAAATATTTGTTGATTTGAAAATTTGATTATCGTTTTAGATAATCGAATATTTGTTGAATTTGAAATTTGATTATCGTTTTTGATAATCGAATATTTGTCGATTTGAGAAATTTGATTATCGCTTTTGATAATCTAACAATTGTTGATTTGTTTTCTGATTATCGTTTGAGATAATTAGATAGTTGATTTGTTTTCTGGCTATCGTTTGGATAATTGGATGGTTGCTGATTTTATTGAATCGCTGTTTTCTATCTATTTCTGTTAATAGTCAGAGTTTACTGATTTTGAAATTGTGTTTTCCAGTTAATTGTTGAATAACTGAATATTGTCAGTTTGCTATTTGTGAATTGTGCTTCATAATTATCTTTGTTGATAATTATATTTTGTTGTTTTCTAATTATCGTATCGATAATTAGATATTGCTACTTTTGAGATTTTTGTATTTTTGAATATCTAACTATAGTTGGATATTGCTGATGATTGCATTTATTCGGTTTTGATTGTTTTCTGATTATCTTTTGATAATTGGACTTTGTTGAGATGTTGTGAAATTCTTTTATGGAATTAAAAGATTACTTTGGCATTTGAATTCTCGACTTTTATTTTTCTAGCTTAACCAGTTTATGTTAGAAGAATAATAGTGGTTGACGACCTTAATTATGAAAATTGCGGGGACGCAATTTTTATAAGGAGGGGAGTCTGTAACAACCCGGGGTTTTAAAATAGTTGATTATCGTCAAATGACGATTTAATTGGTTAAACAACTGCAATTCGAATTTTTATTCAAGTTGACATTCGTTTATATAAATGGTGATTGGAGTTTCTATATCGAGTGGAAATACCTTTGATAAAAATTGTTAAGTGTTAGTGGGCCTTTAAAGCTAGCCCATGCTTTATTTTATTTGAGTGCCTTATTATCAAACGAAAACCGGGTCTTCCTCATTCTTTTTTTTTTCGTTCGAAATCAAAAGAAAAAAAATGGAGGCGGCTAGGTTATTCGTTCGCATCCCCAAATTAAAGAATTAGGGCTTCTGTCAATTGGCTTCAATCGACTTCGTGATGCCTGCTTCGTCCCAGCTTCGATTCGTGCTACGCGGTCTTTGGAGTTCTTCGAACGAGGTGAGTGAACCATCACTCACATCTAATCCATTCTCAAAAACTAGGCTTTTGTGCTCGACTTTGTTTGTGGTTGATGCCTTCGTTGATTTTAACAAATTTGAATAAATTTGATACTTGATGCTCTCGGTCGATTTTTGCCAATGATGTTAATTTCAAAGTATAGGGTTCGGTCCCTTGAATTCTCGTTCGTATGAAACTGGTTGATTTCGTCTGATGATATTTTGAGTTTATCCACTGGTTTCCCTGGCCATTTCTTTTTCGTTTGAGGTTGGACATTGTTGATTGAATTTCTTCAGTGACTTTGGCTAGTTCGTTATTTTTGTTGTTGGTATGAATTGTTTCGACTGAGAGTTGCTTGTCTTCACCTCGGCCATTCGAATATAAATTGATGTAGATGATTTGTCTGGGTAACTCGGTTTTTGTTTTAAATATTGGGATCAATCACTGACTGGTCCCAATTTCTTGAACTTTTCGGTTTCTGTTCAAAACCATTCGATCTCATTAGTCGTCACAGTAGCGAATTTCCTACTTGACCTTGGCTTTGATGGTTGACCCACGGTTATGAGTTGTTCTGAGCAATTGGAGCTAATTTGTTGTGCTCATTTGTTTTGAGATGTTCGTTTTCGGGGATAATTACTGTTCGTTTTGGGTTTGACAGTTTTATGTTCGTTCGTGATCACCACGATTTCGATTCTTGACGGCTTTAGTTACTTGAATTGTTCGAAGGCTTGCTGGTGTAGCGTACTCCAGGTTAGAATTTGTACATACAGGGTGCACTGCATATCAGTTCATTAATGTATGTGGTCTTTGCTTCCATTTACATGTGTGGTCAGGCCTGTCCAATATAAGAAGCAGTGATGTTTTTCCTTGTAGTCTTCATTGCTCTGTCCTCTTCTTGGTAGTCTAATACTCTTGCGTTGGTTGCGGTCTGCATTTTGGTCTGTTCCACTATTGCATTCAAATTATCATATCTGCAGTTGATAATCAGGTCTGCATTTGACCATATATATTGTTTACATTTTCCAATGCCATTTAGTTGACTCTGTTTCGACTTCACTTCATGTATATACTTTGGGCTATGGTTGCATCCCACATTGAACTGGTTCATACCCATTTACCGGTTCAGTGTAACTTGGACTTTGATGTGTAGTTGTTCGTACTTGCCTTGGTTTTGGAGTTTGGCATTTCCTTAGCATACCTGACTTTGGCCTATTGCTTAGAGTTTGTTGACTTTGATACATTAGTCATGTACCACTCGGCTTCACACAGATGCTTCACTTGTTCTTCACTCACCTGTTGGATACATTGCTGTTGTAGATGTTGATGTTGTTACGGCTTGATCTATTGTAGTCATTGGTGTACTTGAGTCAATGGTTTGCTTCATTATGTACTTTAGTCTGATACTTGTGTAAGTGCTTGTATTTGGTTGTCTGCATATACATGTTGGAGCTCTTAATTCTGGTCTGGTGGTAGTTTTGCATTCATGTTAAGTTGACTGGTTTCATTTTGTATGCTGCTTTGACTTTGGCATTTGATATGCTGTTTTACTGGTGCATCCTTGTTTCAGTGATGTGATTCTTTGTTTTGGATTGTTGCTTTTGCCTTGAGTATCTGTATACTCCTGCAGCTTTGTATATGGCTATTCTTTGGTCTGCCTGGTCTGGATTTGTGTTGATTGTATGTAGCTGTCTTGATGCATTCGAATTTGATTTTCGAATTACACCTGAGTTGAATCCGGTCTCAAAGACCCGGGTTTGACCCTGTCAGTTTATTTATGTTGACTTCTACAGTTTTGATTGCTGTTAGTTTTCACCGTCCTGATGATTTCCAGTACTGTGTGGCGAGGCAGTGCACGCGTGCGTGTACTGCAGCCACATAGAAATTTGATTTGATTGATCTTTTGAGATTGCTGATTTGCTGATTAACACTATTTAGTGTTATATTTATCGTTATCCAATTCTCGTATCGAGAGTTGGATATACGAGATTTCTGTGATTATCGTCTATTGACTATCTGATTATTATTGCTGCTATGCACTAATAACTGAGTTTGAATTAGACTGACCCGTGTATTATTTTCTTTTGAATGTAATACTCGGGTCAGACCCGAGTATTTCAGGTTGTAGATTTCTTTCTTTGAGTTGCTGTTCGGGATTGAAGACTTTTCACATCTTCTGAAGTTGTCAGTCATTTTGTAGTAGTCGTGTCATTGTATCGAATGATATGTATTCATGTATATTAGTCGATAATGTACTTGTATATATAACTTCTAGAGTCGACAGTTGTAGTTGTATCATATGTATTGTGTCAACTATGTATTAACTGACATCGAGTATATATATATATATGAGATTTTTGTTAATCTGTGTTCCGCATTTATATTATCTGCGTTATTGTTATATCTAATGTCCTAAACTATTATGAACTATCGTAGTTTGTTTTATACTGATAATTGGATATGTCGATGAGAGTAAATAAATACCACTCCTATCGAGATAACCGATATTAGTGTAAGGCCAATTACGGATGGTCGCTCCTATCCAGCCTTATTCTTCGTAATAATAGACAGTATTTCTTTTAATACTCTTTGTTATTATGAGCATAGAGGTGGGGCGTCACACATGCTTTAGATCGCCCTTAGCCTACAGGGTCGCTTACAATCCACTGGTCCGTGGAAGCACTACAGGGAAGCAATGTTATGCCTGGACCACCTACTAAGTGTCACGGGACCGCATTCACATCGCATACACATTTTGGGCATCTACACTGCGTCCTAGACTCATTTTTGTCCATGTTCACCATCGTATCACAGTATCAAACCATAACACATATATACGTATATTTATATTCTCCCTATACAACAACCAAACCACTAATGTTCCATTCACTTCATATCATTGCCACGTTTCATCCATACACTTATTTTGTATCACCATCACGCTCCATAACCCATCATTTTGTAGCACCATCACTTGTGTCATCCCGTCTCAAACCACCTTCCAAAATATAAAAGAAAGAACAAATCATATTATATATTACGAGACTTCGACCGATTAACTCCCACCTAAATTACGGACAGTATGAAACACTCGAATACTTAATCTTGTGAACGCACACTGTAGTCCTCCATGGGCGCTGACAGTTGTACTGAAAATAACACGCTACCACATCCCCATATTTGAACCCCGCCCAGTGCAGAAGCCGCTATTTTTTTGTTCAGATTGTAATAACTTCTTCACACTAACTCGGAATCAGGCAAAACTTCGACCGATGAACTCCCACCTAGATTACGAACAATATGGTAACTCGGATACTTCATCTTGTGAACACACACTGTAGTTCTTCATGGTGACTAACAGTTGTACTTAGAAAGTAGCAGGCTATATCCCCACTTCAACGCTCACTGTAGTTCTCCATGGCGACTAATAGTTGTACTTAGAAAATAACAGACTACATCCTTATATTTGAACTCCGCCTAGGCATAAGCCGCTATTTTTTTCTTCAGACTGCAATAACTTCTTCATACTAACTCGGAATCAGACAAAACTTCGATTAATGAACTCCTACCTAAATTACGAACAATATGGTACACTCGGATACTTCATCTTGTGAACGCACACTGTAGTTCTCCATGGAGACTGATAGTTAGAAAAAACCATGCTACCACATCCCCATATTTGAAATCCGCCTAGTGCAGAAGCCGCTATTTTTTTTCTAACTACAGTAACCTCTTCATACTAATTCGGAATCCGACGAGACTTCGACCGATTAACTCTCACCTAAATTACGGATAATATGAAACACTCGGATACTTCATCTTGTGAACGCACACTATAGTTCTCCATGGGGACTGATAGTTGTACTTACAAAATAACTGGCTACCACATCCTCATATTTGAACTCCGCCTAGTGCAGAAGCAGCTATTTTTTTGGTTCAGACTACAATAACTTCTTCATACTAACTCGGAATCAGGAAAAACTTCGTCCGATGAACTCCCACCTAAATTACGGACAATATGGTACACTCGGATACTTCATCTTTTGATAGCACACTGTAGTTCTCTATATCCCTATATTTGAATACTATTTCTCTATTAGATCTAAAAGGGTATATTTGGAATTTCAAAACGACACCGAGTAAATCTATTCAATGAATTCGCTTTATCTGTAGTAAAGATTATATTCCAATTGCTTCATCTTAGATATATTTTACACTTTAACTGGCTATATTCCTGTTTCGACATAATTGTCTAATATATTTGATTAAAGCTTGCTTTCATAGTGGAAATATGTGAGAAGGAATGATTAGTATCAAGTAATCAAAATTTAGGCCATGTTTTTCTTTATTTATAAATAGGGCATATTTTTCAAATTAAGCCATATGTTCGAAAAATCTCCATTTCCTAAAAATTTGTAAGGATATTTATACCCTTTGCATAAATATTTAATCGTTTTGAATTCACTGTAAATTAAATCAACACCATTCATTATGCAGTTTCTCCAAGAGAATTTTTTCAAAATATTTTCATGGAAAAGTGACTAGCATGTTGTTACTTTATCATGTATAAATCGACCAAATCTTGTTATACTTTTTATTTTAAAAATACTATGACTTTTCTTTATATTTTCTATATTTATTATAAGGTCTTGCTAAATTTACAAAATTTTTATCGGTGTTTCTTATTTGAATATAAGATTGTGCTCTGCTTTAGTATGACTTCTGATACATTAAATCAAAATTTCATTTATGGCATTGATATTTATCAGCTTTGATATACATGCGCGCGCGCACACACACACATATACATATATTCCCATTCTTATATATGTATATAAATTTTTTATTTAAATATGATACTATGCTTAACTTACTTCTGATGCATGCATAAAACAAATTTGATTTAAATATAAGACCTTGCTCAAGTTTAAAAATTCCATCTTCTACACTAAACCAAAATAGTGTTTGTTATACTTGTATTTATCAGTTGCACGCACACACAGATACATATACATACACATATATATACATACACACACACATTAAATTTTTATGTGTATTAGTTCTGGTTCATAAATATAGAAATTTTAATTGGATTATAAGATTGCACAATTTTAAAAGACATCTTGTACGTTAAACTAAAATTCATGTATGATAATAATATTTATTAGCTTTGATATATACGCACACATGCACACGCACACATCACAATTTTGAGACATGTGATAAATTGTTATGTTTTGGATATAAAACCATGCTCATGCTTCAAACTGTTATAATATACAGTAAACCAAATTTTCGCCTACATATTGATATTTTTTAGTTTATATATCTATGTGCGTGTGTTTTGATACATATATGTAACATTGCTAACTTAAATATTAGATTATGCTTAGTTTTACAATAACTTCTGACACATCAAGCCCAATTTTCATTTATGATACTGATATTTATCAGCTTTGATGTATGTCTTTATAAGTATGTATGTTTTTGTGTATATAAATTCTGATGCACATACAGATATGTGCAAGCGTGTTTGTGTATGTGTATGTGTGTGTGTATAAAGCAAGGATCAATTGCACCTCACTTTTACTACTCCTTAAACCCTCTAGATTTCAACCACATGTTTCGAATTAAATATAAAATGAAGTGACAAGAAAGAGAAAGTATAATTATTTAAATCGGGACGTGTGGTTGAAATCAGAGGGGTTTGAGGTGTAGCCAATCCTTACCTACATACATACATATATATATAATAGTTCTAATTTAAATATAAAACTATATCCAACTATAAAATAAACTATAATACACTAAAATAAAATTTGCTTATTATACTGATCAACTTTCTCGCACACAGAAAGACGTACATACATACACATGTATATACATAAATACACACATAC
Organism: Allium fistulosum; assembly: GCA_030737815.1. Classification (NCBI taxonomy): domain Eukaryota; kingdom Viridiplantae; phylum Streptophyta; class Magnoliopsida; order Asparagales; family Amaryllidaceae; genus Allium; species Allium fistulosum. The sequence continues at coordinate 356,925,656 of CM060906.1, forward strand.
ACACACACACACACATATATATATATATACATATACACACACGTATGTATGTACGTACATATGTATTGATGTGAGTGTATGTGTAATTTCTAGTATATGTATATAGCAATTTTGATATGAAATACAATTTTATGTTCAGCTTTAAAATGACTTCTAATATTTCAAACTAAATTTTTATGTATGACACAACTATTTATCAACCTTAATACTGATGGGGTTTGGAATATGTCGTAAGGGCAATTATGTAATTGTTATATATATCTAACTCGATAATCAGTCTTATTCAAATAAAAAGTGTTTTCCTTTTATTAGATACTTGATATAATGTGTTGTATTAATTAAGTGATTTAATTAAAAGTATATCTAATAGAAAATCCATAATGGTATGTTTTTTGATAGTATCTACAATGTATTGTAATCAATAGTGATTTATCATAGTAAAACAAACATATCGTTTTAAATATTCCTAGTCAAGATGTATCGAGATGGAATATTGATACATCCATTGAGAATAGAGTACGTAATGCTCTCCAAATATTGGATAGTGTATTATTCATGGTTTCTGGGGGCACTAATGGGTAACATACTAATAGTTATTGGATGCGTATGAATTGACATGCTCGATAGTTTTTTGTTCGTTAATATAACTAAGGTCTAACAGAAAATATAAATGCGACAATAATACACAATTCCCTTGACTTGGGAATACTGTCGAGCTTCAATGTGAAAACTCCACTTTGATTATAGTTAAATATGGCATGACATCCATTGAACGACTATAGTTGGGTTAAATGGAAGCATTGGAAGTGAATAACTATTCAATAGAGGATTCGTCTCCTCGATTATATAAGGTTAATATCACAGTCAACCAATGTCAACTCAAAATCAAAGTCTCAGTCTAAAGCAATTCACTTAATAATAACTGTTATTATTGAACCAATAACTTTGTGTTTGGAATATAAAGTTGAAAAAGGACGATATTGGAATTTTTACCATTACCAAATTACGTAAGTCCTAATGTGATATAGTTTTGATGAAGAGAATTGGTGTAAATAATTGTCACTTCCTAGTAGCGCATAAAAAAGTAAAATTAGATTTTACCAATGCTATGTAAGCGATAAACTTAATCATAATGCCACGCCATCTACAAAATGACGTGTGAATATTAATATTCAAAATTATTTAATTTTAATCGCTATCCAAATTTACACCTAAGAGTCACAACCGAAATGTTGAATACTCCTATGACCATCTGATTTAGTTAATTATAATTCTTATAAATTATTTAAGTTAATCAATATTAATGAAATATTAATCATATAATTTTATTTAGTTTGTGTTGATCAGTATTAAATATTGTATAATGGTTATAAACACACGTATTGATATACAATATCGATGTGCATTTGAATTGGATTTAAATACAATTTTTATTGTCCGGCTTGAAGTGGTTTTGAGGCCCAGAAATGACCATATTGTAGCCGGCTATAGAAGAGGCTAGGTGGTTTGGATGTGATTCAAATTGCGGTGAATAGGTAAGAGAGAAAGGTTGATCTAGATCCCCTTTTTGCTCCTTAGATCCTAATCAATATATTCATCTCAAACTCCGCCTTAGATTCTCTTGATTTTTTCCCTTTACTTGACTATGCCTGCCACTATTTCTCCCTCCTCCTCAATTTCAAGCTTCCAATACACAAAGTAAATTAAATTAAATTCTTAAGATTGGTGGTTGCAGCATTCATACTAGTAGCTCCCTCTAAGGTTTGGAAATTAATTCAAAGAGTGAACGGATTCAATATCTTAAGGGATTTCATCTAGGCTTTGGATAAGGTAATAATCCAATTTACATCATTTATATATTATCTATCATGTCATCATGCCTCTTTATTTATATGTATATTATAATGAATTCATATATGCTTGTGCCGCTAAAATTTGATGAATATGGTTGTATATATGTATGCTAAAAAAATTATTTTGTATATATATATATAATTATATATATATATAATTATATATATATTATCCGTCAATGATAAAAAAAATAATTATATTTTAATTCCGCAAATAATTTAAAACATTTAATAAAATATTTAAAATTAGTTGATTTTAAAATAAGTATATAATACATACATACATATATATATATATTATGCAGTATATAGATATATATACACTACATAATATATATATATATTATCAAAATGAATCCTTAATATGGTTTCCAAAAAATTAAAGAAAAAACCGTATATATATGCATATGAAATTTATATGTATATTTCATATAATTTACATTAAAATATAAAATCAAAATTTTATAATATTTATATATATACTATATGTAATATGTAAGTATATATTTAATAAAAAAATTGTATATGTTTGTTTACAGTTTCGAAAAAAATATTTTTTTTATATTTAATAATTTTCATTAGGAAATCAAATTTAAAAAACGCATAATTTTCAAACTACACGATATATATGAATTAAAAAAATTATTACTTTCGGCCAAATGTATGTGTGTGGGGGGGGGGGGTAATCGTGACTATTTATTTACATTAGTATATACATATATGTTTTACTATATATAAAATTATTAAATATTAATATAATGTGCGCATATATAGTTATGTATATATACATACTAAATAAAAAAATATTTTATCCTTGTTCCATAATATATGTGTTATATATATATATATTTAAAATTAATACATTAATTTAAATTTACTAGATATTAGTTATGCAAATCTAGATCTAAGATTTAGGATTTGAATTTTAAATTTGTGTTAGAACTTGTAGTTGCTTATATTAAATATACAATTACTTTATATTATAATATTAATAATATATATATATATATATATATTTACATATGTATGTATGTATGTATAAATATTTTCAAATATTATTTTATGATATATATATAATTATACACAAATATACATACATACACATGCACATATATTAAACAACACAGATGTATATGAAAGGGCTAACATGTCTATTGCGGTGTAAATCCCATCATCTATATACGGGCATGTTTAACCATGTACACTTTTTATGTTACACATGCACGTACACATATATATGTATATTATATGCATATTGTACTGTATTTTAATAATACTATTGATATAATAAAAACTTCATTATAAATAAAATAAAATATTGACTTAATTTAATATAAATTTAGATAAGATCTAAATAAATTTAGAATTCATAGGCCCAATAAGATCCAAATGGAATAAATGTTTGAAATATACCTATTTACCCCATTGCATGTTGGCTCAGTTTCGACAATGATATCAAAGCCAAATGCTTGTATGATATAAATTAGCAATATGAGTGCTATTTTATTAAAGCCTACCCAGTAAGGTGTATAGAAAAGTATTGTCTAAGGTTGGGTTTGGTAATCAAGTACTCTGCCCTACCTGGCTACTGGCCTAGTCCAAAAGGATGAGGTAGCCCAAAGGTTATCCCTAATATAAAAGCCCAAATTGATTTGGTCCCTGGGCTAATTTTCAAAACCCGTTTTGAAATTAAAATAAAATTTTAAATTTAAGAAGCTAAAACTAATATAAAAATAATAATATTTCAAATTTAAAAGGTTAAATTTAAAATAAGTAATGATTTTATAAAAGTTATAAAATAATTTTCAAAATAATTTTAAATGTATAAAATAATTATTTTCTAAATTTATTAATGATTAATTAGATGTAACATCATTTGATACCATATATATTGATATATGTAACATTATTTTAAGATGTTAAGGTTATATATATATAATTTTTGAAATCAATTATAATTAACTAAAATTGTTTTAATTAAATAAATTAATTAAATGTTAATTAATAAATAATAAAATACATATATAATATATATGTGTATAAATATAAATGTTATACTAAAAATATTCAATTTAAAATGTTTCAAATGAATAAAATAAAATTAATTAAAATGTTATTTAATTAATTAAATAAGATTTGATTGATAAAATTAATATAAGATTATACATAAGGTTATTATATAAGTTAATCAATTAGAAAATGTTATACGATAATTAAACTTCTATAATATGAATGTATAAATTAAAGGTGGAATAGTAAGAAACCCAAATGGACTTAAGGCATATACGTATAACACGTATACCGTGATATGTGATGTGTTTGATACTTGAACCACGAGGGTATTTCATAAGAAGTACATTATTCCATAAGTTAATATCACTCAATATGAATCTTTGATATAAGAGCTGTCCTCTATCACTTATAGATTAATAAATTACTTGCATACTCTGTGGTTTATTAAGCAAACTCAAGCTAGGGAAGTTATAGTAGTATTATTATTTAGAATAGATCGAGGTAAGATAATTATATGTAATTCTTGAGAAAACTCAAGGTGCATATACTATACTTAGGCCATTATGAAATGATAGGTACAAGCGAATAATATCTTTTGATTTATCAAAGCAAACTCAAGGTTGAAATGTGATTAGGATAAAGAACCTTGGGTTAGGAGTTGTATATGATAAAATCGATGAGGAGTTATCCATCATTTGTGGTGCTATGGCTTGTTGAGCAAACTCAAGGTTGGAATCTCAAGACAAACGAGGCCTAACACTCACTAGAGAATCAAAAGATTTCCATGTTTTATCTTAGTGTTTTAAGAAACATAAAAGTCTAAAGGGAGCGTTATTAGATAAATGAAATGGTAATACTTAACCCATCTAATATTGTAAGAACATTTGCTATTTAAAGTCATAATAATATATACTGATAAATTTGTGCAATAAATATAACTGATAAAATGTTTATCAATTAAAATATACAAATGAACTAAATTAATATTGAAAATAGAGATATAAAATATACTTACTAATAAATATTTTTAGCATGTTATTGTTTCAATACCCATGTAAGCACCTACTTTTACAACTATTAAATATATTCGTAATTGGTCACTTACATGTTTATTTGCCCACGACAATATACTGTCCTTTTAGATTTCTTAACTCTAAAAGCAATACTTGGATATGGATGTCTAATCTGTATTTGACCAAATATAAATGTTAGATGATGAAAAGTCATGATTCATAATGAAATTGGTTCATTCGAAAGAAGAAAGTAAACAATAATGTAAGATCGTGTATTCAATATGATTGATTACAATCATTATCTTGTTGTGTTAAATATAAACTAGACCAAAAGCTACAAGATAGGTCTAAAAATTCAATCACTAAAACATCGGTTTGGTCAGTTTACGTAAAGTGCAATTTATTTGATATTCTTAAAAGTTAAGCATGAACGTATGCCCTTTTGTAAAGAGTTCGTTATGATAATGTATTAAGGTTTCCTTTGAATGGTTTGACTGTTTAGTAAGGAAATCGAATGTATAAGAGTAGATTTAACTAAGGCACAAGCAGGACGAATATAGTGAATGGTCACTTTGGCTTCATAAAGGAATATCAGAAAAAAGAATTGTAAATAATAATATATACTTAACATTGGAATAAAAATATGATTTCTATTACAAAATGTATTTTCAAATGAAAAAAATATTTTCTATGAGATTTTTTTTTTGAGTTTGAGATATTTGATCTAAAAACTTTCGACGGCAAACTAGTTATGGTAGATGGAATAAATAGCCTATATTATGTGGTTGAATGGAGCATCGATTTCATACACTAGTATAGTAATGGCGAAAATAATGAGAGCATGCTATATAACACTTATTAATCACTTCAAATTACAAAAATTGTTTTCGAGAAACATACCAAACGTTATTTATGAAATAATAATTGTTTTTCAGTGTTGACTGAAAAATAGATGGTTTTATTTCAATATGAATATTATGAATATTCATTATAAAATAAAACTATAACAGTGGTATTTGTGATGCATTGGAAAATACAGAACTATCTAAATTTATTTGTAATTATTTTGGAATTATGGACTAAGCCATAATTTTGAGAAATAATTCTTTGAGTATGTGATTATTAATCATATATCAAATAATTAAGGGAAAACAACCATTCAATGGGAGCGACATAAGAGTTGATGAACTCTTTGGATTGATACATATAGATGTATGTAATCGTAATCAAATAATACCAAAATGTTTCAATGTATTTCATTGAATTCACCGATGAATTATCACAAACATGAACATGTGTATTTGATACACATGTAGCATGTCCGTGATAAGTTCATAGAACATAAAATGGAAGTAAATGAAAGTAAATGAAAGAGTTCCAAACAACCTAACATGAATATAGATTCAATCTTTAAAGTCACTCTTCCTTATTATACATAGTAATGTACCGATAAGGAGTAACAAAACTTTGTTCAAGAAGGTACGATTAATGGTGAGTGAAGCCGAGTTAACTTCTTTCTATAAAGTCATGTACTTAAGAGTAGTACATGAGATTAAAATTAATTTCATATAAAAGAATTATTTGCAAATCGTACAAGATAAGGGTTTATATGTAACCCCAACACATCCAATTGATTTCATATAAAAGAATTGTTTACAAAATCGTATAAGGTAAGGGTTTATATGAAACCCCAACACATCCTAGGCTAAGGAGTTATCAGGATATGCGAATCGAAAGACCATATGTAACAATTGTATGTGAGAGATCTTGCATGAATGCCCTAAAAGGAGTTTGAGAGCAATCGTCATTGAATAAGTAACTTATAATTTGAACATATGTATCATAAACAAAAACAAAAATATGTTATACATATATGACAACTCATAAAGTGTTTATGAATACAAATTTTGTTGCATTGAGAAATAACCGTTGTTTCAAGAAATACCAACTTTGTAGTGAAGGAATTTTTCTTATTGAAATTATTTGTATAAAATGGATTTGGATACATTCCAATAATAAAAATGATTACGTAGGATGAAATAAAACTAACCTAACCTAAATGAACACAATGCATTAGAGTGTCTAATAAGCATTCTTGCAAAATAAAGAGAGACTATGAGTTTCTTATCAATGTCAAGAATAGATAATCCCCGGTTGTCAATTAAACTATTAAGAACATTGACTCTGTCGTATTTTATAATGCACAAATCTGAAAGGATTCCGCGTACGTTATCAATATATGATGTTGATTGTTGTACCCAAAGCAATATGATCCATCGGCTACAAATGTGTCTTTAAGAGAAAGACCATAGTTTGAATATAGTGTGCAACATTACTATGAATAAAATCATAAATTTCAATTGTTGAAATTAGCATAATAGATTCGGCATCAATATGCTCAAATTAATTCGGATTTATTCACTATCATAACCCGCACCTCTTGACAAACCGATCCAAAGCATGGGATGACTTTCGGACTTGCATCAATGCCAAGAGTTATGAGCCATCGGGTTATTTAACATTACGGAGACTACAAATACAGGGATAAAATCTAAGACATTCTACACTTTCAGTTCTCAAAGCGAAAAAATATAAATACAGAAAATAGTCATCTCAGTAAATATCTAAGAAAAACAGTCTTAAAACAAACGTAGTCAAAACTCACAGCTTACAAAAATACAACGAAAAGTTTGAAAAATACTAAATATGGTAACATACCTACATGGAGAAAAATGGAAAAAATGATAAGCAACTACAGTGCCAAGCTCGTCTCTCCACGTACTAATCACTAGGCCTATCACCTGCCGCCATCCTCCTGTGGTAGGGGAAAAGAAAGGAAAAGAGTGAGTCAGACAAAATTCCGGTGAATGAGTTACATCATTATAAATGGTGATCACATGAAATTAACTTTATTAATACTCTATGTGACATAGGGTGTTCTACTTGTGCATGTAAACTACTTACTAACGTAGGTTTCATCAACCTAAGGGGTATATTTCTAAACATACCTACACCAGCATCTTGTGAAGGATTATACTTAGAATCATATAATTGATCGAACCTCGAAACAACAATGGATTGACTAATAGCTACAGAAACTACTCCAACATAGGATCACCTACAATATTAATCTTGGGACTACATTCCCAAATTACGACTACACATATCTTATTTATGCATTGAGGGGGAGCCCGCAATGCCGGCTCGAGCCAAAGACGTCTCAAGGTTGTTGCATCCATGTCCACCTCTCAATGGTAACGTAACGCCTCTTATCGCACCATGCCGGAATCCATCAACAATATAGTCTCACATCCGTGCTGCCGTGCATACCAAGGAACACCCATTAGTGTCAGGCCACACACTTCTCCAGGCATCATCATAAGTGTGCCCTTACACTATAGAACCTTATGTGAATGCAATTTGCGATAGAATCGCCCCAGTCGTATATCGACCTTACCGAATAATTAGTGTCTAGGTCTCATTACCAGCGTACACATCTATCCAATCCTGCAATGTCCAAGAATCATAAACCTAGGGAACTAATTTCCCTACTTATACTAACATTCATATATACATATTAACTTATAAACTTGGGCCATAGGCCGAGGTTCAAACTATGCCAAGAATTCATTAACCGGTTGACTGTAGGTTACTGGAGCTGTCGACTGCTTATTGGCGACCGGCTCCAGTGAGCTTATCGACTGGTTATAATTATTATTAATTAATTTTTTTTTCATTTAATTATGTTAGTTATTTGATAATCATAAACTATTAATTACAATGAACAATATTTTATCAATCTACAGTCTCCGATGTTTTCAATTTGAATGTCCAAAAATTTCTTAAGCATGTTTGTTATCCAAATGAATTAGATCGGTATAGAATTAACAGGGTATTGATATATCAATCTATATTCAATTCAACAAAAAAGGTATCTAACCTAAACCAATTTTTATCTAACAGATTTACTTTATCCAGATTTAGATTAGACTGGAATCATAATCAATTAGGTTAAATTCTTATTCAATTTCCAATCTATTTCAATTAATAGATGAACAGTATTTCTAATTTAACCTAAATCAGTTCCAAATATGACAAACCACACCTCCCGACACACCAATCCAAAGCATGGGGACTTTTTGACTCACGTCGGTGCCAAGAAGTATGAGCTATTGGGTTTTAGACATTACATGGACTAAGAATATATGGATAAAATCTAAGGCATTCTACACTTTCGGATCTCACAGTGGATGGAATAAAAATATAGGTACTGAAAAATAGATATTTCATAAAAATAATCCTTAAAATACTCAATTCATAAACATTGTTTCCAAGGTACAATATAAGTTTGATGTACATTAATAAAATAAATAACTACAAGGGGAATAGTGAAAAATAGTGTAACTCCAATGCTTGGCTCCTTTCCCAATGTATCAAGTCAAATCAATTACTATTCTATCATCCTATGGAGGGGAAAAATGAATGGTGTGGGTTAGACAAAAGTTTGGTGAATGAATACATCGTTAATATATGGTGATCGCATGCAATTTACTTTAGTAATACTCTATGTGACCTAGGATGTTCTACAGGTGTTCGTGAGTTACTTTTTTCTTTACCTAAAGAGTTTAGCTCAATACATACCTACACTAACTACTTGTGCATGCTCATAAAAAGGGTCGAACAAGTAAACGAACCTTAAGACAACAATTCCCATAGCTACTGGAATTATTCCACATAGGATTACCCAATCAATTCCCATATTATGACTACACGTAACTATTCCAACATAGGTTTCTATATAATTACTACCATAGGACTAAGTTTCCCACAACTATGACTACACCAATTACACATTGAGGGGGAACCCACAAAGCCGACTCGCTGAAGTGACTAGTTGTCTGCATCTATATACACCTCTCAATGGTAACGTAACACTTCTTATTACATGCTTCAGGATCTAACAACAACACAGCATCGCGTCGCGTCATCCGTGAATACTAAGGAACTCCTGCTGTGCCAGGCCACATATTCATTAGGCATCATCATCAGTGTTGTGAGTCCACCACAGAACCTCCTGTGAGTGCAGTTCGCGATAGATACGCCCCTCGGTCGAATATCGACCCCCACTAGATAAATAGCATTTACCCAGCCCCGCAATGTCCTAGTGTCGCCTCATAGGTAACTAGCTTCCCTACTCCTAACATATATATATATATATATTATAGATATATAAACTACTAACTATAACCTGGGCCTTAGGCTGATGTTCATACTACGCTTTTGGAATGCTAACTGGTCGACCGCCTTCTCCTGGAGCGGTCGACCGCTTGCCGTCGACCGCTCCAGTAAGGGGCAGTCGATATATTGTCGCTGATTAGGGTTTTTAATTTTTGGTTTTAGTTTGTTTTGTTTGTTAATTAGTGCCGTTAGCCACGTTTGTTCCTAAATTATTGCCGTAAACCTGAATCATAGATTATCATACGGTAACTCTAGTTATAATTAACCAAACTTGTCTATATAAAATTTATAATTATACAAAACTCACTATTCAAATTCAATTTATAGATCTACACAATTTACAGTAAAATAGTTTAACCTAAGGTTACTACTAATACCACTGTTTATGTCAATTCTTATCAATTTGCAAATTTATATTTACAAATCTCGATTAGAAAAAGGGAAATCATATTCATATACTATCAATTAAATTTCCAATTTGATTACACAATGTTTACAATTTGATTTCTAACAACCTAGATTAAATAGGGTAAACTTAAATTAACTATATGCAATCATTTTATTAAAAATGAACCTGCTCACCTTAGGTCCAAGCTCTTCCCTTTGAATCTTGTTAGGAAATCTTCCCCCCTTCTTTAGCCCTTCTCTTGATTCATCCTTCTTAACCTCTCTGCTTTTATTTTTATTTTATTTTGAAGAATTTAGATTTAGAGAGGAAATAACTTGATAGAGTTTCAGAGGAGAAAACTAATTTTATAAATTAGGGTTTTAGATTGGATGTGTATTTTTAGGGATTCAAAGTCATATGGACCATCGATCAAGTCTTGGAAAAATATTTGCTTAAATCTTGGTCACTCGAAACAAACTTTGATGTTAATACGATCAAATATAGGTCGTTGGCCCCTTCAAATTTTTGTCTTGAAACACTAACCAGTCGATTGCTATACTTGGGGGTGGTGGACCACTAGTAGTCGCCTGGTCTCCATATGGATGTCGACCGATGGAGCGAATTAATTTTATTATATTTTGCTTATTTAATTATTATTTCCGATTTCTAACTTTAAAATTAAACGTTTTTAACTTTTTCACATTAGCTTCGATTTCAAAGTGTTATATATGGAAATTATCTAGAAAATCGCTACGAACGCAATGGTATAAGTTTTGTAGCCAAATTTGGACATTTGTGAAAATTCCATTTTTCCCCTTGTTATATTTAAATTTAATCCTGTTATTAAATTTTCGGTTAAATTTTTGGGGTGTTAAATTCTCCCCTCTTAAAAGGATTTCGTCCTCAAAATCTCTAAAGATGAAAAAATGAAACTCTAGCGTACAAAAATCAATAATAACAACCATCTACTTACCCATCATCAACTAACAACCATTATCCTTAGTAAAATTTCTAATGCAATATGTACATGCAGGCGTGGAATGCATGTGAACCTATACCAATGAAAAGATTAAGTTGTCTCTTGATCTAGTCGACCTCCTGAAATGCAAGTGCTTATGCCATATATCCGAATGTATGCAACATCCTAGGTAAATATACTAGCAATTCTACATGTATGTGCAACCATTCAATTCATATGCAACAACCGTATGCATATATCAAAATAAGATAGCAACCGCTGGTGTGAGTGTGTACTAACCAGAATGTGTGTGTTAATGTGCGTATGGAAATAAAAGAACACATCCATAAGCATCCATCAGCAACCATCATCCAAATAATGTCCTAGTGACACGTTCACATCCATTCCTAGCATCCAATGGTCTCTACCTATAGGTATATTAATCTTGAACCTAAACACAAGTAATTTATACTTATGTAACTAAAATGGAAACGTACTAGAGAAGAGTTATAGATGGGTAACTCGAATCTTCTCCTTAGGCTCCCATGTACTCTTGACTAGGCCGTCTCCTTATTTGACTCTAACCACTTTAATTATTTTATTGCAGAGTCGCCTTATCCCATGCCTAATAATGCGAGTAGGTGCATAGAAAACAAGTGACTCATTTACCCACTTTCGACTTCTCCTAACTGACACAGCTTGACCACAGTAGATGCATCGTATAAACACTTCCACAAGTGTGACAGATGAAAAACATTGGGAACTCCCACCAACCCTCTAGGACACTCTGCTCCATAAGCTAACTTCGTTACTCTATCCAAAATTAAAAAAGGCCCTACAACTCTTGGTGCTAACTTTTTCGAACTACTAATCCAATAATGTATCTAAGAGCCAAGATGCTCACACAGACCATGTCATCACTACAGACTTCAACTTCGTGTGTCTCTTGTTTGTATATGCTTTCTTCCTATCTTGTGCAGTCCATATCCTTCTATGGATCAAATCCAATTCTGAGCACTTCTAACTGGATTGTTCTTTCGACTACACTTATCACCCTTACTACTGGCTTATAACTTCAACCCAAATGTACATGCATAAGCAACCCTCTGCAATCCTTGCTACTAACCCAAATAACATGATGTCGACATGCACCATACTAGGTAACATTGAGCATAAATATGCTCTAACGAAACTGTAGCCTTATGCAATCCTCAATGCACATACACACTATCTTAAATCACCGGTAGTATGCCTGATTACTTCTTATTTTAGATATTAAGGTAAGACATCCCAAAAGTGGACGGTGTCTCCTCCCCTAATATTTTCTACCTTGCTCTTTTGCAATTTATCCATTTCACCAAAGGATATCCAAATCTAGTGATTTCTTAAATTGTTGAAAATAGCATAACTTATTTTCCACTTTGCTTCGACTTAAGCCATCTTATTTTTCTTATGATTGGTTTCTTCAATCCATCAATAATCGTGGTGCCTAGGTATCACGTTTATATTCTACACGGATTCATCCTAAGTTCTATAAGTAAAGACTCAAATTTCTAGTATGGTAAACTTGATCTATTTCCTATTCAAACCTAAAAATTAAAATACTAAATCTAAGTGAAATCCTAAATTTAAATGAGATTGTAATCCTAAAATTATTTTAGCATTAATGGTAATCAACTAGGTGATACATCGTTCACACGCACTATTGTGTAACATAAACTATATGTTCAAGTCAGTCTTTCATGAATTTCTAAAAATAAATAACTTCCTTCCGATGCGAGGGATGATAAGAAAGAATCCTATTATCCTTTCTTCCAAAACTTTCCAAGTCTCATTTCCTATGGAAATTGCCTTCGCATTCTCAATGCGTGCAAATAGCAATATATATTTTTCTAATGGGAACCCAATTTCTTGAATTAACCATTTCTTGCGCAATCTTGACTCTAACTCCATCTAGAATCTATTTTATGGTATGAACTTCCAAAATTTATCATTCCCTAATGTCATCCCATCAATAGGACCTTTTCCCTAAATGTAATTTCTCACCCTTTTATTCCAACTATTTTATCGTTGAGACAACTCGATATGGAATGGTGTCTTGCCATTTTAATTCGATAGATATAAGACCAATTCTTAACTAACACCATACTCAAAAACCCAGCTAGGAACATCTAAGATGGACGATGTCCTAGTATAGTAACGTCTTATGGAACTCATGTCACCTCATCCCCAACAACATAATTGTAGTTGCGACGACAACTCAAGTACCAGTCACTTTATAAAAATCGTCGTATAACATATATTATAAGATGGCAACCTACTTGATTGGTTACCTATACTTTACCAAGTCAAAAAAAACATGCTTGGTACCTATAACTTCCTAAGCCAAAGTAACATATGCGGCATAACATTACCTAAAAGGTCGGGTCAACGCCACCCACCCACAAGTAATCCTAATTGTCTTCCTCTTCCAGTGATGATTAACAACTAATACTTGAGGACTCACAATATATAAAGAACTTAAAACACCTCCAGGACTTGAGAGCAAAAAAATAGATGTTACCTCAAGATTATGGGTTAAATAATTCTTCTCGTGTACTTTCAACTATTGATTAGTATAACCAACAACTCTCCCATGTATCAAAATAGCATCTATCTTATATCGCAAGCATTTGTATACATAGCAACCGCCTTTGAACTATCTAGGAGTACTAAAATAGATATGCTAGTCAACAACTTCTTTAGTTAACTAAAAGCTGATCATATTCCAAGTTCGATGTAAAACTAAATTCTTCTTATGACTACCAAACATGGAAAATCTCTTATGTCCCCAGTATTCTTTGATACCATAAAACATCTTGACTTACTCCTTTATTTTGGAATATGTTTTTATCTAAATCATACTTTCCAAACTTTCTTGCGCCAAGAATTTACAACTTAAACCTTACTTAGGTAGAAAAATACAAAGTAGTGTTTACCCTCCTCTATTACATGAAGTTTGATCCAGTACTATATCCTTCCAAATGCTTGCAATTCAAACGTTGATCGGAAAGGTCACTAAATCTCAATACTACTTCCTACCTCTGCTTCTATATATTTCAATGCTTCTGGACTCCATAATCAATTTAGTCCTCATAGGCTGTGTAATTCCATTTATCTAACTCCAATTTAATTCTTCCCTTTTAAGTTTAAGTGATAGCCTTGGCTTTAATTTACCTTCCAAATCAAAAAATTTGATTTTAACATCATTTTCACAAAACTATTAAGTTTTTAAAACTATAAAACCCTCCATTCATTTCTATTAAACATTTCCTTTTTACAAAGATCATCACGTTTTCTTTAATTTAAATTACCAAAAACGGTTTAGTTTAACTTAGCATAATGTACATATAAACACATTTTTCTAAAAAAAATCTTTATAAATAAGAAATTTTCAACAAAGTGTATTTTAAAAGAAAATGCAATGTTTCAACTTACTATTTTTTTTGTTTTAAAATATGACAGAAACATTTATAAAAGACATTTTCAAGTATTAACCATTTCTTATTTTATAAAAGAGGTTCAAAAGCTGGGTCTTACAAACTTCTTGATTTTTTACAAAAGTTTCATTTTTAATATCAAAGTACACCTAGAGAGTAAGTGCAACAATCGCGTAAAAAATCAAAAGCTTTAAAGCAGTTATTGAAATTTGCTTTTTGCCAAATTCCTTTTCTTTAGCTTTTTAAACAAATTCGATAAATTTTATCTGATCATTTTATAGAAAATCATAAACTAAGTTACTGTTTTTTTAAATATCAGACATCTACCATTTCTAATTTTTAGAAAACATTTCCACTGGTTTATCACTTAAATCAGAGTAGATAAAATCAGCCTAATTTACATAACTCGGTTCTACCTAACAATGCTTTAAGTGCATAGAATTTCCATATTTTTTCCAAAAATGGTTTACTTAAGTTTATCCTTTCCAATATAGAAACACTCTAGCAACGTATAAAAAAGTTTCTTTGCAACCATTACTAACATAAAAATAAGGTTTCCACTTTAACTAGGGAGGTCTGCTGTAAGTTTGTGAAATCTTTCTTTCATGTTCCTTTTTTACCTTATCCCATCCCACTTTTTTAATCTTCTTCACTCACCTTTATATTCATAATTTGGCTATTATTGCTAGTTGGTATAGGAATCTTCTACTAGCGTCTTTATGGGGTAAATCATAATAAATGTGAAGGGTATATTTTTCATCTTAGCTGCTATAATTCGTTTACTCTAACCCATAATTGTTTGCTTGTATAAGAGATAAGCCATCAAATTTCTTATGAGTCAAAATGTATAGTAATATACATATTAGAAAATTACAAATACGCTCACACGGTTGGATTAGGCTCATCTTGTCTCCTCACTTGCGGATACTAGTGGAACCATGCAGGGATGTTCACGTTGGGAACCTTAGCTGCCTCCTTTGAGCCATCCTTATTAAAATTAATTATCCTATCTATCCGTGGTTAGGAATTATTTTCAACTTTTCCATAGATAGTACTAGCAAGAATAAGTGACAACGTTCTTTCTTATTATACTTCTATATATGTAAAATCTTTGGAAAGCTTTTTATCTAAATACATATATGCTTTCTGGAAATCATTTTCGAAAATCTTTTTGAAAATATTTTGGAAAACCCTTTCCGTTTTCAAAATATTCAAGCACGTTCTCTCAATACGTGCCTAGCTCCTAATGAATCTTAAACCTAGGCTCTGATACCAAATGTGAGAACCTGCACTTCCCAACACAGCGATCCAAAGCCTAGGCGACTTTTGGACTCGTGCTGATGCTATGAAGTACGAGTTATCTGGTTTCAAACATTACAAGGACTAAGAATATATGGATAAAATCTAAGGCATTCTACACTTTTAAATCTAACGGCCGAAGGAATAAAAATATAAGTATTGAAAAATAGACATTTTAGGAAAAAGAATCTTCAAAATACTCGATTCATATGCACTGTTTCCAAGGTATAATATAAGTTTGATGTACATTTAATAAAATAAATAACTACAAAAGGAACAATGAAAAATAACGCTTAGCTCCTTTCTCTACGTATAATGTTAAATCAACTGTCATCTTGTCATACTGTGGTGGACAAAAAATGAAAGAAGTGATTCAGACAAAATTCTGGTGAATGAGTACATCATTAATATATGGTGATCACATGCAGTTGACTTAAATAATACTCTATCTAACATAGGATGTCCTACAAGTGTTTGTGAGTTACTTTTTTCTTTACCTAAGGGGTTTAGCTCAATACACACATACATTGTAACAACCCGCATATTTGTCGATTTTATATTTAAATATTTTATTTAAATATTTCATCGTTAATCGGATTAAAGTCCGAAAAGCTACTTTTTGCATACGGTCAAATTAGGACTCGAGACCACCCCCATTGAGTTCAAAATGACGTTTGCGACCTTTTTGAGTATAAACTTCGATATGTTTGGAGTAAGTTGATTTTTGCTACATTTTCACTTAAGGCTTTGGGTTTGGATTTGGGTTCAGCCCACTAACCCAACTCACCTTATATCATTTCTGAACCACTTCTCCTCTTCATTATTTCACTTTCATTTCCTAACACCCTAGCTTCATCAAAAATGGAGGAGGAGAGTGGAAACTAAAATCCTAAGCCCTAATCTTCTTTGCAAAGTTGAATTCTTGCTCCAAAATTAAAGAGAAGCCATTGGTAAGCCTCCTCTTCATCTTCTCCAACTCATTCTCTTATCAATTTCAGTTTATTTCCTAAACCTAAATTTGGGAGATGCTTGTTTTGATCTTAGTTGGAGCTTCTTGAGTTAGGATTGAAGAGTGGTTGCCTCTCCTTTGATTTCAAGCTTCTCCTTCCTTGTTCTTGTGTCAAAGGTGAGATTTTTATCTCACATCTATGACTATAATTATATTTGGTTGTTAGGTATGAATTCCTAACACCTCTTCATGTGCATTTGCTCTTGTTTTGGATTGGTTTTGTGATTATTCCAATTTTTGGGTTTCTAAGTCAATTTTATGTGAAAATCCTTTTATGGATGTTTGATCATGCTTTTGGTGATGCACCGAGGAGCATATAGGGCCGGGTTGTTGATTGGCATAATCCCTTAGAGCCAATGTTCGTCCGGTTGCATTTTGGAAGAGTTTGCCCTTCATTTGTATAGGCTGAAAAACAGCCCAGGCATGATTTAGTCGACTGAACCTGGAACCCGAAATTTCCAGGCATGATTCAGTCGACTGAACCTGGAAACAGAAAGGTTCCTAAACCTGGAAAATTTCCAGGTACAGGGTCAGTCGACTGAAAACTCTGTTCAGTCGACTGAAAACCCCGTACACCTCTGCGTAGGTGATCTTATCCGAAAAACAATCAACAGAATTTCTACTATGATGGTTTTGGGATTGATTTCTTTGGATTTTTCTCACGTCTTCGAACGTGAAATTATGTGATTCGATTTGTTTCAACAATCGTTTTGTGACTTGTCACTTTAAAAATATAAAGGTTTCAATACTAGTAGTAAATATCAAAACACTTTCGTCAAAACGATTTCAACTCTATTTTCAACATCAAACTCGTTTATAAAACCATTTTCCAATCTATTAGTACATACAAACCTTTACCTCATTCGTATGAGAAAATATAATTAACCGGCCTAGCAAACCAAGTGGTATGAAACGCTTGCGTTTACTTCGTCGGTTAATTTTTGGACTTGTTCGATCGAATCTCTTGTGACAATTTTCTAGTGGAGATCTACAATCTGTTCGTAAATATTTGAGTTAAGCAAGTGGTTATGGGACATGAAGCGAAATTCTTATATTTACTAGCTTAGTGTAATCGACACTTCTTTATGATCGATGACGATCATTTTATGGTTTAGACTAGCAATGTGCGATGTCTCTTTGTCCACGTGGAGGACTGTTCCTCATTTTATTGAGCTTCGTCTCACTTCTCACATGGGTCCTATCTATTTAGGTGCGTCGATGTTTATTTCTCGCATGGGTCGTACCTATTTAGGTGCGTCGATGTTTATTTACTTCGTGGAGCAATCGGCTCAATAAGTCGAGGCATGGGGCGTATCTATTTAGGTGCGTCGATGTTCGTCTATGCATGGGTCGTATCTTTCTAGGTGCGTCGATGTTCGACTTTGCATGGGTTGTATCTTTCTAGGTGCATCGATGTTAGACATTACATGGGGCGTATCTTTCTAGTTGCGTCGATGTTTATTTATGCATGGGGCGTATCTTTCTAGGTGCGTCGATGCTAGAGCATGGGTCGTATCTTTCTAGGTGCGTCGATTCTAGAGCATGGGTCGTATCTTTCTAGGTGCGTTGATGTTCGACTTTGCATGGGGTATGTCTTTCTAGGTGTATCGATGCTAGACTTTACATGGGGCGAACCTTTCTAGGTGCGTCAATGTTCAGTTTATGGGATTGGCCATCTTCTTTCTTGTGTTTTCTGGATTTCTTGTTGATGATTTCTAGAATTTGTGTGTCATTAACTTATGTGATTTCTGGATATTGATTTCTGGAATTTATGTTTCACCGGCATTTACGATGGGCATTGATATGTATGTCATTATTTGTGGCTTGGTGAATTAAATTAAGAATATGACGTTCTTTTCTCTGTTTTGAGATTCTTGAGATATTGTATGACTTTTGTGGGATTTCTAATGTATACTTATCATAGTATGACACCTTTTTGTTATCATACGTTTTATTATCGTATCTCATATCCTATCTCAATTTATCTGATATTTATAGCTAGACTGATCCGTTTATTATTTTCTTCTTAAATAATACTCGGGTTAGACTGAGTTTTTACAGGTGCTTCCTCATGGCTTCGTATCTGGAGCCATCTTCTGACTTTTGGCTAACTACTCTAGTTTAGTAGTTTTTGTTGTATACATTTGAGATTTAGACTCCTTGATGTATACATATTCTATTGTCATGCACTTGTATCTATTCTTTTGTACTATTGTGGATCTTATTTGACGACTACTCTGATGTACACTTTCATGTGTTATATTCATATCTATTCCGCCTTTGTGATATGAATTGTCTGTGACTGATTTGTGTTATGTTTATTTCTATATTTGTTTCCGAAGATATTATAGCCACCGTGTAGTAGCTTTGAGTTTGTATCGGTATGCCGGATTTCCTCCTCAAATGAAATACATGCTATACTATCTGACATATCGGTGCTCGCACAAAGAAATTATACGGATGGTCGCTCCTCAACAGCCTTATTCTCCGTGCTAGTTGACGGCATTACCCCGTAGTGTCCTTGGCTAGCGTGGGTATAGAGGTGGGGCATCACATACACTAACTACTTGCGCATGCTCATAATGTAGGTCGACTAACTAATCGAACTCAAGACAACTAATGATCGGCTAACAGCTACTGGAACTATTCCATATTGGATTACCCTTCCATGTCCTACATTACGAACACATAACTACTCCAGCATAGGTTTCCCTACAATTTCTACCATGGGACTAAGTTTTCCATAACTACGACTACACGTAAGCCAGTTACACATTGAGGAAGAGCCTGCAATGCTGACTAGGCGAAGTGTCTCATCGCCTGCATCTGTGTCCACTTCTCAATGGTAATGTAATGCCTCTTATTGCATGTGCCAGGATCAAACAACAACATAGCATCATGTCACGTCGTCCGTGGATACCAAAGAACTCCGTTTGTGTCGAGCCACACACTTCATCATGCATCATAATCAGTGTTGTGCTTCCACCGTAGAACCTCATGTGAGTGCAATTTATGATAGAATCGCCCCTTAGTTGAATATCGACCCCCATTAGGTAAATAGCATTTACCCAGCCACGCAACATCCTAGTGTCACCTCATAGGGAACTAGCTTCCCAACTCCTAACATACATATATGTAGTACATATATACACTACTAACTATTTTATTTATAACATGGGCCTTAGGCCAAGGTTCGTACTACGTTTATGGAATGCTAACCAGTCGACCACCTGCTCTTGGAGCGCTCGACAGCCTACTTCTGGAGCGGTCGACTGTTTATTGTCGACCACTCCAGTAAGAGGCAATTGATGGATCGTCACGGATTAGGGTTTTTATTTTTCGGTTTTAATTTGTTTTGTTTTTTAATTAGAGTCGTTAGCCACGTTGGTTCCCAAATTTATTGCTATAAATCGGAATCATAGATTATCATACAGTAACCCAAGTTATAATTAACCAAACTTTTCAATATAAATTTATAATTATCCAAAATTCACTATTTAAAATTTACAAATCAACTTAAATTTATAGTAAAATAGTTTATCCTAGGGTTACTATTAACATCATAGTTTATGTCAATTCTTATCAATTTGCAAATTTATGTTTAACGATCTATGTTAGAAAAAGGGGAATCATATTCATATACCGTCAATTAAATTTCCAATTTAATTAAACAATGTCTAAAATTTGAATCCTGTTTGGAAATATTTCCCCTGTATGTTAGCCCTTTGCTCGATTCGTTCTTCTTAATCCCTCTACTTTTATTTTTATTTTATATTAAAGAATAAAGGTTTAGAGAGGAAACAATTTGACAAAGTTTCAAAGGAGTAGACTAATTTTATGAATTAGGATTTTACATTGGCTGTGTATGTAACATCCCCCATCTGGAGGCCCGAAGCAAAGCGCTACAGATGCTGCAGTCATCTATAGTATTAACTTCCAGTGACCAAACACGGTAATATTAATGATACCCATAATATCAAAAGCACATGAATATGAACCAAAATCACAGATTTCATAAAAAAAATTCTGATTACATTTCACAAAACATGTTTCATATTCCATTACATAATCCCACAATCGTTTCTCAGGTAAATATCAAATATTGTAACAACCCAAAATTTGAGCTATAATAATTAATTAATGAATTAATTAAATAATAAAATAAGTTTGTGAAATTGTCGGAATCAAGCTACGAGAGTTTCACCATTGGGTCCGTGGCTATTTTCTTGATCAATTTCCATATATAAATTGTTATAATCTGAGTCAGTATGGAGAAGTTACAAGAGAAATACGAAATCAAAAGAAAACGAAAAAAATATACATAACAAGGTCCTAGGTCGACCTGTAAGTCGACCCCCAGTATACATAGGTCGACCCGCCTATAGGTTGGGTCGACCCGCCTTTGTTAATGGATGGAGAATCGTCCAAGTACGAGCGAACACGTTATAACTTGATTTTTGAGCAATTATGTGCGTTTGTGGCTGCATCCGACGGTTCCTAGTGGGCCTATGACGTGGTTGCACCAGATTTAATCTTCAAATCCAACGGTTTGAGATCCCTAAGCCACACTATAAATAGAACCCTAGCCCTAGCTATTTTTCTCATTCAGATTTTCTCTCAATTGGGTTCATTGCCTGAGGCTGAACCCTAAATAGAAATTTTTTCTAAGGAGGAGATCTTTTTAATAAAAATATTCTACACCCTAGAAGTGGATCTAGGAAGGCCAAGATTAGAGCTAAGGACCACAGATGAGTGTTTTGTAATTATTTTAGATTTTTAAGCAATTTAAAATAATAAGGTTCTCAGTAGTTGTAGTTTTTCTACAATTTTGAGACAGTTTTTATATAAATTTATTTACAATCAGTTTTTATGTAAATTTCAGAATTTCTTTCCATTCTATTTTTATTCAGCTATTTTATTCAGGTATTGATAGTTATTTACAGTTATTTACATCTGTTTTAAGTTGGAATTTAGCCTGTAAATGTTAGTTTCTTTTTATAGAGATTTAATCCCTTTTTACGCGAATAAATTAAAAGAGAAGAATTTGCTAATATGGATTAAAATAGAAAAACAATAAATTTACAGAAATCAGATGTAAAATAAGAAAAAATAAAATAAAATAGAGATGGACTGAAATAGGCAAATTTAAGATATTTGCAAGCATAATTATAACAAGTGGTTATAACTAAAAAGAGAAAATAGAAGGATAAAAATTGCAAGAACAATTATAACACATAGGTTGTAATCAAAAAGAAATAAATAATAGAAGGGAATTATTTTAAAACTTAGATCTTGGGTTAAGTTAATAAGCAAATATAGCAGAAATAACAGAAGGGGCTTATTTTAAAACTAAGATCTTGGATTAAGTTAATAAGCAAATATAATAGAGATAACAAAAGAGGCTTGTTTTAAAACTTAGATCTTGAATTAAGTTAATAAGCAAACATAGAAGTAGGGCCCGTACCGGCAGCATTCCCTTTAAGATCTAGGACTGATGGTCTCACAATAGTAGGTGAGGCTAGGACACGCTTATGCTGATTAGGGTAAATAAGTGGCCAATAGATAGAGGTTCAAATTTAGGGATTTGGGCAAGGGGCGCAAAACTAGAAGATTGTTTATTAGGACCAGTACCGGCAGCATTCCCTTTCAGGTCTAGGACTGATGGTCTCACAACAGTTAGTTGAGGCTGGGCAACATTCCCTTTCAGGTCTAGGATTGATGGTCTCACAACAGTTAGTTGAGGCTGGGCAGCATTCCCTTCCAGGTCTAGGACTGATGGTCTCATAATAGTTAGGTGAGGTTGGGCACACTTATGCTGATTACGGTAAATAAAGGGTCAAATAGGGGGCGACAGTTAGTGTGCACCGACGATGACTGAGCATGCGGCATCGATTAGGGTAAATAATTCGCTACTGCGTTTGAAACGCTAAAGAGGTGTCCTTTTGCTGTAGGACCAACAGGATTGGATCAGCTCACAGTGGCACAACAGAGATAGAATGGGCCAATCAAAGGGTAGAATTAGGATTTCAGCCTAATCAAGATAGCAGTTGAGATAGGATTAGGGTTTCAGCATAATCATAGTAGTTTAAGACAAGTGTAAACAATCACAATCAAACAATCGGTCAAACCGAATCAGAAACAGTATTTTATGTCAGTTTTATCTTTTCTGTATTTCCTTTCAAGCTATAACTATTGCTTAGTCTATTATCTTTATCTTGCTTAGAAATGCTTGTAATTACTTTCACTCACCATACTTATTGTCTGACCCACTCCTCTATTTCCTCCCCCCAATAGGCCAGCAGAGTTGAGTTGATTCAGGGTTCTTGGAGATCCATTCTCGAAGTTTTCTCGTTTCAGATGTATTCTTCTACTTTTCATCCTTTTCATTTGGCTTATGATGGATTGGTACTTGTGAGAGGGATTATGATCATTATTGTTACTTTTGCACTCTGATTATGTAAGACTAAGATGTATTTTCCATGAGACATTAATTTGAGTTATTTTGAGACATGTCATGTTTTTATGATTTATTTCGAAATGAAGTTTAATTTTGAATGACAAGTATTATTTAAATGTTTCCGCTATTTTTACTTATTTGTCTTGTGAATCTTAATCTCTTTGATGCTTTAGCTATACTTATAACGCACCACATCCTTTGGTATGCCCTTTTTGGGTATACTAAGGGGTGTGGGGTGTTTCACTTGGTATCGAGCCTAAGGTTACAGGATTCCTAAAAGCTTGTTTTAAAAGTAAATTATTTTTAAAAGGTAACATATCTTCAAACTAAAATTATTTTTCAGAAAGAAACTCTTATTATAGAAATAGTTTTCAAGTATAAGAGAATTTTTATAAAAATCTCCTTAAGGTCCAGTTCAACCTTCTTTCGAGCCTAAATTTTCTTTTCTTTGCATAGTATGGCGAACGTCCCAAATCTTCCAGAGGGTGTCCAAGTCGCTGCGTGGTTCCGTAGATACCTCCAAGCTATACCACTAAAGGTGTAAGGGCAAACGCCCAGTACAGCACCAACGGGTGGAGATCCATTAATCTACCTATAGCAACCAATTTTTCTAAGCTATGTAAGGACTTCGCTAATCTAGGAGGCAGAATGTTTTCTGGCATGGAGGATTTCATAGAGGCATGAACTAGGTTAAGAAATACAGCGGATATTCGGGCTGTTAGGATTGGAGGACCGATAGAGAGTTCAGCTTGCATCTTGGCAACTTAAGAGAGAAGCTTCTTACTGGTGAGAGATTGTAGAAATGGAGGGTAGAGACATTGGTTGGTTTGTATTTTGGGAAAGGTTTGAGCTTGTCGCAAGCCAAGGAAAGCATGCAGTTGGAGAAGTTCATTAGTTTGAAGCAGGGGAGTCTTTCGGTGAAAGAGTATATAAATCAGTTTAATGAGTTATCGCGGTCGGGATGGAGCTTGTTAATACACCGCATAAGAAGGCCACCGAGTTTGCTAAGGGTTTGAACCAGCCCCTCCAAGGGTTGGCATTGACACATGTACCTATGGGAGTGATGTATGAGTCACTTGTGGAAATGGCCCTTATATCAGATGTTGCTAAGGAAGAAGAGGTTAAGGAGGTTCCTAAATCAGAAAACTCTATAACTCTAAGAAGAAGTGGTAGGAGAATAAGAAGGATAAGGACAAGATGAAAGGAGGAGGACCTCAGAAGGGACAGATTAAGAAGGGAGAGAAATGTCATAATTATGGATTGGTAGGGCATTTTACAAAGGACTGTAAGAAGGACACAATGAAGGGGAGGTGTTACAACTATGGGCAGCCTGGACACCATAGTAGAGCTTATCCTTAGAAGACAGGGCAGAGAGCTAGGGCACCTACGGCGCAAGTACAGGCTTTGGATGCAGCACCTTCTAGTAGTGGACCGAACCGAGGTAGGAGAGTCTCTGTAGAAGGTTTGATCTCCATTTCGGATTTTCCTATTCGAACTCTTTTTGAATCCGAAGCATCGCATTCTTTCATTTCTAGTTCCTTGGTTGATTGTTTGCACTTAGATATTTCTAAAGTAGTAGACCCTATTGTTATTTCAAACCCCGTAGGAGGATCATCACATTTATCCATGATTTGTAGGGGTTTGAAAATTTTTATACGAGACGTAGAGTTTGATTGTGACGCCTATGTACTGGGATTTCGGGATATGGGATGATTTTGGGGATGGAATGGTTATCCACTTATGGTGCGATATTAAACTGGGAGAGGAGAGTCGTTAGACTAGAGACATGTAGCGGACAAACTCTCGAGGTTTCTTGTGAACCACAGGGGTCAGTCAGGTTGAGCTTCCATTGAGAAATGCGGATTATGGATCTTAAGGCTAGTATAAACACTAAAGGGGGGTGAATAGTGTTTTAAGGAATTACTAATTCTTTTTGAGTTTATATTAATTTGAACACAAATGTATGCAATATTCAAACACAGATATGATCACATAATCAAACACAGATGCAAATATAAAGTAAAAGCAGTAAAGGAAAGAACACACTGGATTTTATACTGGTTCGGAGTTACCCTACATCCAGTCCCGCACACAAGTACGGATTTCCTTTCAAAAACAATCTTTATAATTACAACCCTCGATTTCAAGGCCACGAGGTACAACACTCCAGATTCACAATCCTCTGGGTAGAGATACTTGATTTCCCAGGCAACAAGTTCACCCAATTGATTTCCTAAGCTACAATCACACCTTTTCTCACTTGATTGATTTCCAAGGCTACAATCACACATTTTCTTACTTGATTGATTACAAAGAAGCCTATAAATCTGAATAGCACTGGGATCTTATTGAGATAGTGATAGAGAATCAAACCAGAAATGATCCAGTTAAATTCAATGGTGATTTTGGCAGAGTAATGGTAAGAATATATATAAAGAAATGTGGAAGAAAAAGAGGAGTGAAAACCAGAAAAATATTGTTAAAAATTCGTTGAAAACATCCCCCATTTATAGAAGAACAACAACCATGTCTATTCGTGAAAGGTTATGGCGAATAGACACTTCTTTTGAAATTCAAATTTTTGAAACCAACTGCCACTATGTCGACATGGGTATCTTGGGTATGTCAACATCCCAAAGGAAATTTTGGTGATTTGTTTTTCTTTGAAAATTACTTCTATCTTATATTAAAACTATTTTAAACTTTATAAATATACTTAACTATAGTTAAAATACATAAGTAAATATAGAGAATAATATATATATATATAATTTACTATAATTTTATATTTAAATCTAAGTATAAATATTAAATTTATTATTAAAGATAGTTTAAAACAAACTAAGTTTAAAACAAGAGTTTATTTTAAAACAAAATCAAAGAATATTTTAAGGCTAAAACATCCTTTTGAAAATCATTTTAAAAGATAAGTTTTAAGGCTAAAACATTTTGAAAAGCAGTTTTGAAAATCATTTTGAAGTAGTTTTGCAAGCTTCTTCCTGTAGAATATCTCATCACATCGGGACTCGAGAACTTGTACAAAACCAGGATGTTCGTGGGTTTGTAAGCCACTTGTCGTAGGTTTGTAAGCTACTTGTCGTGGGTTTGTAAGCCACTAAAAAGGTAGAAATAGGTTCCATCCCAAATGAAATATGGAGTGAAGATTTCAGTGTTATTATGAAGTTTTAACATAATTCTAGACTCAATACTTATCTTGTACTATTTGATAATCTTGCTATTCTTGATATTCTTGATACTCATGAGTCTTCAATCTTGATATCTTGAATCTCTATACTATACAATCTTCATTCTTGATACCTGCATGGTTAAATCCTGCATATACATATATATCTAAACTATAATGTTAGTATTTATATTTTATAATCTTATTCTAAGGTTGTTGTCATCAAAACCATCATCTCAAGGACTACCTATCTCCCCCTTTTTGATGATGGCAACCTTTGTTTATAAAATATTATTTCTATCCTAATGACTCCCCCTAAAACTAATAACTCCCCCTTAATCTATGCCTAACTATCCTATATTTTATACTTCTCCCCCTTTGTCATCAACAAAAACTAACTCCAAACTATATAACTCCCCTTAGGCTAATATTAAATGATTATAATGATAGTGTTATCATAAATAATCAACACTTAAGTCTAAAACTAAAACTTTAGTCCTAAATTACAAACTCTCCTAACTAAGAATCTATATATGATAATATTTGTAATATAAGAACACAAATCATTTATATTGTTATATTTACATGAGCGTAGAGA
Organism: Allium fistulosum; assembly: GCA_030737815.1. Classification (NCBI taxonomy): domain Eukaryota; kingdom Viridiplantae; phylum Streptophyta; class Magnoliopsida; order Asparagales; family Amaryllidaceae; genus Allium; species Allium fistulosum. Next base: position 356,953,145 of record CM060906.1, read on the forward strand.
ACGTAAGTAAAAACATACAACAATAGGAAAGAGGAAAGAGAAACTAATGCGTGTCCTTAAAAATGGGAGATCTATGAACCGAACAATTTGGATAGTGGAAACAGAAATTTCCACGTTGTTCGACAAAATTTCCATCTTTGTCAAAGCACACTTCGCCAACGCAAACAACTTTGTCGTTATCTTCAGCATGCTCATCTTCCATGGGGGCTTCTTCTTCTTCTTCCTCGCTGTCTTCTTGCACTTGATCTCCTGAAGACTCTTCATCAATCAAGATCAGATTAGCATGATTGTCCATTAGAAATTTTTGCAAATTTCTAAGAATTTTGCCTTGTCGTTCTTGCTCTTTGGCTAGTCTAAGTTGCACCATTTGAATTTCAATCATTAGTTGCAGTGCATCCTTCAAAGAATCCTCCATTTTCGTCACTCGTGCAAGTGTAGTTTGTTGAAACGGTTCAGAAGAAGGAGAAGGGAACGAAAAGATTGAATTTTTGTTTGATTTGGAAGAGGAGGCCATTGTTTAAATGTTTTCAGAAGATAGAACAGAGAAAGAACAGAAAGAATAATCCAATTTTCGAAATAAGAAGAATATATAACCATTTGAATTTTGGTGGGAAAAATTCAAAAATAAAAAAATCAATATATGTCGACATGGTACGGAGGGGGATGTCGACATGGTGCTTGATATTTTTACTATTTGATTTATTTTTAATTTAATTTTTAATTATACTTTGTTATTTATATTTTATATTTCAATTATTGAACAAATACCTAATTCTCTTCTTAATTTAGTAAACATAGATTCATTTAAGGGTTTTGTTAATATATCAGCAATTTGATTCTCAGAATTGATATAATCAAGAGTAATTACTTCCTTACTTATATTATCTCTGAGAAAATGATGTCTGATATCAATATGTTTAGTTCGAGCATGATGAGTAGTATTTTTTGATAAATTTATTGCACTAGTATTATCACAATAAATTGGTGATCTTGAGATATTTAAACCAAAATATTTTAAAGTTTGTTGCATATATATTACTTGAGAATAAGCTAAAGCAGCAGAAATATACTCAGCTTCAGTTGTTGATAAAGAAACTGTGTTTTGCTTTTTACTAAATCAGGAAATTAGAGAATGCCCCAAAAAGTGACAAGTTCCGCTTGTACTTTTTCGGTCTGACTTACAACCAGCATAGTCAGCATCACAGTAAGATATTAATTCAAAAGAATCATTTTTAGGATAAAATAAGCCATAGTCAATGGTGTGTTTAATATATCTTATGATACGTTTTACAGCTTTTAAGTGGGTCTCTTTAGGTTGGGATTGATATCTTGCACAGAGGCAAACGCTATGCATGATATCAGGTCTACTAGCAGTGATATAAAGTAGTGATCCAATCATTTCTCTATATAATTTTTTATCTACATCTTTCGAGAGATCTTCTTTACTTAGGTACTCATTGGTTGCCATGGGAGTGGGTTTTCCACTTGCAGTAGTCAAACCAAATTTACTAACTAGGTCTTTAGCATTGACTAATAAAGATACCATTATCTAATTGTTTTATTTGTAATCCTAGAAAGAAGTTTAATTCACCCATATGACTCATCTCGAACTCTTTTGTCATTATTTCAGAAAATTCTTTATTCATTTCAAAATTAGTTGATCCGAAAATGATATCATCTACGTAAACTTGTACTAGTTGAATATCATTTTTATTTCTTTTAATAAAAAGAGTATTATCTACTTTACCAATTTCAAAGTTTGATTGAAGTAAGTAAGATCTTAGTCTATCATACCAGGCTCTAGGAGCTTGTTTTAGACCATATAGAGCTTTCTTAAGATTGTAAACATGATTTGGAAAATTTTCATTTTCAAAAAGTGGTGGTTGTTCAACATATACTTCTTCTTTTACAAATCCATTTAAAAAGGCACTTTTAACATCCATTTGAAATTATTATAATTTGCGAAAGCAAGTAGAATCCTAATGGCTTCTAATCTTGCTACGAGAGCAAAGGTTTCATCAAAATCTATTCCTTCTTCTTGACAATAACCTTGAGCGACTAACCGGGCTTTATTTCTAACGACCTCACTTTGTTCATTCATTTTATTTTTATAAACCCATTTTGTTCCAATTATAGTTTTATTTTCAGGTCTAGGAACAAGTTCCCAAACATCATTTCTAGTGAATTTATTTAATTCTTCTTGCATAGCCAAAATCCATGAATCATTAGTTGATGCTTCTTTTGGATTTTTGGGTTCAATAGTTGATATAAAAGCTACATTGCTCATTTTAATTAGTTGATTTCTAGTTGTAACAACAAATTGAATATCTCCTAGAATATTTTCTATGGGATGAGTTTTAAAAAGTTAATCCTTTTATTAGGATGATTAAATTCATTATTGGTTTCAATTGACTTTTGATTTTGAGTAATTAAATCCTCTTCATCATTTGTCTCTACAAAAATTTTGGGATTTTCATCGAATGAAACATGCATTGTTTCTTCAATGGTGTTAGTTCTTAAATTAAACACTCTGTATGCTTTGCTTCTATTAGAATATCCGATAAAGATACCTTTGTCGGATTTAGGATCAAATTTATCTAAGTCATCTTTTGTATTTAAAATAAAACAATTACTTCCAAAAATTCTAAAATAAGATACCTTAGGTTTCTTTCCGTGAAGAAGTTCCTAAGATGTCTTATCAGTTAAAGGTCTTATTAAGATTCTATTTAAAATATAACAGGCGGTAGCAACTGCTTCTGCCCAAAAATGTTTTGGTAAATTACTATCTGAAAGCATAGTTCTCGCACACTCTTGAATCGTCCTATTTTTACATTCTACTACTCTGTTTTGTTGTGGAGTTCTTGGAATTGAAAAATTGTGAGTTATCCCCTTTTTATTGCAGAATTCCTCAAACTTTTCATTTTCAAATTCACCACCGTGATCACTATGGATGGTTATAATTTTTACAGAAAGTTGATTTTGAATCCTTTTTGTAAAGTTCTTAAAACATTCAAAAGTATCACTGTTATGTTTCAAAAATATTGTCCATGTAAATCTAGAATAATCATCTACAATTACAAAAACATATTTACTGTGATTTATTGAATGAATTTGAGATGGACCAAATAAATCAAGATGAAGTAATTCAAGAGGTTTTGAAGTTGAAATCATATCTTTTAATTTAAAGGAACTCTTTCTAAGTTTTCCTAATTGACATGCATCACATAAACTATCTACTTTAAAATTCATTTTAGGGAGACCTCTTACTAGATCATGTTTTGACAGTCCAGATAAGAGTTTGAAATTCAAATGCCCAAATCTCTTATGCCAAATCCAAGGGTCACTTGTATTTGCCAAAAGACACAAGTTATCATTTGAAACTTTCATACTAAGAATATAAATATTCTTTTTCCTAATTCCCTAAAATATTATGGTTGAATTATTATCTTCAATGTGACACTTATCTTTTTCAAATTTAATTTTATATCCTTTATCACAAAGTTGACTAATACTTAGCAAATTATGTTTCAGATTCTTAACTAGCAAAACGTTAGTAATAATAGGAGTTTTAGAGTTACTGACATTGCCGATGCCAATCACATATCCTTTTGAGTTGTCTCCAAAGTTAACCAATCCTCCGTCTTTGTATATTATATCATTTAGCATATCCGGATTACCAGTCATGTGTCTAGAACATCCACTATCGAGTATCCATTTATTCTTTTTGATCTGCACAATTTGTCCATTGTGGATTGATTCCTCAACACCCATAAAACATGTTTCCTGCACATCATAAAAACCTTGTAAACGATTTGACTTTGAATATAGATTATATGCAGACTTATGATACAATGATGATTTGAATATTTTTAAACAAGTATTAACAAAATTTTCAAACATAGCCATTAAAAAATTTTCAAAATTCAGATTATGAAACTTTGAAAACCTTGCTCTGATACCAAATGTGAGAAATGCGGATTACGGATCATAAGGCTAGTATAAACACTAGAGGGGGTGAATAGTGTTTTAAGGAATTACTAATTCTTTTTGAGTTTATATTAATTTGAACACAAATATATGCAATATTCAAACACAGATATGATCACAGATTCAAACACAGATGCAAATATAAAGTAAAAGCAGTAAAGGAAAGAACACACCGGATTTTATACTGGTTCGGAGTTACCCTACATCTAGTCCCGCACACAAATACAGATTTCCTTTCAAAAACAATCTTTACAATTACAACCCTCGATTTCAAGGCCACAAGGTACACCACTCCAGATTCACAATCCTCTGGGTAGAGATACTTGATTTCCTGGGAAACAAGTTCACACAATTGATTTCCTAGGCTACAATCACAACTTTTCTCACTTATTTGATTTCCAAGGCTATAATCACACCTTTTCTTACTTGATTGATTACAAAGAAGCCTATAACTCCGAATAGCACTGGGATCTTGTTGAGATAATGATAGAGAATCAAACCCGAAATGATCTAGTTAAATTCAATGGTGATTTCGGCAGAGTAATGGTAAGAATATATATAAAGAAATGTGGAAGAAGAAGAGGAGTGAAAACCAGAAAAATATTGTTAAAAATTCGTTGAAAACATCCCCTATTTATAGAAGAACAACAACCATGTCTATTCGTGAAAGGTTATGGCGAATAGACACTTCTTTTGAAATTCAAATTTTTGAAACCAACTGCCACTATGTCGACATGGGTATCTTGGGTATGTCGACATCCCAAAGGAAATTTTGGTGACTTGTTTTTCTTTGAAAATTACTTCTATCTTATATTAAAACTATTTTAAACTTTATAAATATACTTAACTATAGTTAAAATACATAAGTAAATATAGAGAATAATATATATATATATAATTTTATATTTAAATCTAAGTATAAATATTAAATTTATTATTAAAGATAGTTAAAAACAAACTAAGTTTAAAACAAGAGTTTATTTTAAAACAAAATCAAAGAATATTTTAAGGCTAAAACATCTTTTTGAAAATCATTTGAAAAGATAATTTTTAAGGCTAAAACATTTTGAAAAGCAGTTTTGAAAATCATTTTGAAGTAGTTTTGCAAGCTTCTTCCTGTAGAATATCTCATCACATCGGGACTCGAGAACTTGTACAAAACCAGGATGTTCGTGGGTTTGTAAGCCACTTGTCGTAGGTTTGTAAGCTACTTGTCGTGGGTTTGTAAGCCACTAAAAAGGTAGAAATGGGTTCCATCCCAAATGAAATATGGAGTGTAGATTTCAGTGCTATTATGAAGTTTTAACATAATTCTAGACTCAATACTTATCTTGTACTATTTGATAATCTTGCTATTCTTGATATTCTTGATACTCATGAGTCTTCAATCTTGATATCTTGAATCTCTATATTGTACAGTCTTCATTCTTGATACCTGCATGGTTAAATCCTGCATATACATATATATCTAAACTATAATGTTAGTATTTATATTTTATAATCTTATTCTAAGGTTGTTGTCATCAAAACCATCATCTCAAGGACTAACACTTTCTTTATTCCCTTGATTCATCACTAGGAGAGTTAGATTCATTCCAGTCGTTAGAGATTTCCCAGATGTTTTTGAAGAGGTTAGGGGACTACCCCCTAAGAGAGAGATCGACTTTAGGATCTATCTGAATGACAATGCTAAGCCAATGGCATTGCCTGTGAGACATATGGCTCCTAGGGAGAGGAAGGAGTTAAGCAAGCAGATAGGTGAGCTATTGGAGAAAGGCTTAATCAAACATAGCATATCTAAGTGGGGAGCGCCAGTCGTCTTCGCTATAAAGGGGGATAGTTCCCTTCGACTTTGTGTAGAATATAGAGAGTTGAATAAGCTCATGAAGAAGAACCATTACCCACTTCCTAGGATAAATGATCTTTTCGATCAGTTAGTTGGCTCTTCAGTATATTCTCAGCTTAACTTAGCCACTGGATTTCATCAGCTTAGGGTCGCTGATGATAGCATCGATAAGACAACATTAAGGACACTTGATGGATTCTTTGAGTGGTTGGTTATGCCGTTTGGGCTGACCAATGCCCCAACCTATTTTGTAGATCCGATGAGCGTTTTTTTCAAGATGTCCTAAATAAGTTCGCTGTAGTGTTTGTGGACGACATTCTGGTGTTTTCCAAGAGTATGGAAGAGCATGCTATTCATCTTAAGGAGGTTCTTCACACACTTCATGTTCATCAGTTGAAAGCAAAGTTCTCGAAGTGTCACTTTTGGCGTAAGGAGGTGCGTTTCTTGGGGCATGTAGTCTCAAGAGAGGGTTTAGCTGTGGATCCCGCTAAGATAGTGGCAGTACAAGATTGGAAGGCCCCAAAGAACGCTACCGAAGTGAGAAGCTTCCTAGGTTTAGCTGGTTATTATTGGAAGTTTATCAGAAATTTTGCTAAGATTTCAGCATTTAAGGTTAAGCCTACCCTCATAGACCAGATTGGCTCAAGGCAGCAAGAGGATTCAGAGCTTGTGGATATTCTGGATAGGATTAATAGAGGAGAGGTCTCTAGACATCTCCAATGTTATTCCATAAATAGTAAAAGGTGGCTAAGGATAGATGGAAGAATTTGTGTTCCCCGCGCTGGTGATTTTATAAGAGCAGTTCTAGCAGAAGCACACCATTCTCGAATGACTATTCATCCGGGTGGTGATAAGATGTATAGGGACATGAAGAGAGTGTTTTATTGGAGTGGCATGAAGAAGGATGTAGCAGAGTTTGTGGCTAAGTGTCTTGTATGCCAAAGGGTCAAGGCAGAGCAGCAGAGTCCTAGCGGATTGCTTCAACCACTGGATGTACTCGAATGGAAGTGGGATAGTGTTTTAATAAACTTCATAGATGGTTTACCCCGATCTAGGAAGGGGAATACCAGTATTTGGGTGATTGTAGATCGTTTGACTAAGAGCGCCCACTTCATTCCGGTCAAGAGTAAGAGGACAACACCTTATTTGGCATCCTTACACGTTCGTGAGATAGTCCGACTTCATGGAGTTCCCTCTAGCATAGTGAGCGACAGAGACCCTATCATTACTAGCGAGTTTTTGAGAAGCTTGCAAGAGGCTTTAGGGACATAGCTTAGATTGAGTACGGCATATCACCCTCAAACCGATTGCCAAACGGAGAGAGTTAATAGAGTTCTCGAGGATTTGTTGAGGATGTGCATTTTGATTTTGAAGGAACTTGGGAGGAGCACCTTCCTTTAGTGGAATTCGCATATAACAATAGTTTTCAAGCTAGCATTGGGATGGCTCCTTTTGAAGCCCTTTATGGAAGATCTTGCAAGTCACCTTCGTGTTGGTTAGAGTCTACAGAAAGATTGCGACTTAGTCCCGACATGGTTAGAGAGACTTCGGAAAAGATTGATTTGATTAGAAGAAGAATGAAGACGGCCCAAGATAGACAGAAATCCTATGCAGATAAGCGGAGAAGGGATATTAAGTTTGAGGTAGGAGATTTGGTTTTCATTAAGGTGTCTCCACTAAGAAAGGTAGTGAGGTTTGGATCGAGTGGGAAAGTTGCTCCTAGATTCGTAGGACCGTTCCCCATTATGAAAAAGGTAGGGAAGATGGCGTATCGGATAAAGCTACCGGAGAGGCTCGCAGGAGTTCATGATGTTTTTCATGTTTCGCACTTGAGAAAGTGCTTACATGATTTAGCAAAGGTAGTGAAACTTAGCCAACTTGAGGAAGTTGAAGTGGAGAGAGAGTGGCATCGGTTTGTCGCATTCCTACCAAGATCGTTGGACATGATATCAAGAAGCTTAGGAATAAGGAAGTCCCTTTGGTTAAGGTGTAGTGGGTAGATAGTATTGAGGACGCTACATGGGAGGCTGAGGATAAAATACGTGCCTCTTACCCACATCTTTTCGATGGTACGTTTTGAAATTCCTATTTCCATCTTTATTTTGAATAGGTTCTTTCCTTTAGTATCCTTTGGGAGTGTAGATCTTAGGATTTAACCTATGGATGGTAGGACTGAATGTAAACATGTTATTAGAACATGTTATGTATGATGGACGCTAGTGGTTGCAAGTGTTTGCTAGTGGATGCTAATGGACGCATATATACACACTAGGCAATATTATCTCTTAGGGATAGGCCTAACTAGGTCTCTAAAGAATATGCATAAGAATGTGTGTGCACTCGCATTTTTATTTCCATGGTTGCTATAATGAGTGATTATCATATGATTGTTACATTTGGATGATGATTGTAGCATGCATATAGAACTATCAGATGTCATTAGGAAATTTGCATTCATTTGGATACATGGCACAGACATGATTGCATAAAAAGGAGGTCGACTGAATCAGTGGACCGCCTAATCTTTTGCATTAGTTAGGGACATTGACACTACACTATTGCATATGACATAAATTGCATTAGAAAGCTTAAGGACAATGGATGTAATGGATGATGGTTGAACATGTGGTTGTAGAACTTGGATGAAATATTTATTTCATTCTTCTGTCCTTAGAGATTTCGGAGACGAAATCCTTTAAGGATGGGAGAATGTAACAACCCAAAATTTGAGCTATAATAATTAATTAACGAATTAATTAAATAATAAAATAAGTTTGTGAAATTGTCAGAATCAAGCTACAGGAGTTGCATCATTGGGTCCATGGCAATTTTCTGATCAATTTCTATATATAACTTGTCGAAATCCGAGTCAGTATGGAGAAGTTACGAGATATATAAGAAATCAAAAGAAAACGAAAAAAAAATACATAACAAGGGCCTAGGTCGACCCTTATTTTGGTCAGGTCGACCTATAGGTCGACCCTCAGTATACATAGATCGACCCATAGGTCGACCCGCCTATAGGTTGGGTCGACCCGCCTTTGTTAATGGATGGAGAATCATCCAGGTACGAGCGAACACGTTATAACTTGATTTTTGAGCGATCTTTTGCATCTGTAGCTGCATCCAACGGTTCCTAGTGAGCCTATGACGTGGTTGCACCAGATTTAATCTTCAAATCCAACAATCTGAGATCCCAAAGCCACACTATAAATAGAACCCTAGGCCTAGCTATTTTTCTCATTCAGATTTTCTCCCAATTGGGTTCATTGCCTCAGGCTGAACACTAAATAGAAATATTTTCTAGGGAGGAGATCTTTTTAATGAATTCTATACCCTAGAAGTGGATCTAGGAAGGTCAAGGTTTAGAGCTAAGGACCACAGGTGAGTGTTTTGTAATTATTTTAGATTTTAAGCAATTTAAGATAATAGGGTTCTCAATAGTTGTAGTTTTTCTACAATTTTGAGACAGCTTTTATGTAAGTTTATTTACAGTCAGTTTTTAAGTAAATTTCAGAATTTCTTTCTAGTCTATTTTTATTCAGCTATTTTATTCAATTACTTACAGTTATTTACATATATTTTAAGTTGGAATTTAGCCTATAAATGTTAGTTTATTTTTATAGAGATTTAATCCCTTTTTACGCGAATAAATTAAAAAGAGAAGGATTCGCTGATATGGAATAAAATAAAAAAACACTAAATTTACAGAACTCAGATGTAAAATAAGAAAAACTGAAATAAAATAGAGATGGACTGAAATAGGAAAATTTAAGATATTTGTAAGCATAATTATAACAAGTGGTTATAACTAAAAAAAGAAAATAAAAGGATAATAGTTGCAAGAATAATTATAACACATAGGTTATGATTAGACAGAAAGAAATAACAGAAGAGGCTTATTTTAAAACTTAGATCTTGGCTTAAGTTAATAAGCAAATATAGCAGAAATAACAGAGGAGGCTTATTTTAAAAGATAGATCTTGAATTAAGTTAATAAGCAAGTATAACAGAGATAACAGAACAGGCTTATTTTAAAACTTAGATCTTGAATTAAGTTAATAAGAAAACATAGAAGTAGGGCATGTACTGGCAACATTCCCTTTCAGATCTAGGACTGAGGGTCTCACAATAGTAGTTGAGGCTGGGACACCCTTATGCTGATTAGGGTAAATAAGTGGCCAATAGATAGAAGCTCAAATCTGGGGATTTGGGCAAGGGGTGCACAACTAGAAGATTGTTTGTTAGGACCAGTACCGGCAGCATTCCCTTTCAGGTCTAGGACTGATGGTCTCACAATAGTTGGGTGAGGCTAGGTAGCATTCCCTTTTAGGTCTAGGACTGATGGTCTCACAACAGTTAGGTGAGGCTGGGCACGCTTATGCTTATTAGGGTAAATAAAGAGTCAAATAGAGGGCGACAGTTAGTGTGTACCAGCGATGACCGAGCATGCGGCATCGATTAAGGTAAATAATCCGCTACTGCGTCCTAAGCACTAAAGAGGTGTCATTTTGCTGTGGGACCAACAGGATTGGATCAGCTCACAGTGGCACAGTAGAGATAGAATAGGCTGATCAAAGGGTAGAATTAGAATTTCAGCCTAATCAAGATAGCAGTTGAGATATGATTAGGGTTTCAGCCTAATCACAGCAGTTTAAGACAAGTGCAAGCAATCACAATCAAACAATCAAAACAATCAGTTAAACAGAATCAGAAACAGTATTTTATGCCAGTTTTACCTTTTCTTTATTTCCCTTCAAGCTAGAACTATTTCTTAGTCTATTATGTTTATCTTGCTTAGAAATGCTAGTAATTACTTTCATACACCAGACTTATTGTCTGACCCACTTCTCTATTTTCCCCCTCCCAATAGGCTAGCAGAGTTGAGTTGATTCAGGTTGCTTGGAGATCCATTCCCAGAGTTTTCTCGTTTCAGGTGTATTCTTCTACTTTTCATCATTTTCATTAGGCTTATGATGGATTGGTACTTGTGAGAGGGATTATGATTATTTTTGTTACTTTTGTACTCTGATTATGTAAGACTAAAATGTATTTTCCATGAGACATGAATTTGAGTTATTTTGAGACATGTCATGTTTTTATGATTTATTTCGAAATGAAGTCGAATTTTGAATGACAAGTATTATTTAAATGTTTATGTTGTTTTTACATATTTTTCTTGTGAATCTTAGTCTCTGTGATGCTTTAACTATACCTATAACGCATCATATCCTTTGGTATGCCCTTTTTGGGTATACTAAGGGGTGTGGGGTGTTTCACTTACAGTTATTACAAAATACGCCAAGAGCGACATTTGAAGATGCCCCATTGGTTGACCAGAGTACTATATAGACATAAATGTCTTAAATACAGCACAACAGAATCAAACAAAATAAAACAGCAACTCCTAAATAGCTATCCGTCAGCCACATGTTCGCCTTCGGAAGCTTTATTCGTCAACCTACTAAAAACCTGAAAATCCTCAACCTTCAGCATACTCAAATTAATTTTGAGCACCTGAGAGTTTAAAGAGAAAACATAAACTTCGAGACAGACATAAAGCCTGGTGTAAATAATACTATACATCTCGGTTATTGATATCAAGTGAGACCACATTGCTTAGCGGAACGGGTTTCCCCACACTTATATCCTTTCAAGACATATCTTTTGCAAATCATTTCCTGCAACAAAAACTGGTTAAAACTGTAAAGCATTATCATGTAAACATACATATCAGGCAACAAATGGACTATCTGTCCTAACATTATAGTTTTGTTTGGCTAACTACTAACCTTTGGCTGACTCGGGCCTACCATATAATATAAATAAAATAATCTAACACATGTTAGATACTCCTCTTCTGGACGATTTGTCCCTAACTTATCTATTAGATACTCCCCTTCTGGATGGTCTGTCCTTTACTTATCTTCTCCCAGGGTCACCGGATCCAAATGGTTTTGCGGGCTTACCACTAACCTATCTGTATACAAACATATATTCCCTTCTGTGTGTAATCATAATTTTATTCTTACCTGCGACAAATCCCTACACACTGGAATTTTGGACTAAATTAGGTGGCGCTAATAGCTAATGTATAGGGCGCGACCCTATACCAGTCCCATCTAGTATTCTAATATCTGAGTCATTTTACTTAGGGTAATCTTCCCAAAATTTTCCATTAAAACCTTTTCATCTCAAATTGATTTAAAACCTTTAAACCAAACTTAAACAAGGAAAATACATATACTCCATGCTTTACTCAAAATCGCCATGCTATGTTATATATACTTTACTTAAATCTTTGTTGATGAAAACATTTAAACCTTTGAGAGTACCTCTTTCGAATCCATTGAAAGTACCCCTTTCGAAACCACGTAAAACCCTTCTTTATAACCTAGGCCGAAAGGCCAAAACATTCCTTTCAAAACCATTCAACCTTCCTTTCGAAAACACTTCAAAAACCTTTCCGTCAAAAGCTATAAAACCTTGGACATCCTATCTTTAAACATTTAAACTTTGCCTTTCAAAATCATTGGAAAACCTTTCCTTTCATACCTTTTGAAACCAATGGGGAACCATCCCTTCAAAACCTTTCTTTAAAACCTTTCGAAAGTATCAAACCTTTAAAAATATCAAACCATTCGAAAGCATTTGGGTTCAATTTAAAACATGTGGAAACACCTTTCGAAACCATTTAAAACTATCTCTTTCGAAACCATTTGGGTTCCACCTTCAACATAGCAAAAAGGTCATAAAACAATTAAGTCTAAAGCACTCCTTTCGAAAGCATTATCTAAGTAAAGAAGTGATGGTGTCAAAACCAACCTTTCGAAAGCATTGGAGAAGCAGCTAAGTTTTAAAACAAAGTATACCTTTCGAAACCATTAGATTCAAAAGGTAGAAAAGCGGCAGCTAGGGGTTTCGACCCTATTCGAAAGCATTTACTTGAAAAAAAGGCGCAACCTATTCGAAATCATTCTTTAAAACATTTGTCTCAGCCGAAACCAACCAAGTCGAAAGCACTTCCTTCAAAAGCAAAGCACGTGCATTTACAATTTAAAACAAAGTCATGCTTCAACCCCATCAGAACCTTTGGACTCGACCCAGTACCTTCCGCCTTAGTCCAATTCACTCTGTACCAAGTTATTGATACTATGTGCATTGGTTTCGATGGCAATGGAGGCGGCAGTACCTATTCGGAACCCCTGGGGCGGAAAGTGGAAAAACATGCTAAAAGCATGTGAAGACTGATTTTTACTTTAAAATGAATTTCTTTTCAACTATCCTGCCTTGTTTGTTAAAATATTATTGGTTGCAAATTTTCTTTTCTAAAAGTGCTGCCAATATTTCAGAAATAAACAATTTAACTTAATTATAAAATATCCCTTCTTCTTTTATATAAATATATAAAACATTTAAGTCTCATACCTTAAATAATTTTATATATCTAATAAAACACTTAGGAAATTCTACAAAAATTCTAGAAAATCATTTTTAATATGTTTTCCAACATATATTAATTTCAGACCCAAAACTTATATTATTTAGCCGTAAATAATTTTATACCCAAATAATCATTTTCCTTACTAGAAAATTAATATAAAATCCACATTAATTCAGAACATTATGAAAATACATTAATTCAAAAAATTATGAAAATTGAAAACCAACTCTAAAATATCATTCCTGATCTAAACCTAAAATCGCAAGACATTTAGATGTCATTAAATAGGGTTTTCACATTAAAACATATCATAAAACCTATATGATTAAGCATAAATCATCAACAAGCATATATAATCATTTAATCATTCAAAAATATGGCATAGTCATGCATAATACTTCGGATTCATCTTAAAACCAAAAACAATTAGAAAAATGAGATGTAGTCATTATTCACCTTAGCTTTGAGATTATGGAGTTTGAGATTTGAATGGATTAAGCTGATTAATCTTCTTCCTTTAGCTCATTCTTCCTCTTGTTCTTGCTAATGGCGGTCAGCCTCAAATTTTAATTTTTGCCAACGAATGTGTGTGTGATCACGACTAAGGGTTTAGGGTATTAGAATACTCTTTTTCTTATTTTACCACCACCTATTTCCCTTGTCTATTTTAATTCATGTTAGCTTATTTTAGTTTATTCATTAACATGGCACGGCTACCCCTTATTAATCACAAATCTAAATCCCCTAATTATTAACACTATTTCATTTAATTTACCTAATTAAATGTTCCTAATAACGTTACTAAAAATATAGGGTGTTACAATCTCCCTTCCTTAGAGAATTTCGTCCTCGAAATTACGATATAGTACACAACAAATCAAACATAAAGGTAAAACATACCATCCAACAAATCAGGATAAGCGTTTCTAATCCTGCTCTTAGTCTCCCAAGTACAGTCTCTCTCATCTTCGCTCCATTGGACTTTCACTAATCTTACTGTCTTGTTCCTTGGCCTCTTCTCATCTCTTGCGACTATACAAATCGGCTTTCTAACTATAGTCAAATCTGGTTCCATTACTAAGTCATCTAACACAGTCGGCAATATAGTAGACTTTGGATCTCTAACACACTTCCTTAGATGATAAATATGAAACACATCGTGGATTCTTGCTAAACTGCTCGGTAACCTACTCTATATGCGAGTTTCCCGATCCTCTCTACAATAGGAAATGGTTCTACGAATCTTGGTGCCATCTTCCCTGATTTTCCAAATCGAATCATGCCTTTCATCCATGATACCTTAATAAACACATGGTCTCCAACGGAGAACTCTAAGTCTTTCTGTCTTTTATCTGCATAACTTTTCTGCCCAGACTGAGCTTCCTTCATCCTATTTCGAATCAACTCAATTTTTTCTGCAACTTCTCTCACCAAATCTGGACCAAGAACCAACCTATCCCGGTCTCTAACCAACAAACTGGAGATTTGCATTGCCTTCCGTACAAAGCTTCAAACGTGCCATCCCTATGCTAGTCTAATAAATGTTGTTATACGAAAACTCGACTAAGTGTAGATGGTCTTCACATGATTCTCCAAAATCTAACATGCAAGTTCTTAAAAAATCTTCCAATACTTTGTTAACTCTTTCCATTTGCACATCAGTCTGTGGATGGTAAGCGGTACTCATCTTGAGTTTGGTTTCTAAAATCTCCTGTAGACTCTTCCAGAACTCGCTAATGAATAAGGAATCTCTATCGCTTACTATACTACTAGGAATTCCATGCGATCGAACTATATTCTTCAAAAATAACTTAGCTAAAACAGGTGCCGTCCAAGTTGACTTAACTGGAATGAAATGGGAACTCTTGGTTAATCTGTCCACTATGACCCATATACTTTCATTTCCTCTATTAGATCTTGGCAACCCATCAATAAAATCCATGGAAATATAATCTCATTTCCAGACTGGAACATCTAAAGGCTGAACAAACCTACTTGGCTTCTGATATTCGGGTTTTACCTGTTGACAGTTCAACTACTTTACCCATAAGCCAACATCCCTCTTCATACCTTCCCAGAAAAAACTCCGCTTCATGTCCTGATACATCTTAGTTTTTCCTGTATGAAAAGTGAACTTCGAACGATGGCACTCCTCGAAAACTTCCTTCCTTATGTCTCCCATATTTGGAACATATAATCTTCCTTTCTTTATCAACCACCTATTCTGGTCAAGACTAAAATCTTTCAAATCATCGCACTCCATTCCATCCCTTAACTTCTTGATCCGTTCATCCAACACTGGATCCTCCTCCTATTTAGAAGCAATCCTTTCAATCATAACTGGTCGAACTTCTAAACAAGATAACGCAGTAGTTCCTTCACTAGACCCAGCTTCAAATCTCCACTGCACCCTGCAAGTCAACAACTCTTCCAAGTCTTTCCACTCTATTATCATTGCCAACTTCTTTCTGCTAAGAGTGTCTGCAACCTTATTACCTTTCCCTGGTGAGTATTCAATTCCCAAATCATAAGCGGCTAAAAACTCTAATCACCTCTGCTGTCTCATGTTCAGCTCCTTCTGAGAGAACAAATACTTCAACGACATATGATCCGTATATAACTCAAACCTCTCTCCCAAATGGCAATGTCTCCGCGCCATCAATGCGAAAATCGCTGCAACCAATTAAAAATCATGCGTTGGATATCTAATCTCATGCGGTCTAAGCTGTCGAGAAGCATAGGCAATCACTTTACCTATCTACATTAACACAACTCCTAATTCAGTTCCACGCGCATCCGTATAAACTACCAAATCCTAATTCCCCTCCGGAACAACTAATACATGTGCATGGGTCAATAAGTGTATCAAGCTCTGAAATGCTTCTTCACACTTATCGGTCCAAACAAACTTCACATCCTTTCGCGTTAGCATAGTCATCGGTGCTGCTATCAACGAAAAATCCTTTATGAACCTCCTGTAATATCCAGCAAATCCAAGAAAACTCTTTATCTCAGTCACTCTCTCGGGTCTCTTCCAATTATTCACCGCTTCAATCTTAGTTGGATCTACAGACAACCCTTTCTCTGAGACTACACGACCAAGAAACTTCACTTCCTTCTTCCAGAAATGACACTTCGAAAACTTCGCCTTCAACTGATGCTGCCTCAGCGTCTCAAGCACAATTCTAAGATGAATTTCATGCTCCTTCTCTTCCCCAGAGCATATCAAAATATCATCTATAAAAACCAACACGAACCTATCCAAGTGCTCTCGAAAAATTCGGTTCATCAAGTCCACAAAGAATGCCGGCGCAATAGTTAGTCCGAACGGCAACACTAACCATTCGTACGATCCATATCTAGTTCTAAACGCCATCAAAGGCATACTATCCTCTGCTACTCTAAGCTGATGAAAACCTGTTGCTAAATCCAACTGAGAAAACACTTTGGCTCCACTCAACTGATCGAACAAATTGTCGATTCTAGGCAACGGATATCGATTCTTTATCGTCTTCTCATTCAGCTTACGATAATCGACACATAACCTCAATGATCCATCCGGCTTCTTAGCAAACACTACGGCTACTCCCCAAGGTGAATTACTAGGTCTAACAAAACTCTTGCTTTCCAAATCTACCAACTGCACCTTTACCTCTCTCATCTCGGTAGGTGTCATCCTGCTTGGCGGTCTACTTAACTGTTTTGCTCCATGCACCAAATCTATCCAAAACTCAATGGCTCGTTTTAGTGGTAATCCTACTACGGGCTCAAAAATATCCATGAGTTATCTAACTACAAAAATGCGATTCAACTCATCTTCCAACTCCACTACACCCAACAAAGCATTCACCTCACAACTAGGGCTTTCTATGGTATAAACAATCCAATCACTACAGTCTGGGTGTCTAAGTGATAATTTCCTATTATGGCAAAATATCCTAGCATCGTACTTACTTAACCAATCGATATCCAAAATAATTCCAAACCCTACAAAGTCAAATATATGCAAACTGTAGACAAAGGTATGACCTAACCAATCAAACTCTAAGCGGTCATACTTCATCTCAAGTGTTGCATACCCTCCTATCGTATTTGCAACCCTTAAGGAAGTAACTAAGTATGAGGGTTCTAGGTTAAGCATATCTACCAAACAATGAGATATAAAAGAATGTGATGCACTAATATCAAACAGAACGCTAACAGACATACCATGAATCTGAAGCGTACCTCCTAACACCGCCTTCCCTTTCTCTTGCACTGTTGGTCCTGATGTAGTAGGTTCCAATGCAAATACTTTGCCCTTTCCGTCTTTAGTAGGCTCTTTGCATTGATTCATATAGTGACCAATCTGATCGCAGTTGAAGCATCTAATATTCTTCTTCCCGATCACTTCCTTCGCCTTTCCAGTACAACACTCATTAGAGAAATGCCCCTTCTTGTCGCACTTGAAGCACATAACCTCAGACTTTCCCTTCTTTGCTGCTCAACCTTTTTGAGCACCTTTCTTATGAAAGAACTTCCTTTTTTGACTCTGCCCCACCTGGACCTCCTTTACCTTATTCTTCTCTAGAAAATCAAGTATTTCCTTATGCCTCAACGCCATCTCTACTACAACATCACAAGGATACCTAATATGAGGCAATGTTACCCTTGCCAACTCAGGCTTCAACCCCTTCATGAACTTTTCATTCCTCTTCATCACAGTATCCACAGTGGCATGTCCATACCTTGACAGCTCCTCAAACCTTCTAGCTTACTCCAACACGGTCATCTCCCCCAGCTCCAACCGAGCAAACATTATGAGCAAAGTAGACTGCGCCATCATAGACATGAATCTCTCCTGAACCTTCTCCTAAACTCAGCCCATGTCAACTCCTCTTCATTCACTCCAGCCGTCACACTATTCCACCATAATAAAGCTGCTCCCTAAAGCTGTCTCGAAGCAAGCCTTCCCTTCTACTCGTCATTGAGCCCCAAGTCTGCAAAGATCCTCTCACAATGCAAAAACCAGTTCTCCAACTCAATAGCATCCTCAGTTCTAATAAATGGCTTCCCCCCAAGCCTAGCATAATCTCTACTCAAGATAGCATAGTTGTTGACCACTGAAGCTTCCTGAAATCCCACTCCAGCATTTCCTCCGCCCACTCCAGTAGCAATACCCACATGTATCATATTCATGAAAAACTGATACATAGCTCCCATATCCACTTGTGGGACTCGAGCACCAACATTCTCCGCTTGTTCCTGACTTTGGTTCCTTCTAGTATTCGATCTGGCATTTCCACTTGTGGTGGTGCTTCCTCCAAGATTCACTCTTCCACTTCTAGCGTCCATATCTGTATTCAGGCCTCATGAGATACAGAAGAATAGCCTAAGAGAGATAGGAAACTAAAGATATAGCGTATACTTATATATAGCAAATACATGTACGTTACTATAGCGTTATCCCATACCCCGATCTTACTCTAATTCCTTAGGATTATGTTTTCAAAAATCATTTTTAGTTAAAGTTTTTCATAAACCTATGCTCTGATACCAAGTTGTAACATCCTCTATCTGGAGGCCCGAAGCTAATAGCTACTGGTGTTGCAGTCATTTATAGTATTAACTTCCGGTGACCAAATACGGGAATGTTAATGATATCCATAATATCAGAAGCACGTGAATATGAAACAAAATCACAGATTTTACAAAAACCACTTTTCTGATTACATTTCACTAAACATGTTTCATATTTCATTACATAATCCCATAATCGTTTCCCAGGTAAAGATCAAATATAGTTATTACAAAATACGCCTAGAGCGACATATGATGATGCCACATTGGTTGACCAGAGTACTATATAGACATAAATGTCTTAAATACAACACAGCAGAATAAAAAAACAGCAACTCCTAAATAGCTATCCGTCAGCCACCTGCTCGTCTTCGGAAGCTTTATTCGCCAACCTACTAAAACCCTAAATATCCTCAACCCTCTGCCTAATCAAATTAATTTTGAGCACCTGATAGTTTAAGGGGAAAACATAAACTTCGAGTCAGACATAAAGCCTGGGGTAAATAATACTATACATCTCGGTTATTTGATATTAAGTGAGACCACGCCGCTTAGCGAAACGGGTTTCCCCTCACTAATATCCTTTTAAGACATATCTTTTGCAAATCATTTCCTGCAACCAAAACTAGTTAAAACTGTAAAGCATTATCATGTAAACATACATATCAGGTAACAAATGGACAATCTGTCCGAACATTATAATTTTGGTTGGCTAACTACTAACCTTTGGCTAACTCGGGCCTACTAGTTAATATACATAAAATAATCTAACACCTGTTGGTTACTCCTCTTCAGGACGGTATGTCCCTAACTTATCGGTTAGATACTCCCCTTTTGGACGGTCTGTCCCTAACTTATCTTCTTCCAGGGTCACCTAATCCTAATGGTTTTGCAAGCTAACCTATATGTATACAAACATATATTCCCTTCTGTGTGTAATCATAATTTTAGTCTTACCTGCGACAAAGCCCTACAAACTGGAATTTTGGACTAAATTAGGTGGGGATAATAACTAATGTATAGGGCGCGACCCTATACTAGTCTCATCTGGTATTCTAATATTTAAGTCATTTTACTTAGGGTAATCTTCCTCAAAATTTCTTTAAAAACCTTGTCATCTCAAATTGATTTAAAACCATTAAACCAAACTTAAACAAGGAAAATACATATACTTCATGCTTTACTCAAAATCACCTTGCTATGTTATATATACTTTACTTAAATCTTTGGTGATGAAAACATTTAAACCTTTGAAAGTACTTCTTTCGAATCCACTGAAAGTACCCCTTCCAAAACCAAATAAAACTCTTCTCTATAACCTAGGCCGAAAGGCAAAAACATTCGTTTCGAAACCATTCAACATTCCTTTCAAAAACACTCGAAAAACCTTTCCGTCGAAAGCTATAAAACCTTGGACATCCTATCTTTAAACATTTAAACTTTGCCTTTCGAAATCATTGGAAAACCTTTCCTTTCAAACCTTTCGAAACCAATAGGGAACCATCCCTTCGAAAACTTTCTTTAAAACCTTTCGAAAGTATCAAACCTTTACAAACAACAAACCTTTTGAAAGCATTTAGGATCAATTTAGAACATGTGGAAACACCTTTCGAAACCATTTAAAACTCTCTCTTTCGAAACCATTTGGGTTCTACCTTCAACAAAGCAAAAGGGTCATAAAACATTTAAGTTGAAAGGACTCCTTTTGAAAGCATTTCCTAAGAAGTGATAGTGTTGAAACCAACCTTCTGAAAGCATTGGAGAAGCAGCTAAGTTTTAAAACAAAGTATACCTTTCGAAACCATTGGGTTCGAAAGGTAGAAAAGTGGCAGTTAGGGGTTTCGACCCCATTCGAAAGCATTTACTAAAAACAAAAGGCACAACCTAATCGAAACCATTCCTTTAAAACTTTTGACTCAGCCGAAACCAACCAAGTCGAAAGCACTTCTTACGAAAGCAAAGAAGGCGCGTTTTCAATTTAAAACAAAGTTATGCTTCGACCCCATCGGAACCTTTGGTCTCGACCTAGTACCTTCCGCCTTAGTCCAATTCACTCTGTACCAAGTTATTGATACTATGTGCATTGGTTTCGATGGCAATGGAGGCGGCAGTACCTGGTCGGGACGCCTGGTGCCGAAAGTGGTGAAACATGCTAAAAGCATGTAAAGACTGATTTTTACTTTAAAAAGAATTTCTTTTCAACTAACCTGCCTTGTTTGTCAAAATATTATTGGTTGTGAATTTTCTTTTCTAAAAGTGCTACCAATATTTCAGAAATAAACAATTTAACTTATTTATAAAATATCCCTTCTCCTTTTATATAAATACATAAAATATTTAAGTCTCGTACCTTAAATAATTTTATATATCTAATAAAACACTTAGGAAAATTCTACAAAAAATCCAGAAAATCATTTTTAATATGTTTTCCAACATATATTAATTTCAGACCCAAAACTTATATTATTTAGCCGTAAATAATTTTATATCCAAATAATCATTTCCTTACTAGAAAATTAATATCAAATCCACATTAATTCAGAAAATTATGAAAATTGAAACCCATCTCTAAAATATCATTCCTGATCTAAACCTAAAATCGCAAGACATTTAGATGTCATTAAATAGGGTTTTCACATTAAAACATATCATAAAACCTATATGATTAAGCATAAATCATCAGCAAGCATATATAATCATTTAATCATTCAAAAACATGGCATAATCATGCAAAATACTTTGGATTTATCTTAAAACTGAAAACAATTAGAAAAATGAGATGTAGTTATTATTCACCTTAGCTTTGAGATTACGGAGTTTGAGATTTGAATTGATTAAGCTGATTAATCTTCTTCCTTTAGCTCTTTCTTCCTCTTATTCTTGCTAATGGTGGTCGGCTTCAAATTTTAATTTTTGCAAATGAATATGTATGTGAGCACGGCAAGGGTTTAGGGTATTAGAATACTCTTTTTCCTATTTTACCCCCACCTATTTCCCTTATCCATTTTAATTCATGTTAGCTTATTTTAGTTTATTCATTAACATGGCACGGCTACCCCTTATTAATCACAAATCCCAATCCCCTAATCATTTACATTATATCATTTAATTTACCTAATTAAATGTTCCTAATAATGTTACTAAAAATATGGGGTGTTACAATCTCCCCTCCTTAGATAATTTCATCCTCGAAATTACGATAAGGTACACAACAAATCAAACATAAAGTTAAAACATACCATCCAACAAATTAGGATAAGCATCTCTAATCCTGCTCTCAATCTCCCAAGTACAGTCTCTCTCATCGTCGCTCCACTGGACTTTCGCTAATCTGACTGTCTTGTTCCTTGGCCTCTTCTCATCTCTCGCGACTATACGAATCGGCTTTCTAACTATAGTCAAATCCGGTTCCACTACTAAATCATCTAACGCCGTCGGTGCTATAGTAGACTCCGGATCTCTAACACACTTCCTTATAAGAGAAATATGAAACACGTCGTGGATTCCTGCTAAACTGCTCGGTAACTCTACTCTATATGCGATTTTCCCGATCCTCTCTACAATAGGAAATGTATCTATGAATCTCGGTGCCAACTTCCCTGATTTTCCAAATCGAATCAAGCCCTTCATCCATGAAACCTTAATAAACACATGATCTCCAACGGAGAACTCTAAGTCTTTCCGTCTTCTATCTGCATAACTTTTCTGCCCAAACTGAGCTTCCTTCATCCTATTCTGAATCAACTCAATCTTTTCTGCAGCTTCTCTCACCAAATCTGGACCAAGAACCAACCTATTCCCAGTCTCTAACCAACAAACTGGAGATTTGCATGGTCTTCCATACAAAGCTTCAAACGGTGTCATCCCTATACTAGTCTAATAACCGTTGTTATACGAAAACTCGACTAAGTGCAGATGGCCTTCCCATGATCCTCCAAAATCTAACACGCAAGTTCTTAACAAATCTTTCAAGACTTTGTTAAATCTTTCCGTTTGCACATCAATCCGTAGATGGTAAGAGATACTCATCTTGAGCTTGGTTTCTAAAATCTCTTGTAGACTCTTTCAGAACTCGCTAGTGAATAAGGAATCTCTATCGCTTATTATACTACTAGGAATTTTATGCAGTCTAACTATATTCTTCATAAATAACTTAGCCAAAACAGGTGCCGTCCTAGTTGCCTTAATTGGAATGAAATTGGGACTCTTGGTTAATCTTTCCACTATGACCCATATACTTTCATTTCCTCTATTAGATCTTGGCAACCCGTCAATAAAATCTTAGGAAATAGAATCCCATTTCCAGACTGGAACATCTAAAGGCTGATGCAACCCGCTTGGCTTTTGAATTCGGCTTTTACCTATTGACTGTTCAAACACTGCTTTACCCATAAGCTAACATCCCTCTTCATACCATCGCAGAAGAAACCCCGCTTCATGTCCTGATACATCTTAGTTCCTCCCGGATGAATAGTGAACTTCGAACGATGGCACTCCTCAAAAACTTCCTTCCTTATGTCTCCCACATTTGGAACATATAATCTTCCTTTCTTTCTCAACCACCCATTCTAGTCAAGACTAAAATCATTCAAGTCATCGCACTCGGTTCCATCCAGTAACTTCTTGATCCGTTCAGCCAACACTAGATCCTCCTCCTATTTAGAAGCAATCCTTTCAATCATAACTGGTCGAACTTCTAAACAAGATAACGCAGCAGTTCCTTCACTAGACCCAGCTTCAGATCTCCACTGCACCCTGCAAGTCGACAACTCTTCCAAGTCCTTCCACTCTACTATCATTGCTAACACTGAATTTTGATGCTTTCTGCTAAGTGCGTCTGCAACCTTATTACCTTTCCCTAGTGTGTATTCAATTCCAAAATCATAAGCGGCTAAAAACTCTAACCACCTCTACTGTCTCATGTTCAGCTCCTTTTGAGAGAACAAATACTTCAACGACTTATGATCTGTATATAACTCAAACCACTCTCCTAAAAGGTAATGTCTTCATACCTTCAATGAAAAAATCACTGTAGCCAATTCCAAATCATGCGTTGGATATCTAACCTCATGCGGTCTAAGCTGTCGAGAAGCAAAGGCAATCACTTTACCTCTCTGCATTAACATAGCTCCTAATTCAGTTCCAAACGCATCTGTATAAACTACCAAATCCTGATTCCCCTCCGGAACAACTAATATAGGTGCATGGGTCAATAAGTGTTTCAAGCTCTGAAATGCTTCCTCACACTTATTGGTCCAAACAAACTTCACATCCTTTCACATTAGCATAGTCATCAGTGCTGCTATCCGCGAAAAATCCTTTATGAACCTCCTGTAATATCCAACCAATCCAAGAAAACTCTTTATCTCAGTCACTATCTCGAGTCTCTTCCAATTATTCACCACTTCAGTCTTAGTCGGATCTACAGACAACCCTTTCTATGAGACTACATGACCAAGAAACTTCACTTCCTTATTCCAGAAATGACACTTCGAAAACATCGTCTTCAACTGATGTTGCCTCAGAGTCTCAAGCACAATTCTAAGATGAACTTCCTTATCCTTCTCTAACCCAGAGTATATCAAAATACCATCTATAAAAACCAACACAAACCTATCCAAGTGCTCTCGGAAAATTTGGTTCATCAAGTCCACAAAGAATGCCAGCGCGTTAATTAGTCCGAACGGCATCACTAACCATTCGTACGATCCATAACTAGTTCTAAACGCCATAAATGGTACACTATCCTCTGCTACTCTAATCTGATGAAAACCTATTGCTAAATACAACTAAGAAAATACCTTAGCTCCACTCAATTGATCGACCAATTCGTCGATTCTAGGCCACGGATATCGATTCTTTATTGTCTTCTCATTCAGCCTACGATAATGGATACATAACCTCAACGATCCATCCAGCTTCTTAGCAAACACTACGGCTACTCCCCAAGGTGAATTACTAGGTCTAAAAAAACTCTTGCTTTCCAAATCTACCAACTACACCTTTATCTCTCTCATCTTGCTAGGTGTCATCCTCCTTGGCGGTCTACTTACCGGTACTGCTCCAGGCACCAAATCTATCTGAAACTCAATGGCTCATTTTGGTGATAATCCCACTACAGGCTCAAAAACATCCGCGAGTTCTCTAACTACGAAAACGCGATTCAACTCATCTTCCAACTCCACTACACTCAACAAAGCATTCACCTCACAACTAGGGCTTTCTACGGTATATACAATCTGATCACTGCAGTCTGGGTGTCTAAGTGATATTTTCCTATCATGGCAAAATATACTTGCATCATACTTACTTAACCAATCCATATCCAAAGTAATTCCAAACCCTACAAAGTCAAATATATGCAAATTGCAAACAAAGGTATGGCCTAACAAATCAAAATCTAAGCGGTCACACTTCATCCCAAGTGTCGCATACCCTCCTATCGGATTTGCAACCCTTAAGGTAGTAACTAAGTATGAGGGTTCTAGGTTAAGCTTATCTACCAAACAATAAGATATAAAAGAATGCGATGCACTAGTATCAAACAGAACGCTAACAGACATACCATGAATTGGAAGTGTACCTCCTAACTCTGCCTTCCCTTTCTCCTGCACTATTGGTCCTGATGTAGTAGGTTCCAATGCAAATACTTTGCCCCTTCCGTCATTAGCAAGCTCTTTGCGTTGATTCTTATAGTGACTGATCTGATCGCAGTTGAAGCATCTAATATGCTTCTTCCCGATCACTTCCTTCGCCTTTCCAGTACGACACTCATTAGCGAAATGCCTCTTCTTGTCGCACTTGAAGTACACAACCTCAGACTTTCCCTTATTTGTTGCTCAACCATTCGGAGCACCCTTCTTATGAAAGAACTTCCTTTTTTTACTCTTCCCCACCTGGACCTCCTTTGTCTTATTCTTCCTGTTTGCACAAAAAATGGGCAAACACCTCCAAGTCGTATGATTTAGTTGATTTTATGTTGTTTTTAGTGATTTGGGAGATTTATGCAAATATGTAAAAAGCAGGGACTAAATTGTAAAAGACACGCGGATTTATAGTGGTTCAGCCAGAATGTGCCTACGTCCACTTTATATATTATTTCTCCTTTCTTGTTCAGATTACAAGTACAAAGCTTTGATACCAGTAAAAGAAAGTTGTTTGAAAGTTCTATCCGTGCTTGAGCTCTCAAACTATTCTGCCATTGTTGTACCCCTGCCCCTCTATTTATAGAGTGAGGCTGGGGGCAGGGGTCCTGGATGTATATAGCTGCTGGTGGGCCTGGGCTGATGCAATCTGGCCTAGTAGTGTCGGTCTGGTACGTCTTGGTCTGGGGGAACTTGGTTTGGCGATGGGTGGAGTAGGTTGGTTCGGTGGTTCGGTAGTATGTGGAGTGTGGGTTGGTTCGGTAGTATGTGGAGTGTGGGTTGGTTCGGTAGTATGAATGGAGCCGGTCCAGTGAGACGTTGATTCGGTGGTAGGGATGGAGCCGGTCCAGTGAGACGTTGATTCGGTAGTAGGGAAGGAGCCGGTCGAAACACATCCAACATTTGCCCCCCAAAGTAGGGCATATGCCTGTATATGGCGTGCTTTGTTTTAAGCCATTCATGCTATCATCCGGCCTCTAGTGCTAAACCAACTGGTCCGGTCATTGATATTTGCTTATAAGTAGGGGCCTAACACTTCCGTTTTTTCTTATTAGCCGAACCAAACCCTTGTCTTTGCCGAACCAAACACTCATCTCCGCCGAATCAAACGTGTTAGCCGAACCAGAATCTTACTTTTGCCGAACCAGGTGAGATCCTTTTCTGCCGAATGTGTTTTCATTCTGGACTACCGAATGGTTTTGGGGACTCGACTCACCGAATGAACTTCGTGGGGTATAAGTGCCGAATGAACTTATATACTTGGATTACCGAATGAACTCAAATCTTGGGTTTTTATATGTCTACATCCTTTGTTTTAACAACGTGCTTTTTTGTGTTTGCAGATAAATGTCTCATAAGGTGGAAACTCGATCAGAAAAGAAGAAATCACATGACAGAGAAGAGCCTTCCACAGTGCCCCCAGCTCAGTCTGGATCTGTCCGTCATGGGCCCGCCCCGAGATCACTAGTAGATGGGTACGGCCCTCAGGAGCTTCTGAACTCACCTCCCGATTGTTCCCCTAGCTCACTCAAAGATGAGCAGCTCGATGTCATCTCTCGCTCCTTTGGGATTGATAGAGCACGCATGCTACTGCCGGGGGAGGGAGTGATGCCATATAATCCCCCCGAAGGATATTTCGCCTATAGTAGGTACCACTGTATGTGTGGGGCCATCCCCCCGATCAATGCCTAGATAACCAGCTTCATCACTTACTTAAAGGTGGCCCCACTCCAGCTTCAGCCGAACTCCTACGCCATCCTGGTGAGCATGTTTGTCCTTTTCCAAATGAGATACGGGCGTCCTCCCTCCAACCGGGAGATCCGGTATTTGTACAACTTGAGAGGCTATAAGAAGGGGTCTCCATACATCAGCTTGGAATCAGCTGTATCTTTCAAGCCGGTCCTGGACTTATATTCGAAGTTCAGCATGTTTAAGAAAGAATGGTTTTTTGTTAAGGACGACTCTGTTTCCATCCGTCGCTTCACCTCAGGCTGTAATTTGAAGTTTATTAATGATTTATGTTCTGACGGCAATGCTTCTTCTCATGTGTTTTTATTTCTTGCTAGCGACAGGTGGCTTTGCGGTCGTAGAGAATGACCGCCTGGTTCAGATGGCTGCGGAAATAGAAGCCATCACGGGAAGGGATAGGTCGGCCTCTTACTTGATTAGGAACGCTACACTTCTGGGGCACAACCTGATCCTACCACATCAGTCTGCGGTCAAGCAGAGAGACACGGCGGAGGAGAGGGCTGCCAAAGCCACAAGAGGGGCCACGGCGAAGAGCGGCAAAAGGAGACCCTTCTCGGCGCATCCAGTCGCCGGGGGGAAGACACTCAAGAAGTCTGATGGACCTTCTCCCAGCACACATCCAGATGTTCAGGAGGAGGATAAAGGGGAGGGGGAAAAAGGCGAGGATGGAGGAGGTGAGGCGGAGAGCGGAAGCGGTGGAGAAGGTGACGGTGATGATGGTGGCGAAGGACAGGGCAGTGATGGCACCGGGGCTTTGCCTCCTGGGCAGGCGGGCGTGATCCAAGAGTGGACGGATGATGCTCTCCGCCAAGCCTTTGAAGAGCTAGAGGAAACGGAGAAGTCCAAGAAAACTGATAAGGTTGGGACCGGCGTCGATTTATCTTCCGGGAGTGCTTCTACTGAGGCAACTTCTGCGGTTCAAGGTGAATTTTTCTCCTTCCTTTTTTAATTCTCGAATGATGGCTCAACGCATGCTGGTGACACTTGATTTTTATTCCAGGAGCGGGAAAAACGGCCAAGACCTCAGATCTTCGGCACAGGCTTGAACAATACAAACTCCTCAAAGCTTCCGCCAAGCCGAAGCCTCCTACTAACCGTCCTGGAGACGTAGTCGGCTATCGTCCTCTTCTTGGAGTTATTGAAGAAGATATTCAAAAGAGGAAGAGGAGTCGATCTACGTTTGAATCTTTTCCTGGCCCTTCGGCCCCACTCCAGCCTATTCATGATATTGAGGAGGAGGACACCGAGCTGATACCTTCCCCACATCTATCTGAGAATCCAATCGTCATCCCGATAGATCATCCTGGCTTAGTTTGCAATCCGTTTGCGGGTCATCCGGACATGGACCCGGCATCTCATGACATCTCCTTCGATGAGGTTACTGGTGAGCACCTCCTCCCTCGCAATCCTATGGTACGGGTGCTTGACGAAGCTAAGTCCCTGGACCTTGATTTTCTTACTACCCGGGTTGTAACTCTGGGGGATGAGGCTAAGGCAAATATTGACCGGGTTGCTGAGGAGACCAGGAAATTGATGGGGCACCACGCCCGACTGGTCAAGGCTGGCTAAGAGATAGGGAGCGCCAACATTCGGCTACGGTTGATGGTTTCCGACCAGGCTAAGCAACTTGCCGACCAAGCCATCCAAATCTCTCAGCATGAGGCCGCATCCAGACAATTGAGGAAGACCATGGAAGAGGCCAGTAGGGCAGAGTTGCGGAAGATGGAGGTCGTCTGTAAGGAGCGGATTGGCATGGCCATTGCCACGGTGGATGAGGTTCGGCAAGCGGACCTCGAGCGGGTAGAGGAACTATCGGGGAGACTTGAGGCCACGGAGCTTGCTCAGGCTAAGTTGAAGGAGGAGATGGAGGCGATGAGGAGGTCCCTTCAGGCTGACCGTTTACGGTATCGATCAGAGAGGGATGCTGTCGTTGCAAAGCTGCGGGATTCTGAGGTCCGAATGATGGAGTTTGAGGAGAACGAGGGGATGATGGATGGGATGCTCCAGGATATGTACTTCCGTACTTGGAGGCAGGGTAACTTGTCCTGGATGGATGATTACCCCCGGGTTATGGCTAGGATCTATCTCAGGGCTCTGGAGGAGGCCAAGGCGGATAAGGAGGGTGGCGTGGCCTTCAGGATGGATGTGGTTACTGCCCAGTTTACCAAGGAGGAGAAGGTGGCGGTGAAGGAGGGCATGCGGTTGCTTGCAGCTGAGGAGGCAGGTGTGCAAGTAGAGGATAATGATCAAGATGATCAAGGAGCAGATGCTGGTAAGTCTTCCTTTCTAGTCTTTCTGTTAACTTGGTTGCTTATCATTAATGAATTCTTTCTTTGACCGGACAGGTGGGCAACAGGACAAGGATAAAACTCTGACGTAGCCGGCTCCTTGATTTGACCTGGATATCCTTTTGTGAACTTGACATTGTTGTGTATGTTAGTCTCAGAACAGTAACGTAACTCTTAGGCTGTAATTATGCTACTTGTAATTAACAACATTATTCTCGACGTGTAATTTTTAACTTAAGCTGATTCTGTCGTTTTTGAATGTTTTGCTATTTTGACATGTTGTATGAGAAATATAGCTATGCATATTCTTGTAATTAAATTGTGTCTGACGTCAAGTTCTTGTTTAAAACATAATTTCATGTCTTGCAGTATTAGTGTGATGTGTGAATAAACTATAGCCACATGTTTATATATGAAAGAAGGAAATACCGCCCTTCATATTTTGCTTGTAGATGGCAGCTTTGAATGTCTTGTGTGATCGAGTATGGAATGCAGTCCAGTGTCTCGTTGCGAGTACCTGCTTCCATTAGCGAATGTTTCCTATT
The DNA here is from genome assembly GCA_030737815.1 of Allium fistulosum. Taxonomy (NCBI): domain Eukaryota; kingdom Viridiplantae; phylum Streptophyta; class Magnoliopsida; order Asparagales; family Amaryllidaceae; genus Allium; species Allium fistulosum. The sequence continues at coordinate 356,983,207 of CM060906.1, forward strand.
CTGTGCCCTGTACTTTAGGGATTGTTACAGAGGATGGGAGAATAGTTTTTTTAAATAAAGTTGAAATATGAGAAATAGTAAAACTTCCAAACACGGAAGGCCTTCGATGTGCTTAAGTTCGTGGAAAACGGGCTTTGTAGTTACTTTCCCTAGCTGTGGGTCTTGGAGACATTTGTCACCCATCTTACGCCTCCGCGGGGAGTTAATCTTTTTTACCACAGCCGTACTTAAGACACATCGGAGCCGAGATCGCGCACAGTAACTACCCGGGCCATTATGGCCCGTAATCGTGGGTATTATTCGATTTACTGTGGCCGGCTAGCGCGGGTGCCGATCGTCAACCGTGAACTACCCCTGGCTGGCCACACCTTATGTTGGGGCTTAAAGTAGGTTCACAGTTGCCGGCGAGCCGAACGCCGTAATGAGCTGCCTCGGCTATAGTCGGCCTTCTTGGTGGCTTATAATCGGCTCATTACAGTTGGCTTTGAGGGCCGTCGCGAGCAATAAGTTAACCCGCAGCAGAGGGATGCCGGAGCAAGAGTGTCTCATTGGCGAGGGCATAGATTCGTATAGTACCTGTTAGGTCTTGTCCAGAGAAGTCGCGCTGTGGAGCACCTTGAGTGAAAATGCTATTTGCACAGGGTTTTTTTCAACAGAAAAGGATAAAGTTAACAAGCAGCCAAGATATAAAGGAACAAGTTAAAAAGGAGACAAGGTTTATTAAAGTGGTTCGGCACGAAAATGCCTACGTCCACTGATTCTCTTTGTTAATTCACTTCATATGGGCAGTACAAGTTAAGAAAAGTATCGACGGAGGTGTTGAATGTTCCATGCCCTCTGGAACACCTTTCCGTCCACTGTTGACAAAATATAAGCTCCATTGTGGAGATCTTTATGAATTACATATGGTCCATCCTAGATTGGATCTAGTGCCCTGGGGCGAGGGAAGATTCGCTTGAGGACAAGATCTCCTTCTTGTAAGGTACGATGCTTGACTTTGGAGTTGTATTGTGCTGCCACTTTTTGCTTGTGGGCTGCTGCTTTGAGGGCTGCATCATTTCTTCTCTCCTCAATTAGATCCAAAGACATGTGAAGGAGTTCTTCGTTCTCTTCTGGGTTATAGTGGATCCTACGGTGGGAAGGCACGATGGTTTCAACTGGGAGCATAGCCTCCGATCCGTATGCCAAAGAGAAAGGAGTATGCCCCGTTGATGTTCTGAAAGATGTGCGATAGGCCCACAGTGCCGTAGGGAGTTCATCCACCCAAGCGCCCTTTGACTTTTCGAGTTTCTTTTTTATTAGAGTTTTCAGAATTTTGTTGACGGCTTCGACTTGTCCGTTTGCCTGGGGATAAGCTACGGATGAGAAGCTTTTGTGAATCCCGTGCTCTTGGCACCAGTTGGCGAACTCCTCGCTGTCAAACTGGAGTCCATTGTCTGATATGATTTTGAATGGGACTCCGTACCTGCATAGAACATTTTTGATCAAGAAGTTAATAACTTTTGCTGAAGATACTTTATTTAGGGATTCTGCCTCCACCCATTTGGTGAAGTAGTTGACTGCCACTATAGCATATTTGGCCCTGCCTCGGCCCATTGGCAGTTCGCCGATCAAGTCAATTCCCCATACTGCAAAGGGCCAAGGGCTGGTCATTTGAGTAATCTCAGTTGTTGGTAGCCGCGGAATCTTAGCAAACTTCTGGCATCTGTCACATCTTCTGACGAAATCTAAGGCGTCCTTGCTTAAGGTGGGCTAGAAATATCCATATCGGAGTATCTTTTTTGCTAAAGTTTGCCCTCCGGTGTGATCTCCGCAGCTTCCTTGATGAATTTTGGATAAGATTTCCTTGGCTTCCCTTCCAGCGACACACCTTAATAAGGGGTTAGAGAAGCCGTGCCGATAGAGGGTGTCCTCTTGTATTGTGTAGCGGGAAGCTTTCCTCAAGATTTTCTTGACTTCGTTACGCCCGTTGGGTAGTGTGCCACTTTGTAAGTAGTCTCGGATGGGAGTCATCCAAGTTGCTTCTTCGGTTGTAGCTATCAGATTCACTTGCTCAAAACTTAGGGTCAGTTGCTTTGAGATGGCTACTGCTCCGGAAATAGCGTCGTCTCTCACGCTAGCTTGCTTCGCCAATTCGTCGGCCTCTTGGTTCTCTTCCCGAGGGATGTGTTTGACTAAGTAGTGGTCCAAACGACTGAGAAGTAACTTGGTCTTCTTTAAATATGCTATGAGTCGTTCTTCTCGAGCCTGGAATTCTCCTAGTATTTGATTAACAATAAGTTGAGAATCGCTATGAAGACACAAAGAATTGGCTCCGATTTCTAAGGCAAGTTCTAATCCAGCTATCACTGCTTCATATTCTGCATCGTTGTTGGTGGCAGCGAACTCCAACCTTATAGCATAGTGCAGCTTATTTCCCCTGGGAGTGATTATTACTACACCTGCCCCCGAGCCTTGTTCGTTTGATGCACCATCCACAAAGAGATTCCACTTGATGTCTTCTGCTATTTCCGATTGCTCCTTACCTTCGTTGGTAGTGAATTCTGCAATGAAATCGGCCATGGCTTGTCCCTTGATGGCGGTGCGAGGGTGGTAGGTGATATCATATTGACTTAGTTCAATGCACCATTTAAGTAGTCGCCCCGAAGTGTCGGGACGATGGAGTACCTGCCTCAGTGGTTGATCGGTCAGAACTTTGATGGAATGGGACTGGAAGTAGTGACGCAGTTTCCGTGAGGTGATTAGTAAACAGTATGCTAGCTTCCCAAGTTTAGGATACCTGACTTCTGCCCCCGTAAATCTCTTACTTACAAAGTATACTGGCCGCTGCGTGCGGTTGTCTTCTCTCACCAAAGCAGCGCTTAGGGCGTGAGGTGATACAGCAAGGTATAGGTATAACTTTTCGCCTTCGCTTGGAGTCGAGAGTATCGGTGGTTTCTGGAGGTGTTCAATTAGGTTAAGGAAGCTGCTAAGCATTCGTCAGTCCATTCAAACTTTCCTTTGCCTTTCTTTAGAGCTTCGAAGAAGGGGACGCACTTGTCCGTTGCTTTGGAGATGAATCGGCTTAGGGCGGCCACTTTCCCGTTCAGACTTTGCATTTCCTTTCGAGTCGTAGGTATCTTAATATCTCTCAGAGCTTGGACTTGTTCAGGGTTTGCTTCAATTCCTCTGGCATGGACGATGAATCCTAGGAACTTTCCTGATGATACTCCAAATGAGCACTTTAGAGGATTCAACTTCATTCCATACTGGCGAAGTACTTGAAACATTTCGCCTAGGTGGCTTACGTGATTATCGGCTTCCCTTGACTTTATCAGCATGTCATCCATATAAACTTCCATAGTTTGTCCTATTAGCCCTGCAAACATCTTGTTGACGAGGCGCTGATAGGTGGCTCCTGCGTTTTTAAGTCCGAAAGGCATTACCTTGTAGCAGTACAATCCCCGGTCAGTGATGAAACTAGTGTGGTCTTGATCGGGAGCAGGCATAGGAATTTGGTTATATCCTGAGTATGCGTCCATGAAAGATAAGAGTTCGTGCCCGGCTGTGCTGTCTACAAGCTGATCGATTCGGGGAAGTGGGAAGCAATCCTTCGGGCAGGCGTCATTTAAGTTGGAGAAGTCAATGCATGTTCGCCACTTCCCATTAGCCTTCTTTACCAGCACCGGGTTGGCGATTCACTCTGGGTAGATGGCTTCTCGTATGAAGTCATTGGCAAGTAGGTTCCTTACTTCTTCATCGAGGGCTGCTGATCGTTCTGCCCCCATGCTTCTCTTTCTTTGTTTTACGGGCGTCTTGGTAGGATCAGTGTTTAGTACGTGACATGCTATGTCAGGGGAGATTCCGGTCATGTCAGCATGTGACCATGCAAATACATCCAAGTTGTGGTGGAGAAAGTCAATGAGTTGTTCCTTCAACTCTGCTTTTAGTTGGGACCCAATTTTCAATAGTCTACTCGAGTCATGTTTGTCTACAGAAACAAATTCCATAGCCTCTGCAGGCTCGGCGGTGGCCTCCTCCTCTTTGTCCCTGGGGTCTAATTCATTGAAAGGATCGCTGGTATATCGAAGAGGAAGGGCTTTCTTTAGTTGCTATGCTTCCAAACTTTTTGTGTAGAGGGCAACCTCTACACTCTTCCCTTTATCCTTCCTGTGGTTGTTGCGAAGTTCAGTTACATAGCAGTCTCGAGCAACGTCCTGGTCTCCCTCTACTTCCCCTACTCCATTATCCGTTGGAAATTTCATCTTTAGGCACCATGGGGCCAGGACAATTTGGAAGTCAGGCAAGGTTGGCCTTCCTAAGAAAGCATTGTAGACCGAGTGGTTTTCTATCAGCACAAATGTCTGTTTCCGCACAACGGAGCGGGGATGACTTCCAATTTCAACAAAGAGGTCCAGTTGCCCGAGGGGCATCTTCGCATCTCCGGTGAAACCGTGTAGTGGTTTATTGCAGGGAGAAACATCCTTTATTGATAGTTTCATTTTGTCGAACGCATGCTTGAATAGGATATTTACTGAACTTCCAGTGTCTACTAGAATTCGGAAAACTTCGGCTGGACCAAGCCGGACAGAGATAACCATGGGATCCATGTGAGGGTATTGCCTTCCTTCTAGGTCACGCCTACCGAATGTGATGTCATCACTCTCTTTCCGCTTCGGGTGCGCTCTTCTATAACAGAATTAACACAGTCTTCATTGTTTCTAAGCGACTTTCCATATCTTTCCATCTCTGCCCAGCTTCTGTCGGCGATGTGCGGTCCTCCCGAGATGGTATGGACCACTATCTTCTCTTGACTAGAGCCGCTAGTGTTGCGATTTCCTCTGCCTATCTCTGGTGAGGGTAGCCTTGGGTTCTCATTGGCAGGAGCTGGAGTCCTGTTCTGACCTCTTACATAGCGTTCCAGTCTTTTCCTTCTGATGTGTTCTTCAATCAAGTCCCGGAGATGATGGCATTCATTGGTATCATGCCCATGGGATTCGTGGAAGCGGCATTTTCCAGACTTAATCGCGTTATCTGATTCCTTCTTGTGCGGGGGGTGCTTGTATTTAACTTCGTCTTGGGTGGCAAGGAAGATGTTTTCAATGGTTTCATTCAAAGGAGTGTAAGTGGCGAACCTCGGTCCTGGCCGATATAGGCGCTTCTCTCCCTTCTTGCCCCCAGCATTGTCTCTAGAATCATTTCTTCGAACGTCCTTTGTTGCAGCGGGCGTGTTGCCGTGAGCTGCCTTATTTTGTTGCCCTGACCGTCCCTCAGTGGCAGCGTCTTCAAGCCTCATATATTTCCCGGCTTCATGGAAGAAATCGGGTAAATTAGCTGGTTTTTCTTTTGTCAATCTTCTAGCAAATTTAGTATCCGGATGCACACCACTACAGAGGGCCATTAAGACAAGTTTTTCATCGGCATCTTGGACTGCGGCCGCTGCGGCATTGAATCGGGTTAAATATTGCTGCAGCTTCTCTCCAGGTTTCTGTTTGATATTGGATAAGGAGTAAGCGTCCTTGGGTTGTTCCACATGAATGTGGAACTGGCTGATAAACTTTTCTTTCAACATCTCCCATGAGCTGATGGATCCTTGGGGTAGATTACAGAACCAGGAGGTAGCTAGATCTGCTAAGAATAGTGGAAAGCATTTGCACAGTACTCCCTCTGTCGCTCCACTCATGAGCATATGCTGTGTGTATCTCTGCAAGTGTATAACAGGGTCGGAGGTTACTTTGTAAGGTTCCATTGTTGGCATTTTCCATTCTCGGGGGGTGATGGCAATTTCGATATTGCGGGCGAAGGGGCTGGTTACCCTAGCACCTATCCCTCGATCTCTTTGATCCCGTTGGACGCACTCTCTGAACAAGCGTGCCATCCTTTCATCTGAATTTGGAGCAGATAGAAATGAGTTCGGTTCTGCTCTATGGGAATGATTCTGTCCGGACGATCTGTAGGGATGGTATCGTCTGTCATTCCTGATATTTTCCAGTGGCTGTCCTTGGTCTTCTGGGAGCATGCTAGGGTCAGCTACAGTTGGCCCTTGCCTTGATCTTCCCCTGCTGGGTTCTGATCTAAGCACTTCCTCGGGTCTAACTTCGGGCTGGACTCTAGCTCGGCCCCGTTCATTGGTGTCTCCGTGGTTAGGCAGTACGACCGGCTCAGCTACAGTTGACCTTCGTCCGGTACCTTCCCTGTGGGGTTCGGTTCCAAGCGTTTCTTCAGGCCTAAATTCGGGCTGTGCTCGGTCTCGGCTCCTACCATGGCTGCTTCTGTTGTTAGCTCCTTCGAGGAAGGAAGACCTTTGCTGTCTCTGAGATCCTCCAGACTGGGACTCACCCCATGATTCAGTGTTGCGGTTGGACTCTTCAGCATCCCTTAAGCGTGACATGAGATGGTTCACCAAGGCTTCCTGCTGGGATGTGAAGCGGTTAGTCACTTCAGCCACAACTCTATCTAGATCTGCCTTAGTAATTGTTGCAGGCTGTTCTGTGGCAGGGGTTGTCGGATTTGCTTGATTTTCAGTTGGTACTGCTGCTGGAACGGGACGATCCTCTTGATTTGTGACCACTGGATCTGGAATACTGCTAGTCGTGATGTTCTTTCCTCTGTTAACATCCTTCCTCTGCCTGGGAGCCATGTTTTCCAAGCAACGAACGATGCTGTTAGGAAGAAGGTTAAGTGGGAGAGGCTGAAGCTTCGAGCTTCTTGTTCTCAGTGAAAGCACTAAAAATGTTTGCTTAAAAAATGGGCAAACACCTCCAAGTCGTATGATTTAGTTGATTTTATGTTGTTTCTAGTGATTTGGGAGATTTATGCAAATATGTAAAAAGCAGGGACTAAATTGTAAAAGACACGCGGATTTATAGTGGTTCAGCCAGAATGTGCCTACGTCCACTTTATATATTATTTCTCCTTTCTTGTTCAGATTACAAGTACAAAGCTTTGATACCAGTAAAAGAAAGTTGTTTGAAAGTTCTATCCATGCTTGAGCTCTCAAACTCTTCTGCCATTGTTGTACCCCTGCCCCTCTATTTATAGAGTGAGGCTGGGGGCAGGGGTCCTGGATGTATATAGCTGCTGGTGGGCCTGGGCTGATGCAATCTGGCCTAGCAGTGTCGGTCCGGTACGTCTTGGTCCGGGGGAACTTGGTTTGGCGATGGGTGGAGTAGGTTGGTTCGGTAGTATGTGGTTCGGTAGTATGTGGAGTGTGGGTTGGTTCGGTAGTATGTGGAGTGTGGGTTGGTTCGGTAGTATGTGGTTCGGTAGTATGTGGAGTGTGGGTTGGTTCGGTAGTATGGATGGAGCCGGTCCAGTGAGACGTTGATTCGGTGGTAAAGATGGAGCCGGTCCACTGAGACGTTGATTCGGTAGTAGGGAAGGAGCCGGTCGAAACACACCCCAACACTTCCCTAGAGAAGCAAGTATTTCCTCATGCCTCAATGCCATCTCTACTACAACATCACAAGGATCCATAAATGAGGCAATGTTGCCCTTGCCAACTCAGGCTTCAACCCCCTTATGAACTTTTCATTCCTCTTCATCATAGTATCCACAGTGGCATGTCCATACCTTAACAACTCCTCGAACCTTCTAGCATACTCCAACACAGTCATCTCCCCCAGCTCCAACTGAGCAAACTTTCTGAGCAAAGTACACTGCGCCATCACAGACATGAACCTCTCCTGGAACCTTCTCCTAAACTCAGCCCATGTCATATCCTCTTCATTCACTCCAGCCGTATACTATTCCACCAGAATAAAGCTGCTCCATGAAGCTGTCTCGAAGCAAGCCTTCTCTTCTGCTCGTCATTGAGCTCCAAGTCTACAAAGATCCTCTCACAATGCAAAAACCAGATCTCTAATTCAATAGCATCCTCGGTTCTAATAAATGGCTTCCCCCCAAGCCTAACATAATCTCTACTCAAGATAGCATAGTTGTTGACCACTGGAGCTTCCTGAAATCCCACTCCAGCATTTCCTCCGACCACTCCAGCAGCAATACCCACCTGTATCATATTCACGAAAAACTGATACATAGCTCCCATATCCACTTGTGGGACTCCAGCAACAACATTCCCCGCTTGTGCCTGACCTTGGTTCCTTCTAGTATTCGATCTGGCATTTCCATTTGTGGTGGTGCTTCCTCCAAGATTCACTCTTCCACTTCTAGCATCCATATCTGTATTTAAGCCTCGTGAGATATAGAAGAATAGCCTAAGAGAGATAGGAAACTAAAGATATAGCGTATACTTATATATAGCAAATACATGTACGTTACTATAGCGTTATCACATACCTCGATCTTACTCTAAGTCCATAGGATTATGTTTTCAAAAATCATTTTTAGTTAAAGTTTTTCATAAACCTATGCTCTGATACCAAGTTGTAACATCCCCTATTTGGAGGCCCGAAGCTAAGCGCTACAGGTGCTGCAGTCATCTATAGTATTAACTTCCAGTGACCAAATACGGTAATGTTAATGATATCCATAATATCAAAAGCACGTGAATATGAATCAAAATCATAGATTTCACAAAAACCACTTTCTTATTACATTTCACTAAACATGTTTCATATTCCATTACATAATCCCATAATCGTTTCCCAGGTAAAGATCAAATATAGTTATTACAAAATACGCCAAGAGCGACATATGAAGATGCCCCCTTGGTTGACCAGAGTACTATATAGACATAAATGTCTTAAATACAACACAGTGGAATTAAACAAAATAAAACAGCAACTCCTAAATAGCTATCCGTTAGCCACCTGCTCGTCTTCGGAAGCTTTATTCACCAACCTACTAAAAACCTGAATATCCTCAACCCTTAGCCTAATCAAATTAATTTTGAGCACCCGATAGTTTAAGGGAAAAACATAAACTTCGAGTCAGACATAAAGCCTAGGGTAAATAATACTATACATCTCGGTTATTTGATATTAAGTGAGGCCACACCGCTTAGCGAAACGGGTTTCCTCTCACTAATATCCTTTTAAGACATATCTTTTGCAAATCATTTCCTACAACCAAAACTAGTTAAAACTGTAAAGCATTATCATGTAAACATACATATCATGTAACAAATGGACTATCTGTCTGAAAATTATAGTTTTTCTTGGCTAACTACTAACCTTTGGTTGACACGGGCCTATCAAATAATATAAATAAAATAATCTAACACCCGTTAGGTACTCCTCTTCTGGACGGTCTATCCCTAACTTATTTGTTAGATACTCCACTTCTAGACGGTCTTTCCCTAACTTATCTTTTCCTAGGTTCACCTGATCCTAATGGTTTTGCGGGCTCACCAATAACCTATCTGTATACAAACATATATCCCCTTTTGTGTGTAATCATAATTTTAGTCTTACCTGTGACAAAGCACTACACACTGGAGTTTTGGACTAAATTATGTGGGGCTAATAGCTAATATATATGGTGCGACCCTATACCAGTCCCATCTGGTATTCTAATATCTGAGTCATTTTACTTAGGGTAATATTCCCAAAATTTTCCTTGAAAACCTTTTCATCTCAAATTGATTTAAAACCTTTAAACCAAACTTAAATAAGGAAAATACATATACTCCATGCTTTACTCAAAATCACCTCGCCATGTTATATATACTTTACTCATATCTTTGTTAATGAAAACATTTAAACCTTTGAAAGTACCCCTTTTGAATCCATTGAAAGTACCCCTTTCGAGACCAAGTAAAACCCTTCTTTATAACCTAGGCCGAAAAGCCAAAACATTCCTTTTGAAATCATTCAATCTTCCTTTCGAAAACACTTGAAAAACTTTCCGTCGAAAGCTATAAAACCTTGGACATCATATCTTTAAACATTAAACTTTGCTTTTCGAAATCTTTGGAAAACCTTTCCTTTCACACCTTTCAAAACCCTTAGGGAACCATCCCTTCGAAACCTTTCTTTAAAACCTTTCGAAAATTTCAAACCTTTACAAGCAGCAAACCTTTCGAAAGCATTTGGGCTCAATTTAAAACATGTGGAAACACCTTTCGAAACCATTTAAAACTATCTCTTTCGAAACCATTTGTGTTCTACCTTCAATAGTGCAAAAGGGTCATAAAACATTTAAGTCGAAAGCACTCCTTTCAAAATCAGTTCCTAAGTAAAGAAGTGATGGTGTCGAAACCAACCTTTTGAAAGCATTGGAGAAGCGGCTAAGTTTTAAAACAAAGTATACCATTCGAAATCATTGGGTTCGAAAGGTAGAAAAGCGGCAGCTAGGGGTTTCGACCCCATTTGAAAGCATTTACTTAAAACAAAAGGCGCAACCTAATCGAAACCATTGCTTTAAAAAAATTGACTCAGCCGAAACCAACCAAGACGAAAGCACTTCCTTTGAAAGCAAAGCAGGCGCATTTTCAATTTAAAACAAAGTTATGCTTCGACCCCATCAGAACCTTTGGTCTCGACCTAGTACCTTCCGCTTAGTCCAATTCACTCTGTACCAAGTTATTGATACTATGTGCATTGGTTTCGATAGCAATGGAGGTGGCAGTACCTGGTCGGAACCCCTGGTGCCAAAAGTGGCGAAACATGCTAAAAGCATGTAAAGACTGATTTTTACTTTAAAAAGAATTTCTTTTCAACTAACCTGCCTTGTTTGTCAAAATATTATTGGTTGCAAATATTCTTTTATAAAAGTGTTGCCAATATTTCAGAAATAAACAATTTAATTTATTTATAAAATACCCCTTCTCCTTTTATATAAATATATAAAACATTTAAGTCCCATACCTTAAATAATTTTATATATCTAATAAAACACTTAGGAAAATTCTACAAAAATTCCAGAAAATCATTTTTAATATGTTTTCCAACATATATTAATTTCAGACCCAAAACTTTATTATTTAGCCGTAAATAATTTTATACCCAAATAATCATTTTCCTTACTAGAAAATTAATACAAAATCCACATTAATTCGGAAAATTATGAAAATTGAAACCTATCTCTAAAATATCATTCCTGATGTAAACCTAAAATTGCAAGGCATTTGGATGTCATTAAATAGGGTTTTCACATTAAAACATATCATAAAACCTATATGATTAAGCATAAATCATCAACAAGCATATATAATCATTTAATCATTTAAAAACATAGCATAATCATGCAAAATACTTTGGATTCATCTTAAAATCGAAAACAATTAGAAAAATGAGATGTAGTCATTATTCACCTTAGCATTGAGATTATGGAGTTTGAGATTTGAATGGATTAAGCTGATCAATCTTCTTCCTTTAGCTCTTTCTTCCTCTTGTTCTTGCTAATGGTGACCGGCCGCAAATTTTAATTTTTGCAAATTAATGTGTATGTGAGCATGGCTAAGGGTTTAGGGTATTAGAATACTCTTTTTCCTATTTTACCCCCACCTATTTCCCTTATATATTTTAATTCATGTTAGCTTATTTTAGTTTATTCATTAACATGGCACGGCTACCCCTTATTAATCACAAATCTCAATCCCCTAACCATTTACATTATTTTATTTGATTTACCTAATTAAATGTTCCTAATAATGTTACTAAAAATATGGGTGTTACACTGTATTTTTAGGGATTCAAAGTAACATGGACCATCGATCAAGTCTTGGAAAATATTCGGTTAAATCTTGTACGCTCAAAACATACATCAGTGTTATGAAAACTATACGATCAAATCTGGGCCATTGGCCGCTCAAACTTTTCACATTAAATACCGAATGGTCGACCGTTATACTTGGGGATGGTCGACCGCTAGCGATCGACTGGTGGAGCTATTTAATTTTAGTGTATTTTCCTTATTTAACTATTTCTGATTTCTAAATTTAAAACGTTTATAACCTTTCACATTAGCTTCGATTTCAAGTGTATATACGAAATCGTCCAAAAAAATCACTACAAATACAATGGTATAAGAATTATAGTCCAATTCGAATGTTTGTGAAAAGTCCATTTTTGCCCTTCTATATTTAAATTTAATCCTTTTATTAAATTTTCGCTTAAATTTTTAGGGTGTTGTACTGGATCAAATAGGATGTTCAATAAACTAAATTACATATAAATCTCCACATTAATTACGAACCCAGTCATCTCTAGAAAGCTTTCCCCTATTCAATACGCTTGGAATCGCCTCCGCTTGATATAGAACTCCCTTTAATTTAATTTGATTCCTGCTTCTTCAATCTCTTGATTTATTAATCATTGGTATTATTATTATTTTTTAAGAAATTTGTTTTAAGGAGAAAGAGAGTTCAGATTTCAGAGAGATAGAGTTTTGTTACTTTCTGATTTAACTATGGTTCTGATGCAGCTTAGGATTATATTTATAGGGGTAGAAAGCTACCGGAACCGTCCAACTATTATTAAATCCAGGTCATTCAGCCGACCCGAACCCTCATCTGGAAGCGATGACCGGTCGAACGCTTGGTTTGGAGTGATCGATCGGTCCAACTAATTGTGTTGACTGGTAGAGCTTTCCTAATTAAATATTTCTCTCTTAATTTAGTTAATTAATTTTTCAATTTTGAATTTTTAAACATTAATAACTTTTTCATACTAGCTCCTTTTTAAAACATTATATATGAAAATTGTCTACAAAATCGCAATGAGCACAATGGTACAAGTTTCATAGCCAAATTTGGACATTTGTAAAAGTTCCATTTTTACCCTTGTTATATTTAAATTCAATTCTTTTATTAAATTTTTGATATTTTTTTTGGGGTGTTACATTCTCCCCCTTAAAAGGTTTTTGTCCTTAAAATCTTAATGGACAGAAAAATGTAACATGTGCGGAAGGTAATACCTACAACCATCTACTCATTCATCAGTCATCGGCATCCATTGTCCTTAGTTAAAATTCTAGGGCAATATGTACATATAGGCATGGAATGCGTATGAACCTATACTAATGCAAAAATTAGGCGGTCTCCTGACCTAGTCGACCTCCTTAATTGCACGTGCTTATGCCATATATCCAAATGTATGTAACTTCCGAAGTAAATATACTAGCAATTGTACATGTATGCATAATCATATAATCCATATGCATGTAACTCGGTAAAATAAAACAAGTGATGACATGCGTGTATGCTAACTTAAGAATATATTTTCCTAAGTGTGCAAAGATTCATTTAATAAATACGTCCATCATCATCCATTGTTCAAAATATGTCCTAGTGACATGTTCGTAACTATTCCTAGCATCCAATTGTCCCTACCTATGGGGTATACAAAGCTAGAACCTAAACATATAAGTAGTTTATACTTATTTAACTAAAATGGAAATGTACTGAAAAACAGTTATGGATGCGTATCTTGGACCTTTTCCTCAGGCTCCCATGTACTCTACGTTGGATCGTCTCCCTACTGGACCATATTAACTTCATTGCGGTGTCGCTTTGTACCATGCTCAAGAATGTGAGTAGGTGCACAGAGAACAAGTGACTCCCTTTCTACCACCACCTTCTCTAGTTGACTCGGGTTGACTACATCAGTTATATTGTGTAGACACTTCCACAAGCTTGAGACATAGAAAATGTCGTGTACTCCCGCTAACTTCTCAGGAAGCTTCACATATAAGATAACTTACCGACCCTTTAGTGGTCGAAAAAGGCCCTACAAACCTTAGTGCTAACTTCCTTGAGCTACCAAATCTCATGATACGCCATCACAGTGAGAACTCCAGAAAAAACAAATCGCCCACTACGAACTCCAACTTTATGAATCTCCTGTTAGCATAAGACTTCTGCCTATCTTGTATGGTTTTCATCCTTCCATGGATCAATTCTGCCTTCTCTAATGTCTACCTCACCATATTTGGTCCAAGAAAAATCCTATCCATAGTGTCACACCAACAAGACGGTGATCTACCAGTCCACTTGTACAATGTCTCAAATGGTGTCATCTCAATACTTGTATGATGGTTGTTATTATGAGTAAACTCCACTAATGGCAGGTGATCCTCCAAAGATCCTCCAAAATCCAAAATACACATCTGAAGTAAGTCCAATACTCGGTTCACCCTCTCTGTCTGTCCATCAGTTTGTGGATGATAAGCAGTATTCAAACTCAACTCAATGTCTAAAGCCTTCTAAAAACTCCTCCAAAACTCACTGGTGAAAAGAAAATCTTGGTCGCTAACGATGCTAGAAGGAACTTCATGAAACCTAACCATCTCCCTCATGTATAGTGTCGCCAAATATGCAGCAGTCCTTGTACTCCTAACCGGTATAAAATGAGTGCATTTAGTCAGTCAGTCGACTATGACCTTAATACTCTCATTCCCCCTACTCCTAGGTAGACCATCGATGAAATCCATAGAAATACTCTCCCACTTCCACTGTGGAACATCCCCCTGGCCTCTTCTGCTCTACTTTTACCCTCTAGTAAGTCATACATCTAGCCACATACTCTGCCACATGCCACTTTATACTAGGCCGATAAAAGACTCTTCATGCAACGATACATTTTGTCTCCGTCGGGATGAATGGTCATCCTAGAATGATGAGACTCGGCTAGTACCATGTCAGTCAAATCCATAATGAGAGGAACACTTAATCTACCGTCTCTTGATAAACACCCCCTCGAGTCAATGGTATAGCGCCGCAAATGACTCGACTGCTCTCCTTTACTAAGCTTCTCAAAAATATCCACTAACTCCTTATTGTGCTTCTGACTTGACCCAATGTGGTCCATAAGTGTAGGCTGCACATCCAACACTGCTAACAATCCCGGACTAATGTTTGACGATAGTTGAAAATTGAAAGTAGAAATAAACTCTAAGTGCTTCCAGTTTAAGGACAAGGGACTCAACATCGTATGTGTTCTACTCAAGGCATCGGCTACAGCATTACCCTTGCCTGGAGTATAGAAGATATCAAAATCATACGATGCCAAAAACTCCATCCACCACTACTGCCTTAAATTTAAATCCTTTTGGAAGAATAAATACTTCAGAGACTTACGATCCATATACAGCTCAAACTATTCTCCTAATAGATAGTGTCTCCATGACTTGAGTGCAAAGACAATAGCTATCAACTAAAGATCATGGGTAGGCTAGTTTCTCCCGTGGATCTTCAACTATCGACTAGCATAGCTCACCGCTCTTCCTTCCTACATCAAGACCGTGCCCAACCACATACCATAGGCATCGGTATATGATGTGAATGCCTTCGTTCCATCAGGTAATACCAAAACAAGTGCACTAGTCAACACCTCCTTCAACTTGATAAAAGCACCCACACATTTCGAGTCCCACGAGAAAACCAAATTCTTGTTGGTAAGGCAGATCGGAGGGTTGGAAATTTTAACGAAGTCCTTAATGAACTTCCTATAGTAGCCTGCCAACCCAAGGAAATTCCTCACATCGACGACATTCTTCGGCACTTGCTAATCCTATACTACAACAACTTTACTAGAATCGACTGCCAGCCCACTCTTAAAGAAAATGTCCCAAAAAGTGTACCTCTTTGCGCCAAAAGCAACATTTGAAAAACTTTTCCTTTAACATATGCCCACGGAGTGTATTGAGCACTTCTTCTAGATGCAACTTGTGCACTTCCTCTCTTTTCGAATAGACTAATATGTCATCAACAAATACCACCATATACTTATTAAGAAACACTCTAAAAACTCGACTCATCATATCAACAAAGTAGGGGGTGCATTGGTCAGTCCAAAGGGCATGACTAACCACTCATAAAGTCCATTGAGTGTACGAAAAGTGGTTTTCTAAATACTGTCCTCGGCTATAGGCAGATGATTGAATCTTGTAGCCAAGTCAAATTGGGAGAACACCTTTGCTCCAATCAACTGATCAAAGAGACCGTCTATGCAGGGAAATAGATAACGATCCTTCTTTGTTAGCTTATTCAAGTCACGATAATCGATGCAAAGCCTTAAAGAACCATCCGCCTTGGTGGAAAAGACAACCGGTGCTCCCCACTTTGAAATACTCCTCCTAATGAAGCCCTTCTCTAATAGCTCATTCACTAGCTTATTCAGCTGACATCTCTATTTAGAAGCCACGTGCCTCAAGGGTAAGGCACTAGGCCTGGCATTCTCATAAGATAAATAGAAACTCGATCCCTCTTGGGGTGGAATACTGGTGACCTCGAAAAAGTCATCTGGGTAGTCTCTAACTACTGGTACTGAATCTAATTCATTATTTGATAGGTCTAAAGAATATAGGTAACTCAACATAACTGAACCTCTGAGATCGTAATAAACCTCAAAACTGCATCCACTACGAGTACCCAACCTAACAACCTTCCTATCACAATATAAGGTTGCCTCATACATGGTCATCCAGTCCATATCCAAAATCAACCCAAATCCAGAAAATCCCAAGATAAAAGCATCGCAATCGAACTCGACCCCTAAAATAAATAATTTCAAACCCCGACAAATCATAGATAAATAAGTTGATCCTCCAATAGGGTTTTTGATACAACCACAAGGTCTGTAACTATGCTAATGTCTAAGTGCAACTCATCTACAAGTCTACTCGAGATAAAAAAGGGTGATGCCCAATGTTAAATAAGGCATGAACAGGTAAATTAGATTAAGTTAACACACCTTCAATTATGACCTTCTTCCCCTTGTCCGCTACTGAAGGCGCACTCGAGCTGGGAACAACATCTAGCGCATAAGCTGAAACTACTTGGAAAGAGGTTTTTGTGGTGCCGAACACCCCTCCTCATGTGCTCGAATTGAATGTTGCTGTAACATTTGATCATTAAGATGTCCACCTCGCACTTCTTTATAAATTCCCCTTCTCACCACATCCCCTACACTGCAGCTCCTGCTTCTTAATCTTTCCTTGGGCCCCCATTCCACCTTTGCGTTGATTCTGTTCTGATGTCTTTCCTCCTAATTTCTTGGGCTCACTCTTCACTTCCTCTTTGGAAATAGTGTTCAGCAAAGCCATTTCCACCAAACCCTCGAAAGTCGCACATATGGGAATATGACTAAGGGCCAAACCTTGAAGTGGTTGGTTCAGCCCATGTGCAAACTTCAGAGCCTTCTTATGAAGGGTATCAATCAGCTCCATACCAAATCTAGCTAACTCGTTGAACTGATTCACATATTCCTTCACCGACATCTCTCTTTGCTGCAAATGTATGAACTTCTCCAACTGTACTCTCTGCTCTGCCATGGAAAGAAACTTCATCTCAAAACTACACCTAAACTCTCCCCAAGTAATCTTTCCCTCGTCGGTCTCTGCCACTACTGCATCCGTCAATTCAATGCATCTCCCTGGAAATGCCAAGTAGCAAGCTGTCTCATACATCATCTCGAAGACCCATTAATCCAAAAATCCTCTCATAAGTGCAAATCCATGCCTTTGAGTCCACATATGACTCGGTTCCCACATACGACTTCCCTCATAGGCTCACAAAGTACTCACATAACTTGGCAAAGTCGACGGCAAATGGATGGGCAGGAACTACACTTGGTGCCTGCTTTGTGGATTCCCTATTAGGGTTAAGCTCGCCTTGTCCTTTCGCTTGCAGATACTAATGGAAACAAATCGGGATGTTTGCACCTGGAATCTCAGTTGCATTACACGAGTTGCAATCAATAGAATCGTTCATCCTCTCTATCTGTGATTTAGGAATTTAGTAGCAACTTTTCCATATATAGTATTAGCAAGAATAAGGAAAAGAGTTGTAAAATTATATATATATATATATATTTTGAAAAATATTTTATCTATACATATATATACTTTAAAACCCCATTTTGAAAAATTCTTTGAAAACCCCCTTTTCATCACTTTTCAAGTACTTCTCTCAATACACACCTAACTCCTAAGGAATTATAAACCTGGCTCTGATATCAAGTGTGATAACCCGCATCTCTCAACACACCGATCCAAAGCCTAGAGTAACTTTCAAACTCGCATCAATGCTAAGTGGTACGAGTTATCGGGATATTTAACATTATAGAGACTAGAAATATAAGGATAAAATATAAGACATTCTATACCTCTAGATATCACAGTGGAAGATAGAAAAATATAAATAAAGAAAATAGTCACCTTAGAAAATATCCTAGAAAAACACAGTATCAAAACATGCATAGTCAAAATCCACAACTTACAGAAATAAAGCAAAAGGTCTTAAAAATACTTAATACGATAAATAGTTATATGGAGAGTTATGGAAAAATAATAAGCAACTCCAATGACAAGCTCGCCGGTGCACATACTAATCACTGGGCCTATCACCTAATGCCTTGTCCTCCTATGGTGGGGAAAAAGAAAGGAAATTAGTGGGTCAGTCAAAAGTCTAGTGAATGAGTTACATCATTATATATAGTGATCACATGCAATTAACTTTATTAATACTCTATGTGACCTAGGGTGTTCTACTTTTGTATATGTACTACTTACTAAAGTAGGTTTTGTTAACATAAGGGGTATATTTCTAGACACCCCTACACCAGCATCTTGTGAAGGCTTATACTTAGAATCATACAACTGATCAAACCTTGAAACAACTACGAATAAGCTAAAAGCTACTGAACTACTCTAACATAGGATCACTATAATATCAACCTTGGGACTATATTCCCAAATTATGACTACACGAATCTTATTTACACATTTAGGGAGAGGCCACAATGTCGACTCATGCCAAAGATGTCTCGAGGTCATTGCATCCATGTCTACCTCTCAATGGTAACATAACACTCTTATCGCATTGCATCAGGATCCATCAACAACACAGTATCACGTCCAGCAACCGTGCATACCAAGAAACTCCCGTTAGTGTCAGGCCACACACTACTCCAGGCATCATCATCAGTGTGAATGTATACCATAAAACCTCATGTTAGTACAATTTGCGATTGAATCACCCCAGTCGAATACCAATCCCGTTGAATAATTAGTGTCTAGGCCTCATTGCCAGCAACACATCTATCCAGTCCCACAATGTCCAAGAATCGTAAATCTAAGGAACAAATTTCCCTACTTATATTAACATTCATATTATATATATAAACTTATAAATTTAGGCCTTAGGTCGAGGTTCAAACTACGCCCAGAATTCATTAACCAATCGACTGCTAGTCATTGGAGCGGTCGACCGATCGTAGTTATTTTTAATTAAATTTGTGTTCATTTATTTCAGTTCATTCTCTAATAATCATAAATTCTTATTATAGTAAACTATTAATTACAGTGAACTCTATTTTTTCAATCAACAATCTTAGATGTTTTTAATTTCAATTTCTAAAAATGTCATAAGCATGCTTATTATCTAAATGAATTAGATCAAGTATAGAATTAATAGGGTATTGATATATCAGTTTGTATTCAATTCAACAAAAAGGGTATTCAATTTAAACCAATTTTTATCCAGCAAATTTACATTATCCAGATTTAGATTAAACAAGAATCGTATTCAAATAGGTTAAATTCTTATTCAATTTCCAATCTATTTTAATTATTAGATAAACAATATTTATGATTTAACCTAAACCCAATTCTAGATCAAATAGGATATCAATAAACTGAATTATATATAAATCTCCATTTTAATTATGAACCTAATTACCTCTGGAAAGCTATCCCTTTTTCAATACACTTGGAATTGCCTCCGTTTGGTGTAGAACTGCCCTTGACTTAATTTGATTCCTCCTCCTTCAATCTCTTGATTTTTTAATCTTTGCCTTTGTTATTGTTTTTGAAGAAATTTGTTTTGAGGAGAAAGAGAGTTCAAATTTTAGAGAAATGGAGTATTGTTACGTTCCGATTTGATCAGGGTTCTGATGCAACTTAGGATCCCATTTATAGGGGTAGAAAGCAACCAAAACCATTTGATCAACTATTATAAAATCTAGGCTGTTCGGTCGGCCCGAACCCTAACCTAGAAGCGATGACCGATTGACCGCTTGGCTTGGAGCGGTCAGGTCCAACCAATCGTGTCGGTCGGTGGAGCTTTCCTAACTAAATATTTCTTTCCTAATTTAATTATTTTCAATTCTGAATTTTCAAACGTTAATAACCTTTTCCATACTTGCTTCGATTTCAAAATATTATATATGAAAATTGTATAGAAAATCGCTACAAATGCAATGGTACAAGTTTCGTAGCCAAATTTGGACATTTGTAAAAATTCCATTTTTACCCTTGTTATATTTAAATTTAATTCTTTTATTAAATATCTGGTTAATTTTTTTGAGGTGTTACACTCACAAAATTATCGCTTGGTATGCTTTTATGTTTTGATACATATGTATTGAAATTGAAAATTATGAATAATGATTTAGAATAAACTGTTTGCAGATAACAACCAAAGTGTCTCAAAGTCAGTGGGAGCGATATTTAGTTTGAGGGCTTTTTAGGATATGATACAAGAAATGATATGAAAGTATCATTCTATAAGCATCATAATTGAATAATTATTTCGATAATCGAATAGTTTGATTTTCATTCAAAATGTAGAGGAGCATGTATCCATAAGAAAGAACTGCTAAAAGGTAAATATATATATTTCTAAACTATAAGTAAACAACATACGGCTGATTGTTAATGATGTACTTATGTTAAAATAAGTAAAAGCTTAGTTATTTAAAACTCAATATTGGATTTGTAAATTATATCTTTTGTAGTAAGTATAAAGGATGTTGGGAATGTCCCAGTGATATTTAAAGGCACCTTATTAAATTGTTTAATATGGACATGTAAGATGGATTCCTTATGTATTGATAATAGGAATTATTATACTTGTTTTACTATCTACAATATCGTATTTTGCTTATGTATTTGATGCACGAAGCTAATATCAAATCCAAGTTAAGATCACTAGATGGGAGTTCAGATTTTTCGAGTATTTATAAAATATTTGAGGATTGTTTACAGAAACAATGAGCTTATGAAGGAGTGTTCAGACTTAAACTTCATAAGTGCTATCAAGTATAATATTTAATCTGGGCTAGCATGCGGTTGGTAAACGGGTAAATTTCAAGAAAATTATTCCATTTAGATCTTATTGGGCCTATGAAGTCTAAGTTTATTTAGATCTTACCTAAATATGTTTTAAATAAAATTAGTTTTTTATCTAATTTATAAAAAATGTTTTATTTATTTTAAATTTATATTATATAACATAAAATGTGTATCAGATATACATTGGTTTGCATGTGCACATGCAACATGAATGATGTACATGGTTTGACATGCACGTGTATAGATGTTGGGATTTACACCGCAACGGATATTTTAGCTCCTCTACATACATGTGTGATGTCAATATATATGTACATATATTATATATATTTTTTATATATTATAAAACATTACTTGTAAAATGTAAAGGTTTTAAAAATAATTTTAGTATAAAAGATTTATAATTTCAAAATTAAAAATTGATGATCAAATTTTATATTTTAGATTTATATTTACATAATTCTAAATTTAATTTAATAAATTAATTTTAAATATGTAATTATATGGGTATATTAAGTAATTCTAACAAAAAAAATTTCATACATAAAATATATATATATATGTAATAGAATAATTTTTGAATTATATATATAAATATATATTTAATAAATAATAATTATATATATGCTTTCAACCATATAAAGTTGTTTTTCAATTTTATATTATTTTAAAAAAATTGATTTTTTCTAAATTAATTTCTTTACGGAAATTTACATTTAAAATTAAAAAAAATTTCGAAACCAATTAAATGCATACAATTTATATTAAAATATTTGCAAGCATATTTTATAATATTTATATGTATATATCATATATATAATTAAATTCAATTCTAAATTGAGTGATATATATATATAATATTTGGATATATATATATATATAATTTCTGTAAACTTCATATTCATATGTATACACACACACACACATATATATATACATATATTAATAAAATAAATTACATGCTTTATATAAATATATATTGTATTAACTTAAACTTTATATTAAAATCAATTTAATAATAATAATAAATTCGATATCCTTGTTTGGTTTTCTACCTCGTTCTTATATTCATAAATTTCTCACAAATGTTAGATGTTTTCTACCTCATCCTTATCTGGAGAAATCAACAATGAAGGTTACAAAGTAAGAACTATTATCCTTAGTGCTTCTAGGCACTGGGCCACATACATCACTATGCATTAGACCCAAGAGTTCATTAACTTATTCATTACTCCCACTAAAGAGTGCTTGGTCATTTTACCTTTAAGACACGACACACACATATCAAATGATTTAAAATCAAGTGATGGGAGAAAACATTTGGTTTTTAATTTGTGTAGTCATTCCTCACTTATATGGCCTAGCCAACAATGCCAAAGATAATTATTATTTATATTGTTATTCAAAGAACTATTCACAGAACATACATAATTTGTACTGATCACATAAACGTCATTTTCTAAAATACCATCATAGACTTTATTACTATCTAAAATAACGTTCATAACATTATTAAACCAGTGAAAGACATAGCTGGTTTCAGACAAACCATACACAGATATGATTCCACAATTAAAGTCTTTAACAAAATAATAATTATTAAATATCAACACTAATCTACTTGGCAAACTCAAATGAAAATCAAATGAGGGCTTAGAGATGAATATATAGTGGAGATCTGAGGAGTAAAGGAGGATCTTGATCCACCTTTCTCTCTTACCTATTCATCTCCATGAATTCAAAATTCAATCCCTCGTTAGCAATCATATGGCTGGCATCCCCAGGCTGTCATAGCCGCCCATAATAGGTCCCTATATATGCCTCAAAATCAATTCAAGCCTGATTAATAAATAACACACTTAAATCTAATTTAAATGTATATCAATATCATATATTGATAAGTGTATTTATAACTATTATACACACACTATTTAATGTTGATTAACACAAATTAAATAAAATTTTATATTAATATTTCATAATATTAATTAACTTAATTAATTTATAACAAATTATACTTAATTAAATCAGGTGGTAACATGAGTATTTAACATTTCGTTTATGTGACTATTAGATGTAAATTTGATCAGTGATTAATATAGAACAATTTGAATATTAACATTCACATGTCAGTTAGCAGTTGGTGTGACATTGTGATCAAATTCATTACTTACTTGGCTTTGGTAAAATTTAATTTCACTTATTTAAGTGTTTTCTAGTTGTGATAATTATTTACACCGATTCTCTTTGTCAAAACTATATCACATTAGGAATTACAGAATTTGGTAGTGATCAAAAATTCCAATATCGTCCATATTCAACTTTAGTCCTTGAGTCAATCTTTATTAATAGTGGGAATAGAAACACAACTTTTGGTCCGACCGTGAACTTCCAAAATTGCCATTTATATCTAATTCTTTAAAAAATTACACTTTACATACACAACTTCAAAAAAAATTCATAAAAATCTGGCAGATTCCAAAAAAATAGCATCTGATTTTTAATAATAGTTGTAATACCTTTCGCGTCACTTTTTTGTGTTAGCCTAAATCAAAATCGCCCCTCTATGGATATTATAAAACCTTAATACCACTTAAAAATAGGATTTAAAAAATACATTTTCTTTAGAAATTTAAAACGCTTCTTTATAAATATTATGAAAATTTAATCACTTAAAAATAGGATTTAACAAATAAAAATTTAAACAAATATAAAAATTAGATGTTGTAACTAATTACACATGATTTCAAGAAAAAATATAGCTACCTATTTGTGCAAAACATTTTCTTTTGAATGTGTTAAACATATGCAATTTATAAAAAAACAATTCGTGCGCGAAGAGCGTACCGTAACGCTCGTAACAACAATAATTATTATTAACTGGATTACTCTGGCCAGAGATTTGACTTCGAGTTGTGTAACAACCTGCACCTTAATGGACCTAAATTTCGACAAAAATCGAAACCCAAGTCCATAAAAGCGTAGATCGTTAGATTTGGTACCTGCAAATAAGCATGAGCATTATCAGAGATTGATATAAATCTAAACTTACAGCGAAAACAATAATTGGATAAGAATACTGACTACGACTACTACCTTGGAACTAATGGTATTCCTTGGATAGCATATTGTCACATCAGCATCGAGCATAAGGGAAAGAAGACTTCTCCAACAACAAAGCACATCCAGCTTTAGTGACCTGTTCCTCTAAATTATATCCTATGGGTTGTAAAGAGGAGGTGGTCCGAACAACGTTCTGGTGACTAGAAATATAAACTGTCCATAACATAAACTTATACCAATTGGTTTCCATTTAATTCTTATGTCCATTAAGGTTAGCAATTATAATCTAACCTTGCATTGCACACACGATTACTTACTTACCCGGTCCCGAGGTATGAAATACTAATGAAGCCTTATCAACCACCCAATATTTCCAAACCCATTTTTCACTTAATACTTCTAAATATGAAGCGGGCTTCTATAATACTTTTAAAAAGAGAAATAGGCAGACTTTTCCATTTAAGACCTTAATCAAGGTAGATCCCATGATTTAAGACCTATTCCTAAGGTGATTTCTTAACAATGTTGTCAATGGTTGTTGGGTCCTAGCTACAAGATCTCTAACCACTATTTAAGGCTTCTAACATTTAATGTCCTACTATTACCGCATCTATCGTCGATAAAATTATAGCCACGTAATAAACAATACCCAAGCCACATAATAGCTCCAAGTGGAAAATAGACAGACTCTGGTCATTTAAGACCTTAATTAAGGCAGACCCCATCATTTAAGACCTATCCCTAAGGCGTGCTTCTAAATGGTACTATTTTTATTATGGCCTTGGCAATGTAAGATACTGTATCCAAGCCACTTAATACTCCCAAGTGGAAAATAGGTAGACTTTGGTCATTTAAGACCTTAATTAAGGTAGACCGCATCATTTAAGACCTATTTCCAGAAGCATGCTCCTCAATGGTACTATCTAGCTGTCATTGCTTGGAAATCTCATTGGGCTACTTAATACTTCTTTTAAGGAAAGAAGAGGACCTACAGTCACTTAAGACACCAAACCAGAAGTGAACCCTTCCTGAGATATCTACTATCTCTCTTTAGTTATAAATATGGAATCTTGTTAGTTACTTCTTTCGGTAGGGAGGCGGACCCTTCTGCCACTTAAGACCTCAACACTGAAGTAAACTCTTATTAGATACATCCCTATTTATTCATTTGGAATCTCATTAGGTTACTTAACACTTCCATTTAGGAGAGACGCGGACCTTTCAGCCACTTATGACCTCAAACTAGAAGCGAACCCCTATGGAGATATCCCTCGCCGCTCCTAATTTTAAATTTAGACCATTTAATATTTTCCAATTAAGAAAGCAAGCTCAGTCTATCATGTCATCATGGATCCTAGGATTAGTGATATCTCACATCGGTAGTAAGTACACTGACTGTGGTAGCTTCAAAGTAAACGGCAGTCTTTCGTCGAGTGACTCTATTGACCTAGCATCAATAACCCACAAAGTCCAATTAACCATCCTAAGTCTTTATTTATATTACCTTAGGTAGACATTGGACTTAGCTTACCAGTTCTCTTTTTATTTAAGGCAATAAGATTTACCTAAAATATTTATCAATTCATAAATCTCCGCTTAATGCTCATAAATGTCAATTGGTCCATAAAATCCTAAGAGACATTTTCTAAGACATTTATGTATGATTACTAATTTCAAATTAGTAATATTTTATTTATATTCTATTTTTATCAGTCCCATTAATCCATTTACCCTATCAAATTATTGCAACTCCCATATTTATTACCATTTATTGGAGTTACAACCTTTTAAACTTTTCCCATTAGTTAATTATCTAAACATGAATATTATATGCAAGCTTTGTTATTAGCTTTTTATTTAATTATTATAAGCGCAGTAATTACGTACAAATATTTACTTTTATCAAATATGTTTAGTTATATATCTTCACTAAAATACACCTTTCCATGTTAAATTGTTGGAATCATATCTAAAATGATTATTCGCTATAATTCCCATAAATTAGTCCAAAACAAAAGATTTAACTTTAAAAGGTTACATTGATTGAAATTACAAGGAATAATCATTTCTTTTTATTACTAAAATAGACAGTGTAAACTACAATGAATTCATACTTTACACATCTCTTTCTCTTTCCATTTGCATATATTCCTTGTTAGATCAAACGCAATATTATTCTAAAAGGGAAATAAATCAAGCTAATTTACAAATATTAAACGGATCTAAATTCCAACAATTCCAAATATAGAAAAGTTTATATTTTAACAAGATTAGGGTAATAATCTAAAATTTATAACATTATTATATAATCTATTTCAGATCTGCAATACATTTCATTCAAATCAATATTTTAAATTCATACTTTTGGGACTGATTTCTAGATCAGGTTGTAAACAATGCTAAATCAATTCATAAACAAGTATATGTAGGTGATATTTATTATATTCAAATCATATTCAATTCGTTGCCTACAACTCATATACAATTATCCAATTAGGCATAAAAATCAAATAAACACCAATGGGATAATTTTCATATTATAACAATCTATAAAATTTCCCACTCACATTTTAAAAGCGATCTAAATCTCCAGATCTGAAGTAGAACCTTTGGTTCAGCTCCAAATCATGTTTAATCCAAGAGATATGTATAAAAGGGTATATACATACATTAGAATTACAGATCTGAGAAGATATTTGGGATTGGGAAAGAAACTAGATACAAATATCTATAAATTACCTCAAATATTCATATGTTTGTTTCTCTTCTCTTCTTCTTTTTATTAGATTTCTACTCTTCTCCGATTAAGTGGAGAAGAAGAAATGGCAGAGCTTCGCTAATGCCTCCATAAAAATATAAGAAGAGAAGGGAGGGCTAGGCCTAAATTTATAAGCGCTAGAATTAACCAGAACCATTAGATCGAAATATATTAAATCCGGACAGTTGCGGCCTATGTTTATTGGAGCCACCGGGTCGCCACCGATCGACCGCCTATGGGTCACCGGTCGATCCTTGGGGTCGATCGTCCCAATGACGGTCGACCTATAGGCCCGGGTAATTAATATAAAAACGTTAATTTCTTATTATTTAATTATTTTCGTTTCGGATTCGTTTTTAGTCCATAACTTTTTCATTTAGACTCCAATTGCAAGACTCCAAGTATGAAAGTTGCTCAGAATTTCACCATGAACGCAGTGGTGCAAGTTTCATGGTCAAATACCATCGTTTGTAAAAATTCCATTTTCGGAGCCAAATTAATTAACTAACTAACTAATTAAATAACTAACGTCAAATTACGGGTGTTACATTCTTCCCCTATAAAAAGAATTTCGTCCTCGAAATTTCACCAATGACTAATTCAAGGTTTTAGCTCCTAATTATCCTAAACTACACAACCAATGAGTGTATGACCAAAATTTGCAACCAAACATGCATAAGTGCATAATGTATAATTGTATCACTACATAGAAAATATGTATGCAAAATGATTCTTAATCGGATCATCTTATATGAATGCATTTCTTTTGAAAACATGATGCAAACAACCTACATACATATTGGTAGTTCTACGTGTATGTAGCTTTTTGAAAAATCTTTTCAGCCTAAATCCCTCATACTCCTACAGATAGAAGTATGAAGCAACAAATTTTGCATCCACTTCCTACCTCCAATAATCTAACACATCGAAAAATCGCTTCCTAAGCTTTACTCCTCTGCTGGAAAAAAGAATTTAGGCGGAGAACTTAACATTCTTACCACACTATAATTTTTCTATTCCCGTAGTACAGTGGAAATTCCTTCCCTGCACCAGATTTACTCCAAATTTTGCACGCACAAAATGCATAAGGAGGCTTATTTTGAAGCTCTAAAAGGAATTAAGTCTAAACATAGACTTGCGCGTGTCATCGACAAGGTATGAAAATAGAAATTCCAAGGCTAAAACAAATTTTTCCTTGTTACCACTTGCATTTATCGCATCGTTGAGCCTAATACAGCGCTAAATTCGCAAATTCTAATTCTATTTGTCTTCTCTACACCAAACATGTGGCCATTAAAATCAAAGTTTTCACAAAAAATCTTTCTTGCTTTTCAAATTTGTACGTCACTTAGAAAATAAAGTCCCAAAATATTTGACGCACATTTTCCCTTAAAATAAAATTTTGAACAAAAATTATAAAAATAATTCAAAAGTAAAAAATAATTAAAACAAAAACTTATATTATTATTATTTTCTTTCAAAAGGGAAATTTTCAAATCAAGGAAAAAAATTTCAAAATATTTTCCTTCTTAAAAATTTTGATAAATCAAGCCACAATTTCAACGTAGTCGAAAGTCGGTTATGCGCTAAACACAAAAACCAAATTCCAAAATTCTACAACTAATATTCTTCACCCAAAAATTTAACATTTTATTTAAAAATGTTAACACCTCTATTATTCAAAAAATTTAGCTTTTAAGGAACATGAGCAATGACCCGTGCTATCAATACTACTTTATTATGTCCTTTGCTAAAATTTCCAACTATTCTAGACTTCCAGTCTTATATTGCATTTACTGTTAGTTAAGTGTATTTATGAGATTTCCATATTTATATTGTTTCTCCACTAAGCGTATATATATAAGCGGTTCACATATCCCGAAATAATAGCACAGAAAGTGAATAGAAACTCATAATACCATGCGTGCCTTATACAAGAGACAACTAATAATTACAACCCAAACAACCTAAAAGAAAAGAAAAAATGCTGGAAGGGAAATGACAACAACACCATAACTCCTAAAACAATGCCTATAGACTATGAGATGTCTTGTTCCACGGCTGGAGCTTGATCCATTGCTGCAACCCTTGAATGGTCGTAACATGGCGGGTATACATCCAATCTCGTGTTGCTGGCGCTGCTGGTGTTGTTGACGGCTTAGGAATTGCCATCTTTCTAAGGAAGGATCTAATGATGGAAGAAGAAACCATATACTAAACTGCCTTTGTGCGGAGGTTCACCCGTATTACCTAAAGACGAGAATGGCTAGGTGATAATAGGAAAAGTGACCCTGTGAAGTGCGAATCCTTGATCAATAAATTGAATCAAAAGGGTGCGGGTCCAATTGACGGCGATGGCACCAATGCTAGCATAGGTGGTCTTTCGCACCAAGGGATAAATCCAATCGTAACTTCCCATCTTAGGGATAACGTTGTGCCGAATGATGCATATAATCATACGTGCAGTCGAATACACTGATATCTTAGGAAAAGATCTGGTGCAAAATCTTTGAGTTGGTCACTTCAAAATCATCCAAGTATGTGTCCTTCGCAGAGGCCTCCAAAATCTCAACAAGATCATCAGTAGACATCTCAATCAAGACACCCACCACCTCCGAACGAATCAGACTGTTGCCTCTATCGAAATTCTGCGCCAACAGGATATCGTAAAGGCAGGCGTAGCATGGGTAACATTACCGCTCAAAGGTCTCAAAGCAGAGGACCGGTGCAAATCCTACCGCAATAAATATCTCTTCTAGCCCAAAGGCGGTGAAAACTTTTGCTCATTCTGGTCCAACCAAGTGGTCTCTTGAGGGTTGATAGCATAATAGTGCGACGAAAAACCGGCAGTGCGGAAATGTGTCTTGGGCTAAGAAGTGTTCGGAGGGAGTAAATATGGTTTAGATCTGAAGTAGTGGTGGGGCGAGATCCAACATGCAAAACCAGCACGAGGGGGGAGGCGAGGCTGCTGCTCTTAGGAAAAATGGCGTCGCCTAGGGGAGGAATGGAAGAGAGAGGTTGGTACTTGGATGAAGAGAAGGATGGAGATTGGCTTCGGCTTGTTGAGGAAGGAGGAGCGAAAGAAGGTAACATAGGGGAATTCAAACGTGACTTTTATAGTCCCGTTCCAGGTTTAAGTTGTGCCAAAACTCGTTAACTGGTAGACCACTATAGGTTTACTGCTAGATAGTCAACTGTTAAACAGACTTTGGGAGTTAAAAGAACCTAGACCCAATTTGGGTCGGATTAAATAATAATAATTATTTCCCGCCGTCTCCTTCGATTCGACACGATCCGAAAAATTCATGTCCTCATCACAGCAGTGTCAAGGCCTACCGCTAGTCTCAAATCATGCTCTAGCAATTCAAAGTAGTCCCAATAAAACTGCCGTGACCAACAACGATCCCAAAAACCTGAAAATGTTTCAGCTACAATTTCTTGCTTACTTCGCATGGAAATATTTTTTCCAATAGCTGGTGGGCACAACAACACTTCTAACTACATATCTCAATAAAATTGAATGACATAATTTTTTTTCATACCTTAAAGAGAGAAAATATAAAAACCTCGATTTTATAAATCGAAAAATTAATGAGCTAAATATATGCTCCTTTATAAAAAAAATTAAATAATAAAAACCATTTCATACTAAAACTTCCCTTAAAAGTCAAACACATATATGTAAATATTTTAGGGTTTCCAAAAACCTTTTTAAAACATAAATTTCCCAAATTGGAAACTATTTTCTTGCCAAAAATCAAATCAAGCCTTTACTGATATATGCATATAAATATTTAAGGATTTAAAGAATGAACCTTTTATAAACCAAAAATTTCTTAACACGACCAATCTAATGGTATATGTGTTTCTTTGAAAATTAAAATTTCAAAACTTTCCCAAAACAAAATTTTCAAAATAAATCTTTGGGAAAAAAAATCCTTCGAAAACCTCTTTTTCAAAATTCTAAGGCATTTCAAAATTATATACTTTATAAAAGTTCTTTCACGGGTTTTAGACTAAAGAATAGACATTAATTATTCAAATAAAAATCCGGTTTGCCATCAAAGAGGTGATCAATGAATGCACCCTAGCAAAACTTGTTTTCGGACAATTGCAACATATAGACTCTAATTTCTCATTCATCTAGAATAATTGTGTGTCTCCGGTTGGAAGTCAAAATCCAAAATCATAAGGTAGCTAGAATCTCAACCGTCAAATCGAACACCTCCAGTCTCTGGGATTCAACCTTATGTTGTACTCATGCTCTTCATCAACAGCGCTTTATGCATCACTAGCACTCCGTTGGGTACTTCAAAGTCGACGTGAAAATCTTATCTCTAAGATATTTCCAATTCATAGTTGCTTTGCATATTCCTTCAGAGTGGAGCTAAAACTACTTCTATAGTCAGAACTTTTAGAATCTAGCATAAAAATACAATATTAATAGATAGGAAAGTATGAATAAGTTCTCTCGATTTATCCTAATTCCTTTGATCTACTAACCTAGGATTTGATACTAAATATAACAACCCGCACCTTAATGGTCCCAAATTTCAACAAAAATCGAAACCCAAGTCCATCAAAACACATATCATTGGATTTGGTACCTGCAAATAAGCATGAGAATTATCAGAGATTTATAGAAATCTAAACTCACAGCGAAAACAATAATATGATAAGAATACTAACTATGATTACTACTTTGGAACTAATGGTATTCCTTGGATAGTAGATTGTCACATTAGCATCGAGTTTGAGAGAAAGAAGACTTCTCCAACAACAAAGCACATCCAACTCCAATGACCTGTTCCTCTAAATTTTATCATGTGGGTTGAAATGAGGAGGGGGTCAGAACAACGTTTTGGGGACTGGAAATATAAACTGTCCATAACATAAACTTACATCGATTGGTTTCCATTTAATTGTTATGTCCATTAAGGTTAGCAATTCTAATCTAATCTTGCATTGCACACACGATTACTTACCTACCCCTTCCCAAGGTATGAAATACTAATGAAACCTCATCAACCACCCAATACTTTCAAACTCATTTGCCACTTAATACTTCTAAATATGAAGTGGGCTTCTATAATACTTTTAAAAAGAGAAATAGGTAGGTTTTGTCGTTTAAGACCTTAATCAAGGTAGACCATGTCATTTAAGACCTATTCCTAAGGTGGTTTCCTAACAATGTTGTCAATGGTTGGTGGGTCCTAGCTACAAGACCTCTAACCACTATTTAAGGCTTCCAACATTTAATGTCCAACTATTACCACATCTATCGCCGATAAAATTGTAGCCACGTAATAAACAATACCCAAGCCACTTAATACCTCCAAGTGGAAAATAGACAGACTCTAGTCATTTAAGACCTTAACTAAGGCAGACCCCATCATTTAAGACCTATCCTCAAGGCGTGCTTCTAAATGGTACTAGTGTTATTATGGCCATAGCAATGCAAGAGACTGTACCCAAGCTACTTAATACTTCCAAGTAGAAAATAGGCAGATTCTGGTCATTTAAGACCTTAATTAAGGTAGACCCCATCATTTAAGACATATTTACAGAAGCGTGCTCCTTAATGGTACAATCTAGCTGTCACTGCTTGGAAATCTCATTGGGCTACTTAATACTTGTATTATAGGAAAGAGGAGGACCCTACAGTCACTTAAGACCCCAAGCCTGAAGTGAACCCTTCCCGAGATATCCACTATCACTCTTTAATTATAAATATGGCATCTCATTAGGTTACTTCTTTCGTTAGGGAGGTGGACCCTTCAGCCACTTAAGACCTCAACACTGAAGTAAACCCTTTTTAGAGACATCCCTATTTATTCATTTGGAATCTCACTAGGTTACTTAATACTTCCACTTAGGAGAGAGATGAACCCTTCAGCCACTTAAGACCTCAAACTAGAAGCGAATCCCTATAGAGATATCCATTACCGCTCCTAATTCCAAATTTGGATCATTTAATACTTTCCAATTAAGAAAGAAAGCCCAATCTCTCACGTCATCATGGGTCGTAGGATTAGTGATATCTCACATCGATAGTAAGTACAGCCAATTGTGGTAGCCTCAAAGTAAAGGGCACTCTTCCGTCGAGTGACTCTATTGACCTCACTAACCTACTAAGTCCAACTAACCATCCTAAGTCTTTATTTATATTATCTTAGGTAGACATTGGACTTAACTTACTAATTCCCTTTTTATTTAAGGCAATAAGATTTACCTTAAATATTTATCTACCCATAAATACCCGCTTAATGCTCATAAATGTCAATTTGTTCATAAAATCCTACCGAACATTTTCTAAGGAATTTATGTATGATTACTAATTTAAATTAGTAACATTTTATATCTATTCCATTTTTATCAGTCTCATTAATCAAACCTATCAAATTATTGCAACTCTCATATTTATTACCATCTATTGGAGTTACAACCTTTTAAATTCTTTTCTCATTAGTTAATTATCCAAATTGCGAATATTACGTGCAAGCGCCGTTATTAGCTTTTTATTCAATTATTATAAGCGTGGTAGTTACGTACAAATATTTACTTTTATCAAATATGTTCTAGTTATATATCTTCACTAGAATATACGTTTCTATGTTAAATTGTTAGAATCATATCTAAAAAGATTATCTGCTATAATTTCCACAAATTAGTCCAAAACAAAATATTTAACTTTGAAAGATTACATTGTTTGAAATTACAAGGAATAATCATGTGATATCCCGGGTTTTTGGGCAATTTAAATTTAATAATCTGTATTAATAATTTAACTGGATTGATAATTTTCTTTATAATTTTAATTTAATTTGGTAATTTAATCTTTTAAAAATCAATAAATATTTAATCTGGCTATATTTAATTTGGTAATACTTGATATTTTCTAATAATTTAAAATTGATAAGATTTGTTTGATAAAGCTAATAAAATATTATTCTATTTATAATATATATATTTTATATATATTGTGGATAGAGAGATCTTTTGTTTTAATTAAAAGATGAATTTTTCAAATTGTAATATATATGTATGTATATATTGTGATCTAAAGCTTTGTTTTAAAATTAATATTTTTCCAAAAGTTACTTTAAGATTTATTCAATTGTTTTCAAAATATAAGATAATTGTTTATTTTAAATATAATAGTTTAAATAAAGTTTTATTTTGTATTCTTTAAAGTGTTTAAAATTTAATAAAGGTTTTAATTTGTTTCTTTTAATAAGTATAAGACTAAAATGGTTTATAAATTTATATATTAAGATTTAAAATAAACTTTCTTTTAAAAATTATCTCTTAAAAAATAAAAATAATTATTTTGGAGTTAAAGATATATGTATAAGAATTTATTTGAACTAGGATTTGTTTTATAATATTTTTCTCTAAAAGTAATTATATATATACATATATACTAAGATAATGTTATTAATTAATTAAAGTAAGTATGAAAGGTAAGATATTAACATTTAAATTAAATAATTTTTTTTTTAATTTACTTAGGACATGTGTTAATATCTTAACACATGGTAATAACATTTGTAAGAAAACTAAATATGCCTTAACATTTGTATATGCATGCAATAATACAAGTGGCATACTTAATTTCTTTTGAAATTTAATTATAAGTAAATATAGAATAAGAGATGATCTTCATTTTCTTCTTCAGTTCAAAATCGTTCAAAACATACTTTCTCAATTCTTTTTCTCCTCTTTTCTGAAACTAAAAACAAAATCAAAACAGAAACAAAAATCAAATCTGCAAACAAATAAAAGATCAAGCAACTAACTCACCAACTAGATTTCAGCTTCAACCTGCATTTTCAAAAATGAGATCAACTTGCAATTTCAAATCAACCTGCAATTGAAATGAAGATCAACAGCAGCTTCAACCTTTAAAACATCATATTGTAAGCATGCAAAGGATTTTCAATCAAAAGCAAATCAAAGGCAACTTAAAATAACCCAGATTTCAAGTACCTGGGATGAATTTAAACTTCTCTGCTCTGCATACAAAATAAGGTGAGTAAACTTTCCTTTTAAAAACAGTTTATTTTGGATTTAACTCTAATACATGAGATAATATTGGTTTGGTATGAAAGTTCTTCAGTTTGAATTTATTTAAATTGATATATATGTTGTGTGAGCATGCCTGTTTATATATACAAAGATCCTGTTCTCTGTTTTATAATCTTAAACATTTGAATTTAGAAACAGCTTTAAACTTATGTTTATGCTTAAATGTTGTGATGAATCTCTGTTAAAATATGCTTGCATGTTTATTTTAAGTAGAATTGAGTGTAAATGATGGGTGCATGTCTGGGTTCAAGAACATATATCTCTGTTCATAGTTTACAGGTTTCAAAACCTGTTTAAAATCCATATCTTCTCATGCAATAAGATTTAGGTGATGATCTTTAAATGAAATATGTTTATAAAATAAAAATCTAAGTTTTAAAAATAATCTCAAGTGTTAAAGTTGAATATTTATTTCAACAATGGGAGATTACAGTGAAAATCATTTAAAATCAGAAAATCAAGTAGTAAGATTTCATGTTTAAAGTATATAAACAGATTCGTGGTGAAGAATAATGATTTTTGATGTTAAAATCACGATTTTTAAATTTGGGAATGATGGGAATTTTTGAGATGAACGGAAAATACATTTTGGTCAAATTTCGACGATCGTGTAGGTTTGGGACATCGGAATTGTGGCCAGAGGAAGATCGTTGACTGGAGATCATCAGAAAAATATAGGATTATTTTCTCGAACGCCATGGTGGCCGCGCGATGTCGAAGTAGGGTTTAAGAACTGTTTTTGGTTGGCGTGTTTTGACAATGTCGTGTGTCGTCTGGGAAGCATCGGAGTTGACCGGTAGTGGGGGAATAAGAGCGTGGTTGATCGGCGAGGCTCTGGTCAAGGCGGCAAGGTTTCTGGTGAACGAGATCGTCAGAACGAGGCGTTTTTGTCGAAATGTTGGGTTCCAGGAGGTTGCTCGAATGCTCGATTTTGATTTTCGTCGATATTGATGAAGCTGGCTGATCGGAAAGTTAGTGGAGGTAGTCGTCGACTTGTAAGCATCGTTGGCGTGGAGTCGGTGACGTCCAGATCGTTGTGCACGTGCACGTGCACGTTATCGTGATAGTGTTGGTGACAGGCGATGATTTGGGAAGAGTTGTTGTCTCGGGATTGACTCGTGAAGATTCGTGGTTTTCTCGAAGCAGTGGGAGGAATGATATACTCGAGTTGTCTCGGAAATCTGGAGAGGGAACTCGAGTAGTTTGAAACGTTAGATGTTAACAGTTTTACAGGTTTAAAAATTTAAACTAAGTTTTTGAACTAAAAGATAAGAAGAAACTCGGGTAGATCTCGGGTGAAGATCGGGTTGAACCCAAAGCAAGTTATAAACAGTTTTTAAAAGTTTTATAAAAGCAAGTTTTAAAATTTAAATTGAATCTAGTTTGAACTTTTATGTGAAAATTGTTTAAAATGATTTGATTAAAGGAAGTTAAAATTTGTTAACTTTAATTTATTAAGTTAAATGTTTAGTTATTTTATTTTAAAAATTAAATTAAATAATTTAATTAAGTAGGTTAACTAAAGATAAATGTTTTAAATTTATGATAATTGGGTAATTATAAAAGTAATGATTTTTCCTTAAAGGATAATTAAGGTTTAATGAGTTGAGATTAATTAAGTTAATTACTTAAAAGCAAATTAATTGAAATTAAGTAATTAGAGGTTAATTAACTAAGAAGTACTTAATCTTGTAATTAAGTTTTATTAATTAATTAGTTAAGGGTTGTTAATTGATAATTAAGGGTTATAAGTTAATAATTAGAGGTTAATTAATAAAAGGTTAATTACTTTATGGAAGTAATTTAAGAAAAGTAATTAAGGATTAATTACTTAGATAATTAATTAAGGTTAATCCATTAAATTAGAGGTAATTAATGAAAGTAATTAGTGGTAAATTAATGAAAGTAATTAGTGGTTAATTTCTTAATGAAAGTAGTTAAAGGAATTAATTACTTAATGTAATTAATTAAAGTTTAAATGTAATTTGTTTAAGATAATTAATTAAGTTTAATTAATTTAAACACTTGATGATTTGATAAATGATTACTTAATTTAATTTATGGATTTGTAATTACTTAGTAAAGTAATTAATGGTAATTACTGGATGTAATTAACGGAAGATGATTTAAGAATGGAAGTAAATTGAGTTTTGTAATTAATCAAGGGATTAATTAAATAAATTAAAAAGTAATTAAATTATGTAATAAAGTAATTAAGGGAAGTTAATTACTAAATGAGATTAATCAAGGGTGATTAATAAATGTGACTAATTAATTATTAATTTAAATAAGATAATTAATTAAGAATAATTAAGGATCATTAATTAATATAATTAATGATGTAATTAAGAATTGATTAATTAAGATTAATTAATAAATAATAAGTGATTAAAGTAATTAATTAAAGTAATTAATTAAGGATTAATGTAATTAAATATAGTTAATTAATTAATGAAGTAATTAAAGATTAATTACGGAATGGTTTAAGATAATTAATTTTCTAAAATTAATTAAGTATTAATTACTTAAAGTAATTAAAGGGTAATTAATCAGGAATGATTAATTAAGATGGATATTTAGAGTAATGATTAATTAATTGGTTTAATTAATAATTAAGTAAGCAGGATTTATAGAATGAAGTAATTAGTTTAATTCACTTTAAATTAATTAGATGATATAAATCATTGCTTAAGGATGGATGAATGAGATTGAATGTATTCCATTGTTTGATATCTCTGATGAGATATGATTGATATATGATATGGATGTTTGGTTGAATTATAATGATAATGTGAATTATCTGTTTGGATGATAATGTAGATTATCTATTGAATTATCTATCTTTGTGTATATAGATAAGAATTGAATTGTTTTAACCTTAAAACAACTTGGCCCTTAAAAGATACGTTTTGGATTTCGATGAGACCGGGATCGGGTTTCCGTATACCGGGATTCCAGGTCTGGAGACCCGAATACCACATCGATCCAAATTAACGATAGGTCGTGAATCTCAAGTGAAGATGAAGATTTAGAGTGCAAGTGTTATTGTCGTTAACTCTGAGGGTGATTCCAAAACGAGTGTAACGAGATAATGCCTTCGGTTTCGTTCGAACCCGGAACGAACTTGTATGGATTGAATGCTTTCAGCACATCGTCAGGCGGACGATGAGCATTCTAAGTGATATGTTCTGATTAAAGGTAATCGTAACCTCAAGCCTCATCAACCGGGAATGGCTAAAATAGGGGAGGTGCAGCAAGGCTTCGTGGGTAGCACCCACTGAGAGCAAGATAGATCCCTGTCTAGAGGTCCCTTTTCTTTTTATTCGGCTTAGTGTGTGGTTGGTCGCGCCAACTACGGGGTTATCTTGTTCGGAATTATCCAGTAAGGGATGGTTCCGGCTTTGTGTTGCAGGGGAGCGGGCGTACTCCTCGGTACGGTGATCTAGGCCACGTACTGTGACGGGCGGTACCCCAGTAGCCCTGCCATTGATGGAATCCAAACTCCAATAAGTGCCGTACGTATTAGTTGTGCCCAACTATGTTGGAATGTGAGATGTAAGCATTTCAGCTATTTCTGTATTTTACTTGAAAACCCTAGACCCTATTATAATACAATCAGATTTCCTATCAAACGTTTTAGTTAGCGTAAGGTAAAAACTTACCCATGTTTATTTGTGGGAAGTCTTACGTGATACTTTTGTTTTCAAAAGTTTTCAAAGTTAAGCAATCTAACCGTTTACTCACACCAGACCCATGTCTGACCCAAGTGTTTATTTTCTGTTTTATTAAACTCTTGGGTACTCAATATTGTATTGAGTAGTCGAGGGATTCAGGTTAGCTTTGACGAATTCTGGAGGAGATTTGGGGCAGGAGGCTTCACCGTGTAGATATATGATGATTCCGCTGTGTATATGTTGTGTCTGTATCTGTGATACTTGAGTTGTATGAATTAGACAGATGTTTATAACTGTCTAATATGTGTTGTATAAGTTGTGTAACTCTGATGTATATGATACTATGTAATATTTTATATGATATATTATATTTCATTCGTTCCGCTGTAAGTTTCTGATGTTGTTGTTCTTTCTTCTTTTCTTTCTTTTCTTCTTCTATCCCTTTCTTTCTTAATTCACGATACGTCTTTCTGGGCATAGAAAGCCGGGTCGTGACAAATCATTTCTTTTTATTACTGAAATAGACAGTGTAAAGTATAATGAATTCATACTTTACACATCTCTTTCTCTTTCCATTTGCAACTATCCTTGTTAGATCAAACGTTGTATTTTTCTCAAAGGGAAAGAAATCAAAATAATTTACAAATATTAAACGGATCTATATTCCAACAATTCCAAATATAGAAAAGTTAATATTCCGACAAGATTAAGGTAATAATCCAAATATATAACATTATTGTACAACCTATTTCAGATCTAGAATAAATTTCATTCAAATCGATATTCTAAATTTATAATTTTGGGACTGATTTCCAGATCAGGTTGTAAACAATGCTAAATCAATTCATATACAAGAATATATGGGCGATATTTATTATATTCAAATCATATCAATTCGTTGCCTTCAACTCATATACAATTATCCAATTAGGCATAAAAACCAAATAAGAATCAACAAGATAATTTTCATATTATAACAATCTATAAAATTTCCCACTCACCTTGTAAAAGCAATCTAAATCTCCAGATCTGAAGTAGAACCTTTGATTCATATCCAAATCCTTTTTAATCCAAGAGATATGTATAAAAGGGTATATACATACATTAGAATTATAGATCAGAGAAGAGATTTGGGATTGGGAGAGAAACTAGATACAAATATATATAAATTACCTCACATACACATATGGTTGATTCTCTTCTTTTCATTTTTTTATTAGATTTCTACGCTTCTCCGATTTGTATGAATATAGATACAAATATCTTTTTTTATATAATTTAGAAAGAAAGTGGGGAAGAAGAAATGGAAGAGCTTTGCTACTGCCTCCATAAAAATATAAGAAGAGAACGGAGGGCTAGACCTGAATTTATAGGCGTTAGAATCAACTAGAACCATAAGATCGAAATATATTAAATCCGGGCCGTTGCGGCCTAAGTTTATTGGAGCCGCCAGGTTGCCAACAGTCGACCGCCTATGAGTCACCGATCGACCACTATGGGTCGACCGTCCCTAATGATGGGTCGGCCTATGGGCCTGGGTAATTAATATAAAAATATTAATTTCTTCTTATTTATTTATTTATTTTCGTTTCGAATTCGTTTTTCGTCCGTAACTTTTTCGTTTGGACTCCAATCGCAAAACTCCAAATACCAAAGTTGCTTGGAATTTCACCACGAACGCAATGGTGCAAGTTTCATGATGAAGTTCTATTATTTGCACAAATTTTATTTTTGGAGCCTAATTAATTAACTAACTAACTAATTAAATAACTAACGCTAAATTACTTGGTGTTACAAGTTGATTTTAGTTGACCATGATACTAACCTCATATAATTGAGGAGACTAATCCTCTCATGAGTAGTGTTTCACCTTGAGTACTTCCACTCGAACCAGCTGTAGTTGTTCGATGAACGTTGTGTCATGATTGAACTATAATCAAAACGGGGCTTTTATATTGAAGATCAACGGTGTTCTCAAGTCAAGAGAACTATGTAATATTATCACATTAATGTTTTTTATTTGATCTTAGTTAGATTAATCAATAGAAAACTATCGAGTGAGTCATTCCATAGTTTTCCAATAATTATCAGTACGTAAGTCATTAGTGTCCCCCAGCAGTCATGAGTAATGCACCGTCCAACATTTGGATAGCATTACATACTCCAGTCTCAACGGATGCATCGATATTCAGTTTCAATACAACTTTACTAAGAATATTTAAAATGATGTTTATATTGCATTGTGATAAAATGCACATGATCACAACTATTTGTAATTACTATCACAGACACATCACATATGGTTTTTTATTAAGTATTCTTAAGTTAAATAATTAATTATAACATATTATAACAAGCATATTAAAAAAGAAAAACACCTTTTATTACAAACGTGAATTTATTACAAAGTTAATAATTTACAATAAATTATAGAATTTCCATTAGGGCATCTCCCTAACTCTATTAATCTTCCACTTGCACTTAGGACCAATTATGGAATTTCAATCCCATCCTTGTGATCGGCTTCTCAACAGCTAACCAAGCTATATCTTAGTGAATGGATCTGCTATATTTTCCGTGGTATCTACCCTTTGTATCATGACCTCTTTCTTGTCAACGAATTCTTTGATGAGATTGAACTGTCGAAGAATATGTCATGACTTCTTATGCGCTCTGGGCTGTTTTGCGATCTGTATCGCCATGTTATTGTTATAGAATGATGCCATTTGATTCTCTTTATTAGGAATCATCCCTAGCTCGCTTAAAAACTTGCGCACCAAAATTGCCTCCTTGGCTGCTTCATTGAGGGTGATGTACCGGCCTCCATTACGGAATCAGCTACTGTTTCATATTTGGAACTTTTCCAACCGATGGCCCCACTGTTAAGCATAAAAACATAACCTAACACTGATTTACTATCATCAACATCACTCCAAGCTAGAGTCGGTGCACTCCTTCATAAGGAGGTCTCCATTCCCATATGTTAGGAATAAGTCCTGAGCATTTCTTAAATACTTCGGTATCATTTTACGGCTGTCTAATGTTTTTTTCTAGGATTACACAGGTATCAGCTTCCGCATCCAAATGTGTATGTCACATCTGGTCTAGTACATAGCATAGCTTACATTATGGATCCTATGGCTAAAGCATATGATATCCTCTTCATATGCTCTTTCTCCTCATCAGTATAAGGAGCTTCCTTCTAGAAAGGACGATTCCATATTGCGTTAGAATATTTTCATGCTAGGAATTCTCCATATTAAATCTTTTCAATATGGTATCGATATACAGGGATTATGACAATCCCAAAAACTTTTAGATCCATCTTTGTAGATATTTATACCTAGTATATATGATGCTTCTCCTATATCCTTCGTGGAGAAGTTCTTGGAAAGCCAAACTTTCACTGATTGCAATAATGAGATGTCATTGCCAATCAATAGAAGATCATCAATGTGCAGGGTAAGAATACAATGGTGTCGCCTTGTTTCTTTTGGCATACACATGCTTCCTCCGTGTAATGATAAAAACCAAACTATTTGATTACTTTACAAAAATACTTGTTCCAACTCTTAGAAGCTTATTTAAGTCCATAAATGTACTTTAACAACTTGTAAGCCTTACCTTAACTCCCACTGACCACAAAACCCTCGAGCCGTGATATATAGATGGTGTCTTCTAAATCACCATTTAGCAACGCCATCTTTAGATTCATTTGCCATATTTCGTAATTATAGAATGCAACAATGGCCAACATAATCCGAATGGACTTAAGCATGGCTACGGACGGAAAGGTCTCGTTATAAGTCTTTACTTGTTTAGCCTTATAAGTCTCTACTTGTCCATCTATATTTGTATTTTCTTAAAAATCCATCTGCAACCGATATGATTTATCCCTTCGGGTACATCAGACAAAGCCCACACTTTGTTTTTGCACATGGAATCCATCTTGGATTTCATTGCTCCAAGCCAGAGTGCAAAGTCTTTACTCTACAGTGCTTTTTGGAATGATAGAGGAGCTTCATCATCTAAGACACGATCCTCTTTCTCACTATCCATGAGAAAACCACAGTATCTATGTGATGAGCGAAATTCCTAACCAGACCTTCTAATAGGTTGCATATTTTCATATACCAGTGAACTTGGTTGTCCTATTGGTTCGGCCTCCATGTTAGTTTCTTGGATCTCATCCAAGTTTACAACTTAGCTATTAATTTATTTTGATGGAAATTCCTTTTCTAAAAAACCAACATGTGTGGAAACAATCACCTTTTTTCCTTTGTATTATAGAAAATATATTCCTTAGAATTCTTAGGATACCTTGTAAACTGACACAAGGCTGATCTCCCCTTAAGCTTATTAGGGTCGACATTCTTAACGTAAGTCAGACAACCCCACACCTTCAAGTAATTGAAGTTGGGTTTCTTCCCATTTTAAATTTCATATGGCATCTTGAGCACCGATTTAGTGGGTAAAAAATTCAATTTATGTGCTACATTTTCCAACGCATATCCCTAATAGGATAGAGTTAACTCAGCCTTGCTCCTTATGGAACGAACCATATCTAATAGGGCTCGATTCCATCACTCTGACACACCATTATATTGTGGAGTATAGGGTGGAGTAATCTAAGAGATAATCCCATTATCTTCTTAATATTGTTGAAATTCTTATCCAACATACTAACCTCCTCGATCGGATCGAAGAATATTAATCTTACGGTTCGTCTAGTTCTCTACCTCATTCTATGTTCAATAATTTCTCATAGACATCGGATTTTTTTCTTCATAAGATGCACATATTCTTGTCTCAAGAAACCATCAGTGAAGGTTACAAAGTAAGAACTACTATCTTTAGTGATTACAGACATCGGGCCACATACATCACTATGTACAAGACCCAAAAGTTCATTAACCCTTCCATTGCTCCTACTAAGTGGTGCTTGGTGATTTTACCTATAAGACATGACTCACACGTATCAAATGATTTAGAATCAAGTGACGAGAGAAAACCCTTGATTTTTAATTTGTGTAGTCATTTCTCACTTATATGACTTAGCCTACAATGCCAAAGATAATTATTATTTATATTGTTATTCGAAGAATTATTCACAAAACAGACATAATTTGTATTGATCACATAAATGTATTTTTCTAAAATACCATCATAGACTTTATAACCATCAAAAATAACATTCATAACATTATTAACACATTGAAAGACATAACCAGTCTTAGACAAACCAGAACATATATATATAATTTCACAATTAAAGTCTTTAACAAAATAGTAATTATTTAATATCAACACAAATCCACTCAACAAACCAAAATTAAAATCTCTACTGCCATTGCATCTATAATAAATCCACCAACAACCTGAAGTCCCATTTGTTCCTTCGCCATGCAATGCCAGTTTCTAAACCCCTGTGATGAATTACAAATATGAGTTCTAGTTCCATTATCTAAAAACCAAAATAATTTATTGATTGCAAAACAGTTTTGAATAGTTAATGTATGTGATGGAGCAGCATAACTATTCTATTTCTT
Organism: Allium fistulosum; assembly: GCA_030737815.1. NCBI lineage: Eukaryota > Viridiplantae > Streptophyta > Magnoliopsida > Asparagales > Amaryllidaceae > Allium > Allium fistulosum. The sequence continues at coordinate 357,027,294 of CM060906.1, forward strand.
TTCTTTAAAAATCTTCAAGTACTACAAACAGTTCCATTTCCAGTGATCTTTTTGTGACAACGATGATACTCACCCTTGTCAGCAGTAGTAGTTTTCTTGCTTTTCTTGATAACCCTCTTCTGCTTCTTCAAACCATTTGAAGATAATACACCATCCTTTACTGCAAGTATGGCCCTCGATCCTTGCATGTGGACTCGATCGACCTCAACATATTGAGGAGCTCACGAGATTCACATTCAACTGGTTCATATTGTAATTCAGTATGAACGGTTCAGACTGAGGCATAAGAGTACCAAGGATCAAATCAACCTATGACTCATTGCTTATCGTTACATTTAATCTTGAAAGCCTATCAATATAGCCCTTCATCATCGAAACATAATCGTCCACTTTATGTCATTTATTCATTTTGGTATTGAACATCTTCTTCATAAGGTCGTACCTTACGGAACGTGATTGTTCACCAAACAGGGCCTTGAGACTATCAAATATCTCATGGACGGACATGTTATCGTGTTGCCTCTACATAGGTTTGTACAACTAGACAGCATGAATACATGGGTGATCTCTAGGTTTGAAACCCATTTCTCATAAGAAAGCCTAAGCTCAGGGTCCGCATCATCAAGTTATTCTTTAAGATCGTGGGTAATAAACGACCAAAGATGCTCGTAAGTCAATGATATCTTAATCTCTCTTAGCCAACTGATATAGTTTGGTCCGGTAAGCTTGTCACTTTTAGAAAACAGTTTTTGTGTAGACATTTTCTATAGATTTTAAATTAGCAGATTAGGATAATTTCATGGTATATGTTCTTATATTATTAGTAAGGTTAAACTTTGTGTTTCATTTTACTAATAACCTCCTACTGATCTTTTGTGTTTCTCTAAACCTTAAGATAAAACATAGAAGTCTTTTGACTTCACAAGTGAGTGTTAGGACTCGTATGTCTTGGGACCCTGACCTTGAGAAAAGCTCAACAAATCATATTCCTACATACGATGGATAACTTCTTATCAATTGTATCATATACAGATCCTAACCCATGGTTCCTCGTCCTAATCTCATCTTTAACTTAAGAAAATCTCAACAAATAGAGAGAGATTATTCACTCGTACCTACCATTTCACGATGGCCTAAGTACACCGTACATACCTTGAGAAAAGCTCAACAAATATGTACTAGCATCTTACCTCATCCAGTTTACATATTAGTAACACTACACGTAACATCTCTAGCTTGAGGAAAGCTCAACAACTAGAAAGTATACAAGTAATTTATTAATATATAAATGTAGAGGATAATTAATATGAAATATTCATAATCTTTAATATATTACATTAAGAGTGATATCGACTTATGGAATAATGTATTTCTTATAAAATATTCTTATGATTCAAGTTTCAAAAGCATTAGAAATTACAGTATATATATTATACATATGTATTTATCCCTTAAATCTAATTAAGGTTTCTTAATGTTCCACCTTTAATTTATACATTCATATTATATAAATTTTATTATTATATAACCGTATATAATTTAATTAACTTACATAACAGTCTTATGTATAACATTATATTAATTAAATATTATTTAATTAAATTAATTAATAAACATATTAATTAATTATTTTATTATTCAATTATAATATTTTTTATTGATTACGTATACTATAACCTTTATATTTAAACACGTATATACTATATATATGAAAAAATTTATTTTTTAATTAACTTTTAGTTAATTAATTTTTTTTAATTAAATGTTATTAATTTAAAAAATCTTTATATACACATATATACTTATATTGTCTTAAACAATTCAAGGCGACATAACATATATCTTATATATATCATGCATGTATATTTATTTTTAATTAATTAACTATTAAATTATTTTATTTTATTTTATTAATATTATTAATAATTAAAATTTTCAAAATTAATTTTATATCGTTTTCAAACATTTTTAAAAACTATATTATAACATTTTATAATATGTTTCTTATTTTAAATGTAATTTTTAAATTTAAAACCTTTTATTTTAATTTTCAAAAGTATTTAGAGAATTAGCCCAAGGCCCTATTCAAATTGGGTCATTTCAATTAGAGGCAACCTTCGACTCATATAACTTTTCGAGCCACGTTGATAGCAAGATAAGGCATGATAGTTGATTATCTAAACCCAGGCCTAGTCACTACCTTTCTAAACATCCTACTAACTGGGTTGTAAGCTTAATCAGTTAACCTCAACATGAATAATTTTGATCGAAGGCTTTTGGGCTTCGATACCGTTGTTGCATCTGGGCCAACACGCAGTGGAGTAAATAGGTAAATTTAAGAAAAAAAATTCCATTTGGATCTTATTGGGCCCATGAAGTCTAAGTTTATTTAAATCTTATCCAAGTATGTTTTAAATAAAATCAATATTTTATTTAATTCATAAATAAAATATTATATTATATAATATATAATGTGTAGCATATACACAGATGTGTATGTGCACGTACAACAAATGGTGTACATGATTTGACATGCCTGTGTATAGACGTTGGGATTTATACCGCAACAGACATGTTAGCCCTTCTGTAAACATGTGTACTGTGAATATATATGTGTGTGTGTATTATTATATATATATAAATTTTATGTATTATAAAACATTAGTTGTAAAACTAAAAGTTTTAAAAATAATTTTAGTACAAAAGATTATAATTTCGAAATCAAAACTAAATATTTAAATTTTATATTTTAGATTTGTATCTACATAATTCTAAATTTAATTTAACTAATTAATTTTAAATACATACATATATACATATATATATATCTGTTTATTAAGTAATTCCAAATCATATTTTGTCATATATAAAATATCTATACATATGTAATAAAATAATATTTGAATTATATAAATAAGTACATATAAATATATTTAACAAAATAATAATTATATATATATGAACAAATATGCTTTCAGCCATATAAAGATTATTATTTTAAATTGTTTAAAAAATTGATATTTTCAAAATTAATTTCCAAACGGAATTTGCATTTAAAATAAAATTATTTTTTATTTTCAAAACCAATTTAAATGTACATTTTATATTAAAATATTTGCAAGCACATTTTATGATATTTATATGTATATATTCTTTATAATCAAATTCAATTTTAAATTATGTGATATATAGATATATTCAGATTTAAATATATATATATATATATATATTATTTTTGAAAACTTCATATACACACATATGAATTTTAATAAAATAAAATACATGTTTTGTTAGTATTACCTTAAACTTTACTTTAAAATAAATTTAATATTAAAATTAAATTCAAAAAAATAATATTTTTTTTGCCGAGAGCACAACATACAATATATATGCATATACACACACACACACACATATACACACACATTTCATCCAATGAAGACAGCACAATGTTATACAAATTCACGATATATTCGACTGCTATCTATAACATATATGATTCCATGGACGTTATATATATTAATATATCATTGTAAATAAAGAATTTTACCTTTCATCTAATGCCTAGATGGGACACCTTGAAACGTAGAATCAAAACTTCTTGAAATAATTTCAAAATCCAAAAAGTGCTACCGTCTGAGAATGCTGCAACCACCAGTGAATAAATCTTACTTAAATTTATGCTTTAAAGACTTGGAATTTTAGGAGAAGGGAGGGCTGATGGTCACCTTGGCTCTATCAAATGGAGCAAGAGAGTAAAAAATCAAATGAGGGCTTAGAGATGAATATATGGTGGAGATCTGAGGAGTAGAAGGATGATCTAGCTCTTACATATTCATCTCCTTGAATTTAAAATCCAATCCCTCTTTAGCCATCATATAACCGGCCTCCATAGGCTATCATAGCTGCACGCATTAGGTCCTCATATGGGCTTCAAAATCAATTCAAGCTCGATCAATAAATAACACATTTAAATTCAATTTAAATGCGTATCAATATCGTATATCAATAAACGTATTTATAACTATTATATATACACTATTTAATATTGATCAACACAAATTATATAAAAATTTATAATTAATATTTCATAAAATATTAACTAATTTAATTAATTTATAATAATTTATAATTAATTAAAGCAGGTGGTAACAGGAGTATTCAACATTTCAGTTGTGTGACTCTTAAGTGTAAATTTGGTTAGAGATTAATATTGAACAATTAAAATATTAACGTTCACACATCACTTAGCAGTTGGTGTGACATTATGACCAAATTTATCGCTTACTTGGCTTTGGCAAAATCCAATTTCACTTTTTTAAGTGTTACCTTGTTGTGACAATTATTTACACCAATTCTCTTCATCAAAACTATATCATATTAGGACTTAACGAATTAGTAATGGTCAAAAATCCAATATCATCCATATTCAAATTTATAGTTCAAAGACAAATTCCTTGATTAAGTAATAACAATTATTATTAATCGAACTACTCTGGCTGAATATTTTGACTTTGATTTGACTTCAGTTGACCGTGATACTAACTTCTTATAACCGAGAAGACGAATCCTCTCTTGAATAGTGCTTTAATTCCAGTACTTCCACTCAACCCAACTATAGTCGTTCGATGAATGTCGTGCTACGATTTAACTATAATAAATAAGCAAAGCTTTCATATTGAAGATCAATGGTATTCTTAAATAAAGAGAACTATGAAATATTGTCGCATCGATATTTTCTGTTTGACCTTAGTTATATTAACTAACAGAAAACTGCCGAGTGAGTCGTTCCATAGTTATATAATAACTATCAGTATATAACCCCTTGGTGTCCCAATAATCATGATTGATGCACTGCTCAACATTTGAAGAGTGTTACGTACTCTAGTCTCAATAGATGCATCGAAATCTAGTCTCGATACATCTTGACTAGGAATATTTAAAATGATGTGTCTATTTGTGATAAAATACTCATGAATACAACTATTTGTATTTACTATCACGGACACATCATTTATGGATTTTCTATTAAATGTACATAAATTAAATAATTAAGTAATTATAACATATTATAACAAGCATATTACAGGAAGAAGAACACCTTTTATTACGTATGAAAATTGATTACAGAGCTAATAATTTACAATAAATTACAAAATTGCCCCTAGGGCATACCCCTAAGTCCATCATATAATATGTCAATATTAAATTCATGTTCAAACCTTAATTAAGAAGCTTTAAGTTGGAAATATTCCAAACAAAACATTATGGTTGGTTCAATGAAAAAGCTAGGTACATCGCCTTGAATAGCACCATAGTAAAAGCAATGTGTGTGTATGCATAAATTTATAACTACGTTATGGGTGATTCCAAGTATTGAGAATACTAAATTATGGTTATATGATAACAATTTAATGATAAGAGCTTACTAGAAGTTAAAAAACTTACTCTAATTAATTCCACATGATAAAGGTAATTTATCAATATTAGAGAGAGTTGATTGATAGAGTAGATAATTACATAGTAGATCCTTTCATGAAGGGTCTAACTCGATCAGTTTTCATCAAATTGATTAAAAGGATGTGATAGAGATTCAATAATTGGCCTCAAATGTAAGTGGAAGACTGATAGAGTTAGGAGCAAGCTCTATAGGCAATTATGCAATTGTTACATAAATCTAACTCAATAACCAGTTTTGTTCAAAATAAAAGGTGTTTTCTTTCTATTATATACTTAATATAATGTGTTATATTAATTAATGTATATTTAATAGAAAATCCATAAATGGTATGTTTTGTGATAGTAGTTATGACGTGCTATAATCATGAGTGATTTATCATAATAAAATAAGCATACTGCCTAATAAGATGTATCGAGACTAGATATTGATATATCCATTGATACTAGAGTATGTTATGCTCTTCAAATATTGGGCAGCGTATTACCATGACTATTGAAGTACTAAGAGGTTACATACTAATAGCTATTGGATAACCATGAAATGACTCATGGTCAACTAACATCAACTCAAAGTCAAAGTCTCTGGCCAGAGCAGTCGGTTAATAATGATTGTTATTATTGAACTAAGGACTGTGTTTGGACTATAAAGTTGAATATGTACGACATTGGAATTTTGACAGTTACCAAATTCCTTAAGTCCTAATGTGATATAGTTTTGACAAAGAGAATTAATGTAACTAATTTTCACTACCGGGTAATGCTTAAATAAGGAAAATTGGATTTCTACCGAAGCTACGTATGCGATAAATTTGGTCATAATGTCGCACAATCTGCTAAGTGATGTGTGAATGTTAATATTTGAAATTGTTCGATATTAATCGCTGACCAAATTTACACCTAAGAGTCACACAACCAAAATATTGAATACTCCTATTGCCACCTGATTTAATTAATTGTAATAATTATAAATTAATTAGATTAATTAATATTTATGAAATATTAATTATATAATTTTATTTCATTTGTGTTGACCAATATTAAATAGTGTGTATATAATAGTTATAAACACATGTATTGATATACGATATTGACGTACGTTTGAATTATATTTAAATGCATTTTTTATTGATTGGGCTTAAAGTGGTTTTGAGGTCTAGAAATGAACATATTGTAGCCAATAATAGGAGGGGCTATGGTGGCTTGGATGTGATTCAAATTGAGGTGAATAGGTAAGAGAGAAAGGTTGATCTAGATCCCCTTTTTGCTCCTTGGATCCTACTCTATATATATTCATCTCAAACTCCACCTTAGAGTCTCTTGATTTTTTTCCTCTACCAGACTAGGTCGGCCACTATTGACTCCTACCTCCTCAATTTCAAGCTTCCATATACACAAATTAAATCAAATTCGAAGATCAGTGGTTGCAGCATCTGGTAACTCCCTCGGAAGGTTTGGATATTGATTCAAGGAGTGAACAGATTCAACATCTCAAGGTGTTTCATCTAGGCTTTGAACAAGGTAATAATCTAGTTCATATCATTTATACAATATCTATCATGTCATCATGCTACTTTATTTATATGTATATTATCATGAATTCATATATGCTTGTGCCATTTACATTGGATGAATATTTAACATTGGATGAATATGATTATAAATATGTATTTTTTAAAAATTATATATATATAATTATATATATATATATCGACAACGATAAAAAAATGTACATATTTTAATTTAAAAATAATTTGAAACACTTAATAGTATTTAAAATTAGTTGGAGTTTAACATACATTCACATATACATATACACACACTATAATATATATATATATATATATATATATATTATCAACATGAATACATAATATGTTTTTAATTTTTTAAAGAAAAATCGTGTATGTATGTGTGTGTGTGTGTATGTATGTATATGTGTGTGTGTATGTATGTGTATATATATACACACACACACATTTCATATAATTTACTTTAAATATAAAATCAAACTTTTATAATATTTATATATCTATAAGGTATATGTAATACATATATATATATATAATAAAAAAATTGTATATGTTTGTTTATGCTTTCGTAAAAAAATTAATTTCTTTTATATTTAATGATATGTGTATGGAAATCAAAATTAAAAAACACAATTTTTAAACTGCAAGATTTAAATAAATAAAAAGTTATTATTATTTCTGGCCGAGTGTGTATGCATAAATAAATATATATATATATAACTTTAATTAATTATTTACATTAATATATACATATATATATATAGGGCAGGGATCAGCTACACCTCATTTCCCCCTTAATTTCCACCACAAGTTCTGACTGAAATAATAATACTTTCTCCCTCTTCCCACTACACTATGGAAGCTATTATGATTTAAATCGAAACTTATAGTGGAAATCAAGGCGGATTAGAGGTGTAGCCAAGTTGAGGTGTAGCCGATCCTTGTATATATGTATATGTGTGTGTGTGTCTCACTAGATATAAAATTCTTAAATATTAATTCAATGTGCATATATATAATTATGTATATCTATTTTAAACAAAAAAAAATTAGGTTTCGAAATACATATGTTATATGTATATATATGTATGTATATTTAAAATTAATACATTAATTTAAATTTGAATGCTAGATATTAGCTATGCAAATTTAGATGTAAAATTTAGAATTTGAATTTTAAATTTATGTTAGAACTTGTAGTTATCTATATTAAATATACAATTACTTTATGTTATAATATTAATAATATATATACATATCAATATTTACATATATATGTATTTTAAAAATACTATTTTATGATATATATACGTAAATAATCACACACACATGCATACACACACACATACATTCATTCACACAGATATATTAAATGGCACACGTGTGTATGAAGGGGCTAACATGTCTTTTATGTCTTTTATGGTGTAATCCCAACATCTATACACGGATATGTTAAACCATATACATCTTTTATGTTGCACGTGTACATACACATATATGTGTTTATGATACACATATTATACTATATACTAATAATACTATTAATATAATAAAACTTTATTATAAATTAAATAAAATATTTATTTTATTTAAAATAAATTTAGATAGGATTTATGTAAATTTAGACTTCATGGGTCCAAAAAGATCTAAATGGTATTAATTTTTTGAAATATATCTATATACTCCACTACGTGCTGGTCCAGTTCCAACAAATATATGTATATAATAATTTTGACATGGAATATAATTTTATGTTCAGCTTTAAAATGACTTTTGATATATCAAACAAAATTTTCATTTATGATACAACTATTTATCAACCTTAATACATGCTATGTGTGTGTGTGTGTTCTCAAAACACATACACACACACGTGTATGTTCTTAAAACACATACTTTAATAAATAAATACATACATACACACACACACACACACACACACATATATATATATATATATATATATATATATATATATATATATGTACACACATATAGCTATTCTCACGCTTAAAAATGTCATATGATACTATAAACTAAATTTTCACTTATGATACTGATATAAGAATAGTTTTATATATATTCAAATCAAAACTATTTTTTTACATGTATCATACATACACATACATACACGCATACATATATATATGTATATATACATATGTATGTATATATGTATGTATGTATGTATGTATGTATAGTCAAGGATCGACTACACCTCAAATCCTCCAGCTTTTAACCACGTGTTATGATTTAAATATTATAATGAAGTAAGAAGAAAGAGAAACTATAATTATTTATGATATAAATACATGTATATAGCAAATATGATTTGTATATAAAATAATGATCAACTTTAAAATGACTTATGATGCACTAAACCAAATTGTCATTTATGGTACAGATATTTATCAAACTTGATACATGCATGTTTTTATATATGCATATTAGTTCTAATACATTCATATAACGGTTCTTTATGTATGTACATACCTGTTCTAATGCATATATTTATAAATTTCAATATCTAATTAATGAAAATCTACGTTGATTTATTTTATTTTTATTTATTTTTTGAGATTTATTGTAAAGGACAAAATATCCAAATAATTTATCCTCAAGGACAAATGCCTATAATTTTATCCTCAAGGACAGGCCCAAAGCTCATTTTTTCTCAAATGCACAAATCGTTCTTCCCGTGCCCATTCAATCCCGTTTTCAGCTCCGACCACCTTATCCCGCGTCAATGCCACCTCCTCACCAGCGCCGCCGCCTCCTCACCAGCGCCACCATTGCCACCTCCTCCTTCATACGTTTTGGAGCAACCACCTCGTGCCACCTCCTCCATCCGTTTTGTGTTCAACATCGCCGCAGCGTCACCTCCTCACCAGCGTCGTGCAACTACCCCATGTCACCTCGTCCACCCGCCAACGCCACCCCCTCACCAGCACCATGCTCTTAAAAGCTGATACTGATACCAGTTTTTAGGTATCAGTTTTGAAATTTTAGGTATCAGTTTTGAGATTTTAGGTATCAGTTTTGAAATTTTAGGTATCATTTTTGAAATTTTAGGTATCAGTTTTGAAAATTTAGGTATCAGTTTTGAAATTTTAGCTTGATCTCCATCCCTAACTTTTCACGGTCGCTCTCCGCTTCCTCGCGTGCTCTTTTCTTCTCCGCGAGCTCCTTCGTCTTAGATTTTTTCACAGACTCCATCTTCTTCCGAATTCGCCTCTCGAGCTCGAACTCCGCGCGCAGGTCCTTGATTTCTGCCAAGGTGTTGTCGAGATCTGAGAGGTCGATGTCTCGGTCGGAGTTTATTGGGTTGGAGAAGGAAGCGATGGTGTGGGTTTTGTAGCAAGATCTGGAGTTGGAGAGGCAAGTTGCAGTGATTTGTCCTTGAGGATAAAATTTTAGCGGGCTGTCCTTGTGATTAAAAAAGCCCTAATTTTTATCCTTCACATAAATTTCCTCTATCTTAATACCATATTAAGTAGATGAGCTTGGGATTAAGCATTGCCACAATTATTGAATCATTAAAAGGGTATTAAGGTACTTAATAAGTACTTTATTAACTAAATCTATTAATCGGATCATATGTTACTACATACGATTCTTTAATGACAGTACAAAATATTCGTAGGCTGTATGTACCTCCCAACGGTAATTTAATAAATATAATACTTATCCAAGCTTGCAGGGGCATCCAAGCAAGTACCAAGGCAATAAAGTGCCCTGATATAGCACAGTCCAGTCGGTGCAGACAGCATCACGCAGCAGATAACATTATACTAAACTGGATTTTTATTGGATTTGGCCTCGTTTGTAAAGTTATTATCATAAATAGCCTAGTTTTAAAACTAATATCAAATATAGCCCTGTTTTGAAAAATACATTGGCTCCTTTTCAAAAGTCGCCAGTGGAATTTTTTTTTTCTGACGACTTTTGAAAAGTCGTCAGTGTATTTAAAAAAAAAAATTACACTGGCGACTTTTGAAAAGAAGCCAGTGTATTTTTCAAAACACGGCTATATTTGATATTAGTTTTAAAACTATGCTATTTATGATAATAACTTTAAAAACGAGGCCAAATCCAATAAAAATCCTACTAAACTATAAAACAATTTCCATCTAATAAACGATCATCTTCTGACAAAACAGTAGAAAATGAAACATCCACTGTTGTTCTTAACCGTTTGCTTTTGGAAACTTGGCATGATTAACAGCATGCTTTATCAAATAGGATTATTCTATTTCAACCGGCAGTTGATTGCACGGCTGAATACTGCATCACTATGTAGATGCAACAGATATCTGAGGACAAAAGAAAAAAAAAAAGCAGAAGGTGAAAGAACCATTCACACTCAAATGAAAATAATAATTTCCCGTTTAATCGCTAAAAATATTATACAAACCAAATCACATACAATCTTTTATACAACAAACAGCCATGACCTTAAGCAAACAAAACATTGCTAGTGGTATAACTATGAGATGGTCAGACAAGATAAATCCAGATCAATGTCACTGATACGGTCTTCTTGTCTTTTTTCTACGCTGGCACAAAGTTGGTTGCTGCTGCTGTTGTTGCATGAAGACGTAACAGCAGCTGCTGCTGCTGCTGCAGCAGCAGCAGCACATTCTTCAAAGCGGAAACAGCCGATGAGATGGTCGTTGGTCAAACCTGCAACTTGCATGAACGTGTATATAACTGTGGGTCCCACGCTCCGGAAGCCTCTTCTTACCAAATCTTTACTGATCATGTCTGCTTTCGGAGTTTTGACTGGGATTTGTCTTGCGTAGCGGAACTTGCTTGTGATAGGTTTGTGATTGACGAATGTCCAACAGTATTTGTCAAATGATCCAAATTCTTCTATTATCTGCTACCAATATCACCATGTACATAATTTTAGAGTAATGACACTTTGTTAAAGCATAACACATCATAGGCAGGTTTGGTGTACATAATTTTCGGAGTTGATGGCAACTTTTTTGCCTCAAATTGAATACAGTTGAATACTTTTTAATCGATATAAATTGGTATATTTCTCAAATTTTCAACCTACCTCGATTATGATCAACAAACCAATAACATTTCTACTTAGATATACATGCAAGAATTTCAAAATCGACCTAATTTGTATTATTATTTATTTTTTCATCTCAAAGCTCTCTATTTAGTTTGATTTTAGACGTTTAAAAGCTGATATTGAAAATCAATTTTTGCATTTACTGGCCAATACAATGCTCATGTACACACAAATGTACAAAATACTAAAATCTTTTGGTAACAAATATGATCCAAATTTCGTTTTTCGCTGTAATATCATAACCTTCACTCTTTCCAACAAGATCCAAGTATCATACAAAAATAATAACTGAAATTGTTACCTAATGCAAATATTTACACCTACTCCACTGATAAACAATATAAATTAGTGCAAATAATTGTACTAAACTTTAAAACAAACTTTTGAATAAACAATGCAAATTACTTTTTTTTAATGCAATCATGTACAATTAAATAAGGTAAACAGAACTGATTTTCAACTGATTACATATAAAATTAAATTATGAATAACTGATGACAAACTAAAGTTCTGATTGGCGAAAAAACTACAAAACAAATGGAATATTATAGAGACATTTTTCCTCATAATTCAAAATATCGTCTTGTCTGTGCACATAATGCTATTAGTTGTTCTTACATGGAAGTGCTTATATACTGCATTCTCACATTAAAGTACACACATGTTTTCCACTTAAAATATAATGTATTATAATAATTAGAAAAATGCAAATATTTACACCAAATGAATATAATTTGCATTACTGCTACAAATTGCAAATATTTTCACCAACTAATATTTCGCACAATCTATTTTTCACAGGTAAGTACAAATATTTAAGTTATATGCTTCAAATTGCAAATACTTGCATGTAAAAATACGGTTTATCGAATATGTTTGCACTGAATAATAAAAAAATGCATATATTTGTTGCTTAGGATTGAGTTTTCGCAGATTAAGCTTTTGATTTCAGTAATGTCCTATATCCATTTTCTCAGCATATACATTATTTTTTTAAATATATTAAACCGTGGTGTTAATCTTCACTTGTAGTGATTGGTCATCATTTACAAAATGTATAAAAGGGGTCCATCCAACATCAAATTTCATAACTAACGTACAAACATTTTTATTCATATGACAAATTTTCATAAAACAAACTCGCCTTTGAAAAGTGTGATAACCATATTTTCACTTTCCAAAAGCGCACATCATATTTTTCACATTTCAAATGTGCAAAAAGGATTCATACTTTTAAGTATCTAAAATTTTGAAAAAAAATAAACATTTAATCATTGTTTTGTTCTGCAACTATAAATTTGTCATTGATAATCGCATAATTAATAACATGTTTTTGAAACTTATATTTCAAATTCAAAGTGTAACACATATTTGCACTTTGTAATCATCAACATAATGTAAAAGTTCCAGTTTCTATCGGCAAATATAAGTCTGTCAACGGATACCCAAAATATATGGAATTCATTTGGATTCGTATCCGAAAAACGGATAAATATCCAATACCCGAAAAAATTGATACAGATGGGGATAATGAAGCTAACCGCATCCGAAAAGTATCCGTCTGGGTTTTATCAAGACTATACTTTATACTATGTGTATTTTAATATAATAAATTATATGTATTTATTGTTTTATTAAGATAATAGTTTTTATTTTATGTATATAAATTCATGTTCACTTCTCAAAATTATTTTTTATCGTCGTACTTTTTTATTTTTGTCCTTTTATAATCAAATAGATAGAAACACTTTTAACATTACTAGATTTATCGATTATTAGCGGATAGAATAACAACTGATATATGTTCGATATCCGCAAATGCAAATACCCAGTATTCGAAAATGAAATCGGGTGCAGATGCAGATTATGACACTATCCGTCCGCATCCGAAAGCATCTGTTGATAGACCTTAAGCAAATCATCAAACTAACTACATTTCCCACTACGATTATATAATCTTTAGTGGTAACTTTATAATCTAACTATGTACTTCCATTAAACTTGTTGTCATTCTTCCCAAATCTAAATCAACATTTGATATATCTACATCAATCAAGGGCGATCTTTTCCTCATCCTCCATCGTTGGCTTTTGTTGATTTGTTTTTAAAATTTACCCTTTTCCTACCTCCGCTATTTTTCCTTAAAATCACTTCAATTTGTTGTCTGAGAAAATATCATGTTTATAAACAATGGCAACAATAAACTAGGATGTAATTACATATTAGTGGTGTCCTTTAACATTGGGCTTCAACAACAGAAAGAATCCATGATCTGAAGTCCTTGAAAATAAACCAATGTGTTTCTCTCACATCCTCGAGTTTCAGACATGTTTCTGATATATGAATCATTACTAGACTAGTCTTTAATATAATTTCGGACTTGTGTAATAGGTTTTTCTTTTACACATTATGCATTTCCTATGATTTGGGACTTGTATCCAGATTACTGCATAAGAGCGACTAGATATCGAAACAATAATTATGCATCCGAACCGTAGAGATTTCACTCATTCAGCTTATAAATTGTTACGTACATTAATTTTGGTGAAGGATTTGAGAGGGAGAGGGAGATTGCTGTGAAACAGACATGAAACAATGTGATCCTGCATCTAAAACTGTGCATGCATACTCTGCGTGGGGGGGGGGGGGGGTGGTTGTTATTACCTTTATCCCTCTATTATAATGTTGTTTGTTACTTTTGCATTAATAACTACCATGCGATTCGAAATTTAAGTCATCGTAAATACATTCTCTGTTGGCACTTACAACTAGAGATGATAAGGTCTCATTTAAGTATTTCAGATATTTGCCTTGGGATTGAACTCTTGAATCCTGTGTTAATCACACCAATATATTGGTGTTTAAGTTCAGTTTAAGGTGTTGTGATAATTGTTAAATTTTGGCGACACGATATGTTGGAGTTGAAGAGAAGTGGAGTAGCGAGGCGTAGGAGGAAGCGGCCGGAGTAGCGGAGCTCGGGGGGAGTTCCGGGAGCAAACAGTGCACTATTGTGCACTGCTGCCCAAAACCGGTCGACCGGTCCATTTCTACCGGTCGACCGGTTTCGTCCAGAGACCATGGGGTCTCTGGACCAGTCGACTGGTCCAAAAATGACCAGTCGACCGTTTTTCGGCAGTTTTCCAGTTTCGGGCCTGGGTCTTCTATTTTGCTTGTGCTGATATTGGGGGGTATTTTGGTCATTCGGTTTTGATCTCTACCCTATTATAAAAGCTATTTTCAGCAGCCTATTGAAAGGATGCTAATCACTTCTAATCTAGGGTTTAATTCTTCTATTAGGGTTTTGGTGAATCCTAATCTCTTCAATCCTATTCTCCACAAATATATTCTAGAGTGATTAGTTGATCATTGTAAACAATCTCTTGTACTTTTTTCATTGGTAATAATAAAAGCTCTCTCTCAAAGTGGACGTACACTAACAAGTTGTTAGTGGAACCACTATAAATCGGTGTGTGATTTACTTATTGTTATTGCTCTTATATATTGCTTATCTCGGTGTTGTGATCGTATCTTGGTTTTGGTTGAGATTGATTTGGGTTATTGATTGGTTGTTTTGCATCGTCTATCGCGATCTAGCTTTTCCGCTGCGTTTGGGAATTGTGTTCGAGCGGTCTCGGATTGGAAATTTCCATAACATTTGGTATCAGAGCTTTGGAGTCGGTAGGTGTTTGTTGAAATGCCGGAATCGGATAATAACTCTAGTGTTCCCTCAATGGTTAGTCCAAGTGGTGTAGCGCCGTATGTACGTGGTTTGTATGCGGCTTCGGGATCGCAATTGGTTATTGATAAGTGGAATGACGATAATGATTTTGAAAAATGGCAATGGAAGATGAAAGCGGTTCTAAGGAGGAATCGGGTTCATAGGGTGGTGTTTGATACACATTTGTTGTCGGCGGACATATCGGAGGTTGAGAGAGACGAAATGGAAGAGTGGGCATTTACTACACTTCAACTTGCTATGGGAGAGAATGTTATCTCCGAAATTAGTGGTGAGGTCACCGCTGGGGGAATTTGGAAGAAGTTAGAGGAGTTGTATATGAAGAAATCTCTAACTAACCGATTGATCTTGTTGCGAACGTTTTTCACCTATAAGATGAAAGAGGGGACTTCGCTAAAGGCGCACTTAAATGTGTTTGATGATTTGCTAATGAAGATGAAGGCGGTAGATTTGAAGATTGAGGAAGAGCAAAAGGCGATGATATTGTTATGTTCGTTGCCGGACCGTTATACGGGTTTCTCAAATAGTTTGATCTATAGCCGTGATACATTGACGTTGGATGATGTCAAGACGGGTCTTCTTAGTGAGGAGTTGCGAGATCAAATGAAGGAGTTGAGTGTAGGAAGTAGTAGTGCCGGGAATGGTCAAGGTTTGTTTGTGGAGAAGGAACATTGAAAGAAGGATAACCGGGGTCGTTCCAAATCTAGGAATCCCGGTTGGAGAGGAAAGTCGAAGGAAAAGAAAGGCAAGTGCTATATTTGTAAGAAGCCCGGTCATTGGAAGAATGAATGTCCGGACAAGGAGAAAGGAAAGAAGGAAAAGGCGTCTTCATCGGTTGCGGTGGAGAGTGTTGATAGTGAGGGAGATGTTGATGTATTGACGGCGGTGGCATCGGATGTTTCGGGTAGCGAATGAGTGCTCGATTCGGAGGCGTCTTATCATATGACGCCTAATAGGAATTGTTTTTCTTCTTTCGAAGCTAGAGAGGGAAATTCGATTGTTATGGGTAATGGTGCTATGTGTAAGTCAAAGGGCATCGGTTCCGTGCAAATTAGGATGTTTGACGGAGTAGTTCGTACTCTCACTAATGTACGCTATGTTCCGGGACTTAGGAAGTCCCTTATCTCTTTGGGGCAATTGAATTCTTTGGGGTGCAAGATCACTATTGAGAGAGATTGCTTGAGGGTTTCGAAGGGGGCGCTTGTGGTTATGAAAGGTGCTAGAGTTCATGGTGTTTATTTGCTTCAAGGAGTGACCATAGAAGGTGAAACTTGTGTTGGCGTTGATAGTTCTCGTGACTTGGATGCGACTAGGTTGTGGCATTTGAGATTGGGTCATGTCTCGGAGAAGGGTTTGGAGATTCTTCGGAAAAGGGAGATGATTGGTGGAGAGAGTTTCAACAAGCTAGAGTTTTGCGAAGAGTGTGTCATAGGGAAGCAAACAAAGGTTTCATTCGGTAAAGGGAAACATGATTCAAGAAGCGTTCTTGAGTATGTGCACACGGATGTTTGGGGACCGGCACCGGTTGCTTCTTTGGGTGGAGCAAAGTATTATATTTCCTTTATTGATGATTTTTCTCGCAAAGTTTGGGTGTATGTAATGAAGGCCAAGTCGGAGGCATTTGCTAAGTTCAAAGTATGGAAGGCTCTTGTTGAGAATGAGAGTGGTAAATCTTTGAAGGTTCTTAGGTCCGATAATGGCGGGGAGTATGTTTCCGGAGAATTCTTAGATTATTGCAAGCATCATGGCATTCGGAGACATTTTACTACACCGGGAGATCCGCAATCAAATGGAGTTGCGGAGAGGATGAACCGTACTCTACTAGAGAAAGCTCGATGCTTGAGATTGACATCGGGTTTGTCTAAGGGATTTTGGGCCGAAGCTATGTCAACCGCGGTACACATTATTAATCGAATTCCGTGCTCGGCTATTGATAACAAAATTCCGGAGGAAGTGTGGAGAAGTAAGAGTATTGACTTGAGCTATCTTCGTGTCTTTGGAAGTCCCGTTTATGTGCATGATCCGGGAAATGATAAGCTTGAACCTAGAGCTTTCAAAGGGGTTTTGCTTGGTTATACGGAAGGAGTGAAAGGCTATCGGGTTTGGAATCCGGAAACGAAGAAGGTAATAAACTCTCGTCATGTTACTTTTGATGAGTCGGCAATGTTCAAGGAGAATGAGAGCTCATCGGATGTTCCAGATTTAGTTCATGGTGAATCGAAGGAGAAGGAAGTTATTCCCACATTTTGTCCAAGGGGTAGAGAGAGTAGAGTAGTAGAAGATGCTTGTGAGGAGGGAGCGGTTGATGGTACATCACATAGTCCACAAGGTGCCTCTAGTAGTGTAGGTGATGTGCACGATTCTAGAGAAGATTCGACTCAAGGTGGAGCCAAAAGGAGTCCAGGTAATGGTATTGCTACTCGGGTGGGTCGTCGTCTTATAAGACCACCCGAGAGATATGATGATTGGAATTATCTTAGCTTTTGTGATAATATGGACTATGCGCTTATAGTAGTCCAAGATGAGCCGATGGACCTTGATGACGTCATGAATTCGAGTGATAGCTCGAAATGGATTTGTGCCATGGAGGAAGAGATGCAATCGTTAATGAAGAATCAAACTTGGGATTTGGTTCCACTTCCTAAAGAAAACCGTGCTATTGGGTGCAAATGGATTTACAAGGTGAAGGACGATGGGAGATACAAAGCTAGGCTAGTGGCTAAGGGGTTTGCACAAAGGAAGGGAAAGGAGTATGATGAGATATTCGCACCGGTTGTGCGGCATACTTCTATTCGGATATTACTTGCCATAGTTGCTATTCACGACTTGGAGTTGGAGCAACTTGATGTGAAAACCGTCTTCTTGCATGGTGACTTGGATGAAGACATTTGCATGGAGCAACCGGAAGGTTTTGGGGTAAATGGGAAGTCAAATATGGTGTGCAAGTTGAAGAAATCACTATATGGGTTGAAGCAATCACCTAGGCAATGGTACAAGAGGTTTGATCATTTTATGCTTGAAAATGGTTTTGATAGAAGCATCAAAGATGCTTGTGTTTATTTCAAGAAGTTGGGAAATGATTGTTGGGTGTATTTACTCTTGTATGTGGATGACATGCTCATTGCTTCGAAGGACAAGAATGAAATCAACAAGTTGAAATTACAATTGAAATCGGAGTTCGAGATGAAGGATCTTGGAGAAGCAAAGAAGATTTTGGGCATGGAGATTGAAAGGAATCGGAAGCGTTTTGAGTTGAAATTAACTCAAAAGGATTATATCAAGAAAGTGCTTAACCGGTTTAGCATGGAGAATGCAAAGGCGACAACTACACCTTTACCTTTGCATGTCAAGCTTTCGAGTAAAGGTTCACCTATCTTGGAGAAGGACAAGGCTTATATGGCAACGGTGCCATATGCAAGTGCGGTTGGTAGTTTGATGTATGTCATGGTGTGTACAAGGCCCGATATTGCAAATGTCGTCGGGGTGGTTAGTCGGTTCATGGCTAATCCGGGGAAATCGCATTGGGAAGCCGTAAAGCTAATTTTGAGATATCTCAAAGGTACGTCATCTCATGGTCTTGTTTTTGGCGGTAGTGGGAGAATGAATTGCAAGTTGGTTGGTTATTGTGATTCGGACTACGCCGGTGATAGGGATAGGAGAAAGTCAACTTCCGGGTATGTCTTCACACTTGGTGGCACGGCCATAAGTTGGAGATCGAGATTGCAAACCGTAGTAGCTTTATCCACTACGGAGGCGGAGTTGATAGCCGCGGTGGAGGCGGCTAAGGAGGCACTCTATTTGAAGCGATTGTTGTGTGACTTGGGTGTTGGACACGATAGTATCGATGTTCATTGTGATAGCCAAAGCGCTATCCATTTGGCGGAGAATTTGGCGTTTAGCTCACGTACTAAGCATATTGAAGTGAGGGAGTCATTCTTGGTAGCCATGGATGAGGATAAGCAAGTATATCTTCGGAAAGTGCACACAAAGGATAATGCGGCGGATATGTTTACTAAAGCATTGCCGTTTGGGAAGTTCGAGCATTGCTCGAACTTGATTTGCTTAGAGGAGTGCTAGGTGCCACGGGGTGGCACGGGTGAGAGAGGAGCTTGGTTGGTAGATGAAGAAGAGTATTGGGATGAGATTGTGGTTCTATCTTCTTGGCGAACACTAGTTTACACTCCTAAGTGTTCGGGTCTTTGGTGAGATCGGTTTGGTTTTGGGTATTTCCAACACTTCATTAGCGGGTGGGGGCTTTGTGCCTGAACTCGTTGATGAAGTGCAATGGGGGGTGGCCTTGCCGGAACCCATTGAGGAAGCATTCATGTTTGGTGAAGGTAGAAGTGGCGATAGTTGAAGCTATCGGTGTTGATGATGGTATGGTACCATTGGTGATGGAGATGGATATAGTGTCGAGGTGGAGTGTTAAATTTTGGCGACACGATATGTTGGAGTTGAAGAGGAGTGGAGTAGCGAGGCGTAGGAGGAAGCGGCCGGAGTAGCGGAGCTCGGGGGGAGTTCCGGGAGCAAACAGTGCACTATTGTGCACTGCTGCCCAAAACCGGTCGACCGGTCCATTTCTACCGGTCGACCGGTTTCGTCCAGAGACCATGGGGTCTCTGGACCAGTCGACTGGTCCAAAAATGACCAGTCGACCGTTTTTCGGCAGTTTTCCAGTTTCGGGCCTGGGTCTTCTATTTTGCTTGTGCTGATATTGGGGGGTATTTTGGTCATTCGGTTTTGATCTCTACCCTATTATAAAAGCTATTTTCAGCAGCCTATTGAAAGGATGCTAATCACTTCTAATCTAGGGTTTAATTCTTCTATTAGGGTTTTGGTGAATCCTAATCTCTTCAATCCTATTCTCCACAAATATATTCTAGAGTGATTAGTTGATCATTGTAAACAATCTCTTGTACTTTTTTCATTGGTAATAATAAAAGCTCTCTCTCAAAGTGGACGTACACTAACAAGTTGTTAGTGGAACCACTATAAATCGGTGTGTGATTTACTTATTGTTATTGCTCTTATATATTGCTTATCTCGGTGTTGTGATCGTATCTTGGTTTTGGTTGAGATTGATTTGGGTTATTGATTGGTTGTTTTGCATCGTCTATCGCGATCTAGCTTTTCCGTTGCGTTTGGGAATTGTGTTCGAGCGGTCTCGGATTGGAAATTTCCATAACATTCTCTATTATAATGTTGTTTGTTACTTTTGCACTAATAACTACCATGCGATTCGAAATTTAAGTCATCGTAAATACATTCTCTGTTGGCACTTACAACTAGAGATGATAAGGTCTCATTTAAGTATTTCAGATATTTGCCTTGGGATTGAACTCTTGAATCCTGTGTTAATCACACCAATATATTGGTGTTTAAGTTCAGTTTAAGGTGATGTGATAATTGCGTGGAACAAACAAAAGAATGGGTCATGGATGAATCATACAAGAGTTTGGTGGTTCACAAAAATCAGCAGTTGCAGGTTTCAATGCTACAGACTCAAATTTGATATAAATTAAAAGAAGATTTAGATCAAGAGAAAGATTTATAAGCTTGGTTTGATTCAGAAAGGCCTGACACTGACGAGAAACAAAATAGTCCGAATGCACAAAAAAAACATCTAATTTCAAAATTAAATGGTCTAAACTATGACAAACAGTCAAATCCCCCAGCTACATGGTTGAGAAAAATAATTTGATGAACAGACAAAATAAATTCCTAAAAACATGCTGGGATCATAACATGAAACTTAATTTGTCAAATGGCAGCTGAGGTAACAAGTTGTTGTGGGAAGAATTTTACACAGATCCCAATAGAGCTTGACATCTCGTATTGTTTTAGTGGACTATATAACCAAGCTTTAAATTTCCTCAGCCGGATTTATTTCCTGGGCAAAAATATTGAATTGGTGTTGCTAGTTGGGAATAACAAGTTAAAGAGAAACGAAATAAAAAGGTTGTACTGTCACTACCCATAAACTCATAATTACATCTACTTCCATACTACAAAATGATACAGCCAATTACATGTCACCAAAGTCAACGAAAATCAAACACAAACCATAAACTATGAGATGCAACATACAATGACAACTGGACAGTTTATTTATGCAATCATAAATTACCGTTTTCATACCTTTAGCATCTGACGGCCATTTTCGATGATACCACGCAACTTCGGTTCTGATAAAAGCGAGTTTGCAGTGCTTCCTGAAGCTATAATCCTTTTCTCATTCAGGTTGGAGACTGCAACAGGGTCAAAATCCATGAAAACTTCCCTGTGAAAAAGGCAATAAGGCATCAAGATCTACAGTACTCTATTCCCAGTATAAATAATGTGTCATAGAAGTACCTAAATATATGTCTTTTACTAAGGATTGATGGCCAAGCAAGTTCAGCTAATGCACCTGATAGTACAAGTAACTCAAACAATTTCCTGTCATATGTACATCAGAGGTGCCCAAATCTTCATTGTTAGAAATCAAATAAATTGAACTTCTAATTTATGACTTAAGATAACTAAACACAGTTGAGTTTTTTTTTTCTTTTTTTTTTAAAGAAAATGAAAAAACTAAGAAATCATACTTATCATCATGGACAGGTACACCCCATTCTTCGTCATGGAAGGCAGCATAGCAAGGATCTGAACAAACAGAATAAATAGTATTTATTAATAATAAAATATATTGTTAATCAATTAATTAATTTAGAAACTGTTGCATTAACGAAGTAAACAGCAAAATACCATTTGGTTAATCTTTTCTTTTTATTTAGTAGTACAATCTAAAATGCTTTCCCAGATTAATGCAATTAACAGCGGTGCTAATTTTGAGGGATGTATATGCTAATGTCCACCGGTCATGCACAATATCCACTAAATTACGACTACACAATGAAAAATATGATGTCAACGACCACTTTGGTTAAGACTTCTAGCTTGAGTTGCTGCTAAAGGTTTTGGATTCAATTATTTAGGCATACATTAAGAATCACCATTAAGAAGAACCCCAATGGGTGACCCATGGTAAATAAACTAACGGTCGCATAAAACACATTGTGTATATACATGGAGCATGTATTGTGAGTTCGACGCATACTTCCTTAACTTTACAAGTGAAGCTTGATTCTTTAGGTATAAAAAAACAAAAAAATAGAGTAGAAGACACATAAAACTACATTTTGATGTGATTTGGAACTTCATAATTGTGTGAGGTGTACCTAAAAACAAATAGTGTTAAGCAACTACCAGCCTCCCTGGATTATTCAGAAGTAATGAAGTGCTATTTTGTACTGACTAAACCAAATTATCAGTTCGCACAAGTCTCCACGTTAAAAGAACATAGAAATATGCTTATAGCCAACCAAATAATTAACACGTCCATTTAAATCAAACAACCTACTATAATTCTAGTACATGATAGGTCACAACAAGAGTAAAAAGAAAACATTATACAAAATAGTAGCTCAAAGTTACTTATGGATGATGAACAAAATGATGTGTTAGGTTAGGATTTTGGACAGATGGAATGCCATGAAAGTAGTTGCAGTAGAAGCTGCAGCACAATCGGGAAGATGATTAGAAATTACTTTAATCATGTTTTCAAACTATGGTTTTCGAATTGATTCTTTAACAGCAGTTCAATGATAAGTAATTAAATAACATATTCTGGAACATTGTTGTCAAAAAATATTAAAATCTTCCCGATTCAGACTGGATCTTTCCGTTTACGATTCGATTTACATTCTGATTCAAACTTAGTCAAAATCGCTATTTAAAAGAAAAAACATTTAACATACGCTAATTTGGATTCACAATTCGGATTCACAATTCCAATTATAACGTTTTCAAAACAAAATAAAATTGTAATAAAAGAGATAATTAAGTTCTAAGTTTAGTTGTTTCTGTTCAAACATTAAAGTCGATTTCAAAGTGTACACACATCTTAAAATATGGAACTTTGAATCCACGATTTACCATTTAAACCTTGTTCCGATTTAAAGTTTGAACTTCACGTTTTACATTTAAATCACATCAACCTTGTTCTGGAAGTCCCAATGGCCATCTCTGCATCCTGAAAAAACTACAATTCAAGGATGACCTTTCAATTGCTTTCCATTACTTCAAAACAAACAAAAGAAAGAGGTGGAAAGCAGTTCAGAAGCCATTATCAAAGGAATTAATGGCCTGAAGATTGTTAAGTGAGAAAAGTACAACCCAACAATTTGGGACCAAAAAGACGATTGTTGCAAATTTGTCAAAGCTCCAATCCTTCCAAAATGATAATCATAATCGTAGCAAATCTTTCATATATAGTGAAAATTCTCAAAATGCAAATAATCAACACAAACTTGACAAAGACGAAGGATTAACATAACTATGCCATAAGCACATCCATAATCATCTGGGAATAAAAGTAATGATCAAGCTGACACCACACCCAATTGCCCATTCAACAAGGAATCACGGTTCTGGAGGGAAAATAAGGAAAGAAAGGAAAAGGAGGGAAGATAGTAGCTGAAACAGTAATAAACAGCTATAGTTGTGTGCTATGTGGAACACAACTATATATATATAAGAGGTTTGGCAAGACTTCAAAATTTCAACTATATTGATAATCTGTATCACAAATCTGATTCCAAGCATCAGATTTTGGTTTACCAAGTTATTTAGTCCCTCAACTGGGGATGCTATTTTGTTGCACGATTAGATGGAATTATAAATAATGGCATTCAAAAACAAGTTCATGAAATGTTGAATCCTAAGAGCAAAGTACCAACAAACATGACAACATATTCCGTTGCACAAGACAACACACAAGAAAACAAACTAATACTGCCACAAACTACAATAACAAGCTAATTATTTGAAAATTTCAGATAAGATAAAGTGAGCTTGGAGCAGAAAGATGAGCGCTAAAATATTTCCACATATAGCTTAGCATCATCTATTGATGTTCCACTATAATAGTGCCAAAACTCCATAGTAAATATTATGTTGCTGTGCTTACTAGTACTGCTGTCTGGGTTTGTAATGATTGTTTTCGATCCCTAGTTGTTTGAAGGGTTATGTTTCATTTTGTACGTAACTGAATGGTTAAGTTATACAAGCATTGGTTGAACATACTCGTAAGTTCACTGCTTATAAGGTGTATAATTTTGTTTACCTTTTGCTCTAAAAATGCCAAAACTCCATTTTACAACATTGTCTTAAGGTGCCACATTAGCTTCACAAAAGAAATATTTATAACATGACATCCTGAACATAATCCGCACTTCTTCCCTCTATTTTCTAATATTAACCCCCGAAATATCAATGACTATATAGAAAGGAAAAATAACACATCAATTAGTTTACTGATCGTTGCCAATGCAAAAAGCAGAAAACCACATTCCAACAATTAACCTTTAAAAAGGAAAAGAAATAAAATAAAATAAAAAACAAAAAACAAAAAATAAGATGAGAAATATACCAGTATTCAGTGTAACCCAAGCACATCTCCTCTTTCCCTGCCAAAAATCAGGAAAAATGCTCTCCTTCGCCTCCCCATCTGAAACGACCTTCTCCAATTTCGACACAATTCTCCCCATTTTTCCAACGCCCTGCTTCTTCCTTGCCCCATAATTAACCCGCCCAATCCTCCCAGTCGATGCCCGACTACAAAACGAATCGGTTGACGCATCCGAAGAACATGAAGCATTCATAGAGAAGTTGGACCTCAGTAAAATCTCCTGCCTTTTCAATATTCTAGACGGCGCACTCAACGTCGACATCAATGCCGAAGACTCTTGATTCGTACCATTCTTGACCTTTTCCTCTTCTTTTTTCACTTTCGAGGCAGGTTTTTGGCCCAATGGCAAAACCTTAGCCTTGTTTGCTGCTGACACAAGAACCGGCCTGGATTCCGATTCGGACGGTACGATCATTGATCGTACCTTCGGCGATCCGGACATCGGATTCAGCCAATCAGTCCACTTTCTCTAATAAAACTAGGGCTTTGCAACCCATACAATCAGAAAAACAACGAAACAAATTTGAATTGAGCTCAGATTTGGTCCAGCATTGCCAAACGAAAGATTTCGAAGATTTGAAACCCTAGAGTGAATTAGGAATTAGTGGCGCAGGCAAGAGAGAATAAAGATTGATTTCATTCAAATTTAACCTTTCCTTCTTCTTATGGAGTGAGCATTAAGCAGAGCGAGTGAGCAGGGAGATTAGCGTTTGCGCTATGGTTAAGCAGGTAAAGTAACCGGTGGTAGCGGGTAAATTGTATTGCGACAACAACGTGTATATATTTTATGCCAGCTGGTTCACTTAGGTGGAGCCCGCGTAAAAATTGAGGGAATTTTTTCTTATTTTTGTTTTGCTGGTAGCACAAAAACAAAAAAAGTGAAGTAGCCGTTACGTTTTTTGAAAGTGGTTGCGTAATGTTCGACAGTGCGGCCATTAGCCGCCATCGAGTTTTCCGTATTGTGAGTTGGCCAGAGCTATAAATGTCAAAAGATATTTCTTATTCTTTGTTTGATTAGTGCAAATAACACTTAGGGTGTTTTGGCTTCCAAATTGTGCCCCCGACTCATTTTTGATGTGTATGATTTGTAAAAAAATAAGAACAAGCACATGTTCCGCAAATGGACCATACACTCACACGCATTTGACGTCAATAGTTATTCTCAAACTAATTATTTTTTTCCATTTTCTCTCTATTTATCTATTTCCATTTCTCGTTCTTTCATCTACAACAATCCAAATTTTAGTTTCATCCCGCGCTTTTTGATGTATTTGTTTTCTAATTTATGTTTACTCCGCTATTCTCTATAATATATATTTTTTTAAAACGAATTTCATAATATTGCCGTCCTCCATTAAATTTGTTGATTCAAAAACTGTCATTCCTGCATCTTAAATCAAACAGTTGGATCAAACGCGTGACTATGCACCTTCAACCCACTTCGGCATCTAAGTATACTCTGATATTAATAATAAGATGGAGCATGAGCAATTCTTCAATCCCATCGACTGCGTTCAACGGCGAACGTTCATTAATGCTTCGCTGTCACCAACTAGGCAATCGAGAGCCTCTAATCGGAGAAAATTGGATCATCCACATACAATTACAAGGAGTGAGAGCTTGCATTGGTTTCTGTGAATAAGCCAAAACATTATCTATTGTCTGTTCTATGTGGAACAAGGAAAATGACTGTGACGCCCCACCTCTATGCTCACGCTAGCCAAGGACACTACTGGGTAGTGCTGTCAACTAGCGTGAAGAATAAGGCTGGTAAGGAGCGATCATCCGTGTAATTGCCTTGTGCGAGCACCGATATGTCAGATAGTATAACATGCATTTCATTTCAAGAGGAAATCTGACATACCGATACAAACTCAAAGCTACCACACGGTGGCTAAGTGGGCCTCGGAAACAAATATAGAAATAAACATAACAAGAATCAGTCACGGACATTCATATCACAAAGGCGGAAACATATATGAATATATAACACAAAAAGGTGTACATCAGAGTAGTAGTCAAATAAGATCCACAATATCACAAAAGAATAGATACAAGTGCTAGACAAAAGAATAAGTATACATCATGGGGTCTATATCTCGAATGTATAACAACAAAAACTACAAATGTAATGTAGTTAGACAAAAGTCAGAAGACAATCCCAGATAATGAGTCAAGCAGAAGCACCTGTAACATCTCGGTCTGACCCGAGTATTATTTAATAAGAAAATAATAAACGGATCAGTCTAGCTATAAATATCAGATAAAGGAATGAGATATAAGCAGAGATATGATCAGGACGTATGAAACAATAATGTCATACAAGAACAAATATGATTTAAACAACAACAAAATCATTCAATATCTCAAAAATCTCAAAGCACCAAAAAGAATATCATATTCTTTATTTTATTCACCAAACTACAAATATTGACAAACATATTAATGCCAATCGCAAAAGTTGGTGAAACACAAATTCTAGAAATCATCAATTAGAAATCCAGAAATCACAAAAGGGGGGAGGCCTATCACAAACGGGAGCATGAAAACTCACCAACACGTGTATCACAAATGGAACGCTATTTCATGGTCGCTAACCATAAATATTGAGCCGAAGCTCCACAAACGGTCCGAAGACCACGGGTCGCTACCCCGCCAAATTGAACCGAAGTTCCACAAAACGGGGTTTAGTCTCCCTCGCAGACAAATAGACATCGCACATCGCTAGTCTAAATCACAAAATGATCATCATCGATCCATAAAAGTGTCGATTACACTAAGCCAGTAAATATAAGAGTTTAGCTTCATGTCCCATAATCACTAGCTTAACTTAAATATTTACGAACAAATTGTAGATTCCCACTCGAAAATTGCCACAAGATTTTCAATCGAACAAGTCCATAAATTAACCAACGAAGTAAACGCAAGCGTTTCATACCACTTGTTTTGCTAAGCCGTTTAATTAGATTTTCTCATACGAATGAGGTAAATGTTTGTATTTACTAATAGAAAACGGTTTTATAAAAGAGCTTTGTATTAAAAGTAGAGTTGAAATCATCTTTATAAAAGAGTTTTAATATTTACTACTAGTATAGAAACCTTTGTATTTAGAAGTGACAAATCACAAAATGATTGTAGAAACAATTAATCACAAAATCCACATTCGAAGATGTGAATTAAATCCAAAGAAATCAATACCGAATCCATCAAAATGGATATTCTCAAAAGTTCCGAAAAAGAAGTCATCAAAGTCAATAATAAATGATAACAATAAATCGGATAATCACGAATCGATAAAAATTGGAATCTCGAGCTAAATAGGAAAAACAGGCAAAATAGAGCAGGTCACATACTCCAGACGTTTGGAGTATATACTCAGACGTCTGGAGTATATACTCAGACGTCTGCAGTAAGTTTTAGGAAATTCGCTGAAACAAACCCCAGACGTCTGAGCTTATCTACAGACGTCTGGTGACGAACATTTTTCATGTTCTGGTTCAGCCTAGCCCCCTTTGGGGCAAGTTCGATACACGACGGAAGCGACGAATTGAGCAACTTCGACTGAGGATTTACGCCACTCGACAACCCAGCCTTGTATGGCCCTCCAAAATGCTCCACTAACGTGTTCAAACATCAAAGGTTGGATTTTTAGCAAATTGGATTCCAAAAACCCAAAAATTTAACAATTCATCAATTCAATCCAAATCGAAAGCAAATGTACATGAATAAGTGTTAGGAATTCATACCCAACATCAACAATATCTATAGAAATAGATGTGAGTTCAAAAACTCACCTTTAAACCCAAAACGATGAAGGAGAAGCTCGAAAGCAAAGGAGGATCAACCACTCTTCAAACTCAACTCTAGAAGCTTGAATCTAAGCTCAAAAGAAGAACATTTCCAAAGTTAGGTTTAGGAAATTTCTGAATTTAAAGAGAGATTGAGTTGGAGAAGAAGATGGAGATACTTACCAATAGTTTCTCTTTGAATTTGGAGCTAAAACTTGGATTTGCTAAAGAAACTAGGGTTTAGGATTTTAATTTCCCATCTCCACCGCCATTTTCAGTTTTGCTTGAGTGTTTTAGGAAATAGAAATGTAGTGAAGAAGAGAGGTGGACTGAACTAGAGTATAGAGAGAGTTGGGGTGAAACCCAATGTAACAACCCGCATATTTATCGATTTTATATTTTAAATATTTTATTTAAATATAACATCGTTCGTCGGATTTTAGTCCGAAAAGCTACTTTTTGCAAACAGTTGAATTAGGACTCTAGACCACCCCCATTGCGTTCAAAATGACGTTTGCGGCCTTTTTGAGTATAAACTTCGATATGTTTGGAGTTAGTAGAATTTTGCTACTTTTTCACTTTGGGTTTGGGTTTCAGCCCTATATCCTAACTCAGCCCCTCTCCTCCCCATTCACTCATTTCATTTTGCAAACACTCAAGCTCAAAACTGAAAATGGGGAGAGGAATGGGAAATTAAAACCCCAAGCCCTAGTTCAATTGCAAATTCAAGCTTCTAACTCCAAATTCAAGAAGAAGCTTTGGTAAGTATCATCTCCTTTTCTTCAACTCATTCTCACTTTGATTTCAGAAAATTCCTAAACCTAATTTAGGAAATGTTTCTCTTTTAAGCTTAGATTCAAGCTTCTTGTGTTGAGATTGAAGTGTGGTTGATCTTCCTTTGTCTTCAAGCTTCTCATTCATTGTTTTCGGGTTCAAAGGTGAGATTTTTATCTCACATCTTTGTCTATATCTATCTTTGTTGTTAGGTATGAATTCCTATCATCTATTTCGTGTTCACTTGTTGTGATTTGAATTGGTTTTGCGAATTCTTCAATTTTGGTGTTTTGGTCCAATTTTATGAAAATCCTTCTATGGACTTTTGGACATTGATATTCGGAGTGTATCGAACAGCCTTTAAGGCCAGGTTGTCGCTAGACGTAAATCCTTAGTTGTCATTGCTTGCTCGATCGCTTCCGATAACGTTTTGGCCATCTTGGCCTAGGTAAATTTCTGCCCAGATTGGGAGTTCAGACGTCTGGAGGTCAATGCCAGACGTCTGGTTTTGCCTCCTGGTGAAAAATAACATACGGTAGAAAAATAAAAAGAGCAGTGACTAATTTCAGACGTTTGAACCATTGTTCCAGACGTCTGAAAAGATGTCAGACGTCTGATTTATGTTTTCAGACGTCTGGTTGGTTTTCTGGGATATTCCCAGAAACCAAATCCAAACGTCTGGACTTTTCCCCAGACGTCTGAATGCCTTCAGACGTCTGATTCTAGGTTTCAGACGTCTGGATCGTTTTCTGGAATATTTCCAGAGACTAAATCCAGACGTCTGGACCAACCCCTCAGACGTCTGGAAATCCCAGTTTTGCCATATCATACTTGATCGCTTGCCTTCACTAGGTCGAACCCCGTACACCTCTGCGTAGGCGATCTTATCTGAAAAACATTCATCAGAATTTCTACTATGATGGTTTTGGGATTTATTTCTTTGGACTTTACTCACGTCTTTGAACGTGAATTGATGTGATTCGATTTGTTTCAACAATCGTTTTGTGATTTGTCACTTCAAAATATAAAGGTTTCAATACTAGTAGTAAATATCAAAACTCTTTCATTAAAACGATTTCAACTCTATTTTTAATACCAAACTCGTTTATCAAACCGTTTTCTAATCTACTAGTATATACAAGCCTTTACCTCATTCGTATGAGAAAATATAATTAAACGGCCTAGCAAAACAAGTGGTATGAAACGCTTGCGTTTACTTCGTCGGTTAATTTTTGGACTTGTTCGATTGAATCTCTTGTGACAATTTTCTAGTGGAGATTTACAATTTGTTCGTAAATATTTATGTTAAGCAAGTGGTTATGGGACATGAAGCTAAACTCATATATTTACTAGCTTAGTGTAATTGACACTTCCTAATGATCGATGATGATCATTTTATGGTTTAGACTAGCGATTGAGCGATGTCTCTTTGTTTGCGAGGTTAGACTAGACACCATTTGTGTGATTTCGATTCACACATATCTCTTTATCTTCAAGGTTAGTCTATACCTCATTGGTGTGATTTCGATTCACACATATTGAAACTCTTGTGACAATTTTCTAGTGCAGATCTACAATCTGTTCGTAAATATTTGAGTTAAGCAAGTGGTTATGGGACATGAAGCTAAACTCTTATATTTACTAGCTTAGTGTAATCGACACTTCTTGATGATCATGACGATCATTTTTGTGATTTTGACTAGCGATTGAGCGATGTCTCTTTGTCTGCGAGGGAGACTATACCCCGTTTATGTGATGTTTCGCCATCACATATGTAGGGTAGCACCCTACGGTCTTCGGGCCATTACTGTGTGGAAATTTAATGGATAGCTTCCATGAGATAGCTTCTCATTCCTGTGTGATACGCGTAGGTGAGTTTTCATGCTCCCGTTCATGTGTTAGGCCTTCCCCCTTTATGTGTTTTCTGGATTTCTGGTGATGATTTCTGTAATTTTGTGCTTCACCAATTTTCATGATTTTCATTGATATGATATCAGTTT
This sequence comes from Allium fistulosum, assembly GCA_030737815.1. Classification (NCBI taxonomy): domain Eukaryota; kingdom Viridiplantae; phylum Streptophyta; class Magnoliopsida; order Asparagales; family Amaryllidaceae; genus Allium; species Allium fistulosum. The sequence continues at coordinate 357,059,181 of CM060906.1, forward strand.
TTGTGCATTGGTGAATTTATGTGTTATTGACTTGCTATGAATACAAGTTTAGGGTATGATACCCTATTTTATCTTTGAGAAGATTCTTGTGATATTGATTAATCTTTTGTTGGTTATCATTTACATACTTATCATAGTATGCCGTTATGGTTATTACATGTTCATGTCATGTCTTTTACTATATACCATATCATCTGATATTTATAGCTAGACTGATCCGTTTATTATTTTCTTATAAATAATACTCGGGTCAGACCGAGATGTTACAGGTGCTTCTGCTTGACTTCTCTTCAGGATTATTCTGACTTTTGGCTAACTACATAGATTAGTAGTTTTTGGTTGTACACTTTTGAGATATAGACTCTATGTTGTGTACTTATTCTTTTGTATAGCACGTGATGCTATTCTTTTGTATGATCATGGATCTTTCTGACCACTACTCTGATGTACACTTTCATGTGTTGTATATTTATTCATATCTTCTTCCGCCTTTGTGATATGGATGTCTGTGACTAATTTATGTTATGTTTAGTTCTATATTTTTTTCCAAAGATTATATATAGCCACTGTGTGATAGCTTTGAGTTTGTATCGGTATGTCGGATTTCCTCCTTAAATGATATGCATTCTATACTATCTGACATATCGGTACTCGCACAAAGAAGTTACATGGATGGTCGCTCCTCAACAGCCTTATTCTCCGTGCTAATTGATAGCACTACCCCGTAGTGTTCTTGGTTAGCGTGGGTATAAAGGTGGGGCGTCACACCCAAACCCAAAGCCCAATAGAAAATAGCAAAATTCAACTTACTCCAAATATATCGATGTTTATACTTAAAAGAGTCGCAAACGCCATTTTGGACTCAATGGAAGTGGTCTCGAGTCCCAATTCGACTGTTTGCAAAAAGTAGCTTTTTTTACCTTAATTCGATTAACGATTCTTTATTTAAATAAAATATTTAAACATTCAAAACTTTAAAATATGCAGGTTGTTACAGACTCCCCTCCTTAAAGAAATTGCGTCCTTGCAATCTTTAAGAAATAAATAAGAAGTAACAACAACAAAAGCATATTAACACAAAAAGAAGAAATTTGAAATAAAAATTTCACCTTAAGGAGCACGAGAGAGCAAGTCCGGATGTGTTCGCTCGATGAATTCTCTGGATTCCCAAGAGCAATCCTTTGGATTTGAGGACCATTGAACTTTCATAAGAGAAACATCTTTCTTTCAAAGGCGTTTGACCTCCGAAGCAATGATTCGAATAGGATGTTGCTCATAAGTCAAATTAGGCGAAATTTCAATTTCTTCAATAACACCGGGCTCAAGAATAGAGTCGGAATCTCGAAGGCATTTCCGTAGTTGAGAAACGTGAAACACGTCATGAATACCAGAAAATTAAGCCGGTAATGAAAGGCGATAAGCCACGGAACCAATGCGTTCGGTGATGGGAAATGGGCTAATATACCGAGGTGCTAATTTTCTCGATCGACTAAAACGCACAACACCTTTCATAGGCGAAACACGAATAAACACAAAATCTCCCACAGAAAATTCTAATTTCCTTCTTCGGTTATCGGCATAGGATTTTTGTCTACTTTGAGCTTCTTTCATCCTATGGCAAATAAGGTCGATCTTTTCTGTGGCATCACGAATAAAATTTGGACCTAAAACCAGCTTCTCACCGGCTTCAAGCCAACACGAAGAAGATCGGCATAGCCTTCCATATAATGCCTCGAAAGGTGCCATACCAATACTAGATTGGAAGCTATTATTATAGGAAAATTCAACAAGAGAAATATGATCTTCCCAACTTCCACCAAAATCAAGAACACATGCGCGAAGAAGATCTTCAAGAGTTTGGTTCACACGCTCGGTTTGTCCATCGGACTGAGGATGATATGCGGTGCTAAAATTAAGCTTTGTTCCCAAAGCTTTTTGAAGACCTTTCCAAAATCCACTAGTAAACAATGGATCACGATCGCTAATAATAGAAGTAGGAACTCCATGCAATTTAACAATTTCCTTGACAAAAAGTTTAGCCAAAATAGGTACGGTCCGATTGGACCGAACGGGAATAAAATGGGCGGACTTTGTTAGTCTATCAACTATCACCCATAGGCTATCATGACCCGAACGAGAACGAGGAAGACCGTCAATAAAGTCCATGGAAATTTGATCCCACTTCCATATTGGAATTTCCAATGGTTGCGATAACCCACCGGGCCTTTGATGCTCGACCTTTACAAGTTGGCAAGTCATGCAACGCTTAACAAAGTTAGCAATATCAGATTTCATTCCATCCCAATAATAAAGTCGCTTCATATCCGCGTACATTTTACTACTACCGGGATGAATGGTAAATTTAGAACGATGAGAATCTTCTAAAATGTCTTTACGAAGATCAATAATATTTGGCACGATAAGTCTACCAAATTTCTGAATACCGCCACGAGCATCAATATCAAAGTCTTTCAAAACTTCAATATCAATTTTATCCCTACAACTTTGGCCAAGAAGAACCAATTAGGGATCATTCTTTTGAGCTTCAAGAATGCGGTCTAAAAGAGAAGGATGAGCCTCAAGGCTACATAATACAAGAGATGAAGATAAATCGGATTCAAGATTTCGAATCTCACAAGTGGATAAAGTCTCGAGATCATTCCACTCGGATATCATCATAGAAACAACCGCTTGTTGCTTTCGGCTGAGGGCATCGGCAGCACGATTTCCTTTTCCGGGAGTATAGAAAATATCAAGATCATAAGATGCAAGGAACTCGAGCCAACGTTGTTGACGCAAATTAAGTTCCTTTTGAGAAAATAAATACTTCAATGATTTATGATCGGTGTAGAGAACAAATTTCTCCCCCAAAAGATAATGATGCCAAATTTTAAGGGCGAAAACAATAGCCGCGAGCTCTAAATCATGAGTGGCATATCTAGTCTCGGCAGGCTTTAATTGTCTAGAAGCATAAGCGATAACACGTTCCCTTTGCATAAGAACGGCTCCCAAACCAACACGACTAGCATCAGTGTAAACAATAAAATCTTGGTTCCCATCGGGAATCACAAGAATAGGAGCATTGGAAAGGAGTTCTTTTAATTTTTGAAATGAAGCTTCACATGTCCGACCAAATGTATTTAACTCCCTTCTTTGTCAAATTGGTAAGAGGTACGGAAATCTTAGAAAAGTCTTTTATGAACCGACAGTAATAGCCCGCCAATCCGAGAAAGCTACGAATTTCCGCCACACTCTCCGGTCTCTTCCAATTTTGAATCGCTTCGATCTTTGAAGGATCCACGGAAATTCCGGATTCAGAAATAATATGCCCCAAAAATTTCACACGAGATTGCCAAAAGTGGCATTTAGAAAATTTTGCTTTTAATTGGTTTCTCCTAAGAGTTTCCAACATAATTCGAAGATGATTTTCATGCTCCTCTTCGGTTTTAGAATAAATAAGAATGTCATCTATAAAGATGAGAACAAATCGATCGAGGAAGTCTATGAAAACTCGATTCATAAGGTCGACGAAATAAGTTGGAGCATTCGTCAAGCCAAATGGCATAACAAGCCATTCATAAGATCCATAACGAGTACGGAACGATGTCAAAGGAATGCTATCCTATGCAATACGGAGCTGATCAAAACCAATTGCTAAGTCTAACTGTGAAAAGACTTTAGCACCACTAAGCTAATCGAACAAATCATCAATCCGCGGTAAGGGATATTTATTCTTGATGGTGAGATCATTAAGCTTGCGGTAGTCAACGCAAAGTCTAAGTGTACCATCAGATTTCTTCACAAAAATAGATGAAGCTCCCAAAGGAGAGGAACTAGATTGAATAAATTGCTTCGCTTCCAATTCGGATAATTGTTTGCGCATCTCCTCATTTTCTTTATTGGACATACGATAAGGAGGACGAGTAATAGGTAGAGCTCCAGGGATTAGATTAATTCTGAACTCAATTGCTCGCTTAGGTGGTAATCCTAAAACGGGCTCAAATATGTCGGGAAATTCACGAACAATGTGAATGAGGGAAATGACATCTTCCTCATCATCGTTATCGTCATCATGAGGATTTAGTGAATACAAGGATGCTTTCGAATTGGAATCTGAATCTTTCAAAACTAGAGAAATCTGCTTAACAGATTGAGGATGCTGAAGATATATAGTCCGTTCAGGAGGACATAGAATATGGGCTTCATAACGGTTAAGCCAATCCATCCCTAGAATCATTCCGAAACCAAGGTAACGCATAACATGCAAATCGGCACGGAAAGAGTAATCACATAAAATAATTTCGACATCTTTACATAATAAACTGAGTGTTGCGGATCCACCGACCGGATTTGCAATTCTCAAAGAAGTCATCAAGCCAATGACATTTAAAGACAAAGCATCAACAAGTTCTTTTGATATAAAAGAGTGAGATGCACCCGTATCAAAAAGAACTCGAATAGAAAGACCACGAAATATAATAATGCCATCAAGGATAGAATGAGAAATACCTTGACCATGAGAAGTGTTAGCAGGGACTTGTACAACATTTAGCTTGCCCTCCTTCTTGCCTCGAAGTTTGGGACACAAAGATATAGTATGGCCCGAACTCTTGCAATAGCGGCAAGAAACAGACTTCGGGCACTTGTTTGCATAGTGGTCCTTAGAACCACAATTATAACATTCTCCTCGATGTGAGTTAGGAGTATTTACTACCGGTGTTGCTTGCTTTCCCTTCTTATTGGGATTAGGCTTGAATTTAAAAGGTCTCTTCTTATTGATGTTTGGTTTGACCTCAGCATCACTATCTTTATCAGCCTCTTCGAGCCGAAGAGCAATATCAACAAGTTGGTCAAAAGAAACTTCTAATTTCAGAAGTAATGGCTTTTTGAGGCTCTTGTTCAAGCCATACACAAATCTCTGATTTTTCTTCAATGGGGTATTAATATACTCGACCCCATATTTAGAGAGAGATTCGAAAGAAACGACGTAGTCTGTCACGAAAGATTCACCTTGAACAAGGTCAATGAAGCGTCGAGCTAGAGATACTTTTTCAGCTTCCGGCACAAATTTTAATTCGAACCTTTCCCAGAATTGCTCCCAAGTAAGGTCCGCTTCAATAATTTCGGAGATCAGAAGCTCGTACCAGTCCAATGCTCTTTCTTGGAGCATACTAGAAGCCACTTGGACTCGATGAAGATCAATAAGATTCATGCAAGAAAAGATGCGGTCGCATGTTCGAAGCCAAGCCTGGACTTCTATAACGCTCTCGGGACCTTTGAGTGGCTTTCCACCCAAATTGGTGTAATCACTGCATAAGCATGCAAACCCAGATTTAGGATGTGTGGGCTCAGGAATAGGTCCAACAGCTTGAGCATTTCTCACAAGGTCTAGAAGTTGCTGAGCAGACATAAATACTCCATCTTGGGGAGTAGCACTAGATTGACCGGCGCTGGGATGGCCTGGTCTAACCATTTCTCTTCTTTAAGAAAGAAAAAAAGGGAAAAAGGTTAATCTCAGAACGAATATCAAACAAACTTGATTGATAAAACAAGGTATCATAAAAAGAAATAGGATTGAACGGGTTCAATGACTCGAATTAATCCTAAGGCATGATTCCTAAGAAAGACTTAGGACAATGATCCTTGCTAGATTTTTCTATATTGTTCCGAAGTTTGGCTCCGATACCAAGCTGTGATGCCCCACCTCAATGCTCACGCTAGCCAAGGACACTACTGGGTAATGTTGTCGACTAGCGCGAAGAATAAGGCTGGTAAGGAGCGACCATCTGTGTAATTGCCTTGTGCGAGCAACGATATGTCAGATAGTATAACATGCATTTCATTTCAAGAGGAAATCCGACATACCGATACAAACTCAAAGCTACCACACGGTGGCTAAGTGGGCCTCGGAAACAAATATAGAAATAAACATAACACAAATCAGTCACAGACATTTATATCACAAAGGCGGAAACAGATATGAATATATAACACAAAAAGGCGTACATCATAGTAGTGGTCAAATAAGATCCACAATATCACAAAAGAATAGATACAAGTGCTAGACAAAAGAATAAGTATACATCATGGGGTCTATATCTCGAATGTATAACAACAAAAACTACAAATGTAATGTAGTTAGACAAAAGTCAGAAGACAATCCCAGATAATGAGTCAAGCAGAAGCACCTGTAACATCTCGGTCTGACCCGAGTATTATTTAATAAGAAAATAATAAATGGATCAGTCTAGCTATAAATATCAGATAAAGGAATTAGATATAAGCAGAGATATGATAAGGACGTATGAAACATAATGTCATACAAGAACAAATATGATTTAAACAACAAAAAAATCATTCAATATCTCAAAAATCTCAAAGCACCAAAAAGAATATCATATTCTTTATTTTATTCACCAAACTACAAATATTGACAAACATATTAATGCCAATCGCAAAAGTTGGTGAAACACAAATTCTAGAAATCATCAATCAGAAATCCAGAAATCACAAAAGGGGGAGGCCTATCACAAATGGGAGCATGAAAACTCACCAACGCGTGTATCACAAATGGAACGCTATTCCATGGTCGCTAACCATAAATATTGAGCCGAAGCTCCACAAACGGTCCGAAGACTACAGGTCGCTACCCCGCCAAACTGAACCGAAGTTCCACAAAACGGGGTTTAGTCTCCCTCGCAGACAAATAGTCATCGCACATCGCTAGTCTAAATCACAAAATGATTATCATCGATCAATAAAAGTGTCGATTACACTAAGCCAGTAAATATAAGATTTTAGCTTCATGTCCCATAACCACTAGCTTAACTTAAATATTTACGAACAAATTGTAGATTCCCACTCGAAAATTGTCATAATATTTTCAATCGAAGAAGTCCAGAAATTAACCGACGAAGTAAACGCAAGCGTTTCATACCACTTGTTTTGCTAAGCCGTTTTATTAGATTTTCTCATACGAATGTGGTAAAGGTTTGTATTTACTAATAGATTAGAAAACTGTGTTATAAAAGAGCTTTGTATTAAAAGTAGAGTTGAAATCATCTTTGTAAAAGAGTTTTAATATTTACTACTAGTATGAAACCTTTGTATTTAGAAGTGACAAATCACAAAATGATTGTAGAAACAATCAATCACAAAATCCACATTCGAAGATGTGAATTAAATCCAAAGAAATCGATACCGAATCCATCAAAATGGATATTCTCAAAAGTCCCGAAAAAGAAGTCATCTAAGTCAATAATAAATGATAACAATAAATCGGATAATCACGAATCGATAAAAAATTGGAATCTCGAGCTAAATAGGCAAAACAGGCAAAATAGAGCAGGTCACATACTCCAGACGTCTGGAGTATATACTCAGACGTCTGCAGTAAGTTTTAGGAAATTCGCTGAAACAAACCCCAGACGTCTGAGCTTATCTACAGACGTCTGGTGACGAACATTTTTCATGTTCTGGTTCAGCCTAGCCCCCTTTGGGGCAAGTTCGATACACGACGGAAGCGAGGAATTGAGCAACTTCGACTGAGGATTTACGCCACTCGACAACCCAGCCTTGTATGTCCCTCCGAAACGCTCCACTAACGTGTTCAAACATCAAAGGTTGGATTTTTAGCAAATTGGATTCCAAAAACCCAAAAATTTAACAATTCACCAATTCAATCCAAATCGAAAGCAAATGTACATGAATAAGTGTTGGGAATTCATACCCAACATCAACAATATCTATAGAAATAGATGTGAGTTCAAAAACTCACTTTTAAACCCAAAACGATGAAGGAGAAGCTCGAAAGCAAAGGAGGATCAACCACTCTTCAAACTCAACTCTAGAAGCTTGAATCTAAGCTCAAAAGAAGAACATTTCCAAAGTTAGGTTTAGGAAATTTCTGAATTTAAAGAGAGATTGAGTTGGAGAAGAAGATGGAGATACTTACCAATAGTTTCTCTTTGAATTTGGAGCTAAAACTTGGATTTGCTAAAGAAACTAGGGTTTAGGATTTTAATTTCCCATCTCCACCATCATTTTCAGTTTTGCTTGAGTGTTTTAGGAAATAGAAATGTAGTGAAGAGGAGAGGTGGACTGAACTAGAGTATAGAGAGAGTTGGGGTGAAACCCAAACCCAAAGCCCAATAGAAAATAGCAAAATTCAACTTACTTCAAATATATCGATGTTTATACTTAAAAGAGACGCAAACGCCATTTTGGACTCAATGGAAGTGGTCTCGAGTCCCAATTCGACTGTTTGAAAAAAGTAGCTTTTCGGACCTTAATCCGATTAACGATTCTTTATTTAAATAAAATATTTAAACATTCAAAACTTTAAAATATGCAGGTTGTTACAATGACATTAGGCAAATTAGATCGAAGTACATATAATGGATGTTTTTTTTAAATAAATGTAACATACGTACCAGCTTTTTTAGCCGTGTACCTTTTTTCTATTTTTTAAGTAATTTATAATTTAATATTCATTATCAACTTTATTCAAAAATATTTCAAACAATTTAGAATAAGTGAAGTGCAAAAGAATACAAACAAATCATTTCTCTTTCATTGCCAATTTCGCAGCACAAAATCACATTCCTCTTTCCCTGAACTTTTCCCTTTCGTACCCTTATCAAATGTCCATTTTGCTTCGCAAACAAACCTATCCTCAAATGGTCCGAGCGTAATCAACGCATATTTAACAATATTTATAACAACTTCACTTCTATATTTTATTCTACTGTTTGGTATATTTCTTTTTGGATTGACACAGATCGAAGATAGACAAACTGGCGAACCCGCCTTGAAACGATAGGCGAATTTGATTGCCCCACAACCAGCGGGCCGTGGTATCTAATTACCCTTTCTTTAGTTTGATATTGTGCTTTTGAAATTATTTTTCCGATCAGATATATTATGATATAACTATTATATGTTTTTTCAGTTATAGTAATTAACTTTTAGTTATTTTAATTGGTCATTTACCATTTAAAATCAATCTAAGTATCTATTATGTATTTAGTATCAGTTGAAAAAATAAATTATTAAGGTAAACTACATTAGGCAATTTCGATGTATTTTTTTACTTAATCTATTACAGATCTAGTGTAAATGTTTAATTTCTTAACTATTTTATACAACATTTTAATAATTATACACACGCGCACGCTATATGTATTTATGTGTGTGTGGAGGTTTAAGACAGGGGGACCCCTTATCCTCATACCTCTTCGGTTGCAATGGAGTTTTTCTCCTTGCAAATGGAGTTAGTTGTACATAACAAAAAGATTGACCAAATCTACAAAATACAACTAGACATCAATCGCCTATTGTATGCAGATGATCTGTTAATTTATGTAAAGGCAAACTCAAAGGCTGCCCATTGCTTGAAAGATATTTTTAAAATGCTAGAAAACTCCACAGGACTCAAAGTTAATGAAATGAAAACCAAATGCTACTTTATTGAATTTGCCCAAGGAAAACAAGAGATTCTTCAAATTTTGAATATTAGTGAAGGCCAACTCCTTATCGAGTACCTTGGGGTTCCCCTATCTCCTAATTTGATTACATATAGAGAGTGTGGCGAACTAGTCAGTAAAATTAGATGCAAACTTCAAGGGTGGTGGGCTAAGTTATTATCTTTCACAGGCAGAATTGAACTTGTGCATACAGTCATAACTTCAAAAGTTTGATTTTGGCTTCAAACTTTTCAAATTCCTAAAGCCTCCATCTATAAAATCAATACTGCATGCGCCAATTTTATATGGAAAGGGGGCCTACATAAGGTTAGTTATGAGTTACTTTGTAGACCTAGAAAGGAAGGAGGTGCGGGACTTAAAAATCTCTCTGGTTTGAAAAAAACAGTCGCTCTAAAGTTAGCTTGGAAGGTGGTCACAGCTAATAACATGTGGGCTAAGTGGATGAGGCAAAAATACATGAGGGGCAACTTCTAGCAAATGAAAATTGACAACAATGCATCATTTACTTGGAAAGCTATCCTCAAGTGCAGGGATAAGCTAGCTGGAATGGTTGAAAGGCACTTTGCTAACGACAATGACACCGGTCTATGGTTCGACCCTTGGTTAGAAAGCAAAAGTCTGATTCAGAGGCTTGGTAGGATTCCTTTTCTGCTTAGGAGACTAGAGCAATATCTGATCTTATTGAAAATTACCACTCAGTTTGATCAGAAAATTCAATATATCTCTAAATACTATGGGCTTCAAAATAATATATGCGTCTGGAAGTCTACTAGTAAAGATTTTACCTTTAAATCGATGTGGGAAAAGGTCAGATACTCTAATCCAGTTTTGGAATGGGAAAATTTTACCTAGGATAGTGCATGCGTCCCTAAAATGGCTTTCACTACATATAGGCGGTTTTGAAAAGGCTTGCAACTATGGTAAACTCCAAAAATGGGGGTTCTTTCTGAAAACAGGTGTTGTTTGTGCAATCGAAGTGAAGAAAGCCACATGCATTTATTTTTCGAATGTACTTACAGCAGCAATATATGGTCTAACTTCAAACTAAGCTAAGTGGGTAGCAGAAACGTCAATGATTTAAGTTCTGAAATTCTTTACCTAAAGCAACATTGACACAAGTCGAATCCGCTGACCAGAATCTCCTACATAGCCATTACGACTGCAATTTGGCACATTTTGAAGAAGCGCAACCAAAGATGTTTCCAGGAAGTCAGGAAAAGCGAGGAGTTAGTTAGTAAACTATTAAATCGGACATGTAGATAGTCATGAAGATAATTTCGAAGAAATTGCTTATCGAAACCACGCAAGAAGAAGAGGAGGCATTGAGGAAGTTGGATCTATTACGACCAAGCAAGGAAGCTCAAGTGGAGAAGCCGCTATGAATTTTTCTCGATAGATCTACTTTGCAACTTTAGTTCTGAAAAGGAAAGAATTGTGTGAAGTGTTTTCTGTCGGTTAGTGGGGATGTAAAGGTTGTACGCATATTCCTTGTTATATGCGTGACTTTTTATATTTTGTATGGGTCGAGCTGCCCTTAGCAATAAAGCCTTAATCTAATTTTAATACATACATATATATATATATATATGTATGTATGTATGTATGTATATGTTATTTATATGTATGTATGCATGTATATGTATGTATATATATACATATACATATAACATTTTATCGTTTTGAAATAGAAAAGAAACCAAATTTTTACAAGTATATATGTTAGTGGGAGAATTTATTTTTAATTAGAGATACACTTCTATGCTATATATATATATATATATAACATTTTATTATTTTGAAATAGAAAATAAAACTAAAATTTTGCAAGTATATATGTTAGTGAGAGAATCTATTTTTGATTAGAGATGCACTTCTATGCTAATTTACTATTATATATGTACAAACAGTTGAGGAGAATATCGTGGTTATTAGTCTAAACCACATATTGTCTTGGTAAGATTATATATTGATATGTTCATTATGATAAAACTAACTAATAACGGATAATTAATTTTTGTACATAACCAAATAATATCAAATTTAAGATCAAAAACAAATTTAAATTTGATGAAAGTCAGATGATGTATACCTTTAGAAAATGGTACATACTTCTTCGAATATTTTATACGATTTTAGCATTTGTACTTCATTCACCATGCTTTTAAGTAGCCAGGCATTTCAGATCACCAATTCAGCTCATGGTAGATCCCAATAACACCGGCCATATATCTCGTTTGGTTCAGTACATCTCTATATGCAGCATGCACAGCATGTACATCACTTTATGTGTTAGGTAACCTTCGGCTAGCATCTACTCAGCTTCATCATTATGATGTGATTGCACAGATGCATCCCTGCTACTTGCAACTAGCATAATGTACACTGCCTCGGAATTAGCCTCTATCCCATTATCAACCTTCAGACTTCAGTCCTTCAACAACAGTAGCATCTCACCTTAAGGAATTAGTGTGTTCAGTCCTACAAGTTCATTGCTTATCTCCTTTGCTTGACTGCAACACAAGTTTGTTCGAGTTGCTACTGCCTCAAGCTGAATCGCCTCTATTTTGCCTTAAGTTCAACATGTTTAGCTCCTAAATTCTAGTCAGTGCATGTGTCGATAACCTTACGTGTGCAAGTGCCATATACCAGTAACTCACTATTCATTCAACTAGCACACAATCTCTAACCACGCATGAATTCACTGCCTTTACAACAATAGCCCGTAGCCTTTGGCCATCTTGCACTACTCTTTAATTCAAACAACGGTTCTTTTATTCAATGCAACAGATCAAAAATACACATGCCATTGCAACTTATAGCTCATATTTTGCTAGCTCTATTATCTGCACAATAATTGATTGACTAATTAACCTTAGATCCCATATTCTATGTGTGATTCTTTAATTTCTTTCCTGTCTCTTATGATGATCATCTTGTTGATGATTGCATATTTTGTATATATACATACGAATGTATCATTGCCTATTAGACGTGTTAATGACTTTTATTATTTACTAACCTAATTTAATAATTAGTGCTCTCCTCATTTTGAGGACCACCGTTTCATCAATAATAAGGTCAAGTGACCTTCTTCTTACCTATGTTCAACAGAAGCATAGCCTCTATTTCAATCCTCATTTACCCCTTCAATTCTAATCATTCAACTTTTACTTTTTTATTATTCTATTGATTAATGATTTTATTAATCAAGGATATTGATTTATTTGGCACAACGAAGCAGGGAAAAATGAGGCTACGATACTTGTAGTTTGGGTCTGCTCAAATTTGAATGAACATCAAGTTAAATAAAAGATGCATGCATCAATATTTAATACTTCATGGATATTGGAAATAAACTTTGTCATTGTTAAAAAGTTTTTGCACCCCTTCGCATCTTCACTATACATGCACTTCATTTAATGTAGAAGAAGCAAGACCACTAAATGAAGCTCTTTTGGTACTAGCATTGTGATTGGATATTCTAACATTCCTTGGAGTACATATATGTTCATCGCAATACTTGTTGTAACAAAAGAAATCCCTTGTTGTTACGTGCTACCAATCCCATATATTTGCACATCTCATTTAAAATATCTTATGATGTGGGAGTAATCACAGTCCAATCTATGCATCCACTCTAATACTATATTGAGCCATCTAACAGATCTGCAGCTTGGCAAGCATTTCCCAATTTAACCTGAAGTTATACATAGTACTCACAACACTTGGATAAGGTCGCCTACACCTCTCAGTGGTTCAAATCAAGTCGCGACCACCTCTCAACAATTGGACCAAACTTTTTACAAAGAGTCCTCTTCCCACAGCTAGAACAGGTCATGCTTTTACATATAAATCCAACTTAATGAGCATCCCGAGCACAAGCCACATCCAGGAACATACTTAGGTTAATGCTGCATCATATTGGTCACCTCGAATCATCGGATCTGATACTATGTTGAAATTTTCAGATTGGTATCAGAGCAATAGATTTTGCTCAACAAATTAGTATCAAAGCTAGTTTTCTTGTTCTAGATTAGTTATCCATGGCTAATTCTTCTAGCAATGGTATGAAAAATTACAACATCGCCAAATTTGCTAGAAAAGGATTTTTTGGGACATGGAAGATGAAGACTAACGATGGTGTTCTTCAACAATAATTTGATTGGTTTAGAAGAAGAGATAAGAAACCGAAGCACCCTGGAGGTAGTAGAGATATGCATAGGTCTCGGTTCATAGATCCTAGAACGAATGCTTGTTATTATTGTAAGAAAAAGTGGCATTTCATACTGGAATGTCCAACTCTTAGAAAGAAGAGAGAGAAGAAGGAGAAAGCTTTAGTTTCGATAGTAGTTAGGTTATATGTAAATAATATTGATATTAATACATTATTATTTTCGACTAGTACTTCACATTTAGGAAGTATAAGCTAGGTGATTAATTCTGGAGCCTTTTGTCATAGGATACCAGATAGGAGTTGTTTTGTCAGTTATAGGAAGATTGATAGTGTAGGAGTTCATATGGGGAATGACACATCTTGTCATGTTGTGTATGTTGGAAGTGTGAGGTTTATGATGTTTTATGGTGTTGTTAGGATTATTATGGATGTTAAACATGTTCTGATGTTGCGTAGGAGTTTGTTCTCAGTTGGATCATTGAGTAGACTTAGTATGATGATAATAGTAGATGAAGAGAAATTAAGAGTGGTGAAGGGTTCCTTAGTAGTGATGAAGGGGATGGGATTTGATGATATTTATGTGCTTCAAGGAGAGACCATCTTTGGAGAGTCAATAATTTCTATCGATTCTAATATTCTAGATTCTACTTAGCTATGGAATCTTTGATTAGGTCATGTTGATGATCAGTCTTGATGTATTACAAAAGCGGGGGTTGATTGATTATGCTTGTCAGTTAAAGCCTAGATATTATGGAGGTTGTTCTTTTGGGAATAAGAAGCATTTCGTATTTGATATTGGGAGACCTGGAGCTACAAAGTTTCTAGAGTATGTTCATTCTTATGTATTGGGACCCACCCCAGATGCATTTTTAGGTGAAGCTAGTTACTTCGTCTTATTTGTGGATGATTTCTCATGTTAACTTTTAGGTCTATTTCTTAAAGGCCAAAGACAAATATTTGCCTGGTTTTGTAAGCGGAAAACCTTACTAGAGAAATAGTCGAGTAAGCATTTGAAAGTTCTTGAAGTTGGAAATAGTAGTGAGTTTGTGTTAGAAGAATTCACAAACTATTGTGGGTCTGAGCATGTAGTTAGATATTTTTCTATTCTGTTATGTCATATTATTATGGAGTGGTGGAGAGCATGCATTGGATGTTATAGGAGAGATATATAAGATTGAAAACGACTACTAGTCTAGAAAAGAAATTCTAGGCAGAAGATATGTCCGTGGAAGTTTTTATCATCAACCATGCACCTTCCATTACTATAGATATGAAGATTTCTGAGAAAAAATGGAAAGATAAAATAGTGAGTTTCATTCCTTAAAGTTTTTGGTTTTTCAGCTTATTTAAATGATGAGAGACATGATAAGATGAAGCCTGGGGAAAACAAGCACAATTTGTTAGGCTATAGAGAAGGAATTGTGGTGTAAAACAACTAAGAGAACTGCGACTAGCAGGCATGTGATATTTGATGAGAGATCTTTGTTGAAGGTAGAGCCTTTATCGAGCGATGGCATTAGAAGGACGAAAAATTGCCAAACACATTTCGAGTCATCATATTATTTCCATATTCTAAGAGATATTGGTATTTCGATGATACCATGGTTGATGAGAAGATCATATAGGTTCAGATTCTAGGTGGAGTTCAGTTGCAAACAAGGCCTTTTGGTTTAGTTGGTCTTCTTGGTACGCATATTTACATTGATGATTCCTCATCTTATGCTTTTAGTAATATGGAGCTTGTTTGTGTTTACATAGGAAAGTCTAAGAAAATTCTTCAGAAGGAGATTGAAGTAGACAATATTGAGTATGTCCTCACTCAATATGGAACGGAGAAGGTGAAGCATGCTATTAAATCTCCATTGGTCTCTCAAAGTTAGTATCTACAGGTTCATCACCTACTTCAAATATTTTAAAGAATTCTGGTATTTGTTTGTATAAATTTTGTTTGTTGATGTGCATGCTAACTTTCTTATGCTTGGAAAAGATTTGGAAGTTCCGTTTGTGCAACAATGCCCAAACTAGTTCATGTTGAACTTGGTGCCATGTGGCGTAGACCCAACAATTTGTGGCGATGTGGTAATCAAGAGAGATTGTTATATTTGAATCAAGGTGGAGGGTTAAATTTGTATGATTCAAATATTTACCAAAGAAGAAAGAAATTAATTAATTAGTTTAATCAATCGATTAATTATGCTATATATGAAAAGAAAATGAGGGAAGTTATATGAGTATTTTTGGTGAAAGGAAACTAATTAATAAACTAATCAATTAGTTAGCCAGTAGATTTGAAATATGGAGATAGAAAAATTCATATAAGGAGATTCAATCAACAAAGAAAATTTATCGAAACCAAGATTACCGATATCTATTCGCATTGAAATCAAATCATGGAATTTAAAAATTGTTACTCTTTTTTTTGTAAGTAAGGATATAGTGATTAAGGCTCCTAAGCCCGGCCCAGTCCGGTCCAAGTCAGCTCGGGCCCAAGCCAATCTCCCTAAAGCTAGCCAAAGGTTGAAGGTGAGTAGGCAAGGCTCCCTCGGTTACCATCTCAGGTCCAGATAGGCCCATATCATTTCGTCTACTTATGTTAATCCAGCAAGGTACAAGGACTAGTACAGCTTAGGAAAGCATAAGAACGACTCCTGATCTCACTTACTATCAGTCCTCTCATGCCGGTCTGTTTTCAACATGGCACCAAGTCTACCCTTCCACTTACGAATCTCTCCTAGCTCCTTGTTGACCAGCATAGCTCAAGATCATCTTTAGCATAGTCCGTCATTTGATCTAGCTTCAGTGCAACCACTTGTGGATTGCATGTCGTTTCATCATCTCTCGCCTAGCTCGGCATGTCCTCATATTAGCTCCCTAACCTCTTCATGGTTCCAGCGGCCAACAAACTAACTCGACCTAGCTTGCCACCTAGGCATATGGGAGTAAATCAATAAGAGGAACCATCAGGTATACCTACTCCTAATAAAAAGCATGTTCCATTTCTTTAGCACGTCGCAACAGCATAAATGCATTGAATGCGAAGTAAGGCAAGGCATGCAACTGATGCAATTTTCATTTTGACCTTCATCTCATCCATACATTCCTTTCATTTAGTCAGTTGTCTCCCATCAAGTGCATTCAGCCAAATCAATGGCTAGGTGCGCTGCCTGCCTATTTTATCGCACCATCTCAACCGTTCAAGCATATATTCAACTACTATAAGAATCTCATGCATTACCACCTCAAAAAGGATGGTCATAGAAAGCATGGCCATGTCACCAACAACATAGTACCAGAGAGTCCATTACTCAGCAAACCCTTAAGATTGGCTGCTTCATTAGTCTTAAGTGCGTTATCTTATCATTCTCTTATAGTTTCTTATAACTATAAGAGAGTCTTATAGTAAGAAAGCTTCACATTGGACGTAGGCACCTTTACCAAACCACTTCACATCTTGTGTCATTTACCTTTAATACTCGCTTCCCCATAGATTTTTCACTATTAAGCTTAGTGATTAGCAAGTGACCTTTTCTCTTCATGACACATCATCATAATTTCAAGGTTGACGAAAAATATAGTTAATATTTTGGCTCTAGAAAGAGGACTCGAACCTCCAACCTTGTAGTTAATAGCCACACGCTCTAAACCATGACGGGAATCAACATCTTGACATTATAACCAATAACTAAGGTAGATCCCCTTGAGAAGTTGGGTCATGATCTTAGTTTGGCTTCATGTCATGTGCCACCGCAGTGTGTGCCCACTCCCTCACATTATTACTACTACTATCAATCAAGTTATAAAGGTTGCATATATGTTCTGCATAAAGAACGGGTCAACCGTCAAAGGCCGAGTTCCTCTACCCCCCATCTCTCTCCATCAAAGAATGCTCCCTTCCACAGGAATGCCTAGGCCAGTCGTGCTCACTGTTATACCCAGGGGCAAGACAACAAGCTTGGCAATGTTAGCCACCTGTTGTGCGTCCCTTTTTTTTGAAGGATCCTTGAGCTGCTCAGGGCTCCATGTTGTATCTAGATTAGCCACCCTTTAGGCCAGCTGTAACATCCCCTATCTAGAGGCCTAAAACTAAGCGCTACAGATGCTGCAGTCATCTATAATATTAGCTTCCAGCGACTAATTAGGGCTATGTTAATGGTATCTGTAATATCAGAAGCACTTGAATATGAAACAAAACACAGATTTCAAAACAACTTTTACTTCATTACATTTAAAACAAATGTTCCATATTCAACTTACATAATCCCAATACGTTCCCAGGCATAGATAAAATATACTTTTTACAAAATATGCTAAGAGCGGTATATGAAGATACCTTCTTGGATGATCAGAGTCATATAGTCATAACAAACTTAATATAAACACAGCGGAAATTCAACAAAACATAAAACAAGAACTACAACTCCTAAATAGTTATCTGTTTGCCTCATGCATGCCTTCGGTAGCCTTATTCGTCATCCGACAAACCCCTCAGCCTACTCAAATTAATTTTGAGCACCCGAGAGTTTAAGGGGAAAACATAAACTTCGAGTCAGACATAAAGCCTGGTATGAATAATACTATACATCCCGGTTTAATATGTTAAGTGAGACCACACCGCTTAGCAGAACGGGTTTACCCTCACTAACATCCTTTTAAAACATATCTTTGCAAAACCTTTTTCCTGCAATCAAAACTGATTAAACACTGTAAAGCATCATTATGTAAACATACATAAATATCAGGTAATAAATGAACTATCTATTCAAACAATTAAGTTTTGTTTGGATAACTTTTAACCTTTGGCTGACTCGGGCCTACCAGCCAATATAATTTTAACAACCCGAATTTCAATGGGTCCGGATTTTTCGCAAAATGCTAGTATCCAAGCCAACTAAAGCCCGAGTTGGGTATCTAGTATCCTGCAAATAGGCAAAGACAAATATGTCACAGCTCAAATAAATATATCACAGCGGAACTGACTAAAATATAATAGTAAGTAAATAATCACCAAGATAATAACATTTTCTAAACAAGTGTCTCAAAGCTGGAAGGTCTGTGCCATCTACCTAACCTGTGGGATGTTATAAGGAGGGGGTCAGAACTAAAGTTCTGGTGAATGGACAAATTATACACTTCTAAGCTTAATTCTATATATACCGTTTTATTTCCATTTTCTGTTATATTAGGTTTACTGGGCTTATAATACTCTCGCCTCTAGCTTGAATCGCACTCATCTACTCCCTAGTAGATTAAAACCTAATAACTAATATATATGTAGCTACATGCCCAAAGATCGCATCGGTCCTAGGTACTACCCATAGTACCTTTCGTATCCTCCTCGAAAAGGACTCCATCGTCTTGCTCCTAGAGCGTTCTGTAACTACATCTGTAAAGGATAGCTTCATGAGGCCTACAATACAGATGTTCTGTCGTCTACTATGAAAACGTAAAACCGCATCCGCACTAGCTTATACTAGTGCTCGGACATCCACAATGTACCACCCACTGCGTACCTTGAGGACTATATGTAATCGTTCTGTCTACTCCCTGAATCCCGCCAACAAGGTCTACCTTGTACGGATCTCAGTCGGGGATTTTCTATATCGGTAAAGGTCTGCTTCGTAAGGCCTACAGTATAGATATTCTACTTGGTCTGTCTCTTTTCTCATCGTGGCTATGGCCCCATGCAGCCCCCCCCCTCAACTAATCAAAAGACCCTTCAAGAGCTAAGTGGTTGTGCCCTACTGCAAACAATCTAAACATCCAATTGGCTGTGCCCCTCATCCAATGTCTCGATAGTGAAAGAATCATTGGCCTATTGGTTTAACTCTAGTCTTCCCGAACTCGCTTTAGTTGATGATGGCTTGATCTCCACATGCGACTATCCTTTTGGGTCCTACCCACTATAACCTACTCACAACCTAGAGTACGGTGTCATAGGAATATCCTACTCCATCATCAACCATTTGACTGCCTACAAAGGTCCGCTTCGTTAGGCCTGCAATGCAAAAGCAGTCAAGGCATACTCGCTTGATGGAACACCTACAGACCTACCTCCGAGGGTGCAGCTTTGTTATCCTAGAGTATCCTCACGTCCCGTTGAAGTATCGTACTTCCTTCTAGCCCGAACTAACCAAGTTGGACGTGCTCTTTCTGTACTAAAATCTGCGACGAACTGCTTCTTTAGGCTCTTTATCCAGATTTTCTTTCGGGCTGCTCCAAACGCACCTTACCATTTTATTAGACCATACGTCTAATCTTTTATTATGCGTTTAGTTTACTTTTCTTGTTGTGTTGGCTACTTATTTACCCTAATCAGCAAGCCCAGCCCCATCTATGTGTGAGACCATCAGTCGTAGACCTGAAAGGGAATGTTGCCGGTACGGGTCACTTCTATTATTTTTCTTATTAACTTAATCCAAGGTCTAAGTTTGATAAAATACGCCTCTTCTATTTCTTTCTTTTTAATTATAACCTTCATGTTACAATTATACTTGCAATTGTTACTTTTATTCTTTTCTTTCTTTTATAACCTATATGTTATAAATGTAATTGCAAGTGTCTCTTTTCTATTTTAGTCTGTCTTCTTTTTTTATGATACTAAATTTTATTTAGTTCTCTTATATTATATGACAGTCTTAGCTTGGGACTACGTCCAACTGTCACAAATTACTTATCATAATAACTGCTTTACTTTTTATTCTACTATCTGCGCAATAAATGTAGATCTAGTCACATATTATGTTTATTGTTTCTAGTCTTGTCAAATAATTAACTTGATTATTTCCTCTTCTTTAATTTCTTTAACGCTTCATGTTATTCTCTTTTATTCTATGAAGTAGTTCTATTCTATTTGGTTGGTTACAAAAACTGTGCTAAAAATCCATTTCCATATTTTAATACTGAATAATGCTATAAACAATAACTCGTAACTGCAAGATATTTCTTTTATTGTTTTTTTAATTGTTGGATAATGCAAAATACAGTAATGTCTCTATTTTACACTAGTTCCATTTTTCTTGCTTTTATTCTTGCAATTACGTTTATTGTAATTCTAATATTAAACCATGGAAATGTATTCCTTTTTTCAAACCAACCAACTAATCTATCACTAACTTCCAAATCAAGTTATTAGATTTTCCCCTTCTTAATTCATTTCATAATTTACTGTAAATTTCTCGCTTTTAGGCTTATGCCTTTCTCTACAACTTTTAAGCCTAATATTACTTATATTTAATTAGATTCCTTTCTTTTCCCATATAAATAACATTTAAATATAAGTACACTTCTCTTATAAAATTTACAGTTGCAACATAACTAATTAGTAGACTAATTACTGAAATAAATGCTGAATTAAATATTTGACGGGAATCTAACGATAATATATATCATAAACATAATAACAATAACAATAATATTAATAACTTAAAAACGAAATTTAGGGTTTTCCTCAGCCATGGGGGAAAATATCTCCCCTCACAGAAATCTCCCTCATCTTTCTTCCTCAAATCTTCTAAACAGACCACCTGAATCTCAATTCAGAGAATCAAGCAATGGTATCATCATTGATAAGGATGGGTTTCAATTGGTTAAATCAAGATCACAGAAGAAACGACAACCCTTGATAAATGAATATCAGAAAAATTCGCGGGGCGGTTTCGCTCAAACAAAGAAGACAGATTGTCAGAATTCGACCATCCCTCCTCCATATACAAGAAATCAATCGTATCAACCAAAGAAACCCACGAATTTTTCTCTGAACAAGACGCAAGGGCAAAGATCTTGGGCTGAAATCGTTTCTGAGCAATCTAAAGAACCCAACAATGATGAATGCAATCTTGAAACTATTGCTCCGATCAAAATCAATAGTAAGAAATTCGGTTTGATAAAAGAATCTGTTTGCAAAAGAGCAATTGATTGTTGGAGTAATTCGATTTTGGTTTATGTTGTTGGTACCAAACCGTATTATTCATATTTCAAAGCTTACATTCAACGTGTTTGGAAACCTGTTGGAGATTTTGAAATTTTTACCAGAGAAAATGGGTTTTTTATTGTTAAATTCAAAGAAGTTCAAGATTGTGATTCGATCATTCAGAATGGCCCATACTTTTATAATGGAAAGCTCATCATAATGAGAAGATGGTCTGAGTCCCTTAATATGGATAGGGGTCTCCTTAGTACGATGCCGATATGGGTTAAGCTACCCAATGTTAATCTTAAACTTTGGGATCGCGAAGCCTTCAGCGTGATGGCCAGCATTATTGGAAAACCCATTAAGATGGATGCAGCTACAACCTTGAAAACGAGATTGAATTATGCTCGTCTTCTGGTGGAGGTATCTGCAAATGATGAACTTCCTCAAGAAATAAATCTTACGTTATACAATGGAGAAAACATCACCCAAAAGATTGAGTACGAATGGGTTCCACCGAAGTGTAGCATCTGTAAATGTTTTGGACACATCAGAGAGCAATGTGTCACTAAACAAAGATGGATACCCAAAGCTCTCAATCAAAATAAGGATTGTGAAAATGATGCAGATACAATTTCGAATCTCAACAAAGAGATACCAAAAGAATCAAATACTCAAAAGAATAAAGATCGAATCAACCAGAATGGTATCATACTCGATCAAAAAACAACATCTCCTTTGCTCACTGATCAAGGTGACCAGATCCTTGCTGAGGAAGTTCATCATATAGGGAAAATAATAGAAAATTCAAAAGACAGTATCCAATGCAGATCTGAGGAGGGAATATATAGTAAAGAGGTCTTTAACTCTGAAATCCCCCCAATTTCAGAGTTATGTTTAATTACAAACAATCATGAGACTATCACAAACAATATTTAGCCTTTGTGCACCAACCAAAGTCCTGAATTTTCTATGGAGAGCGAACCACCACCAGATATAGCTGCAGAAGTTGAGGACAATGGTGGCATCCACTCAACCTTGCCTCGCAATACTGAGGAGTTTGACATCTCTCGAATTATAATCCCAGAAAGTTACATCGCTTCTACATCTGATAATGTTATGGAGGAACCTGAAAAGCAATTTGATATATCAGAACTTCATATTCATAAGACTAAAGCTATTGGTAAATACAAAAACATGGGTAAAGAGAAGAAAGCTTTTGGGCAGAAATACATATCAATCAATCCAGACTGGAATGAAATGACCACTAGGCTAAAAGCTAAGAGATCAGACAAAAAGAGGAAAGGTAAGGGTAGCAGTGTTTCAGGTTCGATTTGAAACTCTGTTTCTTTTTCTTTTTTGTTTATCCTTTAATTAATTTTTATGACTATCATGGCATGGAATGTTAGGGGTATGAATTCCCCTGCTAAACAAACTGATATTCTAAATATGGTTAGAATTTACAAACCATCTGTTGTTGCCCTCATTGAAAACAAAATGGATGATAACAACACTGAGAAATTCTGTTTTAAACTGTCTAATAACTGGAAATCTATTAACAATAATGACTGTGGTAGTAAAGGTAGAATCCTTGTCATTTGGGATTCTAATATTTGGAATTTAGTTAATGTTAATAAAGATATCCAATTTATTGACTGCAATTTCAAAAATGTTGGTGGGTTTTCCCTTCAGATAACCTGTATTTATGGTAGTAATTTCGAAAATGAAAGAAACAGTCTTTGGTATAGATTAAAAGCTCTTAGTCAAAGCTATGATTTACCATGGATTATTTTAGGTGACTTCAATACTGTTTTTCATGTTAATGAAAAATTTGGTGGTAATAAAATCCCTCACAGTAAGCTTGATAAAATTAATAAATTTTTGCTTGAAACTGGGCTTATTGAGCCTAATATGATTGGTAATAAATACACTTGGAAATCTGGTAAGGAGAAAAATATTCATTGCAAGTTAGACAGAGTGTTAATTAATAATAATTTTTGTAATTCTTTTCCTAATCTCTGTTGTTACTCTATTGAGCAAAATACTAGCGACCATACTCCTTTACTGATTAATTTTTTCCAAAACCATTCTAATAATAATAATAAACCTAAAGCTACTCCTTTTAGATTTAAAAATGGCTGGGTTTTAAACAATGATTATAATGATATTGTTAAAGATTGTTTTTCCTTCTCTAATAATGGTTCTTATCAAGTCCAATTTAGCAAGTTTCTTAAAAATACTAAAAACACTATCAAAAACTGGAATAAGGCTAATTTTAGTAATAATAACTGTTTAAATAATTTAAGGGAGGAAGGAAAATTTTTACAAAAGCTTGCTGATGATAATCCTGACAACACTGATATCATTGATAAATTCTTTTCTAATCAAGCTAAGCTTTCTCAAGAGCTTTATATTAACTCTATCAATCACAAGCAAAAAGCTAAAATTGACTGGCTTACTAAAGGTGATGAGTGCACCAAATTTTTTCATGCTAAAATAAGTTGTAGAAAGCATATCAACAACATAGGTAAAATTATTGACAATAAAGGTGAGTGCATTAATAATTTTGAAAAAATTGTCAATGAAGCTATCAATTACTATTCTCAGTTATATCTCTCTGACTCAGATGAAATCAATTTTCCTAATATTGTTTGTAAGAATGTGTTAAACAATAATGCTACTGACATCTTACTAGCTCCTGTTAGTACTGATGATATCAAAGCAATTATTTTCAATGCAGGAGACAATAAAAGTCCTGGACCTGATGGTTTCAATGCAAAATTTTTCAAAACCCATTGGGATAACATCAAAGATCTTATTTCTAAAGTAGTAAATGAATTTATGAATGAAGGTAAACTGCTCAAAAGTTTTAATCATACTTTCATTACCTTAATTCCTAAAAACAAAAATCCTACTTGTATTGAAGATTACAGACCTATTTCCTGTTGCAACTTTGTCTACAAAATCATTGCTACTATTCTAAGTAATAGAATTAAGTTGTTTCTCCCCTTTTTAATCTCTGAAAACCAATGTGCTTATATTCCTGGCAGATTAATTTATGAAAATTCTTTACTTGCTCATGAAATGGTCAGGAATTTTAACCATAAAAAAGGGGATAATATGTGTCTAAAAGTAGATCTTCAAAAAGCTTATGACAAAGTTAACAGAAACTTTATTATGCATATTATGAAATGTATGAATTTTCCTACTAAGTTTTGTAAGTTAATTTTTGAATGCATTAGTACACCCACCTTCTCTATTCTTTTTAATGGTAAACCAGAGGGTTTCATTAAGAGTAACAGAGGAATCAGACAGGGAGACCCTCTTTCTCCCTATCTTTTTACCTTAGCCATGGAATATTTTTCTATCCTAATTGATATTGAAACTATCAAAAACAATATTTCTCCAATAAACAGAGTTCAACCATCCATTACTCACCTGATTTATGCGGATGATCTTATGTTGTTCTCTAAAGCTAACAAAAATAATGCAGAGGCAATTAGTGAGGTCTTTGAAAATATGTATAAATATGCTGGCCTCAAGATAAATGAATTTAAAACTAAGGCATATTTTAGTAAATACTGCAGGTACAAAAATGAAGTTCTAGAAGTTCTTAAAGTTAAGGAAGGTAATCTTCCTATTAAATATCTAGGGCTTCCTTTATCTGCTAATCAAATAAAAGACAGTGATTGTTCCTGCCTTATTGATAAAATTCAAAACAAGATGGAAACTTGGTCATGCAAGCTTCTATCCATTGCTGGTAGAATTGAGTTAATTAAAACTGTTGTTTATGCCATTATTTTATACTGGTTTCAAACTCACCACATCCCTGCTGCTACTATTAAAAAAATTGAAAATAGATGTGCTGAATTCCTTTGGGGTGGTAAATACCATAAAATCAGTTGGGACAAAGTTTGTAAACCCAAAAATGAAGGTGGGCTTGGTATAAGAAATCTTAATGATCTAAGTTTAACTTGTCAATTAAAGCTTTTTTGGAGATTTATCAATGGTGATTCTTTATGGGCCAAATGGATGACTGGTAAATATCTTAAAAGTGGTAATTTTTGGACAACTTTAACAAAGAATAACCAATCCAATACTTGGAATCAAATTTTAAAATGCAGAGAATTAGGAAAATCTTTAATTCAAAGAAATTTCAAATCTGGTTGTGAAACTAGTCTTTGGTTTGATCCTTGGTTTCAAAATGATTCCTTTATTAATAGGGTTGGTTGGGACAATCTTGTTATTTGTGGGGAAGCTAAGGCTAATGTAAATGTAATAATTAATAATTATCAATGGCAACCACATCTCCATCCAATTACTAATCCTCATAAAAATTTGATCTCTAATATCCCTTTAGACCCTAATGCAGAGTATGATTATTGGGAATGGTTAGCAAGCAGCAAAGGTAAGTTCTCTTTTAAGAAAACTTGGGAGCATATTAGAAATAAGCAGTCCAATGTTGAATGGCATAAGTGCATATGGAACAAGGTGAATAATCCTAAGATGGCTATCTGTACATATTTTGCTATCAAAAACAGATTGCCAACTCTGGATTTAATTAATAAACGGGGAAGAAATTCTCATTCACTCTGCTCCTTATGCAACTTAACTAATGAAAATGTTACTCATTTATTCTTTGAATGCAATTACAGTTATTTCATTTGGAGCCAAATTAAAGCTAAGCTGAACATGTTCAACAATAGCAGCATGGACCTTAATCAAATCATCATGGATATTTACAAGAAATTTAGACAGAAGTCTATCGAAAGGGATCTAGCTCACATTTTACTGACTACTGCTGTTTATCACATATTGAAGGAAAGAAACAATCGTACTCACAACAAGTCAAAGCTTTCCAAAGAGCAAAGATGGCTTATTATAGAGAATGACAGTAGAATTATTCTTCAAAAATCTAAGAATAAGGTTAAAGACCAAACCAATTATGATTTCCCTGCGGATTTGTGGAGCAAGGAAGCTGGTTGCAAGTACATCGAGCATTATCTCCTCAATCCGAAGGCCTATCATACTGATAATAGTAGTCATCAGCAGCTTAATCATGGTAACAAAGAGCTCCCAAACACAAATCAGCATACTGATGGCAACGGAAACTACAGATCTACAGATCTGAGTCGCCTTGACATCAGATCTGTAAATCAGAGCTTCATCTCAAACCCGAGGAACCACATCAGCATCAACAAAGACGGTGGTATGAGAAGCAAGTTCAATCAATGCCTTTCATATTGGGAGAGAGGCGAAAGCAGTGGGAAAGAGAAGATGCAAGAGATCTGAGATGTTGTTCTCGAGTTTTTCTGTCGCCATTTTTCTTGCTTTGTTTCGTTGGTTATGATATTGTGTCGGCAAACCTAATGCTTTCTAGGGTTTGTTGGTTTGTTTCGGGTTTTGGTAGAGATACCCGTTTGTATTTTGCTGGATTGTTGTATTGTTGGGCTGGGCCCTTACCTCCTTTCAAAAAAAAAATATATCATAAACATAAAAGAGATATAATTTAAATCCACTCACCTGTCGTCCTTAGCTTTACTCCATGGCCTTCTTGGATTCCCTTCTAAGGCGTCTAATATTTTTATTAAAAAGATCTTCCCCTTAGAAATATTTTCTATTTAGGGTTCAGCCTCATGCAATGAACCCAATTGGGAGAAAATCCGATTGTGGTAAAATAGCTAGGCCTAGGGTTCTATTTATAATGGAGTTTGGGGATCTCAGACCTTCGGATTTTTGGATTGAATCTGGTGCAACCACGTCACAGGCTCACTGTGAATCATTGGATCCAGAAAACAACGCTCTAGATCGCACAAAAATCAAATTAGAGATCTTCGGCACGTCCGTGGACGATTTTACGTCCAGGGCAAAACGCGGGTCGACCTATAGGTTGACCTGTGTTCTTTGTAGGTCAACCTTTGGGTCGACCCTTGTGCTTTGCGGTTCGACCTATAGGTCGACCCATAAGGTCTTACTTTTTTTTTCCTTTTTCTTTTCATTAAATTCTGATATCTTGTTCTTCTCGTAACTTCTTCATATCAACTCGGATTTCGACAAGTTATATATGGAAACTGATCAGAAAATTGCCACGAACACAATGGTATAAGTTTCAAGGCCATATTCTGAAAATTCCAAAAATGCTTGTTTTCATTGTTCATCGTTATTTGATTATTTAATTATCTAAAAATGCGGGGTGTTACATTCTCCCACCCTTTAGGAAATTTCGTCCTCGAAATTCGATAAGGGTAAAACTATGCAATTCCTCGCATCAAACACATCCATTTTGTGTACATCCAATTTTGCAACCATCCATGTACTTGTGCACAGTGTTATTCAACATAAAATGTATGCATGTAAATTTCTAAGCGGTATCTCCTATACGAATGCTTTTCTTCTTTAAAAACTCCTTTTTAAAATATGATGCACACATCCTAAATATACTTGCAATTTTTATACGAATGCAATTTTTTGAAAACTCAAAACATTTTTCATCCAATTTTTCCCACACTCCTATTGAATAAAGGCGTGGTTCAACAATTTGTTCATCCAAATCCTACCACACAACTTTTATTATTCGAATTTCAGAAAAATCTAATTTTCCGAACTCGATTTCTTATGTCAGAAAGAAGGTAGAAAACGGGAAAACCTTACATTTACCGTTTTACTTGTGTGCACCTCTTTCTCCGTACTTGGGACTTATGCCGCTATTCTATAAAAATTTCTTTCCCAAGCACGGTTTACATAAGAAAATTTTTCTTTTTAAATTTTTCTGTTGATGTTTCTGTCGCTTTCTTTAAATTTGTTATTTTCCTTTTAGTTATTCTTTTATCTGCTTTTACTTTTATTTTAATATTTATGTCTTATGTCCTTATTCTCTTTTTGTGAACATCACAAAAACATAGAGAAAAAGCATCATTACTGATTTACTACAATAGGAACTAAATGCTTACATAGGAGTACAATCTCATAACTAAAAGAGAAAACAAGTCCTACTACAAAGCGATACTAAATAGGTCACTACTGCAGCTAAACATAGCTATCAAATAGAGCTAAGAGGCCCAGGACCATGTCCACCTTGACATAAAAAGGTCCTAATCAAAGAATCTAAGCAACTGATGCGCTCCTCCTACCGTCCGGTACTCGCTACTATCTCGTGTTGTGTCATAACTATCTCCTATCCTCGGAGAAGCCCTACATGCTCTCTAGCTAGCTGCTCTTGCCTCTCGGCCATGATCCTCATCTGCTCATCGTAACCCATCAGCTGAGGGGGCTGTGTAACGACTCGTATTTTTACGGATCGACAAGTTCGACAGAATCTGGAATTTTAGCATTTTTGAGCCATTTCAGATTTTAGGCAATATTTGGCTAAGTCCTAAGTCGTTCACGACTTAGCATAAGTCGTAAGTCGTATACGACTTAGGAGATAATAGTGACCCAGGATTTGGAGTTAAGTCGTTTGACCGACTTAAGAATTGGAATGTTTGGAGCCTAGGTCGTGTAGGAAGTAAGTCGTGGGATGGCTTAAATTGACTGACCGATTTAAGGAGTGTTGGGGTTAGGATGTGAGCGACCTAAGTCTAGCAGTTAAGTCGTTGCCTAGATAAGTCGAAGTCCCTATTTAGTTATGAGCCGTAAACTGGGGGTTTTGATAAGTCGTAACTTGTGAACGACTTATGAGTGTTAAGTCGTAGATGACTTAAGTGTTTGTGGTTGAGTTGTATCGTTTAAGTCGTAGCCTATGTATTGAGTCGTAGACGACTTAGGAGTTGAGTCGCAACCCAGTTATCTGATGAGTCGTATCCCAGTTATCTGATGAGTCGTATCCCAGTTATTTGATGAGTCGTATCCCAGTTATCTGATGAGTCGTATCCCAGTTATTTGATGAGTCGTATCCCAGTAAGCTGTTGAGTCGCGCGTAGGTGATAACTCGCGCAAGTGGATGAGTCGTAGCCTTTGTGTTAAGTCGTATACGAGTTAGTAGTTGAGTCGTCTAACCAAGTAAGGCGCGTACGCATTTAAGTCGTAGACAGGGGGTCTGGTGAGTCGTAGGCGCATGCTATAAGTCGGAGACGACTTAGGAGATAGCTGATTTGTAGTGAGTCATAGGCAGAAGTGTGTTAAGTCGTTGAAGCCAGAAGTTAAGTCGTAGGGTGTTGAGTCGTAAGTCGTAAACGACTCATGAGGGCAGGCGAGTTAGGGTTTTCAGCTATAAATAGGAGAGTTTCTCTTCATTTTTGGGATCCGGATTTTGAAGCGACGAAGTGCTGCCATTTTGAGAGCTCGACTTCTACACTTCTTCACTTCTTTTCTCCACTCTAATCTAGTGCTTCCACCCATCCAAGTTGAAGATCAAATTGAAGATTCAAGAGCTTAGATTGAAGATCTTCATCTTTTGAAGTGAGATTTCATCGTTTGAAGCGGATTCGTGATAGATCAAGCTTGATCCTTCGCTGTCCAGATCTGAAGCATGTTGATTTGGGTTTGTTTAGGTGATTTGGTGAGTGGTGATTATCTCTCACACGGATCCAAAGGAGTATATCGGATTGTTGGCTCGATTTGGTGTTAAAATAATGATTTCTATGCATTTTCTTCATCCTAAGTGTAGATCCATGTAGATCCATTGTTCATGATGATGTTACATCCATTTTATCACATGTTAACCTATGCAAGTTCATTCATCAAGTTTGTAGAGATATTGTTCATGTTTTCATGCTTATTGGACTTTCAACTCTTTAATTACGAAAATGCCATTATTGTTATAATTGTCTACTTAGATCATATTTGAATGCTTGATTGTTTGGATTAATGTTTGATTTGATTGATTGATATGAATTAGATGATTGATGGTTTGATCTAGACCGAAGACGATTCAAAAGCTAAGGGAAAGGCTCTTGAATTGGGAAAGCTGCTCGTGGCATATGTAGCGGGGTGATGAAGCTCTTATGCATAGATTTGATGATGTGATGTTGAGATAAGGCTTCGTGAGGATGTGATGAAGCGAGGCAATCATATGATGAAGACTTGGTCTAATCCAGACGGGATCATTCCAAGCATGTTGATAACTCGGTGATATGATTCGAGTTGAGGATAATGAATGGATATGAGAATAGTCGTCGAGGAGGATGACTAGGAGGCTTGGATAGCATCGTTGTTGAAGGTTCTAGCATGCTCTAAGCAAGAGTACGTTTGGGCAGATTCGATAGTCCCAACGACCAACTGTTGAAGGTCGAGTACTCTAGGCAGATTCGATAGTCCTAGGCACAGGTTGCGACGACGTGCGGGAGTTATGTCTAGAACCGGGGTTTCCATTAGCCCTTGACGGACGGCTGAAAGAATGTGCCGGTCATTCAATTAACGGTGATGTCGAAGCAATGATATCAGTGATAGCCAGAGTCATGGATGTTTGGTTGTATCGTCATTCGGACTCAAGAGCGGTATTTTCTGGGTGCTTATCTGATTTAGGCCTTGGTACTTGGAAAACATCGCCCTTGACTCGAGTGATAGTAGCTTTACTTTAAATTGTATGCTCTGCTATGTTTGCTTCTGCTTAGTGTGTGTCTGGGGGCTATCACTGTAGAATGAGGTTGAAGTGGGAGGGTTGTATTCCTATTCCTTTTCCTTTATGCTCTTTTGGTATGTTGTTAGTTAATTTACTGCTCACTAAGACTGTTGTCTGACTCAAGGCTTTATGTTTTAATTCTTATTGCCTTGGGCTGTTCGTCCATTTTGGGACGGGCAGACTAGGTAGCAGGTGACAGGTGCTGTTCTCTTCTCACGATGCTGATATCGAAGACGAGCTGGAGGGTTGCATATTATCTTCTTATTATATATACTGGATATTCCGCTGTTTTGTATTCTCTGAGAGATATGTAGTGAGGCTTGATGTATTGACTATGTGGATGCTTGTATTCAACTATTATGGAGTTTTATATGATGTCATTTTGTTCTGTAAAGCTTCACTATACATATGTTCTATTGTATTTTGTCCATGCGCTGTGAGTAATACGATAGATTCTCTTGTTTTAATCTTACCTTGACAATCGTCCATGGTCGCCTGACACACTTTACAGCGCTCTATCTTTAGATTCGGTGCAGGGGTCATGGGCGGTCGTCACATTTGGTATCAGAGCATTGGTTAATCGATTTTACCCAACCCTCGCTGTCGTAACTATGTATGAGAGACGTAATTGTATTTTGATGGATGATTACTATATATAATATAGTAGCTTAGTAGAGTTTGAGTCCTTTATGCAGTTGTTTCTCTAGATGTTCTAATCATTCCTTTTTATAGATATTGAGAATGAGTCGAAGAGGGAGACCAACTGCTAGGGAAGGCCGTGCTACTGAAGAGACTGCTGATTATGCAGCCATGTTCGAAGCTATGATGACTTCGATCATGAGAAGGATACCAGTTCCGGGGGCAGCAGTAGATGTTGGAGTTCAAGTCCAAACTCCGAAACCAGTGGATTTTGCTAAGTTGTGCAAGGATTATACTGCTCTTGGAGGAAAGGTTTTCTTGGGAACAGAATCAACTATTGAGGTTCAGAGGTGGATGGATGCTTGTAGAAGGATCTTTGGTGATTTGGGAATTGATGATGCAACTAAGAGGAAGTTGGCATCACGACAACTTCAAGGGAGAGCCTCTGATTGGTGGAACTCTATCACCATCAATACTGCGGAGGAGGAGATTACTTGGGAGCAATTCCAAGCTAGATTTGAAGCTAAGTTCATTTCTACAGCTCAGAAATCTGTTCAGTTCAAGAGGTTTGTGGAGCTCAAGCAAGGTGGAAGATCAGTTCTTGAGTATGTTTCTGAGTTCGAAGCTTTGTCCAAGTATGCTCGATCATATATTGAATCTGCTTATCAGAAGAATGAGAAGTTTGTGACTGGCTTGGATGGTTATCTTGGGAGACAGTTGGTGGATCATTTGGACGATTCATTTGAGAAGCTTGTGGAGAAAGCTCTCAGGCATGAGAGTCTGTTTCCGAAGGAAGGATCTGTTGTTGCTGTGGCCAGGGAAGAGTCTAAACCCCAGCAGGGTGGAAACAAGAAGAGGAAGCAGCAGCAGCAGAAGGGTAAGGATGGCCAGAAGAAGCTGAAAGGCGAAGTGACTTGCTACAATTATCAGCAGAAGGGCCATTTCTCGAAGGATTGTAAGAATCCGAAGGTGCCAATGAAGTGTCACAACTGTGACAAGCCAGGGCACATCAGGAAGAATTATCCAGAACCGAGGAAGGATAAGCAGATTGTGAAAGCTTATGCTTTGGGAGCTGTTCCGTCGTCTTCAAAAGCTCCTACTACTGAAGAGAAGGGAAAGAGTGTGGTTGTTCAAGGTACTCTTTTCCTATGTGGTGTTCCGGTTAGAGTTCTGTTTGATACTGGAGCGTCGCATTCGTTTGTTTGTAATGATCTCGTAGGCCGGTTAGGTTTGGAACCAGATATTGTTGATAGGCCATTGGTTGTGACTAATCTAGTTGGGGGTTCGTCTTGTTTGTGTATGTTATGCCGTGGTTTAGTTGTGTCGAGTCATGGTTGCTCTTTTGTTTGTGATTGCTTTGTTCTGAACTTTGCGGGGTTCGGAATTATCTTGGGTATGGACTGGCTTAGGAAGTATGCGGCAAAGGTTGATTGTGAGAGGTTGGAAGTGACAGTCGAGAATGTGGATGGGCGAAAGATTGTGATACGATGTAAGCATGAAGAAGGCGTCTTCATGAGCTTCATGTATTCGCTTGTTGTTCCACGGGATGGACTGTCATCTGTGCCAATCGCTAATGGATTCGAGGATGTCTTTGATGAAGTCAGAGGGTTGCCGCCGCATAGAGAGATCGAGTTTTGTATAGATCTAGTTGAAGGAGCCAGACCTGTTGTGATGCCTCTAAGGCGGATGGCGCCTAGGGAACAGCAAGAGTTGAGGGTGCAAGTTGATGATCTTTTACAGAAAGGATTCATTCGGCGTAGTGTGTCCGAGTGGGGTGCACCAGTTGTGTTTGCAACCAAGGCAGATGGGTCGTTGAGATTGTGTGTGGATTATCGTGAGCTGAATAAGGTAACTAAGAAGAACAAGTATCCATTGCCGAGAATAGATGACTTGTTTGATCAGCTTCACGAAGCCAAGGTGTTTTCTCAGATGGATTTGGCAACGGTATTTCACCAGTTGAGAGTGGCTAAGGATAGTGTGCCGAAGACTGCTTTTCGAACACCATCTGGTTTCTTTGAGTGGCTGGTAATGCCGTTTGGATTGACTAACGCGCCAGCATATTTTGTGGATCTTATGAATAGGGTGTTCAGAGATCAGTTGAATAAGTTCGTACTTGTGTTCGTGGATGATATTCTGATTTATTCCAGAACGAAAGAGGAGCACAAGACGCACTTGCGTATTGTTTTGGAAATCTTGCGGAAACATTAGTTGAAGGCTAAGTTTTCGAAGTGTCACTTCTGGAAGAGTGAAGTGAGGTTCTTAGGCCATGTGATTTCTGGAAGTGGAATAGCGGTTGATCCCGCTAAGGTAGCAGCAATCCAGGATTGGGTTAGACCTAAGAATGCATCAGATGTGAGAAGTTTTCTTGGATTAGCAGGATATTATCGACGGTTTATCAAAGACTTCTCCAAGATAGCTGCACCGTTAACAGGATTGACAAAAAAGAACCAAGTGTTCAGTTGGGATGCTAAGTGTGAGCAAGCTTTCGGAATCCTGAAGGAGAGATTGACGAGTGCTCTTGTTTTGACTATTCCAAGTGGGAATGATGAGATGGTGGTTTACACTGACGCATGTGGTACTGGACTTGGAGAAGTGCTGATGCAGAGGGATAAAGTTGTTGCGTATGCAAGTCGACAACTGAAGCCGCATGAAAGGAATTACCCGACTCATGATTTGGAGTTAGCGGCGATTGTATTTGCTCTGAAAATGTGGAGACATTATCTGTTGGGAGTTCGATTCGAGTTGTTTACGGATCACAAGTCATTGAAGTATCTTTTCTCCCAAAAGGATTTGAATCTTCGGCAGCAACGTTGGCTAGAGTTTTTGGCATCATATGATTTTGGTATAGCTTATACTCCGGGAAAAGGTAACGCAGTGGCAGATGCGTTAAGTCGAAGACATGCAGGATTGGGAGCCATGTTTTCAGAATGGAAGAGTCTCGAGTATTTAGCTGGATTTGACTTCAGGCCTAGATGTGAATTAGAACCTGAGATGTTGGCAAACTTATCGATAAGACCTTCTCTTGTGGAAAGGATTGGCGAGAGCCAAAAGCGAGATGATAAGCTTGTCAAGATTATCCGTAAATTGGAATCTGGATTGGATCCAGAAAAGGATAAAGGATTCGAGGTCGATCGAGAGGGTTGGCTTCGGAAGCAAGGACGACTAGTTGTTCCCGATATAGATGAATTGAGGAGTGAAGTTCTGAAGGAAAGTCATCACTCAAAGTTGACAATTCATCCAGGTGGAAATAAGATGTATCGGGATATGAAGAGAACCTACTACTGGGAAGGCATGAAGAAGGATGTTGGAAATTTTATTTCCAAGTGCATGAACTGCTAGTTGGTTAAAGCCGAGCAGAAGAAGCCAAGTGGATTGCTTCAGCCATTAGAAGTTCCTACATGGAAGTGGGAGCAAGTGTCGATGGATTTTATTGATGGATTACCTAGAACCAGAACGGGAAATGAAGGGATTTGGGTCATTGTGGATCGTCTGACCAAGAGTGCAAGATTCATTCCTGTTCGATCGACTAGGACTGCATCAAAGTTGGCTGAGTTGTATGTTAAGTGGATAGTTCGATTCCATGGTATTCCGAAAAGTATAGTGAGCGATCGAGACCCACTGTTCACTAGTGGATTTTGGAAGAGCTTCCAGGAAGTTTTGGGAACCGAGTTGTGTTTGAGTACAGCTTATCACCCTCAGACGGATGGTCAGACCGAGAGAGTCAACCGAGTTTTGGAAGATCTCCTCAGAGCTTGTGTTTTGGATTTCGGGGGATCGTGGGAAGATCATCTTCATTTGGTAGAGTTTTCATACAACAACAGTTACCAGTCAAGCATTGGTATGGCACCTTATGAGGCGTTGTATGGAAGACCGTGTAATTCTCCGACATGTTGGATAGAGACAGGAGAAAAGCTGATGCTTGGGCCAGAGATGATTCATCAGACTTCAGACTGTATAGAGATCATTCGGCAGCGAATGAAGGCAGCCCAAGACCGTCAGAAGAGTTATGCCGATAAGCGTCGAAAGGATTTGGAATTCGACGTTGGTGATATGGTTTTTGTGAAGATTTCTCCATTGAAGAATGTTATTCGATTCGGGAAGAAAGGAAAATTGACTCCGAGATTTGTTGGACCATTCCCGATCATCGAGCGAATTGGAAAGCTCGCCTATAGATTGGAGTTACCGGAGAAGATGTCGAGTGTGCACAATGTTTTTCACGTATCGTATCTACGGAAGTATGTGCACGACTCGAGTACAGTGGTTTCTGCTGATAGCTGTGAAGACTTAGAAGTTGATCCAGTCGATAGAAGACCTCGTAAGCCGCTTCGTGTTGTTGAAACCGACACGAAACAGCTTAGGAGGAAGGTAGTTAAGTTGCTCAAGGTACAATGGAGTGACGATGATAACGACTGTACGTGGAAGGTGGAAGAGAGGATGAAAGCATCTCATCCTGAACTCTTCGAGGTATGGCCCTAAGGTGTCGTGTCATCTCGCGATATTGTAACTTGTTCTAATTTTAGAATTCTGTACGCTAAGCTAGAATTGGATGCATGGTTCGCTGATTGTTATGGTTGGTAGGCGTACAGAATAGTCTTTGATTGCTTTGTTTGTTTGGAATTTCGGGGGCGAAAATCCTAAGGGGGAGAGAATGTAACGACCCGTATTTTTACGGATCGACAAGTTCGACAGAATCTGGAATTTTAGCATTTTTGAGCCATTTCAGATTTTAGGCAATATTTGGCTAAGTCCTAAGTCATTCACGACTTAGCATAAGTCGTAAGTCGTATACGACTTAGGAGATAGTAGTGACCCAGGATTTGGAGTTAAGTCGTTTGAACGACTTAAGAATTGGAATGTTTGGAGCCTAGGTCGTGTAGGAAGTAAGTCGTGGGATGGCTTAAATTGACTGACCGATTTAAGGAGTGTTGGGGTTAGGATGTGAGCGACCTAAGTCTAGCAGTTAAGTCATTGCCTAGATAAGTCGAAGTCCTTGTTTAGTTATGAGCCGTAAACTGGGGGTTTTGATAAGTCGTAACTTGTGAACGACTTATGAGTGTTAAGTCGTAGATGACTTAAGTGTTTGTGGTTGAGTCGTATCCTTTAAGTCGTAGCCTATGTATTGAGTCGTAGACGACTTAGGAGTTGAGTCGCAACCCAGTTATCTGATGAGTCGTATCCCAGTTATCTGATGAGTCGTATCCCAGTTATCTGATGAGTCGTATCCCAGTTATTTGATGAGTCGTATCCCAGTTATCTGATGAGTCGTATCCCAGTTATCTGATGAGTCGTATCCCAGTAAGCTGTTGAGTCGCGCGTAGGTGATAACTCGCGCAAGTGGATGAGTCGTAGCCTTTGTGTTAAGTCGTATACGAGTTAGTAGTTGAGTCGTCTAACCAAGTAAGGTGCGTACGCATTTAAGTCGTAGACAGGGGGTCTGGTGAGTCGTAGGCGCATGCTATAAGTCGGAGACGACTTAGGAGATAGCTGATTTGTAGTGAGTCATAGGCAGAAGTGTGTTAAGTCGTTGAAGCCAGAAGTTAAGTCATAGGGTGTTGAGTCGTAAGTCGTAAACGACTCATGAGGGCAGGCGAGTTAGGGTTTTCAGCTATAAATAGGAGAGTTTCTCTTCATTTTTGGGATCCGGATTTTGAAGCGACGAAGTGCTGCCATTTTGAGAGCTCGACTTCTACACTTCTTCACTTCTTTTCTCCACTCTAATCTAGTGCTTCCACCCATCCAAGTTGAAGATAAAATTGAAGATTCAAGAGCTTAGATTGAAGATCTTCATCTTTTGAAGTGAGATTTCATCGTTTGAAGCGGATTCGTGATAGATCAAGCTTGATCCTTCGCTGTCCAGATCTGAAGCATGTTGATTTGGGTTTGTTTAGGTGATTTGGTGAGTGGTGATTATCTCTCACACGGATCCAAAGGAGTATATCGGATTGTTGGCTCGATTTGGTGTTAAAATAATGATTTCTATGCATTTTCTTCATCCTAAGTGTAGATCCATGTAGATCCATTGTTCATGATGATGTTACATCCATTTTATCACATGTTAACCTATGCAAGTTCATTCATCAAGTTTGTAGAGATATTGTTCATGTTTTCATGCTTATTGGACTTTCAACTCTTTAATTACGAAAATGCCATTATTGTTATAATTGTCTACTTAGATCATATTTGAATGCTTGATTGTTTGGATTAATGTTTGATTTGATTGATTGATATGAATTAGATGATTGATGGTTTGATCTAGACCGAAGACGATTCAAAAGCTAAGGGAAAGGCTCTTGAATTGGGAAAGCTGCTCGTGGCATATGTAGCGGGGTGATGAAGCTCTTATGCATAGATTTGATGATGTGATGTTGAGATAAGGCTTCGTGAGGATGTGATGAAGCGAGGCAATCATATGATGAAGACTTGGTCTAATCCAGACGGGATCATTCCAAGCATGTTGATAACTCGGTGATATGATTCGAGTTGAGGATAATGAATGGATATGAGAATAGTCGTCGAGGAGGATGACTAGGAGGCTTGGATAGCATCGTTGTTGAAGGTTCTAGCATGCTCTAAGCAAGAGTACGTTTGGGCAGATTCGATAGTCCCAACGACCAACTGTTGAAGGTCGAGTACTCTAGGCAGATTCGATAGTCCTAGGCACAGGTTGCGACGACGTGCGGGAGTTATGTCTAGAACCGGGGTTTCCATTAGCCCTTGACGGACGGCTGAAAGAATGTGCCGGTCATTCAATTAACGGTGATGTCGAAGCAATGATATCAGTGATAGCCAGAGTCATGGATGTTTGGTTGTATCGTCATTCGGACTCAAGAGCGGTATTTTCTGGGTGCTTATCTGATTTAGGCCTTGGTACTTGGAAAACATCGCCCTTGACTCGAGTGATAGTAGCTTTACTTTAAATTGTATGCTCTGCTATGTTTGCTTCTGCTTAGTGTGTGTCTGGGGGCTATCACTGTAGAATGAGGTTGAAGTGGGAGGGTTGTATTCCTATTCCTTTTCCTTTATGCTCTTTTGGTATGTTGTTAGTTAATTTACTGCTCACTAAGACTGTTGTCTGACTCAAGGCTTTATGTTTTAATTCTTATTGCCTTGGGCTGTTCGTCCATTTTGGGACGGGCAGACTAGGTAGCAGGTGACAGGTGCTGTTCTCTTCTCACGATGCTGATATCGAAGACGAGCTGGAGGGTTGCATATTATCTTCTTATTATATATACTGGATATTCCGCTGTTTTGTATTCTCTGAGAGATATGTAGTGAGGCTTGATGTATTGACTATGTGGATGCTTGTATTCAACTATTATGGAGTTTTATATGATGTCATTTTGTTCTGTAAAGCTTCACTATACATATGTTCTATTGTATTTTGTCCATGCGCTGTGAGTAATACGATAGATTCTCTTGTTTTAATCTTACCTTGACAATCGTCCATGGTCGCCTGACACACTTTACAGCGCTCTATCTTTAGATTCGGTGCAGGGGTCATGGGCGGTCGTCACAGGCTGGGAGGGTCCCGCTTCCTCTCCCCGAGATCCATGCCCCCAAGAACTATGCGTCGCTGGCTCTGGTGGCCAAGAGGGCCACTGTGACTCTGCATGTCCAACGCCACCTCCAAACGGTGGCGAAGGAAAAGTCTGCTCCCACTGAAAATACTATGGCGCCTGATGGTAGGGCGAAGGCTGTGGCTCAAGCTCGGGCTCTTGCTGTGGGGCCCGTAGCTGTGCTAACTCTATACCCATCCTACTTAAGGTGGAGGAATCAATCATAGGGTGGGTCTTCTCAATAAAAACCTCTCTATCCATCTCCACCCAACCCATCTGAAAACCCGTGTCCAAAGATGAGTAAATATAATAGAAGATCGACGACCCCTCGTTGCTATAACCTACTGGATCATGATCGCCTTAGCCCAGTTTACTTGTAAGCCTCCAAATATGGTATAAGTCGCCTGTCTCACCATGGGATAAATCTGATCGTAGCTCCCCGTCTTGGGGAGGAGGTTATAATGTAGAATCTGTGCAGTTAATGCCTCGCTATTACCTCGCTATAACCCTGCTATATCTCATAGCGGATTTCTACCGCTATGATTTTTCCATATATCCCCAAATATAGCCTTTCCGCTTGAAGCCCCGCTGTTTCCGCTATATCCTGTTATTCCCTCTATATTGCGCTATTTCCGCTATATCTTCTTTAAAAGAAATGAATTGAAAAATGATATTTTTACATTATAAAAATTATGAAATTAATTTATTTAATTGAACTTTTAATATATTTTCAAAAATGAAAATACTCTAATATTCTACTAAATTCAATTGTGTTATATAATATTTTTACGTTTATTTACAGTATATTCGCACATGTTTTTATTTAAAATTATTTATGTATTAATTATAATTCAATTAATTATTAATTTTTCATTTAACCATTTATATATTTGTAAAAACATTAAGTATGAGTTTTATATGCTATTTTAGAGTCATCCGCTATATCCCACTATATCCTCGCTGTATCTCCGCTATGACTTTTTGCACCTCCCCCACATTGAATCTCCCAAGCGCTTTAAATGCACAGTGTAGAATACATATAACCAACCTAGCTAGTGGGCGCAACTGTCCTACGCACCAATCGGGATGCTAAGGGTCTACAAAAATCTGCTGCAAGATGGCATGGTCCGTCATCTCAATACAGTCTATATCTAGA
The DNA here is from genome assembly GCA_030737815.1 of Allium fistulosum. Lineage (NCBI taxonomy): Eukaryota > Viridiplantae > Streptophyta > Magnoliopsida > Asparagales > Amaryllidaceae > Allium > Allium fistulosum. Next base: position 357,099,659 of record CM060906.1, read on the forward strand.
CCCTGCCCTTTAATCTCTAAAATAGTAGTTAACTGAGTCTCCGTAAATGCTACCACAACTCCCTTGACCTCCATCTCGAAGTCCATCACATCATCCCCAGCGTTGGCGTGTAAATTAACGTCAAAAAGGCGTACTAACCTGAGGTACGCTCTCCGCTCAAATGTCTCATGGCTCAAAATCTGACGCGGTCCCGTGTCTAAGAAAAGCTTCTTTAGAGGCGTGCCATGAAAATCTGAAAACCTCACTGCCCTTCCCTGAATAAACTGATAGGAAGATGTATCTGAGTAGGTCTGGACTATCCTCCTATCACTCTGGCACCAGGCTATCTCTTGGGATGTCAAATGAGGGAAAAGGTTAACTAAAGATTGTCTCGGAGGCATGGCGAAAATTTTTCAGATTTGTGGAAAAGGAGTATGGATAAGGTAGATCTCGCAATGCGCTTCGATTTGACACTAACCGCGAGTCGTATGGAGGACTTTTGAGGTGGTGGAGGGTTTTGGAAGTGGTGAAAATGGGTTTGGCTTGGCTGTTTGAGGAAGGAAACGAAAGTGACGAAGCTTTGCTTCGTCACCACATATAAACGCGATATTTAGGAAAGGCGGGTCGACCCGCCTTCCCATCAGGTTGGCCTGATTTTTTTTTTTCCGTGCGGCGTCTGTTTCCTTCCCCTACCTAACTAATTTAAGCCTAATCCAACCCCACCAAATTCTGGGTCGTCTAATACGCTGTTATGACTTTGGCTAAAATTCCTGACTGCTTTCCACCCTCCAAGTGGAGTCTTGACGCCTTCTATACTTCAACTAAATCCATACTTATATCTACAACTTTCCTCCAACCACTTATATCGTTTAACCGCAATTTTTCAAAACTGTTTTAATATTTTCATAGCTAGAAAACATTTCCATATACTTATTCAAGTAATAAGTGTACTTACAAACCACTTTATTTCTATACTTCAAAATTATCTTCAAAACACGTTTTTATTTAGGCCAAAACAGATGTTGCGTAAAACACCGTTACTACAACCCAAAAATACTAGTTTATGGATTCAATTAAAATAATTATTATATATTTTTAAAACTGCAAACTTCTTTTTTTTCTAAAATCTAATTATGGGCCAGACTCAAAGTGGCTTTTTAATTTCTTAATTCCTTTTTCCAAATATTTCTCAAAGTTGTCCTTCACAATTCAGTCATTTATTTCGCTGAAACCTCCAATATTTGATCTACAACATGTTTCTAGCACCACCTGTGCGCGATAAATGTATGTATGTATATATATATATATTCTTAAATATACAAATATGTTCACTCACTATCTACCTAGGAACCCTAAACCTAGGCTCTGATACCAAATGTAACAACTCGAATCCCAGTGGGTCCGGATTTTTCGCAAAAATGCTAAAATCCAAGCCCACTGAAGCCTGAGTTGGGTATCTGGTATCCTGCAAATAGGCAAAGACAAATATGTCAGAGCTCAAATAAATATCTCACAGCGGAACTGACTAAAATATAATAGTAAGTAAATAATCACCAAGATAATAACATTTTCTAAACAAGTGTCTCAAAGCTGGAAGGTCTCTACCATCTACCTAACATGTGGGATGTTATGAGGAGGGGGTCAAAACTAAAGTTCTGGTGAATGGACAAATTATACACTTCTAAGCTTAATTCTACATATACCGTTTTATTTCCATTTTCTGTTAAATTAGGTTTACTGGGTTTATAATACTCTCGCCTCTATGCGTGAATCGCACCCATCTACTCCATAGTAGATTAAAACCTAATAACTAATATATATGTAGCTACATGCCCAAAGACCGCATCGGTCCTAGGTACTACCCATAGTACCTTACGTATCCTCCTCAAAAAGGTCTCCATCGTCTTGCTCCTAGAGCGTTCTGTAACTACATCTGTAAAGGACAGCTTCGTGAGGCCAACAATACAAATGTTCCATTGTCTACTATGAAAAAGTAAAACTACGTCCGCAAGCTTACACCAATGCCCGGACATCCACAATTTACCACCCAGTGCGTACCTTGAGGACTATACGTAATCATTATGTCTACTCCCTGAATCCCACCAACAAGGTCTACCTTGTACGGAACTCGATCGGAGATTTTCTATATCTGTAAAGGTCCGCTTTGTTAGGCCTACAATACAGATATTCTACTTGGTCTGTCTCTTTTCTCATCGTGGCTATGGCCCAATGCAGCCCCCACTCAACTAATCGAAAGACCCTTCAAGAGCTAAGTGGTTGTGCCCTACTGCAAACAATCTAAACATCCAATTAGCTACGCCCCTCATCCAATGTATCGATAGTGAAAGAATCATTGGTCTGTTGGTTTAACTCTAGTCTTTCCCGAACTCGCTCTGATTAATGATGGCTTGACCTCCACATGCGACTATCCTATTGGGTCCTGCCCACCATAAACTACCTGCAACCCAGAGTACGGTGTCATACGAATATCCTACTCCATCATTAACCTTTTGACTGCCTACAAAGGTCCGCTTCGTTAGGCCTGCAATGCAAAAGCAGTCAAGGCATGCTCTCTTGATGGAACACCTACAGACCTGCCTCCGGGGGTGCAGCTTCGTTAGGCCTACCCCAGAGGGCCATCCTAGAGTATCCTCACGTCCCGTTGAAGTCTCGTACTTCCTTCTAGCTCGAAATAACTAAGTTGGACGTGCTCTTTCTATACTAAAATCTGCGACGAACTGCTTCTTTAGGCTCTTTATCCAGATTCTCTTTCGGGCTGCTCCAAACGCACCTTACCATTTTATTAGACCCTATGTCTAATCTTTTATTATGCATTTAGTTTACATTTCTTATTCTGTTGGCTACTTATTTACCCTAATCAGCAAGCCTAGCCCCACCTATATGTGAGACCATTAGTCCTAGACCTGAAAGGGAATGCTGCTGGTACGAGCTACTTCTATTATTTTGCTTATTAACTTAATCCAAGATCTAAGTTTGATAAAATAAGCCTCTTCTATTTCTTTCTTTTTAATTATAACATTCGTGTTATAATTATACTTGCAATTGTTACTTTTATATTCTTTTCTTTCTTTTATAACCTACATGTTATAAATGTTATTGCAAGTGTCTCTTTTCTATTCTAGTCTGTCTTCTTTTATTATGATACTAAATTTTCTTTAGTTCTCTTATATTATATGACAGTCTTAGCTTGGGACTACGTCCAACTGTCACAAATTACTTATCATAATAACTGCTTTACTTTTTATTCTACTATCTGCGCAGTAAATGCAGATCTAGTCACATATTCTGTTTATTGTTTCTAGTCTTGTCAAATAATTAATTTGATTATTTCCTCTTCTTTAATTTCTTTAACACTTCACGTTATTCTCTTTTATTCTAGAAAGTAGTTCTATTCTATTTGGTTGGTTACAAAAACTGTGCTAAAAATCCATTTCCATATTTTAATACTGAATAATGCTATAAACAATAACTCGTAACTGCATGATATTTCTTTTATTGTCTCTTTAATTGTTGGATAATGCAAAATACAGTAATGTCTCTATTTTACACTAATTCCATTTTTCTTGCTTTTATTCTTGCAATTTAGTTTACTGTAATTCTAATATTAAACCATGGAAATGTATTCCCTTTTCTAAACCAACCAACTAATCTATCACTAACTTCCAAATCAAGTTATTAGATTTTTCACTTTTTAATTCATTTCATAATTTACTGTAAATTTCTCACTTTTTGGCTTATGTCTTTCTCTACAACTTTTAAGCCTAATATTACTTATATTTAATTGGATTCCTTTCTTTTTCCATATAAATAACATTTAAATATAAGTACACTTCTCTTATAAAATTACAATTTCAACATAACTAATTAGTAGACTAATTACTAAAATAAATGCTGAATTAAATATTTGATAGGAATCTAATGATAATATATATCATAAACATAAAGGAGATATAATTTAAATCCACTCACATGTCGTCCTTAGCTTTACTCCATGGACTTCTTGGATCCCCTTCTAAGGCGTCTAATATTTTTATTAAAAAGATCTTCTCTCCAGAAATATTTTCTATTTAGGGTTCAGCCTCATGCAATGAACCCAATTGGGAGAAAATCTGATTATGGGAAAATAGCTAGGCTTAGGGTTCTATTTATAGTAGAGTTTGGGGATCTCAGACCGTCGGATTTTTGGATTGAATCTGGTGCAACCATGTCACAGGCTCACTGTGAATCGTTGAATCCAGAAAACAACGCTCCAGATCGCACAAAAATCAAGTTAGAGATCTTCGAAACTTCCCTAGACGATTTTACGTCCAGGGCAAAACACGGGTCGACCTATAGGTCGACCTGTGTTCTTTGTGAGTCGACCTTAGGGTCGACCCTTGTGCTTTGCGGGTCAACCTACAGGTCGACCCGTAAGGTCTTACTTTTTTTTCCTTTTTCTTTTTGTTAAATTCTGATATCTTGTTCTTCTTGTAACTTCTTCAAATCAACTCGGATTTCGACAAGTTATATATGGAAATTGATCGGAAAATCGCCACGAACACAATAGTATAGGTTTCGAGGCCAAATTCTGACAATTCCAAAAATGCTTGTTTTCACTGTTCATCGTTATTTGATTATTTAATTATCTAAAAATGCGGGGTGTTACAATAATCAAAATTAATCTAACACCTTTTAGACACTCCTCTTCTGGACGGTCTGTCCTTAACTATCTGTTAAATACTTCGCTTCTGGACGGTCTGTCCCTAGATTAATCATCTCCTAGGTCTTCCTGATCCTAATGTTTTTTCGGGCTCACCAATAACCTATCGGTATACAAACATATATTTTTTTCGGTGTGTAATCTTAATTTTAGTCCACCTGTGACCAAGCCCTACACACTGGAATTTCGGACAACAATTAGCTGTGGCTAATAGCTAATGTATAGGGAGCGACCCTATACTAGTCCCATCTGGTATCCTAATATCTGAGTTATTTTCACTTAGGAATCTCCTTCCATAATTCCCTTGAAAACATTTTCAAAATGATTTAAAACCTTTAAATCAAACTTATACAAGTAAAATATAAAATCTTTATGCTTTACTCAAAATCACATTGCCATGTTATATATATATTCTTTACTCAAACCTTTAGTAGATGAAAACACTTAAACATTTGAAAGCACCCCTTTTCAAACCTTTGAAAGCATCTCTTTTGAAACCAAGTAAAACTCTTTTATTATTTAGGCCAAGAGGCCAAAACCTTACCTTTCGAAACCATTAAGTTCAAACCTTTTGAAACTGTTGAACTCAAACCTTTCGAAACCCTTGAACTCAAACCTTTCGAAACCATTGAACTCAAACCTTTAGAAACCATTAAACTAAAACTTTTCGAAACCATTGAACTCAAACCATTGAACAAAATCTTTCGAAACCATTGAACTAAAACCTTCTAAACCATAAACCTTTTAAAGACTTACTGGGTTCAATTTAAAACATGTGGAGAATCTACTTTTAAAACATTTCGACTTCATTGGAAGCAACCCTTCGACTTTGTCGAAAGCTCTGCTTCAAAAGCCTTAATACATATCATTTAAAACAATAAGCCTCTGCCTTTAAAACAACTTCTTCGAAAGCTTTGGGTTATACCTCAATTATAAAAAAAGAATAAAACATCTAAGTCGAAAGCTTTGATACCTTTCGAAAGCATTGAGAGAAGCGGCCAGTTTTAAAAACAAGTAAACCTTTTGACTTTATCGAAAGCAACAATTTCGAAAGGTTGAAAAGCGGCAGTAACCTTTCGACTTTGTCGAAAGGTTCAAAACTTCATTTTAAATATTTGACTTGGTCAAAAATAGCCAAGTCGAAAGCTCTTATTCGAAAGCAAAGCAGGTGTAAGTTTTTGGTTTATATAAAACAAACATACCCTAACCTCTTTGGCAACTAACCTTTCGACTAAATACCCTTCGACCTTATCCAATTCATTACGTACCAAGTAACTTGATACCATATGCATTGGTTTGACCTTGTTGAGAGCTATAACCTTTCGACCCTTTCGAGAGGTTTGGGTCGGAAGGTTTGATGCCGTAAAAGGCTGAAACATGTTAAAAGTATGTTTTTCTTGTTTTTAACTTAAAAAGATAACTTTTTAACTAACCTGCCTTTATTTGTCAAATTCTTATTGGTTAACAATACTTTTCAGAAAAGTGCTGCCGCTAATTTCAGAAATAAATAATGATTTTATTTTATAAAAAGCCCCTTCTCCTTAATTAAATATATAAAAAATTTAAGTCCTATACCTTAAATAATTTTGTATATTCATCAAATCACTTAGGAAAAATCTGGACAAATTCCAGAAAATCTATTTTAGTATGGTTTCCAACTTATAAAAATTTCAAATCCAAATAATTATTTATTTAGCCGTAAATAATTTATAACCTAATAAATCATTTTCTTCACTAGAAAATTAATATAAAATCCTCATTAATTCATAAAATCATGAAACGCCGTCAAAGAAATACTATCCTCTGCCACTCTAAGCTGATGAAATCCTGTTGCTAAATCCAACTGAGAGAATACCTTAGCTCCACTTAATTGATCGAACAAATCGTCAATTCTCGGCAATGGATATCGGTTCTTTATCGTCTTTTCATTCAACTTACGATAATCGATATATAGCCTCAACAATCCATCCAGCTTCTTAGCAAACACTGCGGCTGCTCCCAAAGGTGAACTACTCGATCGGATAAAACTTTTGCCTTCCAAATCCACTAACTGCACCTTCAACTCTCTCATCTCAGTGGGTGTCATCCTACTTGGCGGCCTACTCACCGGTTCTGCTCCAGGCACCAAATCAATTTGAAATTCAATGGCTCATTTCGGTGGCAATCCAGTTACCGGCTCAATTACATCAGCAAATTCTCTAACCACAAAGACTCGATGAAACTCATCCTCTAACTCTATGATACCCAATAAAGCATTCACTTCACAACTAGGGTTTTATACGGTATAAACTATCTGATCACTACAATCTAGGTGTATAAGTGATATTTTCCTATCATGGCAAAATATCCTAGCATCATACTTACTTAACCAATCCATCCCAAGGATAATAAAAAATCCCACAAAATCAAACACATGCAAACAACAATCAAAAGTATGACCTAGCAAATTCAACTCTAAATGGTCACACCTCATCCCAAGTGTTGCATATCCTCCTATCGGATTTGCAACCCTTAAGGAAGTAACTAAATATAAGGGTTCTAGGTTAAGCTTATCTACCAAACATCTAGAAATAAAACAAGGTGATGCACCAGTATCAAACAGAACACTAACTGACATATCATGAATCTGTAGCGAGCCTCCCAGAACAGCCTTTCCTTTCTCCTGCACAATTGGACTTGATGTCGTGGGCTCCAAGCATAAACTTGCCCCTTCCCTTCTCTGGCAGGCTCCTTGCATTGGTTCTTATAATGGCCGATATGGTCGCAATTAAAACATATGACATTCTTCTTTCCAACTGCTTCTTTCCCTTTTCGTTTTCCATTTCCGGCACGACACTCATTAGCATAGTGTCCTTTCTTATCACATTTATAACAAACCACCTCAGCTTTTCCCTTCTTCTGTGCTCCTCCCTTCTGAACATTCTTCTTGTGGAAAAACTTTCTTTTCTGGCCTTGTCCCTCCTGGACCTCCATCATTTTCTTCTTCAAACAAGCTAATGCCTCTTCCTGCCTCAGCGCCATTTCTACCACTACATCACTTGGATCTCTTAAGTGCGGTAAGGCAGCACTTATCAACTCCGGCCTCAAGCCCCTTATAAACTCCTCATTCCTCTTGATCACTGTATCAACCAAAACATACCCATACCGGGCCAACTCTTCAAATCTTCTTGCATACTCTAAAATAGACATCTCCCTTTGTTTTATTCAGCAAACTTCCTAACCAATTCCGACCGCGCCATTACCGACATAAACCTTTCTTGAAACCTTCTCCTAAACTCCGTCCAAGTAATGGTTTCCTCATCAACACCGGCTGCAACAGTATTCCACCAAAATAGAGCAGCTCTTTGAAGCTGTCTCGTAGCTAATATCTTCTTCTGCTCGTCATTCAATCCTAGGTCAGCAAAGATTCTCTCACAATGTAGCAGCCAATTTTCTACCTCAATCGCATCTTCAGTTCTAATGAACGGCTTCCCTCCAAGCCTGGTATAATCTCTGCTCAAGTTGGCATAGTGGTTGACCATTGGAGCTTCCTGAACTCATCCTCCAATAGCATTCCCTCCGACAACTCCAGTTGCAATTCCAACTTGCATCATATTTACGAAGAACTGATACATGGCTCCAATATCCACTTGGGGAAACCCAGCACCAACAGTTTCAGCTTGAGCCTGACCTGGACCTCTTCTAGCATTTGGTCGGGCATTTCCATTAGTGGTGGTGCTATCTCCTCCAAGATTAACTCTGCCTCTTCTTCCTTCCATATCTATATTCAAGCTTCGTGAGATACAAATGAATAGCCTAACTAAGATAGGAGTCTAGAAATATAGCATATACCCATATATATAGCAAATACAAGTACATTACTATAGCGTTATCCCATACCCCGATCTTTAACTCTAATTCCTAAGGATTATGTTTTCAAAAACCATTTTACGTTAAAGTATTTCATAAACCATGCTCCGATACCAAGCCGTAACATCCCCTATCTAGAGGCCCAAAACTAAGCGCTACAGATAATGCATTCATCTATAGTATTAGCTTTCGATGACTAAATACAGCTATGTTAATGGTATCTAAAATATCAGAAGCACTTGAATATAAAACAAAACACAGATTTCAAAATAACTTTTACTTCATTACATTTAAAATAGATGTTCCATATTCAACTTACATAACCCCAACATGTTCCCAAGCACAGATAAAATATACTTATTACAAAATATGCCAAGAGCGATATATGAATATACTCAATTGGATGATCAGAGTCATATAGTCATAATAGACTTAATACAAACACAGCTGAAATTCAACAAAACATAAAACAAGAACTTCAACTCCTAAATAGCTATCTGTTTGCCTCCTACACGCCTCCGGTAGCCTTATTCATCATCCTACTAAACCTGAAATGACCTTAACCCCTCAGCCCACTCAAATTAATTTTGAGCACCCGAGAGTTTAAGAGGAAAACATAAACTTCGAGTCAGACATAAAGCCTGGTATGAATAATACTATACATCCCGGTTTCATATGTTAAGTGAGACCACGCCGCTTAGCGGAACTGGTTTCCCCTCACTAACATCCTTTTAAAACACATATTTGCAAAACCTTTTTCCTGCAATCAAAACTGATTAAACACTGTAAAGCATCATTATGTAAACATACATAAATATCAGGTAATAAATGAACTATATGTTCAAACATATAAGTTTTGTTTGGATAACTTTTAACCTTTGGCTGACTCGGGCCTACCAGGCAATATAATCAAAATTAATCTAACACCTGTTAGACACTCCTCTTCTGGATGGTCTGTCCTTAACTATCTGCTAAATACTTCGCTTTTGGACGGTCAGTCCCTAGCCTAATCATCTCCCAGGTCTTCCTAATCCTAATGGTTTTTCAGGCTCACCAATAACCTATCTATATACAAACATATATTCCCTTCGATGTGTCTTAATTTTAGTCTACCTGTGACCAAGCCCTACACATTGGAATTTTGGACAACAATTAGCTAAGGCTAATAGCTAATGTATAGGGTGTGACCCTATACTAGTCCCATCTGGTATCCTAAAATATGAGTCATTTTCACTTAGGAATCCCCTTCCATAATTTCCTTGAAAACATTTTCAAAATGATTTAAAACCTTTAAATCAAACTTATAAAAGGAAAATATAAAATCTTTATGCTTTACTCAAAATCACATTGCTATTTTATATATATATTCTTTACTTAAACCTTTAGTTGATGAAAACACTTAAACATTTGAAAGCACCCCTTTTCAAACCTTTGTACTCTTTTGAAACTAAGTAAAACCCTTTTATTATCTAGGCCAAAACCTTACCTTTTGTAACCATTGAACTCAAACTTTTCAAAACCATTGAATTCAAACCTTTCGAAACCATTGAACTCAAACCTTTCGAAACCATTGAACTCAAACCTTTCGAAACCATTAAACTAAAACCTTTTGAAACCATTGAACTCAAACCATTGAACTAAAACCTTTCAAAACCATTGAACTAAAACCTTTTAAAACATAAACCTTTCGAAGACTTACTGGGTTCAATTTAAAACATGTGGAGAATCTACTTTTAAAACCTTTCAACTTCATTGGAAGCAACCCTTCGACTTTGTCGAAAGCTCTGCTTCAAAAGCTTTAAAACATGTCATTTAAAATAATAAGCCTCTGCCTTTAAAACAACTCCTTAGAAAGCTTTGGGTTATACATCAATTATAAAACAAGAATAAAACATCTAATTCGAAAGCTTTGATACCTTTCGAAAGCATTAAGAGAAGCGGTCGGTTTTAAAAACAAGTAAACCTTTTGAATTTGTTGGAAGCAACAACTTCGAAAGGTTGGAAAGCGGTAATAACCTTTCAACTTTGTCGAAAGGTTTAAAACTTTAGTTTAGATATTTGACTTGGTCAAAAACAACCAAGTCGAAAGCTCTTTTTCGAAAGCAAAGCAGGTGTAAATTTTTGGTTTATATAAAACAACCATACCCAAACCTCTTTGGCAACCAACTTTTCGACTAAGTACCCTTCGACCTTGTCCAATTCATTATGTACCAATCAACTTGATACCATATGCATTGGTTTGACATTGTCGAGAGCTATAACCTTTCGACCTTGTCGAGAGGTCTGGGTCGAAAGGTTTGATGCCGTAAAAGGTTGAAACATGCTAAAAGTACGTTTTTCTTGTTTTTAACTTAAAAAGATAACTTTTCAACTAACCTACCTTTGTTTGTCAAATTCTTATTGGTTAACAAATACTTTTTAGAAAAGTGATGCCAATAATTTCAGAAATAAATAATGATTTTATTTTATAAAAAAACCCTTCTTCTTAATTAAATATATAAAACATTTATGTCCCATACTTTAAATAATTTTGTATATTCATCAAATCACTTAGAAAAAATCTAGAAAAATTCCAGAAAATCTATTTTATTACGTTTTCTAACTTATAAAAATTTCAAATCCAAATAATTATTTATTTAGCCGTAAATAATTTATAACCCAATAAATAATTTTCTTCACTAGAAAATTATTATAAAATCCTCATTAATTCAAAAAATTATGAAAATTGGAACCCATCTCTAAAATATCATTTCTGACAAATATATAAATTTTCAAGGAATTTGGATGTCATTTAATAGGGTTTTCATATCAAACATTTCATAAAAACAAATATGAACATGCATAATTCACCAACAAGCATATGTATAACTTTGATCATCAAAACATGACATATACTTGAAAAAACATTTCGGATCTAATCTTAAAACCAAAAACCATAAGAAAATGGAATGTAGTAATTATTCACCTTAGCTTTGAGATTAAAAGATGTGAGATTTGATGTTGAATATGTTGATTACCGTCCTTCTCTTGAATCCTAGCTTTATCTTCCTTGAGAATAAAAATGGTGACCGGCCTTAGATGTTTTTAGTTTGCTAAAATGAAATGAACGTGAGTTTCATTTCCTAAGGGTTATGGGTATAAGCCTCTCCTATTTCCCATATTACCCTTACTCATTTCCTAACACATTAGTTTATGTTATCTCATTTTAATTTGCATATTACATGGCACGGCTACCCCTAGTTTAACCAAATCTCAACCCATTAATCTTCACATTATCTTATTTAATTTGAGCTAATTAAATATCCTAAATAATGTTATAAGAATATGGGGCGTTACATCAGCCTCCTCGTCCGTCTTTTCCCTCGAACCATGTCTGAATGTGGTCGGGCATCTATTGACATGTTTGAAGACGCCCGAACATAATGACATGTGTTCTTTAGCATACTTACAAGCTCAGCCCGGCATCATAGATAAGTTCTTACTCGTAATAACAAGTTCAATTATTTGTTAAGTTATTGTGAACGGAAGTACTAGCCGTCTATATCACCATTAACCATAAAATTTATACTAGGTACTCAAACCAACTATGCGATCTGGTTCGAGCCGAGACTTGTAGCCATCCTACGACTTGTGACATGTCACCAAGTAGAACCCTTCAGGCATCGCTCTACACATGATCGCTTGTTACCTAGGAGAACCCAGGGGAAAACTTGCACTCTCACTAAAACATTAGTGTCGCTCGCCACTCAACACCTAGCAGACACTTGATTCATATGCATGTCCGAGCTCAACCCGTCATGTAACCACATTACTATTTAACATATCCTAAATAGACAAACATTTTCTACAAATAATAAAGGAACTCCACCTTGAAGCGTATTACCTAGGAGAACTACTATCTACTCGGTGCCTAGTTTTGTATTGGGACCACCCAATAGCAAAGCAATACAGTAAGGCTCGGTTGTCATATACCGGTACTGGCACCTCACAAGCAACCGGGTTGTTCAATCAACGCTTGCTTCAGAGTCCATTAACGGGCCTGGCCTATCAAGTAAAATAACTTGGTTAAACCAATGTAAGGGACCATGCTAGCAATATGATATACGCTACTCTATAAGCTAAAGAAACAGGTTCAAACAATAATTTGCAACAAAGAATCTATTTAATTCAGTTCAGAAGAGTAGAGGAGCACAATGCCCGCCCCGCTAGGCTTAAAACGATGTTCTTATCGCTAAATAGTTGAAAAGAAGAAAAATAGAGAAAAGGAGAAGCACGCCAACAATGCACTTTATAAGATCCAGCTTCAAATGTGCCGGTGAACGCCCGAGGAACTTCGATCGATCTACGGGGGCGCCACCGCCTTTGCCGCCTTCCATCTATGTAGTTAAAGCCCAACTAAAGCCCCGCAAAATCTCCGCTGTAGTACATTGCACTCTTCAACCACTATATTTTTTCAAGTTAGCGCTATTAAGCAGTAGATTCACTTTAAGCCCCGCTATTTTCTGCTACACCCGCTAAATCAAGGATTTTTAACATCCGCTTTGGCAATATTAATATAAAAAGGTTGATTTCACTATTACTCTTTTAAATCAAATCGATAAAGTTAGTATAAAGACCTAATTTTAAGGCATAAGTGCTCAATATAAGTTAGAAATCTATTGTAGTCACCAAATTTGGACTGCATAAATCATGACATTCTTCGATTTTGTTATACAATATTAAACTATATTTTTTTTCCTACACAAATGATATGGGAATGTAAATAAATTAACTTTAAATATTTGGTTTTATATCTATTGAAGTTTTTTGCACCTCCGCTTTTTTTTTCACTATATCCCCGCTATAACTTTTTGTCCCTCCACTGCTATAGAACTGCTAAGCACTTTAACTACATAGCCTTCCACATCGAATCTCACTAGAGACCTTGAAAATCTTCCAAACAACATCGTCAAGGGGAAGACCAAGGTTTCAACTATGACATTGAAGGCAAAGGCGATGACTAGTACTCTTTCCAGTAGCCTTAGTTTGGGAATATCAGAACAAGATGATACAAAGTCCCACCAGCATTAGCTGGGCCATCAGCTGGATTGTTGGCTCGAGACCGATAAACAATCGCCATCGGAAAGATATCTAGAAAGTGCAAGCATAAGCCAAGCAGCAAAGCATGATCCATCTCAAGAATCAGAAATCCAAACAATGGTCCAAACTACAATCAACAAAAATAGTTCGACGCTTAAGAAAGTTTCCTTCTTTATATTAACTCCAAAAAAGTTTGACAAAACCAAAGGTGCTTAAGAGCATTTGGAGAGGAAGGCGAGGTTCAATATTTTTACCAATGGAAAACCATGCAAGATTCAAGTTATTTGAATAAATTACATGGCAAAAGCTCCATGAGTTCAAAGTGGAGGAAAATGGGGGTATTTGTATGCCTCTCCCTTTAATCGTAGCAGTTGTGCTCAAAATGGCTAAAAAAGATCTCGACCGTTAAAGAATACACAAGTGTTGTGTCACACCATGCACTTGGAGGAAATGGGACCTCTTTGCTACTTGTTGAGAAGACATCTACTTCCACAAATGGCACATCACCACATGGAAAGTGCATTAAATGCATAGCAGAGCCGTCCGTCGATGAAGCATTTTGATTTAATAAGCCCACGCCCGCATGTGGGCACAACCTTTGGGGAAAATTGTTACTCAATTTTTTCGTAAGTAAGAATATAGTTATTAAGGCTCCTAAGCCCGATCCGGCTTGGTCCGATCCAAGTCAACTCCTATCCAGGCCAGCCTCCTCAAGCTAGCTAAAGGTTGAGGATGGGCCGGCAAGGCTCCCTCAATTACCATCTCAAGTCCAAGCTAGGCCCATATCAACCCGTCTACTCATGCCAATCCAAAAGTGCACAAGGACCAATATAATTAGCAAAGCATAAGAACGACTCCCGATCTTGCTTACGATTGATCCTTTCATGCTAGCCCGCTTTCTACATGGCACCATGTCTACTCGGCCGCTTATGCATCTCTCCCATCTTCTTATTAACCAACATAGCCTAAGATCATATTCAGCATAGTCTGCCATTTAATCCAGTTTTAGTGTAACCACTTACAAATTGAAGGTCGTTTCGTCATCCCTCGCACAGCTCAGCATGTCCTTTATTCTCAGCAATTCCCTCTCCTCTTTATGGTCTAGGCAGCCATCGAACTAACTGGCCCATCTTTCCACGTAGGCATATGGTAGTAAGGCAATAAGAGGTACAACTAGATGTACTTAATCCCGACAAGAAGCATGTTCCATTTCTCTAGCACACCACCACAATACAAATGCATTGAATGCAAAGTATGGTAAAGTATGCATCTGGTAGAGTTCTTATGTTGGCCATTATCTCATCCACACATTCCTTTCATATAGCCAGCTGTCTCCAATCAAGTCCGTTAAGTCAGATCAATAGCCAAGCACGTGTCCTGCTTATTTTACCACACGGTCTTAGGCATCCAAGAATCAATTCAGCTACTATAAGAACCTCCTGCATTACCACCTTAAAAAGGATGGTTAGAGAACGCATGACCACGTCACCAACAACACATCACCAAAGAGCCCATTACTCAACAAACCTTTGAGATTAGCTACTTCTTAGTCTCAAGTGCCCTAGCTTTTCTTATTATTATCTTGTAGTTCCTTGTAATAGTAAAAGAGCCATATAATAAGAAAGCTTCATGGTGGACGTAGGCAGCTTTGTCGGAACACTTTACATCTTATATTGTTTACCATTAATGCTCACTTCACCATAGGTTTTTGGCTCTTAAGCCCAGTGGCTAGCAAGTGACCTTTGTTCTTCATGACGAATCATCATAATTCCAAAAATATGGTCACCAGAAAATTTTTAAGATGACTAGGAAATTAATTTTTCTTTCTCTCCAAATAATTCCTTCATCCTTTAGTCTATTTAAATAAAGGATGTTAATCTTCATACGTGAGAAAGAGAATCCATGTGATGACCCAGAATTTTGAACACTTCGTATTTAAATATCTAAATTATCTGGATATTTGAATCTTGGATTTAACGTGGTTATATTGATTCATTAACCTTTTTAACCTAATTTGATCAATAGCTAATGAAAGTAAACTTATTTTTCAAAAGTGTTTACAAAAATATATAGTTTGAAGAAATATCGATAATGTGGCCGAAAATTGTTTTATCGATAAACGACTTTTTATTCAACAAAAGTTATTCGAACTTGTTGTGCTTTCCTAATTAATCATTGTATCATTAAGCAAAAACTAAAAATATTTTTTCTAATTAAAGCTTCTAGAAGGAATTTTAGATATTTTGGGAAGAGGGGTAGTTTGGTAATTGACTAAGGAAGAGAAGATATTTGTTTTGGTCAAAGTGAGGTGTAAAGTTACGCACATGGGAGAGCATGGGGAGGGGTGTTTTGGATGAACATCCTAGGGGAAATGAGGTCATTTTCATCTTGTTAACTCCATACTTCATATCCTTTGGTGTTCATACTATTTTGCTTAAGTTTTGAGATAAAAACTTAAGTATTCAAGCTCTCTTTCTCTCTTCAATCTTCTTAGATCCATATCAAACCTCCTCCGAACTTCATTAAACTTGGACAAAGTCTTAGATCATCATAGAACATGGAAACACATCTCAAACCTTGAGGAAATGTAGTACAAAACCCTAAACCAAATGGGCCATGAGCATCAAAGTTGAGGGAAAGCTTGGCTTTGTGCCGTGAAGGCTAAAGGTGGTGTCTTTAGGCTTTTGGGTGGCAGTAGGAACTGTTATCAATGTTCTAGTACTTGTGCTTGGTTATTAGCAAGTTTATGGAGTGAGTTTAATCACTATTTAATGAATATATATTATGTTATATTATTTTGTGCTTGAAATATAACTTAAAATTCATTAACTAATCAAAGTTATAAACTTTGGACCCCTTGCTTTTGAAAGCAAATTACAACTCTATATTGTATAACATCACTACCATTACCTTCTATAACATGTGGCTTGGCTTAGACATTATGTTTATATATTAGTCAGCTTGTGTGTTGAATTGATGTGAATATGAAAGTGTTTGTAAAGCGATAGTCGCTATAAGTGCACATTGAATGCCCTTGTGCTTAAACTTATTTAATGTGGTTATATGTTAATATACTGTGATTATATATTTTGGTTGTTATTTATACATATTTTGGTGTATTCAAAGGCAAGGAATTGGTTTGGAAAGTTATAGAACTTGTGAAACAAAGTTGTGAAAATTAGAAGCGAATTAGTCGATATGGATGCACTTTGAAATCGTCTTGTGTTTCGCGATTTTTAAGTTAACTTTGGAAGATATAATTAGGGGTTTCTTTGCTGTTTTAATAAGTGTTATATGTGTACTTATTACTGTAAAAAAATTAGAGTTTAAAATGTTTTATGACTGGATGAACAAAGTGGCTAAAGTTAGGAGTAAAATAGTCGCTATATATGCATTTCGAAATATACCTCGTTTTCGAGAATTTTTATAATTAATTTGAAAAATATTCTTAAGGGTTTCTTGTAATGGTTTTTATGTAGCCTAATACTTACTGTAAAAAAATCGAATCAAAAATCTTATTTAAGTGGTTAAACTAAAAGATCATTCATTTTCATGTTGTTCTCTGTCCAAAACTTTAGGTCGCATTTATAAACCCTCTCTTTGGTCTACTGTAGCACTTCTAGGCTCATTGCAATATTTTGTTTGAATGCATCATTTTGACTTGTTTTTCATGTTTTAAATGGTTTATAATTTATATTTCTTATGGAATCTTTTTAGGGGAGTCTAATAACATGGATTTGAGTATTAAAAAAATATTAGAAGTTTAAATATATTTTTAATAATTAAATATTAATTTTTAAAGAAAAAGATTTCCTTTGCAGCATTTAAAATAAAAGGTTTTTAGTAAATTATAAATTAGTTACTTTTAATTAATATTTTACATAGATATTTAAAACATATTTATAAGTATTTTTAAAGTATGTTTACACACACTCACATATATGTGCGTGTGGAAAAGTAAGTTAAGTATTTTATAAAAGAATAAAAGAAGTTTTGGATTATAACACTTATGTTATAATAAATGGTTTTGCAAAGTTAATTAAAAGTATACTATCTTTTTAATAAGCATACTTATATGTTTAAAAATAATGTTTTTAAAGATAATGTTAAGTATAAAATGGTTTTGGGTTTATAGTAACAATGTTTTAAATAACATTTATTTTTAACCCATTTAATTATACTTTTAAATGTGAAACCTTGTTTAAGATTTATGAATATTCTTGTACTATTTGGGATAATAATATGGATACATTTCTAAATATTGAAATAGTAGAAATGAATAGTGAAAGAGTAGAAATGAATAGTAAAACAGTAGTATACATGTATATATCTTTTGTAAAGGTATTTTAAATATATATACAAGTATTTACAAAGATGTTTTAATTAGTTAAAGAATTAATTAAATAAAAAAGGGATTAGAAGTCGCTTATGTGACTTAATCGTACTTTATGTGAGTTAATCGTGCTTTGTGTGACTTAAGTGTGTTTTATGTTTTTACTTGTTTATGGAAAGTATTTAATTCTATACTTAGCATTAAAAACTGACAAAGTAGATTTATTCTATCTATGAGAGTTAAGAATAATATTCGAGTAAGGTTTAAAAGCAAACAGTGTCCTAAAGTACCGGCTTCACTCTTGACCGAGGGATAGTATACATCGAGAAAGTCGATAACGTGATAAGCATATGAGACTTGATTTCCATATGCGACCACTTCCATTTTGTACTTGATAGTCGATTAGTCAACTATTGAAATTAACAAATTTACATTTAGAGGTATATGTAAATATTGCATATTAATATAGTTTGAGATCCCACGGGGAGGACTCATTCATATGAACCGTCTCTTGCTTTAAGAATGTATATCTACGAGATCCCCATGGGATGACTCCTTTATATCATTCATTTGTTTCTTAAAGAACCGAAATAAGTTAACCTAAAATTCATCGATTAGTTATGAAGAGTCCGGGATTGGATAAGTGTATTATATACCGAACACCACCTGAAAACTGATATACAAGTTCTATATTTTGGAAGCAATTATAGAGTGGAATGCTATAGAGTTGAACTGTCTATCCTAAGGTTAAGTCCAAGGGAGAGGTTAGCATTAGCATTTGCCGAACGACTCATTTTGGGATCCATGGAGAGATTCGTGAATTGTTCGCTGGAATCTAGAGAGAGGTTCGAGGTCTGTTCGAGTGATGAAGACTTATGTGAGAGATGGTGAACATGACTTCACTACCCGTAATGATAGAAAACAGAGTAGGCGCATAGCCATGTGATGTGCACGTAAATGTGCATATTTTTACCATCATATTTAATCTATTTAAATTAAATAAATGATCATATTGGGTATTTTAACTTGTTTAAACCAAAATTCAAATTATTTTCAAATCGTCATATATTCATCTTCATATAGGGGCAAAATGGTCATTTTTGTGCATATATTAATTTGAGAAAATTTAATTGGAAATTTCTATCTTATTTTCTAGGAATTTGGCTTCATATACAAGTGGTTTCATAAAGATATATGCATGCACAAGAGTGAAGATAAAGGAATGAAGATGGAAATAATTCAAAGGCATGATAATGGAGGACCCCACCTACCTTAATGTACAAATTAGAGCTAATCCACATGCAAATGGCCATTAAATCTTCATGCACACTTAATGGATGAGTACTTGGCCTCCACACTTCCTAATAGGATAGTTTGAGTAGTTCCCAAAAAATGAATTAGGGTTTCCAAACATGTATAAATACTCCTTATCTTCATGTAATTAGTCTCTTCTCTTCCTCTTAGGCTCTTCCTCTTTAGTTTAGTTTAGGATCAAAATAAAAGAAAGCTCTCTTTCTCTTTTCATGGCTACTTAGCCATTTATGTCATGTAACTTTTCTTTTTTTCTTTTTATGCAATTTAATACATGCTCTTTTCTTTTACATGCTTATTTACTTTCATGTTAGTAGTGTAGATTTATTTTTCATGCAAGTAGAATAGTTTTCTTACATTTAGCTCTCTTTTTCCTCTTATTTTTATTCTATGTTGCATGCTACATTTGTTGACATGATAACAAAAATGAGAGGTTAAACCCCTTCAATTTAGGGGTAATGAAGCTCTCTAATTATGTAGCTTCAACATAACTTGTTAATTTTGATCTCTTTTGTGCTTAAATGAACGTTGATGTGATTTATTGTTTCATGTTGAATTTGATAGTCTATGTTGTTCATAACAAATAGGCTATGCTTAAACAATCACAAACAATAATTACCTCTTCATCTACATATGATGATGGTAATGAAGTGAATGTGGAAATTAAATTTTGATGGCCTATATTTCTAAACAATAGTTAATAGGCCATGCTTAAAATAGATTTCATTTTCAACTTGTTGTCATTTTTCACGAGACTTGAATAGTGGTTTAGAGGTTATGTTAAAGTTTGATGGCTTATGTTGGGCTAATTAATTGCACAAATATGCCATACTTATGATAAACACATCATTTAAATTCACTAATGACCAAAAAAGCTAGATCATAATTTCATAATTTGTTGAACTATATGATCTAGAGAGTGGAATTATCTCTAAATTGTCATTTAACTCTCATATTTTTATCACTTTCTTTTTGTTAGTTTTCTCATTTTCTAGTTTAAACTACTATCAATTTTGGTTAATTTGATTGAATAGGAATTTAAATTAACAATTTCCTACGGATCGACCCGTACTCGCCATGTACTAACAATTGTACGCCATGCGCTTGTGGTTATTTTTATTTCAAAATTTTTTGGCGATTTTCTAAACCGATAGAAAATTCGTCGTTAAACACCATGCGGGATCAACTAACCATATAGGGTACATACTCCAAATATCCAGAAAAGCTTTCAACTAAGACACACGGGAGTTGTTGGTATTCGGTATATGTGTTCGAACGTGGATTAGCTATGTTTACCTTTGTGATATATTTTATTTGGAGATATGCATGGTTCGAAAGCTAATTTCCGACCCTCGTCAGGAGGCTGGCCTTAGTATATCTGGGGATGTCTCCAATGGAAATCCATATGCAAGCATACCTTAGCGGTTTTAGTTGTAATTCTAATATTGTTCTGTTGTGAGATGCAAGAAGTACAATTTTTTATGATTTGCATTCTACACCCTAGACATTATCTATTACATCACTTTATGTGCTTATTAGATGAGTTAGGTTATTTTGAGGAGATAACCGTTACAGTGATTCGAACAGTCTCAAAAGTACTATTATATGCTAGCTACATATTTCTTGAGTTTTTCATACCAGACTTATATCTAACTTGTGGTTTTATATTTTCCTTATTTCCATGGGTGCACTTTCGAGTGGTCTGAGAAAGGCAGGTTTTTGTTGATATTCTTTAGAGCTCGAGGAGACGACCTGGAAGCTTTCACCTACTATAGTATTCTTATTTCCGCTGCACTATTATATTATATATATCAACATTTATGAGGACGGACTGTTATAACTGTCCAGGCTAATGATAGTACTTAGGATCGTAACTCTTAAATGGTATGTATCTTAGAGTGATAGTTTGTACTGTCTTTTGATATTATATGTTATCGTTCCATTGTGAGATTCTGATGTTATGTTCTCTTCTTTCTTGTTCATTTTTCTTTTCTTTTTATTTTACCCTAACAGTTTATCTTTTCGGCACTTGAGTTCTCGACACATGAATAACGTGGATGTATTAATGTCGACTTTAGGCATCGGAAAGGCGAATCGTTACAACCACCATTATCCTCTTCTTCGGTAAACCTTTATTTCCATAGTCAAATCAAATTAGAGGTTTTAAGTGCAAATAATATTTGGGGAAATTGCTTATTCCATTTGTAATTATAGTTTAGTCTCTCCAAATTTTTACTTATAGTTTATGTAATATCTCTAATGTATTCTCTCAATAAAATAAAGAACAGTTGTTGGGTTCGTGGACGTAGGCAATTTGGCTGAACTACTTTAAATCTCTGTGTTCACTACTCATCTATTTTTGTTTGTTTGGTGATCGATGTTCATTGAATTGGTTGTTGATAATTAATCGACAAGCCAGATTGTTGAGTATTCGTTCGTAAGCCAAACTTTATCACAATAGTTTGGCATTAGAGAAACTTAATTAAATTTTGCACAATAGTTATATCATGATGTATCAAAGTTTTGATACAACAAACTTTCAACATGTGTACTACATGCAAAAAGTTATTATACTATTTTTTAAATGCGAGAATTTTCCATGTAATACACATGTCGAATAAGCAAGGAGGCTATATCAAAATTTTGAAACAGCCTTCCGTATCAAACTTTAACCCATGAACCTTCGGGGTTAGAAATTTAAAACTTGATATCTTAGTTAATCTAACTTACAAAAACAGATTAAAATTAGTCCTGCCCTTTTCCCTAATCAGTAACACAAATGAATGCTACAATGGACTTAAAATGACACAGACCCACACACATAAACATGCATACATACATAAGACGAAGAAGCTCTTCCATACAATAACACACCACCAGCTCAGTATATACAACATGTTCACTTCACAAAACATTAAAGACCATCCTCTACATTTACATAGACTCCAACAATATTGGATGGCCTAGCACAAACAATCCTTACTCTCATTATCATCAATTGGACGTCGTGTTTCAAACATTCTTTCTCTATAACCCTACTCAAAAAATACATTTCTTACCGACATAATGACTAATTTACCACCATATTTATCAAATCACCTTCCTTTTAACTTCAACATTATCCCCCATTTACCTATTAATCTCTTAATACAAGAACCGAGTCTCATTTTCAGCATTATCACCTTAATCATAACATATAAGAGCAATGATTGATATAAAATAATTGAAATTCATTCATAAAATAAATATTCTAGGCTCTCATCTTATAAACAGTAACAAAAGACTACAAGAGACATATAAGAAATCGATTACTTTCAATTCAACATTCCTTTTCCTCATTGACGTTTCTAAAACTCCCTTTTCTTCTTCAATATATGCATAAACTTATGCTCCAACAATATTGAAAAGCCTAGCACGAATTATCCTTGCTCTCTCATTATCACCAATTTGACAACATGTTTCAAGCACTCTTTCTACTTAACCCTACTCAAAAATCAATACTTATACAACATATAAAACAAACACTTTTGAAAAAGATTTACCCTTAAATTTTTTGAATTTCTTACTGACCATAACTATGATTTCACCATAATATTTATCAACCCAACTTCCTTCTAACTTCAAAATTAGGAACAACTCATCTCTTAATCACCCCAATACCAGAATTGAGTCTCATCCTCAACATAATCACCTAAATCATAGTAAATAAGAGCAGTCACCTATACATAATAACTAACATAAGCAAATATTCTAGGCTTTCATCTTGTAAACAAAAAAGAACATTTTTTCTTTGACTGCCACTTTATAGATTCAATCTAGACTCATTGTAGAAACAAGTTAAAATTACCACGAAACTCTGATTTGCTACTAAATTTGAATGAATTATGGTTATTTGTCCTATCACTAGAAGTAATGGCAGATATTAAGACTTAGTGGTTGTTTTATCTACAGTAGTATGGACTATTTAGAATCAAAGAAATTTCCGATTTTTTAGAGAATTTTTAGGCCTAATTCATATTCTTGGATCTAGAGGGAGGCACGATAAAGTAAAAGGGTTGATTTAAAAAAAATCCTTTTATTAAATTTACACAAATATCAACTTTGTGTTGTTACAAACAAAAGTACAAATTAGTATTAATCGTATTTATTCTAAATTCGGTTTTGATTTTATCTAAAAATTATTTTGTTAATAACTTTAGTTTTTGAATGTGAGTATCAATATACTCAATATATGTATAAGTTTAATATATAACAACATGATAAAAGAAATATTATATCTGTGTATTTATATATGACATAATATACATACATACATACATAGACATACATACATACATACATATATATATGCATAGTTATTAGGGTTTATAACTATATACGTATTATATGTATTTTTATAACCGGCATTATATGCACATATATTAGGTATTTAATATAAATGCATAATGGAAAATTATATATATAATAATGTACGTAATATTTTCAACCTATTTAATATATTAATTACACACACATACACAGATATATATATATATCTTAATTTAGATTAAATCAATGAACATATATACAAATTTACAGAACCAATTTTAGTCAGTGGATTTACAAAGAGGCATGTTTGATATCACAAAATTAACCTCAAATAGCTTAATAAAATGCATTTACTTATATTTATAGTTATAAATACCCAATTTAGTTGGCTTCGTCAAGCAAACATGACCGAAATAAACACCATCAGCTAATATATCTAAAAAGATCTAATAAATTATCCAAAAAGAGAAGCAAATCATATTAAACAATAGCATAACTATATAAAATCATATGTTCAGAGACGAAGCAATGCTGCATGGAGGTAGAAGGCCCACGGGTCATGAATAGATGATAAAAAAATCTTCAATAGATCCAAAATGATATGTGTCCAAATTTATAAATACAAGTTCAATCAACAGATTTACAAAGATCCATGTTTTATATTATAAAATGATCTTAGACAACTTAAAAATATACGAAATTATATTTATGTGAATAGATCCAAATATTCTATAAACTAAAAATAATTATAAATGTATATTTTTAAATAACATATACTTATGTAAAAACTCATTTTTTTAATGATCGAAAATATTTGACATGTGATAGAGAATGGATGACATATTTAAACTATTATCCCTACTATTAATAATAATATTTCAATCAATAGAATTTCCACCATGTCTTTTTTGAATTTCAAAAATACCCCAAATAGAATCCCTTCATGACCACTCATCAATAGAATCTCACCACCGGTATGCGGCTACCACCATCACCCCATTTCCGACCATCCATCAAAGGAATTACACTATCGACTTGCATCCAACACCATTAAAAAGACTACTTGAAATAAAGGTGTTTTGACCATAAAGCTTTTGAATTTATAGCACACATCCCTTATTAAATTTTATTAAATAAAAGTAAGTACATTTTGCAATTAGATGCATATATGTGCGATTAATACTAGTTCGTATTTACCTCGATGAAGTTACGTAATTCGTCCACGTTGAAAATTTTTGATCGACCTTCGTCGACTCCTTTTTTTATTCTAGTTATGCTTTGCAAGGACTTACTTGAAATGTTCTAATCGAGGGACGAAGAAAAGAACCTTTCTCTACTTGAGGAGATGAAGAAGAGAACTTTCTTTAGTGGAGGAGCGGAAAAGGATAACTTTTATCTTTTAGGACCCGATTAGAATTTTTTGTATTAGGAAAGAGAAACCATGGGTCCATTTTTATAGTGGGAAATAAATGTCATAATTCTACATTTATTTCTTCATATTTGACCCTTTATTCCCTCCAAATATAGCAGACCACGTTATTTTAATAAACCAAAATAAATACAATAATTTAGTCGTTAATATATATATATATTATATATAGTAGATTTCAATTTATTTCTCCACTTTGACCAAACACATTTTGACTTTGACCCTTCCTTCCTCTTTATAGGACCGACCGTATTTTATTCAGTTAATATATATTAATTGACCAGTACATGGCATAAAGTTTATGCATTATATATTTAATATTACTCCTTTTAATTGATCAAATAACCCATTTAAATTAAATTAAATATATATATAAATCATACATATTTAATTCAATTAATTTTGGCAATTTAAAGAATTAAATTATTCACATAAATATATACATACACACACACACACACCAACAACTAGATTTTTTTTAAAATTGGTACACTTTATTACGAAAACCAATCATATACTTTCTTTGTATGCCTCACCAAAACCTTGCAATCTCCCTAACCTAAATGGGTGCCTTGCAAGGGAAAAGAGCACATATAAAGTCCATATATTAACAGTACATAATGGGCCAAGAAAATCAAAATCAAATTTTCGTAACCCGCTACCCTAAACAAATCCACAAAGCCCGAACACTCATCTCCTTCATTCTTCTTCTCATTTAAATTCCATTATCCTGCATCCTTCAGCTCAACTCGCCATCTCTGAAGTAACTCTAAATTTCTAGCGGTCCTCTCCATGGAGTTTCCATTTTCATTTACTAGATACACTATCTCCCATGCTATTTGTTTGGATCTGGTTAAAACATATGTCTTCTAATTGTGGAAAATACGCATGTTTCTCTCTTGCCATGTGAAATAGATAGTGGCAGTAAAGGCCGCGCAAGCTAGATCTCAAATTTGGTCCTTTCGCTTAAATCTGGTGAGTATCTGAATTGCTTCTTCCTCCTTTCTTGGTAGAATATCTAGTATGAGGTCAAGTTTCAATTTCATCGAGCACCATATAAAACTTGAATATGCAAACTGGAAATAAAGATGGTGAACTGTCTCCTTTTCTTTCTCACATAGTACGCATAAACTAGCACTAAACACTGCAAAAATTTGAAGTCTGTCCCGTGTGTTTAATATGTTCATCATAGCAAGTAGGATATAAAAAACATCTTCCTACTGTTTCTAGAATGCCAAATTAGGCCATACCAATCTCTCCTCCTTCCTCGTTCTCGAACCTTATCTCATGCTTTATGGAAAGAGAACTTGCCACCCTCACACCATTCATACTGATCTATATTATTTCTTCTTTGGATGAGTGCATCTCGAATGATAGTTTCCACCTCTTTGGTAGCTGCAAGCATTTGTGGCCTTAATTCACCATATTCTATTATAGCTGCTACCTTTGTATGTTCATCACAAATTAGCTGATACCCGTCCATACCCAACATACCAATTAAACATTTACAGTTTATCCAGGGTTCTAACCAAAGTAAAGTGCCATCACCATCAGATATAGCTTTATTAAAATATTATCTTCCAGTTTTCTCAATCATAAGATAGATTTCTAAGTACTTGAAGAATTATTGTCTATATGCACTGACCAAAAATGCTTTCCTTTGTAATACCTGTTCTTCATCCAGTTACTCCAAAGGTTGTCTTTTATCAAAAAATTCCATAGTAATTTAGGACATGCTACCTTTTTAAGATCTGAAAACAGTTGTAGCCCTACACCTCCATTTGATCTAAGTTTTCATAGGATATTCCAAGCAACTTTATGCTTCCTGCCTCCCTAAAAAAGGTCCATGCATAAAGCATTAAGTTTATCTAAGGTAAATTCTGGTATTTGATAAACAAATATCCAGTAAAACATAGTAACTCAGCTCTACCTATAAAGCTCAGAAATTTTGTGTCCCATCCTCGCATCTTATGTAATAAGCTTTGACATTCCGAATAGTGTAAGTATATAGAAGATAGAGGCACACCCAAATATGTTATAGGTAAAGACCCAACCTTAAGTTGTATTATATTTCAAATGATTGACTTTTGGGTTGTTGTTCAACTAAAATACAGTTTGCTCTTCATTATATTTACATTTAGACCTGAATGAAAACCGAGCTTTTGACAAATTTGCTTCAATGTAACTGCACCAGTCACACTTGTCTTTCCAAAGACCATAAGGTCATCAGCATAAAGTAGGTGAGTGGCACATGGTTTAAATTTGTACACTGGGTAGAAAAGTTTAGATTCAGTATCTTCATTCATTAAATAAGTTAAAAATTCCATTGTAATAGTAAAATGATATGGGGAGAGTGGGTCTCCTTAACGTAGTCCCCTATTGCTGGAAATAAAGCCTTTTGGAATACCTTGCATCAAGAGAGAAAATGTTGGTGTATTGATGCATTATAAATAATATTTATGAAGTGTGTAGGGATGCTCATCCTCTCCATAATGTAGCTTATGAAGCCCCTGTCAATCATATCATATGCTTTCTGAATATCTACCTTAACACAAATTTATCAATCCCTTTCTTGTTAAAGTCTCGAAGTTGTTCATGTGCTACTAATATATTGTCACCAATATACCACCCATTGATAATTGCACACTGATTTTCAGATATCAAAAAGGGAAGAAAATGCTCCAGTCTATTACTGATCACCTTACTAAAGACCTTATAGTACATATTACAACATGATATATGCATGTAGTGTGTAATGTTAGTAGGTCTCTCTATCTTAGGTATCAAAGTAATAAATGCATGATTTATGCCCTTAGGTAATTTTGTTGCATGGAACATGTCATTAAGTGCTGCTAATAGATTTTCCTTTATGTCCTCCCAGTGTAGCTTCATAAATTTTGAATTCATGCCATCTGGGCCGGGGCTCTTATCATCATGTACTGAAAATACTGCTTTTCTAACTTCTAGCATACTGATGTTCTGTAGTAGAAATTGATAGCCTTTTGGATTTATGGTTGCAATTGATTGAAAGTTGGGAAATTCAATAACTCGAGTACCATTAAATAAGTTAGTGTAATTTTCAATAGCTTCCTTTCAATCTCCTCGGGTTTATACAGTAAATCACCTTGATCATCAATAAATGCTTGAATATTATTAATATGTCTTATGTAGGACATTTTCAAATAAAAAAATTTGGAATTAGTATCCCCTTGTTGTAGCCAGAGCACCTTTGCTTTCTGTCTTAATCTCCAAATTTTAATATTTTGTTGTATATGGAGTTTGTGTTTTGCAAATATCATGTCTTCATATAACTGTAAATTGCATGGGTCGTTGTCCATTACTACTTCTAGGGCTGCAAATTCTCTTTCATCTTCCTCCAAGTAAGTATCCTCCCTTACTTTGGTCTTATTCCATTTCTTAAGCTCATTTTTGCATGTGTGTAAATTCTGTTGAAATACATAGCTTGGGAAAATCCATGTTGAAGTATGTAGTCCCCTAGTTATACATGCTGAATAATTTTCTATAAAATGCCATTGATTGTCATAGCTAAAAGGGAAGCCCTCTTACTGCATAACTGCAATTAAGTGTAATAATAAAAGGTTGTGATCACTTGACAGTTGAGATAGTGTTAGGGCCTTCATGGATGAAAATGTCTGCAAGCAAGTAGAGTTAACAAGAATTTTATCTATATTAGTAGCAATACCTTTCTTCCTCCATATGTAATTATAGCTAAGCGGTTTAATCTCTGTTAACCCAGATTGGACAACACAGTTGTTGAAAGCTCGCAGTTGAGAAAAAGGGATGGGTAAACCACCCTGTTTATCTAAGAAGAAACATTATTGTAATCACCCATTAAGAATTTCTAATTCTTGGATTATATGTTGCCATAATATATGTCTTTCAGTGAAGCTATTACTTGCATATATAATAGTATACATAAGTAGAAATCCTCCAGAATTTAAAGTTGTTATAGTAATGCGTTGTGAAAATGTTGATATAACTAAAATGCTCCAAACAGAGGTATCCCATATCACCGAGATTCTGCCTGTACACTGGGCAGAATTGTTAGTAATTAAACCCCAATTCTTGGGATTTTTTCCTCCAGCATGGATAGGTTAGTTAAGTTTAATTTATTTTCCACTAAGCCAACAATTGTCGGCTTGAATTTTGTTAGAAGTTTGAGAACATTACAAACACGTTGTGGTGTATTCATACCCCTAACATTCCATGTGATCAAACTCATTTAATAGAGGAGTTGCTCCTCAAATTTCTTCTAGGTGGAGCATGAGAAGATTCAACCTTTTCACCTTTTCCTTTATGCAAATAAGTTGTATTCTTTGATATGTAGTTTGAGACGTCCACTATCTCCTCCATTTTTATTTCTTCCTCTATATAATCTACTACATGTTGTAGTTCATCCTTATCAATGGTAGGAGGGAGATCTTGGTTCAAGAAATCCAGGTGATCAGTGGAATCGTTGTCTTTTTTTTGTTCATTTGCACACTGTTCTTGTTCACCTATATAATTTGAATCAAGTTGACCAGATCTGCCTTTGTTTTAGGTTGGTTATGTTCAGTAGTTTGTGCAATGGATGTAGATATATCAGGCATATTTTTCTTCTCCTTAGGAATCCACTTCGACTCGGAAGTTATAGCATGAACAGAGGTTTTATGTCCAAAAGTATGACAGCTATCACATTTGAATGGAATGTACACATATTCAACCACGATTTCTTTCTTATTTCCAGTGTGTAGTGGTATAGGGATTGTGTTTACCAGGTTAGATTTTGTGTTAATCAAAACTTGAAAACATACAAATTTTGTATATTTTTAAGTGCAGTATTCTCACAAATTTGCACAGGATTCCCTATGTAACTACCTATCAATGACAAGGCAGTAGATGTCCACATTTCCATGTCTAGGTTAAATATTTAATCCATATCTAAACCTCTCTAACATCATGATGCGTGATATCATAACCCGAATGCCATATATCAATAGTTAAAGGCTTACCGAAATATGAATATGTTGGTGAAGCAATCACTTTATCATAATCATGTTTATCTTAGAATTGAACTGCAAGTGCATGTTTGGAGCACTATGTATATGAAAGTCACCAATAGGCTTCCAAATCTTTTGAATATATTCTCTTAATTTGGGATATGCAATCTTGAAGTCAACCGGGCATAGAACAATGGTGTTGATCCAAGAGTCCTTTGATTCTGTAAATGTTTCTTCAGGGATATATACGTATCCTTTAGATTGTTTTACATAATTCAGTTTATGTTCTTCTTTGCATCGAGATTCTACTGGCTTTCCTCAAAGAACTTCAACATAGGTTTTGGTAACATCCTCTGGTGTGTCTCTAGTAGAAGGTGAAATATTTAAGGTGGTTGTAGGTAGTGGATCTGGCGGTTTATTTGGAGATAAGGATGGGTAGTTACTTGCAGGTTCTGCCACGTTATCATAACAATTTTACATAATACACACACAAACACACATACCAACGAATCATCTTCATAATAATTTGTAACAATTATAAACTATTATATTATACCACTTAGGTCTAATGCTACAATTATTTGTTATGTGACTCGTAAGTGTGACTTCAGTCCCTGGTTAATACTTAATTTATTTAAATATCAAAACCTATGTGGACTGTACTAAAGCACGATAAAGGTCATGAAGTCATATAATTATCGATAATCTAGGCGAAGTCTTACTTTCTAATCGTTTTAAAGTTGCACCATTGTGCAACGATATTTCTACATGTTTTGTCTCTTCATCAAAACTATATCACTTTGATATTTAGGGTTAGGTTACTGATCAAAAGCCTAATAATGTCCTTATTAACTGCTAAGTCTAGCGATGTAGTTGCCTAGTTTAGTCAAAAACAATTATCGATCTACTATGGCTGGAGATTTTTAACCTCGAGTCAAAATCAATTAGAGTGACACTAATCTTCTATATTGAAGGATAAAAATTCTCTCTTGAGTATTGCTCCCTTTAAATGTAACGGTCCACTTTTTTGATCCTCAAAAGTCAACACTAATACATCCACGGTATTCACATTGCAAACATCCGAGTGTTGGAAAAAAATTGATACGATGAAAGAAAGAAAAGAAAAAGCAGAATCTCACAACATGACAAATAATATATAATATACCAATGATCTTTACAAAGGAAATATTTGATATACGTACATAAATTAGAGCAAACTACCTATCATCAGCTTAGACAGTAATAACAACTTGCCCTCACAAATGCTAATAAAAACAAACAAGAAAAAACAGTGAAAGATAAAATACGTGAATACGTCTTGGAAATATCCAACTCATCTCTTGAAGCTCCATAGTGTCCAGCTAAATTTGGAAAATATGCTCGGTCCCAACCGAGCATTATAAGAAAATAATGCCCGGATCAGTCCGGTAAACCAGTGTGAGAAAATTCAATCAAAACATATGAATTTCTATATTTCAAAACTCTTCAAAAATAAAGGCATCTCATAAGACCACACCATACATAAACACTAACGGGTTTTTACTTTAGATAGCCAAAATGTTTTTATTATAAAATCCAGTGATATTATAATAACATCTAGGGGTTGAAAATAAATATAAAATATATCTGGAATGGTCACCCGTAATTACATCCAATAGTACTACAGGCACGTATTGGAGAATGGTTTCCAACATAGCAAGGTAAGGGACTACCTTCCATATAGTATAACTCTAGATAAAATGTACCCGAGGGCCATACATGGACCCTGCCAAGAATGAGCCGGCTGCCCCTTTAACATGACACATAGGATTACATTACCCTTCGAGCGTCGAGGCTGCAAACATTGCCCCATGGTCACCATACATGCACACCAAAATCCATAAAACCGAATCTAGATCGAGGAATGATGCTCCTAATGATAGCTCACCGCATAGCTCCGCAAGCATCCCTATTTTAGCCATTACCGGGTTATGAGGCTTGTGAGGTTAAGCTTTTACCTTTTCCTCCTAGAAATTCCCACTTAGAATGCTAACATTGCCCTCCAAGCAACAATGCAATGTTAGCATTCATCCATACAAGTTATTTAGGATATGAACAAACTGAATGTACTACTTCTACTACATCCATTTTGGAATCACCCTCGGGATAAGTAGCAAGTATCCCTTACACTTCAAAGAACTCCATCTTTTATTCCATTGTCTTGAACCTGTCTCGAACTTCTTCCAAAACGTAGAACACGCATATGGTTTTGGAGTGGTTACGGTTTTGAGTCATCTCATATAAGTGCACTCCTCGCTTACCGATCGCTCCAAAACTATTTGATATATTTCGGTAAAATCAGCCCCGGTTTGGAAATAATCAAACAATACATAAAACAGAGATCATCTCCTAACCATTTAAGTGGATGGATTTCATTATAATTTGTCCTAGGAGAACAAAATGAGATTTATACCATAGTATAGCCTCATCGAAGTGTGTTTCTCCTAGACATTTTCAGAGTTATATTTAATTATCAAATAAATAAACAATCAAACATAGATATAATTTTCCATGGAAACCATTAAGCCTCTTTAATTATTATTTCATTAATTAATCTCTTTTCAATTATTTGATTCAAAATACCTTCACAAAAGATATATTCACAAACCCCTTATACTCCTTTTGATACTTGGAAAAACATTCATATACGGATCTTACCGGTTAAGTATAGTAACAAAACATTATACTTTCAATACTTAGAAAATATATCCATATACTTATCTCAATGGTATATGTACATTAATACAACTTAAGGAAGATTTCCTCTTTTTCCAAATCCATATTTAAATGGGCCAAAAACAATTATCATTTAAATCATTACTTACTCCAAACCCAAACCACTTTTCCTTTGGTGTTAAGTATGAAAAGAATGCTTTCATACCACCATAAGTAAGAAGGATTATTTATCAAAATCAAATTTCATTCCTTTTTTATAAACCTATTCCATATTTATAAATCCTTTTATAAATCTCCAAATTAATTTTTAAAACTTCTTTTATAAATCTCTAAAATTATTTATAAAACTCCTTTTATACATCTCTTCTAAAAATCTATTTATTAAATTCCTTTACTTGACACGTTTACGATATTTCGACTTACCCTATCCCTCGCCTAAAAACTCTTGTTTTAGATTTTACAGATAGAGGATCAATCTACTCATCGGCTTTAAGTACCGAGTATTGGACTACAAAATTTCATATACTATTCATTAAAACAAAGTGTTATATACCAAACTTCATTTACCACTTTCTAAAATCTTTTACTATAGTTAGAATATTATAATCTCTTTAAAATTCCACTTTAAAATCCTTAAAATAATCCTTTAAAATTTCCAAGATCTCTTTTCAAATTTATAATCTCCTTTAATAAATCCTTTTTATTAAATAAAATTCCTTTTATAAAATAATTTATTATTTATAAACACCTTCATTAAATTAATTAATTATCTTTAAACATCATAATTAAAATAATTAATTACCTTAAAACCTCATACTAAAATAATTAATTAACTTTAAAACATCATAATAAAATAATTAATTAACTTAAAAATATCAGTTATAAAATAATTAATAATCTTTAACTTTAAAACATCATTTAGAAAATAAGTAATAATCTTTAATACATCATTAATAAATTATTAAATAACTTCAAACATTATTAATAATATAATTAAATAGCTTTAAACATCATTAATAAAATAACTAATTAACTTTAACACGTCATTAATAAAATAATTAAATAACTTAAACAACATTAAAAAATAATTAAACACTTTACTTCAAATTATCATAAATTGAAATTAATTTAAATCCTTAACCTTTCAAATTCGAAAGGAGGTTTAGCGACCTCAATGGTACTTAAAGAAAATACCATTTATTTAAATTTAACTTTCCAAGTCATATTATAGGTATTTACATAGACAAGCATACATGTAAATAATATCCACAATTAACAATCAATAGCTAACGCATCACTTATAAAATATAAATCAACTGGCATATAAATAAAGGTCCAAATTAATATAACAGTAGAACAGGGATTTATTCTGCTCAATATATGTCCAAAAAATCTATTCAATTTAAGTATAGCAGAATGGTGATTTATTCTACTAAACAGATGTCAAAATATTTTACCCAATTAAATTAGCAGAATAGTGTTTTATTCTACTAAACAGATGTCATTAATGGGGCATAATTATATAAACTACGTTATTAATTATTCGAATAATGTAATTATACACAATTAGCATTATTTTTATCATCAATTTATACTGTATTAAAGCTACCAACAAGTTATACCAAAGTGTCTTACTCGTCAATACAAGTGTAATGTAAAAATCTGCGGGTTAAACAGATTTAAAATGACGGAGATATAGCATTTTAAAGTTAACACTTAGTTTATAACATTTAAACAAATCAAATGATGGTGTTTTCATCGAAAGCCCAACACCCAAGGCCCAAGCCCACAACCCCTCTATGCCCAGTAACCATCCTCTCCCTAATTTGAGTTAAACCACTAAAAATACCGTGATCACCTTTAAAATTCTCCATTCGATGATACGAACCCAACCATGCCCTCTATTCGCCATTTCGTGGTCGTCGAATTTTCACCACTTCTCGACATCTACTGATTTTGGGCAATTTCCACCACCACGCTTGACGAAACCTTAAACGACTATTTTTAAAAAATATTAAAGAAGGAAATGAACTACTTTGATGTTGGAAGAGTTAACTAATTTTGAGTAAATTGGGAGATAGTGAATTTTGAAGGTTGAGGGAGTTTACATTTCTTTGTTTGGGAGGAAGAAAAAAGAAAGAAAACGAAGGAAGAAAAATCAAGTGCTGAAGTGAAATAAAAAGAAGAGCGATGGTGATGATATACTTATAATCGAAAACCAAAACATTTACTTCCAATAAGTTAACTAAAACCAAAACTTTAAGCCACCCATCAAATCAAGCAAATCACAATTAACGCTAGTTTGAAATTTTTGAATTTGATTTGATATGAACAAAAGTTTGAAAAGAAAGATTTACTGTACGCTGCTACACAATATCCCGTTCACGCACGGATCGCAAATGACAGAAATAAAAATACGATCATGTTAAACAATGTGACACGATTACAAAACAATTATAAAATACACTGGATATCAAATTCTGTTAAATTTCAAAAATACCAACATCCACAGTAAAATATGACAAACGATAATTTAAATAATTTCTAAACTAAAATTATGGAAAAATCTTATAAATTCATTTTATTACCAAATTGATTTTCTTTTTATTTAAAACCACGAATTTGAATATTTAAAATCAATTAAATATTCCCAAAATCAAAGTGATAAAATTCCAGATCGTTACATCAAATATCTAATCTCATACCCAACTATGGTATTAACACAAAGTTATACCATATGATTAACAATCATCAAAGTAGGGCTTCGACATACAAGATTCACAGTACTCTCAAGTCAAAAGCCCATATCTTCACGTGAGATCCTCTATATTAACTTAAATATAACCTACCTATAGAAGACTCTCATTAAGTCATTTCGTAGTTGATCCACCACAACTAAAAGTATGTAATATCTTGGTATTCCCAATGGTCCTAAGAAAACCATTCCATCATATGGAGAGCATTATGTACACTAGCATCGCGGGTGAATCAACATCCCTTTCTCGAATCACCTTGAGTAGGAACATATGAGATAAGTATTTATTTACGTATACATATCTCGATACTCGTGATTATGAACATATTTATAATTGCAGTTTGTTAATACTTATTCCCATGGATTTCATATTGTATATATATATGAATGTAATCATCAACATTCAATATATACATACATATATATATATATATATATATATATATATGCATATCGATTAAAACGGAAACCAGAAAAAGCATACTTTCATTTTGAACAAGATTCATGCATAAGAGTTAAGTGTACTTAGGGCTAATTATGATGTTTCAAACCCTAATATTTAATCGGTTTTCCTAGAGTCGACTGACAAAATGCCTTGGTGAGTGGATCTACAGTATCATCCTTATTATCTAATTATTTGATGACCACTTTCCGATACCGAATTATAACGACCCACAAATTTGACATAATTATTATTAGTTAATTATTAATAACCATTTAAATTAAATTGATGATAAAAGGCTTTTGAGAGTAGACTTGTCTTTTTGGAAATTTGACATTTTCACTGTGTTCAAAATATTCAAGAAATGAATTTTGATATATAACATATTAGGGTTTTAGACACATTGGACAAAATGAATATTTTGGGACTAAAATTTTCTTTAGACCCAAAATACTTGAATATTTCTATAAATACAAGTCTACCCTATTCCTAGCCACTAGTAGAATAATCTCTCCTCTAATCTAGAAAATCTTCTTAGTCACTAGTTAATGAAGGACAATTTTCTCTAATTTTAAATTGTTCCAAAATTCTAAGTGCCCAAAACTCATCAAATTATATATCAAATTGATCTTCTCAATGAGGTAAAGAGACAACAAGTGTTCATTCATCATAAAGAGGCACGATTTGACTAGAAATTATGGTCAAAGGTCAATGGTAGCGAAATTGTAGGGCATATTGAGTTGTTTTAATATATTTAGACAACTATCTAAAAAATTGAGGATATGGATTTATAAATCTTGTTGTGTCGAGACTAATGGTTTTCTTAATTGCATGAAAGGAAGTCGAAATTGGCGGGAATTATCTTTAAAAGACCACCAGCAGTAGATTTGGAGTGGTTGATTTCAACCACCAGAGGGGGCAACATCGATATCGATGGGTGGAAAAGGCGGAGGGGATGCTTAAAGTTGTTCTTGGAGGCCCAAAAATGGACACGATGGTGCGTGGCTGTAGTCAAACATGGTAGTCAAAAGTGAAAAAGTAGGTCCGTGGAGCAGCATATACTTGAATTACCAAGAAGGTGGTAATATTTAATAAAATGCCATTCGATTTATTTACTTTTATATTTTAAATTGTGTACCTTATAATTGTTATAACTTTTGTGTAAGGGCCCACATTTTTACGTATCGATGGATTGTATTTCATAGCCAAATTGGGCTCGATAAGGCTATAACTTTGGAGAAGGTTAAGTATTGACATTTTAAGTCATAGAATAAATTATGGATAGTTTTGACCTTAATATCTTGTAAGAGCTATAACTTTTGATAGAAGGTGAACTAGAATTGAAACCACTTTTGAATGAAAGATTTAATGGTTTGCCTTTCCGTAGGATGGTCATAATAAATTTATGACCTTGCAATTTATTTGATATAGTTGCTTTAAGTTTGAAAGTTTTTAGACAGATTAGTGAGTAATTAGCCTAAGCCCAAAATTAGGACTATTAATCCATTCTTGGATTAGAGTTAACAGTAGCTTAGAGAGCAACCACTAATCACTTTACTTCTTCCTAAAACTATTCCTAACCTCCATTAATCATCTTCTACCAAAACTCCATCAAATCCTTACTAAATTTGGCCTAATAAGCAATTAAGGGTAGATTAGTAAGAAATTAGCAACGAAATCTACTAATACTATTTTGGGTGATTTAGAATTTGTGGATCTACTGTTCATTTCAAATCTACCTCATTTTTTATGATTCTTATCAATTACACATCAATTTATGAGTAATCTATCGTCTCATAACCATATATATGTTTATATATGTCTTAATAGGTTTTGGATCCACTTTTAAACATAAAAATATGATTTTTGACTGATTTGGATTTGAAAATGATTCTAAAACAATTTTAGATGATTTTAAAATGATTTAAATATGTAATTACTCCATATGATTAACTATATGAATGTTAGATTAGGATATGGATATGTAGTTGCTTGTTTTACCATGATATGATGCATGTTTGCTTGAATGTTTTTTGGGTTAGATCGTTCTATTAGCATGGATCTTCATGTAGATGGAGTGCGATATTGGGTGCTCTCCGATTTGGTTACACAAAGGATGGAAGATCCACAACAATAAAACAACTTTGATGGATCGATTCTGGAGTGTTTGGAGTCTAATATATGCAAAGGAGATTACACGTAGATCGAAAAGATGCACTAGAGATGGATTGGAGAAGATTTTAGCCAAAATTTGGCTAGGTAACTCGATCGGCATCGATAAAGTAACCTGGGTCATGCTCAAGTTTTTAGGTTGGTGAAACAGAGTTTGAGGGCAAGGCGACTAAGTGGATGGCTACTTTGAGGATTGAACGCAATTACTTCGAGGAAATAGGGGAGGGCTCGGGGACCAATCGATTGCGGAAAATGAATGAAGATGCTAAAGTATTTAGCCAAAATGTGGCTAAGTACAAAACTAAATCTATCGATGCCAATCAACGCCGATCGATCTCGATCCGTACCAATCATTTTGGATTTTGGGGAAGGGTGCATCAAGCTTAAGGGAAGCCACTGTATCAATCATAAATAGAGTTGAGGCATGGCCTTCTTAAAATAACCAAAATATCTATCAAATGCGATGATCCTTTGACGCAAGATGAACCTAGAGACACACGGGGGCTACTTCGAGTCATCATAGGTGACTTCGGGTGTAACAACCCGATGTTGAGAAGAAATTAACTAAAAATTAATAATAAAGATTTAAATAATTAAATAGGTTATGAATAATATAATGTGAATAATTTAGGATTAATTATAAATATTTGGGATTTGAGATGATCTGAAATATGAAAATTTATTTGGGATTAAATGATGTAGTATTTTGTGAAATTAAGAGTTTTAATAGTAAAATATTTATTGATTTGGAAAAAGATAATTTTAATTGGTGATATTTATTTATACTGGAATAAATTATTTGTTAAAGTGATTACTAAATGAATTCTTTTGGTTTCAAACATTTTTTAGGCAATCAATTAGTAGTAAGAGCGATTTTGGATATTTTAGGGTTAATATTGACCTTTTTAGCCTTCAAATGATCTTTAAAATCAATTAAAAGTGGTCTAATATTTTTGTCAAGTTGAATACTGATGCATAAAAGAGTTTGGAATTTATTTTAGTAAATAATTAAAATTTATTCAACTATTTAGGTTACCGAATAATTTTTATTAAAATGGGTCTAATATTGTAATTTAGGGAAATTAATTTACAGTAAGAAAATTATGAAATATAATATTTACAAAAATATACAGTGTTGGGGAAAAAAATTTATCGAGTAAATATGGTTTTTAATTGAGATTTGAAGTTATTTTGGTATGGTAGAATGTTTATTTTTTGAAACAGAATGAAGAAATTAAAGTGGAGAATGAATGACATTTAGCCCAAACCCTAACATTAAAATATCTCTGCATTTTACTTTCTTAAGAACTTTAAAACTCTCTAAACTCCTCTAAATAACTCATTCCTATATCACTTTTATTTCACCATTTCTCACTTTTCATTTTTAGAGGAAAAAAAGTTAAATCTAACCCTAGCTTTACCTTCTAAATTCAAAATAAAATAAAATCCTATATTTCCTCAAATAAAGGTATATGCTTCTCAACATGATGCTACACTAATAGAATTAAGTTTTGACTGCTTACAGTAATTGACGAAGAAGGAGTTAAAGCTATTGTAACATGCTAGAGTGAGTCTAGAGCTTCCTATTGCTAAGGTGAGTGTTATCACTCACATATCTATGTTTGGACTGCAGTGTCTAATGTTGTTCTTAACTAAACTCATTCTCTGTTCGTTGCCTATTTTAGTATACTATGACCTTGTGAGTGCTTACTTTAATCCAGGGCTTCATGCTCCAAGCACGACCACAATGATCGACCCCCCATCATGACTGGTTAACGGCTCATGACGCCGAGTTGACTACTTGGGGCGACCTCTCCTGGGGCGTGAAGCTTTTGGACTTTATTCAGTGCATTGTTCTAAAGAAACCAAGAAATAAAATAAAATTATGATTTTGAAAGTAGAAAGAAAGCATTTTTCCAAACATGAGGTTATTTTATGCAGATTTATTTATCATTGAAAACTAATTGATAAAAGAATTAAAGGTTTAAAATAAATATAAATTGATTTTTAGGGTTCAATAATTCATTGAAAAATCCTTTTTAATTCTAGAAAATCATAAACGATTTTTATCTAATATAATTTGATTTTAAAACGGAGTTTTCTATGATTTTTGAATATAAGGAAGAGACTTTAAGATATATCATATGGTTAAAAAATAAATAGAAATTAATTTTTAGGTTTATAAATTCATATAAAAATCGTATTTAATTATAAAAAATTATGGAATGATTTTACAAATAATAGTTAATTTTAAAATAGTTTTATATGTTTATTAACTATAGGAAGAGATCATAAATGTATTTTAAGGTCTAAAATCCTTATTTTTTGGTTTTAAATAAATAAGGGAAATGGTGTTTTAACTTTTAAAGAATATAAAAGGCTTTTGAAACTTTTTATACCAATAAATTATCCTTTCTAAATTAATTGTGTGGTTTGTTTGTTATATTTTCTGTATGATGAGAATATTGAATAAGTGGAGTTATAATACCGTCTGGTGTGGGATGTTCGGTAATATTTATCCATTTATTCTTTAGACTTGTTATAGAGAATATTACTGTGTGATATGAGTGTAGTTTACGAGCAAGTAACACAAGGTGTCATGGGATACCTCAGTTGATATTTGTTCAATTACCTTTTGTAAATAAATGTCATTTATACAGGGAATGAGTAATATGAGGTATTTGTATATATGGTGTTGTGAGCTAAGAGTGAGCAGGCTAAGAGCCGTAATTATGTCTATTTACTGAGTGTGTACGCTTATTAATTCACGAGGAGTAAACTGGGTTAGGCTAGTGTCCATCCTAGTAGTACGATTGTCGAGTTGCGCCCTGAATCCCTGACATAAATATGATGTGTACGGCTACGAGCCACGTCCTCTATGTCACATAGGCCAGTGGTCTATTACCACTAGGTATTTGTAGGGTCATGAGCACTGCATTGTGTAGTCATGCAGCATGTTGGTGCAAGTTGGATACTGGATCACGATGAATATCTAGGAGCCTAAGAGTCGAATGGATTGTTGAGGGATCGAGAGCCCATGTTATTATTCACGAGGCCAAGGGCCAGGCTGATTAACGATAAGGCTGAAAGTATAGATGGTTATTTATGTGATTGTGTATTACTTGGATTATTTGTGGGACTACAAGTCCATGTAGTAGTGTGACAATGTATATGCCATTCCTATGATATAGTTATTTAAGAGATAACCTAGGCTGCTAAGAGCATGCCTTGTTTGCATTTGATATACGTTTGGCGTGGATGTTTGCTTGTGTTTTATATGTGTTAAGTATAAGGGACATGGTTATGTCAAGCACATTTTATCTAAGAAATAATCTAGGCTTTGCAGAGAGCTAGCCATATATATATATATTTTATGTGTGTTAATATATATATATATGGATGTACTATTGTATCACCCACTGTGATTATGTGTTTTGTGATGAGTTGATGGAGTTGTTTATGTATTATGGGTGATATTATATGTGCTCGTTTTAGGAGGTGTTAATATATTTAAGATGTTTATATGCCCATTGAGATACATTTGTTTATATCATGCCAGTTGTTATATGCGTTGACATCCACATTCTAAACATAGTCTAACCCGTTTGTTATTTATATAATACTCGAGTCGGTCAGAGACATTTCAGGTTTAGAGATGAAGTGAACGGCTTGTGGTTGTTGGGTATAGATTTGGAGACTATTTTTAATAGGACTATGTCTTAGATATTTATTTGTGTATATAGTCTCTTATGTATATATTGATTTTATGGTGAGATGTATGTGATGCAAATATACTTTGCGTATTTTTTAAGAGATAGTGCGGTATTTGTTACTTTTTGTAAACCCATTTGGATTTGTATACTTCATCGATTATATTTTAACACTGCATTTAGTGACTCTATGGTCTTTGTTATTTATTTTATATTATGTATTGTTCTATCTTGGAAACACACATGTTTATTATTTTGTGCCAATATTGAGTATGTGTAAATGAGTAGTTTAAGAATTTGAAGTACGTATTCCCAAGGGAATGTTCATGTATAACAACCTATACCTCATTCTCTCTATTATCAGACAACATTGCTTAGCAATATTCTTCAGTAGTATGGGTATAGAGGTGGGGTGTTACAGTTGGTATTAGAGCCTGGTTCAGAACAATATAGATTATAAGAGATACGAGTCTTGGCCTTAGATGAGACTTAGAGTCAATGTCCCCATTCGGGTATTTGGTAGTTACCCTACAATAAGCAATAGCAGAAGTATACAATGATTAATGGGGTAATCATCTAGGGACATATTTGAATTTTCTTACTACAGTATTTATCTCTTTTATCTTATTTGTGTTGGTTTTTGTATATGATATAGAGTAATTGATGAGGTTAGTGAATGTAGAAGTAGTTTGTCCGACCAGTAGGTCAGCCGTAGCGATGAATTCTTGACCTCCATGTGGCTTTGAAGGGAGCATGCAGTTTCTAGTATGGGAAGCTTTTAAATAACCTAACTTGATCTCACATCTAGAATTCATCACGGTGATAAGTTGCGATGATGGAAGTTGAAGTTGCATGATCCAGTAGTGATCAGAGTGGCACAACAAAAGTCGATAGATTGCTTTCTGTCAAGCGCATTGTTTATTTTGGCCATTATGATTATTTGATTGGTGCTTAATTTTTTCATGTGTTTGTTCTAATTGATTGTTGCTTTGTTGTAATAATAGTTGAAAGTGCTTTCGGGATCAGTCTTGAGTGTGGCGTACATTAGGAGTTATAGCTCGAAAGTTAGAAACCCAGTCAATTCTTGATATTAGAACCCTGCGGTGTGTTAGGCATTGAAGTTACTGCAATGGATAATGGGAAACTGCTTTTCTTATCAAATAGTGTAATATTTATTTAATAAATTGGATGCTTGCTTGACGTGTGCATGGATTGTGACATCCCGTCCTTCACTATCCTCAATCAACGTCGAATGACATCGTTTGACCCCCGGATATCACAAAACACAGCCTATTCGGGTAAAATTAAAACCAAACATCTTAATTAGGGATGTCGATTCAACTTCATAGCAGAGTGATGAAATATAATATATTGTATATACATGAACATAACAGGATAACAATATATAAAAGACCACACTAGCAAAAGAAAGTGATAAATAAATATCAATACAAAAATAAGAATACATCAACTTCATATATATGGAGTTCTAAATGTAGTAGCTGATATAACAAGTCTCATATACAAATAGCATGCATCTTATACTACTATAACAATAAGGGTACGTATCCAGAATATCGACATCACGCCACTAAAATGCTTCGGTTATTCTACAAGCATATTCCCAAAGGCACCCGACTTCCAGACTCCTTAATCGAGTACCCGAGACTTTTCATAACATAAACAGATAAAGATAAAACACGGGTCAGACTTAAAGCCTTGTATGAGGGGAACTATCTCAAAATACTATATATCAAAACTATATACATATATAAACATGAAGCTACTTTGGCATAACTGGTCCTTTCGACGAACATAGCTCAGGGGTAATCCAAACTTCCCATAAACAAGTAAAGTAAACCCATCCAAAATGATAGCGAACCATACCTCAAATTGCTCTTCT
The DNA here is from genome assembly GCA_030737815.1 of Allium fistulosum. Classification (NCBI taxonomy): domain Eukaryota; kingdom Viridiplantae; phylum Streptophyta; class Magnoliopsida; order Asparagales; family Amaryllidaceae; genus Allium; species Allium fistulosum. The sequence continues at coordinate 357,143,364 of CM060906.1, forward strand.
CCTGTAACTAAAAAGTCAGCACATTCAAGTAATACCAATACTATAAAAGCCCATATGCCTCTAAGAACGATGTCATAATACTCATGTTAGCTAGTGTACGGATAATGATACCCTCCTAAGGTCTACCAATGCCAACACCCACGATCATAAATATATAACAATTATTACTATGTAATTATAAGTACAAATAATCGATAATATATGCTTATTTATCGCTCCTATATGATAATTCCAAACGACAAATATCTACCGTTGTCTCGTACTGAATGAAATATCAATGGAGCAACTACACCATATATAGTCTTTGGATTTATAAACATTCTTACCCTTTGGTAATCCACGAACGGAGTTGAGTATCCTCATACGACCATTTTGCTACATGGGTGCCCCGGTACAGACCTAAATTGCTCTCTCGGCATTAATGAAAATGCATATCATTGCAATGCTCCCTAGCGTCGATATCAATGCTACCGCTACTAAATATAAGTATCTCATAAACACTATCTGGACCCTCCTAAAGGCTTGGCCTAAAACCGTTACGAACCTATAAACAAATACATAGCACTGGAACCGTACTACGACTCAAATCTAGTTGCCCTTCCATGACTCTTTCACCATGCACTTGCATCGACCCCAATAGATCTCTCAAGCACAATAATGCATCGAACCATAGCATCTCTTTATGACTCTCTCGTCGTGCACTTGCATCGACCTCAATAGACCTCTCAAGCATAACAACATGTCTAACCATGGTGTTTGCCCATAAATCTCTCCTCATGCACTTGTGTTGACCCCAACGGATCTTTAAAGCACAACAACGTGTCGAACCATGGACTCTATACTAATTGTTTATCCACACGTTTACTGAATTTTGTGCCGATCACTTGTCGTTATGTGTTCGCACATCTGCTTGAATCTAGTACTGATCCCTTGCCGTCATGTGGCCCTCTCAATCATGCACACTTATCAAACATAACTAGGTGATCGATCACCATACCTTATGTTCGATAATTCATCGATCGATATCTCAATCTTTCACTATTCTTGGTAGGAATATTCCACGTCCCACATCCCTCATCTCAATCACATCCTTGACCATGTGCTCGAACACCTTATCGCTCATTGCCGACCGCATATACATTTCCTTAATTTCGCATTTGAATTCTATCATTCACCTTGTATTCCACTTCCATAGTAGTCCAAAGCCTTTCCAAAGTCATGCCAAAGCCTCATACCGAGTCGCATCCGAAGGCTGGGGAAAACCCACCATTTCGCTCACTACCTAGGCTTACTGCCCAGGCATGGCAACTATCGATCAACCGATTGCACTACTACTGGTCTACTGGTTATAGCTGCACCTAGACAGTATGCATAGGCACATAGAACTTTTTCCGCATCGATCATCATTTCTTATTCCATCTTCTCTATAGTTTTGCCCGATGGGTCGCCTAACTCCTCTAGTCCAGCTCCACCACATTGGTCCTCTTCCAATTTCTATTGGTCCATGTCTTGGAAGTGGTTCTTTATGTATTCGAAAATCAATTTCGATACGAGACCCACTCTTTTATGTATAGGGTTCCACGGAGTGATTCGCTTGACTCGATCTCCTCTCACACACCAAGACATACTCAACCGGCTTTCTTGCTCCGACATGATGCTTACACATGTGTAGATGCACCTACTAGTGAATGCTTGTTCATACATGCATATGCAAACATGCCTTTACTTCACTCAAAGCATTTCAAGCTTCATTGGAGAGATTACTCGACTCGGTGCATTTAAACACACTTCAACGTGAAAAATAGTCATTCTATGTACATAAGATGCTTTCAAACGTGCATATACATATAGATACACGAATACATACATATATACACACACACACAGACATATACACACTTATATATCTGTATACTCATACAAATATACTTATATATTCGCACATACACAACCACCATCAACTATTCCAATCGTACAATGAATCGTTTAGTTAATATATATCTTCAGATACACGTATAAGTTAATAAGAAATTCAATTATTAAATAACTAAATCTTATTTTTATTCACCAAATATTCCTTATAAAAGTATCATATCTCTTTCTACTATTTTATAAAATCATGTAACCATCTTATAAAATACTTCACTAGCTTATCGATTATTTTTAAGCATTTCAACACATTTATTCATTAGAATTAAGTATTCATCTCATAATTTTCATAATACCTTATAACCATTTTATAAAATATTACATTCACTTATAAAATTATTTCTTTAAGTAAATAATATTAAAAAGCATTAATTAAGCTTCACTAGCCCTTTAATCACTATAATAATAAGTGTAGAGCTCTAAACTCACTTAATTAGCTTACTAACTTCTCTAAAATTCATCATTAAGGTCTTTAATAATTAATCTGCTAATATAACTGCGTTTACCACTTAAATATAAGCTCAAATCATCAAGTGTTATCATTAAACAACCATTGGAAATTATAGTTACTTGCTAACTTCTGTAAAATCAATTCAAATGGTTTAATTAATATTGGCTAATGATATATACATCATTATATCACATAATTAGCCTCAAATCAGTCCATAATATCACATACCATCATTCGGTTAAGCCCATCACTATTACATAGCTTATAAACTCCTTCAAAAGTCACCATTAAGGTCTTTAATCAATAACGCGTTAATGTAAAAATGTTTATGTTATAAATTAAACAACATCTTTCTCTAAATCACTTCTTATAACATCGTAACCATATGTAAATAAATCTCAGAAGTATAACAAGTACATATACTATGATAATCATCCTACTTACCTCTTCTTCTTCAAATCAAGCTCTTAATCACCAAAAATCGTTTCTAGCTCTTTTGAAATATGAGATGAAGCTCCATGCTCCAATTCAAGACAATCTATTGAAGGGTTTTATAAGGAATGGGATGAGAGAAATTATGGTGATTTTATTGGGATTTATAGGAATTTATTTGGGTTTGGATTAGAAGATTTAGGGTAAGGCTTAAGGAGGGATTTGGAAAGTGATTAGGAAATAAAGAAGAACAAGTGCTGTTGAATGAGAAATGAATGAAGAGGTTAGCCATACATAAGCCAGCAAATGGGCCATAGCTAAAATTCATTTCATCCAAACAAAATCACTATTCACCCTTAAAACTTATCGACTACAAATATAGCCAGCTTAGACTCATTTTTCTTATGTCAATGGCAAGAGTGTTCAGTCCCAATTTGTTCATCTTCAAAAGTCAGGTATTTTGGACTTTTTTAAATTAATTATTTAATATATACATTAATTATTTAAATATTTGGTAGTTGAAATGTACATTGTTACATTCTTCCCTCCTTAAAATAATTTCGTCCTTGAAATTTTAAAGAGCGGGGTGATAACTTCTACCCTTTAAACCTTTAAGTCCAACTAATTTGAAAATTTTTGGCAGTACCTCCTTTGTGTGACTAGCATTTAAGAAACTCACAAAACACAATATATATCTCACATCTGAGAAAACAAACAAGAACATTGACATATATATTTCTATCTAACTCATATATAGTTTTTTAAGAGCAAACTTACTCCTTCATGCAATGTAAAGTAGGCAAACTCCAAATATATCGTGTGATAGAATCTAGTATTCTCTCACAAGTATCTAACAAGTGTTTACAAAGAGGATAATGCACCAAATAAAAAATAATGCAAAATCTAAATATGTAAAATTTAATGTAGTAACTGATACTGCCATAATCATATATGACAACCCATTAGAGAGTAAACCAAAATAATTTGGTATCTAAACATATCATAGACCAAAATAAATTGGTATCTAAACATATCATAGACCCTGAGTCACATCAAAATGCAATAGACTCATATAGATCTCACCTTGACCTCTAAGATAGACCTGGGTGATATGTGGTCTATTTTAGTTATCTACAGCCATCTCTCTTCAAACATGCTACAAAAAGTAATAACAACTAGCATATAAGAAACCAAATGAAGAAAACTAGCAAGTAAGCAATCAAACACACAAACAAGTAAAATACTACAAGTCCTAATACAAATGATAACCAACAATAGAAATAACATGCATGTATAGAGATAACTCCCATGAGCTCATTCGGCTTCAAAATAGAGAAAATGCCTAAGTGTCGCAACTCCTTCCATGAATGCAACGCATGAAAGACTATTAAACCTCTCACAATAAAAAGTTAAACATATACGATATATTGGATCATCGATCCTCCTGACTCACGAATAAATCCAGCAATTTAAGTCTCAACTTTCCTCCACTTTCGAACATAACTCATTCTCTCAAGGAGAATACTTTACTAATTAAATCAATATTAAACGATGTTCTGTTAATTATTGGACTCGCTCGAGTTCGAACTCACTTTAACCACACAATGATAATAAGGATAATATACTAAGTGTACTATGATGTTCACCGAGGCAAGTATCATATTGCTACTTAAATGATTATCCAAATAGTCACAAAATTAGTCGATAAGTCCTTCCTCGAACTATCTGCACAGCATGTAAAGATCATGTAAAATAATATACGATGCTTCGCTCACATGATTTCTTTGTTAAGCTAGGGTTGGAAGCTTGACTCCTCTAATGCGAATTCCGATCTGGTTCCTTGGTTCGACCATTAAAATTTCACCATAGAACTGGAGTCACGCATCAAAAATCTCTAAGTCACTTCAAGAATCTGACTCAAATGCTTGCCTTTAAGAATCATGTGAAAATCCCTTGCCAAGCTGGTCCAAATCACCTAAAAACCCCATGCTCAAACTAGGGATTAGGAACTGGTACGTGAATGGATTGATCTCTAGAGAACACTGGTGTAGTGCATAGGATTAATCCCATCAACTAAGGTTTGCTAACATAAGGTCAGATACCTCTATCATGAATGAATCTATGCAAAATGTATAAGTTATCTACTTAGTCTTTGCTCATTACTGGACAATCACCGAATCCTACTTGGATACCAAATCCAAGTCACACTTCACCGACCAACTCCACTTAACTCGAAAGACCGTGCATTAAGTTTGAATGGCAATACCTCGATCATTAAACCTTAGCTTAACAACTAAGGCTACCCATACAACGTTTAACATTACAAAAGAATTTACCTATTGTGTAAGGTCTTAAGTTTAAGTCTGACTACCAAGTTACTAGCAATAGATGAATATATAGCTCTTGTATCAGAAAGAATCATAAGAAAGTATCTTATAAATAAAGCATACCTCATTAATTAGATTCTTTCGCTTTCCCTTAGTAATAGGCCTACTAGGACCCGATAATGCCTGCAAGGCATAGGTCATCGCCATTTGCCCCCCCTTCTAAAGTGTAGGACAATCCTTCTTTAAATGATCAAGCTAATCATAACTGAAGCACTTATGCTTCACGTTAACGGCGTGGCATCCCATAGCGGAATGCACCTTTATGCCGCAAGAGTGGCGCAATATATTAGCTCTCTTCTTTGCATAATCTTGACCTTATATCTTGGCCTTTGCGCTTCGGTTGAAACTTTCGTTAGCTTTCCACCTTTTCTACCTTCGTCAGTACTTCGTGGATGCTCTTATGAATAAGATCCATCTCCATGGGACTCTCAAAAGTGGCCTATGTTAGGATACAACTAGCAGTCAATCTATAATCGATGCATTAAGACCCTTAGCAAACTTCTTTGCCTTCTTCAATTGAGTATTATTCATCTCAATCCTAAATTTAGCCAGAAGATCAAATTGATAACATACTCCCACGCCGACAAGCTACGGTGCTACAAAAGGATGAAATGCTCAAGCTGCATGCCCTTCTTGGTGTCAAAAATAAATTGAGACTCAAAGAAAAATCAATCCAAGTCATGGCCTGCTCATCAACTTCCTTTACTACTATGTCCTACTAAGCTAAAGCCTCCCCCTCCGTATGCTAGGAAGCAATCCTCCTCAGAACATCCTCAAAGCTCATGTTGACAAAATATCTTTACATGTACATACCTAAGCCTATGCCTCAATGATAGTCTTAGATCCAAGATATGACTTCCCGCTAAAGGTGAGGAAATCCCAACATAATTTCGCAAAGTCCAAAGCTGGTGGAGAATGTAATGTTGGATCTTATGTTTTGATTAATGACAATAAATTCAACCGACCCGAAGATTCATGAATCTACGACAAAGAACTACAAAGACTAGACTTAACAACATAAAGTATGGTTCATATATATATATATATATATGTGTGTGTGTGTGTGTGTGTGTTTTAGATTCAAAGTCCAGTTTTAGCATATGTTAAAATCTATCCTCAAGTAGTTCACAAACATACACATTCAAAACATTCTATAAAAGTAATAAAAGTTTTATTTAAAAAACAAAATAAAATAATAACTATAATATATGAAGCAAGACTTGAACTTGGGTCATTGGTAAAATCATAATTTAAATAAATAAAAATCAAGTTTTCAAAAAATGCATGAAGCAGGGCTCGAACCTAGGTCACTAGTTTAGAAGGCAAGTACTCTAACCAAATGAGCTATGATAATTTTTGTTTATAAACAGAATTCAGTCGACTGAACAAGGTCATTCAGTCAACTGAACCTGTGTACATGCATATATATATATATGTATATATATTTAAATTACTCTTAGTCGACTAAATATTCAAAGACCCGACTGTACAAAATATTTAGTCGACTGAACCAAAATTTCAATCGACTGAATATGAATATTTTTGCACTATTTTTTCTCTGTTTTAATTCGATCGACTAACTATAATATTCAGTCGACCGAATATGTTCTAACTGCCAATTTTTCGAATTTCCTGAAAAGACACCTCTCTTCAACGAAGAGGAATCTCTTTCAGGAAGAGTTGCAATGATTTCTTTTCAACGGAACTTTTAACCAGGAGTTTCATCTCTATAATCTCTATATATACATACTCAACAATTCTAATTCTATTTTCATACTTTCTTGAAGTATGAGTTTCTTGCTTTATTGCTTGAATATTTGAGCAATCACGTATTTATTTCTCTAATTCTAAAGCAATCTAATCTTCCTTATCTTCACGTACACACAAATATACATATTTTACTTGAGGAGAAGATTATAGGAAGGGAGTACATTATTTACTTATCGGTGCTATTCAAGAGCATACTGAGAGTAAGAAATAACTTTACTATTTGTATTGAAAGTCTTGTTCGGTTGCTCCGTAGAAGTCCTATTCGGTTGTCTAGGCGGTAGAAGTCCTGTTCGGTTGCTCAGGCGATGTAATAACTGTTCCTCCGAGTTAAGAGAGGGTTGATAGTTAAATTCCAGAAGGAGTCTGGGACTGGATGTAGAATGGGAGTTCAAACCAGTATAAAAATCTCTGGTATCGTTTACTTTACTATTTACTTTTAATACTCATATTCCACATTAGCAGATAACTTAGTTTATATCGCACTACCACCGCATTTACATTGTTTACAATTGTTGGCCATTTGGATCCTATAGCACAACCACTTTCATTTGGTATCAGAGCCTGGAATTCTATCGATCGTCACAACATCATAGAATAATGGCCAGAAAACGATCCAGTCGAATACGACAGGCAAAATCCCTGTCAAAGCCACCAGCGAGGACTACAAAAATGTACTTTTTGATTTACAAATTTCAGTAAATGGTAATAAGGAATTAGTTAGTGTATACGATAAAATCTCAAAGCATAATTTTATTATTTTAGAAAAGATGAAATCAATCAAAATTGAAAATGAGAAACTGAAAAAAGAGAAATTAGATTTAGAAAATCAACATGGTATTTTTAAAAATAATTTTGAGGCTCTTAAAGATTTTCTAGATGAAAAAAATACTATGTTTGAAAAAGATAAAGAAATTTTTTTAAAAGAAATTACGGATTTGAAAAGACAAAATGGTTTATTACAATCATCTTTAGATAATTCAGAGTCTTGAATTTTTCTTCTTGAAAACGAGAAGTGTACGTTAAAAAGAGGAATTCTGAATTAAACAAACAAATCAATATTTTGAAAAATCATAATATTTCTTTTGAAAATAATAATTGTGACTTTAAAGCTAAATTTGATCAATTTAGCACTAAAGTCGCAAAATTTAATAAAGGTCAAAACGATTTAAACATGATTTTATCTAGTTCAGATCTTTACATGATAAAAGTGGTTTAGGATATAATAAAACTAATCGTAGAAATAGCACTAGATACGCTTTCATGTATAGTAAAAATGTTAGTGCTAGTACTAAATTTCGAGTAAAGTCTAAATACAATATTTATAGAAATTCAAATACTGCTATGACCAATAATGTTTATAATTTCTCTAGAAGTACAAAATCATTGACGGGAAATATGAATAAAAATTATCTAAGTATTTGGGTTCCTGTTAATTGGAAAAATAGAGAGAAATACATTGTTGATTATTTTGATATGGTAGTTAATAATGAAAATTATATTTATAAAGGTTCAACCATACCCAAATGGGTATGGTTTCCAAAAAATTAGGAAATTATAAGAACCTTGGGTATCGCATGCTTTAAAGTTATTTTTTTTGATGATACCTTACATTATAAGTAGTAATTATTTTGTTTATATTGTTTTATGTTAACACTTATGTGGAATATAATTTATGTCATCATATAAACTCTCCTTTTTATCGATGACAAAGGGGGAGAAAGATATTGCTCTAACACTATTTGCACGAATAAACGATGCAAGCATGGATTCAGGGGGAGAAACTGAAAGATAAGGCTAGCATATATTCAGGGGGAGATATAGAACTACGGAAAAATATTGTCGAGATTCATTCATATCACAAATGGAGTTGTCATCATCAAAAAGGGGGAGAATGTTGGATCTTATGTTTTGATTAATGACAAGAAATTCAACCGACACGAAGATTCATGAATCTACGACAAAGAACTACAAAGACCGGACTCAACAACATAAAGTATGGTTCATATATATATATATATTGAAAATAATTCATATATATATATATGTGTGTGTGTGTGTTGTTTAGATTCAAAGTCCAGTTTTAGCATATGTTAAAATCTATCCTCAAGTAGTTCACAAACATACACATTCAAAACATTCTATAAAAGTAATATAAGTTTTACTTTAAAAAAAACAAAACAAAATAATAACTATAATATATGAAGTAATAACTATAATATATGAAGCAAGACTTGAACTTGGGTCATTGGTAAAATCATATTTTAAATAAATAAAAATCAAGTTTTCAAAAAATGCATAAAGCAGGGCTCGAACCCAGGTCACTAGTTTCGAAGGCAAGTGCTCTAACCAAATGAGCTATGATAATTTTTGTTTATAAACAGAATTCGGTCGACTGAACAAGGTCATTCAGTCGATTGAACCTGTAACGACCCAGAATTTTTGATAATTAAAATTTGAATATTTAATTAATTTTAAATATTAATAAATGGAATTTAGAAGTCGAATGATTTATTTTTCGAATATTGGATTTAATTGGATAATTAAATCGATAATTTAATAGTTAAATTCCAGAAATAATTGAAAATCGAGTTTAAAATGATTTAAAATGATTTGTAAAATTTTATCTAATCATACTGGAGTTATAGAAAGGTTTTAGAACTTTTAAAATTGAATTTGGAGTTAATCTGTGAAAGTTGAATATTTTAATATTTAATTATCGACTGTAAAAATAGCCAATTTTCGAACAGTCTCAGAATTGAACGAGACCAGTTCCATTGGATCCGTAATAGTTAGTTATTATCGGATTTCAATTTTCATAGCAATCGAAGTTATTGTTTGACCGTGGCAGCTCGAAACGCATCGATATCGTTTTAATTTTAATTCGGCGAGTTAAATTAGTCATTTTTCAGAGAGTCTCAGATTTCGACGAAACCAGTTTCATCGGATCCGTAATGTGATATTATTGTAAGATTTCAAATTTCGTAATTTTTGGATTTACCGTTTGTCCGGGGCAAACCAAAACGCCTCGTAATCGATTTAAATCGGTTTAATTTAAATTGATCGTTTTTCTCCATATCTCACACATACGATCGAATTAGCTTTCGAAACCTGTTCCATTGCGTCCGGAATGCGGGATAAACCCCAGAAACGCATGTCACCGCGCGTAAATCGAAGTTCGAAGATTTCGGAATGAATAGTGTTCGATAGAAAATCTATTAAAGCACCATCCTCTTCACATTTTTATCAAAACCCTAATTATTATACGTAGCCGCCACTTTTGTTTCGAATGGCCAAAAATGCTCGTCATTCTCCCTTCAATTCCATTCAATCCATCAACAATTTGCTAAAATCTCCAACTACAATATTGTGGAGCATAGGAAGATCTTCCGATCCATACGGATATGATGGGTTCTAGAGCAGCGTAGTGGGCGTTTGGTGGCCGCGTTCGTGCTCGTCCTAGGCACGAATTCCAAGAAATAGAGAGGGCCGAGCTTCACTATCTCCTAGCCGATGGTGGCTCGCGAGGAAGGCTTCGAATTGACGGTGGTGTGATGGGGTTTCGTCGACGTTAGGGGGGTGCGATGATGATGGTTTCGAACGGCATGGGTTACGTGAAAACCTGGAGGAGCATACGTGAGAGGGGAGAAGGGGAAAGGGGCGGCCCAGATTTTCTTTTGCTAAAATGAACGGCAGATGTGAGTTTGGGCAAATAAATAAAATAAAAGTTGTAAATAAATTATAATATGATTTGTATAACTTTGAAATATCATATCTGTTTGCTGCAAGGTCAGAAAATGACGAAACGAAGTGCGTTGGAATCGTATTTGCGAATACTTTGCGATGCAACTGATTTGGAGTCGTTTGGAGCTAGTTTGAATTTCGGGTAAAATTAAACGTCGTTTAATTTTATTCGAAAATAAACGCTGGAATCAGAATTTAAAATCACGGTGAGATCTCCTCACTCAGATTTAAATTTGTATTGCAGTTATTGATTTGATGGATTGATGTTTTGGATGAGATATTAGATATAGTAGGATATATATCTATATATAGCAATATATACATATTGGCATATGTATATATTGGATTGATGATTTCCCGCCTCGTATAGCGGATGAGACCCTATTGCGCCGTTAGTAAGCGGATTTTTATAAAACCCATATACCGCGATAATTCCGTACTGGAGCGGAATTGGTATTGTGCTAACATCTGTGAATGCAGGGAAACAGGTTGGAGGGATCCAACTGGATTCCTCACCAGTAGTTATTTATTTACAGATATTGATGTATATTCTGTTATCATATGTTGATATATGATGTTGTTGTTGTGGTGGACTAATTGGTGCGTTGCATCATCGGGTTCAATTTTAAAGTTTAAAAATAAACGATTTTTACTTTAAAAGGGATTTTGAAGTGATTTTTGGAAAGTATACGATTTATTAAATTTTGGAATTTATTTATCTTAAATAAATAAATGTTATAAATTTAAAGTTATGAAAATTTTAAATTGTGAAATATACCTGAAAGGTGATTTTGAAATAAACAGTCAAGTGATAAATAAAATAGTTTAAGTTGGATTTCTTTTGAATTATTTAAAAATGATGTATATAAAAGATGTACAGAATTGATATTTATCAATTAATAGTATTGGAATTTTAAAACGAGTTTCTATAAGTGTTAGAAATTTATAGAATTATAAATTGTGAAGACATGAGATTTATAGAATTATAGATTGTGAAGATTTGAAGTTTATAGATTTATAAAGATTGAAGTTTATAGATTTATAAAGTATGAAGTCATAAAATGAATGAAGTTATAAAATGAATGAAGTTGTAGAATAAAGACTGATAAGAAATTTACTTGTAACTTGGATTGTTGCCTTTAAATGGGATATTGATCGAATTATTAATAAAGAAGATTTATTAAATTGAAGTCGTTAGAAAATAGAAAAGGTGAATTTATAAACGTTGTTTTATAAATTCGAAATCAATTGGATTTGATAAATTAAAATGTTAAAGAAGATATATTCGCGATTTTGGATAGCGAATTATTATTGAAATAAAATGTGTAGAAAATAGTGAAATGTAATTAGTGAAGTATATTCACGATTTTGGACAGTGAATATATCGTTAAGTAAAATGGATATGGTTTTGGAAAAGTGATATTTGAAATGAAGTTAATTGTTTTAAAAGATGTTTTAAAATGTGTTAAGTATCGAATACATAGATTTCAACATTCATTGTTGAAATAGACGTTTCGAGAAGTAGAAGGAAATGGTGGACTATAACACAGTTGTTATAGTAAATGATTTCCGAAAGGAAATGTTTTTATATAGTATTGGGATTTATATATCTATCTAAATTTCGAATCCCTATACTAGTGATTTTGAGTCGTCGTAACGATGTTTTACGTAACATTCGTTTTGACTCAAATAAATGTTGTTATAGTAATGTTTTCCTTAAAGAATGAATTTATACTTAAATTTTGATTTAAGTATATCGAATATTTTCAAATGTTGAAAACAAATGATTTGTGAAATACTTATTATTAAATAAGTAGGGAAATGCTTTTCCATTATGAAATGAAATGGTTTTGAGAATTTATCTTCTTAAAGATAAATCGAAAGTGAATATGTGAAATCGATTGAAAATCGTATATCAGTAGATATTTTGAAAAATATAAATTCACTATGGAATTTATAAAAGAAATGGGAATTTCTTTAAAAATAATTATTGATTTATTTTTGAAGTGTGGAAATTTTATATCTAGTAAAGATATTTTTGAAGATAAATAATTTGGAAAATTATTTGGAATCTGATGATGTTGCGCATCTTTATTGATAGTTAAATAACCGACTATCAATATTTACCTTTAGATAGGTATTTGTTGTGAATTGGATGAATTTGAATGCCACACTTGTTTTTAAATAAGCACTCACTATTCGGGTTAGCCGGGAAAGGACCATGGGGTCGTATAACCCATTCCGAATATGTGATACGTCGTTATGAATTGCATTCGAAGACCGGTGTTGAAGACCGGATATTTTTGAAAACGGAAGGATTACCGTCGAGTTACTCTACATCGACTGATCTTCGATTTAGAGGTTTTATCACCCTTAGTGACGGGAAGTCCTGACGTGATTAGAAAATTATCCGGAAATGCAAGGGCTTCGTGAGAAGTGCCTTCGGTTCTGTTCGATCCCGGAACAGACTTGTATGGATTGTGTGTCTGACGTTACAATTTGAGATATAAAGCTGATTTCTTTCAAATACATTTCTGTTGGTGGCGGAGAATTTATTCTCTTAGCTTAACACCCTTCTCTGAGACGTACGAGCTCAGAGGTTATGTAGTTGAAATTTATCAGTGATATATCCCAATTTGGTAACGTGGCATACTGAGTGTTGCTGTGAAATGATCAGTGTTTGATCATTTGTGATATGATCCTTTGTTTGATCTTATATCTTTGTGATCATAGGTTGATCATTTTGTTTGACCCGAAGCAGGGCTTTTTGAGAAAGCGTAGCTTTGTGGACGAGACTTCATCGAGCCTCACACCCCGGAAATGGTCGAAACAGGAAGGATGCAGCAAGGTTCTAGGGAGTAGCGCCCCTTAGTGTATGTCATTCCTTCTGGATAAAGGTGGTATCATGGTATGGAGCCCAGATACTTAACCTCTGTGGTTACTGCATTATTATTATCTATGTGGTTTGTTGCGAATCGGGGATCCTCGGGAAGATCGGTGACGATCGGGGGATGGCATACGCGTGTCAGTAGTTACCTATTTTTGCAGAGGTAACCCGGCCTTGTGTTGGCAGAGATCCGGTTAGGTTCTCGGGTCGTCTATTCCAGGGACGTACCCATCGTGGATAGGAAGTTCCTTAGCCTGACCATTTGTTGGAAATCCAAAGAAACAATATGTGACTTGTACGGTTTTAGTTGTAGAACCTGCCATTTAATATGGTAGCTATAGCAAGCATACTATAATGGTACCTATGCTGGCTAAGATTTATATTCTACTTTCGAAATGTTTTCTACACTATGCACTAATAATAATATCAAAAAGAATTTGATTTTTTCGTAGTAAGCATCTTTGACTATCATAAGAAGAAATCTCCTCCAAGTCTGCGTTTGCATTGTGTGTGTGGCGGGAGGTCTTATGGTAGTTTCATTTTCCAAAAGCATTTCGAATTGACTTTAAAATTATCCTGTTGTTTATTTTAAAGAATAACTGTTTTACGATCTCACACCAGTCACCATGACTGACTCGGAGTTTATTGTTTCCCTTCTAAACTCTGGGTGCCCACCAATTTCCACACGGGCAGCTTAGAGTTATATTATCAGGATATTCTGGATATTCTGGAGCTTTAGAGATGAGCTGGATGACGAGACGTAGTATTTGTATCTGATAGTATTTATTCCGCTGGGTATTCTGTATGAGGACAAGTTATATAACTGTCCATTGTTGTATATTGACTCTGATGATTGATGTATGTATAAACTGATATAGTTCTTTGTTTTAAAAGACTAGCGTTTATCTATTATATATTGTTCCGCTGCGATATGTGAGATTCTGATATTGTGTTTCTGTTCTGTTGTTCTTCCGTGATGTTGTTCTTTTTCTTTCTTTTCCTTCTATCTTCTTCTTCTTCTACATTTTTTTTTCTTAAAACCATAACTTTTCGGGTTTCCGGCATTCGATGGCTCAGCAGTCGATAAAGTGAGTATCGATGTTGAATTTTCGAAAGTCGAAAATTTTCGGGATGTTACAAAGTGGTATCAGAGCATATGGTTAAGCGACAACCCTGCTCTGTTGGGTGTTACTCATTAGAGATGGAGTCAGTAGTACTCTAGAATGAGTTGAGTGTAATAATAGATGCGAGTGCGTATTTGTTAGTTAATATAAAATTGTTTTATATTGTGATGATTGGTTTGTTGGGTGGTATATGGATTCTGGTCGGTATTGTCCGTACAACTCTATCGATAGGGATCTCTAAACACTTATATAGAACAATTCGGCACAGTATTGTTTTAAATAGGGTAAATGAGATAATTTTGCCCAAAACTATTTTTGTATAGAAAATAAATGTTTTTCTATAAAGTACTATAATATGTGGTTGCATGGATGTTAGGAAATAATAATATTAAATTATTCCCATTGGAATTAAATAAGAAATTGAAATCGTAACTCCAAAGTTAAGAAATAAATTCACATACAAATGAAATTTGAGAATGTAAATTATAAATGTGATTTGTAATTTAAAACGGAATTCCAGAAAAGTTTTTGGAAATGTTTTGAAAAGAATTTGAAAATTTTGGAGATTTGGAAAGTTTAATTCCTTTTTGATTTGAAAATGGATTTCAAGGGTTTTGAAAAATGTTTTGAAGGAATAAAAAGCTCTAAACTCTTTTAGGTCGCTGGAAAATAACTTCGATGATGACCGCGGCATCGTTGGTGTTCATTTTCGGGTTTCCAAAAGAGAAATTGCTGTCAAATTGTTTTAAATAGGAGTTGTTTGAAAATTTGGGTTTTTGTTTGGGAATTCAAATGGAATTTGAATTGTTTTCAAATTGTTTTGAAAAAGTGGAAACGACTCTGGAATCCTATTTCAAATACTTACGAAATATTAATAAGTTGATAACTTATAGAATATTGAAATTTGATTAGAATGAAATTCGAATTGAAAAACGAATGAATTAGTGAATGAATGAATAAATTGCGATTGCAAGTGCCAGAAAATGAAATTGAATGTTGAAATTCATTTTGAAATTGAAATGGTGAATTGAATTTAAATAGAATTGAAAATGTGAATTAAATTCAAATGAATGTGAAATGTAAAGTTGAACGAAAATAGATATATAACTTCAATAGTGAATTAGAGATGATATAAGCGGTTATATTGGAAATTTTGTAATTGAATGTACGAAATGGTTTGAATATATGCAACTAGATATTATGGCTAGTAGGATATACAGGTATAAAGGAATTGGAATTTAATTTCGAAGATAAATTTGAATGGCTCGACAAAAGGTAAGTATTTGAATTATAATATGAGATTTTGATGATTTCTTCTCTAGCCGCTTGGCTGTTTCTTTTTCTTTTTGAAATCTGAGAGTCCGTAGGGACGTTTTGTAGTCGTGCCGTATTAGCCGCGCAAAGGAGACGCTGGCAAAATTTTTCGAAAATTTAGGGCGTTAGAAAATTTTTGAGAAATTTTGAAAGTTTAAAATTTGAATTTAAACTTAAATTTGAATTTTGAAGTTAAACAATGTTGTTTGAAACTTATAATTGAAATTGGAAAACGAGATTGAATGATAACGAATCTTTAATAGAAAGATTTGTTTTGATGAATTGGAAATTTATAAAACTATTTAGATTGTGAAAAATAGTAGACGAGTTAAGGACCTTTTTTCCTAACTTGTAATTTCGAGGACGAAATTCTTTTAAGGGGGGAAGTTTGTAACGACCCAGAATTTTTGATAATTAAAATTTGAATATTTAATTAATTTTAAATATTAATAAATGGAATTTAGAAGTCGAATGATTTATTTTTCGAATATTGGATTTAATTGGATAATTAAATCGATAATTTAATAGTTAAATTCCAGAAATAATTGAAAATCGAGTTTAAAATGATTTAAAATGATTTGTAAAATTTTATCTAATCATACTGGAGTTATAGAAAGGTTCTAGAACTTTTAAAATTGAATTTGGAGTTAATCTGTGAAAGTTGAATATTTTAATATTTAATTATCGACTGTAAAAATAGCCAATTTTCGAACAGTCTCAGAATTGAACGAGACCAGTTCCATTGGATCCGTAATAGTTAGTTATTATCGGATTTCAATTTTCGTAGCAATCGAAGTTATTGTTTGACCGTGGCAGCTCGAAACGCATCGATATCGTTTTAATTTTAATTTGGCGAGTTAAATTAGTCATTTTTCAGAGAGTCTCGGATTTCGACGAAACCAGTTTCATCGGATCCGTAATGTGATATTATTGTAAGATTTCAAATTTCGTAATTTTTGGATTTACCGTTTGTCCGGGGCAAACCAAAACGCCTCGAAATCGATTTAAATCGGTTTAATTTAAATTGATCGTTTTTCTCCATATCTCACACATACGATCGAATTAGCTTTCGAAACCTGTTCCATTGCGTCCGGAATGCGGGATAAACCCCAGAAACGCCAGTCACCGCGCGTAAATCGAAGTTCGAAGATTTCGGAATGAATAGTGTTCGGTAGAAAATCTATTAAAGCACCATCCTCTTCACATTTTTATCAAAACCCTAATTGTTATACGTAGCCGCCACTTTTGTTTCGAATGGCCAGAAATGCTCGTCATTCTCCCTTCAATTCCATTCAATCCATCAACAATTTGCTAAAATCTCCAACTACAATATTGTGGAGCATAGGAAGATCTTCCGATCCATACGGATATGATGGGTTCTAGAGCAGCGTAGTGGGCGTTTGGTGGCCGCGTTCGTGCTCGTCCTAGGCACGAATTCCAAGAAATAGAGAGGGCCGAGCTTCACTATCTCCTAGCCGATGGTGGCTCGCGAGGAAGGCTTCGAATTGACGGTGGTGTGATGGGGTTTCGTCGACGTTAGGGGGGTGCGATGATGATGGTTTCGAACGGCATGGGTTACGTGAAAACCTGGAGGAGCATACGTGAGAGGGGAGAAGGGGAAAGGGGCGGCCCAGATTTTCTTTTGCTAAAATGAACGGCAGATGTGAGTTTGGGCAAATAAATAAAATAAAAGTTGTAAATAAATTATAATATGATTTGTATAACTTTGAAATATCATATCTGTTTGCTGCAAGGTCAGAAAATGACGAAACGAAGTGCGTTGGAATCGTATTTGCGAATACTTTGCGATGCAACTGATTTGGAGTCGTTTGGAGCTAGTTTGAATTTCGGGTAAAATTAAACGTCGTTTAATTTTATTCGAAAATAAACGCTGGAATCAGAATTTAAAATCACGGTGAGATCTCCTCACTCAGATTTAAATTTGTATTGCAGTTATTGATTTGATGGATTGATGTTTTGGATGAGATATTAGATATAGTAGGATATATATCTATATATAGCAATATATACATATTGGCATATGTATATATTGGATTGATGATTTCCCGCCTCGTATAGCGGATGAGACCCTATTGCGCCGTTAGTAAGCGGATTTTTATAAAACCCATATACCGCGATAATTCCGTACTGGAGCGGAATTGGTATTGTGCTAACATCTGTGAATGCAGGGAAACAGGTTGGAGGGATCCAACTGGATTCCTCACCAGTAGTTATTTATTTACAGATATTGATGTATATTCTGTTATCATATGTTGATATATGATGTTGTTGTTGTGGTGGACTAATTGGTGCGTTGCATCATCGGGTTCAATTTTAAAGTTTAAAAATAAACGATTTTTACTTTAAAAGGGATTTTGAAGTGATTTTTGGAAAGTATACGATTTATTAAATTTTGGAATTTATTTATCTTAAATAAATAAATGTTATAAATTTAAAGTTATGAAAATTTTAAATTGTGAAATATACCTGAAAGGTGATTTTGAAATAAACAGTCAAGTGATAAATAAAATAGTTTAAGTTGGATTTCTTTTGAATTATTTAAAAATGATGTATATAAAAGATGTACAGAATTGATATTTATCAATTAATAGTATTGGAATTTTAAAACGAGTTTCTATAAGTGTTAGAAATTTATAGAATTATAAATTGTGAAGACATGAGATTTATAGAATTATAGATTGTGAAGATTTGAAGTTTATAGATTTATAAAGATTGAAGTTTATAGATTTATAAAGTATGAAGTCATAAAATGAATGAAGTTATAAAATGAATGAAGTTGTAGAATAAAGACTGATAAGAAATTTACTTGTAACTTGGATTGTTGCCTTTAAATGGGATATTGATCGAATTATTAATAAAGAAGATTTATTAAATTGAAGTCGTTAGAAAATAGAAAAGGTGAATTTATAAACGTTGTTTTATAAATTCGAAATCAATTGGATTTGATAAATTAAAATGTTAAAGAAGATATATTCGCGATTTTGGATAGCGAATTATTATTGAAATAAAATGTGTAGAAAATAGTGAAATGTAATTAGTGAAGTATATTCACGATTTTGGACAGTGAATATATTGTTAAGTAAAATGGATATGGTTTTGGAAAAGTGATATTTGAAATGAAGTTAATTGTTTTAAAAGATGTTTTAAAATGTGTTAAGTATCGAATACATAGATTTCAACATTCATTGTTGAAATAGACGTTTCGAGAAGTAGAAGGAAATGGTGGACTATAACACAGTTGTTATAGTAAATGATTTCCGAAAGGAAATGTTTTTATATAGTATTGGGATTTATATATCTATCTAAATTTCGAATCCCTATACTAGTGATTTTGAGTCGTCGTAACGATGTTTTACGTAACATTCGTTTTGACTCAAATAAATGTTGTTATAGTAATGTTTTCCTTAAAGAATGAATTTATACTTAAATTTTGATTTAAGTATATCGAATATTTTCAAATGTTGAAAATAAATGATTTGTGAAATACTTATTATTAAATAAGTAGGGAAATGCTTTTCCATTATGAAATGAAATGGTTTTGAGAATTTATCTTCTTAAAGATAAATCGAAAGTGAATATGTGAAATCGATTGAAAATCGTATATCAGTAGATATTTTGAAAAATATAAATTCACTATGGAATTTATAAAAGAAATGGGAATTTCTTTAAAAATAATTATTGATTTATTTTTGAAGTGTGGAAATTTTATATCTAGTAAAGATATTTTTGAAGATAAATAATTTGGAAAATTATTTGGAATCTGATGATGTTGCGCATCTTTATTGATAGTTAAATAACCGACTATCAATATTTACCTTTAGATAGGTATTTGTTGTGAATTGGATGAATTTGAATGCCACACTTGTTTTTAAATAAGCGCTCACTATTCGGGTTAGCCGGGAAAGGACCATGGGGTCGTATAACCCATTCCGAATATGTGATACGTCGTTATGAATTGCATTCGAAGACCGGTGTTGAAGACCGAATATTTTTGAAAACGGAAGGATTACCGTCGAGTTACTCTACATCGACTGATCTTCGATTTAGAGGTTTTATCAGCCTTAGTGACGGGAAGTCCTGACGTGATTAGAAAATTATCCGGAAATGCAAGGGCTTCGTGAGAAGTGCCTTCGGTTCTGTTCGATCCCGGAACAGACTTGTATGGATTGTGTGTCTGACGTTACAATTTGAGATATAAAGCTGATTTATTTCAAATACATTTCTGTTGGTGGCGGAGAATTTATTCTCTTAGCTTAACACCCTTCTCTGAGACGTACGAGCTCAGAGGTTATGTAGTTGAAATTTATCAGCGATATATCCCAATTTGGTAACGTGGCATACTGAGTGTTGCTGTGAAATGATCAGTGTTTGATCATTTGTGATATGATCCTTTGTTTGATCTTATATCTTTGTGATCATAGGTTGATCATTTTGTTTGACCCGAAGCAGGGCTTTTTGAGAAAGCGTAGCTTTGTGGACGAGACTTCATCGAGCCTCACACCCCGGAAATGGTCGAAACAGGAAGGATGCAGCAAGGTTCTAGGGAGTAGCGCCCCTTAGTGTATGTCATTCCTTCTGGATAAAGGTGGTATCATGGTATGGAGCCCAGATACTTAACCTCTGTGGTTACTGCATTATTATTATCTATGTGGTTTGTTGCGAATCGGGGATCCTCGGGAAGATCGGTGACGATCGGGGGATGGCATACGCGTGTCAGTAGTTACCTATTTTTGCAGAGGTAACCCGGCCTTGTGTTGGCAGAGATCCGGTTAGGTTCTCGGGTCGTCTATTCCAGGGACGTACCCATCGTGGATAGGAAGTTCCTTAGCCTGACCATTTGTTGGAAATCCAAAGAAACAATATGTGACTTGTACGGTTTTAGTTGTAGAACCTGCCATTTAATATGGTAGCTATAGCAAGCATACTATAATGGTACCTATGCTGGCTAAGATTTATATTCTACTTTCGAAATGTTTTCTACACTATGCACTAATAATAATATCAAAAAGAATTTGATTTTTTCGTAGTAAGCATCTTTGACTATCATAAGAAGAAATCTCCTCCAAGTCTGCGTTTGCATTGTGTGTGTGGCGGGAGGTCTTATGGTAGTTTCATTTTCCAAAAGCATTTCGAATTGACTTTAAAATTATCCTGTTGTTTATTTTAAAGAATAACTGTTTTACGATCTCACACCAGTCACCATGACTGACTCGGAGTTTATTGTTTCCCTTCTAAACTCTGGGTGCCCACCAATTTCTACACGGGCAGCCTAGAGTTATATTATCAGGATATTCTGGATATTCTGGAGCTTTAGAGATGAGCTGGATGACGAGACGTAGTATTTGTATCTGATAGTATTTATTCCGCTGGGTATTCTGTATGAGGACAAGTTATATAACTGTCCATTGTTGTATATTGACTCTGATGATTGATGTATGTATAAACTGATATAGTTCTTTGTTTTAAAAGACTAGCGTTTATCTATTATATATTGTTCCGCTGCGATATGTGAGATTCTGATATTGTGTTTCTGTTCTGTTGTTCTTCCGTGATGTTGTTCTTTTTCTTTCTTTTCCTTCTATCTTCTTCTTCTTCTACTTTTTTTTTCTTAAAACCATAACTTTTCGGGTTTCCGGCATTCGATGGCTCAGCAGTCGATAAAGTGAGTATCGATGTTGAATTTTCGAAAGTCGAAAATTTTCGGGATGTTACAGAACCTGTGTACATGCATATTTATTTTAAATTACTCTTAGTCGACTAAATATTCAAAGACCCGACTGTACAAAATATTCAGTCGACTGAACCAAAATTTCAATCGACTGAATATGAATATTTTTGCACTATTTTTTCTCTGTTTTAATTCAGTCGACTAACTATAATATTTAGTCGACCGAATATGTTCTAACTGCCAATTTTTCGAATTTCTTGAAAAGACACCTCTCTTCAGCGAAGAGGAATCTCTTTCAAGAAGAGTTGCAATGATTTCTTTACAACATAACTTTTAACTAGGAGTTGCAACTCTATATTCTCTATATATACATACTCAGTTCAAGATTAAATTAACAATTCTAATTCTATTTTCTTACTTTCTTGAATTTTGAGTTTCTTGCTTTATTGCTTGAATATTTGAGCAATCACGTATTTATTTCTCTAATTCTAAAGCAATCTAATCTTCCTTATCTTCACGTACACACAAATATACATATTTTACTGGAGGAGAAGATTATAGGAAGGGTGTACATTATTGACTTATCGGTGCTATTCAAGAGCATACTCAGTCAGAAACAACTTTACTATTTGTATTGGAAGTCCTGTTAGGTTGCTCAGGCGGTAGAAGTCCTATTCGATTATCTAGGCGGTAGAAGTCCTGTTCGGTTGCTTAGGCGGTGTAATACATGTTTTTCCGGGTTAAGAGAGGGTTGATAGTTAAATTACAAAAGGAGTCTGGGACTGGACGTAGAACGGGAGTTCGAACTAGTATAAAAATCCCAAGTGTCATTTACTTTACTATTTACTTTTTATACTCATATTCTGCACAGATAACTTAGTTTATATCGCACTACCACTGCATTTACATTGTTTACAACTGTTGGCCATTTCGATCCTATAACATAGCCAGTTTCATGTAATACTGGTGCTCTAGGGGCTACACCACTTTTAACACCTAATGCAGCGGCTGGAATGTTGGCAAGCTACGAAACATCCCGTGCGACAATCAGATAGTCTCTGAATAATTCAGGCCTCGTTTGCCTACCTAGCCCTGGTCACTAGTGTACCTTGTCTGTTTATACTGATAGCCTGAAATGAAGATACCTTAGCAACTTACGATAGAAATAAACTATAGTGTATGATGTATATAATGTATGCAGTATTATATATTATTAAAATATAGGTTGCTCTCTCAACGTATCTATACCTATCAGGTGACTCTACTCAAAACCGGTCTACTCGGTCATGAGTGTTGAGCCCAGTATACTAACTATAACGGATTGCCCTTTATAATACCCTGAATCAACGTCTAATGACTATGTCTGACTTCCAAATACCATAAAAGACTGTCCGTGGGGTAAAATTAAAACCAAACATTTTAACAAGGCATATCGATACAACCTCACAACAAAATGATAACATATAATTACTGAACAAACATGAACAAAACATGATAATAATATATAAGAGACTGCACTAGCGAAAGCAATTGATAAATAAATATTAATATAGAAAATCAGAAAATATTAACTCCATATGTATGGAGTTCTGAATGTAATATCTAATACAATAATTCTTATATACAAATAACATATCTATTATGTACTACTACAACAACAAGTAAACATATCCTGAATACTAACATCATGCCTCTAGAATGCTCTAACTATCCTCTAAGCATATTCCCAAAGGCAATGACATCTATATATTCACAAAAATATACTTATATATACATATACACAACAATTATCAATGATGCCCAACACACAATGAATTTATTTGGTTATTCTATATTTTCAAAAACATGTATATTTAAATAAACAATTCAATTACTAAATTATCAAATCCATTTTTATTCACTAAATATTCCCTGTAAAAGTTTCATATCCTTTTCTATTATTTTATAAACTCGTGTAAATATCTTATAAAATACCTCATTGGATAATTAATCATTTTTAAGCATTCTAATACATTTATTCATTAAAATTAAGTATTCATCTCAGAATTATTTTATAATACCTTATAACCATTTTATAAAATATTTCATTCATTTATAAAATTGTTTTTTCACCTAAATAATATTAAAAAGCACTAATTAAGCTTCATTAACCCGCTAATTACTTTAATAAGGAGTGAGAGCTATAAACTCACTTAATTAGCTTAGTAACTTTTCAAAAGTCATCAATAACATCTTTAATAATTAATGTGTTAATATAACCGTGTTGACTACTTAACCATAAGCTCAAATCATCATATATTATTCACTGAACAACCGTTGGAAACTATAGTTACCAACTTTTCTAAAATCAGTTCACATGGTTCGATTATACTAACTAATCATATACACATCATTGTATCACTTAATTAGCCGCAAATCAATCCATAATATCACACGCCATTATGCAATTAACCCATTCTTATTTCATAGCTTACTAACTTCTTCAAAAGACACCATTAAGGTCTTTAAACAATAACGTGTCGATGTAAAAATGTTTACAACATAAACATAAGCCTAAATTCAACTATATAGTTCTCTAAATCGTTTCCTATAACTTCATAATCATATATAAATAAATCTACGAAGTATAACAAGTAAATATACTTAGAGAGTCATCTCACCCACCACCTCTTCTTCTTCTTCAAATAAAGCTCATAATCATCAAAACTGATTTCTAACTCTCTTGAAATTTGAGATGATATCCTCCATTTTGTTATTTAATATTAAAAATATTACTTTTCCTACACAACTGATGTGAAAACGAAAATAATTTAACTTTGAAAATTTTAATTTAAAGCATTTTGCACCTCCGTTATTTTCCACTATATCCCCGCTATAATTTTTTGCACCTCCATCGCTATAGAACTAATGTGATTTGTGTGTGTGGCGTGTTGTGTGATTTTGTTGTGACTTAAATAGATGGTATTACCATATTTGTAATAAAATCCATTGAGATATAAAAAATTGTAACATCCCCTTTTTAGAGGCCCAAAAGTAAGCGCTACAGATGCTGCAGTCATCTACAGTATTAGCTTTCGGCGACTAAATACGGCTATGTTAATGGTATCTATAATATCAGAAGCACTTGAATATGAAACAAAACACATATTTCAAACAACTTTTACTTCATTACATTTAAAACATATGTTCCATATTCAACTTACATAATCCCAAATATTTTCCAAGGCACAAATAAATATAATTATTATAAATTACGCCAAGAGCGGTATATAAAGGTACCCTCTTGGATGATCAGTGTCATATGGTCATAATAGACCTAATACAAACACAACAGAAATTCATTAAAACATAAACAAGAACTGCAATTCCAACATAGCTATCTGTTTGCCTACTGCTTGTCTTCGGTAGCATTATTCGTCATCCTACTAAACCTGAAAAGACTTTAACCCCTTAGCCTACTCAAACTAATTTTGAGCACCCGAGAGTTTAAGGGGAAAACAAAAACTTCGAGTCAGACATAAAGTCTAGTATGAATAATACTATACATCCCGATTTTATATGTTAAGTGAGACCACACCGCTTAGCGGAACGGGTTTCCCCTCACTAACATCCTTTTAAAATATATCTTTGCAAAACCTTTTCCTGCAACCAAAACTGGTTAAATACTGTAAAGCAATCATTACGTAAACATACATAAATATCAGGTAATAATGAACTATCTGTTCAAGCTCATAAGTTTTGTTTGGATAACTTTTAACCTTTGGCTGACTCGGACCTGTAGGAAATGCGAATTACAGGTCTTAAGGCTGGATTAATACTAGAGAGGGAGTGTATAGTGTTTAATCGATTTTATGGAATTTTTGTAATCTTTTCAAATTAAACACATACAGATACAATTTTACAAACACAAAGACAATCACAGAATCAGACACAAAAGCAAATAGTAAATAAAAGTAGTAAAGGAAAGAACACACCAGAATTTTATACAGGTTCGGAGTTACCCTACATCCAGTATCACACAATTTCTTGTGCAGATTTCTTTTCAAATATAATGTCGATTCCTCGATTTCAAGGCCACGAGATACACCCCCTGTCTCCGAGTTCAGGGCAAACTCTCTTGATTTAACCAGGCTACAAGATCACCTAATTGATTCACGGGCTACAATCACACCCAATTACGGGTCACAATCACACCGTTTCCAATCACACTTTGATAGAGAGAGACTCGATACACTTCTTTGATTACAAATGATCCTATAACTTTGAGTAGCACTAAGATCTTTGGGAGAGAGTGGCAGAGAATCAAACTAGAGATGATCGAGTTTGATTCAGTTAGAATTTCGACAGAGTTTTGTTAAAGCATTTGAAATATAAGGGAATATTTGAGTGGGGAAGAAGAGGTGAAGAAATAAAGAAAAACTAACTTAAAATTCGTTGAAAACAACTGGTATTTATAGGAAAACAACGGTCATGTCCATTCGTGAAAGGTTATAACAAATAGACACTTCTTTTGAAAATTTGAATTTTAAATTCTACGACTACCATGTCGATATGGGGGGATGAGGGATGTCAACATGCCTATGTTAATTTTGAAAATAGATTTTGCTTTAAAATGATTTCTATTCTAAAACTTGTCAAAACAATTTCTAAACTTTGTAAACCATTTTAAATATAGTTTAAACTTATAAAAGTATTTTAGAAAGTAATCTTAAAATTTATAATCTATAATATAAAAGTAATATTAAAAACTAAGTACTGTAAAATATATTAAAGCTAAAATATTAAAATCAAGAGATAGTTTTAAGAAACAAGAGATGATTTTGAAATTAATATAATTAAAAATAGTTTTTGAATTAAGGCTAAAATATTTAAATTGATAGAGATGACTTTAAAAAGATAGTTTTGAAAAAATAAATCATTTTGAAAATTTCGTGGATTCCATTCCACTGGAGAAGGTCGTGGGTTCCATCCCACTAAAGAGGTCATGGATTCATCCCATTATTAAAGCGAGAAGGTGGATTCCATTCCATAATTAAAATCAGAATAAAGAGTTTAGTGCTATTATGAAGTTTTAACATAAATCTAGACTCTTGTACTCTTGATACTCATGAGTCTTCAGTCTTGATTTCTTCAATCTTGAATTCGTCTTGAATCTTTATACTTACAGTCTTCATTCTTTGTACCTGCATATATATATATCCTGCATATACATATATATCTAGAAAAGAATATCAGTATATATATATATATTTTATAACAAGTCCTTAGGTTGTTGTCATCAAAACCATCATTTCAGGAATTAACAATCTCCCCATTTTTGATGATGACAACCTATGTTTATAAAATATACTCCACCAAACTCTGATTCTAATCTGACTCCCCTTTATTCCAACAACTCCCCCTTAATCTACTAACTCCCTCTTAATCTAAGCCTAACTAACCTATTTTATAATTCTCCACCTATGTCATCAACAAAAACTAATCCTAAACGACATAACTCCCCCTAAATCGTATACTATAGCACTGTATAGGATAATAACACAATATAGTAGAATATAAATGAGACAGATAATTATGAATAAAATATAGTAAGGTAAATGTGGGAGATATGAAAATTTCAAACATAATCAATCAATATATACATCATGTTCTTATCAAACCACACCATGTTCAATCATAAATTACACACCATATTCAAATCAGTCCAAACCATACCAAACCAAACCAAACCAAACAATTCAAACAAAATTAAAGTAAATCAAACCACATATGTCAAATCAAACATTTATTGGAACTTGAACCCATCCTTCTTCACTGAAGATAGGATTTGCCTTTATAGCATCCCATTCTTCATTATCTTTGTTCAGAGTTCCTTCTGGATTCGCTTCAAGTTCTTCTTCGTTGAGAGCTGAGATCATCCATCAAATGGCATCACAATGCCTTTATTGTTCTTTTATCATCTGCATTTGGCTTAATTCTAAGTGACATCGATTTCGAAGGATAAAAGTAAGTATGTTCTTGAAGGAATTGAGAGTTTCTTCAAGATTCTCACTTAGATTATGAATAGGAGAGGCCATTTTTTGATAAAATATAAAGAAATTCAATAGAAAATAAAGAGAATTGAAAGTAAGCATTTTTCTGGAAGAAACAAGTATTTAAAGAGTTAGGAAGCCGTTTGAAATAAAAAGACACAAGGTAGTTATGTCAATTTCAATTTCAAAACAAAAACCATTTTATGGCCGTTATATGTCGACATGGGGGTAGGGGGATGTCGACATGCCCCTGTTAATTTTGCAATTTGCTTTGTTTCTTTATATTATCTACAAGTCTATATATATAAACTTATATAATATAATAACAAGCATTCCACAGATATTTTAGAGCTAATAAGCAGAAATAAGATATTTTCATTGATAAATTTAGTTAACATTACATAAACGATACATAACATTAACTAAAGAGAGATACAAACTAATACAACATGAAATGAAACTAGTATTAGTTAGAGGATGATGAAGATGATGATAATCCAAGCTTGCGACTTGCTTTCCCAAAGAACTTGTTAATTTTGGTGGAAATCTTGTCCAACTTTTTACTAACGGATCTTTTGAGAATCCGTTGGTTTTCCACGATAATCTTTTGATTCTTGAGAAGTGTTTTGTTGGATGGATTGTTAGGAGTGATAGGGTATTCGATGCTTTCCTATGAAGTCACTTCCTCCTCATCTCCTTCTTTTTTAATTTCCATTTACTCCCCTTCATCCTCTTCCTCTTCTTCTTCTTCCATCTCTTCATGAGCCAATCTCTCATCCTTTTCGGCAAGTGTTTCATATGGTTGAAACACAAACGGAATTTTCATGAGAGAGATGTTAGCATGGTTAAACACTTTTCTAGAAATGAACTCCTCCTTATAATCAACACCAAAGTAGTTAAAAATCCGAGTGAGATAAATCCCATGATATAAAGTGTTTTCACCTAAAGTAAAAAATTTGGGACGAAGTTCATCCAAAATCACTTGCGCCCAATTAATGTCATAGTGCCCATAAATAGCAAAAAGGGCCTTACAAACTTTTAAAGTAGGGTGATTGAAATTTCCTGATCTTGGAGTTATGGTATGTTGCAAAAGAAGGTTTACAATTCTAGCTTTAGGACGGAAATTTCGGTTTATAAACTCAAAGTTATCATCTCCTTCAAAAATGTGATGAAATGTCTCACGATCATGTTCATCAATTTGAAAATCCGAAAGATCCATTCCTGTATACTTACAACCAAGAATGTTACCCAAAATCTCACTATTTAAAACAATACGCGTTCCTTTAACGCTACCCCACAATTCCCCTTCATTTCCTTCATAAAAACCACGATTCAAATTTGCATAAAACATTTTAACAAGATTTATATAACAAACAAAATCATTTTGAGAATCATCAATTAAGCAAAGAATTTGATTCTCGTCAAAAAGAACATTGATTTCATAAGAAGAAAAATCATTAAAGATAGAAAATTTTCCCGTATGGACCTTTCCAAAGTTTGCATAGCTTATGTAAGCCTTGATAGCTTCCGGATCATTGTAGAGGACCTTTTTGGTGGCCTTGGACAGTCTAATGGTGGATGGAGTGCTTGAGGAAGCCATTTTTGAAGAAGGTAGAGAGCTTGAGAGTTTGAATTTCGAAATGAAAGTGAAAAAATAGGATAAAGTTAAGAAGATAAATAGATATCTAAGAGCCATGTTCTCTGGTCAAGAGACACCTTTTCTGAGATTTGGAGTTGGTGAAAAGGTGGAGGGAAATTCAAATTTGAATTTCAAATTTCTGGAGGGATGTCGACATGGGTAGTAGGGTCATCTCGACATGGGTCCCTTAAATCATGTGACTTATTTTTCTTATTTTATTTAATATATATATATATCCTATAATCTAATTTATATTTTATCTGAAATAATATTAAATATAATAACACTTTAATATTAATATTTTTAATATTAAAATAAATTTTTTTAAATTCAAACAACAAGCAATTTCAAAACATGCAAACAATCAAACATTCAAACAAGCAATTTTAATCAATATAATTTAAATGTGTACCTATTTTTAGATCCATATTTCCGAGATCATCAGAATCGTGAATAGCTGTAAAGCACATGTTTGAATTTTCCATCTCTTAATCTTCATCACTAGAGGATGCATCTGAATCGTCCAGTGTAGCAGTATATGCTCTCTTTCTTTTCTTTGACGAAACATTACTTGGAGAAAATTTCTGTTTATACGGATGCAGACAATCTCTTTTTAAGTGGCCTGGCTCATCACAATTGTAGCATCTGCCGTTGTTTTGAGTTTCATTATTGTTTCCAGAATTCTTGTGATCATTTCTCTTGTAATTGTTCATCTTTCTGTATTTCAAAAACTTTCTAAAATTCTTTGTCATCAAGGCTATTTCTTCATCGTCGTCACTGTTTGAGTCTGAACCATCTGTTATTGCATTGAACGCTATCGACTTCTTTTCTATGATCTTGCTTTCTCTTCTCCCTTGCATTTGTACTTCAAACGACATCAAATTCCCAATCAATTCTTCAATTTTCAGAGTACTAATATCATTAGCCTCTTCAATTGCTAAAGTCTTTTGATCCCATTCTGGAGTGAGTGAATTTAGAATTTTTCTAACTTAATCTTCTTCGGAAAAGTTCTTTCCTAATGCAAGTAGTGAGTGCACAATTTCTTGAAATCTACTGTACATGTTTGAAATGGACTCATTTGGATTCATATTGAATAATTGAAACTGATTGGTCAAGATAGATATTTTGGTCTGTTTAACTTTGCTTGTTCCTTCATGAGTAACTTGCAACGTTTTCCAGATATCATATGCAGACTTACAGACACTCTATTAAACTCATTCTTATCAAGTGAACAGAATAGAATATTCATGGCTTTGGAATTATTTTGTGCAACAGTCTTTTGCTCAGTAGTCCACTGTGCAAAATTAGTTGTGGGTTCAATGTACTCAGTTTGTGTGATATTCCAAGTGTCTAATCTTATTGATTGTAAATAGATTTTCATCCTACATGCCCAATATGCATAGTTACTGCCATTAAAAAGTAGTGGTCTGGCAATAGGCTGACCCACTATAAATAAACTAGTGATAGTGTTGACATTACCAGTGTTGGCAGCCATTTGAAAACTTTTCAAAAATCAGATTACGGAAAATTTGAAAACCAATGCTCTGATACCAAATGTAGGAAATGCGGATTACAGATCTTAAGGCTGGATTAACACTAGAGAGGGAGTGAATAGTGTTTAATCGATTTTATGGAATTTATGAAATCTTTTCAAATTAAACATATACAGATGCAATTTCACAACACAGAGACAATCACAAAATCAGACACAGAAGCAAATAGTAAATAAAAGCAGTAAAGAAAGAACACACCAGAATTTTATACAGGTTCGGAGTTACCCTACATCCAGTCCCATACAATTTCTTATGCAGATTTCTTTTCAAATATAATGTCGATATTACAACCTCGATTTTAAGGCCATGAGATACAACCAGGCTATAAGATCACCTAATTGATTTACGGGTTATAATCACACCCAATTGATTTACGAGCCACAATCACATCATTTCCCATCACACTTTGATAGAGAGAGACTCAATACACTTCTTTGATTACAAATGATCTTATAACTTTGAATAGCACTAAGATCTTCGAGAGAGAGTGGCAGAGAATCAAACTAGAGATGATCGAGTTTGATTCACTTAGAATTTCGGTAGAGTTTTGTTAAAGCATTTGAAATATAAGAGAATATTTGAGTGGAGAAGAAGGAGTGAAGAAATGAAGAAAAACTAACTTAAAATTTGTTGAAACAACTGGTATTTATAGGAGAACAATGGTCATGTCCATTCGTGAAAGGTTATAACGAATTGACACTTCTTTTGAAAATTTGAATTTTAAATTCTGTGGCTACGATGTCGACATGGGGGGATGAGGGATGTCGACATGCCCATGTTAATTTTGAAAATAGATTTTGCTTTAAAATGATTTCTATTCTAAAACTTATCAAAACAATTTCTAAACTATTTTGAATATAGTTTAAACTTATAAAAGAGTTTTAGAAAGTAATCTTAAAATATATAATCTATAATATAAAAATAATATTAAAAACTAAGTATAGATTTCTGTAAAATATATTAAAGCTAAAATATTAAAATCAAGAGATATTTTTAAAAAACAAGAGATGATTTTGAAATTAATATGATTAAAAATAGTTTTTGAATTAAGGCTAAAATATTTAAATTAATAGAGATGACTTTAAAAAGATAGTTTTGAAAAAATAAATCATTTTGAAAATTTCGTGAATTCCATTCCACTGGAGAAG
Source organism: Allium fistulosum (assembly GCA_030737815.1). Classification (NCBI taxonomy): domain Eukaryota; kingdom Viridiplantae; phylum Streptophyta; class Magnoliopsida; order Asparagales; family Amaryllidaceae; genus Allium; species Allium fistulosum. The sequence goes on from CM060906.1 coordinate 357,175,460, forward strand.
GTCGTGAGTTCCATCCCACTAAAGAGGTCGTGGGTTCCATCCCACTATTAAAGCCAGAAGGTGGATTCCATTCCACAATTAAAATCAGAAAAAAGATTTTAGTGCTATTATGAAGTTTTGACATAAATCTAGACTCTATTACTTATCTTGATATCTTATACTCTTGTACTCTTGATACTCATGAGTCTTCAGTCTTGATTTCTTCAATCTTGAATTCGTCAGTCTTGAATCTCTATACTCAGTCTTGAATCTTTATACCGTACAGTCTTCTTTCTTAGTACCTGCATATATATATATATCCTGCATATACATATATATCTAGACAAGAATATTAGTATATATATTTTATAACAAGTCCTAAGGTTGTTGTTATCAAAACCATCATTTCAGGAACTAACATGGCCTACTAGACAATATAATCAAAATTAATCTAACACCTGTTAGCTATTCTTCTTCTAGATTGTCTATCCTTAACTATCTGTTAAATACTTCAGTTATAAACGGTCTGTCCCTAACTTAATCATCTCCCAGGTCTTCCTGATCTTAATGGTTTTTCGGGCTCACCAATAACCTATCTGTATACAAACATACATTCCTTTCGGTGTGTAATCATAATTTTAGTCTACCTATGACAAAGCCCTACACAATGGAATTTTGGACAACAATTAGCTAGTGGTAATAGCTAATGTATAGAGTGCGACCCTATACTAGTCCTATCTAGTATTCTAATATCTGAGTCATTTTCACTTAAGGATCCCATCCCATAATTTTCCTTGAAAACATTTTCAAAATGATTTAAAACCTTTAAATCCAAATTATACAAGGAAAATATATATTCTTTATGCTTTACTCAAAATCACATTACCATATTATATATATATATATATATATATATATATATATATCTTCTTTACTCAAACCTTAGTTGATGAAAACATTTAAACATTTGAAACTTTTCCTTTCTAAATCTTTGAAAGTACCCCTTTCCAAAACAAAGTGAAAACCTTTTAATTATCTAGGCCAATATGCGAAACCTTACTTTTTGAAACCTTTCGAAACCTTTGAAAAGAAAACCTTTCGAAAGCAATAAAAATTTAGACATCCTTCTTTAAAATCACTTTAAAACATTGCCTTAGAAAAAAATTGGAAAACCTTCCATTTCTAACCTTTCAATACTATTGAACTCAAACCTTTCGAAACCATTGAACTAAAACATTTCGAAATCATTGACCTTAAACCTTTCGAAACCATTAAACTAAAACCTTTCGAAGTCATTCGATAAAAAAACCTTTCGAAACCATTCAATAAGCATACCTTTCGAAGGCATTAAACCTTCTAAAAAATAAACCTTTCGAAGACTTACTGGGTTCAATCTATAACAGGCAGAAAATCGACTTTTAAAAACCTTTCGACTTCATTGGAAGCAACCTTTCGACTTTGTCGAAAGCACTGCTTCGAAAGCTTTAAAACTTAACTTTTAAACAATAGGCTTCGGCCTTCAAAACAACTCCTTTGAAAGCTAGGGTTATACTTCAATTAGAAAAACAAAGATAAGCCACCTAAGTCGAAAGCTTTCTCTCGAAAGCATGGAGAAGCGGCTGGTTTTGAAACAAGTAAACCTTTCGACTTTGTCGAAAGGTTTCAAAACAAAACAATAACAAGGCGGCAGTAACCTTTCGACTTTGTCGAAAGGTTTTAAAAACCTTTATTTAAAATACTTGAGCTGGTAGAAAGCAACCAAGTCGAAAGCTCCTTTTCGAAAGCAAGCAAGTGAAAACTTTTGATTTAAAAAACAAACATACCCCAACCTCTTTGGCCACCAACCTTTCGACTAAGAACCCTTCGATCTTTTCCAATTCATTACGTACCAAGTAACTTGATACCATATGCATTAGTTTGACCATGTCGAAAGCTATGAACCTTTCGACCTTGTCGAAAGGTCTGGGTCGGAAGGTTTGATGCCGTAAATGTCTGAAACTTGCTAAAAGTATGATTTCTTTGTTTTTAACCTAAAAAGGATAACTTCTTAACTAACCTGCCTTTGTACGTCAAATTCTCTTTGGTTAATAAATACTTTTCAAAAAAGTGCTGCCACTATTTTCAGAATTTAATAATCATTTTATTTTATAAAATGCCCCTTCTTCTTAATAAAGTATATAAAACATTTAAGTCTCATACCTTACATAATTTTATATACTCATCAAAATACTTAGGAAAAATCTGGAAAAATTCCAAAAAATCTATATTAATATGTTTTCCAACACATAAAAATTTCAAACCCAAATAATTATTTATTTAGCCGTAAATAATTTATAACCCAATAAATCATTTTCTTCGCTAGAAAATTAATATAAAATCCATATTAACTCGGAAAACTATGAAAATTGTAACCCATCTCTAGAATATCATTTTTGACCTATGTTTAAATTTTCAAGGTATTTGGACATCATTTAATAGGGTTTTCATATCAAACATATCATAAAAACTAATATGAACATGCATAATTCACCAACAGGCATATATATAACTTTAATCATCAAAGACATGGCATAAACTTGCAAAATCATTTCGATCTAATCTTAAAACCAAAAAACATAAGAAAATGGGATGAAGTAATTATTTGCCTTAGCTTTGAGATTAAAAGATGTGAGATTTGATGTTGATTATGTTGATTATCTTCCTTTACTTGAATCCTAGCATTAATCTTCTCTTAAGAACAATAATGATGGCCGGCCTTAGATGTTTTAGTTTGCTAAAATGAAAATGAACGTCAGTCCTATTTCCTAAGGTTTTTTGGTATAAGCCTTCCTTATTTTCCATTTTGCACTTACTCATTTCCAACACCTTTGTTTATGTTATCTTATTTTAATTAACACACTAACATAGCACGGCTACCCTTAGTCTAATCAACTCTCAACCTATTGATCTTCACATTATTTTAATTTATTTACCTAGTTAATTATTCTAAATAATGTTATAAAAATATGGTGTGTTACAGACTCTTCACCTTAAAGAATTTCGTCCTCAAAATTGTGATAAGGTACACAACAAAACAATCAAAGGTAAAACAACCATCAAACAACTCTGGATAAGCATATCTACTTCTGCTCTTAGTCTCCCAAGTACAGTCTCTAGCATCATCACTCCACTGAACCTTTACTAACTTGACTTTCTTTTTCCTCAATTTCTTCTCATCTCTAGCCACAACCTGAATCGGCTTTTTAACTATAGTCAAATATGGTTCTACTACTAAATCTTCTAACACTATAGGTGCTATGGTAGTCCCCGAGTCTCTAACACACTTTCTACGATGAGAAACATGGAAAACATCACGGACTCCTGCTAAACTACTCGGTAACTCTATTCTATAAGCGCATTTTCCGATCCTCTCAACAATTCGAAAAGGTCCTATGAATCTAGGTGCTAACTTTCCTGACTTTCCAAACCTAATCACACCCTTCATCGGTGAAACCTTAATAAACACATAGTCACCAACAGAGAATTCCAAGTCTTTCCTTCTTCTATCAGCATAACATTTCTATCTAGACCGGGCTTCCTTCATCCAAGCTCGGATCAACTCAATCTTCTCTGCGGCTTCTTTCACCAAATCCGGACCAAGAACCAACCTATCCTCGGTCTCCAACCAACATACGGAAGATTTGCATGTCCTTCCATACAAGGCTTCAAACGGAGCCATCACAATACTAGTCTAGTAACTATTGTTATACGAGAACTCGACTAAATGAAGATGGTCTTCCCATGATCCCCCGAAATCCAATACACAAGCTCTTAATAAATCCTCTAAGACTTTGTTAATTCTTTTCGTTTGCCCATCGGTCTGTGGATGGTAAGCGGTGCTCGTGTTGAGCTTGGTTCCTAATGCTTCCTGTAGACTCTTCCAGGACTCACTAATAAACAAAGAATCTCTATCACAAATGATACTACTCAGAGTCTCGTGCAGTCTAACTACATTCTTCATAAATAACTTCGCCGGGATAGGTACCGTCCTAGTTGACTTTACTGAAATGAAATGGGTGCTCTTAGTCAGTCTATCTACTATGACTCATATGCTTTCATTTCCTCTACTAGACCTTGGCAACCCATCGATAAAATCCATAGAGATAGAATCCCACTTCCATAACGGAATTTCCAATAGTTGAAGCAATCCACTTGGCTTCTGGTGTTCCGCCTTTGCCTGTTGGCAATTCAAGCACTGCTTAACACATAAACCAAAGTCCCGTTTCATACCTTCCCGGAAAAAACTTCTCTTCATATCTTGATACATCTTCGTTCCTCTTGGATGGATAGTGAACTTCGAACAATGGCATTCATCCAAAACTTCTTTCCTCATGTCTCCTACATTCGAAACACACAACCTTCCCTTCTTTCTCAACCACCGTTTCTGGTCAAGACTGAAATCCTTTAAGTCATCGCTCTCTGTTCCTTCCCTTAACCTTTTGATCCGTTCGGCTAAAATTGGATCCTCCTCCTGCTTAGAAGCTATCTTCTCAATCATTATCGGTCGAACTTCCATGCAAACCAATACAGCACTTCCTGCAGTAGAACCTGCCTTGGATCTATACTGCACACTACAAGTTGATAATGCTTCCAAATCTTTACACTCAGCAATCATAGTCAATACTGCATTCTGATGTTTCCTGCTAATTGCATCCGCTACCTTTTCCCTTTCCCGGGTGTGTACTTAATTCCGAAATCATAAGCAGCAATAAACTCCAACCATCTCTGCCGTCTCATGGTCAGCTCCTTCTGAGAGAACAAGTACTTCAACGACTTATGATCCGTATAAAGCTCAAATCGCTCCCAACAGATAATGCCTCCATACCTTTAAAGCAAATATAACGGCAGCTAACTCCAAATCATGCATTGGATACCTAACTTCGTGTGGTCTGAGCTATCTAGAAGCATAAACAATCACTTTACCTTGTTGCATCAACACAGCTCCCAATCTAGTTCCACACGCATCAGTATAAACAACCAAATCCTGATTCCCCTCCTGAACCACTAACACCGGTGCATGGGTCAATAAGTGTTTCAAGCTCTGGAATGCTTCCTCATACTTATCATTCCATACAAACTTCACATCCTTTCACGTAAGATTAATCATCAGTGCAGCTATCCATGAAAAATCTTTTATAAACCTTCGATAATATCCAGCCAATCCAAGAAAACTTATTATCTCAGTCACTGTCTCGGGTCTCTTCCAGTATTCACCACCTCAATCTTAGTCCGATCTACTGACAACCCTTTCTCTGAGACTACAAGACTAAGGAACTTCACTTCCTTCTTCGAAAAATGACACTTCGAAAACTTAGCCTTCAAGTGATGCTCCCTCAACGTCGCAAGCACAACTCTAAGATGAGCTTCATGCTCTTTCTCATCCTTAGAGTATATCAAAATATCATCTATGAAGACCAACACAAATCTATCCAAGTGCTCTCGGAAAATTCGGTTCATCAAATCCACAAAGAATGCCGATGCATTAGTTAGTTCGGACGGCATAACTAACCATTCTACGATCCATACCTTGTCCAAAACGCCGTAAAAGGAACACTATCCTCTGCCACTCTAACCTGATGAAATCCCGTCGCCAAATCCAGCCGAGAGAATACTTTGGTTCCACTTAACTGATCGAACAAATCGTCAATTCTCGGCAATGGATATCAGTTTTCTATCGTATTCTCATTCAACTTACAATAATCGATACATAGCCTTAATGATCCGTCCGGCTTCTTAGCAAACACTGCAGCAGCTCCCCAATGTGAACTACTCAGTCGAATAAAACTCTTGCCTTCCAAATCCACCAATTGCACCTTCAACTCTCTCATCTCTGTAGGTGTCATCCTGCTTGGCGGCCTACTCACTGGTTCTGCTCCAAGCACTAAATCAATCCGAAACTCAATGGCTCTTTTCCGTGGTAGTCCAACTACCGGCTCAAACACATCAGCAAACTCTCTAACTACAAAGACTCGATGCAACTCATCCTCCAACTAGATAATACCCAATAAAGCATTCACTTCGAAACTAGGGTTCTCTACGGTATAAACTACCCGATCACTACAATTCGGATGACTAAGTGATATTTTCCTACCGTGGCCAAATATCCTAGCATCATATTTAATTAACCAATCCATCCTAAGGATAATCCAAAATCCCACAAAATCAAATACATACAAACAACAATCAAAAGTATGACCTAGCAAATCAAACTCTAAATGGTCACACCTTATCCCAAGTGTTGCATATCCTCCTATCAAATTTGCAACCCTTAAGGAAGTAACTAAGTATAAGGGCTCTAGGTTAAGCTTATCTACTAAACATCGAGAGATAAAACAATGTGATGCACCAGTATCAAATAGAACGCTAACAAACATACCGTGAATCTATAGCGAGCCTCCTAAAATAGCCTTCCCTTTCTCCTGCACAACTGACCTTGAAATTGCGGGCTCCAATGCATAAACTTGCCCCCTTCCTTCTTTAACAGACTCCTTACATTGGTTCTTATAATGGCCGATCTGATCATAATTAAAGCATCGGATGTTCTTCCCAATCACCTCCTTTCTCTTTTCCTTTTCCAGTACGACACTCATTAGCATAGTGTCCTTTCTTATCACATTTATAACAAACCACTTTAGCTTTTCCCTTCTTCTGTGCTCCTCCCTTGTGAGCATTCTTCTCCTGGAAAAACTTTATTTTCTGGCCTTGTCCCACCTGGACCTCCTTCATTTTCTTTCTCAAAGAAGCTAACGCCTCTTCCTGTCTCGGCTCCATTTCTACCACTACATCACTTGGATCTCTTAAGTGCGGCAAGGTAGCACTTATTAACTCCGGCCTCAAGCCTCTTATAAACTTCTCATTCCTTTTGATCGCCATATCAACCAAAGCATACCCGTATCGGGCCAACTCTTCAAATTTCCTTGCATACTCTAAAACAGACATCTCTCCTTGCTCCAGTTTAGCAAACTTCCTAACCAATGCCGACTGCGTCATCACTAACATAAACCTTTCTTGAAACCTTCTACTAAACTCCACCCAAGTCATGGTTTCCTCATCAACACCAGCTATGACAGTATTCCACTAGAATAAGGCAGCTCCCTGAAGCTGTCTTGAAGCCAATCTTCTTTTCTACTTGTCATTCAATCCTAAGTCAACAAAATTCTCTCGCAATGCAACAACCAATTTTCCACCTTGCTCAGTTCCAATGAACGGCTTCCCTACAAGCCTGGTATAGTCTTTGCTCAAGTTAGCATACTGGTTGATCATCAGAGCTTCCTGTATTCCACCTCCAGCAGCATTTCCTCCGACAACTCCAACTACAATTCCAACTTGCATCATGTTTATGAAAAACTGATACATGGCTCCCATGTCCACTTTGGGAACCCTAGCACCAACATTTTCAGCTTGAGCCTGACCTAGACCTCTTCTAGCATTTGGTCGGGCATTTCCATTAATGGTGGTGCTATCTCCTCTAAGATTAACTCTGCCTCTTCTTCTTTCCATATTTGTATTCAAACCTCGTGAGATACAGATTAATAGCCTATCTAAGGTAGGAGTCTAGAGATATAGCGTATACTTATATATAGCAAATACAAGTAAGTTACTATAGCGTTATCCCATACCCCGATCTTAATTCTAATTACTAACGATTGTGTTTTTTTCAAAACTATTTTTAGTTAAGTATTTCATAAGCCATGCTCTAATACCAAGCTGTAACATCCCCGATCTAAAGGCCCAAAACTAAGCACTACAGATGTTGTAGTCATATATAGTATTACCTTCCGACGTCTAAATACGGCTATGTTAGTGGTATCTATAATATCAAAAGCACTTGAATATGAAACAAAACACAGATTTCAAACAACTTTTACTTTATTACATTTAAAACAGACATTCCATATTCAACTTACATAATCCCAAATACGTTCCCAAGAATAGATAAATATAATTATTACAAATTACGCCAAGATTGGTATATGAAGATACTCCCTTGGATGATCAGAGTCATATGGTCATAATAGACCAGATATAAACACAGTGGAAATTCATTAAAACATAAAACAAGAACTGCAATTCCTATATAGCTATCCGTTTGCCTCCTGCTTGCCTCCGGTAGCCTTATTCGTCATCCTACTAAACCTAAAAAGACCTTAGCCCCTCAGCCTACTCAAATTAATTTTGAGCACTCGAGAGTTTAAGGGGAAAACATAAACTTCTAGTCAGACATAAAGCTTGGAATGAATAATACTATAAATCTCGGTTTTATATGTTAAGTGAGACCACACCGCTTAGCGGAACGGGTTTCCACTCACTAACATCCTTTTAAAATATATCTTTGCAAGACCTTTTCATGCAACCAAAACTGGTTAAATACTGTAAAGCAATCATTATGTAAACATACATAAATATCAGGTAATAATGAACTATATGTTCAAGCACATAAGTTTTGTTTGGATAACTTTTAACCTTTGGCTGACTCGGGCCTACCAGACAATATAATCAAAATTAATCTAACACCTGTTAGCTATTCTTCTTGTGGATTGTCTATCCTTAACTATTTGTTAAATACTTCACTTTTGGACGGTCTGTCCCTAACTTAATCATCTCCCAGGTCTTCCTGATCCTAATGGTTTTTCAGGCTCACTAATAACCTTTATGTATACAAACATGTATTCCTTTCGGTGTGTAATCATAATTTTAGTCTACCTATGACAAAGCCCTACACACTGGAATTTTGGACAACAATTAGCTAGGGCTAATAGCTAATGTATAGGGCGCGACCCTATACTAGTCCCATCTGGTATTCTAATATCTGATTCATTTCACTTAAGGATCCCCTCCCATAATTTTCCTTGAAAACTTTTTCAAAATGATTTAAAACCTTTAAATCCAAATTATACAAGGAAAATATATATTCTTTATGCTTTACTCAAAATCACATTACCATGTTATATATATATCTTCTTTACTCAAACCTTAGTTGATGAAAACATTTAAACATTTGAAAGTTCTCCTTTCTAAATCTTTGAAAGTACCCCTTTCCAAAACTAAGTGAAAACCTTTTAATTATCTAGGCCAATATGCCAAAAACTTACCTTTCGAAACCATTCATCAAACCTTTCGAAACCTTTGAAAAGAAAACCTTTCGAAAGCAATAAAACATTGGACATCCTTCTTTAAAAATCACTTTAAAATAGTGCCTTAGAAAAACATTGGAAAACCTTCCATTTCTAACCTTTCGAAACCATTAAACTCAAACCTTTCGAAACCATTGAACTAAAACCTTTCGAAATCATTGACCTTAAACCTTTCGAAACCATTAAACTCAAACCTTTCGAAGTCATTCGATAAAAAAACCTTTCGAAACCATTCAATAAGCATACCTTTCGAAGGCATTAAACCTTCTAAAAAATAAACCTTTCGAAGACTTACTGGGTTCAATCTATAACAGGCAGAAAATCTACTTTTAAAAACCTTTTGACTTCATTGGAAGCAACCTTTCGACTTTGTCGAAAGCTCTGCTTCGAAAGCTTTAAAACTTAACTTTTAAACAATAGGCTTTAGCCTTCAAAACAACTCCTTTGAAAGCTAGGGTTATACTTCAATTAGGAAAACAAAGATAAGTCACCTAAGTTGAAAGATTTCTCTCGAAAGCATGGAGAAGCGGCTGGTTTTGAAACAAGTAAACCTTTCGACTTTGTCGGAAGGTTTCAAAACAAAACAATAACAAGGCGGCAGTAACCTTTCGACTTTGTCGAAAGGTTTTAAAAATCTTTATTTAAAATACTTGAGCTGGTAGAAAGCAACCGAGTCGAAAGCTCCTTTTCGAAAGCAAGCAGGTGAAAGCTTTTGATTTATAAAAAAACATACCCCAACCTCTTTGGCCACCAACCTTTCGACTAAGAACCTTTCGACCTTGTCCAATTCATTACGTACCAAGTAACTTGATACCATATGCATTGGTTTGACCTTGTCGAAAGGTCTGGGTCGGAAGGTTTGATGCTGTAAAAGACTAAAACATGCTAAAAGTATGATTTCTTTGTTTTTAACTTAAAAAGGATAACTTCTCAACTAACCTACCTTTGTATGTCAAATTCTCATTAGTTAATAAATACTTTTCAAAAAAGAGCTGCCACTATTTTCAAAATTTAATAATCATTTTATTTTATAAAATGCCCCTTCTCCTTAATAAAATTTATAAACCATTTAAGTCTCATACCTTAAATAATTTTATATATTAATCAAAACACTTAGGAAAAATCTGAAAAAATTCCAGAAAATCCATTTTAATATGTTTTCCAACATATAAAAATTTCAAACCCAAATAAATATTTAGTTAGCCGTAAATAATTTATAACCCAATAAATCATTTTCTTTACTAGAAAATTAATATAAAATTCATATTAACTCGGAAAATTACGAAAATTGAAACCCGTCTCTAAAATATCATTTCTGATCTATATGTAAATTTTCAAGGCATTTAGATTTCATTTAGTAGATTTTTCATATCTAACATATCATAAAAGCTTATATGAACATACATAATTCACCAACAAGCATATATATAACTTTAATCATCAAAGACATGGCATAAACTTGCAAAATCATTTCAGATCTGATCTTAAAACCAAAAATCATAAGAAAATGGGATGAAGTAATTATTCACCTTAACTTTAAGATTAAAAGATGTGAGATTTGATATTGATTATGTTGATTATCTTCCTTTACTTGAATCCTAGCTTTAATCTTCTCTTGAGAACAATAATGGTGGCCGGCCTTTGATGTTTTAGTTTGCTAAAATGAAAATGAACATGAGTTCTATTTCCTAATGGTTCAGAGTATAAGCCTTCCCTATTTCCCATTTTGCCCTTACTCATTCCTAAACCTTTGTTTATGTTATCTTATTTTAATTAACACACTAACATGGCATGGCTACCCTTAGTCTAATCAAATCTCAACCTATTGATCTTCACATTATTTTATTTAATTTACCCAATTAATTATTCTAAATAATGTTATTAAAATATGGGGTGTTACAAAAATTTATACGGAAGTTTCTGGTTTAAAGTTGTTTTTGAAATGAAAAGGATATCCATATATCTTGAGTAAAGTATAGAATTTGAGAAGTTGATTACATCACAGTTTTCAAATTAACTTTTGACTTGGTAAACATTTATTCAAATGCTATATATTGGTCTAAAACATTAATTCAAAACTATAAAATATCTTAAATTTGACTAATATTTTATTATAAAATACATACAATAATATTAAATGTAATATATAGCTAAAAAGATTTTGTAATTCCAACCATATATATATATATATATATTATATTTTGAACTCAAAGGTTCAAAATTTATTATATGAATATAGAATATGAACATGTATTATAAATAATCTTTTTTTCAAAAATATTATTTATTTATTTAAATTGCTAAATAGGATTTGGATCTAATAAGCACAAATGTTAATTTAACATATGGTATTGATCTAAAACATGACATCGATATATCTCATGATTTCAGATGATTAAAATTTAATAAATGATTATTTAAAACCATTAATTTAAAACCATTAAAAATAAGTTTTATCTTTATAAAATTGTTATACATATACTTGAACATATGTGGCCCAAATAAAAAACATACAGACATAAGTCTTAATTTAAAACTATCATATTGAATTAAAATCGAATATTTAACGAACTAATTAAACTATTACAGTTAATTATAATTATACTAATGATGATCATAGGTAAAAATGGTGATAAGAATGAATCAAAACATATAACTGAAAAAGAAGATTGTAACATATGGATTTGGCCTAATAGTGACACGTTGATTTGAAAATTCTACTTAAATTCCTAAAATAAATATCCAAACCTTTCTAGAATCGGATGGGCTACCTTATATTTAGTTAGATTTAATTTTTTTGGTAAAGGAAAAGAAAATTTAGCCATAGAAGTTGAAAGGAGAGCCAACCCTGAAATAAGGAAGGAGGAGAATTACAAGAAGAAAACCGAGACAAGCAATTGAATTAACGAGGAAAGTTTTATTTTTATTTAGAGTATGAAACCTTTTGTCATTTCTTTCATTCAAAAAATATCCATTTAATTCCCATCAATTAGATCTCATCCATATCTTCTCCTTTCTCTTATTATAGTCGGCGACATTATATATTACATGGACCATTATTTCCAAAAGCTTGTTAAAACAATTAACTATATTTAAAACCTGTTTAAATATATACTAACATCGTATATCAATGCGTGTATATATAACTATATACATCCAAATAATTACTAACAATAACCAAAACATAAAATAAATTAATAATTAATATTTCTTAAATATTAACTAAATTTAATTAGATTATAACATTTTATAAACTAATTAAATTGTATGTTTTTTCAAAGAATTCACCAACGCGCTTGTGAGACTCTAAGGTGTGAAATCAATTAATAGTTAATATTGAACATTTAAATATCAACGTTCACATGTCACCTTAGTTTGTGGTGTGATAATTTGGTCGAATTCATTACTTATAGATCTTTTCAGTATAATCCGATTTCACATTTTCTTAGTTGATACCTTTTAGTAGTGATAATTTACACACGTTCTCTTCGTCAAAACTATATTACTTTAAGATGTATGAAATTGGTATTTGTCAAAATAACAATACCATCTACATTTAACTCGATTTGTTAAAAAAAAGTCCTTTAATAATAATATTTATTATTAATCATACTACTCTGACCAAAGATTTTGACTTTAATTGACTACAACTGACCGTGATACTAACCTCATACAACTAAGGAACAAATTCTCTATTGAATAGTGCTTCACTTTCAATGCTTTAACTCAGACTCTACTATAGTCACTCAATGGATCACACTGTCATGATTTAATTATAATCATAGTGGAGTATGCACATTGAAGTTTCGTAGTATTCTCAAGTCGAGGGAACTATGTTACATCATCGCATCAAGATTTCCTATTTGATCTAGTTGTTATTCACCAAAAGAAAATTCTCGGACATATCTGTAACAACCCATTGTCGAGAATTATCTAATTGGGAATTTATAATAAATATTTGATTAATTAAAAGTGTTTTAACATATTTTAAAGGTGATAAATACTAGTTTTAAATTAATTAGTTATTTTGGAATTTTAAGGATAAATTCCTAATTTGAATTTAAATGGTTGTTACTACCATGATTGTCGTCGAAGGAGTTCGGCCTGCTGCTTAGCCTCGGCATCGCTTCAACAAGCCATGTTAATGTAATACATTCGAAATCAGCATAAGAGCTATGATGGACGAAGTCGAAGACTTACGAAGTGATGCCAATACCATCAGTGCAATGGTCAATAACAGGAAAATGAGGATAGAACGACAACAAAGAGATAGGATGATGCACTTCGTCAATATAAGAATACAAGGGTATCGAATATAATAAAATTGGTAAGCTATCGGTGACTGTCGAAGTGACCCATAACGCACTTCATTGATGCTGAGTTTTATCAGTACCGCTACTTACCTATTGTACTCAAAAAGGGCTCGTCGTTGATAGTAATGGAAGTTGTCAGCATTACATTAAAGTGGCACCGCACTTCATAAGAACTTCGAAAGTACTGTTATTCGATGACATCAAAGGAATACAAAGTTATGCCGCTCTTCGTTAATGCTCAACACTGCACTTTGTACACGTGTTTTATCAGCGTTTGGAGGATGTCGTGGGTCTATGAGAAGTGATATTGATGGTGGATGCTGTCAATTTCCACGAAGTCATCAATGTTGCCTTATGATTATCGATGCAACATACTCGTGTTGACTCAAGCTAATACCATCATCCACCTTTAAAGGATGTCGACCGTTATGATGGAGGTTGCCGATGCCATAGTTTGAAGTTGCCACATACCTCCACTAAAAGAGTAAAGCGGAGACCTAGCACATAGCAACATCAAAGTCGACAAAGCCATTACTGACATTATTGCCGAAGCAGATGCCAAAACTTACCCACATCGAAGACCATGCCGCTTTTCCCTATAAATATGGACCTAGGGGCGCCATTTTGGGGGACAAATTTTCTCTCCTCTTACTTCTTACATTTTCAACTTTGTAAACCCTAAATCAATTTGGGTATTTTACCGATTGTAATACTTGAGCCTTGTACACATAAGGAATTGTAAATCAAACAATTGCATAGCATATTTGACTTCGACTTTCAACTTGCATAGCATATTGAATCGACTTTGACTACGAACTTGCATAGCATATTGGATCGATTCAACTTTGGACTTGCATATCAATCTAACTGGGGATCGTAATTTGCATATTAACTTGCATATAGAATTGTGCTTCTATTCTCATAATGACTTGAACATCAACTTCGACCATGAATCATATGACTTCGACTTTGATGACTAGACTTGGAATTAGCATGGATACATACTTCACTATGATAACTTCGACAAGCCTCAACAAGGCCTCTCTTTGAGTTTGCACTGCTTACTCATACTTTTGAGGTTAGGAAATTTATTTGTTAACATTTTGGCGCTAGAAGAAAGGCCGAACCTCCAACTTCGTTAAAACCATAAGTGGGACTACCCTAGCCTGCATATTTAGGGCTTAAAGAACTTACCCTACCAAGCATATCCCATTCCAAACAAACCTACCTTTGATTGAATCAACTTAGTAATGCCAATTAACCGAGTTAAGACGTCTAAACAAGGGTCTTCCAAGCCTCAAACAATAAGGCTCACTTACCCAGTCACTAATGACCCCCAGCTTCATGAGAATAAATGTTAATAATTAAGGCACTATATATTATGGAAAATAAGATAAGATACGCAGTGTCTTATAACCTAGATAAATGGAGCTTGAATCCGTTCTATGTAGGGCCATCACCAATCTTTGCTCTAGGAAAATAATGTGAGAGAGATAATGTCTTCTCAAGAATTAGAAAAGAGATTCAACTTAAAGCTAAGGGGAACATTTTCTAAAAAGAAGTAATAAAGGATTTCGAACGATTCACTAGAAAGTGAGAAGGTATTCTTAGCCACTACCAAGGACAAAAATGAAACTCTAGATTCTTTGAAAAGGAAGCTTGTTGTGGAATCTGAGGAACTTGGTGTATGCAATAAAAGAGTTAAGCATCAACTAAAAGGGCTAGTCTCTAAATCATGACTTCCAAAAGATTGCACCTTCACTACTTCTATGGAAAACATCAATTTCTTGACTAAAGATGAGCTCAACTATTGACCCTCGTAAAAAAGGAGACCCAAGTTCAAAAGGAATTGTGAAAGCTCATACTATCATTATCATCTTGTAAATGGCCACAAAACCAATCAAAGTAGAAACTTGGAAGGGTTGATCGTTAATTTGCTAGGGTAAGGAAAACTTAATGAATTTGTAAAGAGATGTTAAACAAGTTTACGATAATAAAAGGTTCTTCAAATAAGAGAATTTAAATGGTTAAGGAGTAGGATCCTCCTAAGATAATGAATGTAGCCATCAAAGGCTCATGACCACAAGAGGTCCTGGCCATCAAAGGCCCTAGCTATCAAAGGCTCATGACCGCAAGAGGTCCTTGGCCATCAAAGGCCCTAGCCATCAAAGGATCCTGACTACAAGAGGTCTCTAGCCATCAAAGGCTATAACCATCAAAGGTTCATGACCGCAAGAGGTTTATGGCCATCAAATTCCCTAAGCCTTCAATGTTGTCATCAAAGGCCTCATCGAAGCGCCTTCTAGACGGAGGTTAGAGCAAGCCTTTAGTGTCATCATCAAAGGCCTCACTAAAGCACTGGGAAAACCTTCAACCTCAGCCTACATGGCTTGGTTGGAGTGCCTACTAAAGGGAGGATGGAGTAAGCCTTTAGTGCCGTCATCAAAGGCCTCATTAAAGTACCGAACCAAGCCTTCAGTGTCGTCATCAAATGCCTCACTAAAGCGCCTCCTAGAGGAAGGTCAGGTAAGTCTTTGGTTCTACTTAAGATAGATAACCAAACGCACCGGACAATAGACCTAAGTCATTATCTATAACGGTAATATGGGTTTAAATCCAAGTAGAGATCATTGTAACGACCCGTATTTTTACGGATCGACAAATTCGTCAAAATCTGGGATTTTCAGCATTTTAAGTCGTTTCAGATTTTAAGTAGAATTTTTCTAAGTCCTAGGTCGTGAACGACCTAAGAGATAGGTCGTGACCGACTTATAGGTTTAGGAAGACCTATAGAACCTGATCGAGTTAGACAGTTCGAGTTAGCGACCTATGATAGTTAGGTCGGAGTATACGACTTAAGAGATTTAGCAAGTTGACCGACTTAAGACATAGACGACTTAAGGAAGTGGTGGCCTAAGGGAGGACTTAAGAGTTTCTGGCGAGTTAAGGTTTCGAGCGACCTAAGGAAACTAATAGTTCGCGACCTATAGGGTTAGCGACCTAAGGGTTTGCGAGTTAACAACCCAGTATTTAGCGACCTAGTGGATGGCTTGTTAGCATAGTTAGGTCGTTAGGCGACCTAAGGTGTTAGGTCGCATAAATTGTTATGTCGCATAGGTTGGTAGGTCGCGTGAGAGTTAGGTCGCGTGTTTGTTAAGTCGTAGGTCGCTGAGTCGTTGAGTTGTTATGTGTTAGGTCGCGTGAAAACACTTATGTGTTAGGTCGCTGAAGTGTTAGGTCGTAACATTTATAGGTCGCTAGGCTATTATGCTGTTAGGTCGCTGGGTTGTTGAGGTGTTATGTTGTTAGGTCGCTTCTCAGTTGGGTCATAGGCGCGCATGCTATAGGTCGTGACCGACTTAGGAGATAACCGTTAAGTCGTAAGTCGTAACCCAATTATTTGTTAGGTCGTGTAAGGCTTAGCAGTTAGGTCGAAGATGTGCTTAAGCGCTAGGTCGCAGCTGCGCGTTAGGTTAGGTCGTAGAAGCTGGGGCTTTGTTAAGTCGTAGGTTCGTAGTCTTTAGGTCGGTAGGTTTTAGGTCATAGGTCGTGGACGACCTAACTCCGAGCGACCTAGGGCGATTTTCAGCTATAAATAGAGGGGGTTGGCTTCATTTTTGGAATCCGGATTTTGAAGCGACGAAGTGCTGCCATTTTGAGAGCTCGACTTCTACACTTCTTCACTTCTTTTCTCCACTCTAACCTAGTGTTTCCATCCATCCAAGTTGAAGATCAAATTGAAGATTCAAGAGCTTAGATTGAAGATCTTCATCCTTTGAAGTGAGATTTCATCGTTTGAAGCGGATTCGTGGTAGATCAAGCTTGATCCTTTGCTGTCCAGATCTGAAGCGTGTTGATTTGGGTTTGTTTAGGTGATTTGGTGAGTGGTGATTATCTCTCACATGGATCCAAAGGAGTATATCGGATTGTTGGCTCGATTTGGTGTTAAAATAGTGATTTCCATGCATTTTCTTCATCCTAAGTGTAGATCCATATAGATCCATTGTTCATGATGATGTTACATCCATTTTATCATATGTTAACCTATGCAAGTTCATTCATCAAGTTTGTAGAGATATAATTCATGTTTTCATGCTTATTGGACTTTCAACTCTTTAATTACGAAAATGCCATTATTGTTATAATTGTCTACTTAGATCATATCTGAATGCTTGATTGCTTGGATTGATGTTTGATTTGATTGATTGTTATGGACTAGATGATTGATGATTAGATTTAGATCGAAGAGGATTCAGAAGCTAAGGGAAAGGCTCTTGAATTTGGGAAAGCTGCTCGTGGCATATGTAGCGGGATGATGAAGCTCTTATGCATAGATTTGATGATGTAATGTTGAGATGAGGCTTTGCGAGGATGTGATGAAGCGAAGCATCATGTGATGAAGACTTGGTCTAATCCAGATGGGATCATTCCAAGCATGTTGGTAACTCGGCCATATGATTCGAGTTAGTCTTGGTCTAATCCAGACGGGATCATTCCAAGCAGGTTGATAACTCAGTGATATGGTTTGAGTTTGAGGATAATGGATGCTCGAGAGGCGCTTGAGCTAGTATGGAAATAGTCGTCGAGGAGGATGACTAGAAGGCTGAGATCTCATCGTTGTTGAAGGTTCTAGCATGCTCTAAGCAAGAGTACATGGGGACGCCCAAAAGACTAACTGTTGATGGTCGAGTACTCTGGGTAGTTGCGAAAATCCTTGGCACGGGCTGTGACGACGTGCGGGAGTTATGTCTAGAACCGAGGTTACCATTAGCCCTTGACTGACGGATGAAAGAAGGAGCCGTTCATTCAACTAACGGTGATATCGAAGCAAGGATAACAGTGATAGCCAGAGTCATGGATGTTTGGTTGTATCGTCATTCGGTCTTAAGAGCGGTATTTCCTGAGTGCTTATCTGACCTTGGTATAGACCTTGGGATTTGTACTTAGAAAACATCGCCCTTGACTCGAGTGATAATTGCTTTACTTTAGATTGTATGCTTTGCTATGCTTGCTTCTTCTTAGTGTGTGTCTGGGGGCTATCACTGTAGAAAGAGGTGGAGTGGGAGGGTTGTATTCCTATTCCTTTTCCTTTATGCTCTTTTGGTATGTTGCTAGTTAATTTACCACTCACTAAGGCTGTTGTCTGACTCAAGGCTTTATGTTTTAATTCCTATTGCCTTGGGCTGTTCGTCCATTTTGGGACGGGCAGACTAGGTAGCAGGTGACAGGTGTTGTTCTCTTCTCACGATGCTGATATCGAAGACGAGCTAGAGGGTTGCATATTATCTTCTTATATGTACTGGATGTTCCGCTGTTTTGTATTCTCTGAGAGATATGTAGTGAGGCTTGATGTGTTGACTATTTGGATGTTTGTATTCAACTATTATGGAGTTTTATATGATGGCATTTTATTCTGTAAAGCTTCACTATACATATGTTCTATTGTATTTTGTCCATGCGCTGTGAGTAATACGATAGATTCTGTTGTTTTAATTTACCCTGACAATCGTCCATGGTCGCCTAGCACACTTTACAGCGCACTTTCTCTAGATTCGGTGCAGGGGTCATGGGCGGTCGTCACATTTGGTATCAGAGCATTGGTTAATCGATTTTACCCAACGCTCGCTGACATAACTACGTATGAGAGACGTAATTGTATTTTAATGGATGATTACTATATATAATATAGTAGCTTAGTAGGGTTTGAGTCCTTTGTGCAGTTGTTTCTCTCGGTATGCTAATCATTCCTTTTTGTAGATATTGAGAATGAGTCGAAGAGGGAGACCAGCTGCTAGGGAAGGCCGTGCTACTGAAGGGGCTGCTGATTATGTTGCTATGTTCGAAACCATGATGACTTCGATCAGGAGAAGGATGTCAGCCCCGGGGCCATCAGTAGATGTTGGAGATCAAGTTCAGGCTCCAAGATTGATGGATCACTTGGACGATTCATTTAGGAAGCTTATGGAGGAAGCTCTCAGACCCGAGAATCTATTTCCTAAGGAAGGATCTGTTGTTGATGTGACCAGGGAAGAGTCTAAACCCCAGCAGGGTGGAAACAAGAAAAGGAAGCAGCAGCAGAAAAAGGGGAGGGGTGGCCATAAGAAGCAGAAGGGCAAAGTGACCTGCTACAATTGTCAGCAGAAGGGCCATTTCTCCAAAGATTGCAAGAATCCAAAGGTGCCGATGAAGTGTCACAACTGTGACAAGCCGGGGCACATCAAGAAGTATTGTCCAGAACCGCAGAAGGACATGCAGATCGTGCCGGTTTATGCTTGGGGAGCTGTTCCGTCGTCTTCAAAAGCTCCTACCGCTGAAGAGAAGGGAAAGAGTGTGGTAGTTCAAGGTACTCTTTTCCTATGTGGTGTTCCAGTTAGAGTTCTGTTTGATACTGGAGCGTCGTATTCGTTTGTTAATAGTGAACTTGTAGGCCGGTTGGGTTTGGAACCGGATATTGTTGATAGGCCATTGGTTGTGACTAATCCAGTTGGGGGTTCGTCTTGTTTGTGTATGTTATGCCGTGGTCTAGTTGTATCGAGTCATGGTTGCTCTTTTGTTTGTGATTGCTTTGTTCTGAACTTTGCAGGGTTCGGAATTATTTTGGGTATGGACTGGCTTAGGAAGTATGCGGCAAAGGTTGATTGCGAGAGGTTGGAGGTGGCAGTCGAGAATGTGGAGGGGCGAAAGGTTGTGATACGATGTAAGCATGAGGAAGGCGTCTTCATGAGCTTCATGTATTCACTGGTTGTTCCATGGGATGGACTGTCATCGGTGCCAATCGCTAATGGATTCGAGGATGTCTTTGACGAAGTCAAAGGGTTGCCGCCGCATAGAGAGATCGAGTTTCGTATAGATCTAGTTGAAGGAGCCAGACCTGTTGTGATGCCTCTTAGGCGGATGGCGCCTAAGGAACAGCAGGAGTTGAGGGTGCAAGTTGATGATCTTTTGCAGAAAGGATTCATTCGGCGTAGTGTGTCCGAGTGGGGTGCACCAGTTGTGTTTGCAACCAAGGCAGATGGGTCGTTGAGATTGTGCGTCGATTATCGTGAGCTGAATAAGGTGACTAAGAAGAACAAGTATCCATTACCGAGAATAAATGACTTGTTTGATCAGCTTCACGAGGCCAAGGTGTTTTCTCAGATGGATTTGGCAACGGGATTTCACCAGTTGAGAGTAGCTAAGGATAGTGTGCCGAAGACTGCTTTTAGGACACCATCCGGTTTCTTTGAGTGGCTGGTAATGCCGTTTGGATTGATTAACGCGCCAGCATATTTTGTAGATCTTATGAATAGAGTGTTCAGAGATCAGTTGAACAAGTTCATACTTGTGTTCGTGGATGATATTCTGATTTATTCCAGAACGGAAGAAGAGCACAAGACGCACTTGCGTATTGTTTTGGAAATCTTACGGAAACATCAACTGAAGGCTAAGTTTTCGAAGTGTCACTTCTGGAAGAGTGAAGTGAGGTTCTTAGGCCATGTTATCTCTGGAAATGGAATAGCGGTTGATCCCGCTAAGGTGGCAGCGATCCAGGATTGGGTTAGACCTAAGAATGCATCTGATGTGAGAAGTTTTCTTGGATTAGCAGGATATTATCGACGGTTTATCAAAGACTTCTCCAAGGTAGCTGCACCGTTAACAGGATTGATGAAAAAGAACCAAGTGTTCAGTTGGGATGCTAAGTGTGAGCAAGCTTTCGGAATCCTGAAAGAGAGATTGACGAGTGCTCCTGTTTTGACTATTCCAAGTGGGAATGATGAGATGGTGGTTTACACCGACGCATGTGGTACTGGACTTGGAGCAGTGCTGATGCAGAGAGATAAAGTTGTTGCGTATGCCAGTCGACAACTGAAGCCGCATGAAAGGAATTACCCGACTCATGATTTGGCAGCGATTGTATTTGCTCTGAAGATGTGGAGACATTATCTGTTGGGAGTTCGATTCGAGTTGTTTACGGATCATAAGTCGCTGAAGTATCTTTTCTCCCAAAAGGATTTGAATCTTCGGCAGCAACGTTGGCTAGAGTTTTTAGCATCATATGATTTTGGTATAGCCTATACTCCGGGAAAAGGTAACGCAGTGGCAGATGCGTTAAGTCGAAGACATGCAGGATTGGGAGCCATGTTTTCAGAATGGAAGAATCTCGAGTATTTAGCTGGATTGGACTTCAGGCCTAGATGCGAATTGGAACCTGAGATGTTGGCAAACTTATCGATAAGACCTTCTCTTGTGGAAAGGATTGGCGAGAGCCAAAAACGAGACGATAAGCTTGTCAGGATTATCCGTGATTTGGAATCTGGATTGGATCCAGAAAAGGATAAGGGATTCGAGGTCGATCGAGATGGTTGGCTTCGAAAGCAAGGACGACTAGTTGTTCCCGATATAGATGAATTGAGGAGTGAAGTTCTGAAGGAAAGTCATCACTCGAAGCTGACAATTCATCCAGGTGGAAATAAGATGTATCGGGATATGAAGAGAACCTACTATTGGGAAGGTATGAAGAAGGATGTTGGAAATTTTATTTCCAAATGTATGAACTGCCAGTTGGTAAAAGCCGAACAGAAGAAGCCAAGTGGATTACTTCAGCCATTAGAAGTTCCTACATGGAAGTGGGAGCAGATATCGATGGATTTTATTGATGGACTACCTAGAACAAGAACGGGAAATGAAGGGATTTGGGTCATTATAGATCGTCTGACTAAGAGTGCAAGATTCATTCTTGTTCGATCGATTAGGACTGCATCAAAGTTGGCTGAGTTGTATGTTAAGTGGATAGTTCGATTCCATGGTATTCCGAAGAGTATAGTGAGCGATCGAGACCCATTGTTCACTAGTGGATTTTGGAAGAGCTTCCAGGAAGTTTTGGGAACTGAGTTGTGTTTGAGTACAGCTTATCACCCTCAAACAGATGGTCAGACCGAGAGAGTCAACCGAGTTTTGGAAGATCTTCTTAGAGCATGTGTTTTGGACTTCGGAGGATCATGGGAAGATCACCTTCATTTGGTGGAGTTTGCGTACAACAACAGTTACCAGTCAAGCATTGGTATGGCACCGTATGAGGCATTGTATGGAAGACCGTGTAACTCTCCGACATGTTGGTTGGAAACTGGAGAAAAGCTGATACTTGGGCCAGAGATGATTCGGCAAACTTCAGATTGTATAGAGATCATTCGGCAAAGAATGAAGGCAGCCCAAGACCGTCAGAAAAGTTATGCCGATAAGCATCGTAAGGATTTGGAATTCGACGTTGGTGATATGGTTTTCGTGAAGATTTCTCCACTGAAGAATGTTATTCGATTCGGGAAGAAAGGAAAATTGACTCCGAGATTTGTTGGACCATTTCCGATCATCGAGCGAATTGGAAAGCTCGCATATAGACTGGAATTACCTGAGAAGATGTCGAGTGTGCACAATGTTTTTCACGTATCATATCTACGGAAGTATGTGCACGACTCGAATACCGTGGTTTCTGCTGATAGCTGTGAAGACTTCGAAGTTGATACAGTCGATAGAAGACCTCGTAAGCCGCTTCGTGTTGTTAAAACCGACACGAAACAGCTTAGGAGGAAGGTAGTTAAGTTGCTTAAGATACAATGGAGTGACGATGATAACGACTGTACGTGGGAGGTGGAAGAGAGGATGAAGGCAGCTCATCCTGAACTCTTCAAGGTATGGCCCAAAGGTGTCGTCTCATCTCGCGATATTGTAACTTGTTCTAAGTTTTAGAATTCTGCATGCTAGGCTAGAATTGGATGCATGGTTGGCTGATTGCTATGGATGGTAGGCATGTAGAATAGTCTTTGATTGCTTTGTTTGCTTGGAATTTCAGGGGCGAAATTCCTAAGGGGGAGAGAATGTAACGACCCGTATTTTTACGGATCGACAAATTCGTCAAAATCTGGGATTTTCAGCATTTTAAGTCGTTTCAGATTTTAAGTAGAATTTTTCTAAGTCCTAGATCGTGAACGACCTAAGAGATAGGTCGTGACCGACTTATAGGTTTAGGAAGACCTATAGAACCTGACCGAGTTAGACAGTTCGAGTTAGCGACCTATGATAGTTAGGTCGGAGTATACGACTGAAGAGATTTAGCAAGTTGACCGACTTAAGACATAGACGACTTAAGGAAGTGGTGGCCTAAGGGAGGACTTAAGAGTTTCTGGCGAGTTAAGGTTTCGAGCGACCTAAGGAAACTAATAGTTCGCGACCTATAGGGTTAGCGACCTAAGGGTTTGCGAGTTAACAACCCAGTATTTAGCGACCTAGTGGATGGCTTGTTAGCATAGTTAGGTTGTTAGGCGACCTAAGGTGTTAGGTCGCATAAGTTGTTATGTCGCATAGGTTGGTAGGTCGCGTGAGAGTTAGGTCGCGTGTTTGTTAAGTCGTAGGTCGCTGAGTCGTTGAGTTGTTATGTGTTAGGTCGCGTGAAAACACTTATGTGTTAGGTAGCTGAAGTGTTAGGTCGTAACATTTATAGGTCGCTAGGCTATTATGCTGTTAGGTCGCTGGGTTGTTGAGGTGTTATGTTGTTAGGTCGCTTCTCAGTTGGGTCATAGGCGCGCATGCTATAGGTCGTGACCGACTTAGGAGATAACCGTTAAGTCGTAAGTCGTAACCCAGTTATTTGTTAGGTCGTGTAAGGCTTAGCAGTTAGGTCGAAGATGTGCTTAAGCGCTAGGTCGCAGCTGCGCGTTAGGTTAGGTCGTAGAAGCTGGGGCTTTGTTAAGTCGTAGGTTCGTAGTCTTTAGGTCGGTAGGTTTTAGGTCGTAGGTCGTGGACGACCTAACTCCGAGCGACCTAGGGCGATTTTCAGCTATAAATAGAGGGGGTTGGCTTCATTTTTGGAATCCGGATTTTGAAGCGACGAAGTGCTGCCATTTTGAGAGCTCGACTTCTACACTTCTTCACTTCTTTTCTCCACTCTAACCTAGTGTTTCCATCCATCCAAGTTGAAGATCAAATTGAAGATTCAAGAGCTTAGATTGAAGATCTTCATCCTTTGAAGTGAGATTTCATCGTTTGAAGCGGATTCGTGGTAGATCAAGCTTGATCCTTTGCTGTCCAGATCTGAAGCGTGTTGATTTGGGTTTGTTTAGGTGATTTGGTGAGTGGTGATTATCTCTCACACGGATCCAAAGGAGTATATCGGATTGTTGGCTCGATTTGGTGTTAAAATAGTGATTTCCATGCATTTTCTTCATCCTAAGTGTAGATCCATATAGATCCATTGTTCATGATGATGTTACATCCATTTTATCATATGTTAACCTATGCAAGTTCATTCATCAAGTTTGTAGAGATATAATTCATGTTTTCATGCTTATTGGACTTTCAACTCTTTAATTACGAAAATGCCATTATTGTTATAATTGTCTACTTAGATCATATCTGAATGCTTGATTGCTTGGATTGATGTTTGATTTGATTGATTGTTATGGACTAGATGATTGATGATTAGATTTAGATCTAAGAGGATTCAGAAGCTAAGGGAAAGGCTCTTGAATTTGGGAAAGATGCTCGTGGCATATGTAGCGGGATGATGAAGCTCTTATGCATAGATTTGATGATGTAATGTTGAGATGAGGCTTTGCGAGGATGTGATGAAGCGAAGCATCATGTGATGAAGACTTGGTCTAATCCAGATGGGATCATTCCAAGCATGTTGGTAATTCGGCCATATGATTCGAGTTAGTCTTGGTCTAATCCAGACGGGATCATTCCAAGCAGGTTGATAACTCGGTGATATGGTTTGAGTTTGAGGATAATGGATGCTCGAGAGGCGCTTGAGCTAGTATGGAAATAGTCGTCGAGGAGGATGACTAGAAGGCTGAGATCTCATCGTTGTTGAAGGTTCTAGCATGCTCTAAGCAAGAGTACATGGGGACGCCCAAAAGACTAACTGTTGATGGTCGAGTACTCTGGGTAGTTGCGAAAATCCTTGGCACGGGCTGTGACGACATGCAGGTGTTATGTCTAGAACCGGGGTTACCATTAGCCCTTGACTGACGGATGAAAGAAGGAGCCGTTCATTCAACTAACGGTGATATCGAAGCAAGGATAACAGTGATAGCCAGAGTCATGGATGTTTGGTTGTATCGTCATTCGGTCTTAAGAGCGGTATTTCCTGAGTGCTTATCTGACCTTGGTATAGACCTTGGGATTTGTACTTAGAAAACATCGCCCTTGACTCGAGTGATAATTGCTTTACTTTAGATTGTATGCTTTGCTATGCTTGCTTCTTCTTAGTGTGTGTCTGGGGGCTATCACTGTAGAAAGAGGTGGAGTGGGAGAGTTGTATTCCTATTCCTTTTCCTTTATGCTCTTTTGGTATGTTGCTAGTTAATTTACCGCTCACTAAGGCTGTTGTCTGACTCAAGGCTTTATGTTTTAATTCCTATTGCCTTGGGCTGTTCGTCCATTTTGGGACAGGCAGACTAGGTAGCAGGTGACAGGTGCTGTTCTCTTCTCACGATGCTGATATCGAAGACGAGCTAGAGGGTTGCATATTATCTTCTTATATGTACTGGATGTTCCGCTGTTTTGTATTCTCTGAGAGATATGTAGTGAGGCTTGATGTATTGACTATTTGGATGTTTGTATTCAACTATTATGGAGTTTTATATGATGGCATTTTATTCTGTAAAGCTTCACTATACATATGTTCTATTTTATTTTGTCCATGCGCTGTGAGTAATACGATAGATTCTGTTGTTTTAATTTACCCTGACAATCGTCCATGGTCGCCTGGCACACTTTACAGCGCACTTTCTCTAGATTCGGTGCAGGGGTCATGGGCGGTCGTCACAATCATCTTCTAAGATGGTGCCAAGAAATCTATCAAAATCAGAGCCAAGTAGTGATCCTAATCTATCAAAGTCAGAGCCAAGTAGTGCTTCCAAAATCAGAGCCAAGTAGTGCTTCAAATCAAACAAAATCTTATAGAGAAAGGTCCATCAAATATGAGTTATTTATGCACCCCAACAAATGCAATTTTCAGCTGCTAGCTGTTGATTGCGGGTCTTCTATTATTGCCAGATATGGATCTCTGGTCTTCTTTTATCATTATCATATATGGATTTCTGGTCTTCTATTATTGTCAGATATGAAGTTTTGGTCTTCTTCCATTGCCGGATATGGATTTCTGATCTTCTTTCATTATTCCTAGATATGGATTTCTGGTCTTTTTTTATCATTATCAGATATGGATTTTTGGTCTTCTACTATTGTTAGATATGGATTTATGATCTTCTTCTATTGCCAGATATGAATTTTTGGTCTTCTTTTATTATTGCCAGATATGGATTTCTAGTCTTCTTATATTATTGCCAAATATAGATTTGATTCCTGGTCTTCTTTTATCATTGCCAGATATAGATTTCGGTCTTTTATTATTATTGCCAGATATGGATTTTTGGTATTCTATTATTATTGCTAGATATGGTTTTATGGTCTTCTATTATTATTCCTAGATATTGAATTTTGGTCTTCTATTATTATTGCCATATTAGGTTACTGTCTTCTTTTGGTAATTATCAAATATGAATTTCTAGACTTTTTCTATCTAATAGACTTTTGGTTTTCTATTGTTAATTGTTGAATGGATTTCTTGGTCTTTTATGAGAAAACAAATTCTAATATAAAAATTTGAACTACCTTAACAAGCAGAATGTTAATTGTAACGACCCATAATTCCGTACATTTTAAGTTAACAATAAACCACACATGTCCAACTCAGTTTGAATGAAAGGTGTACAGTTAGGGGGAAAAGAAGATAACGACATAGAATTGAATCTTACACGAATGGAATAACATATATTATTTCGACATATAATCTTTACAGCGGAAATTTTTAAATACATTTATTTGAGTTTAACTTAACATCAACATGGACAGTTATAAATTTCTATCCTTACAAATGCGGAATATAGTAGTACATAAGTGTGGTGGAAATGGATAACAATCTTCAGAAGAATATTCTAGCTCCACGCTCTGAGCTCTTTCAAAATGCTCCAAACTAAACCTGACTACTAGGCTGCTTGGAAAAATAGGGCACCCATAATTTAAGGGAAAGAAAATAAACTCCGGGTCGGTCATGGGACTGGTGTGAGAAACTCAAAATACGAATATTTGAAAACAACGAGTATCTCATAAGACCACGCCGCACATAAACACAAAATGAGTTTTTTACCTTATGATAACCAAATCATTTCTATGTAAAATCCAGTGATATAATTTTTAATGACATTCTTTGAAAACATTTCAAATAAACATATTTAAATACCCAAAATTGTTACATTGGTAAAATTTGACGGCATAATAGGTTTATAACTAAGTCCGAAAGCACTTATTGGAGGATGGATTTCCAATGAATAATGAGGTAAGGAACTACCTCCTATACAGTACATTTCTAGAGGAATGTACCGAGGCCACCAACAGATGACCCTCTGCGAATTAAGACCGGCCTACCCGAGACCAACAGATAGTACAGATAGCACCGAATATGATATCACCCCGACCGTTCCCAATGTCTCATAGCATATACCACAAAATTTAAACCCGATGTTATAGCAGGTAGAAATAAATAAATCTAGAAAGGTGATGTCATACCCTAGTGGTTGCGAATCACTTAGCCTTAAAGCAACCCCTGTTTCACACTTCGCTGGGTGCGAGGCTTGAGGTAACGTTTACCTTTCTTAGAACATTTTCAATTAAAATGCCACATTGCCATTTCTAACAACACATTATTGATTTCAACAAAAGTACAACCTCTAAGATCGTATGTCTCAGAGAAGGGTGTTAAGTATAAAAGGGGTTACCTCCTACACTACTAAAAAGATGTATGTTTGTAGAGATCAATGTACTGTGTTCTTAGAAGTGCAATGTCAGACATTTATTCATCCAAGTTGTCCAGGAACAGGACAAACCAAAGGCACTTTCCTACCACATACTGTCGGCATTACCTCTTGTATTAGTAGCGAGTAGTCCTTGCATACGAAGATCCCAGAACGAAGGGACTACTGCTATTTATTTATCTCGGTAGCTACCCCGAAATTATCAACAAGCAGTCCTTCCATTATGAAGATCCCCACCTTCAACTTCATTGTCTTTAACATGTCTTCACTTTCGAACTCGTAAATTGGTTGAAGCAATTTTCGAATAGGAATTTTCCCAAATTCGATCCCGGTTCCTACAAACCAATCATCGATAAAAAAAAATGTTAAGTAGGTGGGTGATTAATATTCCATCAATTAGTATCTTTTTATCCAAAATATTTTCTTAGAGATATATATCTTTTTTAAAACCATTTCTTTTCAGTATACACGGGATCATTAAACCTCATTTATCAAAACTTTATTTAATTAAAACTATTTAAATCCTGGAGTAATTCTAAATCATTTCACCCTATACTTAGGAAAATCATCAAATCATTTATTTAAATCTTAACAAAGATTTCTTATTTCCAAATCATAACTTTTAAACAGGTCAAAAACAATATTATTTAAGACATTGTTTATTGTAAGCCCTAAATAATTAATTTTAAGTAAAAGGATCCCCAGGAATTAAAATAATTCCAAATATTTATTTAAATCTTGACAAAAGATTTCTTATTTTCAAATCATAACTTTTAATAGGTTGAAACCATGTTATCTAAGATGGTAGATCCAAATTAGTTAGTATTCGAGTAAAAACAGATCCATATAACTTATACTAATTTTACTTGACATTAATTTTCGTATTCAACTTGTACTATTCATCGAATAACGGTGGAATCACCTTTTAAATTCATATGATTAGTACGAGTTCCCTCCTCAGAATTTAACACCAAGCATAAGAAGATTATCTCTGCTCAACCCAAGTTGCAATTAATTAATTATAAAAATTAAATTTTTATACTTGTCTCGTTTTCGACATTTCGACCTTATCTATCCCTCGTCTAGGAAAAGAGGTCAGGTGAGCCAGGGCATTGGTTGCTCCTGAACATCTTCTTAGTTTAAGCACCTCCCATCCGGATCTCACAAATAGAAAAATCCAGCCTACACATTGGCTTTTAGAACCAAGATTAAATTACTTGATTGTAATAGCTTTTCTTTAGATCATTTATTTAAACTCTTCTAAAATAATTATGAAACCTCCAAATCATCTTTAAAATACTCAATTATTTATTTGAAAATATTATAAAAGATTTGGGAAAAAATACTTAAGTTTAAAGTTATATTTCAATAGTTATTAAAAGTGTTGCGAATATTGCTGCGAATAGTGCTTTTAAGGCTTATTTGATCAAAACAACTTTTTTGTCATTTAGAAATCCACTTTTATAACTCAAATATATTTTAAAACATTTTAACATATATATAGAATTAATTTCATGTTTTAAAGAATTAAAAATATCACTTTTAAGAATTTATCGCTTTGGTTCCCAAACTACCAAAGCGCGACTATTTTGAAAACTTGATTTTCTCATATTTCAAAATCTACTAAATGAAATCTCGATCATTTTATTTTGTTTGAAAACTATGATTACAAGAATTCGAAAAAAAATTATTACAAAGAATTCCGACTCTGAATCCATTGTGTAAATGGATTAAACTTTCTACGACGTGAAATCGCGAACTGCCGTTATGTGACGCGTCTATTTTTGACTCAATTTTCATACTTGTCCAAACTTCACCAAATTGTGCTTTAGTGTTTATAAGACATTTATAAACCATTTTAAATCATTTCAAAGGGGTTTAATGATTCCATATCACTTTTATAACTTGATTCGGAAAGTGATTTTGTAACAACCCTGTATTTTGTAATTATTTTAAATTGAATTTCCTGATTTAGAAACTTTATTTTATTTATTAAAATGGATAATTTTTGTTATTTTAAATATAAATTTTTTATTTTTGATGTGAATTAGAATTTCAAACATGAATAAATAAGATATTTTCCAGAAATGTGAATTTTGGTCAATATGGTCAAACTTTGACTTTTAATTTAAAAATTTAAAATTTGAATTTTGAAAATATATCTTTATTTTATGAAAGTAAATAAAATTTTAAGATTACTGCTTTTCGTTTCGTTGAAATCTGATTTATAATGTGATAGTTATGCCTTTTTCAATATTGTGTGTAATTTGTTGTATTTAACAAATTTTTTATTTTAAATTGTATAAATAATATTTTATTTGGTCATGTAACATTCTAAGTTATATTTATTTGGGTAAAATAACTTTTATGTATATAGTTTGGTTTTAAAACATTTTTTGTGTGTAATTTACATTTTCCAGTGTCAGTTGTATTCTGTTTATAATTTTTAATCTCCAGTTTCAATTAATTAAAGAAATTCTTTATTTATCTCTCTATTTCCTTAAGATCTTATTTTATTCTCATTCCCACTTATTTTGTTCCTCATTTATTCTATTAATTTGACCTTTTATTTGTTTTAAAGTGAAGTAGAAATTTTTCTAAAGCTAGTGATGATTTATTTGTAAATTTTGGACCCGGTTTTGAATTTTTAAGCAATTTCTTCATTCTTTTGCTATTTTCTTTAAAATTAATTATTTATTTTCAATTTATTTTACTTTGTTTCAGTTTTTAAATTCATTTACTGATTTTTATTTTGTTTTATTTGAATTAAAGAAAATGGAAATATGAAGAGTTTAAAGGCTTTTCATTTCAAGTCCTTTCATTGTCCAAAAACTCTTCACATGCCATAACATCTCATTAATTCATTTTGGCTGTCAACTTTTCAGTTTTAGCCGTGAATTACCATCTCATTTCTCATGCAAAAATTCATTTCTCAAATTCTTATTCACGGCTAAAGCAATTGTGGTAATGGCATCTTCTTACTTTTCACTTTTCTTCTCATTTTCATGGCCACCACCTCCTACCACTTCTCCTTGGCATCATCACCACCTACCACTTCAGATCCATCCATGGCCAAACCCTCCATGATGACAAAACTCCACCAAAATGCAAACAATGCCTTAAAAACAATGCTAGCCAAGCTCCCCTTGACCATACCCTTCATTTTCCACCACCACCACCACCTTTGGCCGCCACCACCACCACCTTTGGCCGCCACCACCACCTTGTCCAGACCCTACCTCATCACTCCAGCTACTGACCTGAGATGTACACCCTCTGGCCGAACCAAATTGCCCATGGCGGAGCCTTAGTTTGGATCATTCTCCACCTATTTGCCTAGAAACCATTCACTTACCCTATGTTGTAACTTCCTCCATAATGTTCTACCTTGCAGCCTTACCTTTTCCAGACCCATACCTGATCCAAACCAAGTACAAACCTGACCTAATTGATCCCCTAGGCCATGCAAACAAGTAGAGAAAGCAAGGCAAAAAGTTTCGTATTCAAACTGCTTTTTGTTTCAAAGTTATTCAAATTCAATCGTATTGATTTTTAACTATTATTTTGGTTTTGTTTTTGGGTTGTAACACAAGATCTATAACTTGGATCTCGCTCTCCACTCAAGTTCGTAGCTTTGTCATTGTGTTCTGGTTTTTGTTGTTGTAACGACCCGTAAAATTTCAACGGTTTTAATAACGTAATTAGTTGAAATTTTGTGAAATTTTAAACGATAAAATTTTGAAATAAAAATTTGATATTTGGAATACGTCTAGTTAAACATAGCAACTGGTAAATTTTCGTCCGAAAATATGGAAGTTTATTTCGCGCGTAAATTCACTTTAAATCAATCAGTTAAAAAACGCTGAAAATAAAATGTTTCCGAAACCTAAATATTTTTACATAGAAAAATTCTAAACCATCTTCTGAGCAAAATGTTAGTTTGTCGTTTTTCCAAATTCGGACATCTTTGGCTCCGTCGATCTTATTTTTCAGCGTTTTTCTCGCATTTTCCGCTGGTAGAAAATTCGAATTTTTATAATTAAATCGAACCACTAATATCCGTATACCGTTTTGGATCATTCGTCGTGCCGATCTCAGCAGTATATTCACTTCTGTTTTTCGAACCCCGGTACGCCGCGAAATCTGTAAACGGTTAGCCGTTGCGGTTCGCTATTTGAGTCTTTTGGTTTCTCTTTGTCCATTCATATACCCACCGTGTAATTCCAATAGCCTTCTGCTTTTAATTTTTCCTTGAAAGTTGAAACAACCCATGACTTTCTCTATTCTCAATATAATTTGTCTGTTCGTTTCATTTTGATACGTCCATATTTTTAACTATTACACAATAAAGTGATATTAAGCTTTCTATTATATTTTGCTCTGTCACCTTCCAGATCACTTCCTCTTCCATTTTTCATCTACCCATCTCCATGGCCTCACGCACTTCTTCCCTTGTCTTCCTTTTCCCCTTTATGTGATAGCCGACCCTCTGCTATCTCCTCCACCTCGCTCACGCATTGGCCACGTCCCTTCAGCCCTCGGCCCCACAAGCACCACTCATCCCGATATTTGCACGCATGCGCCCCATACAACAGCCTCCCATCGCCTTGAACCCACCCAACTCCGATCAAACCCGACATCTTCACCTTTTGGCCTTCATCTTCCCCTCATCTCTCCCCTCCGATCCACCACCTTGAAGCCGACTCACACCCTCCTTCTTCCGACCTGAAGCGTGTAGCCTACACCCATCCACTTCCTATCAAACCTCCCACAGCATTTACCCATGCTGAAGCATGCCGATCGCCACCGACACGACCTTCACCTTCCATCCAGCGGCTACCTGCACCACCTTCCTCCTCAACCGAGCACCCTTGCAGTCTGCCTCCCCGCCAAACCGAAGACACCATTCCCTCTCTCTAGCGAGCTCATGTCTGGAGCCACCTTGCGTGCCTCGTCTCTTCTCACTAGTACCAGCAGCCGTGTAAATATAATGATGAATTTATAAGGTATATTTATATATATAGTGATAAAAGTATATATATATATATATCTATAGTTTATTTGTTCTCATTGACAGTTTTCATATATATGAATAATATGAAATTTATATGTCAGTTATTGTTTATGTAGTTTGTTCATTCACAGTTTGTTGTTTACAGATTTTATTTTATTTTCAAAGTTTAGTTTGATTTTAATTTAGGTTGCAGTTATTGTTTATAGATAATTTTTTTTAAAGAATATGATTATAAATGAGTTCGGTTTTATATTTGCATGTTTAAAGTATTAACATTTATGTGGATATAAATATATAGTTTTACCTGGGTACTTATATCTTTAAAAGATATATATATGTTATGTAAACTAAGTTATGTTTGTTTATGCAGTCTGATATATATGTAAGTTTTAAGATTCCAAAATCTGTAAGTACATATAGTTATGTATATAGTCATTCTATACGAAGGGTAATCATATATGAGTTTCCATATTGCAGTTACTAAGTTATTAATATTTAGCGAATGTATCTGCATGTTGTTCGAATACACAATTCATGCTGTTAGTGTATTTATATTGGTCTATGTAAGTTTAAATATAACAGAATATGTTGATTGCTGTACATATATATAAGTCTAAATGTTTATAATAGAGAAGTTACATTTACTTATAAATATATATTCATGAGCTTACAGTATATATATGTTGGTGTTTATGAACTTTAAATTATGTTAGTATTGGTTTTATGAATTTTGGGAATGACCATATACACGTCATTTATTGCATACACGTTTGCATATAAAGTGCATTCATGTTTCGACAGTTATATATATATATAGATTTAAAGGTCGGTTTAATTAAAAAGGATACATTGTATGCTGTAGGCTAAAGTATATATTTGTTGGTATAAATATATGTTTGCATACATATGTATTTTATTTTTCGACATTTTTTTTATATAGATCGACATTTGATTTCAAAATGTATAAAGATTTCAAAATATATATATTGGATCTCAAATGTATATACCTTGTATTCTGATTTGATCTCGTCAATTCTGATTTATCAGCTTGTTCGTCGATTCGTGCCCATCTCACTTTTCTTTGGAACTCGTGCTTGGATCTGTAACTCGATTTCGTCGCCTATACTCTGACCTCAAAAGGTGAGCACTCACTCACGATTAACGTTCTTTTATTTATTAAATTTGATTTCAATTGAAACGACAATTGAAATATGCTGCTGTTAGTTAATTACACTGTTATATATGTTATTGCCTATATCAGTTCACCTGTGACATTTGACACCATTATCTGTTAATTATTTATGTGATGATAATACAGTTTGGCTGTTAATTGATTGATTGTTGATGTTTATATTGGACGTTAAATTATTAATGTTAAAATGATAAATAGTATGCAATTGAAATTGATATAGGATAATTAATTGTTAAATTTGATTAACTGACATTTGTATAATATGACCCCTTTAACTGTTAAATTTATTGACACGTAGGATTGTTTAACTACACCTTGAACCATCAATTGTATGTTGTTTAAACTGATGATGTATGAAATTGTAAATAAATGACAAGTGAAGAACCGTAATGTGATAATCTTTAATCTGCATGAAATGATAGTGTAGATTCTAGAAATAATTATATTAATTCGTACAAATAACAATGCGGATTAATACGATTATTTCGGGATTATTTAAATTGATTATTGGATTGTTATTGATTGTTGTTATTGCTTGTTTATTTACTTTGACACCATCCCAGTTATCACACTGCAAGTTCCCTTTGATATGCTTTGATTTTGAATTGAATTGGAATCGGGTTGAAATGATAAACACCCAAATTGAACTTTGACCTAGGATAGGAAATTAAATAAAACCCGATTGGTCAATAATTTGATTTAAAAATAAAACGGAGATCTTATTTGAATCAATAATATGATTTTGAAATGAAGTTGAAATTTGAATTTTTAATGAAAGGAAAATGTTAATATTTAATAATTTGAAACAAAATATTAACGATGTAATTGATGAGAGAATATTGTTTGATTTGAGAAATGAAAGAAATGATTTGATAATTAAGTTTGAAATCATTAACTTTGAAATGATTTAATAATTAAGTTTGAAATTATTAAAGTTTGAAATGATTTAATAATTAAGTTTGAAATTATAATTAAGTTTGAAATTATTAAACTTTGAAATTATTTAATAATTAAGTTTTGAATTATTTAAAAATTAAATAAGATTAAATTATTTAATGATTAAATTGAATTGAAATTCTTTAATAAGAAAAATTGAACTTTTGAATAAGTAAATTCTACTTCGTAAATAATTGAAATTGAGCTTTCTTTGTTAAGTAAGTTTTGGAAAATTATTTAAGGAAGTAAATAAGTGAAATTGGATTTCTTTAACAAAAATGAAATGTGATATTTTTTGGAATTAATGTAAGACTTGTAATTGGAGAATTGATTTGACGAATTTAATTTAATTCAATTTGAAAGTTTTGATATAGTGAAGTTGAATTTTAATAATGGATTTAATGAATTGGAAATTTAATAGAAATTGTTTTGAATGATAAAGTAACTTAACGAATATTGAATGAAATCGATAAATGAGTTTAAATTGATTTGAATGTTAAATTAAACTGATTTAAATGATTTCAGAATTTAATCTTATATACGAATTTAAATTGATATTTGAATTGTTTAAAATAAAGATTGAAATTGAATTATAAGATTTCGAAATTGGAAGTTTTGAAACGAAAATTTGGAAATTGTTTTAGAAAGACAAATGATATGTTGA
This sequence comes from Allium fistulosum, assembly GCA_030737815.1. Classification (NCBI taxonomy): domain Eukaryota; kingdom Viridiplantae; phylum Streptophyta; class Magnoliopsida; order Asparagales; family Amaryllidaceae; genus Allium; species Allium fistulosum. Next base: position 357,211,580 of record CM060906.1, read on the forward strand.
TTTACGAATTCTATTTGAAATTGAAATTGATTTGGTTTTTGAAATATATAAACGACCAATCGGTGTAATAATTACGAAAGTTATTAAAGAGACCGGGATCGGTAATGGATATACTCTCTATCTGAACCGAAACCACTTTAATAACTATACGTGGAGTGTTGATCCAGAACGAAGTGGATGGTTTTGATGAACGCGTTGACTGAAGAAAGAGAACGATTTTGGATGACCCTTGACATGACTAAAACAGGAGCCGCGCCGGGCTATTGAGGATCGCCATCTCTAGCGGACACACTTCTTCGATACCATATCTATTACTTTTGTGATTCGATTTGGGTGCACCCCTCGATTTGGGAGTGTTGTTTCGCGGTGTTGGGGTAGTAGCTGCTATGCCCAACATCAGTCCGGATCAGGCAACTACTAGTATCCTAGTTGGTATCACCTCATGTACCTTGTCATACTTGTATTCCATTTATTCGCGACCACTACGATTTTGATTTGTACCTTTAGTATATGGATTGCCCTCTGGTGACTTCCGGTTTTGGGGAAACTACGGTCTTGTATATGCTTTTGGGAATAAACAGGTTAAGAGGTGTATGGGCCCTGCTTAACCCTACTTTGATATCTTTATATTACTGATAGACATTATCTACTTAGCGTACATTACTACCTAGTAGATAGTTTAACGGATCCTTAAAGGATGGTTATTCCAAACATCCTTTGAGTTACTTGTATTTCAATTGCTATTCCACTTGAGTTGGATTTATTAATATAAGAATGTTAATCCTGACTCGAGTGTCTTGTGTTTTTGCTTTACGCTCGGGTCAGACTGAGTAGTTCAGCTTTCGAGACTCACCTTTGGAGTTGGAGCTTCGCCTGGAGATCCAGTTATCTATCCAGCTTTCAGATATTCGATGATTCCAGTGATGTATTCTGATTTGTATCTGTTACTCTTCCGTTGTATCTAGTTTAACTCTGATGTATCGTATTACTCTTCTGTTGTAAACTCTGATGTATTTTATATATTCATATAGTAGCTTCATGAACTACTATCTCTTTTATTTCCGCTGCACTTATTACTCTGTGTCTGTGATCTGTGATTATTTATTTACTGTATATGTTCAGTTTTGCCAATTTAAATTAACAACGCGGTATTTTGAGCAATTCAACTCCGGCATGAGTGTCTACCTATACACTTATAATGGATGCGAATGGTCCAAAATTCCGGGTCGTTACAGTTGTGTCATTTGAACTTACGTCTCCAGCAAAAGAGGTGAGTAAATCTCACCTGACATTTATACTTATGCAAATGTGAAGTGACAACAATTGAATGTGTAGAATATTATATATGATGTTATAACTGCCTATGATTATTAATTATAGGATGTTAAACCTGTTATTTTACCTGTCATATTATCTGTTACTGTTATTTATTGTTAAACTGTTCATTTATACATGTTTATCACACTGCAGGTTCCTTGTTGATCAGATTCACTATGGGTTGAAATGATACATACCCGAACGGACTTTAGAATAGGGAAAAATCGTTATGGGCTGAAATGATAGGCCTAACCTGTTTTTATTTATTTTATTTTAACTTGGGATTGCGGGTTTGAAATGATAGAACCCAGATTTTTGTTTTTTTAAACTGCGGATTGAAATGATATATATCCATATGACTTGACTTAGGTTAGAAAACTATATACAGGCCCGTGGTTATTTTTTTAAAGTATTTTGAATATTTTAAATATTTTTAAGAGTGTAAATTTATGAAAATTGGATTTAAATTGGATTTTTAATGTATAAATAAAGAAATTTTGATTCTTCTATAAGTTAAAAATGTAATTAAATGAATGGTTAAATTTTAATTATTGAAATATAACTTAAGTCTGGAAATTTGGATTTTTGGGTTTAAAAGAAAATTTGAGTTATATAAATAAAAATGGAAATTTAATTATATTGGAAAAATGGAAATAAAAATTTAAGTGTTAAGTTTAAATTGTTAAAATGAAGAGAATAGAAATTTTACACTTAAATTTTATTAAGTGAATTCTTGAAAATTGGGTTTTATTTATAAGAAAATTTATTATAAAAACCATAAGTTAAAAGTATTTTTAATGAACATTTTGAATGTTAAAGTATGATTTTATAACGTTTAATGGTTTAAATTGGGAATTTATTGTTGGTTGGAAATACACTAAAATCTGGAAATGACTTTTAATAGCATTCAGAAATGCTATGGCTTCAGAACTTAACTAAAACTTAGTAAAAGAGGCTATTACAACATTTCTGAAATGCTGTAGTTGCTGTAGTAAATGAAATGCCGAAGAACTTAATAAAGGGCTATTACAGCAGTTCTGTTAACTGTTGTAGCTGCCTGCTGTCTTTGCTGAAATTAATTAAACCCTTGTTTTTGAACCTGAGCTATTACAGCATTTCTGGAAATGCTGTCTTTGCTGTTTTAAACTAAATTTCAACTAAAATGAGATATAACAGCAGTTTTAAAGTGCTGTCTTTTCTGAAATAAAAATATTTTCAAATATAACTTATAACAGCTTTTCTAAATGCTGTGAAAGGCTGAAATTTTCAATGTTTATGGATTTTGACCTAGTAAATGAACTCAGAATGAATTGAAACTTTGGAAATTGAATACTTGACTTGAAAGAATAATAATTTCACTTTTAAATGGTTTAAATGAAAACTATTTAAAGGGTGATTTGATAAGATAATAAATGAATGATATTTTGGAATTTTAAAGGGTATTAAATTTGATAATTGAATTTGAATTCAAATAATGATTTGAAAGGAAGTTTGAAAAGATATGATATTTTGATAATTTGAAATGGTTTGGAAATGATTTAATCTTTATTTTGATAAAGATTTTGATTTGAAATGATATTTAAATTTGAAGTATAAAATATTGTTCTGAAATATTATAACCACGGGTATACTTCTCTGTATGTCATTTGATTTCCTGATGATGGTTGTGATGCACATTAACATTGTTAGTTGCATTGTTTACTTCGATATGGACATTTCTGTGATATTGTTATTACTGTTTAATTGATGGTTTTATGGATCCTTAAAGGATGGGCGATCCCAAGCACCCTTTAAGTTATTATGCATTGCTATTATAGTTCACTTGAGTTGGTTTACATTGTATAAGTATATATGTCCTGACTCGAGTGTTTTGTGTTTTACTTTACGCTCGGGTCAGCTTGAGAATCACAGTTTTGGAATTTATCTTCTGGAGCTAGAGATTTGCTGGAGCTTATCTGTCCATCTGTTATTTCTTATCTTCTAATCCAGTTATTTACTATTTGGTATTGTCTCTGTATTATTGATTTATGTATCCTAACTCTATTGTATCTATGTTGACTATGAGATTTTGTATATGTTTGAGAGTTTGTATATAGTAGCTTCATGAACTACTATGGTATTTTATTCCCGCTGCGAGTTATTCTGATATTCTGTGTCTGTGATTCTGTATTTGATTTTATTTGCTCCAAATTTTATTACAATCTGTTATTTTGAATTATTCAAGTCAGACATGTGTGGATTATTGTCGATTTGAATAGTCCAAAATAGTGGGTCGTCACATTTGGTATCAAAGCTTTGGTTTTAGGCAAACCTTAGCCTGCGGAGCAAAAACTCATTAGAGATAGGGTAGAAATACCCTAGAATGAGTGAAATCAATCTCAGAATCATTCCTTTGTGAGAGAACGTATTTTCGAAGTATAAAATGATTTTCAAATGATTTTTAAAGGATTTTTAAAGATTATTTTGATATAAAATTATCTTATTTTGAAAGAAAATTTTCTGAACTTTATCCCTTTCGAATCCACCTTGTTCGTAATTTCTTTGATTAGGATTTCCTTAAAATTCTGGACTTCTATCTTAGTTGGGATTTCTTCGATTAGGATTCCTTTGAATTTTGGAATGCTCCCACTTGTTCTGAAATCCTTTCCTGTCTTCCCTATATGTATTCTTTTGATTTTGGAGCATTGAATAACCTCACTTTGAATGACCTCTAGAAAGATCGGCGATCCCGCAAATCTTTGAATGATTTGTAAAAGGGTGAAACTCCCTTATAATTGGCATTGATTCACCGGAGATTTCTGTATCCTCGGTTTATGATGCTATTTATCTTCTGCTATATTTAATGCTATCTTTGGCGATCGAAGGTCGATTTGCCTTAGATTTTCCGCATTGATTATATTCCTGAAATCACGGTTGACCCTATTAAGGTCGCCCACGATTTATATAGGCTATCTTCTATTTGGTAATTTAATTGTCTCATCTTTGTTGAGCTTATCTTCGAATCAGAATTCTATTTGATTTAGAGTTCCTCTAAATTTGAATCTCAGTTTTGCTTTGAAATCCATCCTTGAATCATCCCTTGAAAAATTTGTGGTTGATTGTCTTTTGAAAATTGTGTATTAATCAAAGTTATTATTTTGATAAGGATGACCATATTTTATATATAAAGGTGAAATGTTTTCTATAAGGATCTATATACCTTTTAAATGAGAATTTGAAGTTTTGAAAGGATTTGAAATTTTGAAATTTATATAAGAAATGGTTTCATATAGAATAATTTATAACTGAGGGTTTTGAATCTGAATTTGAGTGATTGGACTCCGGCATTTTTGAAACTAGTTTTAAGATTTGAAATAAAAATAATATGATTTGAAAGTATATTCCGAACATGAAATGTTTCAAATGATTTTAATGAGTTTCAAATGATTTTGAAGAAATTTCAAAAGAAGTTTGAGAAAATAGAAGTCCAGAACCCACTTATGTCGCTGGAAAATAATTTCGGTGATGAATGCATGCATCATCGACATTGATTTTCGAGTTTCTGAGTGGGGGAGAGGCCACTTCGGTAGCTTTGCTATGCAATTGATTTGTGAAACCAGTTTTTGATTTCAAATTCCGAAGTGTGATGTGATATTCGAAAGATATATGTATATATATTTGAACAATTTGAAATGAGCCGGTGTTCAGTCCTTGAGTTTTGGATTTGATTTGATATAGCCCTATCTTTTGGAATTGATTTACTGATTTGTTGGTGATTTCCAACTCTTGGATTGAAATATGATTTCTTCAACTATTTTGAAGGTTCGAGCACTTCCAAATCAAGGTTAACTTTTTCAAAGCTAAGAAATTTTGAAAAGTATAAAGTATATAAGTTTGGTATGTAGGTTTAAAGTATGTAGTACTATGATTTAAATAAGTTGAAACTGTTTTGTTACGTAAACGAATAAGGCTATTTTGAATTTTTCTAATATGAAATTTAGATTTGAAATGTTTTGAAAAGAATTTGGTCTTCAAAATATTTTGAAAAAATTTAGTTTATATGTTTTAACTGGGTAACATCTTTATAAAACTATATATTGAACAAGTTGGAATATATACATAAGTTGTACGTATGCTGTTTTATTCGCATAATTAATTTGATTCAGGTTTGAGTACACAAGTTCGAGGTGAATTACACCATTTCATGTTAGGATTTTTCATTTGATTCTTGATGGCGAATATTTGATATGGATTTTGGCTTGATTCTAGATTTCTCTATCATAGCATATGGCTATGCAAGGAGACTGATGGCTTCTAGTCGAGAAACCATATCGAAGTTCGCATTAGGGAAGTCGAATGGACAATACTAGTTTGAAAGCGAACTTGTGTGATCGAGCGAGCGATCGAATTTAATGTTGCGAAATGATGACATATGTACATCTTATATTCTAATATCATTGATACACTTGACGCTGGAATTGGAAGTTGTTGGGTTGGATATCTTTGTAATTTAATTGGAAATTTTCTTTTATGAAAAACTACTATCAATTTAAAACCATTTTTCGAAACTATTTTTCTTTTGTTCTTCTTAAACAAACTATTTTATTCTATTTTGCATACAAACTATTTTACAAACTATTTTATATACAAACCTATTCTAAATTAAAAATCTTTTATAAAGCAAAGATGTTCAATCCCATATGGCTCTTCATGTAGCGAAATTATTATTTTTGAAAAATTTTGATCCTTATATAAGATGAACTTTATGTAAGTATAAGATGATTTTGAAAACCATTGATTTTGGAAATGAATTGTTTGACTTAAATTATATTGATTTAGAAACTTGGATTATTCTCCAAAACTATTATTTTGGAAACTTTGAAACTGAAGATATTTAAATTGAGAAGAAATAATTTAGTGGAATTGTATATGATTTTGAAACTGAACTGATATTGAAACAAATTGAATTGAGAACTTTGTATTTGACTAAATACTTGATTTGGGAGTTATCGAACCTATATAAAATTTGGTTTGTATAAGTATGATGTTGATTCGAAAGCTATGGATTTGAAAAGGTACTCAATTTGAAAAGTGAAATCTTATATAATTGAAGTCTATATAAGTGTGATTTGATATACTTTTGATTTTGGAAAGGTATTTGATTTGAAAATAAAATCTTATATATAATGGACTTTATATAAGTATGATATTTGAAAGTGATTTGAAAAGGTACTATATGATACATATTTTCGAAGTAAAGATATGGAAAGTGCCTTCTGCTTGATATTCGCTTTGTGGCCACATTGTGGATTCATTCTATCGATATTTCTCTGATTTTTGGTTTTCCAGATATGATACTCGAGTTTCCATCGAATTCCATGGAGTTACCCATGGTCTTACGAGCGCGACTACATAGCGCAACTGCCTGGCTGAGATGGCCTAGGGTACGGATTGTTTTCTGAGGGATCCAGGCGTAACCATTGTGTATCCTGCATCTATGTAGGTCGCATTAGTAGCGAAACCGCCTGGCTGAGATGGCCTAGGGGTACAGATTGTTTCCTGGGGGATCCAGGCGTAACCATTGTGTATCCTGCATTCTACTAGTCATCATGGCGTAACTCGCAGGGCTGAGAAAGCTTACGGATATGGATTGTTTCCTGGGGGATCCAGGCGTAACCATTGTGTATCTGCGAACCATGGTTAGACAAAGGTTTTGTTTGTTTTTGTTTGGATTGTACTTTCCATATCAGTTTTTAAAAGTTTTCCAGTATTTGCACTGGGTGTTGAAACAGGTCTACTAAGTATCTGGAGAATTCTAGCTTTGCGCCTGATCAACGCACTGCCAGAGTCTACAGGAACGAGGATAAACTTGTTAAGACATCGAGTTATAAAAGTATTTTGATAAAATATTATATAAAGGATATTTTGATTAGTTATTTTCCTTCCTAAAGGATTTTAAAGTGTTTTAAATATTGTTTACCTCTTTAACTAACAATTTGAATTAAATGACTTTTATGGATATAATAAAATGGATTTAACCAAATTATTAAGTATTAAAGAATTCCAATTGAAATTTATATGGTTTTAAATTAATGGCTCATCCTTGTCTTTCGTCCTATTTTCCCTTCTAGCTATTCCTATTCTCCACCTTGTTAAACTTACCTATAACAATAGTTATCAGGTATAATTTTAATCTTCTTCTCATCTTGTCTTAATCCTATTCCATTCTATCTTTTCTGTGTTTTCCGTACCTCATTCCTTTTCGAGGACGAAAAGATTTGAGTGGAGGAGAGTGTAACAACCCTGTATTTTATAATTATTTTAAATTGAATTTCCTGATTTAGAAACTTTATTTTATTTATTAAAATGGATAATTTTTGTTATTTTAAATATAAATTTTTGATTTTTGATGTGAAATAGAATTTCAAACATGAATAAATAAGATATTTTCCATAAATGTGAATTTTGGTCAATATGGTCAAACTTTGACTTTTAATTTAAAATTTTAAAATTTGAATTTTGAAAATATATCTTTATTTTATGAAAGTAAATAAAATTTTAAGAATATTGCTTTTCGTTTCGTTGAAATCTGATTTATAATGTGATAGTTATGCCTTTTTCAATATTGTGTGTAATTTGTTGTATTTGACAAATTTTTTATTTTAAATTGTATAAATAATATTTTATTTGGTCATGTAACGTTCTAAGTTATATTTATTTGGGTAAAATAACTTTTATGTATATAGTTTGGTTTTAAAACATTTTTTTTGTGTGTAATTTACATTTTCCAGTGTCAGTTGTATTCTGTTTATAATTTTTAATCTCCAGTTTCAATTAATTAAAGAAATTCTTTATTTATCTCTCTATTTCCTTAAGATCTTATTTTATTCTCATTCCCACTTATTTTGTTCCTCATTTATTCTATTAATTTGACCTTTTATTTGTTTTAAAGTGAAGTAGAAATTTTTCTAAAGCTAGTGATGATTTATTTGTAAATTTTGGACCCGGTTTTGAATTTTTAAGTATTTCTTCATTCTTTTGCTATTTTCTTTAAATTTAATTAATTATTTTCAATTTATTTTACTTTGTTTCAGTTTTTAAATTCATTTACTGATTTTTATTTTGTTTTATTTGAATCAAAGAAAATGGAAATATGAAGAGTTTAAAGACTTTTCATTTCAAGTCCTTTCATTGTCCAAAAACTCTTCACATGCCATAACATCTCATTAATTCATTTTGGCTGTCTACTTTTCAGTTTTAGCCGTGAATTACCATCTCATTTCTCACGCAAAAATTCATTTCTCAAATTCTTATTCACGGCTAAAGCAATTGTGGTAATGGCATCTTCTTACTTTTCACTTTTCTTCTCATTTTCATGTCATTTTTGCCGTGTTTCTCTTGCCTTTTGCTCGTCCATCCCCTTGCTTGTCATGGCCACCACCTCCTACCACTCCTCCTTGGCATCATCACCACCTACCACTTCAGATCCATCCATGTCCGAACCCTCCATGATGACAAAACTCCACCAAAATGCAAACAATGCCTTAAAAACAATGCTAGCCAAGCTCCCCTTGACCATACCCTTCATTTTCCACCACCACCACCACCTTTGGCCGCCACCACCACCTTGTCCAGACCCTACCTCATCACTCCAGCTACTGACCTGAGATGTACACCCTCTGGCTGAACCAAATTGCCCATGGCGGAGCCTTAGTTTGGACCATTCTCCACCTATTTGCCTAGAAACCCTTCACTTACCCTATGTTGTAACTTCCTCCATCATGTTCTACCTTGCAGCCTTACCTTTTCCAGACCCATACCTGATCCAAACCAAGTACAAACCTGACCTAATTGATCCCCTAGGCCATGCAAACAAGTAGAGAAAGCAAAGCAAAAAGTTTCGTATTCAAACTGCCTTTTGTTTCAAAGTTATTCAAATTCAATCGTATTGATTTTTAACTATTATTTTGGTTTTGTTTTTGGGTTGTAACACAAGATCTATAACTTGGATCTCGCTCTCCACTCAAGTTCGTAGCTTTGTCATTGTGTTCTGGTTTTTGTTGTGTCATTTGAACTTACGTCTCCAGCAAAAGAGGTGAGTAAATCTCGCATGACATTTATACTTATGCAAATGTGAATTGACAACAATTGAATGTGTAGAATAGTATATATGATGTTATAACTGCCTATGATTATTAATTATAGGATGTTAAACCTATTATTTTACCTTTCATATTATCTGTTACTGTTATTTATTGTTAAACTGTTCATTTATACCTGTTTATCACACTGCAAGTTCCTTGTTGATTAGATTCACTATGGGTTGAAATGATACATACCCGAACGGACTTTAGAATAGGGAAAAATCGTTATGGGCTGAAATGATAGGCCTAAACGGTTTTTATTTATTTTATTTTAACTTGGGATTGCGGGTTTGAAATGATAGAACCCGGATTTTTTTTAAACTGCAGATTGAAATGATATATATCCATATGACTTGACCTAGGTTAGAAAACTATATACAAGCCCGTGGTTATTTTTTTAAAGTATTTTGAATATTTTAAACATTTTTAAGAGTGTAAATTTATGAAAATTGGATTTAAATTGGATTTTTAATGTTTAAATAAAGAAATTTTGATTCTTCTATAAGTTAAAAATGTAATTAAATGAATGGTTAAATTTTAATTATTGAAATATAACTTAAGTCTGGAAATTTGGATTTTTGGGTTTAAAAGAAAATTTGAGTTATATAAATAAAAATGGAAATTTAATTATATTGGAAAAATGGAAATAAAAATTTAAGTGTTAAGTTTAAATTGTTAAAATGAAGAGAATAGAAATTTTACACTTAAATTTTATTAAGTGAATTCTTGAAAATTGGGTTTTATTTATAAGAAAATTTATTATAAAAACCATAAGTTAAAAGTATTTTTAATGAACATTTTGAATGTTAAAGTATGATTTTATAACGTTTAATGGTTTAAATTGGGAATTTATTGTTGGTTGGAAATACACTAAAATCTGGAATTGACTTTTAATAGCATTCAGAAATGCTATGGTTTCAGAACTTAACTAAAACTTAGTAAAAGAGGCTATTACAGCATTTCTGAAATGTTGTAGTTGCTGTAGTAAAAGAAATGCCAAAGAACTTAACAAAAGGCTATTACAGCAGTTCTGTAAACTACTGTAGCTGCCTGCTGTCTTTGCTGAAATTAATTAAACCCTTGTTTTTGAACCCGAGCTATTACAGCATTTCTAGAAATGCTGTCTTTGCTGTTTTAAACTAAATTTCAACTAAAATGAGATATAACAGCAGTTTTAAAGTGCTGTCTTTGCTGAAATAAAAATGTTTTCAAATATAACTTATAACAGCTTTTTCTAAATGCTGTGAAATGCTGAAATTTTCAATGTTTATGGATTTTGACCTAGTAAATGAACTCAGAATGATTTGAAACTATGGAAATTGAATACTTGACTTGAAAGAATAATAATTTCACTTTTAAATGGTTTAAATGGAAAATTATTTAAAGGGTGATTTGATAAGATAATAAATGAATGATATTTTGGAATTTTAAAGGGTATTAAATTTGATAATTGAATTTGAATTCAAATAATGATTTGAAAGGAAGTTTGAAAAGATATGATATTTTGATAATTTGAAATGGTTTGGAAATGATTTAATCTTTATTTTGATAAAGATTTTGATTTGAAATGATATTTAAATTTGAAGTATAAAATATTGTTCTGAAATATTATAACCACGGGTATACTTCTCTGTATGTCATTTGATTTCCTGATGATGGTTGTGATGCACATTAACATTGTTAGTTGCATTGTTTACTTCGATATGGACATTTCTGTGATATTGTTATTACTGTTTAATTGATGGTTTTATGGATCCTTAAAGGATGGGCGATCCCAAGCACCCTTTAAGTTATTATGCATTGCTATTATAGTTCACTTGAGTTGGTTTACATTGTATAAGTATATATGTCCTGACTCGAGTATTTTTTGTTTTACTTTACGCTCGGGTCAGCCTGAGAATCACAGTTTTGGAATTTATCTTCTGGAGCTAGAGATTTGCTGGAGCTTATCTGTCCATCTGTTATTTCTTATCTTCTAATCCAGTTATTTACTATTTGGTATTGTCTCTGTATTATTGATTTATGTATCCTAACTTCTATTGGATCTATGTTGACTATGATATTTTGTATATGTTTGAGAGTTTGTATATAGTAGCTTCATGAACTACTATGGTATTTTATTCCCGCTGCGAGTTATTCTGATATTCTGTGTCTGTGATTCTGTATTTGATTTTATTTGCTCCAAATTTTATTACAATATGTTATTTTGAATTATTCAAGTCAGACATGTGTGGATTATTGTCGATTTGAATGGTCCAAAATAGTGGGTCGTCACAGATTTCATTGTGTAATATCAGCGTGTATTTAACGTGACTTGTTTACACAATTAAACACTATATTAAAACAACGAATACTTGATGATCAAAGAATAGTAAACATTCATAGCAATCACATCACATCATCATTATATATATAAACAGAGTTTCTCACCTTCAATAGTTTCTAACGTTACAAAAATTTGTTATAGCTTCGCTATGATCGAATCAAAGCCTATGAAATCGAGCCTTGGACCTTTAGATAGCCACAGTCTAAGCTTTCAAGTGGAGGTGGGCTCGGCCTCGGTTGATGGAGGGCGGTGGCCATAAGTTTAGAAGGTGGAGAGGAGGCGTTTGACTTGGTTTTGGAGGTGGATTGACATGGTATATACATGTGTACATATTTTACTTTATTTTGGAATATTTTGCCATAGATTTGCTACATTTTTTCTATGAACTAGAAGCCATTAATGTGCTTCAAGAAGAGGAAGAAGAAGAAGAGAATTGTGTGAATGAACGTGTGAATGTAGGTGGGTATTTATAGGAACTTAAAGGCTTGATCCTTAAGCAAAGTGGAAAATATCTCCTTACATCATGATGCACCCCTTCCCATCACCTCTAGCCGTGACTTCCTCCTCCCATCCATAACTCCATCACCCCCTCCATGTGCCCCCATGTGTGTGTAAGCTGAAGTGATGTTTGCCTTTGACTTTGGTAAAATATCTTAGATATTTTTTGTAATATATATATATATATAAGTGAATATGTATATTTGTATGTATATATTTGTTAATATATATGTTAGGATGTGCATGTGTGTTTTATATATGTGCATAAGACATATAAATAAGGTTGCAACAACTTCTAACAACTTCCGTTCGCTAAACTTTGAAAATCTGAAAACCGATTCCCAGTCACATTTTCACTTATTAATTAAATTACATATAAACATAAAAAAAATTTGAAAAGTAATTTTTTATCATTTTTAACTAATTAAAATGATCACATTTTATTTATAAAACCATATAAATTAATATTAAATAATTGTTTACAAAAAGTGCTGTTATATCAATAAAGCGATATGAATTTTCTTATATTTTCAAATCAAGTATTTATCTTTACAAAAATAACATAAATGATTTATTATCACTATATAACTAATTAAAATGAATTATAATCATTTAAAAGCAATTATTTGAATAATTATAATAATTATTAAATCATTAAATCTCAATTTAAATTTATAAGTCAATTATTAAATATAATGATATTATTAATGATGTCATAAATGCATTTTTATTTCTCAAAAATAAAATAAATAATTTTATTTCATAATCTTGTTTAATTAGATATAGTATGTATGTGTCCAAACTTGTGCACTCAAATACTAAGAAAATTTCCTTTCTACTGAAAATCAATTTACCGATGAAAATTTGTACGTAGCACGTACTTTAAATATGAAACTATATTCCACAATTATATTTTAAAACAAGTTTCTTATAATAATTTTAGGGTTTAAATCTTTATAGTTGGTGTTATAAAACCTTGTATTTGAATATTTCAAAATTAAATATCATTTATCAAAGTGATAAATTTGTGGGTGTTACATTGATCTAGACATCTAAAGCTCGGAGTACAAAAGAAAGAGGATCGGATAATTCGATTCGAAGCCACATACTTTACATTTGACTTAACTTTCATCCCAGTGAAAATTCATTTATAACTAATATATTACATACAAGATTACATGTACAAAAGTCAGGCAGATAAGAGGATCTGTTTTAAGCAAATCTTCGCTAAGATTCCATTCTAGCTTATCTAAGTCCTTGGCAATTAAAGGATTGGTGATGTGGAAAATGGCCACATCTAGAAGTTCTTTGGTCTTCTGTTCCTTTCTCCGAATAGTGTTTGCATCATCAACTGAGTCGGTTTGGATTTCTAAAGCATGCTAAAGGACTTGTTGGCTCCTCGTAATGTTTGAATCATACTCTTTAATTCTTCAATTTTTTATTTAAAGAGTACATTTTTTATGCTCAAGCCCCTGAATTTTTCTTTCATATTCATTGATATGTTGAGACACTTTTTTATCCCATTTCCCGCAATAGTGTTGCATACATTCAAATTTAATTTTTCTACTCCATTTGAGATCGTGTCATCACTTAAGCCCGGAGGTGGGTTTAAAAAGGTTGGAAATTCTTGGCTAGCCAAAGATTTCGATCTAGTCATTCTCCCAGGAGTTGGGGTAGGAAGACCAATTTCACCCTCACTCGCAATAAGTTTTAATGATGATAGTAGACTTGACTTTTTATGAGCTCCACTTCAAACTCATTTATTCGTTGATGCAGTTTGGCTATTTCAGCATCGAAATCGACTAAAGTCTTAGATTCCAAGGATGATTCGATCCTCTCTATCAATGGTTGAACTCCTTCTCCTTTCTCCTTTATTTCTTCTTCCAAGTTGGAAGCTTGCATTTTCAACCTTTAAAAATTGCTCCCAGCTGAAGGTGTTTCCTGTGGCATTTTTGTGCCTCCGGATTATTCGAAAATAGTAAAGCTAAGTCGTCTTGGGAAGATTTCCTCTTCTCAATATCTACTAGCAATCTATCCTTAATCCCAATAATTTGTGAAGCATCTAGGAGATTAAACCGAGTTTCCTATTAAGAATAAGTGAAACAAAGATTAATACACAAAGAAAAGTAATAAGTTCTTACATTCAACAACGACAAAAGTTTACAGACAAGGAAGTTTGAGATACATCAATACTCTATTTTTAAACATTCAATCGATTCCTAAAGCTTCAAAATGGATGTTTTGGCCTTTTCAAATGACCTTGCTGATAAAGTGAGTTTACATTTAAAGGAAGACCTAATTCCTTTCGAGGTATAAGCAGGATGAAACCGATGATAATCCCATTCCCCAACTAGAGGGCTATCACGACCACATATTAATTTTATGTGATAGGATCATATTTCTCTAAGCAATTTATCCTTTTCATCGCCCAGGAAGTCAAAACGTAGGCTGGGAAACCGCATGTAAACTTCTTGTAAATCCCTAAGGAAGCAGTGTCTCGCCAGTGTTGATGTTTTAAGAATTGAAGATTTCTCCTTAAAATTCTTCTTTAACTTGACAAACTTACTTAGGAATTCCCTAGAGATTGAACTGCTTGATAAGTCTATCATCTGTACAATATGCTAAAATTAGACTAAAGATAAGAAAACCAAAATAATAAAGTCCATAAGTAAACCAAGTTGCATATTGAAATTATACAATCATTCGGGGTCGTACAAAACTGATTTCTTATACATTTTAGAAACGAATCTCTTCCCATTATATCTAAGTTTCTCGAGGGGAAGAGAACCAAAAAGAAAGAGGAATAGGGGCTACTCTAGGGAGGTTCCAGCACACCTCAGGAGGGGGATCAGACCCATGTTCATCCAGATATCTACATTGAAAACGTCTGAGCAAACCTCCACAGTTGTCACCTAAATATGAGAAGTCAACGAGTTTACCCTCGAGTAGGCTCTGTAAAGAAACTATTCCATTGTATTTCTATCGTTAATTAACATCCATAAATTGGCTATTGATTCAGCATTTTCTGCCAAGAGATTTTCCTAATGATGGCGTGCTCTCTTCATCCAAGGAACAACTTCTCTTTCTTTGAAATATCATAATTTTGATGCGCTCTTAGCAAGCTATTTATACTTTTTAGACAAATCATTGTACTTCTTTGGTTGTTTATCCAATTCTCTATTTAAAAGATCTATATCCGTCTGCTTCTTTTCAATCATAACATTATAATTGTATTTTGTTTTTCTCCTTAACTAAAAACAATCAATGTATCAACTAAAAGTTACTTGATAGCTTGAGGTATTTGGGGAAAGAGATCTATACCTAAGAGAGCAGAACTGAAGACAACGAGATCTTTCCTTTGTTCTTGGACTATTAGCCTTGGAAAGTACTACCCTTCTTAGGAGAATCTTTCTTGGGTGGGTCTTGCATATCAGCAGTTTTTGTATCTTGAACACTTGAGTCTAAGTTAGTGTCGCTAGATCCATCCCTATCATCTAGTTGACTAGAAGGCCCCTTCCTGTCACCTCTACCCTTATCGTCATCGTTATCATCATCATCAAGGTCATCACTGTCATGGTCACCTCCATCCCTATTCTCATCATCATCTTTCTTTTCCTTCTCATCTGACTATGTCTCCTCCTCAGCTGGAGCATCATTAAAAGCCAAAAGCTTAGCAGCATCAACTATGCTCCTCTTTCTCAGGTGCTTGGGAATCACTCGACATGGCTTCAAATTTATCCATGAAATTCCGGTTCCATGCCGAAGGGAGAGAAGGGAAGCCAAAATTCGTGCATTTATAAGCATTGTCAATGTATACGATAAAAAGCGCCTTCTCATGAGAACTCTTGATAATAGTGTCGAGGGGTTTGCAAAGAAAATAGGACACCTTCTATTTTTCATCCTCAATCACATCGGTTGACTTATCTAAAGATCTTTCTTCCTTTTTAGTTTTTTTAGGGACGCATTTTCTAACACAAGCTTGGCCTCCTTCGTTTCAGCCTCCTCAAGTGCTAATTCTAAAGCCTTTACCCTGTCATCAAAAATTTGTTTATCATTCTTTTCATTAAGGAATAAAGCTTTTGTTTCTTTTAAAGAAGTAGCCAGCTTTTCTTTCCTGCACAGCTTCATCTCTCGTCGTGGTTAAATCAATAATATAGCTGTTAAACAAGGAGTGCTCTTAAGCTTAGATATCTCACTTGATGATCCTGAAGGTTCTTCTTGAAGTAAAAACAAATGTTCGGCGGTGTTATCCGGGTTTTTAACCCAACAGGATCAAGCAGAATTCGGAACAATCTCATCACATCAAAATGGTGTAGAACTTAATTAGAAAAGCTAAGGATAGGAATTAACAAGGGTCAAGCTATACGACTAAGACGACGACTGGGATCAGCGAAGCCGAGAGATCAGCATTCCTTCTAGTTCAATCGGCAGCTAAAAGCAAACAGCTAGAGAATTGCCATCGAAGCGAAACAACAACGATAAAAGACTATGGAAACATCTCCAATTACAAACCCCAGAAAAATCCTAAGTGCTTAGCTCATTAGTAACCCATGCATCTGCTCAAACCATCAAACAAACCCAACATGGAACACTGTCAAAAGTGGCAAGATTTGGTCTGCAAAACGAATCAATCCATCGGGTCGCCAGTGACCCATCGGGTCGCAAAAGACCCATCGAGTCACCCTCGACCCATCGGGTCACCCGCGACCCATCGGCCATGGGTCGCCATTGACCCATGGTTTTGGCTCGTTTTTTGATCCAAAGCCCCCCCTTTAGGTAACCTATAACTTACCTGCAAGCTGATGAAGGCAGGCCTGGCCCAGAAGCTCTCTGATCTCTATAAATAGCATCCTACCTGCAGCACAAGAGGGCTAGTCTCCAGACTGATTGCTGAAGCTCTGCTGGAAACATTCTTCACCCTCTGCCTCCCTCACAACGATCTCCAAAGGAATTCACGGTGATTCTCTGGTGGATTCCAACTCCGGGGATCCAATCTATTGAGAGATAATCAAAGTCTTGTAGTCAAACACGTCTTGTAACAACAATCGGTCTATAAGAAAATTATAAAGTGGACATAGACTTCGTTAATAGTCGAACCACTATAAAAATTCTCTATCTTCTTTCTTTTACTATTCTTTTCTGATATCTGTGGTCTTTGATATTGCTTTGTGAGAACAGGGCTGGTGCTTTCAAACTCAAACCAGGGCGTTGATCCTTTTTTGGTTTAATAGGTGGCCTAAAACAAGTAACAAAACTTGAGCTAAACGGAGAAATGGATCTCCAGAATGCTTTATCTCAGTCACTTGCTGGACCTCATCTCCAGTAGCATTAAAATTGTCTCATCTCTAGCAGAGTTAAGATTTGGGATCACGAGATTTGAATCAGTACCAACAAACTCCTCATCTTCAATAACAACAGAGGCTTGCATGTCCCCAATCTTAGGTTTCATGCTGGAGGTTGGTACTGCAGTAGAACTGCTACTTAGCTTCCTTTTAGCAAGAGAGAAATAGCTAGAAATAATATCCTTGAGAGATTGAGGTTTAGGAACCTGAATAGAAATAGAAGTATCATCTTTGTCATATTTGTCTTTGGGAGCGTCAATAATTGTTTCCTTCTCTATAGAAGCAACTGTCAAAGTAAAAGAACTTGAATCAAGGGAATAAGCTTATGAGGTGGTACTATGATAAATTTCGAATGAATGCAATGATATCTTAACAGGTATCTCAGGCTGAACGGGAGAGTCAAATGTAAAAGATTTGGGCTTGCCTATTACCAATGAGCTTTTGCTTTGAGAGTTGTACTTTACCATCGGGGGCTCTCCCAGGACTTTGTGCCCATATAAAATGATAGAATATTGATGAAGCTTAGCCGAGGTTAACAGTTTGAGCATGTTCCCTATTTTACTTGTTGCTTGAGTTAGTGGTATCATAAGTTTTTGATCCTCGGAGTTTAACTTTTGGGACAGGATCTGAAGGAGATGCCTATTAGTAAGAACGATAAACCAATATGGATAAGCAAGAAAAAGAAACTTACCAGTGGTAGAAAATGATCCATTGATACCAGAGAAGCATTTGACAAAGAAGAACCGAATTTCCCATCCTCTTATTTTGTTAACACACTTGGAAATCAAGCTGTTAGGGTGAGGATGAATTTGATACAGCTGATGACATAGTTGTTCACCAACCTTAGCGGGACCAGCTATGTGATAGAGAATTTTAACACTAAGGGACGAGATCCAGCCTCTCGAGCTAAGACTTCCAAGCTGGTCAGATACTTATAGGAATTCGGTAAGAATTGGATCGGTGCAATATTAAGATGCTTCAAATATCGAAGGAGAAAACCTGGGAAAGGTAGATAGCCTATGTGCCAGATATGAATAGAAGAAAAAGAAAAGTATCCCTCCTATGGGTTATAAATGTTATATGTATGGCCAGTAGGAATGGCTTCGACCATAGTAATTCCAAATTGTTAAAGAATTGAGTCCACTTCAGCTTGGGTGATAATGTACGATGGATTTGAAATAATGTCCCCTTCATACTAGCTGAAGGAGAAGGTTTGGTCTCTTTAAAAGCTCTCTTTATAGGCTTCTTACTGGATTGTTGGCCTTCCATTTTCTTGCTAGGTGATATTATTCTAAACTTAAGAAATTATCACGATTCAAATTATGTAAAAAAAATATACATGCAAATGCTTAATCTAAAATTGTTAATTAATTAATCTATTTACTACCAGAGTGATAAGGTATATATTCATTACAAGACAACAATACATAAATAACATATGACAAATTTGTTAGTCAGAAAACATGAATTTCAATCTTGGTAAAGGAGCCTCATGAAAGAGCTATGAAATAGGAATTAACATGCGACGTCCATGAATTCATGACAAATAAGAAAAATCACTGTCACGAGTCCTATAATCATAAAACAATAGTGAATGCTATAACTTGGTTAATACTAAAAATAATGAGGTTATCGATGTTAACAAATAAGCGATTAATAAACTGATAATGTGTTTGCAACGAGTTAAGATAGCAATGTCGTGAGTAAGCTTCATTTGAGATATTAAGGTTGGTAATAAACAAAAAAATTATTGGCATTTATAAGTTCCAATCGACAATGTCATCCTTATAACTTATGCTATAAAATGCTAACAAGCTCTACAACCACAACCGACGATAAGGTGATAAGGATACCGACATTGATGAATAGCAATGACGTGAATTGGAAACACGATAATTGGCTAAACAATTTATAACATGTTAAAAGCGATGACGTCGAGAGTGTCGATGTCGTACAGAGTTTTGTTTGCGATGTCAAAAAATGATCATGGAAAAATAAGGAAAGACAATAAGGTTGTTATTATCAAATCATGTTTATGAGTGAATGTTGAAAATAAGCGACGTTGTCCATAATTGACTCCAGGTTTATTAACATCGCATCTAATCAGAGCACACATTATCGGCGTCCTCAAAGTTCTCGATTAAGGGTCATCACACTTTGACTTAATCGATGATATGTGAAATAGCTTCATTGCTCTTAGCCATGGTTAGTCAACAAATAACATTATTAGTGTTGACAGTCACAACAACAAGTGGTCATTGCGTCATAAAGAAATAATGGGTCAGCGTTGTTAAGATAGTAAGAGCTTTATTGGTTCCTAGAACCATGATAACATTGCCGTTTTAAAAATGTTATCAAGGCCATTAAGATCGCACACAAAAGTATCTGTGACTTTGAATGGGTCGCCGCATTTTACATCCATCGTTTATAATACAAAAGCTTTGTGCTAAAAACATTAGTTAATAAATTAATAAGATAATAGGGGTTTTATTAACTTCGACTGTCATATTGATGTCGAAAACCATCAATATCGATCATCATAATAATGGTATGAGTGTCATCGAACTTATTCAATAATGGGTTTCAGGTCTAATAAATTATCTTCTTCGTCGATTAACCTAGAGTATACCTGGTGTAATGCCTACTTCAATTAACGTTAAAACATATATAAGTGGGATAAAGACTTGCTGATAATCTAATCGAAATCCACCATCGTTGAGTTCAATAAGCATTAAAGCTTTCAGATCAAACCCTAACTTCAATCTGAGGTTGATAAAACTCAAATAGATCCACAAACATAGTACAAAACCCCCAAATCAAAACCCTAACAGCGATTTTAAAACCTAATTGACCGAATCGATGTCTCAACCGAATCAAATTGAAATGAAAATCATACCTGAATGAGAACTGGATGATTAAGAACTGGAAAAAGCTTAAGTTTTCTTAAAAGAAATGCTGATTTCTTGCTTGAGTTGTTGGTTGTAGGTAAAGGAATAAAGGGGGAAGAATCTGCCTATTTATATAAAGAAGTAAGTGCACCAAAGCTATTGGATTGATTTCAAATGAATGGTTAAATCAACCGGATAAGACCAAAAGGTGGGAAAAGGAGGATGTCGAGATTATTGACTTGAAAAGTCAATTGCTCCTCTACACTAGGGGGCAAATGTTATTACCATGATTATCGTTGAAGGAGTTTAGCCTGATGCTTAGCCTCGATATCGCTTCAATAAGCCATGTTAATGTAATAGAGTCGACATTAACATAAGAGCTATGATGGACAAAGTCGAAGACTTACGAAGTGACGTGAATACCATCGGTGCAATGGTCAATAACAAGAATATGAGGATAGAATGTCATCGAAGAGGTAGGATAATGCTTCGTCAATAGGAGAATACAAGGGTATCAAATATAATCAACTTCGTAAGCCATCAATAGTGTTGAAGTGACCCATAGCGAACTTCATTGGTGCTAAGTTTTATCGGTACCACTACTCACCTATTGTAATCAAAATGGGCTCCTCGTCGATAGTCACGGAAGCTATCAGCATTACATTAAAGTGGTACCACACTTCATAAGCACTTCGAAAGTATTGTTCTCCGATGAAATCAAAGGAATAAAAAGTTATGCCGGTCTTCATTAGTGCCCGACACCGCACTTTGTTGGCGTGTTTTGTCAGCGTCTGGAGGATGTCGGAGGTCTATGAGAAGCAATATTGATGGGGGACACTATCAATATCCACGAAGTATTCAATGCTTCCTTATGATTATCGTTGCATCATACTCATGTTGACTCAAGCTAATATCATCATCCACCTTCAAAGGACGTAGACAATTATGTCGGAGGTCGCCGATACCGTATTTTGAAGTTGTCGCATACCTCCACTAAAAGAGTAAAGCGGAGACCTAGCACATAGCAACATCAAAGTTGCCAAAGCCATTATCGACATTATCCCCGAAGCTGATGCCTTAAACTTACCCACGTCGAAGACCATGCCACTTTCACCTATAAATATGGACCTATGGGTGCCATTTTGGGGGACAAATTTTCTCTCCTCCCACTTCTTACATTTTCAACTTTGTAAACCCTAAATTAATTTGAGGATTTTGTCGATTGTAATACTTGAGTCTTGTATGCATAATGAATTGAAAATCAAACAATTGCATAGCATATCTGACTTTAACTTTAAACTTGCATAGCATATTGAATTGACTTTAACTGCGAACTTGCATAGCATATTGGACCAATTTTGGACTTGCATATCAACCTAACTTGGGATCATAATTTGCATATTGACTTGCATATAGACTTGTGCTTCTATTCTCATATTGACTTGAACATTGACTTCGACAATGAATTATATGACTTTGACTTTGATGACTAGACTTGGAATTAGCATGGATACATACTTCACTATGATGACTTCAACAGTGGTTAAATAAAATTTTTTGTAAAATAATATTTTAAATAAATGAGTTTTGAATTTATTTTTATTATAAAAGGAATTTTTATTTTAATTATTAAAGGAATATAGAATTTATTTAATAAATGAGATTAAATAGGAATTTAAAGAAATATTTAAATAAAATAGATAAAATTGTAGAAAATAATTTTATGGAAATGTAAACAATGTTATTTAAAGAGAATTAAATGTGGTTTTTATTTGAATTATAATGAGATAGGATAAGTATGTACGAATTGTTTGGTGGAAAGAAAAATAAAAATGAAGTCAGTAATCAAAATAAGCCCAAATCCATTTAGCCCAAACCCAACACTTCATGTATCTAGAGATTCCGTTACCTAAATTTTTCCCTTCATCTTACAAATATACATTCACGTTTGCAAAATGAATATCTTGATGTTTCTTCTCCTCTAATTCAAAATTCAAACTTTCTCCTCTTCTCTTCAAAAATCCAAATAAAATTTAATAAATTTCCATAAATTCCCAAAATCAAGTATGTGCTTCTTGACATCGATCTACATCAATAGCTAAGTAGAATTCCGGGTTTTGATCATCGATTCTTTAAATTGGAAATTTACAGTAAAGGCAATGATAGGAAGAAGAAGTAGCTAGAATGGAATTTAAGTCCTTCGACTTTAGGTGAGTGTTCTAAGTCACATGCTATGTCTAAATCAATTCTACGATGAATAGAATTATGATCATAAGCTTGGGCAAAGTTGAAAACTCATTCATTGTAAAAATATTTTTCCTCATTTCTTCTTAATCATGGATTCAAATGGATAAACGGATGTTTATGGACATGGTTGGATATGGATGTGGACTAGTGTAAGCATTAAATTAGAAGAGAGAATAACAAGTAGATAGATGAGAAGTAGCCAAAATTCGATCAAAATGAACGAATTAGAGCTACAGAAATAGCGATGTTAGTGTACCATACCAGTGTCCACAATTTCTATGCCCTATAGATTTAAAAAATAAATAAATAAATAAAAATAAAGTACGATTGAAAATATTACATACTACTTATACTTTTGAATTAAAATATTTAATAGATTTAATAATATTTTGATGATTTATGAAAATAATACAATGTGTTCAGAAATTTGAAACTTTAAGATTTTTACTTTAAAAAATGGAAATAAAAATATATAAATAAAATATAAATTATATACTTCATAAATCTAAACTTATTTTATGATAAAATATTATTTGTGTGGAAATATTAAATTCAATTATTGGAATATTAATGAACAAATTAATTTTGGAGTTTAATAAACTAATTAGATTGGTTATTGAAAATTATCTAAAAGTTTTGTAATGCTTATTTGCTAATTTGGAAGTAATATCATGAATCTAATAAAGTATTCAAAGGAGTTTTCATATCAATTTAAATATGTCTAATTGTCATTTTAATATAATAAATATCTTTTTGTTTATAAAATATTATCAATACTTTCAAAAATAATTTATAGTATTTTTCTATAAATGCAATTGCTACTATAAACTATATGCATGTTTGTTTTATCTTTGTAATGAGAAATTTGAATAAGCAAAGTTGTAATACCGTCTGGTATGGTACTTTTGGTAACAATTCTCCAATTATCCATTAGACTTGTTGCATAAAATATAATGTGGATTAAATGTATTTTACGAGCATTGAATAAACGATCGATTACTACGCAGTGGTATGGAACACCATTTGATATTTGTTTGTTTATTCTCTATAAGTAAATGACACCTATATAGGATTTGTATCTACTGTAAGCAACTATATATATTTCCATGCATCAGCCATTATTTATAGATGCTATGTGTCTGTTTATCACTCCAACTCCTCTTATGGTATAGGAGTGAACCGGATTAGGCTAGTATCCATCCTAGTAGCCCAATTATGGTGTCGCATCCCAGATCTGTGACACATTTTTATTTTATAGCCCTGTGCTTCCGTTGTATGCATTTACTCCTATGTCACATAGGCCAGTAGTCCGTTAACATTAGGGGCACCGGTAGGGTCATGACCAATGCTTAGCGTTGACTAGCACTTGATGGATATTGGATCACGATGACCATCGAGGTAATTGAATATCGTAGGAGTCGTATCAGAAGGACATTTGTGTAGACTCCTGGAGAAAATATGTGCTATCAGTCTCCCATCTGGTTCTAGGTGTGTGTAATAGATGAACATATTTTATTTATAGACATAAAAATGATGAGAATGATTATACTAGAGATTCTTTGTTTAAAGTGTAGTCAATCTTCGTATTATCCATACTTATCCATTGGTATTATATTTTTAGCAACACTCGAGAGATTGCCATTATTGTATGGATGGATTCATGTTATGTATATGAATTTTGATTACTTCATCCATACTTTACTTATATGTTGTTGGTTGATGATTGGATGATTTGATTTGGCTATCTCATGTTACATCCTCACTTATGTAATTTATTTTGCTACCTCATCCTCACTATTATCATT
The DNA here is from genome assembly GCA_030737815.1 of Allium fistulosum. Taxonomy (NCBI): domain Eukaryota; kingdom Viridiplantae; phylum Streptophyta; class Magnoliopsida; order Asparagales; family Amaryllidaceae; genus Allium; species Allium fistulosum. The sequence continues at coordinate 357,236,126 of CM060906.1, forward strand.
ATATCACCCTTGAATTATATACAGACATAATCTAACCCGTGTGTTATTTTATAATACTCGAGTCAGTCCAGGATATTGCAGGACAAGGTACATAGTAGAAAGCTGGATTCACTTGGGGTTTTTGGGAGGCTTGTAGTTACTATATGATGATACATTCCCTATGTATTTTGTAGCTCATTTATGTATACGTTATGATGTATGTATACAGTGGGCTAGTAACTATCATTTTATAGACCCACTGAGACTTTGTATATGTGGCATATTATATTTTATTCGCTGCATTCTGACTCTGTGTACTCTATTATTTATATTATATGTTATGTATTATTATGTCTTGGAGGCACACGTGTTTATTACTTTATGCTGATACCGTATACTATATGGTAAGTATTATATGATTTGAGATATGTTAAATTTTAGCTCAAGGGAATATTCATAAGTACAAGCCCAATATCGTCTCGTTCTCTGTATTACCAAACATCATTACTTAGTGATACTCTTTGGTAGTATGCATATAGAGGTCGGGTGTTTCAGAGTCATTCCATGGTTTTCAAATAATAATAAGTATATAACCCCTTAGTGTCTCCACAACCATGAGTAATACAATGCCCAACATTTGGAGAGCGTAACATATTTTGGTCTCAATGGATGTATCGATATCTTTTCTCGAAACATCTTGACCGGGAATATTTAGAACAAAATGTTATTTTATATTGTGAGTAATTACTCATGATCGCAACTATTTGCAACTATAATCACATAACATTTTATTTAAGAATTTTCTTATTATATATTTTAATTAATTACTTAATTAATTATATCAAAATATAACAAAGTATATGAAAAAACAAACACCTTTGTTATGAGAAGATTGATTATAGAGTTAGATGTATGTAACAAATTACATAATTGCCCAAAGGCATACCACTAACTCTTTCACAAGTAACGTAGGAGAAATACTAGGTTAACATAACAGAGACATATCGTAACATTCCAGTATAAGATTTTGTGAAAGTCCACACATAATCTCAATACACATGAATCAATCCTCATATACATGTGAGTAGATGAAAATGAAATAAACTAACAGTCTACACATAAACTACTTATCATCATCCTCATCATTATTGTAATATGGAACCTCGCTATCATCATCATCCCTATCAAATCTTATATGTCTAAAATTAGCAGCATAACCCAAATCAACTAGCAAAGTAGGACGAGGGCTGTATCTAGGTCTATGCTGGTATCGAGCCTCGTCCTTAGTAGTCAACTCTTGGGCACGTCGATCCAAATCAACAATTCTCTGCTTGTACTCCTCTAAACTCCATCTATGCTCTCTGTAGATAACATCTCTCAAACCAACTGCATCTAAAATAGATCCTCGTACGGAAATGAGGTTGGATTCAGGTAATCATTGATCGAAAGATGTGGTATATCAGCATATGATCTTGGTTAGTGGTAGTATGTATAGCTACAGTCCACCCATATCCTCCATATGGAATCTCGGGTGGTGGAGCAACACCAGAACGAATGGCAGATGACCCAACTAAAACAATACCGTCCCCAAGAGTAAGATCTGCAGATGGTGGCGAGCTATAGAATTTGCACCAATACTCATGATAATCTGGGTCAGGGATAATTAAGTAACTTACCTCACACTAACTGTTTGATATTGTAATTAGTGGGGAGACTTGAGAGTAAATTATCAGGAGTGGTGTATGAAGACGGGGGTCATCAGGGATAATGTCAACCCCATTAAGCTAGCTCCAACACCACTCACCAACAGTAGGGAGATCCACCGTAAGGTTGCCAAATGACAGCGTCACATTTATGTTGTAACTCTATTTAGTTACATGCAACTGCAAAAACATGGCTAGCCTCAACTCTACACGGTATTTTCCTATTCTATGGTGACCATGCACAAATCATAGGATATAATAATGCTAACTAGTTCTCTTTGTGGGGTGTGCTAGGTTGTGACTATACTCTTACCACCAATACCGAAATACCTACAAAAAACCACGAATTGATGTCCCATCAGTATTAATGACACATTGAATGTCCAAAGATCTATATGAGTATGTCACGATAGACATTCCCCAATCATATAAAATCGGCAAAGAAAAATCAAAACAAGCAACAGCGACAACATGACTAAGTGGAAATGTATTGTACGGATTTGAAGAAAAGGTTGCCATCATGTACATCACAAATAGCAAGCTATCTCCAAGTCATGATTCAAGGTGTACTATTTAGTCAATTTCCTAATAGTTCCATATTGAAACTAACTCTAGTCTGAGTACCACTTGATACACACATGGACATAGCAATACTAGGTAAAACACTTAACAAATTATCATGTCATTTGAATTGGCCATCGTAAGGGAGAGGAAGATGAAGGCCAACGGTAATACTCGTAAGCATAGCAAAATCAAGAGGAGTAATACCCATCTTCCAAAAAGAGAAGTGAAATGTGTGGGCGGTCTTCCACCATATGGTAGCAACTGCACTGCACAATTGTCATCTGAATTTAGGATGAGATGCATTGATATGATTGTAAATTGGGATTGCTATGGAAAATATTGATTGATTTTCAATTAATATTAATAAAAAAAATGTACTTAAAAAGTCCTCAAACCAATATCACCTAAAAATCTAGTTATATGTTGATTGGTATCCACTGCTTGGATCTCCTGATAAAGACGAATTCGATGCAAAAGATCCACACATTTTCCTTCCCTAACCTATTTGAAACATTAATTTGGATTTTAATAACAGAAACTACAAGAAAAATCATAAATTTCATAAGCTACAATAAATTTGAAAAAGATCATGCAATCAGTGTTTATTTTCTTTTAAAATTCAACTACTTAATTCCGAACCAATTTCCATAAATGAATCATATTTTTTTATGGTTAACTTTAAAAATTGTAATGTTCCTAACTATAAATATAAATAATTATCGAATTTAATCTTAATAGTACATTTAAGTAATAAAGTTAACTTGTAGTGATGTCGATATGGGTAGAAACTTGCACTTATTAATTTGGCATCTTCTAAAACAACTCCCACGCGTCTCCTTCAAGATACTATTGTCCCATCGTTATACCTACGATCTCTAAAAGAACAAGCACTAGCTCCATCATCATCATGGTCTCCGTTGTCCGCAACATCGTGAGTAGATCTACCACTGCCCCGAATGGCACATAATATTTTTCTTATATTTATGTTGAAAATTGAAAAACTAAATTAATTTTGTGTAAATTGTGAAATTTTGCATTGGAAATGGAAGAAAATCTATAAAAAAAATTTGATGCATAGGATGTCTGGTGGAGTATGGAGGATGAAATTGGCTAATGAAAAGCTGAATAATATTATACTAGTTTATCTTCATTAATACCACTGAGTGATTGTGATTTATTAGTGTAAAGCACGCAGATCGCAATTTCTATGGCTGTGATTTAACATAATTTTTTTGGCAATATAAATGATAGATAACTTGGTTATTGGAACTAGCACTTTTTGATGTTGGGGTGATGGGGTCGGTGGATGAAAAATGGTGATGCTATGCTCTTAGTAATTAGTCATTCAAATTTTTGTTTTACATATGTAGGCATATAACGAATGTACTTATGGATTTTCAAACCAAACGTTTGTGGCAATGTACTTGGGTCATTTAATTTATTTGGACAGTTAAATTGGTAAGCATACCGTATCTTTTGGAATTTTGGTCTTGTTACCTTTATGACTGTTGAACTCAACATAGGATTCATCGACTGTTGAATTCAACGTAACATAGGATGCTTCTAAAAGAGCCATTCGCCACAGTACTTTAACCTAATTCTCAGCCATTAAAGCCACCTTTGTTTATAACTTGAAGTTCGAAACAGTTCAAATTTTAATGCGGAATTTTCCTTTTGAAAAATTTGATTGTTTTAAACAAAGAAATTCAAAGCAATTTAAATAAGAATAGCATTGAAGTACTTTTCTAGCATTAAATTTAAGTTTTTAGCTAATGATGGAAGGTGATTGATTTGGATGCGTACTTAGCTTTTCTCTCTAATTCCATTTTAGGACGCATTGGAAATTGCGAACGATGCAAAGTTGGAAACCACACAGTCGACGGTTCCATTTTACCACGGGCTTGTTTCGTAGTTTTTATAGACCCAACACAATTGATAGATAAGTCAACGTTAATTGTAGGTTTAATTCCACGATAAAATAGCTCTTTTTTGCATTAGTAAATTTTGAATGATTTTTTTTAAAAAAAGTAAACAATATTGATATCAATCTTATTTTTTGGTAAAAATAAAAAATTACTATTTTTTTGATAGGGCCTCCATGATTCAATCGGCTAGTTCAACCGCCGTCCACCCCATCTAGGGGTTTCCAGTCCTCTACCCTCCATTCATAGTGGCAAACATTCGTTTTCTTTCTCAGTATGAAAACATTTCATCAAACTTTTATGGTACAAAAATGAAGTTTCCTTTTATCGAATATTTCCTTTTCGTACCCTATCCATAATATCCCTTTCAAATGCCTCTTTCATTTTGAAAAAATGCACCTTTAGTCTTTAATTTTTTTTCTTGGTTTAATTTTTTCAAGCAGTATCCAAGTTCGGATTACTGTTAACTCTATTTTTCTTAATATATTTTATACTCAGTTTGTTTATAAACTTTAAGTTTTCTTTGTTCCTTAAATGAATGGTTCTTATTTAACAAATGTTAGTGTGGATTTCTGGTGAAGTGGCACAACAATGGTAAAATCAAACATATAGAGATCGCTCCAAGGCAAGTTGATGAAGTTTTCTTAAGACATTTTTTTTCTCTTACCACTCGTTTGAACAAACAAATGAGTACTGTGAGTTAATACAAATCGTCTTCCAAGATATAATGAAGCTGAGATGATTAATCTCTTCAGTCGAAGTAGTATTGACATAAAATTTCAATAAAATTTCTCTTGTCATTTGCTGCAGGAAAACTTATGCATAAGTATAGATGTCTTGTGGACTTGAATCTATACATAGTGATAACCAATCAGAGCATGCCAGGATGGAGTGGTTGACTAAGCATTGAACCAACGATCCTATGTGACATACCAGATGTGTTTCACACACTCATTTTCTTTTCTTCAGATAGTTCATAAGTCGACACGTGGATTAACTTTGTGTCTATATCTTAGTTTCATGAAATGCCCTTAGAGACTTAACCCATAGTCTTGCAGAAGGAGGCACCACCTTCGTGCATTCATATAGGTATGTTTATTTTAAGTGCCCTTTAATTATACACTTTAACGGTGCTTCTACTATAAATCTATTAAGTATTAAGTAGTACGGCCTCCACCATATCATTATTGGTACAAAATTTTATTCTTGAAATGGATATAATGTAGTTGTTCAGACTATATTATAGTGCTTCAAGTCACATCGTACAATGTACTTTTGCTCATTGAACTGAAGATAATGAATTTCATTGTGTTGAGTTGAGTTTCCATCATAGGTGATTTCTATGATGGCTTTAAACTCATTCCTTTTGATGTTTTCAACACCAAATCTCTTGCAAGTTCTTTTGTAAATGGATAGGCCAAGTTTTGACAAGATCTCACGAAATCTATGGTAATTACCCCATCCATGAGCATTTGCCTTACTGCATTGTGCCTTAGGCCAATATGCCTAGATTTGCCATTATATACCTGGTTATATACTCTTAATAGTGTAGCTTGACTATCACAATGCACAGATATCAGAGGCATTGGTTTTGGTCATATAGGAATTTCTAACAGCAAATTTCTTAACCATTCTGCTTCTTTACTACAAGAAGCCAGTGCTATAAGTTTAGCAGTCATGGTAGAATCTGCAACACACGCTTGTTTCTTTAAGACCTAAGATATTGCTCCCTAACTAAGAGTGAATATCCATCCACCAGTTGATTTATTATTATCCTCCCTTCCAATTTTCCAACTGGAATCCGTGTATCCTTTTATTATACTTGAATATCCGCTGTACAATATACCGTAGTCCATGGTTCCTTTTAAGTATTATAAAATTCTTTGTAGAGCTAGCCACTGAATATGGCTAAGGATACTGGTATATCTACTCATTTTGCCAATAACGTAGGCAATATCACGTCTTGTGCATGTCATGGTATACATTATGCTACCAATAACTTTAGTGTATTCTAATTGATCTTTTGATTTACTAGTATTAGACTATAATTGCATATTTGGGTCAAATGGGGTACTTACAAGTTTGCAATCAAATTGATTAAACCTTTTTAGAATCTTCTCTATATAATGAGACTGGAAAATAAACAACCCTTCCACTGTTTTTATGATTCTTATTCCTAGAATCACTTCAGCTTCCTCCACGTCTTTCATGTTGAAACATGAAGATAGAAATCTTTTCGTTTCTTCAATACTCGAGGTATCGGTTCCAAATATCAACATATCATTAACATAAGGCCATATAATTACACCTTTACCAACATGGAATTTGCTATAGACGTGTCTGTCTAATTCGGGCAGATCTTAAAACCATTTGGTACTATGCTTTATCAAATTTCTCATGCCACTGTTTTTGTGCTTTTTAAGACCGTAAAGTGATTTAATAAGTTTACATACTTTACGTTCTTATCCAGGCATCACAAAACCTTCTAGTTGAGACATATATCTCATAATCAAGTTCTCCATTTAAGAATGCAGTCTTGATGTCCATTTGATGAATTTCAAATTTATTAATAGTTGCTAATGCAATTAACATCCTAATTGTTGAAATTCTAGCAACATGTGCGTAGGTGTCAAAATAGTCTATTCCTTCCTTTTGGGTAAATCTCTTAGCAACTAATCTAACCTTAATTTTTTTTACCATCTGCTCTTAATTTCTTCTTAAATATCAACTTACACCCTATTGGTATAGAACCAGGAGGCAAGTCTACTAGTTTCCATGTTTGATTTTTCATAATAAAATCCATTTCATCATTTATGGCTTCTTGCCAAAAGGCTGAATCCTGAGACTCTATGGCCTCAGTATATGTTATAGGATCAGAATCTATGGTTGTAGAAAGCATGACTTGATGTCTAATACCATCTCTTGATCCTTCGACCAAATAAGTGATAAAATCTGGTCCAAGTGATTTTTCAGTTCTCATTCTTTTACTTCTCACAAGAGTTTCACCAGTTTCATCATTATTTTCTTGAGTGTTCTCAAATTCATGAATAGGTTCAGTGACCTCCACCATTTCACGAATAGGTGTATTAACCTCCACCGTTTCACTAATAGATGGATTGGATGGAATAGACGTGAATCTATTTTCATAGAACATCGCATCTCTAGATTATATTATTGTGTTTACCTCAATCAAATTATGTGGTTCTATTACTAGAAACCTATAATCATTACTGTGTTGAGTGTATTGTAAGAAAATACACTCGGTGCTCATTTGTCCTAATTTCCTGATTTTTGGTTCAGGTAATCGAATAATGGCTCTACAGCCCCAAATTCGATAATAATCAAGATTTGGTTTTCGTTTCTTTCAAAGTTCATAAGGGGTAACTTTGGTCTTCTTATGAGGTATTCTATTTAAGATATAACAGGTGGTAAGTAATGCCTCACCCTAGAAACTAGTATTAAGACCAGAATTACATAACATAGCATTAACTATTTCAGTAAGAGTCCTATTTTTACGTTCTGCTACTCCTTTTTGTTATAGAGTATAAGCTACAAATGTTTCCTGTATAATTCCTATAGATTCACAAAATGCGGGGAAATGATACACCTCCCTTATCAGATCTAAGGGTCTTAAGTTTAACATCACATCGGTTTTCTACTTCAGTTATATAGGTTATAAATGAATTTAATACTTCATCCTTAGTACGTATTAAATAAACAGAATAGTATTTTGAATAGTCATCTATAAATCTGACAAAATATTTCTTTCCTCCTCTAGCAGGATTACTATGCATATCACAAACATCACTATAAATCAATTGTAACAGATTAGTAGTACTAACAGATTTCAATGGAAATAGTTTTCTAGTTAATTTGATTAATGAACATATCCTACACTTATCATCAAATTTATTATCGTATTTAGGGATAATGTTAAATGACATCACATTATCCATACTTCTAATGTTAACATGTCTTATTCTACTATGTCATAAAGGAAAAAGAGTCAACAATATAAGTAGAAGCAACCATTTTATTAATATTCAAATTGAACATTCCATCACACATAGACCATTATCCAAAAAAACATTCTGCTTTTGGTCAATACATATTTATCCAACTTAAAGACTTGTTTGAAGCCAAATGTATTTAATAGACTACCAGAAACAAGGTTCTTTCTAACCTCGGGTAAATAATATACATCATTTAATGTCAGAATTTTCTCGGACATGAGCTTCAAGTCTACTGTCCCCTTTCCCTTAACCACTGCTTTCCCTGATTTTCTCATATATAGATAATTTTCATCATCAGACGATTCAAGTTTCTTGAGTAGACTATTGTCATTGCAGATTTTCTTAGTAGCACCACAGATGATCCACAAAGAATCCTCTCTTTTAATCATGTTCATTTCAGAGATTACGGCCGTCAAGTTTCCTTTTATCAATTGAGGTTTCTTTTTAAGGAAACGACAATCTCTTTTAAACTGACCAGGTTTTCCCTAATTGTAGCATCCATGCACTTTCTTGACCTTCTTGTCATCGAATTTTTTCTTATTATGAAATTTTCTCTTTTGATTAAAAGATTGCTCAGAGGTTTTATTTTCCTCTTTTTCTTCCACCACGTGGAACTTATATGGAAACACTGTTGGTTCAGTGATTTCTTTTATCTAAGTTGTTCTTCTACTTGCAAATACTGTCAAAGTTATCCAGACTCATGTCCACCTTCTTATGCTTAAGTATTTTCCTTTGATCTTTCCAAGAGGGGAGAAATTTATCTATTATGGATGAGACTTTTATCTCCTCATCCATAGTCATATTATGCTAGTTGAATTGGTTTAGGATATGCATAGTATCATTGAATTGCTTTACTGCTGGCCTAACATCAGTGATTTTATAGTTAAAAAATTTAGTAGCCAAAAATTTCTTGTTTGTTACATCCTTCATTAGATACTTGGCCTCTAGTGCATCCCAGACTTCTTTGACAGTTGATTTATTATAGTACATGTAGAACAGAGTATCTATCATTGCATTGTATTTGTGCCCCTTGCATATGCAATCATCTTGATTCCATTTTAGTCTTGATTGTCCTTGCGTAATAGTCTTATTTTCCATTTCCTCTGATTTGGCTTCGTAACAACATAAACCACTTCTATTCCGGCCAACTAAAAATGTATCTTCTTCTACCAACGCATGAAATTAACACCATCGAACCTTTTCAATTGGTGAAATCAGAAGCAAACTCTCTCAAAATTTGCAATGTGATTATCGAATAATGTCTTAAGACAGTTGGTGTGGATTTCTGGTGAAGCGGCACAACAATGGTAAAATCAGACCTATAAAGATTGCTCCAAGGCACGTTGATGAAACTTTCCTTAAAACTTTATTTAGCCTCACTACTCATTTGAACAAAAAATGGGTACTGTGAGTTAAAACAAATCTTCTCCCAAGATATAATAGAGGCAAGATGATTAATCTCTTCAATCCATTGAGATAGCACTATCGAAATCGACTCAAACTATCTTTTGAATTGACCACGGTAATAAGAGTATCGAGTTTGTGATCTCAGTATCACAAACTCGAAGTAGTATTGAAAGATTAAAAACTGGAATAGTTTGTAGGTGTTCCTATTTATAGTTGCAAATAGATGCTTTTTCATTGTGAGAAGACGCGTCCATTCATTTCAAAACGTCCTATCGTTTGTAACAGTCACGGTTTCCGCCATTTTTGTGTTGTTTGTAACAGTCAAATCTCCCACCCTTTCTGTCTATTTAATTTTGAATTTTAAGCTTGTTAACGCGTTTAGATCCAACCCGTTTTAACTATAACAATTCTGTCCAACAACCCAAACCCGATCCGTCTAGTCGATCGGACGGATGGCGGTGATGTGTGCACGTTTGGTAGTTGTGCATGACCTCCCTCCTCACAAAAGAGCAAGCATTGGATGCCCAAAGGGCCCAACCTTCTCTCGAGGAATCTATATTTAAACAAATATAATTCTTACTCTTCTATGATATGGGACTATTCCCGAATCCCGCTTCTTTTATTCTTTCTCTTCTTCTCATTTTAGAAATAAATAACTCACAAATAGTTTTATAAAAATCTACACTTGTGTATAAGTATAGATGTCTTGTGGACTTGAATCTATACATAGTGATAATCTATTAGAGCACGCCAGGATGGAGTGGTTGATTAAGCATTGAACCAACGATTCTATATGACATACCGAATGTGTTTCACACACTTTTTTTCCTTTCTTCGAATAGTTCATAAGCCGGCACATGGATTGATCTTGTGTCTATATCTTGATTTCATGAAATGCCCTTAGAGACTTAAGCCATAGTCTCACAGAAGGCAACACCACCTTCGTGCATTCATGTAGGTAGGTTTATTGCAAGTTCCCTATAACTATACATTTCAATAGTACTTCTGTTATAAACCTATTAAGTACTAAGTAGAACAACCTCCACCGTATCATTATAGTTACTAAGCACTTTTCTTAGAAAAAAATATAATATTAGTTGTTCAGACTAATATTATAGTGCTTCAAATCATACCATATGTACTTTTGCACATTGAACTCAAGATAATGAATTTTATTTTGTTGAGTTGAGTTTCGATCATAGGTGATTCTACGTTGGCTTTAAACCCATTCCTTTTGATGTTTTCAACACCAAATCTCTTGCAAGTCCTTTTGTAAAGGATCAGCCAAGTTTTGACTAGATCTCACGAAATCTATGGTAATTACCCCATCGGCGAGCATTTGTCTTACTGCACCGTACCATGCGCCAATATGCCTAGATTTGTCATTATATACCGAGCTATATACTCTAGATAGGGTTGCTTGACTATCACAATGCACAAATATCAGAGGCATTGGTTTTGGTCATACAGGAATTCCTAACAACAAATTTCTTACCCTTCTGCTTCTTTACTACAAGAAGCCAGTGCTATAAATTTAGCAATCATGGTAGAATCTACAATACATGTTTGTTTTTTTAAGGCCCGGGATATTGCTCCCCACCAAGAGTGGATATTCATCCACCAGTTGATTTTTAATTATCCTCTCTTCTAGTGTTCCAACTGGCATCCGTGTATCCTTCTATTACACTTGAATACCCACTATACAATATACCATAGTCCTTGGTTCCTTTTAGATATTTTAAAATTCTTTGTACAACTAGCCAGTGAATATAACTAAGGAATTGGTATATCTACTCATTTTGCCGACAATGTACGCAATATCAGGTCTTGTGCATGTCATGGACGTTAGGCTACCAATAACTTTAGCGTATTCTAATTGACCGTTGCTTTTGCTGAGTTTCTCATGTAGAGATAATTTTCATTCTCAAACGGTTCAAGTTTCTTGAATAGACTCTTGTCATTGTTGATATGCTTAGTAGCAGCAGAGTCGATCCACCAAGAATCATCTCTTTTAATCATGTTGATTTTAGAGATTGCGACCGTAAAATTTTCTTTTGTCGATTGAGGTTTCTTTTTAAGGAAATGATAATCTTTTTTAAATGATCAGGTTTTCCACAATTGTAGCATCCATTCACTTTCTTAGCCTTCTTGTTATCGAAGTTTTTCATATTTTGACAATTTCCTCTTTTGATTAAAAGATTGCTTAGAGGTTTTATTTTTCTTTTTTTCCTCCACCACGTGGATCTTATATGGAAACACTGTTGGTTCAATGATTTCTTTATGCCTAAGTTATTCTTCCACTTGTAAATACTATTGATTCAATGATTTCTATCTCTCCTTCTTATTTTAAAAACAAATAACCCACCCAAATAATTTTATAAAAATTTACACTAACAACAAAGAAAGGAAATTAATTACATGAACGATATTACCTTTTAGTTACATGAATGGTTCACATAAACAATGTCAAACAAAGCCAAACAATCAATTCTTACCAATTGGCGCTCAGTCGCACCAAAAAAAATTGTGAAATCAATTACCAATCGTTAGGTAGTAACAAACGTCAACTTTTGGGCCACTGATGATGATACAGTAAAGCAGGTTATACATCAATTAGCAAAATCATTAAGTTAATATAAGCAATCATTAACGCTAATTATAGTATCAATTGTTGTACTAAATTAGTACGCAAGATCAAATGATCATTTCATTTAGGATTCTCCGTGTGGTCGTTAGTCGTTGTTTTAATGATTTCAAACAAATATTTTTATACTTGAATGCAGAAGACCCTATCGATTGATCCATCAAAAGAATACGGGCTGATTGGATTGTCATAATCACCCAATTATATTACTTCTCTATGATATTTTATACTTGAAATATATTTTATCTTTGTCTCACTGCGAGAATAGCAAAGAAGTTCATCGTCATAGTTATAAAGAAAGAATACGCTGAAATTTTGAAAACAGCAGCAACAAATAGTTATATTATTCAATATATGGACTTTTCGCATATTAAACTGCTTTTGCATGCACTTGTAGATCCATCATATAAATGACCAAAGATTAAGGTCGATTGTTCTCAACAATAAAATTTTCATTTGTTGAGGAATGTTTAGAAATTGTATTTAATTTCATACCTACAAGTTGCGACCAATGCAGTACGAAACAACCAAGTATATATACTTTAAATGCTCTCTCTCAATGATTAAGTCTTTTATACAAGTCCAATCTAATAATCTAAAATGGTTCAAATGCAGAATTTGTAACGAATCTTAAGGGAATTAGAGTGAACCATAATCAAAGGAACAAAACCACATGTCCGCAACATTGACTTTCGTTAGGACAGGAGTTAGGACACCCCTAGATGCAGTGTGTAGCAAATAGCAGTAATGTACAGTACATGATTGCATGGGATTCTGCAAAGACGATCTGAAAACAGTGCTCTACATATTGCGTGCATAGACACAAAAGCTCTTTGTCAATCATAATTTAATGAACACGAAAAGTTAATTGATCGAAAATGAACCGTCACAGATTTACTGTACTACTAGCTTTGACAATTCTAGTTTATTATATCATATTTCTATCACAACCACAATACGACATATGGATAACAGAGACTGCACAGTCTCTAACAATGAAGGAAAGCAAGACAATACGGATGGTAGCACGATATTTCTGTAGGTAGGAACATCATGGAAAAATTTCTATATGTTTGGCTACGTACATTTGTATATGCCTTCACGTTTCTACTTTTATTACTAATCTATATCATTTATTTTCCGTAGTAAATTGTAGGCAGCAACAGATGGTACTTGAACAGCATTAATGCAGCTCTCTGATGCCAAAAAAATTATGGTAACACCAATGTTCTGATACAATTTTGTTACAAGAAAACACTGCTCCAAGAAGACTATATACTTAGTAGTATCTACACTTGCATTTGAATTATTATTATTATTAGTTTGCTCAACAGTGCAAGACACAAGCAAAAAGCAACATATTAGCTTACAAGTAATTAACTGTGCATTTTGTTTGTGGACACGCCAATACCCAGTACTTGAACCGCTAAACTGCAAGGTCTTTTCGGTTCGGAGGCCCAATACCATCACTGAACTACCCAAATGAATTGGCTGAAAAAAGCCTTGTTCTTTGGAATCTCGAGTTGTATGATATTGCATGATTCCACTCTGCAAGGACTCCGAATTAACGTACTTGAGTTAAGTTTTCTACCTCATATATGATTCAAGAAACAATTCTTTAATTTTTTTAATTTTTTTTTATTTTTTTTCAATCATCATCTTATATTTTCTACGTTACCATGTTCTGTCTTAATATGGCCACATTTTTCTTCCAAAACAGGTGTATCTATCTTAGGGAAACACATTAGATATATGCATTCAACATTAACCATAATGAACCCAAACTTTCCAATTTAATTACCGATCACTAATAAGGTATTGATAAATGCAGTTTGACTTAACCGTGTACCACAATAACACTTAGGTTAGCCTTTGTCTGATCTGTTAACAATCAAATCAGATTAGGAACCAAAAATATCTACTGGATCGTGATTCCTTTTAATGTATCATCCCCAACTGGGGTTCCAAATCAAATTTGGATTCAAATTTTGCATTAACATTAGAGTTCGCATTGCAAGCTATAATCCGACCCAAATTGATTACGTCGGCCACAGCACCACTTTGGTGGCCTTGATCTATGTGGTCCAGCAACTAATTGCAACATTGCAGAAAATAGGGTTAATTATATGCAAAAACCACACGACAGCCAGGGCCCAGGGTGGATAGCATCTGTAAATATAAAGTTACAGACATGCAGTCATGCCGTGCACACAGACACACATTGGTATACTGCAAATTAGTACATACATATAATACTACTACTGTTAAGACATGAACATTTTGTAATCACACAGTAAATACCAACCATATATTACTGTTACTAAGTACACTAGGTTTGCATTTATCAACATCCGTAAAGAAAACAAATAGGGATATTGTAAAAACTATCTACATGAATCTTTTTATTTTTGTTTATTTGGTTATATAACTCTACTTTCTTCTCTTGCGTCATATTAACTAAATTATTGTTGATTACAGAAATTAGATGGACAAATTCAAATAATCATCATAACATAATAATGATTTATTTCCCTATATTAAGCTTGATCATAAAGTTGTTTTTCCCTTTTTACTTGAAAATAATAATAATAAAAATAAAAAGAAAAAAAACTTAACTTACGCTCCTAAATTTTGAGGGTATACTCTCATGTATTAATTGATAACTCACATTGAAAAGTCCAAGAACATAAAGCAGATACAATAAATGGAAAGCCTACATAACAGAACATTTTTTATATTCTCAGTAATAAGGACAGAATATACTGGCTGGACCAAACCGATCATTCAGAAGGACCATTTTTAAATTTAACGACAATGAACTATGGACCATTTTTAAATTTAAACCAGGCTATCAATGACGGAAAACCGGAAAGACAAACCGAACAGATCTTAACCCAATAGGTCTTCGTTAGGGGATAGACGATGAAAAATACCCACGTAAAGACCAAAACAGAAAACATACATAAAGATTGTATATTGTAAGTGTAATTACCCAATCCGATCTGAACTGAATCTTGGTTGAGTCAGGTCTAGTTTAAATCCCACAAAACTAATCATAGGATAAGACATTTCATGCAACTATTTTGTACTTCTTACAGGAAAAACTGAATTTGTGACTCAGTAACATCAAACCTAACAAACCCAAAGGAATACAACTCAAACCTAAGTTAAAAACCAAATAAAAGACAAACATCATTGTCCAAGTGGTTAAGTTATTCGATTTTGGTGCGAAAGATCACAAGTTCGAAACTTGTGTGTAGCGTAATTCGAACGTATATTAACATGTGATTTGTGTTATGTTGTCATAGTGATACGTTGTATCTAAATACATTTAAAAAAAAACAAATAAACACAGGTGACACATTTGAAAATTACAAATTTTACGATAACATATAAACTGCGCAATACAAGACCAGAGGATAATGTGATTCCTTAAGACAATGGAGCACCTAGAAAGTCAAAGGAGTCACTTTGCATCAACACCTGCCTCTGCTGCTACAATAAAAACAGGAAACAACATAAACAATCAGTCATCGTTGTCTTTATATTAAATTAAATATAGGTTTTGCGTGTAAAATGATATGGACCATCAATACCATCTTACATGATACTTATATATACATGTGTTTTATATATACAAACACACGTAAAAAGAAACGCAAAATTTGGTTCGTCTTCTGTCTTGTGTCACCAACTTGTGTTCTAGCTTCTAATCTCTACTATTAATAATGATAATTCACTGAATAAGATTTCAACCATGTCTTTCTGAAATACCCAAAATACCCTTTTCTTTTGCATTTTGTTTTTACGCATTCTCTCCTCTCCCTTGCTTAATGGAAAAACCTAAACTGAATCTCTCACCTCTAATGGCGATCATCAATTAACACTTAAACAGTTAAGCTCAAGCATCATTGGTCGATATCCGTAAGATTCCATACTCAGCTTATTATTCGCTGATTTTCGTTAATTGCTTTCGATTTTGATTTGTATCTCTTTTACATTCTGATTCTACGTATTCTCCATTCTCTCTTGCTACAGGAAAAAAACCTAAATTAGCTCTCCCACCAATGGTGATTATCAACTAACTCGAGCTCAAGCATCGCTGATCGATATTCATCGGACTTCAGACTTAGGTTATTATTTGCTCATTTTCGTTAATTGCTTATGATTTTGATTAGTGCAATTATCGATTAATCACGAATTGCTTAGAATTTGATTAGTGATTGCAATGACAATTATCGATTAAGCAAAAACTGCTTAGAATTTTGAGTAGTATATGATATCCATCATAGATCTGATATCCATCAGACATGAATCGGCAAATAACTATTCATTGATTTTCATTAATTACTTTAGATTTGGAGTAATTATTGGGTTCCTTAAAGATTCACAAGAAGAGTAGGACATTTGTTGTTTTGTTTTAATACTTTGTCTTTACTGTAGAAGTTGAAAATAGTTACTGTGACCTATGACAGAGATTCGGAAACAGAACTAAAACTGATTTTGTTCAATTTGATTACATCAAAAACACAGTTGTTAAGGTTAATAATGGAGTTTAAGACATTTAAGAAGTATAATATCAGCAGTACTTTCTGATTTTCTATCTCTAAACACTCCACTCTCATCGATATCAGCTTTTCTAACCCTGAAAAGCTCAATAGAATCCAAAAAATTAGAAAGGATAAGCCCAATATAAGATAGTAGGAAACAATCAACTCCATTGCATTAAATAAAAAAGAAGAGCGGATTTAATGAATATCTAAGAACATAAAAAACTATCTGTAGATATTTAAGTAAATAATTAAGTTTTGTTTAAAAATAATTTGAGAACAATGTGTATATGTATCATATATGTTTGAAAATTTATGTTCAAAATTTTTTAAAACACATTTTTCTACAAATTGGTTACCAAAAAAAGGAGGATGTACATCAGAATTTATGGCCTTATAAATCAAAAAACTGCGGTTAATAGTCATATATTTATGGACAACAGTCAATGCTACTAGACAACCTTATGTATAAGCATATATATAATTGCACAAGTTTTTAGATTTTGTCAACTATGTACATAAACTACGAACCAACAATCGTAGGTAAGCATATAGACATATATAGCATGGGGGTAGAAATGATTTGGAATGGTCGGATAAAAAACACTTACACAGCCTGCCCTGCAATTACCATCTGAAAAAAATTAGAAAAGATACAACACATTAAACGTCTTCTCTTTTATCACCTATTATCGATTATCGATCGATGATTATCAATTATCGACTACATTAAACTGCGGTTCCTGATTTAAAACCTTCTCAATGTTCAATTATTGACTTACCTTGGTTATCATTCATACAACATCCATTAACCTTCAATCTCATGTAAGTATTCACTGATTTTGATTAGTTCCTTCGAATTTTGAGTATAAATGGGTTCCTTAACAAGTTTGTGTAATAATATTTAAGGTTGTTTTTTATTTCTTAACCTGCTTGATTGATAACTTTGGCCTTTTTGTTTTGGTTGGATTTATCTTGATGCATAATTTTGGCTATTTTTGTTTTGGTTGGATTTATCTCGATGGATAACTTTTGTAACTATATTTTGCAAGAAATGTTCATTAACTTTATAGTATATAGATTTCAAATGATACAGATCTAAAGTTTGGCTGCCCTAAAGTTTAGTTGATTGGTTGGACACATATTTTCAATACTTTCATTCGTTTATATTTTATGCTTAGATTTATAGATTTTTTTTAAGAACATGACTAATTTTTTGATGACTTTGTTAATCATTATGTCACGACTGTTCTAGACATAGAATTAAGACCTAATTAAGGATTACAATGTTAGAGATTATAGTCTAAAAGTTCGCCAGAGGACTAATGATCAGCATCATTGTTGTTGGTTGCTTCCTTGGTGCAGAAGGCTGTCTAATCTTCAAATTTCCATTATTTTCTTAAGATTCAGGAAAAGCAAATTAAGATGGCTCCATTAAATTAACTGAGAAATCGATGAATTAATTTTTGTTTGAATTTATTTTTACTTTAAAGTTTTCACGTTGTCCAACTCTAATGACTTTATGCTCCATTAAATTATTATTGATTTTCATATGTTTTATATAATTTGGGTACTGCTATTGGGACTTCAAAAATATAGCCTTGCCAACGTTAAAGTTGACTGCAGGCAGACAGATTTATACATAACATAGTTTGTTTTTATCTTAATTTTTGCACTTTTTCTTTTGTTTTCAATCATAGGAACTTAGAAGGGATATGATATGCTGCTCAGCATTGTACTAGATGAAGCAACTGAAGCCATAAGAGGTAATTTATTAGCAATATGGCTTTGTTATATATAGTATGACAATAATGCGAAATTAACTATTATATTTGTCAAAAGGTATTATAAACTTACCAAAGATTGGAGTACAAACTCTGCTAAGAATCATGTTCACTGATTATCATATTGACAAATCTAGCGACTATGAATTGACTGTTTGATGTATGTAAATCATCAACCAGGTACATCATCCACAAACAAGTAATTCTTTGATGTCACATAAACTTATTTTGTTTTCTTTCTTTACCATGGTTAGCACCTATGATTGGTGCAAGTGTCTTTTTATCAAACTGAAGTAGGAACTAAATATATTATGTGTGTGTGTGTGTTTGCACATCTATGCCTCTATTGTTTTCCCCCTGTTGTGTTAGTACTCCATTTGCTATTTGTTTAGTTCTACTTATCCTTTTGTGCACTACATCAGTCTTACTATGGAATGACCTGAGAAATTAGGTAATGATGGCTCAATAAGTCCCCATGGGTTGAACTAGGTGACAGTGAAACATTTAAGCTCAATACTTGATTACCATCCATCTTTGCATGAATGTTATAAGTCCGAATCTGTTTTTTATTCTAGAAGGTTAGAAAATTTTCAAAATCAGAATGCAATCTTAAATAAGTAACTTTTTCTTAAATCCCATACCCGATTAGGCAAGTTGTAACTTAGTGGAGATCGGCATATGAAGAATAAATAGATATTACATTTAAATTGACTAGAACTTCAAAAAATTTGATCTGGATTCAGATAATGGGTGATTTTAATTAGTTCAGTTACCACTTTCGTGAAAGAAATTAGAATTAAACGCTAAGTGCCTAAGTCTCATTGATCTAGAAATATCAACTACATAAGGAAGAAAAATATTACAGTTATACCATACACAAATTTGATCTTTATCTGATGAAGGAAATTAAAAAAATTGTGAGAATTTGCAGCAGCATGCAACTATGTAGTGTTCGAATTTTTTTAAAGTGGACATCAAGTGAATTTTCCCTACTGAACAGTAGTCATTCAAATTCCTCTTTTATTTTTGCAATCCTAATGACACAGTCATCTTGGTTTTCGCCTACATTTATAACATATGTAGTGTAAAAATGATAAATCCTTCAACAGATTCGATGGTGGTTTGACATGCAAAAATGGGATTAAAGGCTGGATTTCAATTTTTTATTTATTTATAGGTTATTTTTGAGGTCTGAATTGTAGACTAGGATCAAACAATTTGATTACTTTTTGTAATAGACCAATTTATTTCTCTGAAGGGATTAGATAAGTCCAAGCTGCATTTATTCTATAATTCCCGTAAGTTATTTATGCCTATCTAATAGTTAACCAAGCGTTAGAAAGTTGTTCATTAACTCATGTAACACCTAACAGGTGGAGTAAAGAAAAAACTCATTGAATTTCTCTCAGAAATGGTGGGGAGGCTCATAAAGCAAGAGAAGCAGTTACAAATGAGATGGTTGATGTATCCATAGCTGTGAGGCCCATCTTTGCATATTTGTTTTTATATATGTATATTAATCCGTTTTTATGTTATTACACCACAATTCTTTCCATGAACTATTAATACACCTTTATGTTATATAATACGTTATATTTCTTTTCGTTAACTGTAACACTTATAATAACATGTCTTCTATAACTATGTTTATAAACATCTTTTTCCACCATGGAATAAATTCATTGAAACTCCTGGCTTGAAATCTTTGTGGCATGAGGTTATTCTTGCCGCCGCAAGTGTGGTAAAAAATCGATTCTACAAAACTATTTATAGCATCAAATTTTAGTGATAGAAGCTGTTTTAGGTAATTGTAATTATGTTTATGAATATTGTTGGATGCCTTTGAATTTCTTAACACACATTATCTTCAGGAAATTGTTGGTACAAGAAGATTGTTATAAAATGCACCAACAAACTTTCCATTAGAGATCCCATTAAACTTTCTAGCTCGATCAATGAATTGATATGTTATGGCAACCAAAGAGATATAGTTTGCTTTTCTAACTGGCTATCTTTATTAAACGCTGTAGCAGTTTATTGTGTTTGTACACACTGTGTGTACATACACTTACACTCTTTGTTAAATCTAGAAAATATCTATTGATATTCCTAAGACTATGAAATCTTTGGATCCATGCATTATGAATCATTATCACAGTGGAAGATTAGGTAAGAAATTATGTTATACCTAAATGATTATAGTTTTTTTTTTGCATATATTTTTTCTAACCTTCAAATTAAGCTCTATTTTGGTGGTAGTTCTCGGCAAATGATTTGTACCTATGCAGCCAGCATATGGTAGAATCAAACAGAACTCTTCGTGCTTAAGTAATCTTCTGGTAAATATTTGATAGATCTAACTTCCACTTAGAATATTGCAAGTATTTTTTTACACGAATCACTTTATATGTTTTAGATTATCAATAAAAAAAATTATATGAAGTAAGAACTTTGAACCATGTTAACTTTCTAATTGATAATAAATAGCAGCAAGTTGTTCACAAAAAGGATAATTACAGTGCACAATTGATATACCATAATTTTAATTGTTGACCATTTGTCATTATACACTATTCATTTTTTGTATTTCCTTATCCAAATACAATTTCAGATTTAGAACTCTTGCAAATGGGTATGAAATTTACCTGTCTATTTAGTTATCTACTATGGTATAGTTATAAAAAGTGTGTCGCTATTAGCACCTCGATTTCCTCTTCTAGCCATCTACACTGAAGGCCACCCAAAATGACGTGCACTTCTCTTTCTAACACCGTTGATTTTTTCTCTCTAAATCAAGCGGCACCCAATCGGCTGCAAAGGACCAAACTTCTATTGGTTGTACATAAGAAAGAATTGCAACTACTGTTCGACTACCTTTGGCCGTTTTCCATGTAGAAAGTTCGGTTATCAATGGTCATCCAGTGTTGAATCACCGAACTGCTGATACAAATGGTTGTTTATAATCGAGTAAAGAATTATGATATTGGTGATCAAAAGCACATATAACATTTCTATTAAAATTATAAGGGTGGCCGAAAGAGAAAATCGGATGCCAATAGCAACACAATATAAAACTTCCCTTTTACATCCTGTGGGAAACAAGGATTATCGTCATTTTAACTATATATGAAATCTATGCTTCAACAATGATAATATACAATCATTTGGGGTACAACCAATAAAGAGCAATTGGTAAAAGCTATTCATTATGCAAACAGATAACATTTAACAAGCAACCAGATGTATTTTATCCTTTATACAAAGTCAAGTTTTCCTTTATCCTGAAATGAAAGACTATCAAAGTAAAAGGATTGTTAACTTTTGTGAACAACATTGATTCTATCTAAAATAAACAATGTAAGCAGTTTCAACGAGTTAATACATTTTTTTCAACTTGGTGATGCATTCTTCCCAAATAGTGAGCAAGCTGACCAAATGATACCTGCGATTGTTTCTCCTTGATGTTCTTTTGGACTTTGGTTTCGAAATTGCCAAAATATCCTAAAATAAAGTCGTTATTTATGCTGACTATTTAAAAATATCTATATAATGACAACTTTAGAAATGAAATATTATTTCAAAGCAGTAGGAGGAGCAAACAAGGTATGGAATTCATATAAGTCATGCACCTTTATCCGATAATGTTTGTATTTGATCCTTCAGTCTAAGGAGATTTGTTAATGAGTCTACGTGAAACAAGTTTTAAAAAGTAAGAATTTATATTGTTTGCAATAACAAGAACTTAAAATTCTATTATACACTAAAATTTTGATTATTTCATTTTCAATTTATCGATTTGTTTTTACTTCTAAAATGATATAGAAAAATCTGTGTGTGTGGCCCGAGTTCTTCTTTGCTTAAGTGTTAATCAACGTAGATTCTGCTTGATAAAGGTAAAACTTACATATTGTTTCTTCTTTCTACTGTTACAATGGAAATCCGAACAATACTTCAATTTTTGGGAGAGAAGGTTGCATGCTTGATGGTGTAAGGTTGCATATACACGATGGACAATGGTTAGATGCTGGAATTGGCTAGAAATTGTGTATACAAAAAATATTGCTATATTCTTTCACATGATGTTTCTATTGCAGAAAAAGCAATACTTTAAATAAACATTAGAGTTGAGAAGCATTATTATTACGCTTTCAAAAAATTCATGTACAAAACAGTTTGACAAAATAATTGGTTTAAATTAAAAGAGTATATAGAACATTTTTGTTTATTTGTTATCGCACGGATCTTACTACTCATGTACATCGAACCAATTCATGAGGCAATTCAAAGATATTTTGGCTATATATGAAAGTGTTGATGTGGAAAGCAATCATTGTGTTGATTTTATTATCATTGTATTTTAATAGCCATGCTATAAAATTATGGCTCAACGGTTAAATGCAGGTCCACCTGGACGTGCATATATACTCGTATATATAAGAAAGGTTTTTGCGACACCTCTCTCCGCTGCAACTCATCTATACCTTTTATCTTTTCTGACTCGAAAATTTGTAGATACATTCTTACCGGGACTATTAATGGATATTCGAAATATTCGAAATCCGTATCCGAAAAGCGGATAAATTCCGATATCCGAAAAAACAAATGCAGATACGAAAACATCCACATACGAAAATTATTCGTTCGGTTTTTTTCAAGATTTTAATTTAAATTAGGTACATTTTGATACAATGAAATATATTTATTTATCGTTTTATTAAGTTAGAAGTTCATATTATACGCACTAAATGCATATTAACTGTTCAAAATTATTTATTATCATCATATTTGTTTATTTTTAACACTTTAATAATTAATGAGATTGAAAAAAGTTTATATTAAACTAAAATTTTCCATCTTTGTTTCTCGATTTATTGGTCGTTAGCGGATAATATAATTATTCGATATCCGTCCGTATCCACGGATACTGAGATCCCATATCTGAAAATGATTTCGAACACGGATACGGATATGCCACTATCCGAATCCGAAAGTATCCGTTGACAGACCTAATTCAAATAATCGTAATATGTTCAAAATCATGTTTCAAAATTAACATCATGTCCACAAAAATGAGGTCATTTTGAAATATCTAACCCGTTCAAAGAATCGACATCAACAATAAAACATCTATTTTAACCGTCAATTTGTCGTATTATTTTGAATATGCTAGAATTATCCAAATTAGCAAAAACTTTATGAAACATGTCTACAATTTTCGTTTGATTTCAAAAACATGTACCTAAAAAAATATAAGGAGTACAAAGAGTGTGTATATGTGTGTATACACACATGTACATGTGTGTATGTGTATGTATATTGTTGTTTGTATGTGTGTACATATCAACATAACGTATATGTATATTGTGCGTGACAGTGTATGTACGCATGTGCGTACATATTTGTGTATAAATATATGTGTATGGGCAATGAGTCACTACTAGAAAACATGCAAAATAGCAACAAAAATTTCCGACGCCAAAAAAACGGAGCGTCCGGAAGACGTCGGAAAGATTGTTAGTATTTTCCGACGTCTTTCCGATGGCATTTAATGTTTTGGTTGCAATAAATAAATGGCATCAGAACGGCGTGGATAAACATCGACGCCCCTGCAACGCCGCAACGCTTGTACAATTTTTACACATAAAATCAAAACATACATCTGTCTCTTTCGTTCATCTCGTTTAATCCTCGAGAACAAAATTAAAAACTGTGTCAAACCCTAGTTCCATCCCACGTTAATCCCCACGCCACCTCAGCCTCGACGTCAAGTCTCCGCGCCAACTCGGCCTCGACGTTAGATCCCCGCGCCTCCTCGGCCTCGTCGTCAGATCCCTGTAACAACCTTGCTCTACTTAATATGTTCAGACTGAAAATTGATGATGAAATGGCCATGGCAGAAGTTGTGTGTTCAGACCAACAAAGAGTAGAAGAAAAGCATGACAACAACTTAACTAATGAAGGGAAGGAAGGTTTGAATACTGCAGTGGAAGATTGAAGATCCTGGATAGCTGTAGGCTTGTGCACGTGCACACAAGGATTCTGTGCACAAAGTTCTGGGATTGATAGATTATTAATGTTGAGTCATTTTTAATGATAATATGAGTTGTAATCAAGTATGAGTTGGCATTTTATTAGCATATAGCCATTAGAAATCTAGCTATAAATACATATGCTATGTATTGAACAAAAGATGAATAACAAGAATTATATTTCCTCTTCATCATAAACTGCTGTTTACATTTCTGTTTTCTCACTCATTCCTCTTTCACTCTCTCTTTACAATTCTTTCTTTCCTGCCCTATCTTATCTTCTCTTCCTTATATATTGTCTTCAATCTTGCTTCTTTATCCTTTCTTTATCATCTTTAATCCTCTGCATTCACCATCTGATTCTTTAAATTCTGTTGTGCTTACCTCCTCCTATCTTTATATCTTCAATATCACTGAAGCCACATTGATCATATAAGTATGGTTATTCCTCCTGAAACACAAGACCACCACAAATTGGTATCAGAGCCTGAGGCTGGGCTAACCATTGACAACCAGCCAGGATCACTCATCACGAATCTCCATGATGACCATGAAACCACTTCACAAGATCAAGAAAGTAACTGGATCAAAAGACAGGAAGAAATCAATAATAGAACCAACTATTCATTGAGAAAATTAGAAGCAACCACACAAGGATTGGATCATGCTACAAAGGAACTCAGCACTAAATTCGAAGGAATACACAATGTATTGTCTGCTTTAGAATTGGATATTCAACAACTCAAAATCCAGAATGAAACAGTACCTTCCCCATCCACAACACCAAACAATCTTCAAGGAATTCTTGCACCAAACCCCCATCAACCATCTTCCTCCTCTCACATCCACCAACCAAATCCAAGAAACATCACATCTGATTCAGACCACCATGTTACACACCCAGTACCCCAGCAGCATCTCCCTGTCCATCACCATAACCAGCCAACCCATCAAGAAAATAATTCTTGGAACAAGAACTCACCCTTTCCTAATCTGAAATTAGACTGTCCTATATATACTGGTGATGACATGGTCTATGAATGGATCAACCAAGTGGAGCAATACTTCAGATTCCACCAAACAGAAGAATGTTATTGGGTAGAAATTTCTTCTTTCTACTTAAAAAAAGATGCACTAAAATGGTATAATTGGTTTACCAAAAATATCCCCAATCCAGAATCATGGCCAGTGTTTAAAGGGGAGATATTGGTGAGATTCAGTCCAGAAAAAATGGAAAGACCTTATGAAACCATAGCCAAACTCAAACAACAAACCACTGTATCAGCCTATCTATCCAAATTTGAAGGTCTGCAAACTACTATTGAGAAATTACCACCTAGATTTCTACTGGACAGATTTGTTGGTGGACTTAAAGAAGAGATAAAATATGATGTTCTTACCTCTAGACCAGTGGACTTCAAGGAAGTAGTCTCTTTAGCTAAAATGTTTGAAGGTGTGCTGAATCAAACCAAGAAGGGAAACAAATAATTCGAACAGTATCCAAAGGAAATCATAACCAGATTGTCCCTTATTCAAAGCCACAGAACAACAATTCTAAATCCAAAGAATGGGACCCTAACTACTTGGAAGGACTGGCAAGAAGCAAAGGATTAACTCCTAATCAATTAATTGAAATGAGGAGACAAAATATTTGCTATGGTTGTAAAGAAAAATGGCACAAAGGACATAAGTGTAAAAGCCCACAAATTCATGTGTTAGAAGGGATGATGACATTTGATGAACTTGATGATAATGAGGAACAAACCACAGAAGATGAGGATGACATTCATAGTGAAGAAACAATCCAAGAAACACATGCTATCACCTTGCAAGCCATGTGTGGCATACCAGCCCTTTCTACCATCAAAATACAAGGACATATCAAAGGGAAGCCAGTCCAAATTTTAATAGACTCGGGATCAACTCATAGTTTCATTGATGAGTCACTAGCCAAGAAATTAAAACTTCAGATAGATGAATCTAAAATCTATGAAGTAATGGTTGCTAATGGTGAAAAACTCCAAGGCTCTGGCATTTGTCATAATGTTCTTTTAAGGTGCCAAGGTTGCAAAATGCCAGTGGATCTATTAATCCTACCTTTAGAAGGATGTCAAGTTATTCTTGGTGCTCAATGGATGAAGGATCTAGGAGAAGTTACATTGAATTTAGAGAAGCTACAAGTTAAGTTTGTCTTTAACAAAAAGACTTACATATGGCAGGGGATGAAACAACAAGACATCAAAGTAGTAGACAAGAAGACCATGAGCAAGGAAAACTGCCAAAACCAGATTACCATGATGCTTTACTCTTCAGTAATAACTCCTATTGAAATTAATAGTTCTGAAATTCATCCTACCATAGCAAAGCTCCTTCAAAAATATCCTGAAATAACCAACAGTGAATCATTTCTTCCACCCAAGAGACCACAAGACCATCATATACCACTGGTTCAGAAAGCAAAGCCAGACTGTTTAAGACCATATAGGCACTCTCATCACATCAAGAATGAGCTGGAAAAAATCATTAAAGACATGCTTGACACTGGAATCATTCGACATAGCTGCAGTCCATACTCTTCACCAGTGGTGATGGTGAGGAAAAAAGATGGCACTTGGAGACTATGCATTGACTATAGGAGCCTCAATTCTCTCACCATAAAAGATAAGTTCCCTATTCCTTTAATAGACGAATTATTTGATGAATTGCATGGGTCGAAATATTTTTCTAAGCTTGATCTCAAATCTGGGTATCACCAAATTAGAGTTTGTGAGCAAGACATTCACAAAACTGATTTTAAAACCCATGAAGGGCATTATGAGTTCATAGTTATGCCTTTTGGTTTAGTCAATGCACCATTCACATTTCAATCTCTCATGAACAACATATTTAAACCATATTTAAGAAAATTTATGCCAGTATTTTTTGATGATATTCTAATCTTCAGCCAGACCATGTCTGAGCATTTAAAGCACTTAGAGTTAACATTTCAGGTACTACAAGAAAAACAGTTGGTTATCAAGCTATCTAAATGTAGCTTTGCCAAGGAAACTATTGAATATTTGGGGCACACCATATCACAGCAAGGAGTTGTAGTTGATCAAGGCAAAGTAAAAGCAATTATGGAATGGCCGCTGCCAAAAACTTTGAAAGAACTAACAGGATTTTTAGGCCTCACTGGTTATTACAGAAAATTTATAAAGAATTATGACATTATTGCAAGACCACTCACCAACATGCTCAAGAAAAATTCATTTACATGGTCTGAAGATGCTAAACAGGCATTTGAGCAACTCAAGAAGTGTTTGGCAAATCCACCTATAGTATCAATGCCAGATTTTTCCAAACCCTTTGTTCTTGAGTGTGATGCCAGTGGACTAGGCATTGGTGCTGTTTTACTCAAGAAAGGAAGACCCATAGCCTATTTAAGTAAAGCTCTACAAGGGAAGAATTTATCACTATCTACATATGAAAAAGAACTACTAGCCATCATCATTGCCACCAAGAAATGGACCTAGTATCTCCTAGGAAGGCAATTTATTATAAAAACAGATCACCAAAGCTTAAAGTATTTGTTGACACGAAAGTTACACACAGGAATTCAGAACAAATGGTTGGCCAAAATACATGGCTTTGACTACAAAGTTGAATATAAAAGTGGCAAAGAAAATATCATAACTGATGCCTTATCTCGAAGAGAAGATCTTATCACTGAAAAGATACAAGCAATTTCCATAGTTCAGACCCCATGGCTAAGGGAACTAAAAACTACTCTATCCACTTCCAGTTGGTATCAACAGCTAATTGCCAAAATAGAGAACAAAGAAATGCATGAAGGCAAATATAAGTTGGTGGATAACCTGGTATTTTACAAAGGGAAGTTGCTGATTGACCACCACTTAAACAATCTAATAAACAATCTTATTGAGGAACACCACTCTACTCCACTTGGAGGGCACACAGGAATCAAAGGAACCATGAAGAAATCAAGCAAGTGTTCTACTGGAAACAACTCAGAAAAATTGTGGGGAAATATGTCAAAGAATGTGACCAATGTCAGAGAAATAAACATGAAAATGTGCTAACCCCAGGACTGCTAAACCCTCTACCTATACCAGAAATTTTTTGGGAAGATGTGTCTATGGACTTCATCACTTGCTTGCCCAAAAGCCACAAATACACTGTCATCTATGTGGTGGTAGATAGGCTAAGCAAATATGCACACTTCTTTCCCCTATCTCATCCTTACACAGCCAAAGAGGTAGCAAGAATATTTTTTGATGGTGTCTTTAAGCTACATGGGATGCCAAAGTCAATTGTAAGTGATAGAGATACAATATTCACAAGTACATTTTGGCAAGAAATCTTTAAATTACAAGGATGCAAGCTGAAATGAAGCTCAGCATATCACCCTCAAAGTGATGGTCAAACTGAGATTGTAAATAAAATTTTAGAGGGGTATCTAAGGTGCTTTGTGTGTCATAAACCCCATGAATGGTTTGATTGGCTATCCCTAGCTGAATTTTGGTACAACACTTCCTGGAAATCATCCACTAATACCACTCCCTATAATGCTGTCTATGGCATAAACCCACATACATTACTCTCATATATACCTAATACTGCTAAGGTGGAACAAGTTGAAAGAGCACTATTCAGCAGAGATATCACACTGGAGTTCCTTAAAGACAGCTTGAAGCTTTCACAAGAAAGAATGAGAAAGTATGCTAATTTAAGAAGATCTGAAAGAAGTTTTCAAGAAGGAGACTGGGTGTACTTAAAATTACAACCATATAAACAAATAACAGCTCGAGATCATAAGACACACAAATTATCTCCTAGATACTATGGACCTTATCAAGTTGAATCCAGAATTGGTGAAGTAGCATACAAGCTAAAGCTTCCTGAACAATCCAGAATACATCCTGTGTTCCATGTTTCACAGCTGAAAAAGAAAGCGGGTAACCAGATAGTAATGCAAGAAGACATACCTAGCTATGAAGTAGAAGAAGTGCTGGAACCAGACTTGATTTTAGACAGAAGGATGATTCCCAGAAATGGAAAGGCAGTGGTCCAGATTTTGATAAAATGGAAAGGCAGAGGTGAAAAAGAAGCTACTTGGGAAGATTATTGGTCTATAATTCGAAAGTTTCCTACTTTAGACCTTGGGACAAGGTCAACTCTTGAAGAGGAAGGGAATTGTAACAACCTTGCTCTACTTAATATGTTCAGACTGAAAATTGATGATGAAATGGACATGGCAGAAGTTGTGTGTTCAGACCAACAGAGAGTAGAAGAAAAGCATGACAACAACTTAACTAATGAAGGGAAGGAAGGTTTGAATACTACAGTGGAAGATTGAAGAACCTGGATAGCTGTAGGCTTGTGCACATGGACACTGTAACGACCCGCCATTTTGGACCATTCGCAACCATTATAAGTGTATAGGTAGACACTCATGCCGGCATTGAATTGCTCAAAATACCGCGTTGTTAATTTAAATTGGCAAAACTGAACATATACAATAAATAAATAATCACAGATCACAGACACAGAGTAATAAGTGCAGCGGAAATAAAAGAGATAGTAGTTCATGAAGCTACTATATAAATATATATGTTACATCAGAGTTAACCAGATACAACGGAAGAGTAATATGATACATCAGATACAAAGCAGAATACATCACTGGAATCATCGAATATCTGAAAGCTGGATAGATAGCTGGATCTCCAAGCGAAGCTCCAACTCCAAAGGTGAGTCTCGAAAGCTGAACCACTCAGTCTGACCCGAGCGTAAAGCAAAAACACAAGACACTCGAGTCAGGATTAACATTCTTATATTAATAAATCCAACTCAAGTGAAATAGCAATTGAAATACAAGTAACTCAAAGGATGTTTGGAATAACCATCCTTTAAGGATCCGTTAAACTATCTACTATGTAGTAGTGTACGATAAGTAGATAATGTCTATCAGTAATATAAAGATATCAAAATAGCGTTAAGTCATGGCCCATTCCACCCTTAACACATTTTTATTCCCACAAGCATATACAAGACCGTAGTTTCCCCAAAACCGGAAGTCACCAGAGGGCAATCCATATACTCAAGGTACAAAACAAATTCGTAGTGGTCGCGCATAAATGGAATACAAGTATGACAAGGCACATGAGGCTATACCCAAGGTAGTGATACTACCGTTCGTCTGATCCGGACTGGTGAGAACGCAACGCCGCAGCGCCCGCAACACCGTGAAACAACACTCCCAAAATCAAGGGTGCACCAATCGACAACAAGTAATAAGTAGTTCGAAGAAGTGTGTCCACTTGAGGTATCAATCCTCCATTGGCCCGGCACAGCTCCTGTTTTAGTCATTTCCAATTTGACACAAGTGTCAAGGCTATCCATTATCGTTCTCTTTCTTCAATCATCACGAACATCATTCCAACCACTTCATTCTGGATCATCACTCCGCGTATAGTTATTAAAGTGGTTTTCGGTTTAGATAGAGAGTATATCCATAACCGAATTCCGGTCTCTTTAATAACTTCCGTAATTATTTCACCGATTGGTCGTTTAATATATTTCAAAACCAAATCAATTACAATTTCAATTAGAATTCGTAAATCAACATTTCATTTGTCTTTCTAAATCAATTTCCAATATTTACGTTTCAAAACTTCATAATTACCATTTCAAAATCTTATAATTCAATTTCAATTCAAATATTGATTCAAGTTCGAATATCAGTTTCATTTCAACATCATTTAAATTAATTTAATTTAACATTCAAATCAATTTAAACTCATTATCGATTCCATTCGATTTTCGTTAAGTTACTTTATCATTCAAACAATTTCTATTGAATTTCCAATTTATTAAATCCATTATTTAAATTCAACTTATAAATTGAATTAAATTAAATTCATCAAATCCAATTCTTTAAATTTCAAGTCTTACATTAATTTCAATAAATCACATTTTTATTTCTTGTTAAAGAAATTCAATTTCAGTTATTTACTTACTTAAATAAATTTCCAAAACTTAATAAATAAAGAAACCCAATTTCATTTATTAATAAGGTTCAAATTTCACTTATTCAAAAGTCCAATTTCTCTTATCAAAGAATTCAATTTTTATTCAATTATCAAATGATTCAATCTTATTCAATTATTAAATAATTCAAAACTTAATTATTAAATAATTTCAAAATTTAATAATTTCAAACTTAATTATAATTTCAAACATTAGTTATTAAATCATTTCAAACTTAATTCAATCATTTCTCAAATTAAACAACATTCTTTCATTGATTACATTGTTAACATTTTGTTTCAGATTTTTAAACATTAACATTTTCCTTTCATTAAAATTCAAAATTCAACTTCATTTCAAAACCATATTAATTATTCAAATAAAATCTTCGTTTATTTTTAAATCAAATTATTGACCAATCGGGTTTTATTTAATTCTCTATATCCAAGGTCAAAGTTCAATTTGGGTATTTATCATTTCAACCCGATTCCAATTCAATTCAAAATCAAAACATAACAAAGGGAACTTGCAGTGTGATAACTGGGATGGTGTCAAAGTAAATAAACAAGCAGTAACAACAAACAATAACAATCCAATAATCAATTCAAATAATCTCGAAATAACCGTATTAATTCGCATTGTTATTTGTACGAATTAATATAATTATCTCTAGAATCTACACTATCATTTCATGTAGATTAAAGATTATTACATTACGGTTTTCACTTGTCATTCAATTTCAATTTCTACACTACACAATTAATCCAATATACGTCGATGGTTCAAAGTGTAATTATCGCTATTCTATATGTCAATTAATTTAACAATTAAAAGGGATCATATTCACTAATCAAATTCAACATTTAACTATTCTATATCGAGTTCAATCGCATACTATTTATCATTTTACATTAACAGTTTAACGTCCAATATAAACATCAACAATCAATCAATTAACAACCAAACTGAATTATCATTTCATATATATAACAGATAACGGTGTCAGATGTCACAGGTGAACTGATACAGGTAATAGCATATAAAACAGTGTGAATAACTAACTGCAGCATATTTCAATTGTTGTTTCAATTGAAATCAAATTTAATAAATAAAAGAACGTTAATCGTGAGTGAGTGCTCACCTTTCGAGGCTAGAGAGAACAGGAGATGACATGGATACGCACACTGATACTAACGCCGAAATTTGAATAATGGCTCGAAGCAAAGCAAAAATCGGCACGAATTCAACGAACAAGCTGATAAATAGAAATTGATGAAAAAAAAAATCAATTTAGAACTAGATCGACTAAGATAATTGATGCAAGTGAACTTATGTATATTTTAATATTTCAAATCAATATTATTATAATCTTACACGTAGATACTTTGAAATCAATAATATATATATATAGCAAATATAAGCTGATATATGTATATCAACTTACTTATATATACTAAATATGTGTATCTACAATTTTTTTAGGGATAAATGTACATACATGTAGACTGATATGTAAAAAAACACAACAGCAACCATATATATAATAACTAACAGATAGTTTTAAATCTATATCTTTATAAACTACAAAAATCTAAATATAAACTATATAGATAAATGGAAACCCAGTCGGTACATACTTATCTATAGGAACTGACATATGAACCTATATATATAGGACTACACATATTATAACTACAAGCATATACAAACGTCTTCACCAAAGCATTATATGTAAAAATATGAAATGA
This sequence comes from Allium fistulosum, assembly GCA_030737815.1. NCBI lineage: Eukaryota > Viridiplantae > Streptophyta > Magnoliopsida > Asparagales > Amaryllidaceae > Allium > Allium fistulosum. The sequence goes on from CM060906.1 coordinate 357,269,501, forward strand.
CAGTCGCGGCTTAAAATTCTATATATATATAACTTGTTGCATACCCAGAGCAAAACTATAACTCACGCGTGTGTATATATATCGATTTAAAACAATATTTAAATAACAAATACGTATGAAAAATGTATATAAAGTCGGCCACTTATAAACTTATCTATAATGATAAAACTAAACTCATATATAAATTTATATACTTAATAAACGAATATATACATACAACATATAAAACTCTCACACTCATAACACAAAAAGCAAAAATAAATAAACAGGTAGTACTTTACGATAAGTTTTAAAATCTTTAACATAGTACATGCAAGTACTCAAAACATACATACCTATAACTCGACAGAACAAGGTATTAGCTTTCATAGAGGTACGTTTCCAGAGAACCAGCAAAGTACTGTAACATATTAAGTTTAAAAATATATATAAAAATTTATTAACCAACATATAATATGGTTTAACTAAAATGTATAACTATTACAACTAATATAAATCCAACAGTGACCAAATTTTATAACTTACTGTAACGGTACACAAATACACTAGTCTGCAACTATATATTACTAACCCATTACATTATATAAATATATAACTTAAGACCAACCTTACAGATACACTAAAAAAAAGATGCTATATAAACTGGAATGCAAACCACGTCTTGAATTATATACTTTGGAAATGTTTGTTATTAAGATATGTCTACTGACATACTACTTTACACAATAACTAGTAGATCACAAATTTTTGTAACTTTATAACAACAGATAAAATGTATATACTAATATATGTGAACCACTTTAAAAATGTCAACAGATATATTACTTTTATACTTAGCTGATGTATAAACTGTCGACCATAGTCATATATATTAAACTAATATATAGTATATACTTGTTTTACATAACTTAAGTAAACTTACTTTGTTAAAATATATGTACAACTCACACCACACGCACACTTGTGTGACTCCTACTTGTATATATAAACAAATATATAAACCTATTATGCTAATATAACTTTATAAACTAACGTGTAACTTTATAACAAATATATATAAACTACTTTTACAAACAACAGGAAGACATATCTATTTAAACAAACCCATATATAGTACTTTTAATATATATACTGTTAAACACATACCATTTTCTATTCAAACAATAGGGGAAAAAAGTTGCCAAGGTCAGGGAGATAGGGCTGAGATGGTTCGGTTGCAAGGTGGTGGGCACGATTTTGGGTGCTGCTGAAATCTGAGGCGGACCAAGGCGTTGTGGAGTTTCGGCTATTGGGTGCAGAGGCGGGTGAACGTGTTGAGGTGATGGCGAGGGGATGAACGAGCTTCTGGGTTCGAGCAAGGGTGGGATGAGGCGGAGGGGCAGTGGAAGATGGCATGGAACCGAGGTGGTGGGAGGAAGAAGACGTGGGTGGCAGGCGAATGGGTTTTGTTTCTTTTTTAAGGGGAAATGCCGAACAAGAGGGAGATGAACAGAGAACAAATATAAATGAGGAAGTGAACAAATGGAACCGGGCGTACATTGAAACCAAGGAAACAATGAAATGGTAACCGAAAAAAATGCAAAATGTTGAAACGCCACATATTGATTTCAGAATTATTTAATGGAAATGGCTATTAGTTTACAGTGGACAACTGAAAGGGGAAAAGAAACCAAAAGGCATGAAACGGTTACCGATACGGTAGGCGTTACGCAAAGTGCAACGTACAACGGAACTCCGAATTTGACAATCGAATATACCGTAGAGATCGGTACGACGAGATGATCAAAACGGTATATAGAAATCAGTGGTACGATCATCCAATAAAAATCGATATCAGTACCAGAATACTGCTATTTTGCAGAAAATAAGAACGACGGAGTCAAAGATGTCCGAATTTGGAAAAACGACAAACTGAAATCTTGCTCAGAAGATGATTTAGAATTTTTCTATGTAAAAATATTTAGGTTCCGAAGACATTTAATTTTCATTTCTTTTTAACTGATTGAATTGAAGTGAATTTACGCGCGAAATAAACTTTCATATTTTCGGACGAAATTTTACCAGTTGCTATGTTTAACTGGACGTATTCCAAATATTAAATTTTTATTTCAAAATTTTATCATTTAAAATTTCACAAAATTTTGACTAATTACGTTATTAAAACGGTTAAAATTTACGGGTCGTTACAGACACAAGGATTCTGTGCATAGAGTTCTGGAATTGATAGATTATTAATGTTGAGTCATTTTTAATGATAATATGAGTTGTAATCAAGTATGAGTTGGCATTTTATTGGCATATAGCCGTTAGAAATCTAGCTACAAATACATATGCTATGTATGGAACAAAAGATGAATAACTAGAATTATATTTCCTCTTCATCATAAACTGCTGTTTACATTTCTGTTTTCTCGCTCATTCCTCTTTCACTCTCTCTTTACAATTCTTTCTTTCCTGCCCTATCTAATCTTCTCTTCCTTATCTATTGTCTTCAATCTTGCTTCTTTATCCTTTCTTTATCATCTTTAATCCTCTGCATTCACCATCTATTTTTTAAATTCTGTTGTGCTTACCTCCTCTTATCTTTATATCTTCAATATCACTGAAGCCACATTGATCATATAAGTATGGTTATTCCTCCTGAAACACAAGACCACCACAATCCCCTACATTAGTGCCATCTCCATATCCACGCACGTCAAATCCGCAACCTCGACGTCAAATCCCTAGCGCCAGCGCCATCTCCACGCACGTCAAACCAATTTTCAACTACAACCAGCTTCCAAAATTGAACCTTTAAAATTGATTTTCCAAAAGCATGCAAGATTGTTGGTGGGTAATTGCTGGTAATTTGTTTAGAATAATTTTTTTGTTACATTTGGTTTGCACAGTTTTTTTGATAAAATGATAAATAGGGGTTTTAATTGTATAGGTTTAATAGATGATGGTGCAACCAGTGATGGCACAGTAATGTTCTGTTTCTAATGTATTATTCATATTGGTTTCTGTTGTATTATTTGTTGTAGGTTCTACCTCTTGGATCATCATTATGTGCATGTAGTTGGCATTTCTTTTATGATTTTGTGTCTCTTGAGCTGATATAATAGCATGCATCATGTTCTCATCAACTACAAATTTATAATTTCTTGGATTTGACTTTTATTCGAAATAAATGATTGTTTCAACTATTTTTGGAAATCAATGCTTAATTATGTAACCGTGCCTAAATCATATGTCTTGAAAAAAACTATGATGGAGTAATGTTTTATCAAATTTTGATATAGAATGTCTAAATTTTTGACATGTGCACTAAATGACAGAAAATTCATTAAATTACATGGATCACATTTTAGCAAGGTGACTCTTTGTTTCAGGTTGGTTTTTAAGCTTCTCCCTTGGATGAGTAAAAGCAAGCAACTTTTACTTAGATGAGTAACGAAGTGAAGTTGATTAGAATCTCTTTGTTTAAGAATAATGTTATATGTGATTTTTAAGCTTCTTCATTCATTTAATTATAATTTATAATCTTGCAACACACACATGCATAGATGCACAAATACATACACACATATACATATGCTACACACGCACACATATTTGACAAATATATACTCGGATAACCTGAAGTACATCTGGAAAAAAAACAAATTTAGATTTTGAATTATGTTTTTCCTGCATTTATTGGTTGGGAATCCCGAGATAAACACTTACACCCCTGGATTAATAAACCAATCTAAATCTCAAACATGTGGCATTTCTCTTACTTCAAATCAAGGAAGATTATTATAATTTTTTGGAAGCAGTATTTTAAGCTAAATATGAAAATATTTTACTTCAGATCATGACCAATCATCGTAGTAAATCGTCCATATTGAGCAGAAATTGATAGTGACGAAGGCCAAAGCCGAAATACTTTAGTTAAATTATGAGAGGCTTGGCTGATTGGTCGAGGAGCACATGGGTGGACAAGCGGGCAAGCCCCGTCGGGACCAAGACTGAAGGAAGATGAGTAAAGTTTTTTGTTTAATATGCGATTATGGTTTTTTTTACGTTTGACATTATGATGTATATATATCCATCTACCATGTGGACATGGTTTTCGTTCAGACTTGCATGTATGTGACATTGGTTTAAGTTGTATCAGATGATACTATGAATGTTGTGTGTTATCTGAATGTTTCATCGATTATGTCATTGTTTTTTGTTGATTTATAATGTTATTGGTGATATTATTTTGTTTAGTTGAAATATATATGTTTCATTGCATGTTTGACATTGTCGGAATGAATGTATTAGATGTTGAGTTTGAGGGTTAGAAGTACAGTAAAAAGGTTGAAAAATTGCTTCAGAAATGGTGCCGGTAAGGTGTTGGAAAATCGAAAATTGTATTCTAAATTTGGTATCGCCATGGCGTCGGAAAGACGTCAGAAAGGCGTCGGAAAACACCTAACGCGTGGCGTTGATAAGGCGTCGTAATTTTTTTTTCCACGCTAGTTTTACCGACGTTAGAAATGACGTCGAAAAAGCGTCAGAAACAGGTTTTCCGACGCCATTTGGGCCCCAGAAAATCAGTTTCTGTTGTAGTGATTCCATAAGTTCCAAATTAAATAATATAAAGAAAATGTGATTTTTAAACCAGTTAAATATGTAGGGTTAAGATGCACTTGCAGTGTACACGTAATGTGAACTAAAAAAAGACGAATGCCTGAAATATTACAAAGCATTCCTATACACAAAACCACAACATCTGTTATGGTTAACCTTACATCAAAGATTAACCTCTGAGAACTATAATTAGCCATTTGACTAGCTCTTAACGCATATTGGTTGCTAGGATTACAAGATTTAAAATTTACTTGATCAGGAAGTGATAGTCTTACAAAAATAAATATATCTTGAAACTATAAGCAAACATCGGTATGACATGCCTGATTGATGTCTCTCCAACTAATTTGATTCGAAACATCCTAAGAAATATAAGCTAGTGTCCCAAAATTTAAAAACAGAATCAATATGTTGTGTGTGTGCATCTAATCAAAAATAAAAATAAACAAAATACAAATTGAACTAATAACCAAATTGAGAAAGTGACTCTTGGTCTCTATGTCTAAAATTTTTGGAAGAGAAGAACAAAGATGGAAGAAGAGAGATTAGCAAATACTTTTCCAGTCATTTTATACTCTCTCTTCTATGCTCTATTTATAACATCAATTACTTAATCCCAAGTTAACATAAGATGGCAAAGGATAAATTGATTAGCTAATTAAAGAGAGAAACAAACATAACCAAATATGTCTATTAATTAAGAGAAACGGAATTTTCTCTTTTTTCCTTTTTGCATATTTATTTTCTTATAGTTGTGATTTTGTATCACCAAAATTTAACACTCCACCTTGATGCAAAATCACATATCTTCAACATATCAAGCATGTTATCTCTAAATCTATCACAACTCTCCATATCTCAATCATATCAGATTACAAACCTCTACCACGGTCTACAAGTGATGCATCTCCCACCATGAGGTGCACCACACCAATCGGTCTCAAAAGTGTTTGTAATACCACAAAGACTGTAGTTCTTTGTGGATTTTCCAACTCGACCCGTCTATCACTCGATCTGAGCTCATAACATGATCACTATCGTTCCCTCAAGCATCATCAACATGAAGACCCCTGTCTAACATATGATCCTCAACACGATCATCATAAGCAGTGAACACATTAACCTCTCCACCTGACTGTGGACTAGGCTCTCCAACTATCACTCGCTTCCCATAGTCGACTACATGACCAACAAAACTATAAACGTTTCCTTCTTCCAATACTCCTCCCATCCCTACAAGACCACCCTTCTTCACTCTCTAAACTCCACCTCGAGTCTCATAGGTGCAACCACAGCGATCCAACTGACCGAGAGAAATAAGATTATGCAAACAAGTAGGTACATGTCTCACTCTAGAGACTTATCTAACCACACCATCACACATACGAAAACTGGATAGATACAATACCACAAATCGGTAGCTCTTCTCCATTGGTTGTTCTAATCATGTCGACACTTTTCTCATAAGAAGAGAAACAATTCACATCTCTACAAATGTGAAAACTGGCTCCTGAATTCTTCTTTCAAGACTTCTCTTCACTAATGAAGACATCACAAGAAGTATCGCTGTCGCTACCTTCAGCTATGCCCGCCTGTGTATTACTATCATTGTCACTTTGTATAACCTTCTTTTGATCCTTTTTATACGCTTCACATCTATTGCGCATATGACCATTTTTATGACAATAATAACAAATGATACTTTTCGACATACCTTTACCATTAACGACTTTCTCCTTCGGACTTGTATCATTCTTTGAGTCCCTTGCTACCATAGCCTCATCTTGAACTAATTTCACACACGACCTTTTTCTTCTAAGTTTCTCATTCAAAAGACTACTTCGAATAGTTTTCAGTAAAATATTTCCATTAGCATTGGAATTACTCAATAAAACAACAAAAGTTTCTCAACATTCTGAAAGCGAACTCATCAAAATTTAACATTCATATTTGCCAATTGATGTATTACATCTTGAAATTTGTTCAAATGCTCTGCAAAATACTTCTCTCCATCTAATCTCAGTTGAACAAACTTTCGAACAAGAAAAGCCTTATTATAGCACTCTTCGACTAATACAAAGATAGCACTTTGTCCCACAAAGCCTTCGTGGATTCACAACTAGCCACATGATGGAAGACTGAATCATCAAGATACTGATGAATCAACGCAATTGCCTTCTTAGCCATCTTCTTTCATTTTCCCTCCTCTACGTCAGAGGGCTTCTTCCCATCTCCATTAATCAGATCATGAAGATCATTGAGGTACAAAACATCTTCCATCCTAAGCTTCCAAATACCCTAATTTTTTCCATCCAAAATAGCCATCTTTGAAAATGAAATCATATCCAACATCACAATAATTTTTCAAATCCAAAATTATTCTAAGCTTTGCGATGACCTTGCTCTGATACCAATCTGTAGTGCAAAACTTTGCTTTGCGGAAGTTTTCTCCAATAGATCTTTTATCAACCAAATCATAAGAGATTCCACCCAACCACCCTCTTTATTGATTCACCAAAATTTGTTTATGATTAATCGAACAAAATAAAAGTAAACAAAATACAAATTGAACCAGTAAACAACTTGAGAAAGGGAGTCTTGATCTCTATAGCTAAAATTGATGGAGGAGAAGAAAAAAGATGGAAGAAGAGAGATTAACAAATACTTTTCCACTCATTTTACAATCTCTCTTCTAGGCTCTATTTATAACATCAGATACTTAATGTCCAAGTTAATAATAGATGGAAAAAAATAAATTGATTGGCTAATTAGAGAGAAATAAACATAACCAAATATGTTTATTAATTATGAGAAGCAAAATTTTCTTTTTATTCATTTTTACATGTTTGTTTCCTTCTAGTTGTGATTTTTTATCATCAAAATTTAACACTCACATAATAGAATCACCAATTTTGGATACCAATAGTAACCTTATTTGTAGATGAGGACTATGGGTTAACACATGATTTCAATTTTTACCAAAACAAAAGCTTGCTCATATCAGATGACCAGTAATAATTACCCCGGCATGGTGGCTGGTTGAGATTCAGAGGGACGATAAAGCCATGAAGCTATAATTATTCACACATTCTTGGTCATGAAACTATAACTTTGTTATCTATTATTATATGAATCACATCCACAGTTTCATTCAAGTCGCAAAACAACAACCAATGCATATTACTTTTGTTATTTTTGTTCCATGTATGTATTGATAAGTGGTGCAATAACAATTATTAGCATGGTAAACTATTTCACATAATTAATAGCTAACCTAGAGGAGGGAAAAAAAACCTTACCTTGCTTAATGGCGCATAAGCTTAATTCTTTCAATGTATATTATATGTTTCTTTTACAGCTACATATTTTCATCTAAGTTTTTATGCCATTTGGAGCTGTAATTCATCATTTTTGAAGATACTATTAGATGGCAAAGAAACAAAGAGAACTTTAAAGGCATTTTCTTCTTTATTTGAGCTTTTTACCAATTTAGGCCACATTTGAAACTATATCAAATATAAGTCAACTTCAAAAAATATTACAAACATAGATCAGGTTTTACCATGCTGACACTGATTTGGCATTCTCTCACGGTGTATTCAAGTGCAGCTAAACTAAACCTTTTTATCTTTTTAAGAATTTCTCATGGCAACATCTGAACAGAGGCAAGAAGGATTTTTTTTAAAAGATTTTCCCTGGGAATGCTTTCAAAAATAAAGGCTAGTGTAGTATTTATTATAAAATTTTCTCTTGTTGCATTTTCAAATGTAGCAAAGAAGGATTTGTATGTTAACAACATATTTATGTTTACAACATGTTTTGAATTTGACCTGGTATATGTTTCCAAAAATGGCCGAAAGTGATTTAAGAAAGTACTTAGAGCACGTATATTTTCATGGAACATTTATTTGTAACAAAAGGAATCCCTTTTTGTTACATGGTATCAGTCTCATATATATACTCATCTCTTTTAGAATATTTTGCGATTGGGGCTAATCATAATCCAATCTACGCACCCACTCTAATACAATGCGAGTCACACCTAACAAGAAATATTTTCTATGAGACGAGGGATATTAGAAGAAATGTGGATACAAACTAAAAAAAAGGTATTTTGATCGATACATAAGTTGGGGGAACGTACATATGTCTTTATATAGATACACATATATGCATGTTAATTTAAATACCACAATCAAACTAATGCTCTGTTTGCATGTAAATATAGTTAACCACGTCTATTTTATAAATAGTTATTTATCATATTGACTATATCATTAATTGGAGCGCAAAAGGTGGCTGATCTGATCAAGACATTGTGCCGCCAACCGAGAGATGCTAGAATCGATTCCCAACATGCTTAAAATTCCTACAAAGCTGAACTAAAACCTTAAGCAATATTGTGTGATACATACGATGGGGTTACTGATACTTTGTATAAATATGTCTATACATAAACACATATATTTTACGCATTACACAAAATCCCCTTTTTTTATTTCGTATCCATATTTCATTTCTCAAAATATCACCAGCCTCATGGAAAATTTGACTTAGACGAAATTTTCTGACTTGTATATAGCTCAATTAGGCCTATCAAAACGTACCCTAAACCATTTACCCAACACAATAACCATAATATTAAAAGGGTCGGGCCTAACCTATTTAAAAGTATTTTGTTTTTACCCGATCCATTTACAACCAATGAACAAAGCATCCCGAAGTAATCCAACCCGCTTACCCATCCAACCTTAATTCTATTTCTTCGTTGGCTTGAATTAGCAAAAAAGACGACAGAAAAAGAGGCAATTTCTCCTAATAATCGATGAAAGGTATTAATCTTTTCAATAATTTAAATTAATGCGATTTTAGTTTAAATCAAACTTTATTACATATTTTTGTTTGACTACATTCGACTAATTATGTTATTTTAGATGAAAGTAGTAACCTTATTAGTTTTTTTGTTATATGATTATGTTATTTTGGTTGGATCGACTAGTAATGATTATGTTATTATTTGGTTACAGGTTTGAGGATTTGCAGATAATTTTCCAAGTGGTAGAAGTAGAGTTTAGTATACCTAGTATTGCAAGTTTCAAATTTCCGTTGGACCCATCTTGATGCTTAGCAATTGGTAATTATCAAACGTTTTTTCTCTCTATTTACATCACTAGTGTATTTTTTAGAAGCAATTGGTAAAATTTTCATTTTGAATATACCTGTTTTTATTTACCAGCTTTATATAAATGCTTTTATCTTTCGTATATGTTCGTTTTCAAAAAAAACAACAAAATTGACGTCACCAGTGGATTTTGATATTAACAGTACAATTGTCTCATAATGTTCAACTAGTCGACTTTTCCCCATAAATCTATTAGTTCAGATAGTGTTGTTATACCTTTTCAAAACATCTAAGCTTGCATTGCTGATAATTTAAATGAATAAATAAATGCCTGAATATGAACAATGTAAATGATAACTAGAAAGATATAGATATTTTGATATAGATCATTTTGATAGTAGGACTATATATAAGATTGATTTAGTAGGTTTTTAGAAAGTTGGATAAAATCTTTCCTTTAAAATGAACCAACAGTGTATTGTTTTTTTCCGTTTACCTTGAATGTAATTTTGATGCTAAATTGTTGTAGATTATCATGAGAACGCAACCCGATACATTTGGTTTGGCTTAATATATGTAAGACAAGTGTAAACTCCAAAAATGTACAAAAATTAGTAATCTAACAATAGAGGCATTTATAATTGAAGAAATACTTAATGAAGATTGCGGCTACCTTCGTTGTGACTGCCTTTGTCTCTTTGTATACCAAATTAATAAATATTTTCTAGTAGAAATCAACCAAAGAAGTAAGAACTAATCAAACGTTAATTTAGCGAACATGCAATGTATTTAACTATATTGCAAGGGTAAAGTTCCGCTAAGTGTCCATCTACCGAGGAAGAATATTGTGTAGTTAATGGTCAATATATTAGTCAAGATAGAATCAAAGGCTGAAGGGATTGATTATATATCTATTTAATGCTATATTCACCAGTTAATCAAAAGTTACGTGTTTTTAGAATTGTTGTTTTTGTGGTAACTTATTTTGGGGAGGAGTATATGTAGCCAGAAAGATTATCTGCTCATGTTCGACATTTTGTAGTTTTATGTGGTTGTCTTTTGATGATATAGATTATTTAATGCATTTTATTTGATCTTCCTAACTTTAATTGGTACCGTTTGCTGCTGCTACCAACTTCAATTTTCTTTGATCTCTCACATTATTTGGTCTCCATTTGGTATTATAACCGACTTCTAGTTTTCCACAACAGTATATAAAAATCAGAATTGTAGGAAGAACAAAAAGGGAAACGATCACTAATTAGATTATTTGTTAGCATAGATAACTGGACTAATAATCCTTTGAATTTAAGTTATGTTTGTACTAGGATATGTTGGTAGGTTTTTTGCATGTATGACCAATCTAAAAATAGTCCATATCTTTCCAAGCTACTGCTCCATTTTCTTGCTTTTCTTTTGCAAACATTTTTCTTCCTAATCTTGGATCAATTGTTGTGCTAACATTTTATTATTAATTGAATTTTTTTTGCTGTAGTTTTCTTTAATATTTTTTATTCCCGTTTCTAATGTCAGAAAAATGTTACGACTATTTAAAGCACGATTGGATCAGGTTATACTCGATGTGAATGTTTTTAATTTATCACCATCATCCATCTTGCATTAATTACTTTATTTGTTTTTTTGCAAGAAGGATGTGATGATTTGGGACAAATGATACATTATGTCCGAGGACATGTGATGCCGTACTCCTGTATAGCAAAGCATCATGTAATACAATAATACAAGTCCCTTATCAACAGTTAAAATCTATAACATCTCTGATGGGGAAAGTAAAACTAAACTGATGAAATAAAGTGTTATTTTTGGTTTACCAATGAAATAAAGTAAAACTAGACTAATGGGGAGCAGCTTACTCAATTTCCTACATCATCCTTAGGCGATCTTTGATTGCATAGTAGATAGTACAATTTTCTTTTTAACTTTTTTTTACTTTTTTGTGCTACAATTGTAGGCCATAGATCTCTTCATTTACCTTAGCGGTAACAAAACAGTGTCACTAATCTGTTGATAATTTGAAGTTATGATACATCTATAAGAAAGTTTCCAAGTATTACTTAGTCCGGCTTATAGTAGTTGTATATAGTTTCGGTTTAACAATCTAGTGAAGTTCTTAGTGCATATGATGAAGTTTGAACCTATGTCTCATATTTTGATGTATGTATTTTAACATTAGTCTATTGAGCTTAGGCTGGTATAATAGTTGGTATATATAAAAATGTGTTGCTGCACAGGATAAAGATTAGTGCTGTTAATTAATGTGTAAGAGTAGTGATATTAGTTGGTATTTTAACATTGTTTGCTTTGCATGCCCTTTTTACTATCTATTTCTCTGTTATTATTGTTGCAACCTGCAACCAAGTATATGTAACAATGTTGGATAAAATCATCAATTATCTACTCAAAGTTGGCTTCTTTTCCGTTGGTTTAATTGAATGTGGGTTTAGTAACAATCTAGTGAAGTTATCTGCCATACTTTTATATTTGGTTAGTACCGTTTCTTCATAGCAACCAACCATAGTCCCCGTTCATAGGCTACTTGCTTAACAGACTCAACCAAGAGCATGTTTCTTTACTTTACATTGGGCACATACATTTCAAATTTCAGGTACATTCATTAACTCAACAAGTTCATATGCTTACATTAAATGATTACTATGGTATCACTGCATTAGGTATTCTCGCATACAGTTTTGGTGCTACTTATGCGTAGATTACTTCTCTTTCAATTGCTGCCTAGGTTGATGTTTCATGTATAAGCAACATATGTGCAGATGCTTTGTCAAAGCTTGATGATTGAGGAGATTCTTGATCAATGACTTGTCTCTTTCAGTATTTGGTTATTTGTTTCAGTTTATGACATGCTATAGTTTTAGGTTGTGTATGTTATTTTCAAATATGTTGCGGTTTTAGGCTGTGCTTCATTTTCTAACGATATGATGCAATTTTTTATTTTTTGGTGGTGCAGTGTTTGGTTATATAAACAGTATTGATAATATAATGATGTAATGTTTCATTTTTTGGTGCATCTTTTGCTATTTACGGTGCAATTTTTGTTAAACAGTGTACTGAAAGACCCGACTCGTTTAATAAAAGGGTCAACCCGACCCGACCCATTTAACAAAAATTGCACCATAAACAGCAAAACATGCACCAGAAAATGAAACATTACATCATTATATTATCACTACTGTTTATATAACCAAACACTGCACCACCAAAAAATAAAAAATTACATCATATTATCAAAAAACTGAAGCACAACCTAAAACAACAATATATTTGAAAATAACATACATAAGCTAAAACTTCAGCATGTCACAAACTGAAACAAATAACCAAAAACTGAAAGAGACAAGTCTTTGACCAAGAACCTCCTCAATCATCAAGCTTTGACAAAGCATCTGCACATATGTTGCTTATACATGAAATATTAACCTAGACAGCAATTGAAAGAGAAGTAATCCATGCATAAGTAGCACCAAAACTGTATGCGAGAATACCTGATACAGTGATACCATAGTAATCATTTATTGTAAGCGTATAAACTTGTTGAATTCATGAATGTACCTGAAATTCGAAATGTATGTGCCCAATGTAAAGTAAAGTAACATGCTCTTGGTTGAGTCTGTTAAGTAAGTATATGAACGGGGACTATGGTTGGTTGCTATGAAGAAACAGTACTAACCATATATAAAAGTATGAGCAGATAACTTCACTAGATTGTTACTAACCCAACATTCAATTAAACCAGTGAAAAAGAAGCCAACTTTGAGCAGATAACTGATGATTTTATCCTACATTATTACATTTATTTGGTTGTAGGTTGCAATAATAGTAACAGAGAAACATATAGTAAAAATGGCATGTAAAGCAAACAATGTTAAAATACCAACTAATATCACTACACTAATCTTTATCCTATGCAGCAACACATTTTTATATATACCAACTATTATACCAGCTTAAGCTTAATAGGCTAACGTTAAAATACATACATCAAAATATGAGACACGGGTTCAGACTTCATCATATGCACTAAGAACTTCACTAGATTGTTAAACTGAAACTATATACAACTACTATAAGCCGGACTAAGTAATACTTGGAAACTTTTATTATAGATGTATCATAACATCAAATTACCAACAGATTAGTAACACCGTTTTGTTACCGCTAAGGTAAATGAAGAGATCAATGGCCTACAATTGTAGCACAAAAAAGTTAAAAATAAAAGTTAAAAATGAAAATTTCACCGTCTACTATGCAATCAATGATCGCGTAAGGATGGTGTAGGAAATTGAGTAAGTTGCTCCCCATCAGCCTAGTTTTACTTTATTTCATCAGTAAACCAAAATAACACTTTATTTCATCAGTTTAGTTTTACTTTCCCCATTAGAGATGTGATAGATTTTAAATGTTGATAAGGGACTTGTATAATTGTATTACATGATACTTTGCTATACAAGAGTTCGACATCACATGTCCTCAGGCATATGTATCATTTGTCCCAAATCATCACATCCATCTTGCAAAATAAACAAATAAAGTAATTAATGCAAGATAGATGATGGTGATAAATTGAAAACATGCACATCGAGTATAATATGATCCAATCGTGCTTTAAATAGTCATAACATTTTTCTGACATTAGAAAAAAAAATAAAAAATATTAAAAGAAAACTACAGCAAAAAAAATTCAATTAATAACAAAATGTTGGCACAACAATTGATGCAAGATTAGGAAGAAAAATGTATGCAAAAGAAAAGGAAAAAAATGGAGCAGTAGCATGGAAAGATATTGTTTGCGCCAAAAATGGTCACAAACCCCAAGTGTTGTGAAAGCACCAATGTATGAATACAAATCAGCAATATTCAAACACAAATCTCAGATCTAAGCAAGCAACAAACAGCAATCCAGAAATAATGAACAGTGGCACACAATTTATAGTGGTTCGGATATCTCCGGCCTACGTCCACTTCAAGGTTTTTATCTTTTATTGATTATCCTTGCTGGTTACAGATGATTACAGTAGTTACAATGAAGAATTTCGAGTACAATGATTGTGTTGAAGCATAGAATTGAATCCGGCAGAGTCTAGACGTTCGATGGCAAAAAGATCCTCTTTTCTACAGGCTTCAGGGGGCTATTTATAGGCGTAGGAGGCTGAGATCATGCCCAAACTTCGGGAGACTTCTTCTGGCACGTGAGTGGGTCCACACGACCGACCCCACCAAGTTTCGACTCGATCTAAAATCGATACGAAGCAATTTCGTATCCATCAAGGAATGATCCAATCGAGCTGAAACTTGGCAGGATTGTTCTTTATCTTGTATGCAAGCTGCTGTGAAAATTTCATTGCATTTGGATAAACGGTGTGTGAGATATGATCGATACGAGATTGCTCTTTCATGGACACTGTTGCGTTCGAATCCATGCTTCGTATCCACCTGTTCGACTCGATCGAAGCACGTGCGCGTGCGATGATGTGTTGCGAATTCCCTGGGTCGATCCGCTTTGTGTGCCGAGTTGAAGGTTTCTTCCTTCGAACCAGGCATGTCCTTCGCCGCTTTGAATGCTTCTTCTCTCGATTCGCGCTCGCATCCATATTTTGCGTTCGTTCGTGCCGATAACTTTGCTTTGCATCTGTATCCAACTGCTTGCATCATACCATTCTTCGCATCGATTTCAGGAGCGTGTTTCGTATCGATCTATCTGATCGATACGAAATAATGTTATGCGAGGTTTTATCGACCGATACGAAAAACGCACGAAGGGCCAATCATATGGATACGAAGCTAGACACAGATGGATACGAACGAAGCCTTACCTGATGGACGCGAACTCTGATGGCCTCCCATGGATACGAAGGTGCCAAACACTTCTACCATCGATACGAGAGTATCGATTCGAGGCACGCCGCCTTTTCCCATCCTGACCGATACGAAACCACCGAGTCGAGCCCATGCTGATGGATACGAAATGTTTCGATTCGAAACCTTGCTGATCGATACGAAGTGTATCGACTCGAACCACCATCTGCTGATCGATGCGAAATGCATCGACACGAAACATGCCTTATGCACCTTAATCCACTCATATCTTGTGCATACGACCTTCGATTGATCTGAAACCTGAAACATAGCCTCTCCTAGTCCTGATCATCATCTCTAATCGATTCCGTTCTGATCGGAGCTCGGCCAAATTTTGACGACATCCACTGCAGCCTTGTTTCTAATCGGTCTCCAATCCTGGTATCTATCGTTCCTTGCCAATTTGTTGATATTTCGGCCTTGACCAAAAGGTGGGATAACATTTGCCCCCCAAAAAAAGCCTTGTGGTAAGAAGGTGTGTTTTGAATAACTCCGAATCCAATATCCGAAATTCATAGCCATATCATCAGAGTACATCGTCCTTGACTGCTCCGAGTCAATGCCCAGTTCCAAATCCAATAACCAAATCCTTTGGTCAATTCCATATCCATTTGAACTCGACAACCTAGCCTGAATCCATCCTTATCCAATAGCCAATAACCGAATCCTGGACCTCTCCGGGTCGATATCCAAATCCGTAATCTCTCCGGGTTCATGTCAAGTGCAATCTACACTCGACGACCGTGGTCCAATGTCCCTGGACGTTGAGCTAACCTCTCCGGGTTCTTGCCAAGCGCAATCCACACCTAACGACCATGGTCCAGTATCCCTGGACGTAAGTAATGCCGTGGCTTAAGTCCTAAGCCGAATCCTGGTTGCTCCGGACCCTTGTTGAGCATAGTCCATACTCAACGACCTGAAACAATAATCGATAATAAGGGGCCTAAGTCCTAGGCCGAATCCTGGTCTCTTCGGACCCTTATCGAGCACAGTCCATACTCGATGACCTGAATGAGTCACTTTACCGCGATCGGGCAAAACGACTCACCCTTTGCCAGGCATAATCCATACCCGACGACCGTTTTATCAAAACCCAAACAAAAATCTAGTCAAAATCCAATCCAAAATCCAACTCAAACCAAAAAATCAGAAATCCAAACCAGCATCCAAAACAGAAACCAGTCATCCAAATGAAAATCCAAAACAGAAAACAAACAACACCAGGAGTTCAAACCAAACTCCAAAACCAAATCAGAAAACCAAGTGTCCAATCCAAAACAAAAAACAGATTTCACAAACCATAGCTTCGCGGTTTATCATCATTCAGAGCATGCCTATGGGCTATCTCCATCCCCGTACATGTGTAAATGACTTGGTTGCTCGCCAATGGTTTGTTACTTATTTCATATTATCCCGGTCAAGTGATAACCAATCGACCATCATTCCTGGGCCTCACACCATCATGGCTTGAGGTGGGCGGTGGTTGCTCCTGTTGCACCGCTGCATTCCGAGCCCTAGCATATTGCCTCAATTGTCCATTCCTCACATGCTCCTCAATTATGTCCTTTAGGTGCCTGCAGCTGTTGGTATCGTGTCCATCCAAATCATGGAAGAGACAGTGCCTTCCTGATGCCCTTTCCCGCTCGGATGGTTCTCTCCTAGCCGGCCTCCGGTAAGGAAGGCGATTCCGGGTTTCCATGTATATCCGCTCCAGTGTCTCGTTTAATCCCGTGTATGTGGAAAACTTTGGATCCTTCCATCGTTTCTTAGCTTTCTAGGAATCATCATCCAACTTCCTTTTCTCTTTATCTTTATCTGAACCTCTACTGGATGGTCCTCCACCCTCAGTTGCATTCACTTCCTTCAACTTTAAATCTGTACATGCATCCTCTTGTCGAAGGAACCTCTCAGCCTCATGAAAGAATTCTCTGAGATCCAGAGGTGGGTCTCGTATTAAAGATACCTTGAAATCCGAATCCTCCCTGACTCCTAACACCGTCGCCATTAAAACCATCGATGGATCCGGTCGATCCACCGAAGCAACTGTCGCATTGAATCGAGTTAAAAATGCTCTAAGCGATTCATCCGTCCTTTGCTTTACCGATGTTAACGTCATCACGTTCTTAGGTATTTTGATATGAACCCGAAACTGTCCCAAAAACCTATCCACCAATTCCCTCCAAGTCCTGATAGATCCTTCTTCCAGCTGCCTAAACCACATTGCAGCTAGATCTGTCAAATACAACGGGATACATCTGGCCATCACTTCCTCCGATGCCCCCAGCACTTCCATGTGTCTAGTGTATCTCATAAAGTGATCAGTCGGGTCAGCCTTGCCATTATATACTTCCACGCTAGGTAACTTGAACTTAGGTGGATTTTGAGCTATCCTGATTTCCCGAGCGAACGGACTCCTGTTCACTCCTTCCAAATCTCTATTGGTCAAACCTCCACGCATAGTCTTCCTAATGATTTCCACTAATCCAGCGTTGTCTGTCAGGGGTTGCTCCCCATGCTCCCGAGGGAACTCCGGCATATATTTTTCATGTGGCTCATTAGCAGCAATGTTGGCCCTAGCCTGTTGAACTCCCTCCAAAGGTCCTCCTGTGTTGGATCCTACGGGCCTGCCCCCAAGCCCTTGTTGATTTCCTTTCGGTTCTGTATTCTGCCCTCCATTGGGTTCCATAACCCTAGCTCCTTGCTCCACATTAACAGCCGCTGTGGCTGCTCCTAAGTTCTGCATCCCTGCAGCTCTCATCTGTTCGAAGAAAGTTTGCATCATATCCTGTTGACTTTTCAGCAACCTCTCATGCAATGAATTTTCCATAGCTTCCATTTTGTCTCTGGTAATGTAAATCGAAGCTTGTCCTTCTCCATCTCCGTAGGATGCCTCTTGACTTCCTCCTTGTTGAATTCTCTCAGCTCTTTGTCTTGTTTGTCGAGTCATTGTCTTTCAAATCTAAACTTCAATCCGATGTAGCGGGTGCTAGTCCTTCTCAGTGAAAGCACCAAAGTGTTTGCGCCAAAAATGGTCACAAACCCCAAGTGTTGTGAAAGCACCAGTGTATGAATACAAACTCAGCAATATTCAAACACAAATCTCAGATCTAAGCAAGCAACAAACAACAATCCAGAAATAATGAACAGTGGCACACAATTTATAGTGGTTCGGCTATCTTCGGCCTACGTCCACTTCAAGGTTTTTATCTTTTATTGATTATCCTTGCTGGTTACAGATGATTACAGCAGTTACAATGAAGAATTTTGAGTACAATGATTGTGTTGAAGCATAGAATTAAATCCGGTAGAGTCTAGACGTTCGATGGCAAAAAGATCCTCTTTTCTACAGGCTTCAGGGGGCTATTTATAGGCGTAGGAGGCTGAGATCGTGCCCAAACTTCGGGAGACTTCTTCTGGCACGTGAGTGGGTCCACGCGACCGACCCCACCAAGTTTCGACTCGATCTAAGATCGAAACGAAGGAATTTCATATCCATCAAGGAATGATCCAATCGAGCTGAAACTTGGCAGGATTGTTCTTTACCTTGTATGCAAGCTGCTGTGAAAATTTCATTGCATTTGAATAAATGGTGTGTGAGATATGATCGATACGAGATTGCTCTTTCGTGGACACTGTTGCGTTCGAATCCATGCTTCGTATCCACCTGTTCGACTCGATCGAAGCACGTGCGCGTGCGATGATGTGTTGCGAATTCCATGGGTCGATCCGCTTTGCGTGGCGAGTTGAAGGTTTCTTCCTTCGAACCAGGCATGTCCTTCGCCGCTTTGAATGCTTCTTCTCTCGATTCGCGCTCGTATCCATATTTTGCGTTCGTTGGTGCCGATAACTTTGCTTTGCATCTGTATCCAACTGCTTGCATCGTACCATTCTTCTTATCGATTTCAGGAGCGTGTTTCATATCGATCTATCTGATCGATACGAAATAATGTTATGCGAGGTTTTATCGATCGATACGAAAAAAGCATGAAGGGCCAATCATATGGATACGAAGCTAGACACAGATGGATACGAACGAAGCCTTACCTGATGGACGCGAACTCTGATGGCCTCCCATGGATACGAAGGTGCCAAACACTTCTACCATCGATACGAGAGTATCGATTCGAGGCACGCCGCCTTTTCCCATCCTGACCAATACGAAACCACCGAGTCGAGCCCATGCTGATGGATACAAAATGTTTCGAGTCGAAACCTTGTTGATCGATACGAAGTGTATCGACTCGAACCACTATCTGCTGATCGATGCGAAATGCATCGACACGAAACATGCCTTATGCACCTTAATCCACCCATATCTTGTGCATACGACCTCCGATTGATCTGAAACCTAAAACATAGCCTCTCCTAGTCTTGATCATTATCACCAATCAATTCCGTTCTGATCGGAGCTCGGCCAAATTTTGACGACATCCACTGCAGCCTTGTTTCTAATCGGTCTCCAATCCTGGTATCTATCATTCCTTGCCAATTTGTTGATATTCCGGCCTTGACCAAAAGGTGGGATAACAGATATGGACTATTTTTAGATTGGTCATACATGCAAAAAACCTACCAACGTATCCTAATACAAACATAACTTAAATTCAGAGGATTATTAGTCCAGTTATCTTTTGGGGAAAATCCCTTCAGATGATCAGTCTAAGGGAATAAAAAACCCAATGCAGCGGAAAACAATTGGACCGTGATTGTAGTGAGACGAAATAAACAGAGATAAACACCATAACTGATAGTCATAGTTCTATGCAATGCAGAAAAATAAATAACACCAGTATTTATAGCGGTTCCACTACCGCGAGGCAGTGTACGTCCACTTGAGGAAAGGAGATTTTATTAATCACTGAAAGATTAGAGTTACAAGATTGATTCACTTTTGGAGGCTATACATAAGAAAAATAAACAATACAGACAAAATTCTGCAGAGTTTCAATTCTCTAGAATGGCTACCATTGTTGTCTAGAAGCTCCCCTATTTATAGAGTGAAGAAATGAGGAGGGGCAGCTGCTATATAGCAGCTTTGGGGTTTGGTTCAGTAAACACCAAAAAATGGTTCAGCATCCATCTGGACCGACATGATTTGGTCGGCAATCAATACTCCAGATCTGGACTGGCTAAGCTCACAACACATCTTTTTCGGCATTAGTTCCTTGAACCAAAATTATGGACCGGCATCAACTTGGTTCGGCAGCAACAATTCTGGTCCGGTATGAGCACACTTCATTTGGGCCGGCATAGGTTGGTTCGACATAGCACAAATTAGGTTGGAGCGGCACTTCACTTCAACACCGAACCAAACATCTGGTTCGGCATATTTAGCTTCCACCGATCCAAAAAGGAAGACTCGCCACTTTGGTTCAGCACCGAATGGAAACATCTGGTTCGACATATTTAACATTCCATCACCAAATGGAATTTTCTTCACCGCTCCAGAAACCTTCCACCGATCCACCACTTTGGTTCGGTACGCTCCTCCTCCACCGAACGAGATTACTCGTTCGGCCTTCATAGCCTCAACACCGAGCCATAATTTGGTTCAGCACAGCTTCCTTCCAA
Organism: Allium fistulosum; assembly: GCA_030737815.1. Classification (NCBI taxonomy): domain Eukaryota; kingdom Viridiplantae; phylum Streptophyta; class Magnoliopsida; order Asparagales; family Amaryllidaceae; genus Allium; species Allium fistulosum. The sequence goes on from CM060906.1 coordinate 357,290,691, forward strand.
CTAGGGTTCAGCTTCAACCATCACCACGACTTCGACCTAGGGTTTTGGTCTCCTCCTTGCCGCTTATACCTTGGCATCTTCTTCTCTGATGTTCAACCATGGAATTAAGGTAACAATTCCAACATTATCTACGCTAACAAATAATCTAATTAGTGATCGTTTCCCTTTTTGTTCTTCCTACAATTCTGATTTTTATATACTGTTGTGGAAAACTAGAAGTCGGTAATAACATCAAATGGAGACCAAATAATGTGAGAGATTAAAGAAAATTGAAGTTGGTAGCAGCATCAAACGGGACTAATTAAAGTCAGGGAGATCAAATAAAATGCATTAAATAATATATATCATCAAAAGACAACCACATAAAACTACAAAATATCGTACATGAGCAGATAATCTTTCTGGCTACATATAATCCTCCCCAAAATAAGTTACCACAAAAACAACAATTCTGAAAACACATAACTTTTGATTAACTAGTGAATATAGCATTAAACAGATCTATAATCAATCCCTTCAGTCTTTGATTCTATCTTGACTAATATATTGACCATTAACTACACAATATTCTTCCTCAGTAGATGGATACTTAGCGAAAGTTTTACCCTTGCAATATAGTTAAATACATTGCATGTTCTCTAAATTAATGTTTGATTAGTTCTTACTTATTTGATTGATTTTTACTAGAAAATATTTATTAATTTGGTATACAAAGAGATAAAGGCAATCACAATGAAGGCAGCCACAATATTCAATGAGTATTTCCTCAATTATAAATGCTTCTATTGTTAAATTACTAAATTTTGTACATTTTTGGAGTTTACACTTGTCATACATATAATAAGCCAAACCAAATGTGTCGGGTTGCATTCTCATGATAATCTACAACATTTTAACATCAAAGTTACATTCAAGGTAAACGATAAAAAACAATACACTACTGGTTCATTTTAAAGGAAAGATTTTATCCAACTTTCTAAAAACCTACTAAATCAATCTTATATATAGTCCTACTATCAAAAAGATCTATAAAAATATTTATATCATTCTAGCTATCATTTACATTGTTCATATTCAGGCATTTACCTATTCATTTACATTATCAGTAATGCAAGCTTAGGTGTTTTAAAAAAAATATAACAACACTATCTGAACTGATAGATTTATTGGGAAAAGTCGACTAGTTGAACATGATGAGACAATTGTACTGTTAATATCAAAATCCACTGGTAATGTCAATTTTTTTTTGAATACGAACATATACGAAAGATAAAAAAAGCATTTATATAAAGCTAGTAAATAAAAACAAGTATATTCAAAATGAAAATTTTACCAATTGCTTCTAAAAATACACTAGTGATGTAAACAGAGAGAAAAAACGTGTGATAATTACCAATTGCTAAGCATCAAGATAGGTCCAACTGAAATATGAAACTTGCAATACTAGGTATACTAAACTCTACTTCTACCGCCAAGAATATTGTTTGCAAATCCTCAAACCTGTAACCAAATAATAACATAATCATTACTAGTTGATCCAACCAAAATAACATAATCATATAGCAAAAAAACTAATAGAGTTACTACTTTCACCTAAAATAACATAATTAGTCAAATGAAGTCAAACAAAAATATGTAATAAAGTTTGATTTAAACTAAAATTGGATTAATTTGAATTACTGAAAAGGTTAACACCTTTCATCGATTATTAGGAGAAATCGCCTCTTTTTTTCTGTCGTCTTTTTTACTAATTCGAGCCATCGAAGAAAATAGAATTAGGGTTGGATGGGTAAGCGGGTTGGATTACTTTGGGATGTTTTGTTCGTTGGTTGTAAACGGATCGGGTAAAAACAAAATATACTTTTAAATGGGTTAGACCCGATCCTTTTAATATTAGGATTATTGGGTTGGGTAAATGGTTGAGGGTACGTTTTAATAGGCCTAATTTTTATATATAACAAAGTTAAAGTATCACTCTGGAAAGAAAAAAGCAAGTCAACCAATTCATAAATGCTCCCCCGCAACTTATTAGTTTGATGTTAATGTGTGGTTTATTTGGCTGAGTTCACCATTATTTGTTTACATGAAACTAAGAGCACTCCCAACCGATACAACCCATCAGTTCTTCTTCTCACGACCTCACCAGCCCCCAACGAAAAAAACCCATTCCTCCCGCAGGCGAAAGATAAACCACTTTAACCGGCTTTCATTTAGCCGACTAAGGTAAAATATTTAAAACAGGGTGTTTAACCGGGTTTCTTTTAGCCTGCTAAGGCAAAGTATGCTTAGCCGCCTAAAAGAAAGACGGTTAAAGCCATAATCTCCGGGGTTGTGAATGCTCTAATAAACCGTTCTCCAATTTCTCTAGTCAAATCAAAGGGATTCAAGGTGGTTTGGAAAATATTTTCGCAAAAAAATATAAAATAAATACAGTATTTAAAGCAAAAAATAGACTAAAACATCAAGAAGAAATAAGAGAGCAAGATTACCAAAATCAGAGTCCATCACTTTTTCCCATTTCAACAAAAATAAAAATATACAAATCCTGAGACTATTTAAGTTTAACTGATAAGGATAGAAGTAATAGAAGTCAAGTAAATTCACACCAGAAATGGTATCATACTTAAAGTAAACAATTGAAGACCTCTCTGGGTTGTCCCAAATAATGATTTCACGCATAAACTAAGGGTAAGTTAAAGAAAAAAGGTTAGTGAAAGAAGAATCTGTTTGTATGTATATTGAAAGAGGAATGAAAGAGGTATCTCAAAGCAGAATTAATCGTAGAGAGCATTAATTATTGGGATAGTTTGGCTCACATCCCTGTTAAGTTTCAAAATAGAGAAAACATCCTCCCAAACTAAACTTACGTTTCTAGTCCCTGTTTTCAAATCCTCCTGCTCCAAAAGACCCAAATACCCTTTACATTTTTAGCATTTCAAATGCATATAACTTTTTGTAGAAACATCGGATCAGCATACCGTTTTCACCAAAAAATCATAAATTTTATGATCTTTAAAATGAGATCCATTGTTGATACAAAAAAAATCATATTTGCATTAAGGCTGCAATTATTCCATATATTTGCAGAGAATTCTGCAATTTTTGAACATCCTCGATTTTTCTTCAAATGTCAGCAATTATTCCATATAATTGCAGACATTTATGCAATTATATGGAATAACTGTAGACTTTTATGCAATTATATGTAATAATTGCAGACTTCTCTACTATTATTCCATATAATTGCCGACTTTTCTGAAATTATTCAGTATACTTGCCATTTTCTGCAATTATATGAAATGATTATCAAATTTTCTTCAAATATCAGTAATTATTCCATATAATTGCAGACTTTTATGCAATTATATAGAATAATTTCATACTTTTATGCAATTATTCCAACTAATCACAGAAAAGTGCAACTATACCATATAATTGCAGACTTTTCTGCAATTATTGTATATAATTGTTGAATTGTCTGCAATCATACTATATAACTTGTCATGTTGTTGTTTTTACATATGCATAATGCCACTCATTAGAAAGATAATAAAATTTGTGATTTAATGGTGAAAACGGTTTGTTAATGTAATGCCCCAAAATTTCATGGAAATCTTATTTTGGTTAAATTCTAAAAATATATGAAATTATTGCATAGGAATGTATGGGATTAGCTAAGTGCAAAGGTGTGTGCATGTGTGCACGTGCACACTGATATGGCACAAGGAAGAACTCCAAATTTCCTGAAATTAAAACAAGAACTGGAAAAGCCTTACAAACATGATTTTGTAATGAAAATTATCAAACCGGACATGGATATTTGATTTCTGGATTTATATGGATTATTTTAGAAAATAAGACAAAGCAAGTTTTGTTTGAACCAGTAAACAGAGTTTACTTAATTTAAACCAAGGATAAATTAGATAAGGATTTGAAACATGTATGCACATATATGTGTATGTCTTTCTGAAACTAAGGAGGAGTTAAGTAAGCCTAGATAAGATATGTATGCATATGTACATTTCTATAAGTACTGAAAGTATTAAAAAGAAATAAGCAAGGGAAAGCATAACATTAAAATAGCAAAAGACATATTGCAAGCAAAACAATTGCTTTAGGCAGAAAATAGAAAGGAGGATTTTTAGAAAATAAACAAGTGACAATGTCACACAATTGTCATGATTTAGAAAGAGAACAAAATAGATATTCTGGAAAAAAAAGGGGAATAAGCATTACATGGCCGAGGTACTAAGGGTGAGAATAAGCAAATGAGAAATGCAAAATGCATGAGCACTGGCCAGGGTAAGAATGAGATTTTACATTTGTAAAATCCTAGAAAACCTCTCTTATAAATCCAAGTTTAAACCAGAAAAAAACCATTTTCTACCCGAGACATTTAAGAAAACAAAGAAGAAAAATATTGCAAGAAGAAAGGCAAAGTTTCAAAGAGTTTCTTTTCTGGATTAAGCAAAAGGAGCATTTTCTGTGAGTAATCTCACTAAACCCATGGCATTAAGTCCTGTTATGAGGCAGCCAAGTTTATGTTATTTTTCTACATATTTCTGATTTTATTACTATGGTTTTAATGGATGCTTTAATGAGTGTTTATGAATGCTTTTGATTGCTTTGATGGTTGAGTATTTTGCTCTGTTTGGTTACACCCAGAAATGTTAAAGTATGAAATCATGAAAGTAAATAGAGAATACTTGTAACTGGTTTAGACATGGCATGGAAAATACAAAAATCAAAATATATATATGAGTTGCATTACACTTGTGTAAGTGCTGAGGCTCAAATGAAAGATTCATGGGTGCAATGGAAATACCCAAAAGTGCTGAACCCTTGATCAAACAGAAAACCCATGAGCCAGAAATCTTGTTTAAGCTAGATCTTGAATTTAGTTCAAACATGGTTGCTTATGAAACAATAATAACCCACATGCCTAGGCCCTATTCACAGTTGCAAATATTCTTGTATTTTCTTTGAGCCAGAATATTTGAGAAGTATGATTTCCCCTGGATATGAATATTAGCTTGCCTTTGAAGTATGCTTGCAAGTTTTATGTAACGTTTCATGTACACTGTGATTTAATCACCTAGCTATCTCATGATAGGATCAAACATGAACACTTAGTAAATAAACTAAGGATTGTGAGCCAAGAAGACTGCTGGAATGCTTGTTATATTTAAAGTATGCAAGTTGGCACATGGTTTGTTTAAGCCCTGAGATCTTTGTGCAATATTGTGAATTATTTTATTGCAATGTGTCCTCGTGATTCCTTTATGGTAGATGAGGCTAGGAATTAATTTGGTAAATGCAACCCTAAATTGATGAAGTAGGAACTTGAGTTATTCCTAGGTTGGTTGGATTGGAGCTATGATAGTTCCTGAGTATCTCTATTTGACATGTATGTTTGCATAGTTGAAAGTGTGTACATAATTAGTTTTAATACTGATCATATATGCACAATATATCAGAAACAAGTCAAGCAAATTGATTAAAGAAGTTTTGCCAACCTATACAAAATGCTTATGTCTCACTTATCTACTTAATATCATGGAATTTTTGATATTGCTCATACCAGATCTTGTATCTGACCCTTGTTTGCTTATGGCATCTGGGGTGTCTCATTTAAAATGGGGCAGCCTCTAATGCTCTGTCAGGGAATACTGGTTCTAAATAGGAAGCTGCTATGGCTAATGAGAATGATTGGATAAGCATGCTAAATTAGAATTAAATAAGAGCTTAGAACGAACTATTTGCATGTAATCTTGGAAGTTTTATAATTCTGCTTTTGTTGTTATGTAATGATCTTGAATGTTTGGATTTTGTTTAGTTGTTTCAATTGAATCTGGTAATGTATTAAGGTTGGGAAAAACCAAAGACTTAGTTGAATCTTATGCAAGAAAATATCTTTGAGTATTATGGTAGAAATCTGTAGATGATATATGTCTATATTTGAGAAATGGATACATATATATATTGTGTATTAGTCAATTTTGAGTCACTTAAAAGCTTTAAGTTTTGAGGTTAAAAATCTGAGTTTAGCTAGAAGTAATATTTCAAGAATTTTGTGACTATATACAGAAGTGTTTTGATAAAAGAAACAATATATATATTTTTGTGCACTGTATAAAGATGTGTACATGTTTTAAGGGGTTTTTCAAGTATCTTGTATCTGAATTTACATTGCAATAGCCAGGCACTAATGTTTTAATGACCTAGTCATAAGGTTAACCCACCTCAAAAGGAGTGAGGTCTGGGTTGATCAAGATGACCAGAGTTTTTGGGTTTAAAGGAAGAAAATGCACTTTGTAAAATCTGAAGCTTTCTTTGCAAATGCATGTACAAAGACATTTTCAAATACTTGAGCAATTCACTTTTATTTTTGAGTAGCCTTCTTAGTTCAGAAATCTCAACACATCTGATATGCACACATACCACATAAACATCACTCATGCTTTATGACCATAAATTCTGGATTTCCTAAACCCAAAAGACCAACCCTTAAATTAGTACAAAACTGAGGTAACTCAGGCATTCGGGAATGGATTTGATTCAGGGAAACACAACAATATAATTGTGAAAGAATCACTTAACTATTTGGGTCTTAAATATAAAAGAAGTTGGGGTAAAGATCACTCATGTTGAAAATGATAAATGTGTATATCATTTTCTTTCTGGCTTTGATCAAATATCAAACAATTAAACTAAAATTATGATGGCTTGCTATATAATCTAAGATCACTTTGCTAAGTTAAACTAACAGGCAATCACCAAAAGAATGATCAAAATTACTAGGCATAAATCATATATGATTATGAGATTCACTCTCATGACCCAAATATCAAAACAAAGGAAAATGAGCTATGTACTGGTTGACTAGAAATTCAAATTCAATCAGGATGCACTCTTGCTTCCAACACTCTGATCCAAGCAAGAGGGTCATATACATCTTCGCATGTATGTGAATATATTTATTAATGAACTGATATAAATATATTAGTAGAAAAAAAATTAGGATCCTGGATAATTTAATAGAAAGGCTAAATGACTAGGAAATTTATTAATGTAAAAAAAAATCCTAGTAAAAATTAGGTAAAATAAATAGGGTCATTTCATTTGGTATCAGAGCTATGTTAAAACTATACATAGCTAAGAATGATTGTATTGATTGATTGAAGTACTATAACCATATGTATGTACTGTTTGTTTGTTTGAGTAAAATAATAATTCAGATAGAAAGTTATAGCAAAAGAAAAATACTCATGATAAACTAACCCTATCTACCCATACCCTAGTTATCCAATCATGGTAGGAAGAGGATCTCATCACAATGCAGGATCAAGTGCACTACAAATGCTTGATATGCAAGACTTTATGAGGGCTTTAAGGGATGGAGTAGGGCAGAGACTTGAGAAACCACATGAGGAACTTTCAAAACTATTAAAGACTTATACCAATTTTGGAGGCAAGAGCTTTGAAGGGACTGAAAATGTGATGGAAATTCAAGCATGGTTGAGAACACTGGACAGAATTTTCATTGACATGCAATTGGATGATCAAAGGAAGAGGCAAGTGGCCTCAAGACAACTGAAAGGTGTGGCTTTAAGCTGGTGGGAGGTAGTTATAGCTGGGAGGATTGAGAATGAAATCACGTGGAATCAATTCAAGGAGATGTTGGAAGCTAGATTTGTTCCAGCATCAGCCAAAACTCTATTGCTTGAAGAATTCATCAGACTTAGGCAAGGAACCTTTAATGTGACTGAGTATACTCAAAGGTTTGAGGGCTTGTCTAAGTATGGAGCTATGCTTGTGGCTGATGAGGCATCAAAGAATGATAGGTATATTAAGGGTTTAAACCCAGGGCTTAGTAGGGCTATGTTGCCATATGCAGATAAAACCTTTGATCAAGTCATTGATCTGGCCTTAAAGTTTGAACAACATGACAAGGAGAGGGAGAAGTATAGGAGTTTTAAGAACAACAACAACAAGAAAAATAAGGGAAGGTATCACCCCTATGAAAAAAAGAAGGAGGAGACAGAAAGCAAGAAAACCAATGATACTAAGGCCACTGATACAAAGAGGAAAATAGTGTGTCATCATTGTGGAAAAGAAGGACATATCAAACCAAGGTGTCCAGAATTGAAGGGAGGAGCTTTCAAGTGCTACCAATGTGGTAAGGAGGGACATATCAAGAGAAATTGCCCTGAGTATAAACAACAAGGGAAGCTAGCAAGTTTGGAGAGCAAAAGCAAATCCACAGTAGAAGCTATTGCAGAAAACCATGGTCAAGTGGAAGGTACCTTATTTATTTGTACCCTACCCATATCAGTAGTGTATGATACAGGGGCAACACATTCTTTGATTTCCCATGAATTAGTTGCATTGCTTAAATTAAATTGCATACTGGTTGAAACCTCTTTGTTAGTGCAAAGCCCATTGGGAAGTTCTAGTGTTTTAAACATGATTTGTGTGGATGTGGAATTAAAGGAGGAAATGTTTTTATTTCCAATTTATATGTTTTAAATTACCCAAATATAGGTGTTATATTGGGTGTAGACTGGTTAAGGCAATACAAAGCCATAACTAATTTAGACTCATCCACCATATCATTACAAAATTCTAGAGGCCAAAGAATCACAATTTTGTGTGAAGTAGCCAAAGAAAGGAAATTATATCATTTGATTGACTTAGATAAGGATTCCAGTGAGCCTTCTATTGAAGAAATCCCCATAATTAACAAATACTTGGATGTGTTTGGAGAAGTTAAGGGTGTTCCACACCACAGACCAGTGGAATTTCAGATTAGTCTCATACCAGGAGCAAGTCCAATTATTAAGAAACCCACTAGGATGGGGCCAAGTGAGTTGAAGGAGTTGAAGAAACAGTTAGAAGAATTGGAAAGCAAAGGATTTATAAGACCAAGTAATTCATGCTAGGGTGCTCCAGTAGTGTTTGTAAGAAAACATGATGGTACTTTAAGGATGTGTATAGATTACAGGGAGCTAAACAAAGTCACTATCAAAAACAAGTACCCCTTACCTAGAATTGATGATCTTTTTGATCAACTTAGTGGAGCAAAAATATTTTCTAGGTTAGACTTGGCATCTGGATTCCATCAGATGAAGGTTGAGGACTCAAGTGTTAAGTATACAGCCTTTAACACTAGGTATGGTTTATATGAGTTTCTTGTCATGCCATTTGGGTTGACAAATGCCCCATCATACTTTGTAGACTTGATGAATAGGATATTCAGGGATTATTTAGACAAGTTTGTATTGATTTTTATTGATGATATTTTTATTTATTCTAAAATAGTAGAGGAACATGAAAATCACTTACACATTGTTTTGTCTAGATTAAGAGAAAAAGATTTAAAAGCAAAGTTTTCTAAGTGTGCATTTTGGAAAGAAGAAGTGCATTTCCTTGGGCATGTTATATCTGCCAAAGGCATTTCAGTGAACCCCAATAAAATTGTGGCTATCCAAGCATGGAAAAGACCAAGCACAGTAGGAGAAGTTAAGTCATTTATGGGGATGGCAGGGTATTATAGAAGATTTATAAAGGATTTTTCTAAGATGTCATCACCTCTTACCAACCTAACTAGAAAGAACCAACCCTTTATATGGACTGAGAAATGTGAGCAAGCCTTTAGTAAAATCAAGGAGGCCTTAGTCAATGCACCAGTGTTGAGAGTACCAGAAGGAAATAAGGATTTGATTGTTTATACTGATGCAAGTGGTTCTGGGCTAGGAGCTGTATTGATGCAGCAAGATCAAGTTATAGCCTATGCATCAAGACAATTGAAGCCACATGAATCAAGGTATGCAACCCATGATCTTGAGTTGGCAGCAGTGGTATATGCACTAAATCTCTGGAGACATTATCTTCTAGGTGCTAAGTTTATTTTATACACTGACCATAAAGCATTGAAATATCTCTTTTCACAAAAAGATTTGAATATGAGGCAGCATAGATGGGTTGATTTTCTAGCAGCATATGATTTAGACATACTTTATACTCCAGGAAAATCTAATAAGGTTGCAGATGCTTTGAGCAGGCAGCATGCAAAAGTAGCCATGTTAATGATAGAAGAGTTTAGAAATTTATCTCTACTTACTGATTTGGAAATTGAGGAAAACAATGAGGTGAACATGGAGATGATTGAAGAAGGGAGTAAAGGAAAATTAAGTTTGATAACTTTGCAATCAGATTTAATTTTGAAAGTGGGGAAAATGCAAGAGGAAGATCCAGATTTATTAGAAAAGAAAACTCTAATAGAAAAAGGAGAAGAAGTAGCAAACTACCACACTGATAAGAATGGTTACTTAAGGAATAAAGGTAGGATATGTGTTCTAGAATATATAGGGTTGAAGGAAGAGATACTTAATGAATACCATATGAGTAAATATTCCATACATCCAGGCAGCACCAAAATGTACCAAAACCTAAAAAGGGATTATTGGTGGAGAGGGATGAAATCAGATGTGGCCAAACATGTTGCAAAGTGTATGACTTGCCAACAAGTCAAGGCAGAAACCCAAAGACCCTCAGGCCTATTGCAACCTCTAAGCATACCACAGTGGAAGTGGGAAGATATATCTATGGATTTCATAGATGGTCTGCCTAGATCAAAGAGAGGAAATACAAGCATTTGGGTAGTAGTTTCTAGATTGACTAAAGTGGCACACTTTATACCAGTGAAGGTAGAAAGAAATGCACCTAAACTAGCTCAAATATTCATGAAAGAAGTAGTAAGGTTGCATGGAATTCCTAAAACTATAGTGAGTGATAGGGACACAATCTTTACATCCATATTTCGGAAGAGCTTTCAAGAAGCCATGGGGAGTGAGTTATGCTTGAGTACTGCATACCACCCCCAATCAGATGGTCAAACTGAAGTAATAAACAAAGTTTTGGAGGATTTGTTGAGGGCATGTGCATTGGACTTTGGAGGTAATTGGGAAGATCGCCTCCACTTGGCTGAATTTACATATAACAATAGTTATCAAAGCACTTTAGGCATGGCACCATTTGAAGCCTTGTATGGCAAACCATGTTTGTCACCAATATGTTGGGTTGAAGCAGGAGAAAGGGCTGTCTTAGGGCCAGACTATATTAAGGAAACCACTGAAAAAATTGAGCTTGTGAGGAGAAAGATGGCAGCAGCTCAAGATAGGCAAAAGAAGTTTGCAGATGTAAGGAGGAAGCAGGTGGGATATAAAGTTGGTGACTATGTTTTCATCAAAGTTTCACCTATGAAGATGGTGTTAAGATTTGGCAAGCAGGGAAAACTTACCCCAAGATATGTTGGACCTTACAAGATTTTGGAAAGAATAGGTTCATTAGCATACAAGTTAGAGCTACCGAAGAGATGAGTGCAATGCACAATGTATTTCATGCGTCACAACTTAGGAGATGGGTGCATGATAAAGAGGAAATTCTAGAGAAACTCACTTAAGTTCAAATAAATCCTTATTTGGTCTATGAGAAAGAACCAGTGGGGATTCTAGCTAAAAAGGAAAAGAAGTTGAGGAGCAAAACTCTGAAATTGGTGAAGGTTCAATGGAGCCTAGACCCTAATGATTGTACATGGGAGTTAGAGGATAAGATAAAGATGGATTACCCTAAGCTTTTTGCAGAGGAAGGTAAATTCTAATTTCCTAAAAAGTTTAATATGTATGGTTGTTTTGACTGAATTGTTTGCTTGTGCAATGTTTGATAGATTTTATAAAAATCTGGAAATGTTTAAAGTAAAAATGAGAAAATTGCGAGGACACAATTCCTAAAAAGGTGGGGTGATTGTAATGCCCCAGAATTTCATGGAAATCTTATTATGGTTAAATTCTGAAAATATATGAAATTATTGCATAGGAATGTATGGGATTAGCTAAGTGCAAAGGTGTGTGCATGTGTGCACGTGCATACTGATATGGCACAAGGAAGAACTCCAAATTTCCTGAAATTAAAACAAGAACTGGAAAAGCCTTACAAACATGATTTTGTAATGAAAATTATCAAACCGGACATGGATATTTGATTTCTGGATTTATATGGATTATTTTAGAAAATAAGACAAAGCAAGTTTTGTTTGAACCAGTAAACAGATTTTACTTAATTTAAACCCAGGATAAATTAGATAAGGATTTGAAACATGTATGCACATATATGTGTATGTCTTTCTGAAACTAAGGAGGAGTTAAGTAAGCCTAGATAAGATATGTATGCATATGTACATTTCTATAAGTACTGAAAGTATTAAAAAGAAATAAGCAAGGGAAAGCATAACATTAAAATAGCAAAAGACATATTGCAAGCAAAACAATTGCTTTATGCAGAAAATAGAAAGGAGGATTTTTAGAAAATAAACAAGTGACAATGTCACACAATTGTCATGATTTAGAAAGAGAACAAAATAGATATTCTGAAAAAAAAGGGGAATAAGCATTACATGGCTGGGGTACTAAGGGTGAGAATAAGCAAATGAGAAATGCAAAATGCATGAGCACTGGCCAGGGTAAGAATGAGATTTTACATTTGTAAAACCCTAGAAAACCTCTCTTATAAATCCAAGTTTAAACCAGAAAAAAACCATTTTCTACCCGAGACATTTAAGAAAAAGAAGAAGAAAAATATTGCAAGAAGAAAGGCAAAGTTTCAAAGAGTTTCTTTTCTGGATTAAGCAAAAGGAGCATTTTCTGTGAGTAATCTCACTAAACCCATGGCATTAAGTCCGTTATGAGGCAGCCAAGTTTATGTTATTTTTCTACATATTTCTGATTTTATTACTATGGTTTTAATGGATGCTTTAATGGGTGTTTATGAATGCTTTTGATTGCATTGATGGTTGAGTATTTTGCTCTGTTTGGTTACACCCAGAAATGTTAAAGTATGAAATCATGAAAGTAAATAGAGAATACTTGTAACTGGTTTAGACATGGCATGGAAAATACAGAAATCAAAAAATATATATGAGTTGCATTACACTTTTGTAAGTGCTGAGGCTCAAATGAAAGATTCATGGGTGCAATGGAAATACCCAAAAGTGCTGAACCCTTGATCAAACAGAAAACCCATGAGCCAGAAATCTTGTTTAAGCTAGATCTTGAATTTAGTTCAAACATGGTTGCTTATGAAACAATAATAACCCACATGCCTAGGCCCTATTCACAGTTGCAAATATTCTTGTATATTCTTTGAGCCAGAATATTTGAGAAGTATGATTTCCCCTGGATATGAATATTAGCTTGCCTTTGAAGTATGCTTGCAAGTTTTATGTAATGTTTCATGTACACTGTGATTTAATCACCTAGCTATCTCATGATAGGATCAAACATGAACACTTAGTAAATAAACTAAGGATTGTGAGCCAAGAAGACTGCTGGAATGCTTGTTATATTTAAAGTATGCAAGTTGGCACATGGTTTGTTTAAGCCCTGAGATCTTTGTGCAATATTGTGAATTATTTTATTGCAATGTGTCCCCGTGATTCCTTTATGGCAGATGAGGCTAGGAATTAATTTGGTAAATGCAACCCTAAATTGATGAAGTAGGAACTTGAGTTATTCCTAGGTTGGTTGGATTGGAGCTATGATAGTTCCTGAGTATCTCTGTTTGACATGTATGTTTGCATAGTTGAAAGTGTGTACATAATTAGTTTTAATACTGATCATATATGCACAATATATCAGAAACAAGTCAGGCAAATTGATTAAAGAAGTTATGCCAACCTATACAAAATGCTTATGTCTCACTTATCTACTTAATATCATGGAATTTTTTATATTGCTCATACCAGATCTTGTATCTGACCCTTGTTTGCTTATGGCATCTGGGGTGTCTCATTAAATGGAGCAGCCTCTAATGCTCTTTCAGGGAATGCTGGTTCTAAATAGGAAGCTGCTATGGCTAATGAGAATGATTGGATAAGCATGCTAAATTAGAATTAAATAAGAGCTTAGAATGAACTATTTGCATGTAATCTTGGAAGTTTTATAATTCTGCTTTTGTTGTTATGTAATGATATTGAATGTTTGGATTTTGTTTAGTTGTTTTAATTGAATCTGGTAATGTATTAAGGTTGGGAAAAACCAAAGACTTAGTTGAATCTTATGCAAGAAAATATCTTTGAGTATTATGGTAGAAATCTGTAGATGATATATGCCTATATTTGAGAAATGGATACATATATATATATATATATTGTGTATTAGTCAATTTTGAGTCACTTAAAAGCTTTAAGTTTTGAGGTTAAAAATCTGAGTTTAGCTAGAAGTAATATTTCAAGAATTTTGTGACTATATACTAAAGTGTTTTGATAAAAGAAACAATATATATATATATATATATATATATATATATATATTTGTGCACTGTATAAAGATGTGTACATGTTTTAAGGGATTTTTCAAGTATCTTGTATCTGAATTTACATTGCAATAGCCAGGCACTAATGTTTTGATGACCTAGTCATAAGGTTAACCCACCTCAAAAGGAGTGAGGTCTGGGTTGATCAAGATGACCAGAGTTTTTAGGTTTAAAGGAAGAAAATGCACTTTGTAAAATCTAAAGCTTTCTTTGCAAATGCATGTACAAAGACATTTTCAAATACGAGCAATTCACTTTTATTTTTGAGTAGCCTTCTTAGTTCAGAAAGCTCAACACATCTGATATGCACACATACCACATAGACATCACTCATGCTTTATGACCATAAATTCTGGATTTCCTAAACCCAAAAGACCAACCCTTAAATTAGTACAAAACTGAGGTAACTCAGGGATTAGGGAATGGATTTGATTCAGGGAAACACAACAATATAATTGTGAAAGAACCACTTAACTGTTTGGGTCTTAAATATAAAAGAAGTTGGGGTAAAGATCACTCATGTTGAAAATGATAAATGTGTATATCATTTTCTTTCTGGCTTTGATCAAATATCAAACAATTAAACTAAAATTATGATGGCTTGCTATATAATCTAAGATCACTTTGCTAAGTTAAACTAACAAGCAATCACCAAAAGAATGATCAAAATTACTAGGCATAAATCATATATGATTATGAGATTCACTCTCATGACCCAAATATCAAAACAAAGGAAAATGAGCTATGTACTGGTTGACTAGAAATTCAAATTCAATCAGGATGCACTCTTGCTTCCAACACTCTGATCCAAGCAAGAGGGTCACATACATCTTCACATGTATGTGAATATATTTATTAATGAACTGATATAAATAAATTAGTAGAAAAAAATTTAGGATCCTGGATAATTTAATAGAAAGGCTAAATGACTCTAGGAAATTTATTAATGTAAAAAAAAATCCTAGTAAAAATTAAGTAAAATAAATAGGGTCATTTCAGTTAATCCATCGTTTCTACAAAAAGTTATTGCGTTTTAAAGATTGATAATTAATGGGATGCAAAATTTAATTATGGATGTGACAATAACATCCACATATGAAGAATCAACGTTCAGCAATGGAGCAGAGGGGTATTTTAGAAAATAAAATTGCAGTATTTGAAAATAGAGATGTAATTTATATATTTTTTTGGAGGATGTTTTTTGTATTAAGTTTGATTCTAGGGATGTGTCCCTTATTTTCACTTAATTATTTATTTAAATGTGTGGTTAGAAAAGGTACAAGATAGTAAGAGCATTCCCAGCAGCGAGTGGAAATTCTGGGGTGGTTGCTCTTATTCAAACGGTGGAAATCCCCACTCGGTCAGCAGCGAGTGGGGAGTCAAAAAGTGAAAAAAAAACTACTAGCCTATCTCCTCAAAAAACCATTTAGGGCAAAAGTAAAAAAATATAACACGAGAGGGTTTTTACAGTGACCTTCACTGTAAAACCCTCTCAAGTTTTAATTTTAATGGCAGCTTCCTCAAACCTAATATCCTAAATCCAACAAAATTTCCACCACAATCATATTCAATCACATAGAATCAATCTACTAACCTATCTCCTCACTTATACAATCAATTTATCTAATCAAATCCCACAATCAAAAAATTCCCAAAATTTAGGGTTTGTTAATTTGGTTGATTTTTGAAGATGGAAGGTGAAAACGTTGAAGGATCTAGCTCTACATCGGTTATTCGTAGAAGAAAAACGTCGAGGAGGAAACGAAGAGCTTTCGATGGCGACGATGGCGGATATTGAGTCGACATAGACAACACGATTTCACCGACATTTCCGTTTAGGTCGATCATAAGTCTTCAAGAAGGGGTTCATCATATTTACAACAAAGAAAAAGAGCTCACGGTATATATCTTTTTTTTCATAGTGGTAAAACATTCATATGTACAATTAATTTACATTATACCGTTTTATAAATAGAATCGTGATAGAATGAGATGTCATGGAGCATTCACAACTATGTTGAAATGGTGGAAAAAACTTAATGTTCATCCTCAAATTAGAGATCCAGTGTTCAAAATATTTGCAAGATTTATGGATATCGAGTTGAAAAACTCAGATAATAGATGCATACATGCTATAGTTGAGCGATGGTGGCCGACTACGCATACATTTTTATTTCCTAGTGCGGAGATTGGCTTTACACCCTTAGATTTTACGATGTTGACATCCATATCCATTGGAATGAACACACTTAGTATACCGTATAATGAGAGTTGGAGTCAATTCGCCAATGCTAGTCAATTTTTACCACTTCTTGTTGAGAAAGATATTAAGATTGGAAACGTTGCCATATCTCATCTTATTGAGTACTTTAGTGATGACTACATATGGGCCAATGTCAATAATCTTGATCATATTGTCTGAATATTTGTGTTATACATGATGGTGACTCTTTTTTTTATGACAACAATTGACACGATTAGTCTTGGGTACTTGGAGTCCGTACTGGATTTGGACCTGGCTCAACGGTTTGATTGGGGTTCAACAATTATGGGTTATCTATACCAAAGCTTGGACTTAGCTGTGATTAAGGGAGGTTACCTCACCGGCTTTGTCGAGCTGTTGCAGGTATATTAATTTATAGTACATGCGAAATATTTTATCTTTACTGTTAAATTATTCTATTGCTTAGTATAGTAATTTTGTGATTTGCAGTATTGGTTCTTTGAGTATATGATGGTTTGTGGTTGTATTGTAAAAGAATCCATGAAGCAGTTAGCTTACCTAAGATTGAAAGCGTGGGAGAGAAAAAACAGACTCATAACACATGATACTTCAGCCCATCTGTTTTCTAGCACGTGTTATCATATTGATCATCGACAGGCCAGTCATATAAATGTGAATCCTTAGCACAATTTAGTCGCATTTTCTTTTGGTGAGGTGGTACATGCATGAAACTTATCAATGAAACGGTTGCCTTTGCTTGTTCCCCCAGGAGATTTTTATAAGTTGTTTCTAGGAGAGAGGTGCATGCGTCAGTTGACTAGATGGTCTTCTATCCCTTTAGATCCACCTTTGCACATGACACGCAGGATGACACATGCAACTTATGCGGAGATGCAACAAGAACTTTACCAAGATGACTGCCAACAATATATCTATCAAGGCCAAGACATGGACTACAACACGTATTGGAAGACAATTGGTAAAGATGTTGGTCCATTACTAAATGTTGCAGTGCGTATAGGGAATATGGATGTTTTTGGGCCTTCTGCATTGAAGGCAGGTATTCAAGCCCTCATCGTCATGTCTTCAGAAGTCAATTATGCATCACAGTTTTATCAACAACCGCAGCAAGCAGATTGGACAGGGGATCCTAGATGGAATATGCAATGGACAGGGCGAGATCCATTTCCCATTCCCTATTTGCCTAATATACCTCCAGTTCCGTCGCACTACACCATCAATAGTCTATGGGAGATGAACATGGGTATGCGGCAGTTAGCTCTTCAAGAATCACAATACTACGAAGAAGGATTGAATAGGATAAATACAATAGTAGATGACTTTGTAAGTTATTAATTTATTGTTCAATACAAGTTTTGCATTTATGTTCTTAATAGTTTACAACTATGGTGTTTGGTCATCACATTTGCACAGAACATGGAGATTATCAGGGAACCGATTTTGGGTCTTCGCCCTAAATCCTCAGGTCGATCAAAGCTTCATAAAAAACGAAAGACAGTCCACCAAATGCAATATGGTGACGAAGAAAAACACGATGATGATGATGGGAATGAAGAAGCAGAGGAAGAGGAGGAAGGGGAGGATGCTGACGACGACGACGACGACAATCAGGGAGGGGTAGCAAGTCATGTGTGCACAAATAGATATGGGGTTAAATCAAAGCCCCAACCACTTCTACATTCACTTCGAGTACAATTTTAATTTATATTTAAAAACTCAATTTTATAGTCTTCTTCTAAATAAATTTATTTTTTGCAGGTTCCGATCGGGGTAAGAGTGTAAATAATGGAAAAAAGAAGAGCGGTGGAATTGTGAGCAAGATGAAAGGGATAATTTTTAAAGGTATAAGCAAATCGAGCAAAAGCGGAAATTACATTCCGAGTTTGGAGGATTTGTAAAATTTCACTGCCAGTATGCATGTTTGTTTAAACTTGTGATAGGCTGAACTTGTGACGATGGACTGAACTTGTGATTGGTATGCTGAACTTGTGTATGATAGGCTGAACTTGTGTATGCATGGATTTACTGAGATAGGAATTACTGAAAGAGGTGAGAGAGCTGATGATGGATTTGTAATATAGTATGAATGGATTTAGAGGTGATAGGCTGAACTTGTGATTGGTGAGAGAGGTGTATGCATGTTTGTTTAAACTTGTGAACATATATGGATTGTTTGATGACTCTGCCTGTATGTTTAAACTTATTATCTATGTTTGCCTGTATATATGTATGCCTCTGTATGCATGTTTAATGACGGCTGGTTATAAAAAAAATTAATTTTGCCCTAAACGGCAAACTGTTTACCATTTAGTGGCTAAACGGTAATCGGAATACCATTTAACCTCTAAACGGTTTTCAGTTTACCGTTTAGGGCAAAAGAGATTTTTGATTCCTGTTTTGCTCTAAAACCTATTAAAAATCAAGAAAAAAACAAGAAGAAGTTTAATTAAAATTAACTTTAAAGAATTACTTTGAATTAACTCTAGAGAATTAACTTTGAATAAAGTTTAAAGAATTAAAATTAACTTAAAATTAACTATGAAAGAATAATTAAAATAAAAAAGAATCAAAATACTTTAGATTGAATATGGCCGTTAAAGAAGTTTAAAATATAATTAAAATTTATAGCCGTTAAAGAATATGGCCGTTACAGAATGTGGCCGTTAACGAAGTTTATAAATATAATTAAATTTTATTGCCGTTAAAGAAGTTTGCAACAGTCATAAAAACGGATCTATATTGTCCCAACAGCTATAAAAATGGCTATATTTTATACTTTAAATTCTTTCTATAACAATATCATTCAATTAATCTACACAAAAATAAAAAATGCCCCATAACAGTGGTAACAATGATGAAGTTTTTGATGAGAATCTGGTGATCGATGGTTCAAATAGCAACAGCCATACTGGTACGGAGGAAAGTCAAATTGATTCCGATGAAGGAGACGTGCTGTTTAGACAAAGAGATTTTCTGCAATTATCATCGGATAGCACGATTGATAGCGATGAGTTAGAGCTAATGATGCAAGTTGTTACCATTTACCAAGGAATGGTGCAAAAAAATTTAATGGAAGGATCCTCTAGTGGTACACGTGGTGGTAGTGTGTATGACCGTATAGACAAACGGAAGATGCGGGATCACAAAGCAGGTACAACTAGGTTACTTAAAGATTATTTCAACGCCCCTTGTACTTACAACCGTGAAGATTTTCGTCGTTGCTTTCGTATGAGTAAGAACATGTTTATGCGTATTTTTAATGGAGTTATCAGACATGATGATTATTTTGTTCAAAAACGTAATAATGCTGGAACATTAGGGTGTTCACCGTATCAAAAAATCGTAGGTGCTTTACGTGTTTTAGCGTATGGGATAGCTCCGGATGCATTTGATGAGGTAGTCCGAATGGGTGAGAGTACAATTAGTTTAAGTCTAGAAAGGTTTTGTGTAGCTATCATTGAATTATATGGCAAGGAATATGTGCGATCTCCAATGCAAAGCGATGTCAACAAACTAAAAAAGCTAGGAGCCAAAAGAGATTTTCCTAGAATGTTAGGTAGTCTTGACTGTATGCATTGGGAATGGAAAAATTGCCTCACAGCGTGGCATGGTTAGTTTGTTGGGCATTATCCTAAAGCGATAATGATACTTGAAGCAGTTCCCTCACATGATCTTTGGTTTTGGCATGCGTTCTTTGGATGTCCTGGTTCCATGAACGATATTAACGTGTTACACCAATCACATTTGTTTAAGAACCTTGCACATGGAAAAGCACCTGCATGTAATTTTAGTATTGCAGGAAATTCGTATGACATGGGATACTATTTAGTAGATGACATATATCCTGCATGGGGTACGCTCGTCTAAACAATTTCAGATCCGAAAACAGAAAAAGAAAAATATTTTGCTAAAAGACAGGAGGCAGGGAAAGACGTAGAGCGTGCTTTTGGGGTTCTGCAAGCAAGGTTTGCCATTGTAAAAAACCCTATCAAATTGTGTAAGCCACAGGTTTTGAGCAACGTGATGCAAGCATGTATTATACTACATAATATGATCATTACAGAAGAAAGAGGAACGTTTCCATATTATTTAGGTTATGATCCAAATAACATAGCAACGGTTGTTGCTGATAGAAATCCAGCAACCATTGAGGTGTTCTTGAGCCGCTTACGTAGATTAAGATCTAGAGAGATACATCAAAATCTACAAGATGATCTGGTTGAACATTTATGGCATCTAAAGGGGAATGCTCCAATGTAATCCATTCTTTACATGCACTGTCTTGTTGCTGTAGTATTTTAGCGTCGTTGTCAGCTTTGTTGTATTGTTTAGTCAAATCTATAATGTCATTTATTGTTTAGTCACTTCTCGCTCTGTACTGTTTTGTTCTGTTCTAACAGTTTCGTGTCCATGCATGACACTTTAATTATTGCCACAATGACATTGACTAGTCATATCAATACATATTTTATTATTCACCGTGTTTATATATACCCACTATAAAAAGAGGTCCAGTGCACTTACAATTTGCAGTAAAAACAATGTCCATTTCTCTTCCTACATCATACGACTATAAAGGTCCCATGGAGCACCCAATGCCCTCTAACCCATCATCACCGGAAACAGATATTGATTTCTACATTAAATTGCAAGAAAGACACTACGAAGATCTGCACGAGCACGAACGAGAGCAAGAGGAACTTAGAAGACAAAATCGAGAACAAAGACGACGCGAAGAAAGGCTATGTCGACAGCAAAGACGCGTTTCATTGCATCGGCAACATAAAAACAACCAAGTGGAAAACGAATAGGAAGTTGACTCACCAATTGTAATCTCTGGCTGTGGATATACTGCCGTTGAAGACGTTATTTCGATAGGAGATAACATTGGTCGTCGTTATTTCAAATGCCACGTTTATCCAACGGGTGTGCCTTTGGCAGTGGATCGACGAGCTTTTTCCTCATCGAGCCGCTGACTATGCAAATGAATAAGCATATCAACTTACAACGTTGCAAACTCAATCTATTGGGTGGCAGAATGAAATCAATAGACTAAACAACCTTCTTCATGGCCTAAACATTAGAAGGCAAAATTAAAATATTGTTTCGTGTGTGTCTGTTTGGCAATTGTCGACAGTAAATGGTGTATCCAATTGTATCCCTAGTTTCAATAATGTAATTTGTTGTTTTAAAAAAATGATTTATATTTCGATAAATAGCTCAAACAAACATTGTAGCGTACAAATAGCGATAAATAGACAATAGCCTCCATAAATACTATGAGGTTGTTACTCAAATTGTAACATATAGTTGTGCTATAACTCGTACGCTTCGTGCCCTACGAAATTTGTACGGTATTCGAAAAAGTAACGTGAGTCGAACGTCGAGCGTGATAGTTGGAATACGTCCTCCTCTTTCACCTCATCTATTATTTTGCGGTAATTCCTACATTATCTACTAAATGTGTAGATTACACTTCTTGTGGCTACAATCCTCCATATTAATCTACAATCTGAATGACTGTTGTACTTTTCATTAAGAGTAACCCAAAAATCTTGATCTATCTTTTCTTCCATGTGAAGTATATTTGCTTGAATGTAGACCTTTATCAATAATAAGTAATCCGCTGTAGTCCATGATTCGGATGTCAATTTGAATTGTTATGGCTCAAAATGACGTTGCATTCGTTTATATAGCAAAAAGTAAAAGAAACAATAAATAATTGGAATATCACTGTAAACGATAAATAAGATCAGTAGAAGCACAACAATCGATAAAATTTAACATTATTTTCACAATTACCAATATAGACTACACAATAACCAATAAAGACTACACAAGTAATACGACTACACGGTAAAGACAACAAATAAAGGCTCACAATAACCAATAAAGATGAACACTGTTATCTTTTTGAATTGTACAGCCTATAAGACTATATAATGCAGAAAACTAGTGATAATACTATACAGTGCAGAAAACAGGAGATAAGACTATACAGTGCAAAAAACAAGTGATAAGACTATACACTACATAAAACAAATGATAAGACAAGACATCACAGAAATGATGTGAGAAGACCATTTAATTTACAAAGCAAGTTGCATCAGTTTTTCCATATATAACCAGTAAAATTGCAAACACGGTAATGGCCAACTCAAACAACAACAATGTCTTCGACTTGTATGATGATAATCTCACAAACACTACGCCATAAATGGCCTTCTGCAACACAAAAAAAATGTTGGCTCAGGACCGAAAAATGTTGCCATAGGTCTATGGCAACACTTTTAGGGTGATGCAATTTTTGCCGTTGCCTTAGACCTCAAAGGCAACATTTTGACTATCTAAGGCAACATAAGTAATATTGTTGCAATAGAACCCTATTTGGGTCTATGGCAACACCCATAGGTATCTGTAGCAACATTCCAAAAATGTTGCTATAGGGTATTAAATTTCTGAAGTTGTGGGGCCCGCATATTGTGGGGCCCACAATGTGGGTCCCACGACCCAACTGGGTCCATCCCTATGGCAACACCTTGAATGACTATTGCAACATTATTTTAAGCAACATTTATAACCCTGTGGCAACACTATTATGAAGCTACTGCAACACTATTATGAAGCTACTGCAACACTATTCAGAAGCCTACTACAACACTATTCTGAAGCTACTGCAACACTATACTGAAGCTACTGCAACACTATACTGAAGAGACACTAAGAGCTCATAGAACAGTACAATATCACATAGAACACTTGCATAATACACAGTACAATATCACATAAAACACTTGCATAATACACAGCATAATACACAGTACAGATAACAATTCATACAGCAGTACACATCACAATTCATGTCAGTTACCCCAAAATACTACAAAGCTACCCCAAAATACTACAAAGCTACCCCAAAATATCCAGTACACATAACAATTCATAAATGAGACTTAAGAGCTGGTGCCTCCAGTCAGATTATCAGTCTCACTGGACATGATTGCGGAAGTTAGATCCTCTACATTGATGTTCATCTCTGGGTTGGCATCACCTAATTTCTTAAGCACCCTAGCCAAATTCTCTTGTACCTTCTGATTTACCTTGGATTCTAGCTGTGCTTCAATTTCTTCGACAAGCCTTTGCCTTAAGTCATGTACGTAAGCATTTGTTAGAGCCTCGGTTGATTGTTTTGCACACTTTGCACGCCTCCCTATAAGCAAAGGACGACCCTGTGATTTTCCATTCGAAATTACTGCTTCGACAGTATTTCCTCCTTCTCCACCGGCCATTGCCTTTTGAACTAAGTCCTACAAAATAAAACCACATCAAAATTACCCTACAGTAAATGCAGAGAATGCAGCAAATGCTTATATATGGATTGTGTACAGCAAATGCAGAGAAAGCCACATTTTGGAAAACAATTTGTTTATGTGCATGTAATTAGAAAACAATTTGTAACATATATACTAGTAAAAACTGGAAAACAATTCCGTCGACAGCCAGCTATGGCTTCGTCATCTGGATTCTGAGGCTTCAAACGGCCATTCATTTTATTTATGCACATATGTGTATTACTATAGACATATATTTTTATATAAACCAAGTTAGTAATCCCTTTAACCAAATTCATTTCTTCGTTTCCAGTTTTTGTGTCATTTCTAGCCAAACGCAAAAGCAAGTCCTCTTCATTCGACTAGAAAAGGGAAAAAATGGCTGAGGGTTCAAAATTCTTAATCTCACAATATACTCAATTACAATTTCCAAAGCAAACATCTATGCCATTAGTACGTTTGCGAAACTCTGGTTCAACAAGTGTT
This sequence comes from Allium fistulosum, assembly GCA_030737815.1. Lineage (NCBI taxonomy): Eukaryota > Viridiplantae > Streptophyta > Magnoliopsida > Asparagales > Amaryllidaceae > Allium > Allium fistulosum. The sequence goes on from CM060906.1 coordinate 357,315,123, forward strand.
TCAAGGACAGTTTCAAGGACATGAGCATACATGCACATGAGCAAGACATAAACAATGTGCAGCATGTGCAAAACAGAACAAAATTATTACAAAACAGAATTATTACTTACAAGTTTGTACTTCATTACTTGAGGATTAGACACGTACTCACGCCCATCTGTTCTCTTACGACTTTTAAGAAAAAGTGCTGCATCGGATGGTGTCTCCTGATACAAGTTCAATAGATAGTTTAGCATACACTCTCTTCAGTCAAAAATGTAAAGTATCACATACCATCTTATGACGAAGCTGGGCGAACGACTTTGGACCAGCGGTGTGTGTGTCTTGATACGACTTACGACTATCAGAATTTTTCAGTGCTTTTTGCTAAAAAATACACAAAAAACAAAGTACTTGTTTATCTCACAAAAAAAAGTACTCGTTTATCTTGCGAAATAAATAATATGTACGTATACCTGAATCTCATCATCTGCCCAATACCTCAAGAGCACTTTAAAATCCTCCACTGGGATGTTGTCTGGCTTGTTTTCTAGCCTCTCCTCATCAGTCTTATAAGGTTTATAATGAGCAGTTTTTATGCGACTCTTGTACCCCCTCCAACAGTCACGAATAGACTTCAACACCCAGTTTTCACATTCATCCGGAATAATATACCGTTGCTTAAATATAAATCAAATATAAAAAAGAATAAATAAATCAAAATTCAGCTACATTATAGTTAATAGATCAATATTACTTATTAAAGTAAAATTCAGCAACATTATAGTTAATAATAGATTACCTTAACATAATCCCATAGAGATTTCTTCAACTTTTCAGGAACATCCGACCAAGATTTATACGTAAGTGGCACGGACCTTTTCAATGTTCCTAAAAAGTTGCTCAGTTCAGATATTACTTTGTCATCATCTGAAATAGGTTGGAACCACTGGTTCATCATAATTACAACTCTTTTGTCATTCGCCCTTGTATGAACATTAAACATCTTTGTGTGACCTCTGAGTCTTTTAGGAACTTTACCTTTAATTAAAATGAAAAGTCCCGTCAAATAATAACATAAATCATAATGTAAATTCGGTACTTAAATATTAATCCTACTGTAATATTAAATATTATTATCACATCAATTCAGTACCTGCTTCAACTTCTTCATTTTCAATGTCTGGCAAGACATTCTCCGCAACATACTTATTTGCCATACCACTTGCACTAGCTTTTGCAGCATTTTTCTTTTGTCGTTCCCGCAGAGCCAAATAATCAGCCATTGTTCCTTTTCCTTCAGCATCCTTCTCAGTTGAACTTACTACCAGGCTTGGGCTTGGGCTTGCGCTTCTCAACTTTTCCTTTTCCTTTGCGATACCACTAGCTGAACGAGTTTGTGGTCCACTAACAGGCTTGGGCTTCTCAACTTTTTTAGTTCTCTAAATTGTATATATAAGTAGGAAATAAGATTGGATTTTATAGTTATTATCTTCATAAGCAGAAAAAATAAGATATGTAGCTATCACACACCTTTCTTGGACTTTGTAAAGTATCATTTTCACTATGCTCCTCATGGTCCGGATTATATTCCTGATCACTATCCACATCCTCTTGCATCTTTTCTTTTCCTTTAACTTTTTTTTGGTTTACATTTCTCAGTTCAGCTGAAATTGCAGGCACACCTAGAGAAGCAAGAACTTCGTTGTTCCTCATCACATTAACAGCTCTATGTATTTCATAATCTTTTAGGTTCACCATCAACTTAGCAGCTCTCTGTACTTCATAATCTTGTAGAGATAGTGGAGGTGTAGAATACTCATTTGGAGGTGGTGGAGGTGGTAGATGAACATCCTGCAAGTATATAATAAACAGGAACATCATAGTAAGTATGCTGCAAGAGTGGTACAAAATATTCAAATTACAATAAGATCATCATAATAAGAATTCTTCAAACCTGCATGCCATTTTCATCCATATCTTCTTCTTCCGATGTTGGTAAACGTGATTCCAACTTCCTCTTAACACTTGATGAGTTCAGATTCACTGTTGAATCGCTGATTTTTGGTTTTTTTTTCTGTGTCATCTTCTGAGGATTTACCTGATCAGCTAACTTTAGATTCTCGGTTGCATTGCAGGGTTCTGGATTATTCAGCCGTGCCGACTTCCGAGGACTTTTCACCTCAGCTAACTTTAGATTCACGGTTGCATCGTTGGGTTCTGGATTAATCAGCCGTGTCGACTGCCGAGGACTGTTCACCTCACCTAACTTTAGATTCACAGTTGCATTACTATTCAGCCGTGCTGACTTCCGAGGACTATTGACTTCAGCTAACTTCTTGTTTTTTTGGTTCTGTTTTAGTTGATGAGCCGTCACGTACTGTCGTTTCACTGGTTTTGTAGCTGCAACAATACAATGATATTATAATCATAATCTTTAAATGTTATAATCAAAATATCACAATAAATTTTTTTTTTGCTATATCAAAATATCACAATCTGTAAATGATATTAACTATCCATTTATATATACCTGTAACCAGATTCTGCCTTGGCCGCATGATTACATGCGGCTGCATTTGCTTCAATGGCTCAATTGCAGTATCGACAACGTTGTCGATATAAAAATCCAAGTTGCCACCAGTGTTAACTCCTTTGACTAATTCGTAGAGGTCCGCATCATTCGTCACTAACTTCCACCCACCCTTCTCACCATTTCTCATATAAATTCCTCCTATTTCGGTGTATTGAAGTTCATCCTTCACAAACTCCATGAGCACTGTGTACGAGAAGTAGTCAGGATCAACCCTCTTTACCACAGTATCGGTTCCACCAACATATTGTGCCTTCTGAAATGCACCCTTGTGATGAAATGTGAGCTGCATGAGTTCCCCCATCCTATACAAAATGGATACAGAATGGTGAGTTTACATTGGAAGCAAGATATGAAATAATAAAATGGGTAGGTATATTAAGTACATATGTGTATGCAGGTATATAAAGCACTAGAAACAACAAGGGAACACATAAAATCAGAATAACTTACAAGCAGTCAAGTAATTAAAAAGCAGTAAATTAATTATGAAAATCAATAGATACAGAAGTCGTCCCTTAATTAAGAACTAATACATAAATAGAAGTCACTTGATATTGCTACATAGAAATCAAGAGGAAGTTTCCTCTATGCTAGGCGGAATGAGGATTTGTGTTGCCGGGACGTCATCTCTATACCACCTAACATCACTAACTTGATTTCCTATTCCATTACCACATTGAATATCATGTAAAACTGGATCATCTTCATTTCCATTTTCATTTTCGACATCACACCAGTCCCTCGGCAATTTCTTGACAACGTTATAAAGTGCCGTATCAGTTGGATCTTGTATATAAAATACTTGTTGTACTTGTGAAGCCATAACATACGGATCAGATTTCTGGCACAATCTATTAAAATTAACTCGAGTCATCCCATACAAATCTTTCTCTTCTTGGTACCAGCAACACTTAAATAAAACCACTGAAATTTCTCCCCAATAATCAATTTCTAGTATTTCTTCAATTGCTCCGTAGTAACTAACATTACCAACCAATGGATTTTGATCTTTTGAACTTGCAAAGCTAGTGGTCAAGGCAGTCAAGAATACACCACTATTCTGTGTTTTACACTTAGCATCTCTATATTTTGTATGGAATCTGTATCCATTAATAACATATCCACTAAATTTCCTAGCTGTCCGATTAGGGCCCATTGCAAGCACTTCTAGCTCTTTCGAAATGTCCTCTTTCTTCCCAACCTCATCCTTCAGCCATTTCCAGAATTCTTCAGTATGTGCTCTCTCTCTTTTATATCTTCTCGATATTGCATGACCATCAATTAAAGCTCGATGTTCCCTATAATAATTATGATGGTATTAATATCAATAAAGAAATATTCTAATTCTTTAGTACTTGCTAGAATAAATTAGAACATAAAAACTTACTCTTTTAAATTATCTATTTCCTCGTTACCACAATTGAATAGAATGTACCGATGACATGCCATCCACTCAGATTCTTTTAGATGAATAGCTTTTCCGTCTTTATTTCCTCTTGTACCAATAGCATATTCCATATTTTGTGGACAACTTTCAAATTTAGGTACTGCATCACCACCGCTTAAGAATCTTGAGCAGAATGTCAAGCATTCTTCTGCCAAGTAACCTTCGGCGATGGAACCCTCCGGTTTAGATCTGTTGCGCACATAAGATTTGAGTTTAGCTAGATAACGCTCAATCGGAAACATACATCGAACGTGCACAGGTCCACCGTATTCAACTTCCTTGCACAAGTGAACCGTCAAGTGAACCATTATGTCAAAGAAAGCCGGTGGAAATATCATTTCAAATTGGCAAAGAATTTCGACAATTTCTTGTTGTTGCCTCTTCACATCTTCCAAATCAATTACTTTGCTCCAAAGACCTCTTAAGAATGCACCAAATCTTATCAGAGGCAATGCAACCTCAGGCTTCAGTGTTTTTTTCACAGCAAATTGCAACAAGTAGTGAAGTAGAAAATGAGCATCATGCGTCTTGTACCCTGAGATTTTCCTTTCCTTCGTGTGAACATACCGACTGATATTGGCTGCACAACCGTATGGCAATTTAACATTCTCCAGTACTGAGCAAAATATTTCTTTTTCTTTATTCGTCATGTCAAATATGGAAGCCCTAATTTCAAAGTGTTTGCCGTCATTTGATAAAACGGGATGCAGGACCTTCCTGATGCCCATTTCCTGTAAATCAAAACGAGCATTCAAATGGTCTTTTGACTTGCCACTAATATTTAGCAAAGTACCGAGTATGTTGTCGCATATGTTTTTCTCTATATGCATAACATCAAGGTTATGTCGCAATAAATTGTGGCTCCAATACGGTAAATTGAAAAATATTGACTTCTTTTTGAAAGGGGAATCCTTTTTCTTCCCAAAATTATTTTCAAAGTCACGCAACAGTTCTTCAATGTCTGTTCCTGATAAATTTCCCGGAATCTGTCCTATTTCAACTTCACCATTGAACCTCCTCTTATCAAACCTCCACTTGTGTTTCGGATCCAGAAATTTTCTATGATTCATGTAGCACATTTTTTTACTATGTTTCAAGTACATTGAAGAAGTCTCATAATGGCATACAGGACAACCCAATTTACCCTTTGTGCTCCAACCGGATAACATTGCATACCCCGGAAAATCGCTAATGGTCCACAACACACTTGCACGTAACATGAATTTTTGATCAGTAAAAGCATCATAAGTTTCTATGCCTAGATCCCATAATTCTTTCAACTCTTCAATTAGAGGCTGCATATATACATCAATTTTATTCTTTGGAGACTCTGGACCGGAGATGAGTGTTGAAAGAATTAGATTTTCGGGCTTCATGCACAACCAAGGTGGAAGGTTGTAGTTAACTAATACAATTGGCCATGTACTGTAAGTTGTACTCATTGTACGAAAAGGATTGAATCCATCAGAGGCTACACCCAATCTGATATTTCTATTTTCTGATGAAAAATCAGGATACATAGCATCCATCGCCTTCCAAGTCTCGCTATCAGCTGGATGTCTAAGTTTTCCGTCTTTTTTTCGGCCCACAGAATGCCATCTCATAAGTTGTGAATACTCCTTGCATATAAACAGCCTTTGCAGCCTTGGTTTTAGCGGAAAGTAACGCATCACTTTTGCCGGGACTTTGTGAATCAACTTCTCTGGATCATTGTCACGGGTGCCTTTCTTTTCCTCTTCCCACCTCGAAATACCACAAGAGTTACAGACATCTTTATCTTCATTTTCTGCCCAATAGAGCATGCAATCGTTTGGACATGCGTGTATTTTTTTGTAATCAAGACCTAAATCTTTAATGATTTTCTTCGCGGCTCTAAAAGATAAAGGTATGTGGGCCTGTGGAAAAGCCTCTCTCATCAACTCTAGTATATCCCCAACTGCAGACTCTGTAATTCCATGTACACATTTTAAAGAATAAAGCCTGATGATAAAACTTAATCTCGAAAATTTTGAACAGCCAGGATATAATGGCTGCTTTCCATCTTCGACAAGGCGATAAAATCTTTTAGCATCGGCATTTGGTGCATCAGAATTCTCATCTTCACAGTTCTGCATATTTCCACGAGTACGGTGCAACATTTCACCTAGATTATCTCCAAAATCACCAGCATCACAGTCTATATCTTTATCACTGCTTCCAAAATTTGGGTGAGAAACCTCACAAATCCATTTCACATACAATGGAGATGGACCATTGCAGATGAGATGATCATAAATTATATTTGGATGACGCCACTTGCTATTTTTACAATTCTTGCATGGGCACGTCATTTCATCGCCTACGGCGAATTTAGAAAAACCGTTTTGTATAAAGGCTCTTATCCCGCTAATATATCCTTCACTAAACTTTGGAAGTTCTATCCAAATGTTTTCGCTGTCCATCACTACAATTATGAATATGAGTATTTTAACATAAAAAGATAAAATTTGTGTGTGTGTCCAACAAGAGGAAACCTAGACAAGTCGAATTGTTAATTCCGGCCGAATTAAGAATTTATAAGTAGTTTAAATCGAAACCCTAAAGTGATGGGAGAGAGTGTTATACCTCAAAATCAAAATTGAAGCCCTAAAGTGATGTGAACAATGCTTGAACCCCCAAATCGAAGCGAAATCACTGAACAAAGCTTGAACCCCCAAATCGAAGCCCTAATCGAACCGAAATCGCTTGAAACTTTGTAAGAAGACAGAGAAGAATGAAAATAATAAGTTATTTGCAGGGACTTTTTTTCTTCGCGGCTCTAAAAGATCAAGGAGTGGTGTTCGGATTGCTGAGGTGTCACGTTCTCCAACGTAGGATTTGCCTTGGTAGATTGGCGCGGATCGGTGCGAAAGATATGCAAAGGTCTGCTATAGCAACACTATAAAAAAATGTTGCATCAATTACACTTATTTAGCTAGAGCAACACATTTTTATGGCTAAGGCAACATCAAAAATTCAACGTTGCAGTAGGACCAAAATTGTATAGCTATCGCAACATTTTACCTGGCAACACCTTGCAAAAATGTTGCAGAAGGCCATTTATGGCGTAGTGAAATTTTACAAGTTTACTATCACAATCCGAATTTCCACCAATGATTCCATTTCAATTTCTAACTCTGCAACAAAGTTAGTTTCTTGACCAATTTAACTTCTCATAGCAGTATGGTACCTTGTACAATCAAATTCCTCTAAACCACAACATCTTTGGTTCACAACCCATGATTCCTCCTTCAGTTACAACCCAAGAGACCTCTTCAGCAGCAACTACAAGCGACAAAGGGAAAGGCAAGGTAAAACGAGCTTACAATAAACGAAAGCCTAAGGATTCTCAGGGTGAAGATTCTGTGGACGCAAGCAATGGTAGTGGTAAGACGTGGAAAGCACATGACTACAAGGTGCTGGCCAACGCTTGGGTAAAAGCATCTGTCGTTCCATCGGGTCGATCTATTAGGAAGTTTTTCTATCTGAGGGTAAATGAGATATACAACGAGGACCCAAAATGCAAAACAAAGAGAACATTTGAAAGCACAAAGACGGCATGGTATAACCTGAATGGTATGTGTACCAAATACAAAGGTATAATAGCACAAAGAGGGGATAGACTGAGAAGTGGACAATCTTTTAAACTTGAAAGACGATTACGATAAGATATATCGTGATACTTATAATTGCGATTTCATTGCTCATGAAGCATTTGAATTTTTTTCAATGAAGCCGCGTTGGGCCACACTAACTGAACCAGATGATGTGGACCTAGGAGATGCCAAAGCATCAAATTTAAAAAAGGTAGCTTCAAGACTCTCGATGGATTCATCCCCTGGCAATTCAAACGATTCTCCCATGACAGTAGACGGAGAGGGGAACAGTAGCAGTCCATAAACTTCGACTTCGGGAATGCTTTATGGTGGAGTTGATATTCGGCCCGAAGGAATAAAATCAAGCAAGAGATCCTTATTAATAAGCAAGGAGGCAAGCGACTTAGCAATGGCTAATGATAGGCTAACTTTGCTACTAAGTGATATTTTAATTGCATCTGACTCGAAAAAATGAAGAACGTTTAAAGCTGAAAGAGCAGAAGTTAAGGCTCATGGAATTGCAGGTTCAACAAGATGCAGATAGAACTAGAGCTCTACATGAAAGAACTAAATTGAAAAAGGCGCGTGAAAGACGTTTGAAGGAAAAGGAAGAGGAAGAGTATCTAGCAAAAGATGTTTCTCATCTAACTGGAGAGTTTTTAGAGTACGTCTTGGCCAAAAAAACGTAGCATTTTGAGAGCTCAACAACGTAGGTGTCAAGAAGTAGAGGGTGGTTCGGGGATGTAGATTAATTCTACGGTGTTGTTTCAAAAGTGTTGTTTTCTTATTATAATTTCAACGGTTGGCTTTGATTTTTAATGTTTGTGTTTGTAGTATGGCTTTGGAATTATTCAAACCGAATTTGAGTATTAGTTTGTGTTTTTTTCTGGATTATTGAAAGAATATTTCTTACGGTTATTATTATTTTATCGACTTCGATGAATACACGTTAAAAATTTACAAAACAAACACATATATGTAAATAAACAAATTAAAAAATATTCAAAACTAAAATTAACAGATTAGAATACACATATAAATAAACAAATTAAACAAATATGAACAATAAATTTAAAAATAGTCAGAACTAAAAGAAACCAGAAACAAACTTACCAAATTTAATAAAACAAAAATCAAACATAAAAACTTAAAATTGTAAACTAAAAAACTTAAACGGCAAACTAAAATCCCTTTTGTGTAAACGGCTTTTTGAAAACCGTTTAAACCTTAAACGGTCTTCTGAAAACCGTTTAGGGTTTAAACGGTTTTCAGAAATCCATTTGAGGATCGCCACTTTAAATGGGGACAATCCCCACTTTCCGTTCTTTTCCACACTCGAATTTTCACTGTTGGGAGAAACAACAGTGGGGATCGATCTTATTTCTTCACCAATTTACTCTGCTGGGAATGCTCTAACATGTGGTTGAAAATGAGTCGGAAATTAATTTTTATCATTGGTCACTGTTGACGTCCGACGCCCACTATGCAACAACTAAATTTGATCCATTCACTTTACCAGACTAATCAGTGGGAAACGCCGTTGATGCATAGAAAGTGATGCCCAACTAAAACGGAGCATTTTTTGCTAAGAACTAAAACGGTACCTAAATGAATCATTCCTGTAACATTTGGCACATCCCCTTCGAGAAGAATATGATACATGTAACCCAATCCACAACTTCAAAATTGTATATTAGAAATTGGCACTAGGAAGCAAGCTGTTTGTTGTATATTTGAAAATTTTGCTGATAAAGGTTATCTGTAGTTTTACTTATAAATGGAAGGAAATTATGTATTTAGAAAAAGGAAAAGCATGCACCAATATATGAAGCTAACATTAAACAGAAGAAATTCTCGCCAGCAGCTCATTACAGCATGCGCAAAAGTTAAAGCTGCAAAAATACAGAGGCGGAGTTGAGATGAGTATGTATAAAATTAGAGACAAAAATGTATATCTCTTCTCTATCTCTACTACTAATAATGAGAATTCACCCTGTAGAAAATCAACCGTGTCTTTTGGAAGTACCTAAAATACCCTCCGTAGATTCTCCGCTTTTCACTTCTTCCTCTCTTCCCAAACTCGAAAAAACTCTAGAAAACCCTAAATCCATTTCCTTCCATCCCACTTTCGAAAATCCTAACTAGGGTTTGTTTATCAAACTGCGACTCCCGATCTAAGTCTTCTCAGACTTTGACAATTAATCAAGCCATTTGACCCCCATTCAATAGGATAATGTTCCTCTTCCACTCTAATACTCAAAAGAGAGAGGCGGGATAGATGACGTCTTTACCAATTTCTACAATTCAAGCTCTATAGGCCAAAATTCAAGCTATATTTGTTAACCACTCCTTTTCATATTAGTTATTTGGCACTAAAGGTATATCTTTGAAATTTAGTACATTCACCATTATCAGTTGAATAATTCGGTAACTCTACTGCAGCTTTTATTCAGCTTTGAATATCTGCATTTATCACACAAATGCAGAATTTTCTATTTTGATGCTTTTGATCTTAATCTTTAATTTCGATTTAGGTATGATTTCTCGAATGATTGTCCTGCTTTTAATTGTTGGTGGTTCTACTTTTTACTTTTTACCATGAAACTTTCGTAAGACAGTTTTTTCTTCTTTGATTCTTTAGCATCTGATTCTAATTTTTGATATGAATTTTTATAAGATTTTTTTGGCTGTTATCTTCGGTGGGTCTGATTTTGTTTCTTTACTATGAAAGTTTCTAAAATTGTTGATATTTTAGTTCTGAGCTATGAATCATTAATATGATTGGCATATATTCATGATCGTTCATAGTTTGGTTAATTTATATACTACATGAATGATGGTACTGATGACATAATGATATACGAATATCAATCATAGTTCATTGTTTTGTTACTTTTGAACAAGCCAGTAGTGTCACTTTTTCATGCATATAAACCAATTATTCCAACAGATTTCTACATAGCAGTAAGGGGCTCTCAACTCATCAAACTGTCAACTTAAAAGACGTACGATGTTACCTTCTGTTCATCTTTTCAGAATTTGTATAACACACTTTAAATACTATATTTATATGTTTTGATTGTTCCTAAAAATATACTGTAATGTAATTTTTGAAAGTGATTTGTTGTGTTGAACTTTAGGCTGCTACAAACTTCTAATACACAATATCACAAGCTTTTCATCTTTATCGAGACTACTATACAATGAATTTTGCAAGCCATACATTTCTATTTCAAATAGAGATCTTTAGAATAGAACCTTCAACATATTTGATTATTACGATCTTCATGCATCAATTTATTTTTCAAGACACGTTTAATCTGATTGTATATCCTATATATACCATCAGTTGCCTTAATGTGTTATCTCACAATGTCACATTACCTACATTTGAGCATAAGGCTAAAGTTTTGAGGGTGGTGATCATTACTCTGTACTACTGTGTATAAAATGCAAACGGACAAACTTATTAAACTTGCATCATTCTAACTTTTGTGTGCAGTTACCAGTTTTTTATAGAAAGCCAAGGATACAAGTAATAGTATGTCAATTGTACAATTCTCTATACAAGTTGTTAAGCATAGAAATTGTACCTTACATCATATATAGAGAAACGAGTAGTTTTTGCAATAACTTACATGCATAAACCATATTTGAATGTATGAGATAAATGTCATGGTAAAGACTGGAATATATGGCATAATAACATGCATGTCTTTGATATTCATCTCTGTTTTTAGGACGTACGTTAATATGGCTGTCGCTTTCGGTCTAATCAAATTTTGAGGCAATGGAGCATTACTGATAAGAACAATGTAGCTGACTAAACACATTAGATTATTATAGTATATTTCCGTAGTGTTTTATCTTTCCAATAGGCAATTATTGCTAATTAGTTATATATTGCCAATCAATTCGGTAAAATGAAGCACCGTAATGTTTAAAAAAAAAGGTAAAATGAAATCCATATTGGGTTGCATTCAATACTAGAATCCATATACATGATTTATTAATAAGCTAGTTAGCGGAGGAGTTTTAGTTCATTCCAATAGAAGAGGCATAACAGACTTTACATCACTGAATTAATGTTGATTTGGTATGGCAGATCTGAAAAAGACTTTGCGTCTTAAAACTGCTGCTCTTGATGATGGTAAGTAGCACACCGGAGCACCAGATATGGAATAGCCAGGACTGAAAAACATAAATGGAAAGCAATAATGAAATCTGGGCATTTGAAGGTATTAATGCAGTTCAGTCTGGGCTTTTGAAGTTGCCCGCAACAAAGAAATATAAGCTTTCTAACTTTGCTAACAATGAAATCAGGGCATTCTAACTTGAGTCCGGAGCTTGCGTCTGAAGCATGAATACATCGTGATATGCTTAATGCACAGGTTAGAGACGTGTATATTTCTAGAGTGTTTGAGATGAGTGGCATAGGTATTTCTAGAGTGCTTAATGCATAGGTATGCCTTCCGTTGCCTTGAGGACCGTGACATTTGACCATCAAAATTCATTTTCCCCATCCCAACTTAATGGCAGGATAACAACCATGTTCTAACCCCCTTTGCTATTATTTGACTCCTCTTTATTTTGTAAAAGGTGGCTGTCTATAGTTAGTTCTGTTCAAAATCAATTAATTGCCTTACGTCAATGCTTTGTAACTTAAAGGGTTAATTTAACACCTACCAACACCATACTACTATGTGACAACTGATTGATTTTTTAATATCATTGTTTATGTGCTGAATTTCATTTTCGTGTATGTAAGTGAATGGAGCAGACAAGATTTATTTTATGGCAAATGATTTTATAATTGCATCCTGTTTAAAACTAAGAACTCTGATATTGAACTTCTATCTCAATGACTTTACTTATCACTCCCATGCGCTCTTGATGTTGATGTATTTTAACTTTGTTCATGTTGGCAGTAGTGAATTTGGCTAATGTTGTAGATTAAAATTTTCGTATTATTTGTAAGAAAGGATTTCCTCTAAATTTCAGTTTTTTATAATGTGTATTGTACGTGTATAGTTATTTGTTGTGGAAAATTTCGCAGTTTTATATTCAGGAAAAATATCGATAGCTTGATTATAATATTATACCGGTTCGTCACTGATTGTTACCTATCAGTTGTAATGTGTAGGAATATAATAAAACAAAGCATTTTCTACTTTAGCATAAAGTAAGGTAGATATTTGTATCTTTACGAGTAAATTGATTCTCCACCATGCAACACAAATTTCCAACCAGGTTGAAGTTAATCAAGACCGGTTCTCTTTTACTTTAGTGACTCTATAATTCCATTTTATTTTTCATCGGTTAGTGCATGTGAAAATATGAAATTTCTAGCGTTTGAAAAATATTGTTCATTATAACATGAATTTGCTTTCTTTATGCTATATACCATTAATGCATCAATGATTCTCAATTTAAAATGCTTCACTGTGGATGACATGCTCATTCTAATTTCTTTTTCTCTTCCTATCCTGTACTAACGTAGTGTTAGCATACACAGAGCAATGTTATATTCAGTAAAATTGTACTTTAATCATGGTTTTTATATTATCATATTATATGTATGTAGTTATTACTATATTTTCGTTGCAAATGATAACATTTAATTTCTTTTTTTAATTCCCAACTTGGTTATACGATCCATTACATTTAACCAATCATTTTAGAGTTGAACTAACTAATAATATTTTTAATGGATAAAAATAACTTCCATGTGCAACGCTAATCTACACTTCCAATTATTTGAGACATGTATGAACTTGCTATAACATTCAATCTTTCATTGGTTGTTTGGATACATATTCTCGCACACTAAAATGATTATTCATCTTATACACAAGCCCAAACACTTTGGCTATATATCTTTGCAAAAAATATCTTATTTTGATATCGTTTGCCCATCAGAATTTATTACATGTAGAATCAGTATTTTGACTCGATATTTTGATTAAAGTATATTAATATTTTTGGTGGTTATGAGATATTAGAATAAAGTAATATGAAGAGATGATACTAAAGTTTATTACATTACACCTGCATGACACACTTTATAACTACATTGCCTTGAGGTTCTAATCACAATTCTTTTTATATTTTGTTTATCATTATATTTTCAATAAATTTACAAAGCCTAGCCCAATACATCTTTATTGATGGTAAAAGTTTACTGTGCCAAAAAATATATGGTACCAAATCAATTATGGTCTGTGTGTGTGCGTTTGATACATGTTTACTGTTTTGCTATATCACTGCACAGAGAAAATGTTATTGGCATTTTGGTGTGTAACAGTTTGATATATAGCCGGGTGTCGGTGTTTGTACTTAATGTTAGCAGCGATGCATTTCTTGGTACAAAAATATTATGTTTGTTGTTGCAAGAGTTGAGCTGGCTAAAGAGCGGGTATTAAACTGTTATATCTTCTAATTGTTTATCTGTTATGTGATAATAATCATCTATATTTACTCCACACCTCATACAAATGTATTGTTAAATTAATGCATGAATATTGTAATTAGAGCAGACCCATCTGAACGTGCATATACACTCACATTAAGAAGAAGAGGGTAGTTCGGGGATGTAGATGAATTCTACGGTGTTGTTTTAAAAGTGTTGTTTTCTTATTATAATTTCAGCGGTTGGCTTTGATTTTTAATGTTTGTATTTGTAGTGTGGTTTTGGGATTATGACTCAAACCGAATTTGAGTGTTAGTTTGTGTGTTTTTTTCTGGATTATTGAAAGAATATTTCTCACGGTTATTATTAATTTATCGACTTCGATGAATACACGTTAAAAATTTACAAAACAAACACATATACGTAAATAAACAAATTAAAAAATATTCAAAACTAAAATTAACAAATTAGAATACACATATAAATAAACAAATTAAACAAATACGAACAATAAAATTTAAAAATAGTTAGAACTAAAAGAAACCAGAAACAAACTTACCAAACTTAAAAAAACAAAAAACAAACATATAAACTTAAAATTGTAAACTTAAACGGCAAACTAAAATCCCTTTTGTGTAAACGGCTTTTTGCAAACCTTTTAAGCTTTAAACGGTTTTCTAAAAACCGTTTAGGGTTTAAACGGTTTTCAGAATGCTGTTTAGAAATCGCCACTTAAAAAAAAAAAGGCAATCCTCATTCTCCGTTCCTCCCAACACTCGAATTTTCACTGTTGGGAGGAACGGCGGTGGGGATTGATCTCATTTCTCCACCAATTTACTATGCTGGGAATGCTTTAACACGTGGTTGAAAATGAGTCGGAAATTAATTTTTATCATTGGTCACTGTTGACGTCCGACGCGCACTACGCAGCAACTAAATTTGATCCATTCACTTTACCAGACTAATCAGTGGGAAACACCTTTAATGCATAGAAAGTGATGCCCAACTAAAACGGAGCATTTTTTTGCTAAGAACTAAAACGGTACCTAAATGAATCATTCCTGTAACATTTGGCACATCCCCTTCGAGAAGAATATGATACATGTAACCCAATCCACAACTTCAAAATTGTATATTAGAAATTGGCACTAGGAAGCAAGCTGTTTGTTGTATATTTGAAAATTTTGCTGATAAAGGTTATTTGTAGTTTTACTTATAAATGGAAGGAAATTATGTATTTAGAAAAGGAAAAGCATGCACAGATATATGAAGCTTAGATTAAACAGAAGAAATTCTCGCCAGTAGCTCGTTACAGCACGCGCAAAAGTTAAAGCTGCAAAAATACAGAGGCGAAGTCGAGATGAGTATGTATAAAATTAGAGACAAAAATGTATATATTACAATAATATGTTTACACGTTCAGCCTGATAGTAATAGAGAGTAGTAACGGGGATATTCAGCACCTATGCTGTTAGGGAAGAAACAGAGTGCTAAGCGTTGAAAATATTCTTTTTTAATAGTGCAAGGCATCAATAAGCATAGGCAAGGTCCTTTGACACTTTTAGACGCTAAGCTCCTACGAGGTAGAGCCTTTGACAATAAGCAGAGCAATGTAAAACTGCATAACAGTTGTAATGGCCCTCAGTCTTTTCAGTGTTACATCTTGACACATCTAGGTCTGCCAACGATAGAAGGACGGCCTAGAGTAAACGGCGTGTAGATGCATCCACGGATTTACTTCGAGTATATGATTGAATTCTGAAGAGAGAATATCCAAATCCAACTCATATACAAAGTGAATTCCTTTTAATTCTATCACTAAGTACTATGGACATGCAGCAATAACGAGTTCATGTGTACACGCAACAACCATTTCGTAACTGCTCACTTTTGATAAACTAATACATCACCTTTTTTTAATCTATTTACTTTTGGATGTGATCGCTCCTCTTCACGAAACTGTATGTTTTCCGTTGCTTCAAGTAGTCTTAGACTCTTAGTGCATTGGGTCTCTTAGTCTATCGGTAATTAATTAAAACAGGAACTTGTAAGGTGAAAAAAATATAAAAATCGTATGCTTTGACGTAAATATGCAGACTAAAACTAGGAAAGAACATCTATACCATACACAATCTTTTATAAGGAGTAAACCCATATACCCCAATAGACCACGACCATGCCAATATCCAGGTCTGATGCTAAGATTCATCAGTGAACCCTGCCTAATAAGTATCAAAGGAACTGGAATCCTTATATTTGACCGGGCTTCGGATGCTAGTTTATTAACCAGTTCTTCTCCCATTTCCAAATTACCAAATTATATAATCTGGTCACCTAGCTGAAGTCCATCTTCTGCTGCAGGAGAACTATCGGCTATCTCATCGATCACTGCAAATGAAACTTTCGAGCAAGGTTTTCAATATGGGATTCAACTCGTAAATCGTGAAGTTTAAACTTTAAATCGAAACGGAATTTAAATAGTAAATCATAGATTCAAAAAGTCCGTATTTTCAAGTTTTATACACATTTTTTCATTGATTTTGACATTTGAACTTCTAAATTTAAATCTAAAACTCAATTTTCTTTATTGTTCCACTTTATTTTATTTAGAAAACATTAGAAGTTGAATTGTGGATCCTAATAACTATATTAAACAAATCAGTATGGGTTGAATCAATTTTTGAATTGCGATTTTAACTAAGTTTGGATCGCAATATAAATCGAATCGTAAAAGAAGAGATCCGATCTGAATCGGGATTTAAATCGTAAGATTTTAGGATTTTTGATAATAATGCTTTCAAAATTGGGTCCTCATCCATAGGAGAAATCTCAGAAGTCATATCTGTTGGGGAAAATCCCTTCAGATGATCAGTCTAAGAAAATAAAAGACCCAACGCAACGGAAAACAACTGGATCGTGATTGTAGTAATACGAAACAAATAGAGATAAACATCAGTACAGACAGTCACAGATCTATGCAATGTAGAAAAATAAATAACATCAGTATTTATAGTGGTTCTACTACCGCGGGACAATGTACATCCACTTGGGTATAGGAGATTTTATTAATCACTGAAAGATTTGAGTTTCAAGATTGATTCACTTTTGGAGGCTATACATAAAAAGAATTAACAATACAGATAAAATTCTGCAGAGTTTCAGCTCTCTAGGATGGCTACCATTGTTGTCCAGAAGCTTCACTATTTATCGAGTGAAAAAATGAGGAGGGGTAGCTGCTATATAGGAGCTCTGGGGTTTGGTTCGACATCCATCTAGTTCGGCACAATTTGGTTCGGCAAAACACTCATCTGGTTCGGCATCAACACCGAGTGACTAATTTGGTTCGGCATTCCTCACGAACTAAAATTCTAGAGCGGCATGAATAAGCCAACATCCCCGAACCAAAACAACTTCCTACACATACTGCTTCACGAACGAGACTTGAAATTCAACACCGAATGAAATCATTTCTCTCTACGGCAACCTACCGTCACCGCTCCAAGTGGAGCGGCAATCATGGCCAGCACCGGATGAGAAATCTCGTCTGGCATCCTCCTCCATCGGACCAATTGGTCCGGCCTACCGCCCCACCAAACCAAGTATTTGGTTCGGCAAAACCTAGCTCCGATTCTAAGGCTTCTTCCTCCTCCTTCACCGGAGACGAGCTTCTGCCTCCTCTGTACGCTATTGCGACATGGAATTGAGGTACCAATTTCTAACAATCTCCACCTTGATACCGAATTCCATACAAGCCTTCCAACTCCATCTACACCTTCATGCTCCAAGCAATGGATACTTATCCAATGAGGTTCGGCAAAGCCATCACCCATTACACTCTGTCAACGAACTCCGGCAAGGCCACCGCCCGTCAACAAAGTATTCGAAGTACTCAGTCCGTGTAGAACCTACCAATCTCCACCATGAAAACAAACGTCTCCATGAACCATCTCAACTCTCCCCCGTGCCACCTCATGACACCTAGCACTTCATTAAGCGAATCAAGTCCGAGCAATGCTCGAACTTAGCAATAGGCAATGAGTTGGTAAACATGTCTACTGCATTCTCCTTTGTTTGAACCTTCTGAAGACGAACTAGCTTCTCTTTACTCATCGAGACAAGAAACGACACTCTCACCTCAATATGCTTCATCCTCGAGCTGAATGCTAGATTTTCAGCTAAGTGAATTGCACTTTGACTGTCACAATGCACATTCACTCCTTCGTATGTGAAGACCAAATCACACAACAATCTTCTTAAATAAAGCGCCTCCTTAGCTGCTTCAACCGCAACTATGAACTCTGCCTCTGTAGTAGAAAAAGCCACAATCGTCTGCAACCTCGCTCTCCAACTGATCGCTGTCCCATCAATGGTGAACACATATCCGGAGATTGACTTTCTTCGATCTCTATCACCAGCGTAGTCAGAATCACAAAATCCAACCAAGCTGAAATCTCTTCATCTGCCGCCAAAGACAAGTCTATGGTTTGGAGCTCCTCTAAGGTGTCTATAGATACACTTCACTGCTTCCCAATGAGTCTTTCATGGATTTGCCATGAACCTACTCACCAATCCAACCGCCCATGCAATGTCAGGCCTAGTGCAGACCATAGCATACATCAAGCTGCCAACCGCACTTGCATATGGGACCTTCATCATATAAGCCTTGTCCTTTTCCGAGATCGGAGAGCCTTTACTAGAAAGTTATGTGCAAAGGCATGGGTGTGCTGATTGCCTTTGCCTCTTCCATGCTAAATCGAGCAAGCACCTTTCGAATGTACTCCTTTTGAGCGAGGCTCAAAAGTCCTATCTTTCTATCCCTTTGGATTTCCATACCCAAAATTTTTTTTGCTTCTTCAAGGTCTTTCATTTCGAATTCCGCTTTTAACTTTCGCTTTAAACTATCGATTTCAGCCTTATCCTTGGAAGCAATCAACGTATCATCCACGTACAAGAATAGGTACATCCATCTACCATTCTTTAAATGCTTGAAGTACACACAAGTATCTTTAATGCTACGATCAAAATCAAGTGAAAGCATAAAAGAGTCAAACCTCTTGTACCATTGTTTAGGCGACTGCTTAAGTCCATACAAAGACTTCTTCAATTTGCAAACCCAATTTTCTTTTCCATCTACAACAAATTCTTCTGGCTGCTTCATGTAAATGGTCTCATCCAAGTCTTCGTGCAAGAAAGCGGTTTTCACATCCAGTTGCTCCAGCTCCAAGTCATGAGCTGCGATGATAGGGAGCAAAATGCGGATGGACGTATGCCTCACTACTGGAGAGAATATCTCATCATACTCCAATCCCTTTCTTTGTGAAAACCCTTTAGCAACTAGTCTAGCCTTATATCTCCCATCATCCTTCATCTTGAACATCCACTTGCAACCTATGGCTCGACTTCCTTGAGGATGTGGTACCAAATCCCAATTCTTGTTCTTCTTCAACGACTCTACCTCCTCTTCCATAGCACACATCAACTTCGAACTATTACATGACTTCAAAGCTTCATCAAGGTCAAGCGGCTCCTCATGAATCACATATAGGGCATAGTCAAACTGATCACTAAGGCAAAGGTTCGCAAACTGCCAATCACCATACCTATCGGGCAGTAATAGTCCTACGACTGACCCGGGTAGGTAATGCTTCGCCTAAACTCCTTTTAGCTCCATCTTGAAATGAACTTCCTCTAGATTCATGAACATCACCAGTACTACTAGAAGGTACCTGTGAACTATCTTGTGATGTTTCATCAACTGTGTTTTCCTCGACAGCATCAACAACAACTCTACTATTTGGCTGGAATATGGGAACTTCTTCCATCTCCTTAGGCCTATCAGAATCTTTTGATATGGTAGGTAGCTTCTCCTTCAGATTGAACATAGCAGACTCATCAAAAGTAACATGTTTGGAATGAACAATCTTCTGATCAACAGGGTTCCAAATTTGATATCCTTTGATATCATCGGTGTATCTCATCAGTATGCCCTTGTATGCTCTAGCCTCCAACTTGTCATCACCTATATGGTGAACGTACACAAGACAACCAAAAATTTGGAAGTAACCAAGATACACTGCTTTACCTCTCCACTTATCCTCTAGAATCTTCCCATCTATGGCTGAGCACGGAATTCAATTTATGATATGTGCTGCAGTTGATAATGCCTCATCCCAAAAGCCTCTAGACAAGCCCACCGTCAATCTCAGGCAACGAGCCTTCTCCAGTAGAGTCATGTTCATCCTTTCTGCAACCCCATTGGATTACGGATCTCTTGGTGTAGTGAAATGTCTCTGAATGTCATGTTGTCTACAGAAATCGAGGATCTCCCTAGAGACAAATTCACCGCCATTATCAGATCTCAACACCTTCAACCTAGAACCAGATTGGTTCTCAACAAGCACTTTCTAGTCTTTGAACTTCTCAAAACTCTCTGATTTGGCCTTCATCACATACACCCATAATTTGCAAGAAAAATCATCAATGAAAGAGATAAAATACTTTGATCCTCAAAGAGAAGGAGTAGCAACCGGCCCCCAAACATCTGTATGCACGTAATCAAGTACTCGCCTCGATCTATGGAGTCTAACTCCAAAAGATACTTTAGTTTGCTTGCCTAACACACACTCCTAGCAAAAGTCTATCTTGTCGAAGCTTTCTCCTTTGATTATGTTTCGTCTCCGAAGAAACTCTAAGCCCTTCTCTGAAATATGACCCAACCTGAGATGCCAAAGCTTTGTGGCATCCAAAGCACGAGAACTCTTTACTCCAACACATGACTCTCGAAGAACCGTCGTTCCTTTCAGCAAATACAGATTTCGGAACACATATCCTTTCATAAGAACTAGTGCACCTCTCGAAAACTTTAGACTATCCTTCTCGATAGTTATCTTGCAACCCAAAAATGCCAATTGTTCTAAAGAAATTAAGGACTTCCGAAGACATGGAACATACCGGACACTTGTCAAAGTGCGTATCACTCCGTCAAACATCCTGATCCTCACTGTACCTTCACCCATTACTCTACAGTTAGCATCATTACCCATAAGAATAAAGCTTCCCTCTCGTCTAACGAAAGAACTGAAGTAATCCTTATTAGGCGTCATATGGAAAGACGCCCCCGAGTTCAGCACCCAATGGTCTGAGACATCCGACGCTGCTGTAGACAACACATCGTTAGATACAAACTTCTCCACCGCAGACGATGAAGATCCATCTTCTTCCTTCTTCTTCAAATCTGGACAATCCTATTTCCAATGACCAGGTTTCTTGCAGATAAAGCACTTCCCATCCTTAGACTTTCCTCTCCTGCCATTACCGGGCATCCTAGACTTGGAACGCCCTCTAGAGTGCCAATTATTCTTATCTTATCTACCTCTTTCAATAAACAGGATGCGACTACTACTTCCACCTCTACTTCCTTCACTTATCTCCTTCATCTGAGCTCTCAAGCTCTCAGATAGAAGGCCTGACTTCACATCTTCCACTGTCAATATGTCTCTAGCGAAGATAAGGCTGTTAGCAAAACCTGTGTATCGCTCTGGAAGAGAACACAAAAGAATCATTGCCATTTGCTCCTCATCCATCTTCAAGTCAACAGCCTTCATCTTCATCACGAGATCATCAAAGAAATTAAGATGCTCCTTCACTAAAATACCATCTCTCATCCACATGGTGAAAAATGTCTTCGGCAATATCAGACGATTAGTTAGAGATTTCTTCAAGTAGAGATTTTCTAGCTTGGTCCAAATGCCCCCAGCAGTGGTTTCATTGCTAATCTCTGAGATAACATTCTCTCCCATAACTAGTTGTAAAGTAGTAAACGCCCATTTCTCCATCTCCTTCCTTTCCGCGACTGAGATGTCAACCGTAAACTCCTCAGGGGCAAACACTACTGGATGGACTTCATTCCTCATTAGAACAGCCTTCATCCTCCATTGCCACTTCTTGAAGTCTTTATCCCCATTCCATTTCTCAATTGCTAACTGTGATCCTGACGCGATATACACCCCTCTAGTATAGGGTCTTATAACAACTGAAGTCGCTTCATCTCCTGCCATAGCATCTAACCTTCCTCAATCAATCTTGTAGCTATGATACCAGACTGTTGGGGAAAATCCCTTTAGATGATCAGTCTAAGGGAATAAAAAACCCAATGCAGCAAAAAACAACTAGATCATAATTGTAGTGAGACGAAACAAACAAAGATAAACACCAGTACAGACAGCCACAGATCTATGCAATGCAGAAAAATAAATAACACCAGTATTTATAGTGGTTCCACAACCGCGAGGAAATGTACGTCCACTTGGGGAGAGGAGATCTTATTAATCACTGAAAGATTTGAGTTACAAGATTGATTCACTTTTGGAGGCTATACATAAGAAGAATTAACTCGGTGCTGGAATTAACAATACAGATAAAATTCTACAGAGTTTCAGCTCTCTGGGATGGCTACCATTGTTGTCCAGAAGCTCCACTATTTATTGAGTGAAGAAATGAGGAGGGGGTAGCTGCTATATAGCAGCTCTGGGGTTTGGTTCGGCATCCATCTGGTACGGCACAATTTGGTTTTGCAAAACACTCATCTGGTTCGGCATCAACACCGAGCGAGTAATTTGGCTCGGCATTCCTCACGAACTAAAATTCTGGAGCGGCATGAATAAGCCAACATCCTTGAACCAAAACAGCTTCCTACACATACTTCTTCTCAAACGAGACTTGAAATTCAACACCGAATGAAATCATTTCTCTCTACTGCAATCTACTGTCACCGCTCCAAGTAGAGCGGCAATCATGGCCAGCACCGGATGATAAGTCTCGTCCAACATCTTCCTCCACCGGACCAATTGGTCCGGCCTACTGCCCAACCGAACCAAGTATTTGGTTCGGTAAAACCTAGCTCCGATTCAAGGGCTTCTTCCTCCTCCTTCACCGGAGACGAGCTTCTGCCTCCTCTGTATGCTACTGCGACATGAAGTTGAGGTACCAATTTCTAACAATATCATGACCAGTCATAGATCCCAACTATAGCAAACCATAACTAAACAGAAAATCTAGAAGAAAATAACATTCAAATCGGTTGTTTTCAATACATGATCTTGATGATAGACCTCAAAATTCAAAGTTGACGCCTCAAAACAGATGCACAACTTTATTAAGTAAAAAAACACCATTTGATAACAAACCATATATTCTAAGTTCTACAATTGACCATCAACAATGAAATCCCATTGTACTTACTTTCACATACATGTAATATAACTTTACATAACCGAAAAAAGATATTGGAAGTCGGTCGATGATTCGAGTATGAAGATGTGACGTACTTCTGACTTCAAGAACCTACTGTGTAGATTCTTTTAGACAATAGTTCAACCTAACAGGAACAAATGGTTTGTAAAACCATCGACTTTAGGATTTAATGAAGCGTTGAAACAGCGTAACCAGATTCAAAGTTTATACGACTTTGATCCGGCCAAGAGCACTATTTTGATAATTTCTGATGATGCAATTAGAGAAGAGAGTAGAGAAGAAGAAAAGATCTACAACACCTTTTAGGTGTTTCTGATCCGCAACACCTTTCAGGCGTTACTGATTTCAGGAAGAAGAAAGTGCTCTGAAACACTTTCAGAGGTTGCAAATTTCAGAGAAAGAACAAGTAATTTCTACAACAGCGTCTGGGTGTTGCTATTTATAGTTGTAGATGTGCCATTTCGTCAAGGGTTGCGTCTGTTCAAAACGTTGCTTCCCAACGATCCAAAATCGTTGCAAACGGTCGCGCCTCCTGCCTTATTTTGAATTCGTTCTGGGTTATTAACGGGTCGAAATTTGGACCCGTTATGTCAATAGAATTTATCCAAAAATATTATTTGGACCCAAACCTAAACTCGATCTGATTTGGGTCGGTCGGACGGACGGCGGCACGCGCATATGGTAGTTATGCATGACCTCCCTCCTCACATTAAAGCAAATATTTGGATGGCCAAATTGCCCAACATTCTCTTGAGGAACCTATATTTAAAAAAATTAGTTCCAATAATTTCTAGGATGTAGGGCTATTCTTAATCTCACTTCCTCTTATTCTTCTTTAAAATAAACCCCAATGCCCAATTTATTTTGAAAATTTACAACAATTTCCCTATATTTTCAAAATGAGTAAAATAAATAAATAAAATAGATGGCTGCATCACTAGATTGACTGCCTACGTACCTAAGTGGGATCAAGCCAACGTAGCTCCAAGATCAAGTATTGCATCATCGTGGAAATCAATACATGAACGATAGGTATCTTTTGGATTTGAACCTTCACTTAGCATAAAATTGGTCAAAGTTCTATCGAGGTCTATGGTGAACGTATCTTGAACCAACTATCTCTTGTGATAGTACCAGAACAGCCACACATACTGATTTCCTTATATAGAGTGTTCTGTATGTCCAGCACATTAATGGCCATTTACTCAAATCTTGAGTTCATGAGTCTACTTCAGAAAGCGGTCTTACTTTCTTAGAAAACAGCCCGATTTCCATACTCATATAGGTAAGCCTTTTAAGGTGTTTCTGCGATACACGTGATTTTAATGAGACTTATTAAGGATCTTCATCCATCCTCTTTCATGCAGAATCCAACACCAATGATGGGTAATTCGTTTTAGTGTTCCATAATCATTCTCTTAACTTGTTGGTACCCATTGAACTTTGTATATCCTTTTTAAGACATAAGTTGGGTTTCTGTTAAGGATGATCTACCTTCATTCACAGACCTTAGCCCCATTTCTTTCGATTTAACAGAAACCGTAGCCTTTGGAAGACTCTTAGTAAATGATCAGCCAAGTTTTTCTTTGTTTCTATATAATCGACATTGATTACTCCTCTTTTGGGTAATTGTCTTATCATCTGATGTCTAAGACTTACATGTCTAGACTTTCCGTTATATGTTTTATTAGAAATTTTATATATCATAGTCTGATTGTCACAGTTAATCAAGACTGCTTGCGATGACGTCTTCCACAAACGAATTTTTATTTATAAATTCCTGAGCCATTCTGCCTCCTTGCTTGCATCTGCTAATGCAATCAATTATGACAACATAGTTGAGTGAGAAACACAGGTGTTCTCCTTGGAACACCAAGACACAGCAGCTTCGCCTAATGTAAATATCCATTCAGTTGTAGACTTGAACTTTGATTCTACATTGTTCCAGTAGCGCCACTGTATCCTTCTAATACAATAGGATATCTTTTATAAGAAAGACCATAGTTTATGGTACCTTTCAAATAAGCTAGAACTCTTGAAATTGCTTTCCAATGTTACATACCTAGATTACTCGTAAAGTGACATAATATGCTGATAGCGTATGCTATGTCAGGACTTGTGCAATGCATAGCATACACAAGACTCTCATTAATACTGGAATATTCTAGTTGAGAAATAGTACATCTAGTATTCTTCTCCAATTTAATACTAGGATCTAAAGGAGTCAGTGTTGGTTTGTCATTATTATGACCATATTTATTGAGAAATGTCTCAATGTAGTGAGATTGGGTTAGTGCCAACTCTTCTTATTTTCTTAGGATTCTAATCCCTAAAATTACATCAGTCTCTCCTAGATCTTTCATATCAAATTTAGAGGATATAACTTAGTTTCTTTCACATAAGATATATTAGCCCCAAAAATTAACATGTCATCAACGTATAAACATATTATAATATAACCGGTTTCATCGGATTTGCTATAAATACATTTATCATCATCATTAACAATGAAGCCTTGTGACAATGCTACTTTATCAAACTTCTCATGTCATTGCATGGGTGCATGCTTCAGACCATAAAAAGATTTTATCAATTTACAAACTTTCTTTTCTTGGCCTGGATTTATAAAACCCTCTGGTTGTTCCATGTATATCTTTTCTTCTAAATCACTACTTAGAAAAGCAGTTTTCACATCCATTTGGTGTATTACAAGTTTATGAATGGATGCAAGTGCTATCAAACAACGGATCGAAGATATGTGAGCAACATGAGTGTATGTTTCAAAATAATTCACTCCGTACTTTTCTTATAACTTTTTGCTACTATTCTGGCTTTAAATTTATCAATGGATCCATCAGTATTCAACTTTTTTCTTGAATATCCATTTACATCCTATTTGTTTAGTACCAGGAGTTAAATCGGTCAAAATCCAAGTTTGGTTACCAAAATTGAATTCATTTCATCATTGATAGCTTCATTTTAGAAAATAGCATCTCTAGAACTCAAAGCTTCAAAATAAGTTTTTGGGTCATCATTAACATTCATTATGTATCTATTGATGTTAAGAATTTCATTCTTACTTCCTTCTACAAGATAGGTAATGAAGTTAGGACCATAGTCCTTTTCTATTCTTGCTTTTTTACTTTTACTTCGTTCAATATCCTCTTCAGGTACTGAAAAATTCTCGTTGTTTTGAGAAGAGGTATAATTTTCATCATTGTTTTCATTAGTTTCAATATATTCTAAACTAGATGATGCCAATGGATTCTCGTTAGTTTGATGTTGGGTTATATACTTATTTTCAAAATATTCTACATCTACAGACTCTATTAATTCAAAAGTATCAAAAATAATAAAACGATAAGTTATGCTATTAAGAGAATAACCTATGAAAGCACACTTAAATGTTCTATTTCCTAATTTTGGCCTTTTGTGATCTGGTTTTCTAACATATGCTAAACAACCACAAACTTTAAGTCTTGATAAGTTAGGTTTTCGTTTAAACCATAGTTCATAAGGAGATATATTCTTCTTTTTCAAAGGAACTCTATTTAAAATATAACATGCAGATAAAATGGCATCGCCCCATAAGGTGTTAGGTAAATTTGAACTAATTATAATAGCATTAACCATTTCTATTAATGTTCTATTTTTTCTTTCAACGACTCCATTTTGTTGAGGGGTATAAGGAGCGGTACACTGATGAATTAGCCTTTGTTGTTTACGGAATAAAGTAAAATCATTTGAAAAATATTCACCACCACGATCATAATGTAAAACTTTTATTTTAAATCCCGATTGGATTTCAACTTCAGCCTTGTAAATTTTAAATCTACCAAAGACTTCATCAATTGATTTTATTGGATAAACATAAGAATGTCTAGAGTAGTCATCAATAAATATGACATAGAATTTATTTCCACCACATGTTGTGTGATCTTTTAAATCACCAACATTGCTATATACAAGATCAAGCAGACTAGTCTTCCTTTCTATAGATTTAAAGGATTTCTATGTATCTTTGCTTGAACGCAAATTTCACATTTAGATATGGAGTCAAAATAGCAATCAGAAAATAATCCTAACTTATTCATATTTTTAAGTGAAGCATAATTAACATGTCCTAATCTAGCATGCCATAAATCTACATAATCAACAATATAAGCAGAAGTTTTCTTTATTAAATTCAACTAAATCTTCCCATTACAAGAATATCTCTATCCAATGAACTTTCTGTTCTTGGATAATACTAATTTGTCAGACTCATACACTATCTCGAATCCTCTTTTATTAAGAAGGTATCCAGAGACCAAATTCTTGCAAATATCGGGTACAAGAAAAACATTAACTAAAGTGAGAGTCTTTCCAGAAGTGAACGGGAGTTCTATAGTGCCTTTGCTAATCACTTTGTTGTGAACATTATTTGCTCCAATACTTGATTTTCATCTCCGCTAATTTCTTCGTAGTTCTTGTAGAGACTACGGTCTTTGCATATATGAATAGGCGCTCCAGTATCAAGCCACCAATCATTTTCTATGCCCTCAACGGAGTTTGCTTTTTGCACCACCACTACCAATGTGTCTTCGAACACATTTACCTTCATTTATTTTTTTCATTGACGACAGACACAAACATAATGGTGGGGCTTGTTACAAAAATAACAATCGCCTTTCTTCTTATCTTTCTTAGAACGATTTTTCTTCTTAAATTGTATATCATTCTTAGGCTTCAACGAATTTGTCATTTCAATATTATTTGCCTTAGAATGAGACTTAGTTTGTAGATTATCATTTAGTTCTCTTTTACGAGAGTCCTCTTCTATGCGAAGACGACGCTACAAATTCTCTAAATCATAATCCGTCTTCGCGTGTTTCAATTTCTTTTTATAATCATTCCAAGAGCGAGGAAGTCTAGAAATTATAACTCCAGCAAGAAAAGATT
Source organism: Allium fistulosum (assembly GCA_030737815.1). Classification (NCBI taxonomy): domain Eukaryota; kingdom Viridiplantae; phylum Streptophyta; class Magnoliopsida; order Asparagales; family Amaryllidaceae; genus Allium; species Allium fistulosum. The sequence goes on from CM060906.1 coordinate 357,343,361, forward strand.
CAGGGAGTTGAATCTTGGCATCTTTAAGTTGATTTACTATATATATATATATATATAATTTCACTAACTTATCCAATATTAGACTTATTATCATTCATTTTAAAATCCATAAAATTGCATACCAGGAATTTCTTGTTGCTTACCTTAGATATTCGATATTTACTCAGAGTGCTTTGGCTGTTTCCAGACTTCTATATGCATTATACATAGAAGTAGACAATGCTTTGAGTATGTGTCTCTACATAGGAAACCATCTTCTTTGCGCTTCGCACGTTTCACTTTCAGCTTATCCGTATCTTTTGAAGTTTCTTCGGTATAGCCTCCAAATCATCTTCAAGAATGTAGAAGAGTTTGACACTAATAAAAAAGAACTTATAGTTTCTTACCAATATGTGAAGTTTTCGCCATCAAAACGCTCCAATCGTGCCAAGTGTTGATTCATGACTTGTAGGACATTGATATTGGTTGAACTCGAACCATCCATGCTGGAAGTATATTGTCTAAAATTGTTGGAAATCGGTCAATGATTCAAGTATGAAGATGAAAAGATTGTTGTACTTCTGACTTCAAGGATCTACTATTTAGATTCTTTTAAACAATAGTTCAACCCAATACGTACAAACGGATTATAGAACTATCGACTTCAAGAATCAATGAAGCATTGAAACATCATAACCATATTCAAAGTTTGTACGATTTTGATCTAGCCAAGAACACTACTTTGATAATTTCTGATGATGCAACTCAGAGAAGAGAGTAGAGAAGAAGAAGAGAAGATTCACAACACCTTTCAGGCATTTCTGATCCGCAACACCTATCAGGCATTACTGATTTTAGGAAGAAGAAAGCGCTCTGAAACACTTTTAGAGGCTGCAAATTTCAAGGAAATGAGAAGTAATTTCTACAATAGCGTCTGGGTGTTGCTATTTATACTTGTAGAGAGGTGCCTTTTCATAAAAGGTTGCGTCTGTTCATAACGTTGCTTCCCAAAGATCCAAAACAATTGCAAACGGTCGTGTCTCCCGCCTTATTTTGAATTTGAGTTCTAGGTTATTAATGAGCCGAAACTTGGACCCGTTATATCAATATAATTTGTCCAATAATATTATTTTGATCCAAACCCAAACACAACCCAGTCCGATTCGGGTTTGTCGGACGGACAGATGCATGTGCGTTTGTGGTAATTATGAAGGCTTTCCTCCTCACAATGGAACAAACATTTGGGTGCCCAAAGGGTCCAACATTCTCTTGAGGAACCTGTATTTAAAAAAATATAGTTTCTATAATTTCTAGGATGTGGGACTATTCCCAAGCCCACTTTCTCTTCTTCTTTATAAACCCCAATGCCCAAGTTATTTTGAAAATTTACAACAAAAGAAACTTTACACTTCTTTAGAGCTTAAAAATCAAAGTTGCTAAGAGGAGTTCAAAATAGAAGTTCTATTAGCTACACCATATATATATATATATATTCTGAATTACCTTGCAAGATCGCAGATGATAACCATCGAAAAAGGATGTATTTTAACTAATATCATATGCTGAGTCAATATCAGTCCTGAAATTTTTGGATTCTGGGCTAGCCTTAAGAACAAGAGTCACATGACATCTTCAATCAACTAGACTAACATTACGAGTAATGATTGTAGTTCGTGTAGAAAAAAAACAGAGTAAACATAAATAAGTTATATTTCATATTGTTTAAATTTTGAGTATATAAGAAAAGAAAATTTAAGCAAATGTCCAGTGACCAGTTTCCCTCATTTGACTCTTGAAAAATAAATGAAATCCATCCAGAAACTAAGCCTTGTCACTAGTTGATAAATTTACTAACTTTAATAAAATGTCTCATGATAGCCAAGTTACATATATAGACAAGGGTTCGGTGACGCCTTCTTTTGGATGTTTCTAGCATAATAAACTTGATGTATAGAAAACAACTGTTAAAAAAAAGTTTCAAGTCTGAATATCGATATGTAATTTGGAAGAGGTTAGAAATTTCAAAATAATCTAATTATTTGTAGATATGATATTCATAATGTAGATAAACCTCTGCAAAAATTTATATCATTCCAATTTTATCGAGTGGTAAGGTTTTGGAATAACACATTATATGTCGGTAGTTCAATCCTCCTCATGTGCATACCCTTTTGCTAGCCTGGTTGTGGATCGGATGAGGCTACTTTAGAGGTTAGGTGGTTTTCTTTGGGTTTTAAATAAAATAGGTGTGATAAAGGTGTGATTCAAGTGCATGATAATTTAAATGATGTACGTGTAAATAAACTAAAATTTGTTATTGTTGTCTAAGATAAATGAGTTAAAGATTTATTTTTTTCCTTGAATTTATTATTTGTTATGTGAATAACTTAATATTAATCAATTACGCTTATTTAATTAATTTAAATTCCTGATTTGTTATCTTATTGAGATATAATTGAATAAATGATGATAGATATAGACATAGGTATCAACGGCGCATGTCGCAAAATGACGTAAAATCTTCGTGGAGTCTTGGCGCATGGCGCAAAATGACACAAAATCTTCGTGGAGTCTTGGCACATGGCGCGTGTCTTTCTGATTTACCATGCATCTATACTATACTATGATTACTGAGTTTGATTTTAAGAGCGCACAAGTCCCCTGTGTATTTTCTGAAGTCAGTAGTCGTGTATTTAATTCCTTTATATTCGTACCGAGCTCTTCATTTATTCATTTAAGATAATTCTTCCTTTCTCCGTTTCTTCTTCTACTCGAAACCCGAATATTCATTTCCCTTAGTTTAAGCCCAAAATAAATTTTCTTTTTTTCATTGTTCTTTCAAGACGCAAGAGGGAGGAGTGGAGGGATCTTCGGGTTGAATCATATTGAAATATGTCAGAGATCAGCTAACTAAAATATAGCTAACACCATCCCGACAAGTGATTAGGACCTTCATCATCCCATCATTATCGATTAGCAGTTTTCTTCGGTTTAAGCTCAGATCGAAGAATCGGTCGATAGCTAATACCACCGCAATAGCACTTTTGATCTTGCTCATCCTATCGATCTTCTTTGAAATAGGCTTAGGTAATTATCGATTTTTCATCGAGGCAATATTTATTACCGCATTTCGGTCCAATTCTAAATGGTTTAGGCAAGATCAGTAATATTTTCTCAATTGCTTGAATCCTTCGTATTCTAAAACCATCCACACTAAAGAAAACGTCAAGTCGTGTCTTCAGGAGAATTATATATTTAAACTTTTTCTGCTTGAGATAATAAAAGGATTTGGTTTGTAGTATCTTATTAATATACTATGAATGTTGGATTGAACAAATTTGGTATGTGTGATAGTCTGAGTTGACAAAACTTATGCTCTGGTTTTGTAGTTTCTTATTGCTAACTATGATTGTTGGATATGGCTAAGCAATATATCAGTGGATGTTGTCTATGGCTAAATGCTTGGTGATGCAGTTTTTATTTCCTCCCATGGATGTGTCTAAAATTTTCATTTTGACAAGCTTGCATATTTTAGGTTGTTCCATTTTAATACTTTCTGCATCTACATGATGTAGCTAAATGCTTCGTATTCTCATACTTTCTACAACCACATGATGCATGTTACTACATACCTTAAACGATATAGCTTTCCGAAGAAATTAAAAATCTTAGATATTCAAACATCAAGTATTTCTTTGATGATTATAGCATTTCATCATTTTTCAAAAGAGCATGTATAGTTCAAATAGTGGGTTAGGCTCAAACTTATTCAAAAGAGTATGTACGAAGGATATTGATGTAAATTATTTTGCTGATTATATATTCTATATACACAATATGCATGTAATTCAAATCAGTCATTCATAAACCATTCATAGCTCACGAAATAGTGGGTGTCTATTTTTATAAATATATCATTGTATATATAATTATCAGTGGTTCTTTGATCCTATTCTCGAAAAATAATATTTGTCTATATCAATATTATGTTCAGATAAATTTAAATATCCAAAGTGTATCGAGCGGGACCGAATTTATTTCCAAGTACCTTTTTGATGTTATCCACTGCTTTGTCACAGGTACTTAAGTTATAGGTTAATTGATAACAAATGAAAAATATTCAGAAAATTTAATGGTTTATTGTGATAATTTCTAACTAAATGTTTTCATTTTTGCATAAAAAATTATAAAAGGATTCATAGTTATATTTCCTTTATCCCTTCACTATTTTAACAGCTACGGTCACCAGCTTATTTGGATTGATGCATCAAAAGTCCTAAGAATATCAATCCTTAGCATATAATCCATCCCAATGAACATATATTAGTTGAAATAATATATCAATATGACAATGGGTTTGATAAACAAATATTAAACTATCCAGCATAAACAATCTTAGTGACCTCAACTTTAAAGAAAATGATTTAAAAAAGGTAGCGGCAGCTATAGTTAAACAATCATATGGGACTAAATTTTTATATGTTATAGCATATACTTTTACCTTTATGGGTCAAAATTTTTTGACATGCCTCGCCCATTTGGTAATATTCCAAAATTTACAAATGTATAGGAATAACGACCCTAGATTTTAATTAAATTTAAATTGATAATTAAATGAATTTTTGAATAAAAAATTGTAAATTTTATTTAAATAGAAATGAGTTTCCCCGATTCAAATAAATTCTATATTAAATCATTTAAATTTAAAATATTGTATATATTGAATTTGAAATAAAATCGTAAATGGTTTAAAAATAAGAATATATATATATAAGATAAAATTTTAAGAATATAAAATAAATACACATAGTTAAAATTTTAACAACAAAATAATTATAGAATCTCATTCAAATATGTACAAACAAATAAGGTAAACATATTAACTAAAATCTAACATAGTAGAATAAAATAGAGATTTATTTATATTATAAAGTCATAAGACAAAGACCAAAAGAAGTAGACATATGTACTTCATCATATCTTTTCAACCGAAAAATAATATGATCATTAGCCTCCAAAACAAAATCTTGCTTGGTCAAGAATGCAGGCAAGGCAAGAGTTAAACAAAAATAATAAAATAGAAGTTCACTTATGTACAAAGCAAATAGAGGAAACAAAGAAAACAAAAATATCTACAAATCAAAACTGTACAAACATAATTCAAATAGTATAAGCTTGTAAACACAATAGGACTTGCATTTAATGCCATATCTCCTCAGCACGAATTGATATCTCTCAGCCGAAATCAAAATGTAACATAGTCAAAGAAAAAAAAAAGATAAGTACAAGCAAAATATACAAATTGTACAAGGCAATAAATGCCATACCTTATCAGCCTTCCAAAGCTAAAGAAAATATAATATACAACCTGTACAAATTCTTATACCCAGTAAACTTCTTTTCTTAAGTACATCAAGCCTCTTCATTTCAATTCGTTCATCCAAGCTGAGAAAAACCTGAGCAAACATTGTTTCAAAATTTAAAACATCAACCTAGCTCAAAACAAATCAAAACAAAGAAGATTTGGCATCTCAGTTTCAAGTTTTCAAAACAGTTTTCAATAAAAAGCTCTGTCCATTGCAAATACAGGCGAGCAACTCCTATTTTTAGAAGCTTAACTTGTTTTGATTTCTTGATGCTTGTGAGTAACCTCACTTTTAAATGGTTAAGTATATATATATCTGTTCAATTCTTAACCACTGTGAGTAACTTCATCTTTTTTTAAAACCTTAAGTATCTGAAATGTTTGGCAAGTTTAATCTGGGGATATGTAGGTTGAACTTTATTTCTATGCATATATGTGGGTATATGTATGCCTGTACAAATTGAGGCATCTCTGTTCTTATTTTTGTTCCAGACCCAAATTCCTTTCAAAATTCATTTGCTCTTGATCCAGACTTTGTTGAGGCATAAGTCTTAAACAAAGTATGTTTGTTGTGTCATAGTTTTAAGTTTAAAAATTTGCTTAAGTTAAACAAATTGGTATGGACTCTGGAAAATTTAAAACAACAGAACAACCTTTTAATATGTTAAATTTCAAGTTTCTTAATTTACAAATTCATGAATATAAATTGAATTCGTATAAAAAAATATGATTTTTAACACAAGAATTAGGATTTTTAGAATTAAGTTGAAGGTGCGGTTTGGTATTGAACTAAAATGGGATTATTTGATTTTTCTGGTGATCTTTGTATCGTGAGGGCTCGGGGTTCTTCCAGGTGATGGAGGAGGGTTAGGAGTCGCTACGAAAAATATAGGATGGTGTTGAATTTCGGTGAGCAGGTTGCAGTAGTGAGAAATTTCCTGGAACCCTAGTTTTTAACTAGGAATGATGAAGCGATCACCGTGGTTCATCGAGTTGATCGAGTTGCGTAATGTTTAGGGGATAGTAGCGTGGAGACCTTGCGGTGATGTGGCCAGAATTTCATGGCGAACGATGGTCGGAATCGTGGGATAAGGGGTTTTCAGGCGAAGTGTTGTTCCAGGTGATGGGTGCGAACTGCTTCGATTTTGATTTAAGACGCGTGATGACAGATCGTGGGTCGGAGTCGCATCTGTGGTTGATAAGGATCTTGCAAGCGGTGTCGCTGGTGGTGGCGGCGGTATTGGCGCGATGTGCACGTGCACGTTCGTGTCAGTGTTGGACTGGGTGTTCGTTTGAGTTAGGTAGTGGTTTGCTCGGGTTTACTCGAAGAGTTACGCGAGTGTGGCTCGGGGAAGAAGCAGATTTACGCGAGTATGCTCGAGGAAGAAGGAGTGATGGTATCTAAGAAGGTCTCGGGTTTAATCTCGAGTAAACAATGGAGTGGCCCGAGTGCATTTTTGTGGGTACGCTAATATACAACAGTTTTGAAAATTTAAGATAAAAACAAGTTTTTAATTTTGGCTCGGGTTAAGACCCGAAGGGGTCACAGGTTCAAAATTTAAAATAAAAACAAGTTTTAGATTTTATAAAACAATTTCTTTTATACATAATAAGAGTTATTTAATTTTTAGTTGATAAAAGTTATATAGTTTTTTAACTTAAAATCAATTTAGTTTTGTTTTGTTAAGTAATTTTGAAATAATTTTTAATAGCTTAATTAAGAAGTGATTAAATAGATAAATGATTTATCTTAGATAATATTTTAAATCATTAGTTAACTTAAAAGGTTTAAGTTAAATTATATGATTATGTTAATTCATCTCAAAGGTTATTTAAAATAAGAGTTTAATGATAATTATTATAATTAATTAAGGATAATTAATTTATTGGTAATTAATTTATTTGAGGTTGATTAATTAATTAAAGATAATTAATTAAATGGTGAATTAAATAGTTAAAGGTTAATTATTTAATAATTAAAGGCTGATGAATTATAATTAAAGGTTAATTAATTATTAATGGTTAATTAATAAATGATTAAAGAATAATTAATCAAAATAATTTGTAAAATTATTGATGTTAATTAACCAGGATTAGTAATTCATAAGAAATTAATCTGATTTGAATTAATCAGACAATTAACTGACCTTACCTATGGATATTTGGATTCTATTGGATGACTTGATTGTTTGACATCCCTGATATATGATGTTTTGTGATACATCCTGATTTATGTTGTGATCTGTAATTTACTTATCTGTGATATATATCTGTGATCTGTGAATGAACGATATGCGTGATAGTTAATACCGCTTATCAACTATATTTCTGTATTCTGATCTGTGATGATTGTATGATGTTGCACTACTGTGTAAAACCCCTGGACTACACTTTTACACACACAAATATGGATTTCACGTGGAAATCGGTTAAGTCACAGATGATTTAAATTTAATGTTTTTTTTTGAAATTGAAATTTTAATTTCAATTGATTTTGAAATTGGAAATTTGGGTTTAAAGTGAAAAGCTTTTGAATTAGAATTTCAAAGATAAAAGTTATTTTGAATAACTTAATCGAGTTTTGAAAATTTAAATAATTTGATTTAAATTTGAATTCAATATTTGAAATTGAATTCTATGATTTGAAACTAGGGATTAAAGATGTTTATATACGGGTTAAACTATTTTTAAAATATTGTTTTTGGAATGTGAATATACTTCAAGGGTTTTAACTCGTGCAAATATAATTGGATTTTTCTGAAACGAAAACTATTTGTTTTCAAATAATAACAGCTTTCATATAAGAAGTGAACTTCCAATTTGTGTTGAAAGGTTTCAAATTTAAAATGAAAATGGAAATTGTTTTGAAATCTATGAATAGATCATTATGAAACGAAGTAAACTTTGTGAAATGAATCTTTTCGTTTAAAAGATTTAAGAATGGTAATTTGTTTAAACCATTTAAAAGAAAGGTTTGGGTAATAAGTTGTGACTTAATTGAAATCCCATATCCATATGTTTTAAATATTTCGCTCACTATTCGGGTTAACCGGGAAAGGACCTTTGGGTCGTATAACCCATTCCGAATAATGATACGTTGTATATGGATAGCATTTGAAGACCGGTGGCGAAGACCGGATATTTTCAAAAACGAAAGGATAACTCGTCGAATGTCTTTGCATCGACTGGTCCCCGGTATAGAGACTCCATATGTGATGGGAAGTCCGGACGTGATTAGAAAATTATCCGGATTTGCAAGGACTTCTTTGGAAGTGCCTTCGGTTCTGTTCGAACCCAGAACAGACTTGTATGGATTGTATGTCTGACATTACACTTTGAGATATAAAGCCGATTTCTTTCAAATACATTTCTGTTGGTGGCGGAGAATTTATTCTCTTAGCTTAACACCCTTCTCTGAGACGTACGAGCTCAGAGGTTATGTAGTTGAAGGTTATCAACGATATACTCCCAATTTGGTAATGTGACATGCTGAGTGTTGTTGTGTGATGATCATTGTTTGATCATTTGTGATATGATCATTTGTTTGATCATTTATCTTTGTGATCATTACTTTGATCATCTGTTGACCCAAAGCATGGCTTTATGCCAAAGCGTAGCTTTGTGGACGATACTTCGTCGAACCTCACACCCCGAAATGGTCAAAACAGGAAAGATGCAGCAAGGTTATTGGGGGTAGCGCCCCTTAGGGTATGTACATCTCCTTCTGGATAGAAGTGGTATCATGGTATGGAGCCTAGATACTTAACTTATGTGGATATCGCAAACATATTTATATCTTACTTTGTGATTGTTGCTGGGGCCCCGGTTAAAAGTTGGTTACAACCGGGAGATGGCATACTCGTGTCAGTAGTTACCCAGTTAGGGGTAACCCGGCCTTGTGTTGGCAGAGATCCGGTTAGGTCCTCGGGGCGTCTTTCCAGAGGCGTACCTATGTGGCAATGGGAAGTTCCTTGGCCAGACCATTTGTTGGAAATCCAAATTCCAATATGAACTTTGTACGGTTTTAGTTGTAGAACCTGCCATTTACTTATGGTGGTCACCACTATTTAGATGGTAGCTATAGTAGGCATAGTTCGGAATGTCTTTGCTGGCTAAGATTAATATTCTATTTTCGAAATGTTTCTACACTATGCACTAATAATAATATCAAAATGTTTTGTTTACGTAGTAAGCATCTTTGACTATAATAAGAAGAAATCTCCTCCAATTCTGCGTTTGCATTGTGTGTGTGGCGGGAGGTCTTATGGTAGTTTCATTTTCCAAAAGCATTGCGAATTGACTTTAAATTCTCTTGCTATTTGTTTTTAAAGATAAACTGTTTTTGTTGCTCACACCAGTCCCATGAATGATCCGGAGTTTATTGTTTCTTTCCTAAACTCTGGGTACTCAAAATTTTTCTACACGGGCAGTCTAGAGTTGGGTTTTTCAGATAGTCAGATTAGTAGATTTTCTGGAGCTAGTTCAGTCTTTGGATATGGACTGCACTTTCTTATCTTTGTGCCTCGTTATTGGGAGTTCAAGCTATTTCTGGATTGGTGCTTTGAAGATGGGGATTATCCGCTGCTGGTGTTATCTATTTTCTTTTCCGCTGCTATTTCTTGTATCATATCTCTGATGTATATTGATATTCATTGTATCACTCTGTTATATCAGATATTGTATCAGATATTGTATATCAATGTATTATTCTTTTTCTTCCGCTGTGTTGTTTACTTAATTGTGTTATAAGCTCCGGCGACTCGGATTTGAACGGTCAAATCTACGGCATTCGAGTACGATGTAAAGTATGGATGTCAATTTTCGAACGCAAAAATCCATATCGTTACATTAGCCATGGCAATGTAACTATGTACAGTTGTGTAAATCTGCATTTGATGCCTTTTGGGTTCTAGAAGTCCCAATATAGATCTGAAAGACTTTCTCACTAAGCATTAAATGAATAATATTAACGTTGAATCAATAATTTGATTCATCTACACAATTCAGTTAGGATTATTTATTTATTTTGACTTTAGCGAGGAGTCTACCGATGATTGATTCATTGCTTTCGTAGTATTGATGCACATCTAAAATGATGTGCCTTCATGCTGCATTAAAAAGGATCACCTAGCATTTATTGTATGGTAAAATATAACATTTACTGCAACTTTAAATATCATCCCCCTATTCATAACCAGCTTTCCCCGTAACAAGTTATAAAATTATAATCTTTATCCTTTTTCGTTGGGATTGACACGATTATTGGTATTTTGGAGTATGAAAACTAGAGTGTATATGTTATTGCTATTTATTTCCCATTTTGCTTGTTTGCATATAAATATTTTCACATCATTGTTCCGTTTGTATTGTAATTCGGTCTTTTTCTAGCTTAGGAGGCGACAATGAGGACTTGTGTCGATTTGGCAGTACTGGTAGATGGACAATGGGACAAAATGCAATCTTACTTCTATAGGTGTTTATGGATCAAGCTCGTCACACCTTAAAATGGTAATGTTTAAATTTATTTTCATTTTGCAAAAACTAATGGAAAATATTTGATTTTGTTTGTTGTATTCTCATTTAGTTTTTATGAATAAGCATATTTACTTCTTACCACTATGGTATCTATTAGGTTAGCTTTACTGAAATGAAAAAAAATAAATACAATCTAAATTTGTTTTCTATAAGACAACGACGTTTCCAAATTCGGCATTTATTTGTTAGTTTATGATCAACAGAAAATAGATATGTACTCTTTAGTGAGTCCAAATTATCAAGTCCATCATCTTTGTTCTCTTACTTCCCTTTCGAAATATCAAATTCCAACTATTTGGAGAATAATTTCTATCTCACAAATTTAATTTAATTTGATGCAATAAGTTAATGGCATAATGTTTGTGCAACATAACCTGTTTTGATGGTTTCTTTTGTTTTTCCTACATGTTGCCCCAACATAAATCTTTAATGATGCAACATGCCAATATATACCTTATTCATGTTTTTTCTACTAATCATGAAAATTATACCTCGCCATAAGTTGTTCTTTTGACCAGAATTGCAACTGAAACACATTTTGTAGCTTAAAAAATAGATGTATAACCATATACAAAAGTTTCTTGCCCAAATAACTAAAATAATAGTAAATCATAGAGTGATCAATTATGATCATAAAGCTTTTTAATGGGTAGATAGATGTAGATGGGTTCGTAACAAATCATTTCTTGATTTGCTCTACTCACCTACACATTTTCTTCCAAACTAATTCCCATTAACCAAAATTTATGATTCCCTGTAACCAAAATATATGAATGTTTCTTCCTCATTGGTCCATAGTAAGCTGACTCTTATTTTCAAACTTGGAGTAAAATTCTTTACCAATTTCAATGATTTACAGACAAAAAATTTGTCTTAACTTGCCTAAATTTGGGTCTTCTTAGAGGTATTGAAAATGCATTGTCTTTTGCTTCGTGACAATGTGCTTATTTTCCTGATAATTCGGTCTCTTATTTTCATGATATTTTGCTGAAAGATCCAATATTGAGTCTCTTATTATAGCTTTATATTTTAATATTTGAGTTTGGATCTCTGTACATAATAAACATTAATCTCCTGCGCAATTTTATGGCTTTGTCACAATTATAGTAGTCCTGGCGGTGAAGTGGTTTACAACTGTAGAAGTTTGCATGAACGAATTCAAGTATTGTTTTTCCAAAAGAAGTTAAATTCACCTATAAGTTATGAGCAATTTTTTTATGAATACACCGTTTGACATTTTAGTAAAAAAATGTCAAGGAAAATTTGTAGCTTTGTTTTACTAATCTGGCGTGTTTTTGGAGTTTCAATAAGAAGTAGGTAGACTATGAAGTGGTTTCATTATTATCAATGATTGTGTTTCTGGATTATTAAGATTGTATACACGAGGGGCAAACATGTCTGTTGCGGTGTATTCTCGATAAGTTTTCATTTGTGATTACATGACAATTTTAAAGCCATGATTTACAAACACGCATGATTAGTATAATGTAATATTTTTGCACATATATTTGTGCATTACTACGTCATTAGTGTATATGCATTTTCATTGCTTAACTTTGCAGTTTTTACGATCTTAGTTTCTTTATACTTCCTCTTTTTCAGCAGTGCTTGGAGATTCTTTCTAAGGACATGTGATGATTACCTCATCAATTTCTATATAGATATAGATTACTGGTTTGATTTTTAGCTATACCAGGTGACATATATATGGTTGACACATGTAGATATATTTTGAAGATTGTTGTTATGTTTTATGTCATATCTGTATAATAGTGTATTTTGTTTTATCAAAAAATATGCAATAAGGTGAAACTGGAAGTAAGTGGATGACCAACTTTAATAATATATGGCGTTTATCCTATGGACATCCATTGTAGTCTTTGTTTGTGTTGGCTTTGGTCAAATGTACTCATTTATCTAGGAATAGCAGGTACTAAATGTGTGTTTGAATTAAGTTGTAACTATGTAGTATTTATGTAGACAGTTGATCTTTGTTTTTTACAGCTTATCACATGAAAGTATTCCGTACAATGCGTATGAAATTCCTTTAACCAATATATGTAATAGATAATCAGATTTCTCCCAATCAAATTTTCTATATATTTTGTTTTCTACTTTATTAGCAATGCAACTAGTATGTTTTTACTTGAGTTGACTTTGAGGATGAATTGTCGGATTAATGCTTCATTCTTAGTTGTGTTTTATTTTTATTTTATTTTTTAATGAAACAACGATCCTTATAAACAAGGTGAGCACTCGACTTTTATTAATGTATACTCGAAATAATCATCCACGTGTCTATTACAAAGATTTATGAGAGAAAATACAAGAATTAGATCATCACATAGATGATCATATAATGTTTTGTACAAGTATAAATAATATAATTACACTATTATAATGCAGTAAAGATAAGACGCGGTGGAGCTACGATGCATGGCTAAACGACTTGGTGATGAACCCGTAAAGCAAGTAGCAAAAAGAATGTGTCTGATTGAAGAATTGAGAACCAAAGAGAGTCAAAATGCATGAGTGAGTTGTTACAAGGCAGGGCTTACTGATGTGTACATGGTATAACACGATAGTAGGTGCGATTGGGCTTCAAACGAGGTGGAAGAATGGAGATCAATGACTTATTGAATTGGCAACGACCATTAAAGCGAGTTTCATCAAGAAGAACATTAAAAGGCAATAGTAGTTTAAGCAGGGCAATGAATATTTGCTTCAGTCTCTGTAAACAATGAGCTCTTGCATAAGGCTACATTGTGTAAACATGTACAGAGGGCATGAATGCTAAATGCATCGAATGCAGAGAGCTTGCACAAGACTGCCAAAAACACGCCTGAAACTAATCGCAATGCACTAGGCAAGGAATTTGCTTTCAGTTGCCAAAATCTGGCATGATGATCTGAAATATTAGTTGAGAAAGATTGGGTAAAAGGATCCTATAACTGTTGAATTGCAATGCAGATGATGTGCGCATTTAGGTTGTCATGGAAGGAGGATTAGTGTTTGAATTTGAGTTGAAGCAAATGAGGTATGGATGTTGATGTGTATCAGCCTGTGGTGATCTAAACAAGAATGAATGTTGCTGGTGGTGCTGCCAAACTAGATGGTAGATAGATGATAGCAATATGTGATAGTTTGAGCTATAACAAATGAGGTATGTATTGAGATAGTGGCCGAGTGGCGTTGCTGATGCCTGAACTGGGTTCAGTTTTGATGTGCTTAGCTGGCCTAACTACCTGCAGAAAAAATCAAAAAAAATAAACCAACGACATCTACAGTATTTATTTGTGTAGAGATATCTATCTTTTAAGCATAAAATCCAAAAGCTATTTAGTATATGATTATGTATATATACAAAATATATGCATATATATAATTATTAATTAAAGCTCTGTATAAGATAGTTAAGATAAAATTATTATATGCTTTATTTGAAGTTTGGTTTATATATATCTATTTATTTCTGATCTCTTTTTCCACACATGTTAATTGCACTGAAGATGCCCATATGGAAATAACGATAGGTTTGTATGAATTTTTTTAACATGTGGTACTAAGCAATAATTGCTATTACATTAACTTTTAGAATATGTAGTCAACAACATCATGCATAAGTAATTCAACTATTGTTTATGATATGTACGTGCTTTAGCTATTGTGTTTTATAACATAAGTAATTCAAAAGTTCAAATACTTTTGGTTACATTTTTAATAACGGGTCTACTTTGCCCTTTTAACTCTTTCGCATATGTATATGTTTGAGAGCATTCAGTCATATTACTACGTTGACTCAGTAAGAATTCTATACTAATTTTAAAATTTATATTTGATAGTGTAGTAATGTTTCTAATTCCTTCCAATTAATAGTATATTTTGATTATTTATCAAAATAATTTAATTTTCTAACTGCAATAAAAATATATTTTCCATACCCATGTGCGAAGCACGGGTTTGTACTAGTGTTTAAGAAAAATAATTAATTAATTTAAAAAGTCCAATATAATTAAAAAAAATTACTAAAAACATATACAGTAGATATTCTTTTTAATCATTTCGTGAAAACATTATTAAACATAATTCCATGAGCATAGAATCTCAAGTATATCAGTCTTTTTAAAAGCCAAATCCAAAATCCATAATAATAATATATATTATTGATAAACTAGAAATCTAAATCTGCTTCACATATACATTATAGATTTTATATTACAACTTGCTTTGAGAATATATATTACATATAAAATGAATTAAAATTTCCATGTCAATCACAACATATTCTTTTTTTTCAAACAAAAAGAATTACAGAAAAAGTTTATCCATTAGAACATGCAAAATAATAATAAGCGTAATCATATGATAAATACCAACCTCTATGCATTTTCGATTGTGAAAATTAGAAAAAAACCAACAAAATGTTGAAAAGATGCGTCTTTTTGGCACTATGCACCACGTGCGCTTTATGCGCCTTTCGCATCATTCAGTATGACTTTCCATGCGTGTCGCGCCTTAGGATGTAAATACACATTCATCGCTCTGCATCTTGTGCCATAGCGCACCTTTCATAGCTCTGGATAAAAAATTAAAATTTTGAATTTTGGCGAACAATAATTTTAAAGATATTAATAGCACAAGTGAAAACATTATGACTATAGCAAAGAAAATGGATGACAATTATAAATTGAGGAGAATATAAATGATATACTGATTAGGAGTTTTACAAAACTGAATATTTTTTTTGAAAATATGAAGATCTTGAATGAAAATATAGATAAGAAAATTACTAAAACATAAGAACTGCTTATGTCTATCTACTGCATGTAATAGATTTACCCTTAAGGCTAGTCAAGTGATTAAGGAATGAGAAGTGCATGGTTTGAATTTATGTTGTATAAAACCCTTAATTTACCTAATATATATTAAGACCAAGAATACATATGCAAGGTTTACAAACAAATCATGATTCATTGGGCCTTCGAAAAACATATTTACATTCATTTAGAAAATATAAGTTATAATTCATAACGAAAAAGTTGACGCTTAAAACAAGTGTCCCGTCTTTTAATCATTTAACAACATACTTAATACTAATTTGTCATTCTCCCTAATTTTCCCTTTTATAAATTCATATAAATTATAACATAAAGATAAGTTTAAAATGTTGTTGCATCATCGAGTGTTTGATAATAGCATATCTAATCTAATATTATAAAAATTATACTTGGGTGCTCTCCTCTTGTTGAGGGCCACCCTTTAATCAATATATATATATAGTACTTATGTGTGTATAAAGAAAGTAATTTAGTTTCATTTTGAAATTTATATGGTAAGAATCTACAAAATTTTACCATTCGAAATGTCTGCTACATCAATATCTGTGTGAATATATTTATTTACAAAATGGCATGATTAGTTGATGTGATGCCCCAACTGATCTCTGGTTCATCCGATGTAGAAATGTGTGATATTTCATGCCATAGTAAATTGGACTAAGGAAGCTACGCACAAGTCTAATTTATATCATGACTTCGTTTTATTATAACTTGTGTTTCGTTCTCAAAACTATTTTTATTCAAAAAAGCTGTTTGGTAGAAACCCTTGGTTTCTTAACTCGTTAGGTCGTTTCTTACTAATATGGCCTAGTCTACAATACCAAATATAACTATCATTTACATTAGACGCATTATTATTTTCAACATCAAACATATGATTCAAATTAAGAACATAAATACCATTATGTGAAGCACCAAAGCCAAATGTTTTATCTCCACAACAAATATTCATAATATTGTCTTTACTGATAAAACTTTATTCGTCCTATGTCAAACGAAAGATGGATACTATTCCACTAATAAAATTCGGTAAATAATAATGGTTATTAAAAATTATCATATCCATTCTTTAGTTTCACATGATATCCTCTCACTCTAGTAGTAGATCTCTTGCTCCTACGTCCCTGTAATGAATTACAGATATGAGTTCTAGATCCAGTATGTAAAACCCAACTAGAAGAACATATAGATAAACAATTTTTGATATGGAAACTACCGTTAGGAGCAAAATCTGATTCATTCCCATTTAGTGTCTTTTAGTACTTCGAAATGTTCCTTTTCCAATGTCCCTTCTTCGAGCAAAAGCGACAATCATCTTCTCTTGAGCCTTTGTCTTCCCTTTGCCATCCTTCAAATTATGTTTTCTCTTCTTTGAACTATTCAATGAAGAGCTACCCTTGACAGTGAGGACCGCACTTGGTTCCTTTATGAACATATTAATATGTTAAGGAGATCCATCATAGTACACTTCAACGAGTTCATATTGAAGTTCAATAGGAATGGGTCAAACTATGGAGTTACCTAAGAACCAAGGCGATCTGAAGCTCAATATCAAATGTAGTGCCAAGCTTGGCCAACCGTTCAGTGTACCCAATCATATTGAGCACATACCTTAAACCAATGATCCCTTACTCATTTTTGTTTGAAACAGTTTTCATAATATCTCATACTTCACGATACGATATTGTTCATCGTACAAATTTTATGCGTGTTGAATATTTCACGAATATTTATGTTCTCATGCTGCCTTTGGAGATTGACGCTCATAGTGAACCTGTGTAGTTAAAGCCCCGCTAAATTCTCGCTATAGCACATAGCACTCTTCAACCGATACACTTTTTCAAAATAGCACTTTAAATAGTAGACCCGTTTTAATCCCGTTATTTTTCGCTGCATCCGCTAAATCAATACTTTTTAGCATCCGCTTTAGCAACATTAATATAAAAAGATTGACATGACAAGTTTTATTTTAAATCAAATCAACAAAACTAGGGTAAAAAACTAATTTTAAGGTATAAGTGCTCAACATAATTTAGTAATCTATTGTAGTCACCAAATCTAGACTAAATAAATCATGATATTCTTTGGTTTTGTTATATAAGATTAAACAATATTTCTTTTTCTTGCACGTATAATGTGAGAATGTGTGATAACCCGGATTTTTGGACATCTATTAATTGGTAATTAACAGGATTAAGATTATTAAAACACTGGTTTGTATGTTAAACCAATGAAAAAAATTCTGGAAAATATCTGGATGTATATAAATGGATTTGCAAATGTAATAATAATCCAGAGCTATTTAAAGTAAATATAAAAACATAAGAAATATTTAAATAAAGAATTAATACTCTTTCTTTTAAATTACACATGAATAAGAATATTTAAAATATGTATAGATTTAAAAACATATTCATTTATAAATATAAAAACAAATTGATATATAATATAAAGATCATATAAAAACATTTAATACATGCAAATTACATGTGTAAGCATCATAATAAGAAATTAGGCAAGTGTAATCATCTTAGCATGGTAAATAACAAGTGTAATAATTCTAGCATAAAATTTGAACAAGTGTCATCTATTTAAATTATTTCTAATGAGATTATATAATATCTTTATTTTCCTCTCTAACATTTTCTTTCACCTTCACCTTTCAAAACAAATAGCCTGTAAACAAAATTTAAAACCAGAAATTAAATCAAACAATTACTGTTTCAAGATTAAAACAAAAGCAAAGATTTCAACTCAGCATAAACATCAAGGCAAGCTGTAGATCTGTTTTAGGTAGCTCAAACTTGAAGAGATTATCAGATCAAAGCTGTTGATCAACAACCCAAGATCAACTCATCTCAAATATATAAAAAAAAAAGAGGATCTAAGTTCAACATCGAGCAACTTCCAGTTTTTTTTTCAAAAGTAAAATTGGTTCTCTGTTCAAAAGCTGCAATTTATAACAATCAAGTACAGATCGAGCCAGAAGATTTAAGATCAACACAAAATCAAAGATGGATTCAAGACCAATATAAATCAAGTAAAATCCATCTCAATTTAAAAAAGATTTGATCATCTCAAAACCTTCTGAGTAAAACTGGAAGTAAACTAGTTCAAGGATCATCAAGTCCAGTTTGCAGACATTCAAACTACTCTGTTCAAACATAAGAGGTGAGTAAACATTTTATGTTATACCTTAAGTAAGTTAAGTTATGTGCCTGTATATGGATGAAGCTCAAAAGCCTGTACTACATTTATCTCTGTTCTTTGTTTCCAATCATGTCCAACTCGTCAAAATCTATTTCTCATACCCTAGTCAGTTTTAGGTCTTGATGTTTAAAGGGATTCTGTTTACATTTCAGTATACTGAATTTTAAAAATGATTTCATAAAATACCATCAAATAAAACTCTGTAAAATAGGAATTACAGTGGAAAAACCAAACATTTCATGAAATTCAAACATTTAATTTTGTATTTTCGCAAATATAATTGAACTCGACTTAGAAAATAGTGATTTTTGGAGGCCTTGTATAGATTTTTAGTTGAGTGGGTGTTTGGATTTTGGAAGTTGAACGAAAAATACATTTTTGTCGAATTCCGACGATCATCGACGAGTTGATCGCCGTGCTTGGGTCTGGAGGTAGAGTGAAGAAGGGGGATCAAGAGAAAAATGGTAGGGGATGTTATAGATGGCCGGAGAGACCTAGCGACGGCGAACTAGGGCTTTGAAGCCAGATTTGGTCGTCAATGTTTCTGAGGCAATTGCGAAGTAGTGGGTGGATCGAGATCGATCGTAGGTGGGGGAATCGTCGCATGGTGTCACGACGTGGCTATGGGTGTGATGGCGAGATATCTGGTGGTCGGGATCGCCGGCATGGGGGTGTTTTCATTTGGGGGTTGGGTTCCAGGTTGCGTCGAAGTGGTTCGATTTTGATTTCAGGCCAGATCGATGATACTGGGCGCTCGGGGCGATCGGCGATGTCGTTGACGATGTGTTCGAGGTCGAAGTGATGGTCGGAGATGACCAAATCGATCGTGCACGTGCACGCGTGTACCTGTGTGTCTGGGTGATGCTATTGGAAGAAGAAGAAGGAGGCTCGAAGTCGTACTCGGGAAAATCATAGCCTGACTCGGGTCTGTTGTTTTAATATAAAAACAGGTTTTAAACTTTAAAAACAAATCAAGTTTTATTGAAACAAAGTTTGTTAAAACTACTCCTTCTGTAAATAATGAAGGTTTATCCAAGTTTAAATTAGTTAAAGGTTTTTAAATAAAAATTATTTCAAACTTATTAAGTTTTAAGTGTTTTAATCCATATAACCTTTAATTTTAAAAAAAAGTTTATTTTAGATAAACTTAATATTGTAATTTATTAAGGGATGAAAAACATTAATTTAACTTAAAGGTTTTAAGTTAATACTGGATTTATTTTAAAGGTTATTACATAAGATTTAAATAATGAAATGAGATAGTTAATTAAGATAAAGGATTTATCTTAAATTAAGGTATTAATTAATGAAGATTACGGTGATTACGTAAGTGATTTATTAAGATTAATTAATGTAAGTAATTAAGGTAATTAATTACTTAAAGATAATTACTTAATGAAAGTAATTAAGGATTAAATATTCAAGTGTAATTAAAGAAATTAATTAAAGGGTTAGTGAAAAATGAATGTGATTAATTAAAAGGACAATTAATCAATGTAAGTGATTATAAAATAATTAATTAAAGTAATTAATTAAGGATCAATGTAATTAATTAACTAATGAGAATAATTAAAGGTTAACTAATGAGAATAATTAAAAATTAATTAATAAGAATAGTTAAAGGATAATTAATTTGTGAAATTAATTAAAGGTTAATTACTAAATGTAATTAAAGAATAATTAATTAAGGATGATTAATTAAGATGTTAACTAAAGGATGATTAATTAATTGGTTTATAATTAATTAATGATTTAGTAAGCAGGATTTAAAGGTGATTAAGTAATTAACTTAATTTATTTAAATTAATTAGAAATGGTGTGACTAATTAATCTTGCTTATGGATGATTGGATTGTAGAAATGCCTTGAATTTTGATATCTCTGATATAAAATGTTTTGTGATATGTTTGGGTTATACAGTGATATTGTGGTTATCTATCGATGATGAATTGCTATGTAAAAGTGACATCCTATATTTAAAATTTGAATTGTATTCACTTGAATAATTTGGGTTAAGATGACATTGGATTCGAAGAGACCGGGGTCGGGTATCAGAAAATACCCGAAACCACTTCGATTAGTAATCTACAATAATTCTTTATAGATTTGATATATGAAATCAATAGGCTGAAAAGAAATAATTTAAGTAAACTGGACCATTGAAAACTAAGTAAGGGTACTTAGGGATTGATTTTTGAAATAAGTGTTGAGCATAACAAGTAATGAACTCGTAGTGAAGTACGAGTTACCCCAGGTTTTTCTTTTATGGTTTGAACTTAGTATTTCAAATTATATGGGTTTACTCACGCTGGTTTCCAGCCTGACCCGGGTGTTACTTTATTGTAATGCTCGGGTCAGACCGAGTATTACAGATTTCCAGGTAAGGACGTTCTGGAGCTCAGGAGGCGAGCTGGATGACAGGAACGTATGGAGTGTATTCCGTTGTGATATATTGTTAATTATTGGGACAAGTTATTTTAACTGTCTAGTGATTGTGAAATGTTGTAACTCTGATGTATTAAAATGTAATTGACTAATACAGTTTTCTTTGTATAACTGATATTATTAATTGATATTGTATTTTAATCCGATGCGAATGTGAGAATCTGTGTCTTGTTCTGTTTCTTTCTTCTATCTCTTCTCTTTTCCCTAACTATCTGGAATTTTCAGGTCCGAAAATTCCGGGTCGTTACAGAATAAGAATAAATTAATTTTAAATATTTGGTTTTATATGTAATGAACCTTTTTGCACCTCCGCTATTTTCCGCTATATCGCTTTATCCCAACTATATTTTTTTACACCTCCACCGCTAAGCGCTTTAACTGCATAGTAGTGGATAGTATGTAATAATGAGCAAGTTCACAATCCATTATCTTGTTCTGACATGACATTTTGTTGGTTTTAGTTAAAGGTCTCCGGGTACAACATACCAAAGCTTTTCGTATGCAAGTACTATTTTAACATTTCTTAGTCAGTTTTTGTAGTTTGTGCTAGTTACTGTGTTCTTTTCAGAGAATTGCTTCATAATTGCCATTTGATCTATGCAAAATCATTGGAGTAAATTATATATCATTGCATATATTCTCATACTTATTAGAATAGTTATAATGTTTATCTAATAAGGCTCCCATTGAATTCTTCATCTCTAAAAAATCAAAAATAGATATAGGAATTTTATAAATTCCTTCAGTGAGTGTTAGGATATATTTATCATAAACGGTAAGTAACACTGTACTAATTTCATCTCGTATATAACTCCTCAAGTACATTTTACTATGCCTTAATCATCTTCATGACATTAAAGGTGCTAAACAAATCATGAAGTTCATTAGACACTCTAAACCTATCATTTTGTGATATCCTATGAGGAGTTATTTACCCCTTGAGGGTGATCAACAAAGTTACATAACATTCTCACTTATCTAAGGATAATATAAACATCATCTTAGATATTCTATGGCTTGAGAGTGCTCAACAACCATAGATATATAACGTACTCTGCTTATATTATAAATGATGGAGATCGTTAATGCTTTAAATTTACATTTGAAAATAATTTAGAATATTATCGACTATTTAAGGGAGGTAGGTATAACAGTTATAACTCATGATATTATTTATCTTTCATATAAATCTAATGTATACTCCCTTATTTCTTATGGGTTTTCTTTATTTTGATCACCCGTTTATTCATACATATTACACACACATCTAATTATAACATTTAAAATTTATTAAGTTATATATATAATATGTAATATGTATTTTTTTATTAATTAAATAGTTTAATTAATTTTATAAATATAACATTTAAATTTAAAAAATATTAAATTTACATTTTATGACTCTTTATAAAAATATGTAATTATTTTATTAAATATTATAATATTCAAAAACGCTTATTTGAATTAAGATTCAAAACACTTTTGAGTCTTCCATAAGAGTATACCTAGAAATAGACCATATTGATGAACCATGTAAATGCCAGGAGATTGGGAGGTTTTCCACATATAGTGGTCCTTCATTAAAGTAATATTCTCCTTCGTTTAAACACATTTTTCTAGACACCCATTTACTTTGACTTTTCTGAAGGTAATGCCCTTAGAGTTGGTTAATTTATTCACTCTAAAACAGTGCAGACTTGATACCATTGTTGGATCAGGTGCACTAACAACGGGGTTAAAAGGGTGAATTTCGAAAATTTTACCTTTTGTTAAATTGCACAAGATCTTCATTTCTTGTTTGTGTAACTAATATTTTATTTATATTAAATCAAATTTAGTGTTTAACTAATACATGAGTTTTTTAATATTGTAATTTATCTAAGTTTGTTAAAATATATATTTATTATTAATGTTTATAATAAATTTATTAATAATATAATTTAAAATTAATTTATCAATTTAATTTAATTTTATATTTTGATATGTTATGATATTCATATTCATAATATGAGCATCGCAACAGTATAAACATAGAAACTATCCTAAAGGTTCATAGGAAAAATTGACCTTTTTGTTTTATGATCAATAAGATGTCAAGTGATGATAGATATATTTAATGTTTAACATAAACAATCCTAGGTGTGCATGAAGCAAAATTTTTCGCCCATTAAAAATATTTTATAGAATATAATAAACATATATAATAAATAATGTATATGATAAAATAATATATAAAATATTGTCCCTTGTGGGACATCCGATCCAATATATTCAAAAATTATATTTATAAAATATATACATATACATACGTAAGTAGGTACATACATACATACATATGTATATATATGGGTCAAAAAATGACACAACGCCCCAAATCGACCACTAACGGGAGTAGATAAAGTATTAATGAAATAGAACAATGAGAAAACATAAATTTTTATAATGATCGGCATCAAATCTTTGTCTACGTCCACTTTAATTTTATTACTTGATGAATTTGGAATGAATATAAACGAATTACAAGGTTTTAAATTTATAAACAATGCAATTTCAGGTTTACTAACAATTCGCGATGAAGTTAGATTTAGGGGGTGAATAGGAAGGAAGAACAAGTAATTTCTATGAACAAAATTTTGTCGGTACCGCTGCAGTATGGTCGGTACAGTGCACCATTGCTTATCGCTAAAATAATTGCTTCTTCATACTTATCCATATCTTCAAGTTTCCAAGCTTAGCTATCAAAGTTGATCCATCCAGTCATGTCGGTACTTACATGATTTGTCATATGTGAGAGTTGTCATTTTCTACGAAGCATTGGGGTGGTTCACCTAACTGTTCAAAAGTGGATCCCTAAAGAATAATCATCTAGGTACCGAGTTGATTATGCTTGATACCGATCATAATTGGGGTTCTCCAAATTGGCTTTAACTTCTTGTGCTTCATCATTCCATCGTTTCAAGCAACCTCCTAAGTTCTTGATCCATTTCGTTTTTGTCTCAAAGTCCAGATTAACTAAGAGGTCACTCGGTTAAAATGTTGTATAACGCTTCCTAACCAAAGTATGCTTTCGTGAAAACAAAGCATGTTTTAGATCAAGACAAGTGAGTTTAGTTTTAGCTGCACAAGATTCATTAGTCGACTAATCATCTTCTTTAAAACATTGCATCTATTCACTACTAGAATTTTGTTCACGGGCATTGGGCCAGGACCGATGTCTATGAAAAAATGCACCGATGTATTGGTGGGTGATGTTAAAATTAGCCAAAATTTAGACATCGGTTTGTAGCTGATATCTATACGTACATTCGAAATCAGTTTTAAACTTATTAGGGTTTAGCTACACATCGCTTATTCTATCAGACACGATGTTATTGAATATCATATACATCAGTTTGTTATAATTGTAATCAATTTTATAATTGTAATTTGTGATGTTTGTTTGTTTTAAGCACATTATATAATACTCGATAATGTTAAACACGGTTATATATACAACAAACAATAGTATAAACACATAATATTTCATAGTATAAATTTAATACATAATGCATAATGTTAAAGATTCATACTCATAGACTACACCTCATATTCATAAACATCAAACACACATACTTACCCACTTTCTGAACATCAAACACTCCATAACAGCACATCATGTGATCAATTCACGTCCCCATAGCAGCACATCATGTACTGGAAATGGTTCGTGTACCCAATTTCATCTCTACACATACCATGCCTTCACAACCATTTCCACAAACACCTAGTGGTTGCTACTATATACACACAAGCCATACAATGTTTGCATATGACTCCTTCTAGCTTACAAACACTACACCCATTCGTGTCTACAACATATACTACAACACTAATACATGCTCATTTATACTCAAGAAATGTACATAACTCCAACCACCAAGCAAACCCGCACCTGACTACATATCAACACAGACACCCACTCCTCCATCACAGTGAATCAACACTTCCTCTACAAACACAGCCTCCTACCTGAAAATACAACACTTCACCATCCCGACAATCTGAGTCACTCAGCAAAACATACACCATCACCTACCACCCAATCACCAAAACTGTCTAAAACATGCAGTCGTTAACTGTCCAAACAACAGTAACAATTCCTCCTACACTTCAGGTAACATCCCGCCTTTTTGTACGTTTTAAGCGGACACACATGCCAACTCAAACCATACAGAAGGGCAAATTTTTATGGGGTAAATAAGAAAAACCCGAGAAAAAAAAAAACAAAACAGAATCTCGCAGCGGAATGACAAAATTTAATAATCAAATAACAGTTCATGAAACTATGTACAAAACATTTGATTATACTTATAAAATACAAAATCAGAGTTACACATATCAGATATAAACAAATAATGCAGCGGAACAGTATGAATGCAGTGGAATACATATAGTAAATAATAGTAGTACAAATCTTCGTCTTCATCCTCCAGAAATAAGGTCATCAAATCCTGAAATGCTCGGGCTGACCCGAGCGAAGTGAAAAGACAAAACACTCGAGTCAGAACTAAAAGATCTTATGTAAGTTAAATCAACAGTAAATAAATAAATATGAGTGGAACGGCATCGGAGATGTTTACGGGGTTTGACATCTCTTATCCAGTGTCTAACATGAGTGTAGTAACTTAAGAGATGTTCGGGATTCACATCTCCTAAGGATCCGTTAAACTATCTACTATGTAGTACAATATGCTATTATAATATGTCTACAGTAAGATAAACTATTAAAATAGCGTTAAGGCATTACATTTTCCCCCTTAACACATTTTTATAATGCCAATAGTCTATACAGTACCGTAACTCCCCGTAAACTGGGGCCTCCAGAGGATACCCCATAGGTACGACATAAACAAACTCGTAGAAGGCACGCTAGGGTAGGTGACACGGCACAACTAGGCAATGCCAGGGTAGATATACCAATTACACTTCCGGACCGGTGGTAACGCATAGCAGCTACTACCGCCCACCTCGGAACACACTCCCAAATCAAAAATCGAGGGTGGCCACCAAATCAATCGCAAAGTCAGAATATAGTATCGAAGGAATGTGCCCGATCGGAGGAATGACCTCACTTAGCCCGTCAATTGCTCCTGTTTTAGCCACCTTAAGCTAACTCATGGGAGTTAGGTCCACGTATATACCTCATATAGGATCGTCGCCAACCATCCTACTTCACTCTTGAATCTCCACCGCGTACACAGTTGTCAAAGTGGTTTTCGGTATTGACAGAGAGTATGACAATATCTGATCCCGGTCTCTTTAACAACCAATCGCTTATTACACACCGGATGGTTCATTTACATTTCCAAAATCATTTCATAATTGATATCAAAATATCATATTCAATTCAAATCATATCATTTTCGAAATCATTACTTACTTTGGGAATCATATTCACCTTTAAAATCATATCACATTTGAAATCATAGTTCGAAATTATATTTCCTTTCAAAAGTCATATTTCCAAAATAGGCTAAACTCTCATTTCAAAATATCATATTAAACCAAATATGTTATTTAAATCCCAACTTAGGTTATAATGTCGCTTAACCACATTCACTTTAAAAAAATCGAGAATTTGAATATAAATCCATCCATTTTACTTAGTTTGGAATTTAGAAGAAAATAGTTTTAAATAGTTAATATAGATTTAAAATAGATTAAATAGCTTTAAAATAGATTAATTAGATTTAAAATAAGTTAAAACAGGTTAATTAGATTAAATAAATTAAATGGTTTAAGATAGGTTAAAATGATTTAATATGATTAATACAGGTTAAAATAGTTTAATACTTTGAAAATTTTAATAGTTAGAAATTTTGAAATAATATATTTTTAAAACAATTTATATTAAAACATGAATTTGGAATTTATATCAAATTAAACAATTCATTTCATTTCAACGCATTTGGACCATTTTAAATTTCCAAGTCAACAAACCAAATTCCAAACCTTCCAATTTAACATTTCAATAAACTATTGAATTTCATATCGTTTCAATCCATGTTCAAATATCAATTCGGATTACTCCAATTTCAAAATATTTCAAAGTTATTTTCAAACAACTTCAATAACTTAATTTTGATAGAATTTCATTTATACTTAAAAGTTTAACTTTAAACTTCCAATTTATTTCTTAAAGCAATTCCTTTGAACCAATTCACATTTCCACACAAAACTTGATTTTTCTAATAATACTTCAATTTACCTAAATCAAATTTTATTTCAAAGTATCATTTAATTAAATTCAAAAATTTAGGATTTTAAAATCATTTAATTTAACCAATCCAGTGTCCGTATATAATTCTTTACCCTACGGTCAAGTGATACAGATACTTATCATATCAATCCGCAATTTAAAATGTTACGGTTATATATCATTTCAAACTGCAATCCCGAATTAATAATAAAATCCATAAAATCGCTCGAGTCTATCATTTCAACCCATAACGATTTTTCCTTAATCTATTGATCATTCGGGTATGTATCATTTCAACTCATAGTGAACTTGCAGTTTATAACGATATAAAATAAAACATCCATTCATCCATTATCAACAATCAACATCCTTTACAAACATCATCCAAATCAATCAATAAATATCAATATAGAACTGATAATCAATAACAGGTATTTAACTGTCAATTTATATTCAATAATAAATTAAATAATGATTTAATTCAAATAAATTCAAATTAACAGAGATGATGATTTAAATATATCAAACAGCCATAAATTTCTAATCACACCAAAAATTAATTTAACTAACATAAATTTTTTTAGAAGTTGTAAGTGGGTTAAAACACTCACCTTTGAATTTAAATTGAATTTAAATCCAATTTAAGCCCAAAATTCAAACGGTCTCAGAATTCGTCCAAATTCGTGTCAAAATGTCCGGAATTTCAAAAACGATCCTAACAAAAGAAACTGCGCGTAAATCGGACATCGTATGTGAAAGTTATTACGATCAGAACATTGAAATCAAAATTTTGAATAAAAAAAGAAAAGAAAACACACCCAACCAATATTGGCCATGTCATGCCTCCTTCATGTCAGAAACCCTCCTCTTGACACTGTTCATGCGAACAACGTAGGCCGCTTCACTTACACACCGCGCCGCAACCTCCAGCCGTGAACGCTGCCGCCGTTCTTCCGCCAACGTCATGAACCCTCCCGCGACTTCCTGGCGTCGAGCGCGACCACTCGCGGCCCAAAGAACCCCCCCAGCCACCACATGTATGTCAAAACCCTAATTGAATTTACACATCGATTGAACCACTAATTCTACAAACGACCAACAGGGATGAGCTCCCCTTGTCCATCGCCACCTAATGCTACTCTCGAATCGCCAATCCATCACCGTTGATCAACCATCAAACGAACGATCGAGAATGATTCCACGAATTCTGGACGCACACAAATCCAAATCCAAAAACTAACTGCAAATTTGACTTGCGCCCGTTGAGGGCTTCAAATCAATATATAATTCGATATAGTTTGAGGAGTTTGATTTTTTTTTATTTGATTTTGAAATTGAATAGAATTGGAAATTTGGTTCTGGTTTGTCTACCATTGGAAAGAGGAGTTGAGAAGGAATTGTACGTACAGACAAATGAAAATGAGGAGTGACTAGGGTTTATAATGAGGTATTTATAGGTAGATCAGAAAATAAAACGAATGAACACAATAGATTTGGGTTTGAACGATAAACAACCCGAAAAGCCCGTTTCGACTCCGGAACGAAAATGGATCAACCCATATACCAAAATAGATGCTTTTAAATATTTTAAACTCAATGGAATAGGTTTCAAGTCCTAGTTCCATCGAATGAAGAAGTTATGTTAAAATCAGCTTATTTCAAATTGATTTCAATTAAATTGATTTCAAGGCGTTTCGAGTCCGTACGATCAAACGACAAGTCCATCGCTACGAAACTTGAAATCCTACAATAATTCACCGTTACAGATCCGATGAAACTGGTTTCGTCGAAATCCGAGTCAATGGCCAAAATGGCTATTTTCACATTAATTAAATTAATTAATAATTAAATTAATTAAATCACATTAACTATCTATCTCATACAATAATTAAATATTTACACTTGTCACTTACATTCAATTTTATAACCAAGTATAACATTTACATTATTTCAATTACTTGAACTTCCATTAAAAGGTTATCCTTTTCTTAATCTAACCTTATTCCATTTCATTCTGTTTATTAATTTCCCTTAATAAATCACAAATTTCTGTTTTTCCCAATATTAAATAACAAAATTTAATTAAATTAACAATTTAAATTATCGAAAATTTACGGATTGTTACACTCTCCCCCACTCAAAACTTTTTGTCCCCGAAAAGGAAAAAGGAGGGAAAAGAAGGAATTAAGCAATTAATATATCTTATTCAAAATATTAAATTTATAAACAAATAAATTTACAAAATTAATTAATTTAAATAAAATGTATTAATTTATAACAATTAAATCCTTTTATACTCAAATTTATAAAGTTTGGAAAACATTTCACAAAAATTTTCTAAGTTCAAAATTCATGGAAAATTTCGGTAGAGTCTCCTTTGTACGGAGAGGCTCGGGAGAAATTATAATATCAATAAAATAATATATATCATAATATTTCAAGATAATATATCCCAACAGCGGGAAAACAGTATAATATCGCTATAAAACCATAATCCGAGAACGTACCTATGTGTCGGGCAAACAACGCTTAATTACGAAACCAAAAGCAGTGGCAATTGCTTCCATAACCTATATTTCACTTATATAATCTAAAAGGAGTTAAATTATATAAAATGAAATATTTAAAGTTGTTTCAACCACTAACAAACAAATCAATATAAAACAACAATCACTTGCAATCACAACATACAATCATCATATGAAATCAATAAAATCAACTATCCATCCATAGCAAACAAACTGTAACGACCCAAAATTTTCGACCCCGAAAATTCGAAGCTAATACGTTTACTATAGAAGTGCCGAGCAATCGAACGCCGGAAATTCCGGATTGTTCGGGTAAAGAAGAAAAGAGGTAGAAGAAGAAACAGAAAACAAAACACAGAATCTCACACTCGTAGCAGATCGAAATATAATATCAAATAATAGCATTTATACAAAGAAAAGCTGTATCTGTCAATTTACATTCAATACATCAGAGTACAATCATTCACAAATAAATTGGGCAGTTGTAACAACTTGACCCAGACTACTAACAATAAAATCTCAAATACATAGCGGAATATACTTCATACGTTCCTGCCATCCAGCTCGCCTCCTAAGCTCCGGAACGTCCTAACCTGAAAATCTGTAATACTCGGTCTGACCCATGCATTACAATAAAGTAACACCCGGGTCAGGCTGGAAACCAGCGTGAGTAAACCCATAAAACATGAAATTTAAGGTATAAAACTTATTTGAAAACCCGGGTAACTCGTACCTCATAACGAGTTCTTAACTTGTTATAGTCAATCTCTTACCACAAAACAATATTTAAAAACTGTTACTTGGTTTAAATGGTCACGTTACTTAAATTATTCCATTCCATCCTATTTGGTTCTAAACTCAAATCTAAAAAGTATTATAGTAGATTATTAATCGAAGTGGTTTCGGATATTGCTGATATCCGACCCCGGTCTCTTCGAATCCAATACTATCTTAAGCCAGGTTGTTTAAGTGAATACAATTCTGTTTTAAATACAGGATGTCATTTTCACACATCAGTTCATCACTGATAGATAATCCACATTATCATAGACCAACATATCATATCACAGAGCATCACAAATTATCTAATTAGAGATATTAAGTCAATCCAAACACTCATACAATTTAATCATCCATAGGCAAGATTGATTAGTTATACAATTCCTAATTAATTTAATTTGATCTCCAAACAAATTATATTAATTACTTTAATTAATTTTTAAATTCTACTTAATATAAGTAATTATAAACCATTTTTTTATTATTTTAATTAATTAATGAACTTAATCATCCTTTAATTATCCATCTTAATTAATTAACCTTTAATTACTTATATTTAATTAATTATCCTTTAATTAATTCATATCCTTTAATTAATCACATTAACTATTATTCTTTAATTACATTAACTAATTATCCCTTTAATTAATTCAGACCTTAATTAATTTAAGATAAACCATTTATCTTAATTAGTTACTTAATTACCATTTAATTTAAATTAAATGTTTGGAATACAAAATCACTTAAGTACCCTCTTGATTTATTAAAATTCAATACTACTTATCTTAATTACTTAGTTAATTACATCATTCTATTTTTTTGAAACCACTTAAGATTTAATTTAATAATTCACTAATATATATATATATTTATTCAAATCCAGAACAATTTAAATTCAAAACACGTTCGACCTTAAAAATCTAAATTTTGGAACTTGATTGAAATCTTGATAACGCTTTACTTTTGAAAGAAACTTGTTCATTTCCATTTGTTTTGAAAACTTGTCAACATTTCTTTTACTTCTTAAAACCTGGTTAGTATTTACATGAAAACTTGGTTAAAACATTTGTTTATAAAATTTACTTCCATTTGAAATTAGAAACTCGAGCTAAAGCCCAAAATTCCCGAGCCATTACTCGATCCCAAACCCTCACTTTCCTCTCTCGATAAAACACGAGAACAACTTCGAGCCAGAACCTAAATTTCCCGAGCCTCAAAACCACTCAGCATCTAATGTACACGGAAGAACTCATGCACGTGCACGTGAGTTCGCCGTCGTTCCGATTGACCTCACCGGCATCTACAAGTCGTCGATGATCTACACGGACCCTCAGACCACCCAGAACCATCAATCTCTTCAGTACTCGAAATCGAGCAAGACGACACCCTACTGGAACCAACCCAGATCGACAAGAACACCTCGTGCCACCATCACAAGCCACCAGGACCCTCGCCCTTTTGTCAGAAACTTCACCAATCATCCCTCTACCTTTTGCTCCTTCACTGATCCCCTCCGGCGCCACTACGACACCGCAATATGCCTGGAACCAACCTCCACCGAACCGAGTCCTTAAACCCTACAACGTTGACGTCCAGCCGCTCCAATGAAAGATAAAATCTCCGATCATTTTTTCGTTGACCTCCACCTCCGAAGCTTCCTCCAGCACCAGTCCCGAAGCCCATCTCCCGTCCGGTCATTGGAAATTGACGAAATCCCCAATATCGATCAACTCGTAAATTCTTGACAACCACAACACTAAAAATTATGAAATCTCTATCAAAAATCATGATTTTCATATGCGAATCAAGTTATAATTTCGAAACATGTATTTCAGACATTCGATTTTATTGACTATATTTAGCTTTCACTGATTTTTCTTATTTTTGAAATAATTTTTCAATATATTCACATAAAACTATTTTTAAAAATAAAATCTAGTTGATACTTACATATTTCCTTTAGAAATCAAATCCTAAAAATGATTGGGAAAGGATAATTTGATTTTTGAATTTGTCTTAAGCCTGTGAAATTAGAACAGAGACATGTATCTTGAACACAGACATGCATATAATCCTCTGCATATAAACATACAAGCATTTTATACATTCATGCAACATTTTCCACAACATCATTTCAAAATTTATCATAAATTTATCACATGCATCCAAATATAACATAGATTTTACTTTAAAAGGTGCAGTTTACTCACCTTTTTGTTTTGAGAAGAACTGCTGCTTTGTATTCTGCTTTGCCTCTTCCTTTGTTTTGATTTTAATTCTACTTCCCATAACTTATGAATGTCCTGACCTTCATATAACTAGGTCTTTTTTTTATGGCAGACTTGTATTGTTTTACTTAAGTTTTAATGGTAGCTAGTCTTTCTGTTTATTTTAAATTTGAATGAACAAGTGAACAATTTTACAAACTAAGATGGCCGTATACCTATATATATGAAAAGGGAAGTGTGCAGTGGAAGCTGAGGCATTGTACAGGCTTTTACTTTGTTGATTTTTATTTTCTTTCTTTTATTTTGATTTGTTTTAGAAATCTTGACATGATTTAGATATATTTTGTGCTGAGGTGATAGCATGATCTAAATTTGATTTTATATGAAAAAGCTTTGATGTATTATGTTTTGTATGCTAGAGTTGAAATGTGCATTAAATGCTTGAGTTGATGTTGTCTCCCTCTTGTGTATACAAGCATATATCCATTCTTATGTATGTATATATCATACATATGTATACAAAATATCTTGCCTTGTTTGTACATATATATAGTTATGTGTACATTTATTTCAAGTTACCATATATATATATATATTCCCATATATTTCATTTAATATATGTTTCTACATTTCTCTATTAACAAATTGTATATAAATTTTAGCTCATGCATATAAAACTTCTACATGTATATTCCTATATATACATATCCTGTATGTACTATTCCACACACCTATATACATGTACATCTACATGGGTTTGTCATCCTATACATATTTATATCTAACCCCTTAACATATACTTATACATATTTTACCATTATTTTCCTCATATATATATATATCTCACATTATTTCCCATTTACCTATATATTTGCTTCCTATGGGTATACATACATACTCGTATACCTATATACTTATGTCCATATTATTAACACCATAAAGTTTGTTCATACTTATATATATTTATTTATTTAGGGATGTCTCATCTTAATCCAAATGGTGAAGTATATATATATTATTTATTTTCTATAGGATTTATCATACCTAGAGATTTTATAATCCAATACCAATTTATATATATTTAGGTATTCTTAAATTACCAGAAATTCCTTTGTCCGATCCATTAATATTCCAATAATTTAAATCAGTTAATCACCCAATTATCAAACGTCAAAATCCGGGTCGTCACATTCCTCCCCCCTTTAGAACTTTTCGTCCTCGAAAAGGAACGAAATGAGAATTTTAATTCTAATGTGTATTATTTATTAATCCTCTTTAAACATTTTAACTCTTATTCTTTTAATTATACAATTTTAAAACACTTTAAAATTTATAATATTACCAAACTAGCTTAATATAAAAATACTTTGTATAACTCGATGTCTCAACAAGTCCATCCTTGTTCTCATAGAAATTCAGTCAAACGTTGATCAGATGCAGGACTGAAAATCTATAAGTACTTAGTAAACCCATTTTCAACACCCAGTGAAAATACTTGGAAAACATCTTTATTGAAAATATCGAAAACATTTTTTAAAAATAGAGGAAATATCTTTGGTGAGAATGCTTTGGAAATCATCACCCCCATCCATGGTCGCAGTTAACCCGATGGTTACGTTGCCATCCCGGCAAAATCCATAGATAACTGTAGGCCTCCGCACCCCTCGATTACACCATGGAACCCGCTACAGATCGCAGTTATACCTGGGCTTTACGTTGTTATCACAGCAAAAACCCATATAACCGTAGGCATCAACGCCCTCGAATTTCACTGCCAAAAGAATGAAACTTCTCCACTTGACCATAGATCGCAGTCTACCGATGTTACGTTGCCATCCCGGCAAAATCAACTATAGACTGTTGGCACTCATCCTCCACACGATTTTCGCTATGGTCCCCACAGTAGATCGCAGTGACATCGAGTTACATTGTCGTAACAGCATAACCCAAATGCCCCTGTAGGCATCAGCGCCCTCGACTTTCGCTACCCAACAATCCTCAGGAACTAGTTTGTCCGGACTCCTCACAGGATCAACTTTAGAACCCCACGTAGGGATCAAGGCAGTACCACCTTGTGGCACTCCTGAGAAGTTCATTCAAGGGAGCGCCCTTTTCCCCAGAGCCACTTCAAAACACTTTATACTATATATATATAGTATTTCCAAATCATACACCAAGTATGAATCTCATATAAATCTCCTTTCTCAAAATCGATTATCCCAAAATCGATAATTCACAAACTAGGCTTTCCAAGGTCCAAATTTGATTTTCCTCAAAAATCAAAAGCCTTTTCAGAAATTCATAGGTTCCCAAAACTTTTTCCCAAAATCATTTTCACAAAATCCATTATATATACATATATATATATATAATAACCTTGGGAAATTTTTGAATCAGTTCATACTTGTATA
The DNA here is from genome assembly GCA_030737815.1 of Allium fistulosum. Taxonomy (NCBI): domain Eukaryota; kingdom Viridiplantae; phylum Streptophyta; class Magnoliopsida; order Asparagales; family Amaryllidaceae; genus Allium; species Allium fistulosum. The sequence continues at coordinate 357,378,917 of CM060906.1, forward strand.
AATTTCCTTTTTATACTTCAAATACTTTCAAAACCCTTTTCTTCTGGCAATAGATTCAACAAGGGGAGTCTACCATATATAACCAGATATATAACTTTGTTTATCCCAAATCAAATATTCAAATTTGATTACTCTTTTATAAAGTTATTAACCACATTATTTTTCTTCATAAAGTGAATCTTTAACCATAGAAATTTCCAATTTCCATTTTATCCCATCATATATTTCACAAAATATACTCTTCATTTCAAAGACCATTTTACAATTATTATCCATAAATTTTCAATATCAATTTCATTCAAACCCGTACGATGTACACATATCATCTGTACGCTATATCAATCTGATCGCTCACTCGATCACACAATTTTACTTCCGAACTAGTATTGACCATCCGACTTCCTAGTGCGGACTTAGATTTGGTTTCTTGATCAGAAACCGTTATTCTCCTTGCATAGTCACAACTATGATAGAGAATATCCATAACCAATCAAAAATCCATATCCAGGTTCGCCGTCGGAAATTGAGTGGAAAATTCCAACTCGGATCGATATACCTATCTCGGAATTCTGTGCACGAATCTGGATCAATTCACTATGCGAATAGAATAATATACGTACATCCTACATATTTATCTTCATTGATTATTAGCTAAATCAATTTCTCCTTTTCTATTCACATTCCTTTTAATCTCTATCCACTTATTCACCTTTGCTTCAATCCTCTCTTGGATTACCATTTTAATTCTTATCTCAATTGGGTATTTAATCATAAACAGTTTGTACTCTAATCAGCTTAAATTTAGAAAATAGCTTGAAATTTTTTTAAATAAATAAGTAGTTGAAAAATAATTATTAACTGTAAAAAGCTGTAAAATAGTTAAGTAATTGTAAATAGTTGAAAAATATTAATTATTTATAAAACAATTGAAAAACAGTAATTAGTTTATAAATCAGTTGTAAAATTGTTAAATAGTTCCAAAAGTAATTGTAAAACAAGCTTAAGATAGTTTTAGGTTTAAAAAGAAAAGTTGTATAGTAAATAGTTTGGAAAAATAGATTTATATTAAAACAATTTATTTTGAAAATAGTCCAAAGTCAAACTGTTCAATTCCCCATCAATTCAATTTAAATTTCCACGTCCATTTAAATTGACTCACTTCTAATTTGAATAACTTCAATTTCCCTTGAACTTGATTTATCCCCAATTCAAGTTGAATTAACCTCAATTCTTTCCAAATTCAGATCAAATTCCATTTGATTTTAAACATATTCACTTTAATTACAATTTCAAATTATTCAAATTAATTTAGACTAATTTCAAATTGAATCCACTTCAATTTCAAATCATTTCAATTTCTATATGAATTAATCCCAATTCCCATTTGAATTTGAACTCATTCAATCTTCAATTTTATTTCAAATTAATATAATTCAAATTTTCCATTTGAATTTTATACTTATCCATCTTCAATTCTAGTTAATTCAAACTAAATTCAATTTGAACTAATGAAACCTGAATCTCAACTTTAAACCATCTCGAATTATATAAATTCGATTTAAATTTTCAAATGTTGATTTAAACCCTTAAATCAAATTAACTTTTATTTTTAAATCAATAATCCCAATCTTTAAAGAATTTAATTCTGAGTCCAATTCTCAAAATTCCATTTTAAATTACCTTTATTTAACATATTTCAAAACTAAAAAACAATTAAATCTTCAAATTCTAATTTATTATCCATTTTTAAAACCAATTCTCAGTTTCATATATTATTTATAATAATGGAATGATATCAGGATAAATAAACATCCAAATTTATCCAAACACCCATTTTTAATTTCCAAATCTCAAACCCATTTTGAGATCATTCATAACTTCCCATTTAAACCAATCATTTAACTTCCCTAAGTTAAATCTCAATTTCATCTTGAAATTCCCAATTCAAGTTGTTTGTTAACTTATTTAACTTCCCTAAAGTTAAATTCAATTTACTTAATCTAGACAACCTTACCCAATTTGAATTCCCATTTCAAACTTTAAACTTCACATTAATAATCTTATAAGTTCAAAAACTTATCACCTTGGGTATCACATCTCATTCCAAATTTAAAACTCAACATTTAGTGGTTATTTCAAACCATCTTTGATATTATGAATATTCCTCATATATACATATTATTTCCTTTACACACTAAGTTATCCTTAAATTTTAAATCACCTTTGGTTTTAGTTCAAAACAGTTTTCTTTAACGCTTTCAAACAACTCTTATTTTAAATTAAGATCACCTTCAAAATATTTTGAATAATACTCTTTATTATTTCTATTAACATTTGAAACAATTTCAAAACTTTTCGATTTACATCCTTTCTAATTTACAAGTTATTCACATCTAATGGTTATTTCCTTAAAACATTTATGTGTTTATTGGAAAACAATCATCCTATTTAAACTCAATAACCATTTATTTTCTGGTTTGAAACCATTTTAATTCATCTTATTTGTATAGTTCATTTTATCCAATCCTTATTTGGATATGTATACATATATTACTTAATTTCTTATTTAATAACCAATTATTGCTTTATAAATATGATATAAACTTTTATAAAATCATCCAGTTTTAAAACCATTTTTAAAACCTTTATATAAGAAAATAACAAGTACGCTCTCATATATATATATATATATACTCAACTCATCCTAGGGTACCACTGACCCTATCATTGATGAGTAAAACCACCAGAGCCAAGGTTCTGGCTTAACCTTCGCTCTGATACCAACTGTAACGACCCGAAATTTTCGACCCTGAAAATTCGATGCTAATACGTTTACTGTAGAAGTGCCGAGCAATCGAATGCCGGAAATTCTGGATTGTTAGGGTAAAGAAGAAAAGAGGTAGAAGAAGAAACAGAAAACAAAACAGAGAATCACACATTCGCAGCGGATCAAAATATAATATCAAATAATAGCATTTATACAAAGAAAAGCTGTAACTATCAATTTACATTTAATACATCAGAGTACAATCATTCACAAATAAACTGGGCAGTTGTAACAACTTGACCCAGACTACTAACAATAAAATCTCAAATACATAGCGGAATATACTCCATGCGTTCCTGCCATCCAGCTCGCCTCCTGAGCTTCGGAAAGTCCTAACCTGAAAATCTATAATACTCGGTCTGACCCATGCATTACAATAAAGTAACACCCGGGTCAGGCTGGAAACCAGCGTGAGTAAACCCATAAAACATGAAATTTAAGGTATAAAACTTATTTGAAAAACTGGGTAACTCGTACCTCATAATGAGTTCTTAACTTGTTATAGTCAATCTCTTACCACAAAACAATATTTAAAAACTGTTACTTGGTTTAAATGGTCACGTTACTTAAATTATTCCATTCCAGCCTATTTGGTTCTAAACTCAAATCTAAAAAGTATTATAGTAGATTATTAATCGAAGTGGTTTCAGATATTGCTGATATACGACCCCGGTCTCTTCGACTCCAATACTATCTTAAGCCAGGTTGTTTAAGTGAATACAATTCTGTTTTAAATAAAGGATGTCATTTTCACACAGCAGTTCATCACCGGTAGATAATCCACATTATCACAAACCAACATATCATATCACTGAGCATCACAAATTATCTAACTAGAGATATTAAGTCAATCCAAACACTCATACAATTTAATCATCCATAGGCAAGATTGATTAGTTATACAATTCCTAATTAATTTAATTTGATCTCCAAACAAATTAAATTAATTACTTTAATTAATTTTTAAATTCTGCTTAATATAAGTAATTATAAACCATTTTTCTATTATTTTATTTAATTAATGAACTTAATCATCCTTTAATTATCCATCTTAATTAATTAACCTTTAATTACTTATATTTAATTAATTATCCTTTAATTAATTCATATCCTTTAATTAATCACATTAACTATTATTCTTTAATTACATTAACTAATTATCCCTTTAATTAATTCAGACCTTAATTAATTTAAGATAAACCATTTATCTTAATTAGTTACTTAATTATCATTTAATTTAAATTAAATGTTTGGAATACAAAATCACTTAAGTACCCTCTTGATTTATTAAAATTCAATACTACTTATCTTAATTACTTAGTTAATTACATCATTCTATTTTTTTGAAACCACTTAAGATTTAATTTAATAATCCACTAATATATATATATATATATATTTATTCAAATCAGAACAATTTAAATTCAAAACACGTTCGACCTTAAAAATCTAAATTTTGGAACTTGATTGAAATCTTGATAACGCTTTACTTTTGAAAGAAACTTGTTCATTTCCATTTGTTTTGAAAACTTGTCAACATTTCTTTTACTTCTTAAAACCTGGTTAGTATTTACATGAAAACTTGGTTTAAACATTTGTTTATAAAATTTACTTCCATTTGAAACTAGAAACTCGAGCTAAAGCCCAAAATTCCCAAGCCATTACTCGGTCCCAAACCCTCACTTTCCTCTCTCGATAAAACACGAGAACAACTTCGAGCCAGAACCTAAATTTCCCGAGCCTCAAAACCACTCAGCATCGAATGTACACGGAAGAACTCATGCACGTGCATGTGAGTTCGCCGTCGTTCCGATCGACCTCGCCAGCATCTACAAGTCGTCGATGATCTACACGGACCCTCAGACCACCTAGAACCATCAATCTCTTCGGTACTCGAAATCGAGCAAGACGACACCCTACTGGAACCAACCCAGATCGACAAGAACACCTCGTGCCACCATCACCAGCCACCAGGACCCTCGCCCTTTCGTCAGAAACTTCGCCAATCATCCCTCTACCTTTTGCTCCTTCACCGATCCCCTCCGGCGCCACTACGACACCGCAATATGCCTGGAACCAACCTCCACCGAACCGAGTCCTTAAACCCTACAACGTTGACGTCCATCCACTCCAATGCAAGATAAAATCTCCGATCATTTTTCCGTTGACCTCCACCTCCGAAGCTTCCTCAAGCACGAGTCCCGAAGCCCATCTCCCCTTTGGTCGTCGAAAATTGACGAAATCCCCAATATCGATCAACTCGTAAATTCTTGACAACCACAACACTAAAAATTGTGAAATCTCTATCAAAAATCATGATTTTCATATGCGAATCAAGTTATGAATTCGAAACATGAATTTCAGACATTCGATTTTATTGACTATATTTAGCTTTCACTGATTTTTCTTATTTTTGAAATAATTTTTCAATATATTCACATAAAACTATTTTTAAAAATAAAATCTAGTTGATACTTACATATTTCCTTTAGAAATCAAATCCTAAAAATGATTGGGAAAGGAGAATTTGATTTTGAATTTGTCTTAAGCCTGTGAAATTAGAACAGAGACATGTATCTTGAACACAGACATGCATACAATCCTCTGCATATAAACATACAAGCATTTTATACATTCATGCAACATTTTCCACAACATCATTTCAAAATTTATCACATGCATCCAAATATAACACAGATTTTACTTTAAAAGGTGCAGTTTACTCACCTTTTTGTTTTGAGAAGAACTGCTGCTTTGTATTATGCTTTGCCTCTTCCTTTGTTTTGATTTTAATCCTGCTTCCCTTAACTTATGAATGTCCTAACCTTCATATAACTAGGTGTTTTTTTATGGCAGACTTGTATTGTTTTACTTAAGTTTTAATGGTAGCTAGTCTTTTTGTTTATTTTAAATTTGAATGAACAAGTGAACAATTTTACAAACTAAGATGGCCGTATACCTATATATATGAAAAGGGAAGTGTGCAGTGGAAGCTGAGGCATTGTATAGGCTTTTACTTTGTTGATTTTTATTTTCTTTCTTTTATTTTGATTTGTTTTGCAAATCTTGGCATGATTTAGATATATTTTGTGCTGAGGTGATAGCATGATCTAAATTTGATTTTATATGAAAAAGCTTTGATGTATTATGTTTTGTATGCTAGAGTTGAAATGTGCATTAAATGCTTGAGTTGATGTTGTCTCCCTCTTTTGTATACAAGCATATATCCATTCTTATGTATGTATATATCATACATATGTATACAAAGTATCTTGCCTTGTTTGTACATATATATATAGTTATGTGTACATTTATTTCAAGTTACCATATATATATATATATATTCCCATATATTTCATTTAATATATGTTTCTACATTTCTCTATTAACAAATTGTATATAAATTTTAGCTCATGCATATAAAACTTCTACATGTATATTCCTATATATACATATCCTGTATGTACTATTCCACACACCTATATACATGTACATCTACATGGGTTTGTCATCCTATACATATTTATATCTAACCCATTAACATATACTTATACATATTTTACCATTATTTTCCTCATACATATATATATCTCACATTATTTCCCATTTACCTATATATTTGCTTCCTATGGGTATACATACAAACTCGTATACCTATATACTTAAGTCCATATTATTAACACCATAAAGCTTGTTCATACCTATAAAATATTTTTATTTAGGGATGTTTCATCTTAATCCAAATGGTGAAGTATATATATATTATTTATTTTCTATAGGATTTATCATACCCAGAGATTTTATAATCCAATACCAATTTATATATATTCTGGTATTCTTAAATTACCAGAAATTCCTTTGTCTGATCCATTAATATTCCAATAATTCAAATCAGTTAATCACCCAATTATCAAACGTCAAAATCCGGGTCGTCACACAAACAAATGGTTTGTTCGGGTTCAGAAATTTTTAACCGCCTAGAATGACAAATAAACTACTGAGTGCACCATTTACTCAACAGTCTTAGATGAACTCAATAGATTATTCATACATCTTAAACAATTAGAAGTATCCTATCCGAAACAACCCATAAACCCAAAACAAACAATAATTTACAATGTATTTGAATTATTCTTATTAAATTTCTTTCACAACATTTACAGTTTTTATTTTTTTCTTTTCATTCATAAAAGGATTATTTCTTTAACTTACATTTATCTCTTACAAAATTTTATTCCCATTCATTCATTCAGTGTTTATTTCATTTATTTTCCTTTATTACTTACAAAAATTCATTTTCATTTATTCATATCATGTCAATTTCTTTTATTGCATTACATTCATTTTATTATTTACTTTAATTATAAATAGTTTCAATATTAACTTAAGTTCAAAATCCTTTACTTACAGTTACAGTACTCATTTTCTATTTCATTTAATTAGTAGTATTACAATTTTAACTCAAGTTTATAACTATTTTCATATCAAATTTCTTATTTATAAAAGTAAATTTCATTGAACACTTCCATTACATAAGTTTTACTTGTAAAAATTTCCATTACATATTCTTTTAACATTTCAACTTTTTATAATTGGTAAGTTATATATATATATATCTTTAAGAATGCAATTGAAAGTTACACAAGTTTGACTTACTTATTTTAATTAACTTAAGGTTCAATAATTATCATTACTTATTTTCATATTCTTTTCGTTTACAAGTTACAAATTTCAAATTCCTTGTATATTTCAGTTATAACTTAGCATATCATTTCTTATTTTCAATTATTAAATAGTTAAATTTTTTTATTCCATTTCAATAATTGAAATCTCTAATTTATGGAAATTTAAGAACTAAATGTCGGGTTCCATTTCAAATCATTTAAAATAATATATATATATACATACTCATAACTTTTATATCCAACCATATTTAAACTTTAAAAATTTTATTTGTTTTATCAAAATAGATCTGTAGTAAAACTGCTACAATGGCCTTCCCACTTTGAAACTCGAAAATGAATGTCGATGATGCGTGCACTCATCACCGAAATTATTTTCCAACGATAGAGATGGGAGTACAGAACTTATTTCTTTCCAAAATTTCTTTAAAACAATTCTTTTAAATTATATTGAAATATTTCTATCAGAAAATACATCTAATAATATTATTATTATATCCCAAAATCATTCGAAAGAAATTTTCAAAAAAAACTCGGAACTTAAGTTCTAAATTTCCAATTTACATTTATTTTATTTTCAAATTTTTATCTTTAATCAATATTTATAAATTTTCACTACCTAATAAACAAATATATCGCAACCAAATATATCATCTATAAAATTATTATTTTACATACAAAATATATAATAGACAAAATTATTTCATTTACCTATATTTCAAAACAAATATTGTGTCGGTCTGTCCTATTAAGTGTTTAGAAATCCCTATCGATGTCATAACGTCCTATGCACCAACCAGAATTTATAAATACAACGAACAAATTAACACAATACAAAACCTTTTATAACACTAATAAATACGCTCTCTTATATATATATATACACACTCTCAATGACTCATTCTAGGGTATTACTACCCTATTTTTAAAGAGTCGGACCCTACAAAGCTAAGGTTATCGCTAAACCTAGCTCTGATACCAACGGTAACATCCCGCCTTTTTGTACATTTTAAGTAGACACACGTGCCAACTCAAACCATACAGAAGGGTGGATTGTTATGGGGTAAATAAGAAAAAGCCGAGAAAGAAAAAGACAAAATCTCGCAGTGGAATGACAAAATATAATAATCAAATAACAGTTCATGAAGCTATATACAAAACATTTGATTATACTTATACAATACAAAATCAGAGTTACACATATCAAAGATAAACAAATAATGCAGCGGAACAGTATGAATGTAGTGGAATACATATAGTAAATAATAGTAGTACAAATCTTCGTCTTCATCCTCCAGATATAAGGTCTTCAAATCCTGAAATGCTCGGGTTGACCCGAGTGAAGTGAAAAGACAAAACACTCGAGTCAGAACTAAAAGATCTTATGTAAGTAAAATCAACGGTAAATAAATAAATATGAGTGGAACGGCGTCGGAGATGTTTACGGGGTTTGACATCTCTTATCCCGTGTCTAACGTGAGTGTAGTAACTTAAGAGATGTTCGGGATTCACATCTCCTAAGGATCCGTTAAACTATCTACTATGTAGTACAATACGCTATTATAATATGTCTACAGTAAGATAAACTATTAAAATAGCGTTAAGGCATTACATTTTCCCCGTTAACACATTTTTATAATGCATAGTCTATACAGGACCGTAACTCCCCGTAAACTGGGGCCGCCAGAGGATACCCCATAGGTACGACATAAACAAACTCGTAGAAGGCACGCTAGGGTAGGTGACACGGCACAACTAGGCAATGCCAGGGTAGATATACCAATTACACTTCCGGACCGGTGGTAACGCATAGCAGCTACTACCACCCACCTCGGAACACACTCCCAAATCAAAAATCGAGGGTGGCCACCAAATCAATCGCAAAGTCAGAATATAGTATCGAAGGAATGTGCCCGATCGGAGGAATGACCTCACTTAGCCCGTCAATTGCTCCTGTTTTAGCCACCTTAAGCTAACTCATGGGAGTTAGGTCCACGTATATACCTCATATAGGATCGTCGCCAACCATCCTACTTCATTCTGGAATCTCCACCGTGTACACAGTTGTCAAAGTTGTTTTCGGTATTGGCAGAGAGTATGACAATATCCGATCCCGGTCTCTTTAACAACCAATCGCTTATTACACACCGGATGGTTCTTTTACATTTCCAAAATCATTTCATAATTGATATCAAAATATCATATTCAATTCAAATCATATCATTTTCGAAATCATTACTTACTTTCGAAATCATATCACCTTTGAAATCATATCACATTTGAAATCATAGTTTGAAATTATATTTCCTTTCAAAAGTCATATTTCCAAAATAGGCTAAACTCTCATCTCAAAATACCATATTAAACCAAATAAGTTATTTAAATCCCAACTTAGGTTATAATGTCGCTTAACCACATTCATTTTTAAAAAAATCGAGAATTTGAATATAAACCCATCCATTTTACTTAGTTTGGAATTTAGAAGAAAATAGTTTTAAATAGTTATAAATAGTTAATATAGATTTAAAATATATTAAATAACTTTAAAATAGATTAATTAGATTTAAAATAAGTTAAAACAGGTTAATTAGATTAAATAAATTAAATGGTTTGAGATAGGTTAAAATGATTTAATATGATTAATACAGGTTAAAATAGTTTAATACTTTGAAACTCTTAATAGTTAGAAATTTTGAAATAATATATTTTTAAAACAGTTTATATTAAAACATGAATTTGGAATTCATATCAAATTAAACTATTCATTTCATTTCAACGCATTTGGACCATTTTAAATTTCCAAGTCAACAAACCAAATTCCAAACCTTTCAATTTAACATTTCAATAAACTATTGAATTTCATATCGTTTCAATCCATGTTCAAATATCAATTCGGATTACTCCAATTTCAAAATACTTCAAAGTTATTTTCAAACAACTTCAATAACATAATTTCGATAGAATTTCATTTATACTTAAAAGTTTAACTTTAAACTTCCAATTTATTTCTTAAAGCAATTCCTTTGAACCAATTCACATTTCCACACAAAACTTGATTTTTCCAATAATACTTCAATTTACATAAATCAAATTTTATTTCAAAATATCATTTAATTAAATTAGAAAATTTAGGATTTTAAAATCATTTAATTTAACCAATCCGATGTCTGTATATAATTCTCTACCCTAGGGTCAAGTGATACGGATATTTATCATTTCAATTTGCAATTTAAAATGTTACGGTTATATATCATTTCAAACCACAATCCCGAATTAATAATAAAATCTATAAAATCGCTCGAGTCTATCATTTCAACCCATACCAATTTTTCCTTAATCTATTGATCATTCGGGTATGTATCATTTCAACCCATACTGAACTTGTAGTTTATAACGATATAAAATAAAACATCCATTCATCCAATATTAACAATCAACATCCATTACAAACATCATCCAAATCAATCAATAAATATCAATATAGAACTGATAATCAATAACATGTATTTAACTGGCAATTTATATTCAATAATAAATTAAATAACGATTTAATTCAAATAAATTCAAATTAACGGAGATGATGATTTAAATATATCAAACAGCCATAAATAAATTTCTAATCATATCAAAAATTAAATTAACTAACATAAGAAATTTTAGAAGTTGTGAGTGGGTTAAAGCACTCACCTTTGAATTTGAATCGAATTTAAATCCAATTTAAGCCCAAAATTCAAATAGTCTCAGAATTCGTCCAAACCAGCGTCAAAGTGTCCGGAATTTGAAAACAATCCTAACAAAAGAAACTGCGTGTAAATTGGACATCGTATGTGAATGTTATTGCGATCAGAACATTGAAATCAAAATTTTAAATAAAAAAAAAAGAAAACACACCCAACCAATTTCGGCCACGTCATGCCTCCTTCACGTCAGAAACCCTCCTCTCGACACTGTTTACGTGAACAACACAGGCCGCTTCACTTACACACCGCGCCGCAACCTCCAGCCATGAATGCCGCCGTCGTTCTTCCGCCAACGTCATGAAACCCCCCCTCCCCACGACTTCCTGGCGTCGAGCGCGTCCACCCGCGGCCCAAAGAAACCCCCCCAACCGCCAAATATATGCCGAAACCCTAATTGAATTTACACATCGATCAAACCACTAATTCTACAAACGACCAACAGGGATGAGCTCCCCTCGTCCATCTCCACCCAACCTTGCTTTCGAATCGTCGATCCATCACCGTTGATCAACCATCAAACGAACGGCCGAGAATGATTCCACGAATTTCGGACGCACAGAAATCCAAATCCAAAAACTAACTGCAAATTTGACTTTTGCCCATCGAGGGCTTCAAATCAATATATAATTCGATATAGTTTGAGGAGTTTGATTTTTTTTTGATTTGATTTTGAAATTGAATTGAATTGGAAATTTGGTTCTGGTTTGTCTGCCATTGGAAAGAGGAGTTGAGAAGGAATTGTACGTACAAACAAACGAAAATGAGGAGTGACTAGGGTTTATAACGAGGTATTTATAGGCAGATCAGAAAATAAAATGAATGAACACGATTGATTTGGGTTTGAACGATAAACAACCCGAAAAGCCCGTTTCGACTCCGGAACGAAAATGGGTCAACCCATATATCAAAATAGATGCTTTCAAATATTTTAAACTCAATGGAACAGGTTTCAAGTCCTAATTCCATCGTATGAAGAAGTTATGTTAAAATCAGCTTATTTTAAATTGATTTCAATTGATTTCAATTAAATTGATTTCAAGGTGTTTCGAGTCCGTACGATCAAAAGACAAGTTTGATCGCTATGAAACTTGAAATCCTATAATAATTCACCATTACGGATTCGATGAAACTAGTTTCGTCGAAATCCGAGTCAGTGGCCAAAATGGCTATTTTCACATTAATTAAATTAATTAATAATTAAATTAATTAAATCACATTTTATTTCAAAGTTGATAACTAAAATTTTCATCATTTTTGATTGCTTACACATTTACCATAATTTAAAACAAATCTAGATATCAAATTCAAAGTTAATTATTTTACCAATTACAGTATTTAACTTCAATTGTAATTACATCCAATTACTTATAATTAATCCCAATATATTGATTTTTATTTGATTTCAATCTTCATACTCCATTAATTATTATTCTATAGGCATAGTCAGTATCTGTTCATTTTTCACTACATCAATATTTTCCAATTTCCATCTTTTATTTGTATTAATTACGATATTTCAACTATATTGAATTTTGTCAATTTCACACATTAAATAAAATTTAAAGCCCCAATTAATTATTTTATCTTGGTTTCATTCTTTTTATTAATTAATTGTTATCCTATGAATAAAATTAACATTTCTATTCAATTTGTTACGTTTACAATTTCAGTTATTGTCTAAATCTTATTAATGTATCATTAAAGTTCATTTAATTCTAATTGATTTCCCATTTAAATTTAATAAACCAAATAAACAGGTAACTTATAACAACCATTACCATAGCTTTTAATTACACTTATGAATTCATTGTTCACAAACAAACGTTACAATCCTTATAAAATACTGATTTTATTCAATTACCATTAACTATCTATCTCATACAATAATTAAATATTTACACTTGTCACTTACATTCAATTTTATAACCAAGTATAACATTTACATTATTTCAATTAATTGAACTTTCATTAAAAGGTTATCCTTTTCTTAATTTAACCTTATTCCATTTCATTCTGTTTATTAATTTCCTTTAATAAATCACACATTTCTGTTTTTCTCAATATTAAATAACAAAATTTAATAAATTAACAATTTAAATTATCGAAAATTTACGGGTTGTTACACTTCACCAAAACCAAGTTTGAACAACCAGTCACTATCTCCTTAGACCAAATTCACCAATCACCCCTATCCACAGTCAATAACATCACTTACATCCCCCCAATAGAATCCAAACGAACAATCCACCTTCCTTCTCAAAACTGCACCACCACTTCACCAAATCTCAAATCAGTCTCAAATCCCCTCAATCACCTTGACTACTACCACAGTAGCCTCTCCCATCATCAACCTCAACCAAAGTGACCCACAAAATTCCTCTATTTAATCTTTCACCTTCCTAGACCACCCAATAACCCAAACACCACAAATCCTACAAAAACTTCCTCCTCCCACACGTCTGCCTGCAAGCCCTCCACTGACGCAACCCATAACAATACAATAACATTCACCACTATAGTTCCACCCTACTACACCATTTCGAACAGCATCTCCACCACCTGAAAACGCCTCCCCATCTCCGACAGGCCACACTACTAACCGCGGTCCCCAAATTGTCCTTACCCAAATCAAACACCTCAAATCCACCAATTGCGAATCACAAAATCGAGAACCTTACCTCTAGCAAATCGATCACCGACCAGCTAATTGCAACTTCACCGACTACACTCACCCGAACATTGAATCACCTGAGTCGAGAAATATACCAAAATTGATTGAATTGAACATCAAACTGGTGGCTAGACTTCCAGTTTTCGACGACTTCAGGTTGGCGGCAGCACAAACTCGAACATCGTGACTTTAAGCTCGAGACTACTTTTTGCAGTGAGTTTTCTGATTTCATTTCCGGGATGACGATTTTTATTTTTGCAAAAATTTTGAGAAGGTTGAATTTTGATTTTGGGAGATGACGAATATTTTACGGAGTTAGAAGTTATATTTTCTATGTTGAATAAAAGTTAAGGAGAGATTAACGGACGATTTAGAGGGAAGTGAAATAATTTTGAAGGAAGTTGGGTGATTTTTAGGAAAAAAAATTTGGAGGGAGCTGTGTGATTTTTGGATGACATGGCTGTAACTGGTTGGAGGGTTCTTACTGATGCGGATTATGAATAACAATTGTGAGAAAAAACTCATGCCGCAGTGTAGTGCCTCCAAAATGATAATGCTCCGTAAAAAGTAACAATTGTACCATAGGCGGCGCTACCCTCGGATTCTACCACGGCCTCAGATCTGGAGAATCAACTTATACGATGAAGCTGAGTGTGAACAAGATATTGAACTCAACTGGACATGAGGGGAGGAGATCTTGAAACCGGTTGGGTGTGATTGGGTTGATTTATGCAGGTCTAGAGAGCGGGTTGATTTTTGTAACGTCCCAGATTTTTCGCGTTCGAAAATCGACATCCATACTTTACATCGTACTCGAATGTCGTAGATTCGAGCGTTCAAATCCGAGTCGTCGGAGCTTATAACACAGTTAAGTAAATATCACAGCGAAATAAAAAGAATATAGATATACAACATCTGATACAATATCCAGATACAATGATGATACAATGAATATCTATATACATCAGAGATATGATACAATAAATTGCAGTGGAAAGAAAAATAGATAACATCAGCAGCGGAAAATCTTCATCTCCAAAGCACGATCCAGAAATAGCTCGAACTCCCAATAATGAGGCACAAAGATAAGCAAGTGCAGTCTGATCCAAAGACTGAACCAACTCCAGAAAATCTACTAAATCTGAATATCTGAAAACCCCAACTCTAGACTGCTCGTGTAGGAAATTATGAGCACCCAGAGTTTAGGAAAGGAACAATAAACTCCGGATCAGTCATGGGACTGGTGTGAGCAACAAAAACGGTTTATCTTTAAAAACAAATAGCAGAGAATTTAAAGTCAATTCGCAATGCTTTTGGAAAATGAAACTACCATAAGACCTCCCGCCACACACACACAATGCAAACGCAGAATTGGAGGAGATTTCTTCTTATGATAGTCAAAGATGTTTACTACGCAAAAAAATCAAATCATTTGATATTATTACTAGTGCATAGTGCAGAAAACAATTTCGAAAGTAGAATATAAATCTTAGCCAGCATAGACATTTCGCACTTATGCCTACTATAGCTACCATGTTCAATAGCAGGTTACCACCACATTCCATGACAGGTAATACAACTAAAACCGTACAAAGTTCGTATTTGGAAGATGGATTTCCAACAAAATGGTCAGGCTAAGGAACTTCCTATTCCATGAAAGAAACGCCTCTGGCGGGACGCTCCGAGAACCATCTGTTCTCTGCCAAACAAGGCCGGCAACCCCTTTTCCCAAGGGATAAAAGAAACCTCAGATATGCCACCCCCGGTCCTTTGGGACCTTTAACCGAGGTACCTCTAATCCAACATCACACGTCATAAATAAAGTGTGTCCACATGAGTAAGTATCTGGGCTCCATACCATGATACTACCCTTTTCCAGAAGGAATGGTCATACCCTAGGGGAGCTACCCCTGAAAACCTTGTCGCACAATTCCTGTTTCGACCATTACCGGGTTGTGAGGCTCGACGAAGTCTCGTCCACAAAGCTACGCTTTTTCAAAAAGCCACGCTTTGGGTCAACAGATGATCAACCTATGATCACAAAGATAAATGATCAAACAAATGATCATATCACAAATGATCAAACACTGATCATCACACAGCAACACTCAGCATGCCACATTACCAAATTGGGATATATCGCTGATAAATTTCAACTACATAACCTCTGAGCTCGTACGTCTCAGAGAAGGGTGTTAAGCTAAGAGAATAAATTCTCCGCCACCAACAGAAATGTATTTGAAAGAAATCAGCTTTATATCTCAAAGTGTAATGTCAGACATGTAACCATACAAGTCTGTTCCGGGTTCGAACAGAATCGAAGGCACTTCTCACGAAGCCCTTGCAAATCCGGATAATTTCCAATCACGTCCGGACTTCCTATCACAAAAAGAGTGATATAAATCTCTATACCGGAGCAACTCAGTGCAGAGACATTCGACAGGTTGTCCTTTCATTTTCGAAAATATCCGGTCTTCATCACCGGTCTTCAAATGCCATCGATATACGACGTATCACTATTCGGAATGGGTTATACGACCCAAAGGTCCTTTCCCGGCTAACCCGAATAGTGAGCGCAATTAAAAAAACATATGGATATGGGATTTCAATTAAGTCACAACTTAACAATTCCAAACATTCTTCCAAATGGTTTAAACCAATTACCATTTCAAATCTTTTAAACAAAAAGATTCATTTACAGATTTTTCCAAATCAATTCTCATTTCAATTTGATTAACTCGTTAAATCTTTAAATCAAAGATTTAACTTATAGCTTTCAAAACAATTTCATTTCTAATTGGTTAAACAAAACATCATTTTAAATCTGTTAAAAATAAACAGATTTAATTCATAGCTTTCAAAAAAAGAATTCATTCATAGCCTTGGAAAACCATTTTTCAATTCAATCTTGAAATTCCTTTTATTAAACTGGAATTTCATTTCTTATCTGAAAGCTTTTATTCCTTTAAAACAAACAGTTTTTATTTTGGAAATCTGATTCATTTATATGAGTTAAGGTTCTTGGGTTAAATCCAAATTCTCAAAATTTTACTTTTAAAATGGTTTAACTTCACATAAACACATTTATACATTTTTAATCCCTAGTTTCAAATCATAGGATTCAATTTCAAACTTGAATTCAAATTTAAATCAAATTATTTAAATTTTCAAAACTCGATTAAGTTATTCAAAATAACTTTTATCTTTGAAATTCCATTTCAAAAGCTTTTCATTTTAAACCCAAATTTCCAATTTCAAAATCAATTGAAATTAAAATTTCAATTTCAAAATCATCAAATTTAAATTATCTGTGACTTAACCGATTTCCACGTGAAATCCATATTTGTGTGTGTAAAGGTGTGGTCCAGGGGTTTCACACACAATAGTGCAACATCAATCATCACAGATATATCGATAAGCGGTATAATCGATAACGCTTATCTTCATTCACAGATTCATAGATAAAATAAATTTATCGATCACAAAGATTCATCATTACAATTCGATGTGGGTTTCGGATAACCAACTGGAATCCGACTCCCTGTCGCATCGAAATTCAAGTGCCTTTTTACGGGCCAAGGGGTTTTCATATCCACACAGAAACAATCACAAATATTAAATTCAGTACCAAGCAATTCATATCTCATAGCATTACAATTACAAATCAGAGATATCAATCCAATACACAACATTCAGTAACAAATCAAACATCTCCAATTAAGCTGAATAAACCGTGTGGTTTAAATTGATTAACCACATAATTACTTCGTTAATTATCTTAATTAATTAACCCTCAATCGTAATTAATTTAATCATAAATAAATAATCCCTTAATTAATAATGATTTCTTAATCATTTTAAATTAACTAACCACATAATTACTTCATTATTATATTTCAAAACATTCGTTAGTTAATTAATTAAATACCAAAACAATTCATGTTTAAAAACTTTTTAACTTTAAATATCTAAAAGTTGAACTCGTTTGAAATCTTGTTTTATAATTTCTTTACTATCCATCTGTACTTCAAAACTTCCCAAACGTGGTTCATGTTTCTATGAGTATTTTAAACCTGGAATCTACTTTTCTTTTCAAATGTTTAAAACCGGTATTCAATCTAAAATCAACTCAAGCTTAAGCGAAGCTACCCGAGCAGCTACACGAGCCAGTGCTCATCTTTCCCGAAACCACCTTCGAGGCCATCACTTATCCTTCGAACCCAAATCCCCTGACACAACCGTCTGCGTGTGCACGTGCACAACCACTGGGATAATTTCCGACCATCCCTCTGGCCTCCAACAAGTCGTCGACGAACCCCTCAACTCAATCCATCACCCAGCACCCATCGTTTCTTCCCAAATCGAAATCGAGGCAACTCGATCAAATTGAAACGAGATACTCCGATCGAAAATCCCCTCGACTCGATGCTTCCCATCACCAGCGACCACGAAACTTTGGCCACACCTCCATCGATCTTCGACGCTGCCTTTCCCAAAATCACATACACTTCGATCATCCAGAGACATCGCGGTGACCTCGCAAATTCAGGCAACCCAAAACTGGTTCGAAACCCTAAATCGAACTCGAATTCAAAATCTAGATTTTTAAAAATTCTACCCGCAATTTTTTTTGTGATGTCGAACCTTTCACCTAGCTGCGACGACGCATTCGAAGGCCACGATCACTTGGATCATCGGACTTTGACAAAAATTCAATTTTCTGATCATATACTATTTCTTAGTAAAAACTTCGTGAAAAATTTAGATTTCTCTTCCTAAAATCATTGTTTTCGATGGTGATTCCAGTAGTATCACTGAAATCAAAGTTTAAAAGGTTCGAATTTTTTTTTGTCGACTTGAATAATGGCTGAGTTTTACAGTTTCCAGAGAAAAAAAACTATATAAAATTTCTTTAATTTGTTACTGTAATATGATGCAGATTTAAACAATAATTTCCTATTTGTTTTCAATCATGCTCAGAAGCAAGGAGGAAGAAAGATGTTGAATTTGGGTATGGTTTACTCTGTAAACCAGAGATTTAGACATGTCTGTGTTTTCAATTCTAAGCTATTACATTCATGCAATTTTAAAACATCCTTTTACTTGTTTCAAAATTCCTATTTTCGAATGTAGATTCAGATTATGTAATTAAATCGATGATTTAAAATTTTCGAATTTTTTTTCCTGTGTTCATCCTTTTGCTGTAAAATTAAAGTTGCAGAGACAATATTGCAATAGTGAGCTTAAAACAAATTCTAAGCCTTGATTTAAGTTTTAAACAAACCTGTTTGTTTGAAATCCTAAACTTAAAAATGTTTATATGAAGATGTATTATTTGTTTCTACTTTATCTTGCTCTGTAACTAGAAATTTAGAAGAATAGGCCATGCAAAATTTCACAGCACACATATATAGGTACAAAATTTCTTACCTATAATATACAGCGAAATACAACTAGATGCACAAGTTTAAATTCAAAGATGATATGTTTACTCACAGGTAAATAAGAAGAGTTGCTCACCTGTTAAAAGTTTGGAACAGGGAAGCTTGAAATGGTAAACCAGGCTTGACATTTTACTAACTGCAGCTCCTCTTTTGACCTCTGATTCGAATTGGTTCAAGTTGTTTTAAGTTGAAGTTTTTCTTGTTTAAGTTTGAAAATATATTCACTTCAGTTTTGCATAGCTTATGGACGAACTGATGACAATATATGGAAAAGAAGCTTGCAGTGATGTATATATTTTATACAAGGTGATAATGTGGTTTGTACCTCAGGATATATTTTTCTTCTCTAGTACTAATATGGCCAGAGATTTTTTTATGAGGTTTGGGGGCTGAAAGCATTTGCGAACAGGCTTTGTTTTGTGCTAGGGTAGAAAGCATTAAATGCTAATGTACCAGATGTCTTCCTTGCTTATCTTAGTTGTACAAAAGATGTTTTTTATTTTTATCTTCTCTTTTTATATTGCCTGACCTTGCTTTGTTTCGGCTCTTCATTTTGTTGAAGTTGCTTACTTTGTTTATTTATATACTTTAGCTTGTACTCCATATACATGTGTTTGTCAGGTCTTGTTCTCTTGCTTTAATTTATGCTTTGTTTACAAATGTTAAAGTTATGTTGTATATACACTTGTGTTTTTATACTTTGTTTCTTGTTGTTTGAATTATTGTAGTGTAATCACTTTATATTTTATAATTTATCTTATTATATATTTCTATTTGAATTTGTCAAATTTATTTTCTATTCCTAGTTTCAATATTTATTTACAATTTAAACTCAAGTCAAAATATATATCTATATATTTATTATTTTCAAATTCACTCGAAATCGAGTCGGGGAAACTCGCTTTCATTCAATCGATTTATTTTACTATTTTATTCAAAAATTCATTTAATTATTAATTTAACTCCAAAATTCAATAAATTATTAATTTAAATTAAATTAAAATCTAGGGTCGTTACAAACTTCCCCCCTTAAAAGAATTTCGTCCTCGAAATTACCAAGGAGAGAAAAAGATAGATGAAGAATGTTTCATCGAATCAAAACGAATATTTATTCTGCATTTGGCTTATCAAATCAGAATATCAATAATAGATACAAGAACGAATCTATTTAACACTCAACAAAATACTCGGGTTATCCAGATCTACGAAATATACAAGGGCATCGGTTAGTTCAAAGGGATAACTAACTATTCGTAGAACATATCCGGACCCAAGGAATAGATAGATAGATGGATACGATTTCAAAACTTTTTAGTTTAAAACTAAAATATACCTATCAACCATAGCAACCAATGCAAACAATTCATCCGTACAAACAATTTTGGCTCAGTTGGAGTTTATGTCCCATTTTTATATATCGAATTTATTCCTGGATCTACCAGAAACTACCGAAGAATTGAGAAAAGATGCTGAACAAAAGAGATTGATAGAGAAAAGATTACTTCCTTGTTGTTACAGAGCATTGACCATTTATAGTCGTATTTCCCTGTCCCCTATCTCGTCTTCTTCTTGCACTCATACTTACTATCAGTGGATAGTAAGAGAATTTACTGAGACGTTCAGACGGATATCTGAGAATACTCATTCTAGAGTTTACTTCACTCTATCTCTAATGAGCTACTTAACGTGTTATACTCCTGAGCTAAAGTTCAACCTTAGCTCTGATACCAAATGTAACGTCCCAGATTTTTCGCGTTCGAAAATCGACATCCATACTTTACATCGTACTCGAATGTCGTAGATTCGAGCGTTCAAATCCGAGTCGCCGGAGCTTATAACACAGTTAAGTAAATATCACAGCGGAATAAAAAGAATATAGATATACAACATCTGATACAATATCCAGATACAATGATGATACAATGAATATCTATATACATCAGAGATATGATACAATAAATTGCAGTGGAAAGAAAAATAGATAACATCAGCAGCGGAAAATCTTCATCTCCAAAGCACGATCCAGAAATAGCTCGAACTCCCAATAATGAGGCACAAAGATAAGCAAGTGCAGTCTGATCCAAAGACTGAACCAACTCCAGAAAATCTATTAAACCTGAATATCTGAAAACCCCAACTCTAGACTGCTCGTGTAGGAAATTATGAGCACCCAGAGTTTAGGAAAGGAACAATAAACTCCGGATCAGTCATGGGACTGGTGTGAGCAACAAAAACGGTTTATCTTTAAAAACAAATAGCAGAGAATTTAAAGTCAATTCGCAATGCTTTTGGAAAATGAAACTACCATAAGACCTCCCGCCACACACACACAATGCAAACGCAGAATTGGAGGAGATTTCTTCTTATGATAGTCAAAGATGTTTACTACGCAAAAAAATCAAATCATTTGATATTATTACTAGTGCATAGTGCAGAAAACAATTTCGAAAGTAGAATATAAATCTTAGCCAGCATAGACATTTCGCACTTATGCCTACTATAGCTACCATGTTCAATAGCAGGTTACCACCACATTCCATGGCAGGTAATACAACTAAAACCGTACAAAGTTCGTATTTGGAAGATGGATTTCCAACAAATGGTCAGGCTAAGGAACTTCCTATTCCACGAAAGAAACGCCTCTGGCGGGACGCTCCGAGAACCATCTGTTCTCTGCCAAACAAGGCCGGCAACCCCTTTTCCCAAGGGATAAAAGAAACCTCAGATATGCCACCCCCGGTCCTTTGGGACCTTTAACCGAGGTACCTCTAATCCAACATCACACGTCATAAATAAAGTGTGTCCACATGAGTAAGTATCTGGGCTCCATACCATGATACTACCCTTTTCCAGAAGGAATGGTCATACCCTAGGGGAGCTACCCCTGAAAACCTTGCCGCACAATTCCTGTTTCGACCATTACCGGGTTGTGAGGCTCGACGAAGTCTCGTCCACAAAGCTACGCTTTTTCAAAAAGCCACGCTTTGGGTCAACAGATGATCAACCTATGATCACAAAGATAAATGATCAAACAAATGATCATATCACAAATGATCAAACACTGATCATCACACAGCAACACTCAGCATGCCACATTACCAAATTGGGATATATCGCTGATAAATTTCAACTACATAACCTCTGAGCTCATACGTCTCAGAGAAGGGTGTTAAGCTAAGAGAATAAATTCTCCGCCACCAACAGAAATGTATTTGAAAGAAATCAGCTTTATATCTCAAAGTGTAATGTCAGACATGTAACCATACAAGTCTGTTCCGGGTTCGAACAGAACCGAAGGCACTTCTCACGAAGCCCTTGCAAATCCGGATAATTTCCAATCACGTCCGGACTTCCTGTCACAAAAAGAGTGATATAAATCTCTATACCGGAGCAACTCAGTGCAGAGACATTCGACAGGTTGTCCTTTCATTTTCGAAAATATCCGGTCTTCATCACCGGTCTTCAAATGCCATCGATATACGACGTATCACTATTCGGAATGGGTTATACGACCCAAAGGTCCTTTCCCGGCTAACCCGAATAGTGAGCGCAATTAAAAAAACATATGGATATGGGATTTCAATTAAGTCACAACTTAACAATTCCAAACATTCTTCCAAATGGTTTAAACCAATTACCATTTCAAATCTTTTAAACAAAAAGATTCATTTACAGATTTTTCCAAATCAATTCTCATTTCAATTTGATTAACTCGTTAAATCTTTAAATCAAAGATTTAACTTATAGCTTTCAAAACAATTTCATTTCTAATTGGTTAAACAAAACATCATTTTAAATCTGTTAAAAATAAACAGATTTAATTCATAGCTTTCAAAAAAAGAATTCATTCATAGCCTTGGAAAACCATTTTTCAATTCAATCTTGAAATTCCTTTTATTAAACTGGAATTTCATTTCTTATCTGAAAGCTTTTATTCCTTTAAAACAAACAGTTTTTATTTTGGAAATCTGATTCATTTATATGAGTTAAGGTTCTTGGGTTAAATCCAAATTCTCAAAATTTTACTTTTAAAATGGTTTAACTTCACATAAACACATTTATACATTTTTAATCCCTAGTTTCAAATCATAGGATTCAATTTCAAACTTGAATTCAAATTTAAATCAAATTATTTAAATTTTCAAAACTCGATTAAGTTATTCAAAATAACTTTTATCTTTGAAATTCCATTTCAAAAGCTTTTCATTTTAAACCCAAATTTCCAATTTCAAAATCAATTGAAATTAAAATTTCAATTTCAAAATCATCAAATTTAAATTATCTGTGACTTAACCGATTTCCACGTGAAATCCATATTTGTGTGTGTAAAGGTGTGGTCCAGGGGTTTCACACACAATAGTGCAACATCAATCATCACAGATATATCGATAAGCGGTATAATCGATAACGCTTATCTTCATTCACAGATTCATAGATAAAATAAATTTATCGATCACAAAGATTCATCATTACAATTCGATGTGGGTTTCGGATAACCAACTGGAATCCGACTCCCTGTCGCATCGAAATTCAAGTGCCTTTTTACGGGCCAAGGGGTTTTCATATCCACACAGAAACAATCACAAATATTAAATTCAGTACCAAGCAATTCATATCTCATAGCATTACAATTACAAATCAGAGATATCAATCCAATACACAACATTCAGTAACAAATCAAACATCTCCAATTAAGCTGAATAAACCGTGTGGTTTAAATTGATTAACCACATAATTACTTCGTTAATTATCTTAATTAATTAACCCTCAATCGTAATTAATTTAATCATAAATAAATAATCCCTTAATTAATAATGATTTCTTAATCATTTTAAATTAACTAACCACATAATTACTTCATTATTATATTTCAAAACATTCGTTAGTTAATTAATTAAATACCAAAACAATTCATGTTTAAAAACTTTTTAACTTTAAATATCTAAAAGTTGAACTCGTTTGAAATCTTGTTTTATAATTTCTTTACTATCCATCTGTACTTCAAAACTTCCCAAACGTGGTTCATGTTTCTATGAGTATTTTAAACCTGGAATCTACTTTTCTTTTCAAATGTTTAAAACCGGTATTCAATCTAAAATCAACTCAAGCTTAAGCGAAGCTACCCGAGCAGCTACACGAGCCAGTGCTCATCTTTCCCGAAACCACCTTCGAGGCCATCACTTATCCTTCGAACCCAAATCCCCTGACACAACCGTCTGCGTGTGCACGTGCCCAACCACTGGGATAATTTCCGACCATCCCTCTGGCCTCCAACAAGTCGTCGACGAACCCCTCAACTCAATCCATCACCCAGCACCCATCGTTTCTTCCCAAATCGAAATCGAGGCAACTCGATCAAATTGAAACGAGATACTCCGATCGAAAATCCCCTCGACTCGATGCTTCCCATCACCAGCGACCACGAAACTTTGGCCACACCTCCATCGATCTTCGACGCTGCCTTTCCCAAAATCACATACACTTCGATCATCCAGAGACATCGCGGTGACCTCGCAAATTCAGGCAACCCAAAACTGGTTCGAAACCCTAAATCGAACTCGAATTCAAAATCTAGATTTTTAAAAATTCTACCCGCAATTTTTTTTGTGATGTCGAACCTTTCACCTAGCTGCGACGACGCATTCGAAGGCCACGATCACTTGGATCATCGGACTTTGACAAAAATTCAATTTTCTGATCATATACTATTTCTTAGTAAAAACTTCGTGAAAAATTTAGATTTCTCTTCCTAAAATCATTGTTTTCGATGGTGATTCCAGTAGTATCACTGAAATCAAAGTTTAAAAGGTTCGAATTTTTTTTTGTCGACTTGAATAATGGCTGAGTTTTACAGTTTCCAGAGAAAAAAAACTATATAAAATTTCTTTAATTTGTTACTGTAATATGATGCAGATTTAAACAATAATTTCCTATTTGTTTTCAATCATGCTCAGAAGCAAGGAGGAAGAAAGATGTTGAATTTGGGTATGGTTTACTCTGTAAACCAGAGATTTAGACATGTCTGTGTTTTCAATTCTAAGCTATTACATTCATGCAATTTTAAAACATCCTTTTACTTGTTTCAAAATTCCTATTTTCGAATGTAGATTCAGATTATGTAATTAAATCGATGATTTAAAATTTTCGAATTTTTTTTCCTGTGTTCATCCTTTTGCTGTAAAATTAAAGTTGCAGAGACAATATTGCAATAGTGAGCTTAAAACAAATTCTAAGCCTTGATTTAAGTTTTAAACAAACCTGTTTGTTTGAAATCCTAAACTTAAAAATGTTTATATGAAGATGTATTATTTGTTTCTACTTTATCTTGCTCTGTAACTAGAAATTTAGAAGAATAGGCCATGCAAAATTTCACAGCACACATATATAGGTACAAAATTTCTTACCTATAATATACATCGAAATACAACTAGATGCACAAGTTTAAATTCAAAGATGATATGTTTACTCACAGGTAAATAAGAAGAGTTGCTCACCTGTTAAAAGTTTGGAACAGGGAAGCTTGAAATGGTAAACCAGGCTTGACATTTTACTAACTGCAGCTCCTCTTTTGACCTCTGATTCGAATTGGTTCAAGTTGTTTTAAGTTGAAGTTTTTCTTGTTTAAGTTTGAAAATATATTCACTTCAGTTTTGCATAGCTTATGGACGAACTGATGACAATATATGGAAAAGAAGCTTGCAGTGATGTATATATTTTATACAAGGTGATAATGTGGTTTGTACCTCAGGATATATTTTTCTTCTCTAGTACTAATATGGCCAGAGATTTTTTTATGAGGTTTGGGGGCTGAAAGCATTTGCGAACAGGCTTTGTTTTGTGCTAGGGTGGAAAGCATTAAATGCTAATGTACCAGATGTCTTCCTTGCTTATCTTAGTTGTACAAAAGATGTTTTTATTTTTATCTTCTCTTTTTATATTGCCTGACCTTGCTTTGTTTCGGCTCTTCATTTTGTTGAAGTTGCTTACTTTGTTTATTTATATACTTTAGCTTGTACTCCATATACATGTGTTTGTCAGGTCTTGTTCTCTTGCTTTAATTTATGCTTTGTTTACAAATGTTAAAGTTATGTTGTATATACACTTGTGTTTTTATACTTTGTTTCTTGTTGTTTGAATTATTGTAGTGTAATCACTTTATATTTTATAATTTATCTTATTATATATTTCTATTTGAATTTGTCAAATTTATTTTCTATTCCTAGTTTCAATATTTATTTACAATTTAAACTCAAGTCAAAATATATATCTATATATTTATTATTTTCAAATTCACTCGAAATCGAGTCGGGGAAACTCGCTTTCATTCAATCGATTTATTTTACTATTTTATTCAAAAATTCATTTAATTATTAATTTAACTCCAAAATTCAATAAATTATTAATTTAAATTAAATTAAAATCTAGGGTCGTTACAATTTTTCCAAGGGAGTTCAATTTTGGTATATTCCGCGTTTTCTATCATAATATATACACTTTGTTTTTTTGTGCTTTTTCACAAATTTGTAATTTACATTTTAACATCGCCCTGAAAATCAATGTAAAAGAACGATGTTATAAAGATAATAAAAATATTTTTAACATCGCCCTAAAAGTCAATGTGATGTTTGTGTTTTACACAACATCGATAATAAAAATAACGATGTTAGGTCGATTTTTAACATCATGCATTTTTATACCTGATGTAAAAGATGCAATGTCTATGAACAAAATTCTAGTAGTGATTTCAAGAGTGTCCATTCATCACTTTAAATAGTTAGTGAACCATTCTTTTTCCACACCAAAGTTGGACTCCTTAACTTTCTGGAAGTTACAACACACCTCGATTAAGTAGGCTTCTCTTCTTTTCTTTTCCTTTTCTCGTTTCATTTTCTTTATTTTTTATATAGTTGGTTACCAAAACATGTCGATATCGATCATATCATGTAGCCACCGACATGATTCCTAAAGTATACTATATAAATTCCAACACTTAGGAAATTTTTCCTCACTTTAGTTCACTTTTGTGCATACTTATTTTTCCTTTGCAATTCCATTTTCAGTCGTCATTACTTTAATACTTTTGCCATCATCATCGTTATCTTTAACACCTTTAAGGCTTATTCCCACCATTGTGTTATTGATCTTGGCTACACTACTGCCAATTCTATTTCCACCAACATTAACCTGACATAGAATTAATCATACCGACCTTTATAGATCTAGGTGGCTATATCGCTTATTGGCATTGATGTCCTGGAGGTCATTGTCGTCATCATCAGTGCTGGCGATAGGCCATTGTCATTGATCCACAACCGACCACAGATTGACGCTCCACTTCACATGGTCAAGTTGAGAGATGGGTTTGGGAACAACTTAATTTTCATAAGCTGACTCCAAGCAGCTTTGGGTTTTCACCCAAGTTTTCCTTAGCCTCTGTGCATGGTGTCGGCTTCGAGTCCCAAAACCCTTGTTATGAGTTCTTCCCATGGCCAATTCTTGATTTTACATACGTGACATTCTTTTAGAAATAATAGAGGTGCGACTAATTCTCGTCGAACCTTAGTCGAGTGTAAATTCATGGCTTGATTTTGGTGAGACTGTTATGAGAAATGGTATTGAATGCGCTCCGACATCCGAACAGAATACACGTGCCAACACTTCAAGTTGAATATCACAATTCCACGTTTCTTCGAATAAAACTTTGTGTCGCTTTGGAAAATGATGTTATTATATACACACACACATATGTATGTATATTTGTATGTATGTATGTATGAACACACAAAATAAAAAGATATAAATTTTAATCTGAAACAAAAATCAAACACTAAAAATAATTTTTTATACCAAATCTTTAACTGATATATATATATTTATATCATTATATATATATATATCATTATATATATATATATATATCATTATATATATAATAAAAGTTATGTTTCATAAATATATATATACAAATATTAATATTTAAAACTGAAACCTTTTTTGTTATAAAACAAAAGCATTATTTAACATTATATAATTAATTAAATATGTATATGCATGTTTTAAAATAGTTTAAAATATTAAATGATTTTTGAAAATGTCTTATATATATAGTTGAATATATTTCGGGGGCAAGGTGATATATGAACATTTATATATAGATTAATAGTATATGAAGCTAAAAGAAGTTATCTTTCACTGAAGCAATCTCGTCAAGAGTCCAGCACGTTGTTTGCTGATAATTTCCTCTTGGAGCTTCATAACCTCCTCCTCCGCTTTAGTTTGCTTGGTTGAAAAGATATCTTCACCTATGGGTAAGGTGGTAAGTATAGGCAACTATAGGAGAGCACCAAAAAGTATGTACTAAAAAAGAGTGGAAGCTATATTATTTATAGCCAAGGGTTTGCACCCTTTACTCCATTTTTTTCTGTAAATCCTTAAAGATTTTGTAAAGCCCTCCTACATCCCCTAATGTGGTAGTCCATATGCTTGAATATGCAAGTCAGTTTCCTTTTTCACTTCTGTATAAATCACCATTTAATTAATTAATTTATAGCTAGTAAACCGATCAAAACATCGTATAATTTTTATAAATCGTTCTGTCCAATTTTAAGTTTTAAATAAATAACTAAATTAGCCACATGTATTAATACAACATTTTTATTAATTTATAACACTTATAAATTAATTTTAACATTGGTCGAACTCGAAAATATTTAACAACGCGGTTGTATTGACTCTCTAGTGCAAACTCGATCTGTAGTCAATATTTAAAAAATTAAAATACTAAAGTCTGTATAGACTTCGCTGAAGCACGGTATAGGGATAAGTTCAACACTTACATACCATAAGGCAAAATTATATTTCTGATCTAAAATAATCTCACCTAGTAATGACGGTTTGTACATGTATTCTTTTTGTCATCACTATATCATTTAGATATCTAGAGTATGGTCTAACGTCAAAACTCATTAATACTCGTATTAGTTGCATAGATCACTTTAAAGTCCTTAGTTCAATCCGATAACATTTATTAATTAATCGATTAACTCTAACTAGTGATTTTACCTTTAATTTGACTTACTAATTATGGTGATACTGACCTTCTATAATAAAAGAGAAAAAATCCTCTCTTAAGTAGTATTTCACTTGAAGTGTTTCAATGTGTACCCAACTGTAGCCGTAACACAATCGTCATGCTATGTGGTTGACCATAATCAAAGTATAGTATATATACTTAAGTTCAATAGTACTCTCAAGTCAAAAGACTATTGTATGTCATTATCTTAAGATCTTCCATTTTGACTTAGTTATAGTAACCTATAGAAAAATCTCGTCGGGTTGTTTTGTGATTGTTCCAAACAACCACAAGTACGTAACCCCTTGGTCCCCCCGACAACTATAAGTAAATCACCATCCATTATAAAGAGAGCGTGCATACACTAGTCTCAGCAAACATAGCAATATCCTTCTCTCAATAAATCTTGACTATGAACATGAAGGAGTTAGTGTTTTTGTTTATATTGATTCAATACTCATGGCTACAGAGTCATTCGTAACTGCAATCGTTAACACAACTCCTAATGATTTTATACTTGTATATGTTCAATGTAATAAATTCATTATTTATATCATAATATTACAAGACATATAATAGAAAAATAAACCAAAAGCATGCTTTATTTCAAACAAGATTGTTTGCAGTGTTAAGATTACATAACAAATTACATAATTGACCCTAGGGCACACCCTTAACTCTGTCATGTTCATAAGAAACATATACATGCATACATATATATATAGTGTGGATGTCATAAAGGTTTAAACTAGAATAAATAACATATAGACATGTCCATATCATTATATAAGCAATGGGATAATGTGATATATTATAAACTACATAGAGATATATAGCCAATATTGAATTCATATACATGTACTTAGAAACGTATAATTACATACACATTATGATAGTTTAAATTTAAATATTTATTAATTTTGGTCTTTTGACTATTATAAACTTATATAAAATTATATTAAAAAAGGTATGGCCAAAAGAAATAAATTCCTTTTTCGAATTTAAATGAATGTTTAAAATTAAAAATTGAATTTTAAATCAATATGTATTTACTTACTAAAAATAATTACAAATAATATAAATATAGGTATTATATATATATATTGTAAGTTGGTCGAAATTTTTCTTTAGTTATTAAACATAATATCTAATATATTACATACACACACATACACACATATATATGTATGTATATATTAAGTTTCAAATAAAATTTATCTAACTAATTGATTTGATTTAAAGATAATAAAGATAATATATGTATAAATTTATCTAACACTTTTTGGGTAAGTTTTCCTACAATTCAAAAAATTGGATTTGATGATTACTTAGTTTGGCAGCCCGCAGCGATTCATAGCAATATTATTGGGCGTGTTTGATACTGGACGGCACAACAATGTTTTCGATTTTTAGTGCCTAATGTTTAGATGATTTTGAGGGATCTACAAATTAAAGTTTAATCCTATCATATCCCGGTGTTTAATGGTGAAAGGTGAAACTGCAACTTAAATTCTAGATCTAAAGCATGATGCAATGATTTAAGATGAAACTGCATTTACTTATATCGATTATTGTATCGATTGTCTATGAATTGGGAATAGCGATATATTGGAAATCATTTGCCATCTACCTTCTTATTATAGGTATTCCTCCATTTTGTGGTTGAACCAAAAATTAGCATGAGCTAATTTCATAATTTGCATAAAAAGCGGGAGTTATGTGTATGAGAGTGTAACGATTTTCTGGTTGACGATTTTCTGATTATGGTTATGATGTATAGTTGTTGATTGGATCCTCGATGTGCACAGTAATAACGACCCAAAAATTGTTTGATTCCAACTGAGATGTAAGCTTGGGTCTTGCATACCCATTTTGTGATGTTCGATGGTCATCAATTTTCGGGTAGCATGTACAAGGGTTGAGTTTTGATTTTTGTCGATGATCATGCATAGGAGATTGGAGAAGAGGATCGTGTCGGTTTCATGAGTTTCAATGGGCCAAAGAGTTTTCAATTGGGCTTTGTAAATCAATAACTATAGTAGTATGTTAATATGTTAAGTCTGTTGTTTTTGTATGGTTTTAGTAGATTAGTAGCTTTGTATTGCTTGGGCTACTGTTATGTATTTCTTCGTAATTAGTTATTATGTTTAAAGCAATAAAAGGAACCCATTTTCAATATATATATATAATGTAACGATCCGGAATTTCGTATTTAAATATCTGAATTATTTAAATATTTGAATCATGGATTAAATGTTATTAAAATGATTTAAATAAGCTTTTTAACCCTTTCTAAATCATAACTAATGATGGTAAACTTGTTTTGGAAAATTTTTTACAAAATTATATTAAAGAAAAATCGATAATGTGACCGAAAATCAGTTTATCGATAAACTGCTTTTCGATCGATATAAGTTGTTCGAACTCTTTTGCACTTGTCTAATGATCAAATAAAAACATTAGAAAAAAATTAACACACATAACTCTTCATAAAGCTTGGAAGGTTCTAGAATGTTCTAATAGATAAGAGATATTATCATGAGAAGGGTATAAGAGTAATTAGCATAAAGGAGAAGTGACTTAAAGGAGAAGTGATGGGAGGTAAGGCTTCCATGGCATGAAAGGGGGTGAATGCAAGCTTAAAGAGCACTATTTCATCCTATAAAAGGAGAGGTACACCATTAGTTATCATTCACAAATTCACAAAGCAAATCCAAGCTTTTCTAATGGCTTTTCATCTCCTTCTTCACTAAATGTTCTAAATGAAATAGTTGCAAATCAACTTCAAATCACTTCAAACTTTGCCATAAGCCTCAGTACAATATTAGAACACCTTCAACCATGCCAAAACTTGAAGAAATGGAGCCATGCTCATCCCACACCTATAGGTCGTGAGCAATTATGGGAGTTTGGAAGCCAAAGAGCAAGTGCAAAGCGAAGGAAAGGAGGAGGAAGGTGGTTGCAGAATTGTGGTTAGGCTTGTGTTCTTAGATCTTGGTTGTTTGTTGAATTAAAAGTGAGTAACACCTCACTTCTAATGGGAAATAAAACATATATATGTTGTGTTTGATTGTGTTTATGTTGGTTGAATTGTTGTTGATATATGTTAAAGCATTGGTTTGAATTCTTGCTTTGAAAGTAAGTGAAATATATGATCCATGTATATGGACTTGAACGAACTTGAAATGGACTTATATGACTTATGACAAGACCCTGAACAAAACACATAGATTATAGATGGTCTTTGGTTTAGATCGGATTTGGATTTGAAAGTGCACTAATAGCGATATTCGTTATTGATGCAGTTTGGAATTATTTAAAATTCGATGACTTCTATGGAACTTTGTAGAGAATCCTTTGTGGTTTCTCACCATATTTATAATTTTTTATATATATGTTTGTTGCTATTAAAATCTTGAATAGTAAAAAGTTAAGTAACATCTCGAAAAGTGGCCAAAACTTCACTTATGCAAAACTGCCCCGTTTAGCCTTGATTTTGGACTTTAAAGGTTGGAAAAGATATATAAATTTAAGTATTTTGTTTCATTAGTTTTTAAAAGTGTTTACTAACTTATATTAGAGAATTTCAAAAGTGGTTTGAGATATTTATGGATTTTAAAGAATTGGTTATGAATTGTTAAAGAAGGGATATTTTGTTAAAATATATAGAAAACACGTTCTTTTCTAGTTTTAAGGAAAATTGTAAAGTTATAATTTTCAAGTAATATTTTGGATAAATGTTTTAAACCTATTATAAGTGTTTTCGAGTATTTTAAAAGCATATACAGATGTTCTCGAAAAGGTGTTAGAATTGCTAAATGGCCAAATGGTTAATTTTTTAATTACCTGTTTAAAAAGTAATTAACTATGCTTAAGACTAAAAGCCGACGAAGTAAGGCTTATCTATTTGTGAGAGTTAAGATTGATGTTGAGTAGAGATGAGCAATAGAGCTCTAACCTACCGGTTTCCCTCTTGACTAAGGAATAGTTAGTCAAAAAATGTCAGAAACGTGTTAATCGTGTTGATTTCTTATTTGTTTATGGAAATCATTAATACTATACTTAACACTAAAAGCCAACGAGGTAGACTTATCTTTTTGTGAGATTCAAGAATGATGTGTATAGGCAAGGCTTTGATGCAACCAGTGGTTTAACTTACCAGGCTTCACGCTTGAACGAGGAACATTTAAGTTGGAATATCAGAAAAGAGTTAAGCATACGAATTGTGATTTCTATAAGCAACCGTCTTTAGAATCTGTTAATTAACTAGTAACATACCGAACATGACCGATTATGAACTTAGATCTTTAAAAAAATGTTTGTAAAGATAGAAACAGGTATAAGAATGGTTTTGGGTTTGTTGTGACAATGAGTTAATAGCATTCAAACTTTAACTCTTTTTTATTATACTTAGAAATGTAAATAGATCTTTAAAAAGAATGATTTAAAGATAAGCATACGCGAAATAGTTTTGGGTTTGTTGTGACAATGTTAAGTAAAATTAGTCTTAAAGCCTTTTGAATGGATTTGTGGAAGTACTTAGATCCTTAAAATGGATATTTTGAAGGAAGTTATAAGTATGGAATCTTTTGGAAAAAAAAATGGAAAAAGTAGAAGTTATTAGATAAAAGAAGTTTACTAATAAAGGAGTTTTTAATTGATAAAAGGATTAATTAAATACAAGGGATTAGGAGTTGCTTAAGTAGCTTAACCAAACTTTTGTGGTTTAATCGTATTTTGTATGACTTGATAGTGTTTTGTATGTTTATGGAAAGTATACTAGACTTGGTTTCCAATTACGAACATCTATCTTGTACCAGATAGTCGATTAGTCGACTATCAAAATTGACCAAATATAACTTTAGGAATGCCTAGTTGAAACACGGGAATTATATGGTACAGTTTTCTTCAGAGATGCTATACTATACGTATAAACTTATTGTGTTCTTCTAGATAAATGATAAGGAAATCCGTCTGCTTAAACGGTTAGGAGGCGATCTCCGGTCTTATGTATTGTTTGTTTATTTCTAAAAGAACCGGAGTTGATTTTACTGGAAATTCATCGGTTGGTTTTAGAGAATCCGGTAAGTGGGAAGAGTACACTTACATGAGATGGCTCGAACGCATAACCACTTCAAAACCATATACGTGCTCTATGTTCTGGAAGCGGTTGTGAAGTAAAATGTTATAGAATTGAACTGTGTATCCTAAGGTTTAGTCCAAGGTAAAGGTCAGCGTTAACATTTTAAACGATGCTATCGTGTGGGACTGTCTATCTTGAGGAGTATTCCAAGAGAGAGGATAGCGTTAGCATTCATCAGAGGACTTATGCAGGGAACCTATGTGGAGGTTCAAAATCTGCTCAAGATTCTCGAATCTATGTACTAATTCATGATCTATTCGAGATAAAGGAATTCAATTAGGGATTCGTGTGTTGTTCCAGTGATGAAGACTCATGCGAGAGATGCCAAACATAGCATACTTCAGAAATGACTAAAACCAGAGAAGGATGCAAAATCTCAGGTTTAACTTACTTATGAGGATATATCAACTCCATATCTAGAGTATGACACGTGGGAGTTGTTTTGATACCTGGTACAATGCGGCTCATCGGTTGGCCAGTTGTGCTTACCTTAGAGTATATCATATCTAGATATATACGATTCTCGGAAGGAAGTTTCTAGCCCTGGTCATGGAGTTCGGACTCGGCTTGATCCAAGGGGATCTCCACATAAAACAATCCATATATGAACGCGTCTTAGTGGTATTGGTTGTATTCCTATTATTATTATGGTGTTCACACAACAGCCATTTGATATGGTTTATGTGCTACACTTTAAACATTATCTATAATATCACTATATGTTAAACTTAATGAATGGTTAGTTTCTATGAGGGGATAACCATTATGGGAATTCTTGCAGTCTTAATGGTTACTATTACTTGTTACATATTTCTTGAGTTTCTCACGCTGGTTTACAAGACTGATCCGGGTGTTATTTTCTTATAATACTCAGGTCAGGCCCGTATATGTTTTTAGATTTAACTTTGGACGCTTGGAGCTTATATAGAAGAGCTGGATGATTACCTTCCATAGCATTCTTGTTTTCGCTGCATTTCTGGGCTTTAAGCTCTACATTCTCCCTCAAGGGTTCCACTCTTCCCTACCAGAGAGCCCCCACGAGCCCTAGCATCTTCAACTCCGGCTAGCACTTCAAGACTTCATCGGACCTCCATTCTCAACCTTTAAAATAGCCCTAGAAAAAAAATATCATTCGTACTCATAACTCATGTATTATATATATCAACATTTTGAGGACAGATAGTTATAACTGTCCAGACTGATGATAGTGCTTAGGTTTTAGTAACTCTGATGTTTCTATATTTAGAGTAACCCTTTGTATTTTTCATTTGATATTATATATTACCGTTCCATTGTGAGATTAGGATATTGTGTTCCTTCTTTCCTATTCTATTTATTTTTCTTTTTATTTAACCCTAACAGTTTGTCTTTCTGGCACTTGGGTGCTCGGCACGTGAATACCATGGATGTATTAGTGTCGACATGCGAGGGTTGACAAGGTGGGTTGTTACAGCTGGTATCAGAGATGAAGGTTAAGCGAGAACCTTGGCTCGGTTCCATATAACTCATTAAGAGATGGGGTAATGGAATGCCCTAGCTTGAGTTGAATGTGTTATAAATATGAGAGCATATTTGTTAGTGCTATAAAAATGTTTTATATTGTGTCAATTGGTCTGTTGAGTGGTTTATGAATTTTGGTCGATGCGCCTAATCAACGTTATCGATAGGGGTTTCTAAACACTTGAACAAGGCAAACCGACACAGTATTGTTTTAAAAAATTGGTAAATGAAATAATTTTAATTAGGATTATATTTTATATATAAAAGGAAAAAATTTCAAAGGGAAATTGATATAGTCATTTATGATGTGTTTAGTTGTTAAGAAATGAAAATATTTAATTATTATCATTTATTCTTTGATTAGAAATGCTCGGCCAGTTTATGGGCATTTACTATAATTTGTTGATTTGTAGTAGTTTACCTTTTTACAACAAGGGTTGGGTAGATAGTAATTTGTGGGAACATTAAACACAAATACCTTGTGAATTAAGTTTCACAGTTTGACTATGAGGCGTTAGATGATAATGTTGAGTTAAAAATTGAATTTTCATAAGAGTTGTTTATTATAACCTAAACAAAAATATACATTTATGAAATTATTTAGATAAGAAAGCAACTTTATGTAAACATGGTTTATAAAGGATTTAAATAGAGAATTTGTGGACCTGAATCCCGGTAACTTTGAAAATGTTTTTTAAGATTTTAGAGAAAATAATAGTAGTATTATTTTAAAGTAAGTATTTGAGAAATTAGTTTATGAAATTGAGATCATGATTCTTAGTTTTATTATGCGAAGTATTTGACACCACTTTGAAATGATTTTGGTTAAATACCAAAAGTATGGTTTGTATGTACTGAACTCACTCCTGTCGCTTGGAAATAATTCTGATAATGAATTCAACATCATCGGCATTCATTTTCGGGTTTCTAAGTGTGGGATGCTACAAAGTTATTTTGGTAAACAAATTGTGGTTTAATCCCACAGTATGATGTGATATACAAAAGATATATGTGTATATATAATTTGAAATGAAAATTGGTGTTTAGTTCTAACATTTTTTGGTTAAGTTATTTCATGGACACATGTAGCTTATGCATTAGGAAAGTATGGATGTGCATCATGATATGATATGTTGTTTGGCAGTTTTTATTTGTTAAAATGAAATGGGATTTTCGGCGATTTTGGATATTCAGGAACTTCCAAATTGTTATAGAACTTCTAGTTAAGTCTTTTTAAAAATATAAAGTTGAGTTTAAACAACACTTGAATTGAGAAGATATCAAGTTAAAACAAGTTCTAAATTTATCAAGCATACTTGTTACAAATTTGATGTTTTTGTATATACTCTTAGGATGTAAGGGATATTATACGAGTATGAAGTTAAGTTATAAAATGTTGGTAAACTTGAAGTTATGGTTTATGAAATGATGCATAAATGATATAGTATTGAAGAGATATACTATTAGGGTAAAGAATGCAACATAGGATATTGGTATGGTTATGAAACCAATTGGATAAATACGTAAGTTGAACGAAGATCATTTTGCTCGCATGACTATTCTTGATCCAGTATTCGAGTACATGTTTTCGAGGTGGTTTACACCGTTTCAAACAAGGATTTTTCTCTAGATTCTTCGTGGCAAACACTCTATACAGGTTTTTGATAAAATCCCAAAGTTTTCTATCATAGTATATGGCTATGTAAGGAGAATGAAAGTTTCTAATCAAGGAACTAGATCAAAGTCTGCACAAGAGAGGTCAAGTAATCTATACTAGTTGGAAAGTAATATCTATGTGATCGAGCAAGTGATAAGATTGATAATGTTTATGGATGATATATGCACATCGTACGGGATTTGGTATAATTGCATACTATGTTTTATTGGCTTATGGAGAGTTTAGGTGATGACCCTTGGATTTGTTATGAGGTAGCATGAATAATCGTCTAAGTAATAACCTGAGGCTGTTGAGCATAGGGTACGCTTAGTAGGTTCTTTATCATCCTTGTGTGATGAGAGGCTTATGGAATTTCGAGGATGAAATATTCTAAGTGGAAGAGAATGTAACGACCTGGAATTTCGAACATTTCGTATTTAAATATCTGAATTATTAAAATATTTTAATCTTGGATGTTATTAAAATGATTTAATGAGCTTGTTAACCCCCTTTTAAATCATAACTTATGATGGTAAACTTGTTATGAAAAAAATATTTAAAAATATATATTCTTCAAAGAAAAAATCGATAATGTGATCGAAAATCGGTTTATTGGTAAAAAGCTTTTCGATCGATATAAGTTATTCGAACTCTTGTGCACTTATCTAATGATCAAATGAACAACATTAGTAACTAATTAACATACACACCTTTTCATAAAGTTTGGAAGGTTCTAGAATGTTTTAACGGATAAGAGATATTATCATGAGAATGGTATAAGAGTAATTAGCATAAAGGAGAAGTGATGGGAGGTAAGGCTTCCATGGCATGAAGGGTGGTAAATTCAAGCTTAAAGAGAGCCATTTCATCCTATAAAAGGAGGGGCACACCCTTAGTTATCATTCACAAATTAACAAAGCAAATCCAAGCTTTTCTAATGGCCTCTTCATCTCCTTCTTCACTAAATGTTCTAAATGAAATAGTTGCAAATCAACTCCAAATCACTTCAAACTTTTCCACAAGCCTTAGTACAATATTAGAACACCTTCCACCATGCAAAAAATTAAAGAAATGAAGCCATGCTTATCCTACACCTATAGGCCATGAGCAATTATAGGAGTTTGGAGGCCAGAGAGTAAGTGCAAAGCAAAGGAAAGGAGGAGGAAGGTGGCTGCAAAGGTGTGGTTAGGCTTGGGTTCTTGGATCTTGGTTGTTTTTTGGATTAAATGTAAGTTAATAACTTACTTTAAATGGAAAGTGTAACATATATATATTTTGTTTGATTGTGATTATGTTGTTTGAATTGTTGTTGACATATGTTAAAACATTGGTTTGAATTCTTGCTTTGAAAGTAAGTGACACACGTGATCCATGTATATGGACTTGAATGAATTTGGATTGGACTTGAGTGGACTTGTATGACTTGTGACAAGACCTTGAATAAAGCACATAAGTTATAGATGGAAATTGATTTAGATAGACTTGAATTTGAAAGTGCACTATAGCGATAGTCCCTAAAGATGCAGTTTGGAATTATCTAGTATTCGACGGTTTCTATGAAACTTTGTAGAGAGGTCCTGTGATGCCCCACTCCGAGACCCACATTAGTAAAGAGTATTACTAGGTAACACCGTCTGCTAATGCGGAGAATAGAGTTGGATAGGAGCGACCATCTATAGCCTTGTCTTAATTATCTATTGAATACGCCGACAATTGCCATACATTTTTTTCCTTCTTTCTCAAATGGATCGACATATCCAATAAATACTTAATACAAAGCCATAGGTGGCTGAAGAATCTATCAGAATAAAATATATCAACTCAAATATAATACACCTCACAAAACAGTGGATCATCACATACATTTACACATATAAAGATACATTACAGAGTATATAAAATGATATATTTCAAGTGGTAAAGCAAACCACAATATACATGCAAGTCAAAAGAATACATATCAGTTACAGCCAAAAAGGACTACACAAAAGGCTATAACAAAAAGGAGCTAGCGGAATAGTCCATGAGGAAGCAAAATAGGCTAAGTCCAATGTACGTAACCTGAAACATCTCAGCCTGACCCGAGTATAAAATACACGGGTCGGTCTAGCTAAACAAATCAGTTAGATAAACTAAATGATAATGAACATACAAGGTCATAAAATACCACAAATATCTCCAAAAAAGATAACTGGATCTTTTAACAAAAGATGAATCATACCAAGCCTCATATCATCGGCAACTCAAATAAACAAAGGATATGAATATCCCAAAACAAGCCAAAAGGGCAAATAACAAATACCAATAAAGGTAACACAAGTTTCCACAAGGTAATCGCTATATATCGTGTGGTTCAAATGACCTACACCGAAGGGCGATACACTAGGGAAATATAATTGTCAAAGAAACAAAAGATGCTCGAGCTCAGTGCTGTATAACAAGGATCCACAAACCCGAAGGCAACAAACCCAAATATCACTCGAGCGGTGACGAAGCACCAACTCCAAAAGCGATACTATAGGGCAACAAACCCGAAGGCACAAACCCGAAAGTACAAACCCGAAGGCAACATACGCGAAGGCAACATACCCGAAGGCAACAAACCCCGAAGGCTCAAGCTCGAAGGCAACAAACCCCGAAGGCAACAAACCCCGAAGGCTCAAGCCCGAAGACAACAAACCGTAGTGGCGAAGGTCCGGAGGCCCAGTACTAGACACCACTAATTGGCATAATGTGTTACAACTCTCAGAAAGGAACCCGAAAAATGTTAACGTGAGTCCCATACCACACGTTCGCACTAAACGGTTTACTAACCGTTAGTCAATTTCACACTCAAAGCAGTACAAAGTTCACCTTATTTCATCGGTAAACCAGACCCAAAGGTCAAAACGGTCAAACGAATAAATTAGGAATTAACCGAAAAGATAAACACACGTGTTCATAGCACGCGTTTTATTTAATCATTTAATTCTCCTCCCTCTTCGCTCGAAGTGCAAAATTGTGTGTTTTATATAGAAATTATAAGTTGGAGAAACGAGCTTTTAATACCATTTAAAAAGATCACTTTATAAAAACTCGTGTACGAAATATAAAAAGAATCATCAAAGTCAAAAATGCGATAACAAC
The DNA here is from genome assembly GCA_030737815.1 of Allium fistulosum. NCBI lineage: Eukaryota > Viridiplantae > Streptophyta > Magnoliopsida > Asparagales > Amaryllidaceae > Allium > Allium fistulosum. The sequence continues at coordinate 357,419,779 of CM060906.1, forward strand.
TAATTGGATCGACAAGGATCGATAAAAATGGAAATTCACTCAAAAATAGGCAAATAGGCAAAAATAGGAAGTTCCAGACGTCTGATTTAAAATCCAAACGTCTGGATTTATTCATTGGAAATTCAGAAACCTTCCAGACGTTTGGAGGGTGGCTTCAAACGTCTAACATGTTGCATCAGACGTCTGAAAGGTTGTTTCAAACGTCTGACACAATGTTTCAAACATCTGAGAGGTTGATTCAGACGTCTGACTTTGTTTTCTGCCATTTTTTATAAATTTATGCCGTATATTTTGTTTTCCAGGTTTAACACCAGACGTCTGAACTTGCATTTCAGACGTCTGAAGACCTGGTCTGGGCAACAATTTGCCTAGGCCTTGATGGCCAAAATGAATGGGAAGCTATCGGACGAGCAACGAAGACTAGGGAATTACGCCAAGCAACAACCCAGACTTATAGGCTCTTCGATACACCCCAAACAACAAGTCCAAATATCCACAATAGGATCTTTAAAGATTTTATCTCCAAAACACCAAAATTTGGAGAATTCACCATATCAATCCAAATCAAAAGCAAATGAACATGAATAGATGTTAGGAGTTCTTACCCAACCACAACAAAAGCTATAGGCTTAGATGTGAATTCAAAAACTCACCTTTTCTCTCAAAAACAATGATGAGAAGCTCAAACACAAAGAAAAGATCAACCACTCTTCACTTCAATTCTCCAAGCTCCAATCTAAGATCAAAAACAAATATTTCCTAAATTAGGTTATAGGAAATTTCTGGGATTGGATAGAGATTGAGATGGAGAAGGTGAAAAGAAGGCTTACTTAAGCTTCTCTTTGATTTCGGAGCAAGAATTTGAGTTTGCAAAAGGAAACTAGGGCTTGGAATTTCTATTTCCCATTCTCTTCCCCCATTTTCTGTTGAGCTAGAGTGTTAATAAATGAATTGAGTGAATGGATGAAGAGTTAATGAGTTAGGGTAATAAGTTGGGTTAGTGGGCTGAAACCCCAACCCAAAGCCCAAATAGAAAATAGCAAAATTCTACTCAACTCCAAACATATCGATGCTTATACTCAAAAAGATCGCAAACGCCATTTTGGACTCAATGGAAGTGGTCCCGAGTCCTAATTCGACCGTTTGCAAAAAGTGACGTTTCAGACTTAAATTCGACTAACGATGCAATATTTAAATAAAACATTTAAATACACCATCGTAAAATATGCGGGTTGTTACAGATCTCCCCTCCTTAACAAAATTGCGTCCGCGCAATTCCTAGAGAATAATTTGTAACGACTACATACTTACATCACCCAAAAAGGAAAGAAAATAAGCTTGAGATAAAGAGATATTCTCACCATTGCTAAGCAAAGATAGAAAACCCGGATAGGATCGCTCGATAAACTCTCTGGTTTCCCAAGTACAGTCATTGGGATTAGCGGACCATTGAACTTTAATGAGCGGCACGTCCTTGTTTCGAAGGTGTCTCACCTCCGAGGCCAGTACACGAATAGGCTGCTGTACAATAGATAAGTCTGGTGAGATCTCAAGCCCTTGCAAATCAAGAGAGTCGATAACAGAATACGATTCTCGAAGACACTTCCGAAGCTGAGAGACATGAAACACGTCGTGAACACCGGATAGATGAGCTGGAAGTGAAACTCTATAAGCCACAGGGCCAATACGTTCAGTAATAGGAAATGGTCCTACAAAGCAAGGAGCCAATTTCCCTGTCGTACTGAAGCGCATAACCCCTTTCAAAGGAGAAACATGAATAAAGACGAGATCGTCAACCGAGAACTCGAGAGGCTTCCTACGGTTATCCGCGTAGGATTTCTGGCGGCTCTATGCCTCTTTCATTCTCTGACGAATAGGATCAATCTTCTCAAAAGGATCATGAACAAACTCTGGGCCAAGAATAAGCTTCTCCCCAGATTCCAACCAACAAGAAGGTGATCAACATGGCCTTCCGTATAAGGCTTCGAAAGGAGCCATACCGATACTGGACTGAAAACTATTGTTGTAGGAGAACTCTACAAGGGGTAGATGATCCTCCCAACTACCTCCGAAATCAAGAATACAAATACGGAGGAGATCCTCTAAGATACGATTCACCCATTCAGTCTATTCATCAGACTGTGGATGATAAGCTGTGCTGAGATTAAGCTTTGTCCCAAAGCTTGCTGAAGACTCTGCCAGAAATGACTTGTGAATAAAGGATCACGGTCACTCACAATCGAGATAGGAACACCGTGAAGTCTCACGATTTCCTTGATATATAACTTAGCCAAAAGAGAAGCGGTCCTATTAGATTTAATAGGAACAAAATGAGCTGATTTGGTGAGGCGATCAACAATAACCCAAATGCTAGAATGGCCCGATCTCGTACGAGGTAGGCCATCAATGAAATCCATCGAAATTTGATCCCATTTCCACAATGGAATCTCTAGAGGCTGATGGAGACCGGAAGGGCGTTGATGTTCGACTTTAATACGTTGACAAGTCATGCAATTACTCACATAAATTTTCACATCGCGCTTCATGCCTTCCCAATAATAAAGGCAATGCATATCGGCATATATCTTACTACTGCCAGGATGAATGGTATACTTAGAACGATGACAGTCATTAAGAATGTCATGCCAAAGTGCAAAATCAGAAGGCACAACAAGACGGTTCTTCTTGCGAAGACACCCATGAAAATCAATGCTGAAATCCCACAACGCCTCATCATGGGATTCAGTCTCATAAAGCTGAATAAGATGCACAAGATCAAGATCACGCCGCTGAGCTTTGGCAATACGATCAAATAGAGAGGGTCGAGCTTCCAAACTGAATAATACTATCGGAGAATCAGAGGATGGAGCTCGATCACGAATATCACAAAAAGATAGAGTCTCAAGAATATCCCATTCGGCAAGCATCATAGAAATGACGGCCGAATGTCTGCGACTAAGCGCATCAACAACACGATTACCCTTACCAGGGGTATACTGGATATCAAAGTCATAGGAGGCAAGAAACTCGAGCCAATGTTGTTGCCTTATATTGAGTTCCTTCTGAGTAAACAAATACTTCAAGGATTTATGATCGGTATAGAGAATGAAGCGCTCGCCTAATGAATAGTGTCGCCAAATCTTCAAGGCGAAGACAATGGCGGCTAACTCAAGATCATGAGTGGCATAGCGAACTTCATTCGGACGCAGTTGCCTAGAAGAATAAGTAACTACCCGATCCTTCTGCATAAGCACGGCACCGAGACCACTACCACAAGCATCGGTGTAGACAACAAGATCATGATTCCCCTCGGGAACCACAAGAATAGGAGCATTAGTGAGAAGTTCCTTTAATGTCTAAAAGGAAGCTTCACACTTATCGGACCAAATATAACGAATGCCTTTTCGAGTAAGGCTAGTGAGAGGAAGCACAACATGGGAAAAATCCTTAATGAACCGACGGTAATAACCCGCCAATCCAAGGAAACTACGAATCTCATGAACATTCTCAGGCCTCTTCCAATTCTGGATAGCTTCGATCTTTGAGGGATCGACAGAAATGCCGTCGGAAGATACAACATGGCCTAAGAACTTAACCTTATTCTCCTAAAAATGGCACTTGGATAATTTGGCTTTAAGCTGATGGTGACGAAGAGTACTTAAGAAAATTCTCAAGTGATTAGCATGCTCGGCTTCAGACTTAGAATAAACAAGAATGTCGTCAATAAACACAAGGACGAACTTATCGAGATATTCCCGGAATACTCGATTCATAAGATCAACAAAGAAAGCAGGGGCATTCGTCAAACCGAACGGCATAACGAGCCACTCGAAAGAACCATATCGAGTGCGGAAAGTTGTAAGAGGTATGCTATCTTCCGCGACTCGGAGCTGGTGAAAACCAGTGGCAAGGTCGAGCTGAGAGAAGACCTTAGCGCCACTCAATAGATCGAACATATCATCGATCCTGGGTAATGGATACCTATTCTTGATGGTCAACTCGTTAAGCTTGCGATAATCGATGCAGAGCCTAAGAGTTCCATCGGACTTCTTCATGAAGACGACCGCGGCACCCCACGGTGAATAACTGGACTGAATCAACTGTTTGGACTCAAGCTCTAAAAGCTGCTTCTTGAGATCCTCATTTTCATTTGTAGACATCCTCGTGGGAGGACGGCCAACTGGCAGCGCGCCTGGAATGAGATCAATGCGGAACTTGATCGCCCGCTTGGGTGGCAAACCCGAAACCGGCTCAAAAACATCAGAGAAGTCACAAACAATATGAATACGAGATATATCATCATCATCTCGTGAGTCAAGAGAATATAAAGCCATTTCGGAATTATCCATATTCCGAAGAACAAGTGATAGCTGAGTAGACGAATCTGGGTGTCGAAGATATAAAATTCTTTCAGAACAAATAATGCTGGCATCGTATCTCACTAGCCAGTCCATACCCAAAATCATATCAAATCCCAGATAGGAAATAACGTGAAGATTCGCACGAAAAGAAAAGCCACATAAAACAATCTCAACATCATCACAAAGCATGCTAAGGGTTGTGGATCCCCCAATAGGATTCGCAATCCTTAACGAAGTAACCATACAAGAAACATCCAAAGACAAATCATCGACGAGCTTTTTCATCACGAAAGAATGCAAAGCACCCGTATCGAAAAGAACTCGAATACTACGGTCATGAAATAAAATAGAACCTTCCAAAATAGATGGAGATATACCTCTGGGCTGAGAAGAACCTCCAAAAGCCTTAGCAACATAAAGCTTGCCAGACTTGGAATTAGCAGGAACAGTAGGGCAGGAAAAAACATGATGACCTTCCTTCTTGCAATAATGGCAGAAGAGAGGCTTAGGACAAGCTCGAATCATATGATCAGGAGAACCACAATTGAAACACTTCCGAATGGAAGGTGTTCTAGCAGATTGAGAGTTAGAACCAGATTCAACAGGCTTTTTCTTCTTGGAAGGGAAAAATTCCCGCTTATGAAATGGAAACTTCTTTTTATTGGGGTTCTTGCGAACCTCAACATCATCACCACTATCACACTCCTTCTCGATGGCTTCGAGATGAAGTGCCGAGTCAACCAACTCCTAAAAAGAAAGCTTAAGCTGAAGCATTAAAGACTTCTTAAGATATTTCTTAAGACCAGAGACAAACTTCATATTCTTCTTATAAGAGGTGCTAATGAATTCAAGACCATACTTAGATAAGGCCTCGAATGATGCAACATATTCAGAGACGGAGGACTTCCCTTGCTTCAACTCAAGGAAGCGACGGGCTAATAAAACTTTCTCAGATTCAGGAACGAATTTAAGTTCGAATCGTTCCCGAAACTGAGTCCAAGAAAGAACAGACTCATCAAGTTCGGCTACAAGAAGCTCGTACCAATCAAGGGCACGCTCTTGCAATAAGCTTGAAGTTACAAGAACTCGATCGTGGTCAGAAATATCCATGCGAGAGAAAATACGCTCGCATGTGTGAATCCAAGCTTGGACCTCAAGAACGGACTCGGAGCCTTTGAATGGCTTTCCTCCAAGATGAGAAAAATCACTGCACAGGCGTGCAAAGGCAGACTTGCATGGAGGAGATGCTCAAATAGGAGCTGGAGGCTGAGTGCTCCTAAATAACTCCAAAAACTGATCGGTAGACATATAAATGACGTTCAGATGCGAGCCACTGGATTGCCCAGCATCCGAGCGTTGTCCTCTGCCTCTTCCGACCATTAGCTGAAAGATAAGATAAGATAAAGATTATTCACAAGGTATATATCATTAATTCAAATATGGAATACTACGAAATAAATGCATTCCTAGACGTATTTCCAAAATTCTATCTACCCCAATGGCACGGAAAGAATAAAGGCACGATGATTCAAAGATTCGTAACATTCGTACTACCCTTTGATGTACCATAATACGTGTCTTTGTCCTATGTTTATCATATTTTTGTTCTGAACTCGGCTCCGATACCACGCTGTGACGCCCCACTCCGAGACCCACAATAGCAAAGAGTATTATTAGGTAACACCGTCTGCTAATGCGGAGAATAGAGCTGGATAGGAGCGACCATCTATAGCATTGTCTTAATTATCTATTGAATACGCCGAAAATTTCCATACATTTTTTTCCGTCTTTCTCAAATGGATTGACATATCCAATAAATACTTAATACAAAGCCATAGGTGGCTGAAGGATCTATCAGAATAAAATATAACAACTCAAATGTAATACATATCACAGAACAGTGGATTATCACATACATTTACACATATACAGATACATTACAGAGTATACAAAATGATACATGTCAAGTGGTAAAGCAAACCACAATATACGGGCGAGTCAAAAGAATACATATCATAGTTACAGCCAAAAAGGACTACACAAAAAGCTATAACAAAAAGGAGCTAGCGGAATAGTCCATGCGGAAGCAAAATTGGCTAAGTCCAATGTACCTAACCTGAAACATCTCGGCCTGACCCGAGTATAAAATACACGGGTCAGTCTAGCTAAACAAATCAGTTAGATAAACTAAATGATAATGAACATACAAGGTCATAAAATACCATAAATATCTCCAAAAGAGATAACCAGGTCTTTTAACAAAAGATGAATCATACCAAGCCTCATATCATCGGCAACTCAAATAAACAAAGGATATGAATATCCCAAAACAAGCCAAAAGGGCAAATAACAAATACCAATAAAGGTAACACAAGTTTCCACAAGGTAATCGCTATATATCGTGTGGTTCAAAGGACCTACATAGAAGGGCGATACACTAGGGAAATATAATTGTCAAAGAAACAAAAGATGCTCGAGCTCAGTACTGTATAACAAGGATCCACAAACCCGAAGGCAACAAGCCCAAATATCACTCGAGCGGTGACGAAGGACCAACTCCAAAAGCGATACTATAGGGCAACAAACCCGAAGGCACAAACCTGAAGGTGCAAACCCGAAGGCAACATACCCGAAGGCAACAAACCCCGAAGGCTCAAGCCCGAAGGCAACAAACCCCGAAGGCTATGGTCCGAAGGCAACAAACCCCGAAGGCAACAAACCGTTGTGGCGAAGGTCCGGAGGCCCAGTACTGGACACCACTAACTGGCATAATGTGTTACAACTCTCAAAAAGGAACCTGAAGAATGTTAACATGAGTCCCATACCACACGTTCGCACTAAACGGTTTACTAACCATTAGTCAATTTCACACTCAAAGCAGTACAAAGTTCACCTCATTTCATCGGTAAACCAGACCCAAAGGTCAAAACGGTCAAACGAATAGATTAGGAATTAATCGAAAAGATAAACACACGTGTTCATAGCACGCGTTTTATTTCCAAACAACAAGTCCAAATATCCACAATAGGATCTTTAAAGATTTTATCTCCAAAACACCAAAATTTGTAGAATTCACCGTATCAATCCAAATCAAAAGCAAATGAACATGAATAGATGTTAGGAGTTCTTACCCAACCACAACAAAAGCTATAGGCTTAGATGTGAGTTCAAAAACTCACCTTTTCTCTCAAAAACAATGATGAGAAGCAAACACAAAGAAAAGATCAACTACTCTTCACTTCAATTCTACAAGCTCCAATCTAAGATCAAAAACAAATATTTCCTAAATTAGGTTATAGGAAATTTCTAAGATTGGATAGAGATTGAGATGGAGAAGGTGAAAAGAAGGCTTACCTAAGCTTCTCTTTGATTTTGGAGCAAGAATTTGAGTTTGCAAAAGGAAACTAGGGCTTGGAATTTCTATTTCCCATTCTCTTCCCCCATTTTCAGTTGAGCTAGAGTGTTAGGAAATGAATTGAGTGAATGGATGAAGAGTTAATGAGTTAGGGTAATAAGTTGGGTTAGTGGGCTGAAACCCAAACCCAAAGCCCAAATAGAAAATAACAAAATTCTACTCAACTCCAAACATATCGATGCTTATACTCAAAAAGATCGCAAACGCCATTTTGAACTCAATGGAAGTGGTCCCAAGTCCTAATTCGACCGTTTGCAAAAAGTGACATTTCGGACTTAAATCCGACTAACGACGCTATATTTAAATAAAACATTTAAATACACTATCGTAAAATATGCGGGTTGTTACAGGTCCTTAGTGGTTTTTCGCCATATTTATAATGTTTTACATATATGTTTGTTGCTATTAAAAGCTTGAATAGTAAAAAGCTAAGTAACTTCTCGAAAAGTAGCCAAAACATCACTTGTATAAAACTGCCCCGTTTAGCCTTGATTTTGGACTTTAAAGGTTTGAAAAGGTATTTAAATTTAAGTATTTTGTTTCACTCTTATTTACAAGTGTTCACCAACTCATATTAGAGTATTTCAAAAGTTGTTTGAGATATTTATGAATTTTTAAGAATTGGTCATGAATTTTTAAAGAAGGGATATTTTGTTAAAATATATAGTAAGCATGTTCTTTTCAAGTTTTAAGGAAAATTGTAAAGTTGTTATTTTCAAGTAATATTTTGGATAAATGTTTTAAAACTGATTATAAGTATTTTAAAAGTATATACAAATAATTTCAAAATGGGGTTAGAATTGCTAAATGGCTAAATGGTTAATTGTTTAATTACTTGTTTGAAAAGTAATTAACTATGATTAACACTAAAAGCCGAGGAAGTAAGGTTTATCTATTTGTGAGTGTTAAGATTGATATCGAGTAAGGACGGATAAATAGAGCTCTAACCTACCTGTTTGCCTCTTGGCCGAGGAATAGCAAGTCGAAAATATCAGAAACGTGTTAATCGTGTTGATTTCTTATTTGTTTATGGAAATAATTAATGTTATACTTAACACTAAAAGCCGATGAGGTAGACTTATCTATTTATGAGATTCAAGAATGAAGTGTCTAGGCAAGGCTTTGATGAAACCAGTGTCCTAACTTACCTGGCTTCACTCTTGAACAAGGAATATTAAGTTGGAATGTCGAAAACGAGGTAAGTGTATGAATCGTGATTTCAACAAGCAATCATCTTTAGAACCTGATAATTGACTAGTCAAATACCGAATTTGACCGATTATGAACTTAGATCTTTAATACAAATGTTTATAAAGATAGAAACAAGTATAAGAATGGTTTTGGGGTTTGTTGTGACAATGAGTTAATAACATTCATCTTTAACCCTTTTCGATTATACTTAGAAATGTAAATAGAACTTTAAAAGGAATGATTCAAAGATAAGCATAAGCAAATGGTCTTGGGTTTCTTGTGATAATGTTTAAGTATCATAGTCTTAAATCCCTTTGAATGGATTTATAGAAGTGCTTAGATCCTTAAAAAGGATATTTTGAAGGAAATTATAAGTATAGAATCTTTCGAAAAAACGATAGAAAAAGTACAAGTTTATTAAATAAAATAAGTTTACTAATAAAGAAATTTTTAATTAATAAAAGGATTAATTAAATAAAAGGTATCAGGAGTTGCTTAAGTAGCTTAACCAAACTTGGTGTGGCTTTATCGTGTTTTGTATGACATGATAGTGTTTTGTATGTTTATTGAAAGTATACTAGACTTGGTTTCCATTTACGAACATCTATCTTGTACCAGATAGTCGATTAGTTGACTATTGAAATTGACCAAATATAACTCTGGGAATATCTAAAAGAAACACGGGAATTATATGGTATAGTTATCTTCATAGATGTTATACTGTACGTATAAGCTTGTTGTGTTCTTCTAGGACAAATGATAAGAAAATTCATCTGCTTAAATGGTTAAGAGTTGATCTTCGCCCTTATGTGTTGTCTTTTTATTTTTGAAAGAACCGGAGTTGAGTTTACTGAAAATTCATCGGTTTTTGAGCGTCCGATAAGTGGGAAGATTGTACTTATATGAGATGACTCGAACCCATAACCACTTCAAAACCATATATGCAATCTATATTCTGGAAATGGTTGTGAAGTGGAATGTTATAGAGTTGAACTATTTATCCTAAGGTTAAGTCCAAAGAAAAAGGTAGTGTTAACATTTCAAACGATATTATCGTGTAGGACTGTCTATCTTGAGGAGTATTCCAAGAGAGAGGACAGCGTTAGCATTCATCGAGAACTTATGCGGGGAACCTATGTAGAGGTTCGAGGTCTGTTCGAGATGCTCGAATCCATGTAGTAATTCATGATCCGCTCAAGATAAAGGAATCCAATTGGGGATTCGTGTGCTATTAGAGTGATGAAGGCTCATGTGCTCGACATCAAAAATGATTAAAACCAAAGAAGGATTCATAATCTTGGGTTTAGCTTACCCATGAGGGTATATCAACTCCATATCTAAAGTATGCTTATTGATATGTTGAGCGTGGGAGTTTTGATACTTGGTACCACACAGTTCATTGTTGGGCCAGTTGTGTTTACCTTAGAGTGTATCCTATTTAGAGGTATACAATGCTCGAAAGGAAGTTTTTGATCCTGGTCATGGAGTTTGGACTTGGCTTGATCCGAGGATATCTCCACGGAAAACAATCCATATACAAACGCGCCTTAACGGTATTGATTGTGTACCTATTATTGTTGTGGCGTTCACATCGCAGCTATTTGATATGATTTATGTGCTACACTCTAAACATTATCTATCATATCACTATATGTTAAAGTTAATGAATGGTTGGTTTCTTTGAGGGGAAAATCGTTATGGGAATTCATACGGTCTCAATGGTTACTATTGCTTGTTGCACATTTTTTATGTTTCTCATGCTGGTTTACCAGACCGGTCTAGGTGTTATTTTCTTATATTGCTTGGGTAGCTCCATGTATGTTTCCAGATTTAACTTTGGATATTTGGAACTTATGGAGAAGAGCTGGATGATTACCTTTCGTATTACTCTTATTTCCACCGCATTTCTGTATGGGGAATTTCACCATAAGGGCCTCTTCCCATCAAACAATAAGTTTCTAGGACACAAGTTGAAACTAATTATTTTTAAGGACAAAACTGGGCCATTAGCGTTTCTCTTTTCTTTTCTACTCTTTTTCTCTCCATTACCATTTCCCAAAACAAAAACTAGGGTTCGAAATTCTAAAAGATAAAACGATTTTCTAAAATCACAAGCGGTTCGAAATTTCTCAAATCACATGCGATTTCTCAAAGTACAATATATTTCTCAAAGCACAATCGATTTCAAATAATTTTTCGAATTCGTAGATCTACAGCAAACCGAAGTATGTCAGTTTCAGCAAATTCGCAGATCTAGCAATTTATACAACATGATTAATTCTTATGCCGATTGTTTTATCATTTTATTAGTTATTTGGGTATATACAAATAGTAGTAAAGGGTTGTTCAGGTTATTGGAGAAGGTAGGTTGTTTAAAGTGATAGCAACTATGTGGCAACTTTTGCATTTGTTAATAACATGATGTTGATATAATGATAAAACAGCTTATCCTTTTTTTTATTCTACTAATGAAATAAGGTTATTATCATAAATCTTATTTAACATCTAAAAACAGTACTTCGGTTTGTTAGATCTACGAATTAATCGTGTAGTAAAACAATCGGCATAAGAATCGGCATTAGATTTTTCAACATGTAGTAAAACAGTACTTCGGTTTGCTAGATCTACGAATTAAGCATGTAGTAAAACAATTAACATAACAATCGGCATAATCATTTTAATCCATAATGATAAAACAGTTTATCTTTTTAAACAATACAAGGTTGTTTATTGAATGGCACAAGTTGCCACATAGTTGCCATCACTTTAAACAACCTACCTTTTCCAATAACCTGAACAACCCTTTACTGAATTGCCTCAAACTATCAACCCCTAGTATGTTACTGTTATGTTAATTTATTCAACTGCTAAAAAGATACCTGCATTTATCTTTTCATGCTACTACATGTTAATATCTAGTTAAATATGCCAGAATATATAATGGATTCAAGTCATCTGTTGTTTTTGTGAAATGAACATATTTATTAACTTATTGCATAATACATGATGGTTTGATAACAATTACTTATATAATTTTTCATCATTACTAACTACATGTGAAAACTTACTTGTAGCGTAAAAGAATGAAAACAAGAAAAAGTTCTAAATCAAGAGTGGTGATACAAGAAGCTATTTGTATCTTTATCAACAAAGTGGGAAGCTTTTCATTTTCTTGTTTCTTTTTTTGATTTCATAATTTTCAACATTTTCGGAGTCGTCGGTACTTTCCTCAGACAACTGTTCTGAAACTGTTTTCTCATCATCAAAAGAGTTATTGGTTTCAAAAATTTTATCGCTGTTATCTTCCAAACTTTGAGAACGTAAGACTTGTTTTTCAATAATTTGAGTATTCTCTTCATTAGGATGACTTTCAGCCTATATTTTTTTATGACAATAAGTTAATCAAATATTAATAACAGGTTTAAGAAAATATATTGTCATACTGTACAGGAATTTTATGAATTGTACATAAAACAACTGACAGTACATTAAAAAGATAATTTGTTTTAAGCATTTCGCCAGAAGGACAAACTTTGCAGTCCAATTAGTTTCTAGGACACACATTCAAAGAAATTACTTTTAAGGCCAAAGTCAGCAGAATAATAACATTCAAGGACAAAGTCAGCAGTCCAATTATTTTAAGGACATAATTTCATAGGTTTTTAGGCCCTGGAAACTAATTATTTTACGTTTTGCCCTTGAAAGTAATTATTTCAGTTGTGTGTCCTAGAAACTAATTCCACTTGATAGAGGCCCTTGTGGCTAATTTCCACTTTCTGTATTATATATATCAGCATTGTGAGGACGGGCAGTTATAACTGTCCAGGCTGATGATAGTGCTTAGGTTTTAGTAACTCTGATATTGCTTTATTCAGAGTAACCCTTTGTACTATTCCTTTGATATAATATATTTCCGTTCCATTATGAGATTCTGATATTGTGTTTCTTCATCCTTATTCTATTTCTTTTCTTTTTATTTAACCTAACAATTCGTCTTTCTAGCACTTGGTTGCTCGACACGTGAATACAGTGAATGTATTAGTGTCGACATGCGGGGGTCGAAAAGGCGGATTATTATACATATTATATTTTAATCGGCCATTGTACCTTACCTGAAACATCTCGGCCTGACCCGAGTATAAAATACACGGGTCAGTCTAGCTAAACAAACCAGTTAGATAAACTAAATGATAATGAACATACAAGGTCATAAAATACCACAAATATCTCCAAAAGAGATAACCAGGTCTTTTAACAAAAGATGAATCATACCAAGCCTCATATCATCGGCAACTCAAATAAACAAAGGATATGAATATCCCAAAACAAGCCAAAAGGGCCAATAACAAATACCAATAAAGGTAACACAAGTTTCCACAAGGTAATCGCTATATATCGTGTGGTTCAAAGGACCTACATAGAAGGGCGATACACTAGGGAAATATAATTGTCAAAGAAACAAAAGATGCTCGAGCTCAGTACTGTATAACAAGGATCCACAAACCCGAAGGCAACAAACCCAAATATCACTGGAGCGGTGACGAAGGACCAACTCCAAAAGCGATACTATAGGGCAACAAACCCGAAGGCACAAACCCGAAGGTGCAAACCCGAAGGCAACATACCCGAAGGCAACATACCCGAAGGCAACAAACCCCGAAGGCTCAAGCCTGAATGCAACAAACCCCGAAGGCAACATACCCGAAGGCAACAAACCCCGAAGGCTCAAGCCCGAAGGCAACAAACCGTAGTGGCGAAGGTCCGGATGCCCAGTACTGGACACCACTAACTGGCATAATGTGTTACAACTCTCAGAAAGGAACCCGAAAAATGTTAACGTGAGTCCCATACCACACGTTCGCACTAAACGTTTTAATAACCGTTAGTCAATTTCACACTCAAAGCAGTACAAAGTTCACCTCATTTCATCGGTAAACCAGACCCAAAGGTCAAAATGGTCAAACGAATAGATTAGGAATTAACCGAAAAGATAAACACACGTGTTCATAGCACGCGTTTTATTTAATCATTTAATTCTCCTCCCTCTTCGCTCGAAGTGCAAAATTGTGTGTTTTATATAGAAATTATAAGTTGGAGAAACGAGCTTTTAATACCATTTAAAAAGATCACTTTATAAAAACCGTGTACGAAATCTAAAAAGAATCATCAAAGTCAAAAATGCGATAACAACTAATTAGATCGACAAGAATCGATAAAAATGGAAATTCACTCAAAAATAGGCAAATAGGCGAAAATAGGCAGTTCCAAACGTCTGATTTAAAATCCAAACGTCTGGATTTATTCACTAGAAATTCAGAAACCTTCCACATGTCTGGAGGGTGGCTTCAGACGTCTGGCATGTTGCATCAGACGTTTCAAAGGTTGTTTCAGACGTCTGACACAATGTTTCAGATGTCTGAGAGGTTGATTCAGACGTCTGACTTTGTTTTCTGCCATTTTTTATAAATTTCTGCCGTATATTTTGTTTTCCAGGTTTAAAACCAGACGTCTGAACATGCATTTCAGACGTCTGAAGACCTGGTCTGGGCAACAATTTGCCTAGGCCTTGATGGCCAAAATGAATGGGAAGCTATCGGACGAGCAACGAAGACTAGGGGATTACGTCAAGCGACAACCCAGACTTATAGGCTCTTCGATACACCCCAAACAACAAGTCCAAATTCCACAATAGGATCTTTAAAGATTTTATCTCCAAAACACCAAAATTTGTAGAATTCACCATATCAATCCAAATCAAAAGCAAATGAACATGAATAGATGTTAGGAGTTCTTACCCAACCACAACAAAAGCTATAGGCTTAGATGTGAGTTCAAAAACTCACCTTTTCTCTCAAAAACAATGATGAGAAGCTCAAACACAAAGAAAAGATCAACCACTCTTCACTTCAATTCTACAAGCTCCAATCTAAGATCAAAAACAAATATTTCCTAAATTAGGTTATAGGAAATTTCTGAGATTGAGATGGAGAAGGTGAAAAGAAGGCTTACCTAATCTTCTCTTTGATTTTGGAGCAAGAATTTGAGTTTGCAAAAGGAAACTAGGGCTTGGAATTTCTATTTCCCATTCTCTTCCCCCATTTTCAGTTGAGCTAGAGTGTTAGGAAATGAATTGTGTGAATGGATGAAGAGTTAATGAGTTAGGGTAATAAGTTGGGTTAGTGGGCTGAAACCCAAACCCAAAGCCCAAATAGAAAATAACAAAATTCTACTCAACTCCAAACATATCGATGCTTATACTCAAAAAGATCGCAAACGTCATTTTGAACTCAATGGAAGTGGTCCCAAGTCCTAATTCGACCGTTTGCAAAAAGTGACATTTCGGACTTAAATCCGACTAACGACGCTATATTTAAATAAACATTTAAATACACTATCGTAAAATATGCGGGTTGTTACAGGTCCTTAGTGGTTTTTCGCCATATTTATAATGTTTTACATATATGTTTGTTGCTATTAAAAGCTTGAATAGTAAAAAGCTAAGTAACTTTTCGAAAAGTAGCCAAAACTTCACTTGTATAAAGCTGCCCCGTTTAGCCTTGATTTTGGACTTTAAAGGTTTGAAAAGGTATTTAAATTTAAGTATTTTGTTTCACTCTTTTTTACAAGTGTTTACCAACTCATATTAGAGTATTTCAAAAGTTGTTTGAGATATTTATGAATTTTTAAGAATTGGTCGTGAATTTTTAAAGAAGGGATATTTTGTTAAAATATATAGTAAGCCTGTTCTTTTCAAGTTTTAAGGAAAATTGTAAAGTTGTTGTTTTCAAGTAATATTTTGGATAAATGTTTTAAAACCTATTATAAGTATTTTAAAAGTATATACAAATATTTTCAAAATGGGGTTAGAATTGCTAAATGGCTAAATGGTTAATTGTTTAATTACTTGTTTGAAAAGTAATTAACTATGATTAACACTAAAAGCCGATGAAGTAAGGCTTATCTATTTGTGAGTGTTAAGATCGATATCGAGTAAGGACGGAGAAATAGAGCTCTAACCTACCTGTTTCCCTCTTGGCCGAGGAATAGCAAGTCGAAAATATCATAAACGTGTTAATCGTGTTGATTTCTTATTTGTTTATGGAAATCATTAATGCTATACTTAACACTAAAAGCCGATGAGGTAGACTTATCTATTTATGAGATTCAAGAATGAAGTGCCTAGGCAAGGCTTTGATGAAACCAGTGTCCTAACTTACCTGGCTTCACTCTTGAACAAGGAATATTAAGTTGGAATGTCGAAAACGAGGTAAGTGTATGAATCGTGATTTCAACAAGCAATCATCTTTAGAACCTGATAATTGACTAGTCAAATACCGAATTTGACCGATTATGAACTTAGATCTTTAATACAAATGTTTATAAAGATAGAAACAAGTATAAGAATGGTTTTGGGGTTTGTTGTGACAATGAGTTAATAACATTCATCTTTAACCCTTTTCGATTATACTTAGAAATGTAAATAGAACTTTAAAATGAATGATTCAAAGATAAGCATAAGCAAATGGTCTTGGGTTTCTTGTGACAATGTTTAAGTATCATAGTCTTAAATCCCTTTGAATGGATTTGTAGAAGTGCTTAGATCCTTAAAAAGGATATTTTGAAGGAAATTATAAGTATAGAATCTTTCGAAAAAACGATAGAAAAAGTACAAGTTTATTAAATAAAATAAGTTTACTAATAAAGAAATTTTTAATTAATAAAAGGATTAATTAAATAAAAGGGATCAGGAGTTGCTTAAGTAGCTTAACCAAACTTGGTGTGGCTTTATCGTGTTTTGTATTACATGATAGTGTTTTGTATGTTTATTGAAAGTATACTAGACTTGGTTTCCATTTACGAACATCTATCTTGTACCAGATAGTCGATTGGTTGACTATTGAAATTGACCAAATATAACTCTGGGAATATCTAAAAGAAACACAGGAATTATATGATATAGTTATCTTCAGAGATGCTATACTGTACGTATAAGCTTGTTGTGTTCTTCTAGGACAAATGATAAGAAAATTCATCCGCTTAAATGGTTAAGAGTTGATCTTCGCCCTTATGTGTTGTCTGTTTATTTTTGAAAGAACCGGAGTTGAGTTTACTGAAAATTCATCGATTGGTTTTTGAGCGTCCGATAAGTGGGAAGATTGTACTTATATGAGATGACTCGAACCCATAACCACTTCAAAACCATATATGCAATCTATGTTCTGGAAACGGTTGTGAAGTGGAATGTTATAGAGTTGAACTATTTATCCTAAGGTTAAGTCCAAAGAAAAAGGTAGTGTTAACATTTCAAACGATATTATCGTGTAGGACTGTCTATCTTGAGGAGTATTCCAAGAGAGAGGACAGCGTTAGCATTCATCGAGAACTTATGCGGGGAACCTATGTAGAGGTTCGAGGTCTGTTCGAGATGCTCGAATCCATGTAGTAATTCATGATCCGCTCAAGATAAAGGAATCCAATTGGGGATTCGTGTTCTATTAGAGTGATGAAGGCTCGTGTGAGAGATGCCTAACGTAGCCTCGACATCAAAAATGATTAAAACCAAAGAAGGATTCATAATCTTGGGTTTAGCTTACCCATGAGGGTATATCAACTCCATATCTAAAGCATGCTTATTGATATGTTGAGCGTGGGAGTTTTGATACTTGGTACCACACAGTTCATTGTTGGGCCAGTTATGTTTACCTTAGAGTGTATCCTATTTAGAGGTATACAATGCTCGAAAGGAAGTTTTTGATCCTGGTCATGGAGTTTGGACTTGGCTTGATCCGAGGATATCTCCATGGAAAACAATCCATATACGAACGCGCCTTAACGGTATTGATTGTGTACCTATTATTGTTGTGGCGTTCACATCGTAGCTATTTGATATGATTTATGTGCTACACTCTAAACATTATCTATCATATCACTATATGTTAAAGTTAATGAATGGTTGGTTTCTTTGAGGGGAAAATCGTTATGGGAATTCTTACGGTCTCAATGGTTATATTGCTTGTTGCACATTTTTTATGTTTCTCACGCTGGTTTACCAGACTGATCCAGGTGTTATTTTCTTATATTGCTTGGGTAGCTCCATGTATGTTTCCAGATTTAACTTTGGATATTTGGAACTTATGGAGAAGAGCTGGATGATTAACTTTCGTATTACTCTTATTTCCACCGCATTTCTGTATTATATATATCAGCATTGTGAGGACGGGCAGTTATAATTGTCCAGGCTGATGATAGTGCTTAGGTTTTAGTAACTCTGATATTTCTTTATTCAGAGTAACCCTTTGTACTATTCCTTTGATATTATATATTGCCGTTCCATTATGAGATTCTGATATTGTGTTTCTTCGTCCTTATTCTATTTCTTTTCTTTTTGTTTAACCTAACAATTCATCTTTCTGGCACTTGGTTGCTCGACACGTGAATACAGTGAATGTATTAGTGTCGACATGTGGGGGTCGAAAAGGCGGATTATTATACATATTATTTTTTAATCGGCCATTAAATCATTTATATACAGTTATATATCTTTATTAATAGTTGGCTTGAAAGCGCAATCTTTAGGTCCGACCGCAAAGTTCCAAAATGTCCTTATATATTTCTTTATTAACAGTTGTAATACATTCGGTGTCATATTCTTTCAATATTAGCGTGAAATACCAAAAATGTCTCTATGCTAATATTATCAAAATTTAGTATCACTTAAATATAGGATCTGACAATTAAGTCTGCTTTACAAATTCAAAGTTTCCTTTACAAATATTTACCAAGTCTTAATATCACTTAAAAATAGGATTTAATAAATAAACTACTTTACAAATTCATTTTTTTATTAATTAATAATATAAATAAAAATTAAAACTAACAAAAAATTATATATTGAAACTTAGAAATAAAAATTCAAATTAACTGCGTATGATTCAACACAGAAATATGGCTAAATATTTGTGGAAATTATTTTTTTTGAACGTATTAAAGAAATACGATTTGCAGAAAAACAATTTAGGTGTCTTCATCATGCGTGAAGAGTGTGCCGAAACGCTCGTATATAATAAAGTATATACATCTTTAATAATAGCTGTAATACCTTTGGTGTCACACTTTTTTGGTATGAACATAAACTACCAAAAATGCCCCTAATACCAAATCTTAATATCACTTGAAAATAGAATCTAACAATTAAATTTATTTAACAAATTCAAAACGCCCATCTACAAATATAATATAATCATAATATCACTTAAAATTAGGATCTAACAAATAAAATCCCTTCTTTACAAATGTAAAACATCCATCTACAAATGCTATCAAATCTTAATATCACTTAAAAATAACATCTAACAAATAACTTATTAATTAATAATATAAACAAAATTTCAAACCTAAAAAGAATTGATGTTCCAACTTAGAAATAAAATTTAAACTAACAAAAATGATTTCAACACAGAAATATGGTGAAAAAAATTTATAAACCATTTTCTCTTGAATGTGCTAAACATATACAATTTGCAGAAAGACAATTCACGCGCAAAGCGAGTACCGGAACGCTCGTATACATATATATACACATACACATGCAAATATATATATATATGTATATAATATATAATTAAAATAATTTTCTTTGCTGCAAAAATTATTACATAAATTATACATATATAACCAGTATAATTTTCGGCTAACTAAATAAATATTAAATTCAAATTTAACCTATTTTGACTTATTCAAAAGAATTTCTTTTTCATAATGTTTCATCCACCAATATTTAAACAAATTTGTTATAAATTATATTTGCCCAAATTAATTTTAGCTTTGAACATTTCAATTTTTGAACATTCTAACTAATAACAATAATTGTTAAACAAATATGTATACTATATATTATTAGATCCAAAAATCTAATTTTTTTTATTAATATTGATAGGATAATAAATTTAAGTACACACTCACACACACACACACACATATATATATATAAACAAAATTAATTCTTTTATTATTCGAAACAACAAGTAAAAAAATACTTTTTCAATAACTTAAACATGTATTCAGCCGAAAATTAATTCTTAAAATTATTTTGTTTAAATGTTTATATATATCAATAGTGTTATATTTTTTCCTGATAATAATTGATCATATACTACATACATACATACAGACACACACACAGATATATATATATATATATATATATTGCATGTTTTAAAATATGTTTATGATTTATGATAGATTTAGGAAAATTATAAACGAATTTCAAAAATTATGTATATAAGTTTTAAGTAATGGTCGAGCTTCCTATGATCACATGCATTGAAAAAGTTGACATATAGATTTATATAAGTGAATATAAATAAATTAGAAGATTACATTTCTCTCAAACGAATTTTCTGAAAGTCGGTACGTTTGTTCATATCTATCTCTTGGTGTACCAGTGTCTCCTCCATTTCTTTGAGTTGCGATGTCAAAGAGATGGCTTCACTAAGGATTGGGAGTTGGTTAGAAGGGAGTGTGTGAGGGAGAGAGAATTCAAAAGGTGTCCTTAAATTAGTGTGGACGCTAGACTATTTATAGCTATGAACCAACACCTCTCTCCATTTTACTATCTAGACCCGAAGCTTTGGTTTATTCTTCCTCTAGTCCTATATGTAGACGGTCTTATCATCACCAAGCATGGTCAAGATCCCTTTTAACTCCAATTTAAATCGCCGCTTAATTAATTAATTCTCATCTCCTAAATCGATCTAACGTCATATAACTTTTATACGTCGTTCTATCTGATTTTATGCCTAAAATAAATAATTAAAATTAGCTACATATTAATACAACATTTATATTAATTTATAACATTTATAAATTAATTTTATCTTAGGCTGAATTCGGAAATAAATGACAACGCGGTTGCACTAACTCTCTAGTATGAACTCGATCCACAGTCAATATATAAACAATTTAAGTATCGAAGTCTGTACAGACTTTGCTGAAGCACGGTATAAGCACGGTATATAAACACTAATACGTTCACTTCACTGTATAGAGTGCCGAACAATCGAGTGCCGGAAATCCCAGACTGTTAGAGTTTAGAAGAAAAGAGGTAGAAATAAGAACAGAAAACAACAGCACAGAATCTCACAATCGCAGCGGAACAAAATATAATATGAACTAACAGCATTTTATACAAGAAAAGCTGTAACTGTCAATATACATACAAGATATCAGAGTACAACAAATCTGGACAGTTATAATAACTTGTCCTCAACTACTGAATAAAATAGTCTATAATACACAACGTAATATACTCAATACGTCTCTGCCATCCAGCTCGTCTCCTGATCTCCAAGCGTCCTAACCTGAAAATCTATAATACTCGGTCTTACCCAAGCATTACAATAAAGTAACACCCGAGTCAGGCTGGAAACCAGCGTGAGTAAAACCAACTCAAATTGAAATTTTATAGTTTTGAAAACCAAAGTAACTCGTACGAGCTACGAGTTTTCGTCAATTATAACCAACGCTTTTACATAAATTCATTAATATCACAGTGAGGACTAAGTACAGTTACTTAATTAAAATAGTTGGATTTGTGAAATTAACCCAATCCCAGTCTATTAAACTCTATAATCAAACCCCATAAAGTTCAAAGTGATTTATCAAATTGAGGCGGATCCGAATAACACGGATATCCGGTCCCGTTTTCCTTGAGTCTAAGTAACAATATTTAAAAAGGGTATATTGTTTTAAATAAGCAATCTTACTTAGGGTGACAATATCATTTATGGTAATTATTACAGACGTCTCTTTTCGAATAAAACGTATCATTACTTTCAGTCTCACTATTTTAATTTGAAAACAAATATCCCACGGAATTAAGCAAAGATATAGATCGTTAACCCAATTAACGATCTATAACCAGTACCCAACGATTTACTCATGGTTTTAATTCCCTTTGACTAACCGTGTTCATTTATTTTTAAAACTAGATTAATTACAAATTAAACAATTTATTAAATAATAGATATTATAAAATACTATTCATAAGTTTAAATCAATTAATAATAATGATTTAATACCATTAAATTGTCTCTTTAAAATTGTGAAATAACGTTTCACTTTAAATTAAAAAGGGAATACGAATTATGCTATGTATAACTTATAAATCCTATTCCTTCTTCTTTCTTTCCTTTTTATTTATTCTTTTCCCTTTATTTATTTTTTCTTTATTTTTCTTTTCCTTCCCCTCTATTTCTTTCTTTCCTTTCTTTCTATTTTCTTTCGTCTTTTTTTTCTCCTCCTTTTTTTCCCCCGGCCCATCCCTCTCCCTTCTCTTCTTTTACCCTTCCTTTATCCCTTCTTCACCTGCACGCGATTTTTTCCATGCACATGCACACGCCGATGAAGGATTTCCGACCACCTCTGACCTTTCCCCAAGTCACCTCCGACCCACGCGACTTCTCCGGCCACCCAGTTTCCACGGCAATCCTTGATTTTGAAAACTCACCAGCACAACCATTTTCCAGTGAACGAACCGATCAACATCCCTACCTCGTGCCGTCGCCTCCGACCACCGGGACTTCCCAAACCTTGCCAACAACTTCGCCACTCTCCCCTCCACCTTTTCCCCTTACACCGCACCCTTGAATCCTCACTACGGCGCCGTAGTCACAAGAAAACCAACTACGACCGAAACCCATCCCTAAACCCTACTTCTCCTTCGACCGGTCGTCGCACCGCTCTATAAATTGCTCCACCATTTTTCCCCCACTCCCCTTCCACTTAGCCTCCTCTCGACCGAACGCCGACACCTAACACCCCTTAGTCGTCGGAAATTGACCCATGGCCTTAAACCGTTCAACTCCCTATTTCTCAACATATATGTGATAAAAAATCACAAACTCACCACCAAAAATCCTCTTTTTCCCCTCCGAGCATGATTACATAACCAACAATCCAAGATAAAATACTTTATTTTTCTAAAATGTTAATCTCTTTACTGTAATATGCATTTTTATTTATTTCCGCTAGATAATATTTATTAAAAATTAGTATTTTATCAAGGTCGAATCACAACAACCAGTTTACCTTTTAATATCATATCCAGTTTAAAAGAGGAGATTAAAATTTTATAAGCTAAGCATGACAGAAAATTGAAAAAAACAGAGCAGAACACAATGTTGTACATGCTTCGATATACACATTCATATACATACATACATACATACATACATACATATATACACACACACACACACACACACCCATTTCTATGATAGCAAACTTATCAAAGCACTACTATTTCTAACAGGCATACTCATGGGTTAGTAAAAAGATTTTAGTTTAAAAGTTTTACTCACCTTTCATTCTTTTCTTTTTGAACAGAGCAATATTTGTTTCTGAAAAATACTACTTGCTTTTTCCACTGCCTCAGGCTTTGATCTCCTTTACTTGAGGTCCTTTGATTTTTCTTATGTTTTTAAATGGCAGCTCTTAGTTTTACTTAATATTTAAGTTTGTTCGAATCAATACAAATAACAAAGTAGAGGTGTGTGTCTATATATATATATATATATGAGGCAAAGTCTACAAGTGAAGCCTGTACAGGCTCTATTATATATTTCTTTCATTTTATTTGATTTGAAAATAGGGAGGCTTGATTTGATTTCCTTAATCTAAGGGATTTGATTTTGAACATAACTGATTTGATTTCATGGGTTGGCCTTGGAATTGATTTGTGTGTGCCTTGGAATCGAAGTTTGGTCATGATGATGTCTCTTTGTTCATATATATGTATACATATATCTCATATGTATATATATATATATATGTAGGTAAATCTTTTTTTACCAATTGTAAATGCATTTGTATTTGTTATTATATATATAATCATACATTTCTATATTTACAAACACTATATGCTACTTAACTTATGTATGTATATTCTTATTTGTTTTATCCTATTTACATTTATACATTCCTATATTTTACTTCATATAGGCATCCCTATACATACATAGTCACATATACATTTATTTATGTATAGTTTGCCATTATACATTTACATGTATATATATATATATTCACACTTATACAAATTTTCATATATATATATATATATATATATATATATATTATTTCATATTAGCATACATTCATATACTTGTATGTTTATATACTTATATACATATACATATATATATTATCTAGCATCATAAAGTTTTGGTTTTGTACATATCTATATATATATACCTCCCTGGATATTATATCTTAATTTTAAATGGTGGAGTTCTAATGTACCAAATATTTTACAAATTTCAAATTTATATAGTTTATAAATTAATATATAGATTCAGGTATTTTAATCATCAGAAATTTATTTGTTCGATCAATCAAAATTAATATTCCGATAATTTAAATCGGATAATTACCCAATTATCAAACGTTAAAAATCCGGGTCGTCACAGTATAAACTTAAGTTCAATGCTTGCAGATCATTTAGGCGAAATCGTATTTTTGATCTAATATAAGCTCACCTAGTAACGATAGTTTGTAAACATACACTTTCGTCATCACTGCATCACTTAGATATCTAGAGTTTGGTCTAAGGTTAAACACTTTACTAATATCCGCATTAATTACATAGGTAATTTTAAAGTCCTTGGTTCAATCCGATAACATTTATCGATTTAAGGATTTACTCTAGCCGGATATTTTGACTTGTGGTGACTTTAAGTTGATTAACCGATAGCATTACGTCCTAACACATATGTCAGTGTTCTTTTCTCGATATGTCTTAACTATGAACCTCTTAAGGGAAAGTATTTTAAACATTCGATTCAATATCCAATATTAAGAATACATTCACAACTACAATCAATTATACACTTTTCCTTAAAAAAAATTACTTCTATATCTAATGTATTTAGATGATTACTTATAGAACGATAGAACAATACATACAATAGAAAACAAAACAAAATACATACTTTATTTCTAACAAGATTATCATACAAAAGCTAAGTTATATATACAAAATTATATAACTACCCCTACTAATCTTCCACTTGCACTTCGGCTCAATTATGATGCTTGATGAAAGAGCTAATGGTATGTCTAAGGACAATTATGTAATTTGTTATATGAATTGACCCTGTATGACAATTTTGTTTGAAATAAAGTATGGTTTAGTTTTATTTTCTATCGTGTATATAGTTATAGTGTGACATAAAATAATAAATAATAATTAAATATATACAAATAAAAAATCCTTAAATGCTATATGATTGTAATCGCAAAAAAATTGCAATGATGAGTATTGAATCAAACTAAAATAACATTTCGTTTTGAATGTTTTTAATCAAGATGTTTCGTAAAAAGGATATCGATACATCCGTTGTGACTATTGTACGTAATGCTTTTCAAATGTTTGGCAGTGTATCACTCAAGATTGTCGGGAGCACCAAGTGACTACGTACTTATAGTCATTGGACATGTACATAATGGTTCAACTGATAGTTTCTTGTTGGTTGACTGTAACTATGTAAGTGGGAAATCTCAGTGTGATGATATACAACGTTCATTTGACTTGAGAATACTATGGAACTTAAACGTGAAACTCCATTTTGATTATAGTTGAATCATGACATAACTTTAATGATAGTCACTATAGTTAAGTATGAGTTGAAGCGTTTGATGTGAAACACTATTCGATTGCGAATTTGTCTCCTCTATTATAAAGAGTTAATATTACAGTCAACAATGATCAACTTAAAGTCAAAATCTCTTATCAAAGTACATAGATTGTTAATAAATGTTATCGTTAAACTAAAGGTTTTGGAATTGGAGTATATAATTGTATACGAAAACTATTAGAGTTGTGACCATGATCAAGCTCTAAATGTCTAAACTGATATAGTGACAACCATGACCAAGCTCTAAATGTCTAAATTGATACGATGACGACAAACGTAATGTGAGTATAACATCATTACTTAGGGTGTTGTTTAAAAGATTTAAAATATGCCTACCTTGTAAATTTGTAAGCGATAAATTTAACCATGATATCACACTATCAACTAAAGTAGCATGTGAACTTTAATATTTGAATGTTCAAAACTAATTCCTAATCAAATTTACACTCGCGTGTTACACAACCGAATATGGGTAATCTCTAAACTAATTTCTTCTCCTGCGTCATATTAACTAAATTACCATGGATTCCAGAAATCAGATGGGCCAATTCAAATAATCATCATGATGTAACAGTGCATTATTTCGCTGTATTAAGCTTTGATCATACAGTCGTTTTTCCCTCTCCTATTTTCCTTTAAAATATAAAAAAAAGCTTTAGCATACACCCAGTAAATTTTGAGGCAGAGGTTCTGAACCCCGACAGACACTCATGGTAAATTACTAGTTACTAATGCAGACGAATAATTACAAGTTATCACACAACTCTCATGTATCGATTAATAACATTCAAAAGCCTAATAACATAAGCACGTATAATAAATGAAAAGCATATAGTAGATGATTGGAACAAGCTTAAAATATAATTATAACTTCTTTGAAGGATATAAAAGAACAACGTTTTCTAAAATCTCAATTACAGGGACAGAATATACTGGGCTGGACCTAAGCAATCGTGGTTTTTCTCAAAGGACCAGCGGAGCTTTATTCAAATGAACAAAGTACCATTTTTAAATCAGTGGACAAGACATTTCATGCAACTATTTGTACTTCTTACTCAAAAAACTGAATTTCTGACTCGGTAACAAAGATGGCAAGGGCAACCACGATTAAAACTAGCAAACCTAGCTAGCAGCCAGCAGGAATATAACTCAAACCCAAGTTAAAAACTAAGGCTCCGTTTGGCTTGCTGTTTTTAGTTTTGCGTTTTCGTCTAAACAAAAATGCATATTCCTTATGTATTGTTGGAAAACACGCAATTTCGAAAAACAAAATTAACATAAAAAATAGAAAACAAGTTTATTTGATTTTTCGTGTTTTGAGATATAACAAGAGGACGGAAAACAATTTATCACCTCCATTTCCCGTCCATAATCGCAATGACTAAGAATTGTAAAAAATTTCCCCCATTTTTTTGTACTTTGTAGTGTGAGTTGAAAACACAAAACACAAAACACAAAACGAAACCAAACAGGCCCTAAATAAACACAGTTGATGCATTTGAAAGCTATAAATGTGCATCAGAGCTACATCTATTATGAATTTTTAAATTTTATGATAACATATAAAGCGCAATACAAGACCTATCGATGCTGTAATTCCTTAAGACACAGAAAACTATAAGGAGTCCCTTGTTTCAACACCAGCCTCTCTTCTGCTGCAATAAAAATAGAAAACAACATAAAACAATCAGGCATTGTTGTCATCATATTAAACTTATGTTTGCATGTATGATACGGAACATTTGGACCATGTTCCATGATACTTATGTATACAGACATATGTTCCATATATATGACTGAAGCAGTTACTTACGAACTAACTGAAGAAAAGCAACGACTGGAATGGACAGTCGGAGTCAAAAAGATGATTCTCACTTTTTTCTCACATTCAAAACCATGCATGACACTTTTATTTCGCACGGCTCGTAGGTGACAAAAGAAAGAACTCATCTTCTTTCTTTTTTGATTTCCTTCCTCATGTATGTATAAGACTGCATTCATTCAATTTTTGAAAAGGATTACTAGTCCAGTAGTCCTTAACTTTTTGAGGAATCCTTCATCGGTGAATGTTAATGAATGACTTTTTCGATCTTTCGACCATGGTTTCGTAGGAGCACAAGTTAGAAAGATTGAGAAAAATAACCATCTGATTTGATTCGTTCTCAATAGTCATGAGATGGTCATCTTAGGGCGATCCTATCCTACCATCAACGGATGCCCTTATATTTAATGGTCCACCTACATCACTCTTTCGCTACACCCTTATGGATTTTGAAGTTGCACAATCCAAAACCAATTAAAACTTTTAGAATGTTCAAAAATATATCAAGAACGTCATATTCACAAAAAATAGATCATTCTAAAATTTATGAAATGTTCAAAATTTTAAGTCAATATCAAATGCTAAAACATTTATTTTAACCGTCGATTTGTTATCATATTTGAATATGTTAGCCTAGTCAACCAAATACTCCAAATGCAACTTATCAGTTTGATGTCTATCGGGTGGTTTATTTTGATGAGTTCACCCTCATTTATTTACTTGAAACTTGTAAACTGTTTCCTAATTTCTTACGTCAAGCCAAGGGAATTCAAAGTACTCTGCAAAATGTTATCGCTGAAAAAATAAATATATATATATATATATAGACTGAAACATCAACTAAGAAATAACAGAGCAAGATCGCCAAACTCAGAGTTCATCACTCTTTCCCATTTCAACAAAAACGAAAATACCCGAATATACAAATCCTAAGACTATTTAACAAATAAGGATAGAAATACTATAACTCATGTAAATTCATACCAGAAATGACATCATAATTAAAAGTAAACGGTTGAAAAGGCTCTGGGTTGTCGCACATAATGATAATCCCAAATTGCAATACATAGACATAAACTAAATGAATCATTCCTGTAACATTTGGCACATCCCCTTTGAGAAGAATAATACATGTGAACAAACCCAATCCGCAACTTCAAAATTGTAAATTAGAAATTGGCACAAGGAAATAAGCTGTTTGTCGTCTTATATGAAAAACTTGCTGATAAAGGTTATTTGTTATTCTAATTATAGATGGAAGGAAATTGTATACTTGGAAAAGGAAAAGCATGCACCAATATATGAAGCCGGCATTAAACAAAAGAAATTCTCACCAGTAGCTCAATCTTGCATTAAGTAAGGTGTTTATTACAGCATGCGCAGGTTAAAGCTGCAAAAATACAGAGGCAGAGTTGGAATGAGTATGCATAGAATCATAAACATAAATGTATATGATACAATAATATTTTTACATGTTCAATCCAACAGTAACAGAGAATTGTAACGAGGATATTCGGCACCTACACCGTCAGGAGAGACACAGAGTGCTAAGCATTGAACTTTAAAAATAAAATAAAATGCAAGGCATCAATAGGTAAGTGATGCAGCCCAGCCTGATGTAGTCTTAGATCACGAGCGACCTAACGAGCTGTTAAGTCGCGTGCGACCTAACGGGGTGAAGAATAGCGAGATAAGAGAAGAAGGAGATGCAACGCCAACCGCCAACGACCTATGTGTTGAGTCGCGCAACGAGTTACGACCTAGCGAGGCATCAAGGTTATGTGGTGAAGCGAGTTATGCAGGGAAAGGGGAACCAGCGACCTATGATAAGTCGCTCTTCTTTAGGTCGCGAACCTCCTTAGGTCGCTGATCTCTTAGGTCGCAAGTCTTTGAAGAAGAATTATTTTCTTATGTCGCTGAAGGGTTAGGTCGCTCCAGATGCTAAGTCGTTATCTTGTA
This sequence comes from Allium fistulosum, assembly GCA_030737815.1. NCBI lineage: Eukaryota > Viridiplantae > Streptophyta > Magnoliopsida > Asparagales > Amaryllidaceae > Allium > Allium fistulosum. Next base: position 357,449,221 of record CM060906.1, read on the forward strand.
GGTCGCTCACAAAGCCGAAGCTCAACCTGAAGATGTGCTATCTTTTAGGTCGCTCAAGTGTTAGGTCGTAAGTCGTTCCTGTTGTAATTGTGATGTTGTAACTGTTGTAAATACTATAAGTCGTAAGTCGCACTGCTGTACTTTGTTGTGTTGTAATGTTTTTAAGTCGCGTGTGTTGTAATTTGTTAACTCGTTGATGATGTTTCCATAAGTCGTGAGTCGTAGGTTGTTAACATGGTTAGGTCGCATGTTGTTAGGTCGTTAACGACCTATGTTAGGTCGCGCACCTGGGGTTGTAAATTTCTATAAATAGCGAGGTCGTGTCAGTTGTAAAGGTTGATTGATTTTGAATAAAACTTTGTTTGTGTGCTTTGTGCCACTCTGAAATTGGTAGTTGAGTGTTATCTCCTATCTCCACCTTCGACATTCGAGTGCGCTCGAATCAACGATTGTTGAAGCCAATTCACGGAATCAAGTGCGTTTGATCAACGTTCGAAGAATTGTAGATCTTCTTTCACGGCATCGTGCGCGATCAACGTGACGAAGATAGCTAGAATCCGGTATTTTTGAGATCAACGGATTTGGACGTTTGGTATTTTCAATCCACCGATTGCTACTTTCATCGTTGTATTCATTTCTGTTATTTGCCGCTGCGTCATTTGGTATCAGAGCTAGACTTAGCCAATCATAGTTAAGCCGAGTCTTTGGAGCCAATTCTTATTGAAGAATTCAAGCCGAGCCTGTTAGAGCAAGTGAAGTGTTGAAGTTCATTTTTGGTAGATCAAGGCCGAGAGTTTAAGTGTGGAGTTGTGAAGTTTTGACAATGCCGCCAAGAAGAGCTAATCGCCATCAGAATGTTGAAGCGTTGTATAGAAGAGAAGAAGCCGAGCAAATGGAACAACGCATCAATGAAAAGTTTGATGAAGGCATTAGGTAGTTAGAGAAACTGATGAATGATATGAATCAAAGTCAAAGGAGAAGGTCGTCAGTCTCGAACCATGGAGGAAACAGAGTTTCGCCATCGGTTACGGAAGCGAGGAGGGTGTCGTCGCAATCTTACCGAGAAAGAAGAGAATCTTCAATTTCATTGAGAAAAGAACATCATGAGTATAGAGATGAAGAGAGAAGAACTCCACGTGAGTTTGAACATGAACCATATCGTGATGTTGAAAGACAAAGTAGAAGGGATATGCGTGATCATAGAGATGTGGATGGTCGAGATCGTTATTGAAGTACATCTGTTTTTGATGAAGATGATGATAGATGTAGTGTTCATTATCGAGATCGAAACCAAGTACGAAATGCATATCGGGATATAGAAGATGATCGACGATGGGAGTCGGGGATGAAAACCGAAATTCCAGAATTCAAGGGTGGAATGGTAGCGGAAGAATTTTTGGATTGGTTATCTAATGTGAAAGAAATTTTTGACTTCAAAGAAGTACCCGAGCATCGTAGAGTGAAGTTGGTTGCTACACGATTGAAAGGAAGAGCTATGGTATGGTGGCAGCAAACTAAACTTACACGGGAGAGAATGGGAAAGTCAAAGATTGAGTCATGGAAGAAGATGAAGAAATTAATGAAGGCTACATTCTTGCCGTATAATTATCAATCTTTTATGTATCAACGATTGCAGAATCTGAGACAGGGAACAAAGTCAGTTAATGATTATGCAGATGAATTTTATCAATTGATTGCGAGGAATGACATCATGAAGACGGAGGAACAGTTGACCGCTAGATTTGTTGGAGGGTTGAGAATGCAGATTCAAGATATGGTGAATATGTTTGATCCCAGATCTGTTGCTGAAGCACATCAAAAATCTCTAGCTTGGAAAAAGCAAGGTAGGAGAGGTGGTGGTGTGTTTACAAATTCCAACAATCAAATGAAAAGGGCTAGTAGCAATGCGAATGTTTCCAAGGCTGTTGCAAAAACCGGTTGTTAGTGAAGTTGCTAAGACCAAGATCAATAGTGGTATCAAATGCTTCAATTGTCAGGAGTTTGGTCACAAAAGCAATGAATGTCCGAAGCCAAAGAAGCGAGTGATGGTTGCTGAGGTTGAGAATGAGGATTCAGAAGCAGAATGTTCTAATTCACTACCAGTTGAGGAGGAAGAATTATTGTCGGGAGATGATGGATATTCATTGATGATAAGGAGAAATTGCTTGACACCAAAGCAGGAGGAAGAGACTAGCTGGTTGAGGAGTAACATCTTTCAGTCAACATGCACTATTTTGGGAAGGGTTTGCAAGTTTGTTATTGATGCAGGAAGTTGTGACAATATTATCTCTACAGAAGCTGTGAAGAAGTTGGCATTAAAGACTGAGAAGCATCCGAAACCTTACAAGTTAGCTTGGTTGAGAAAAGGTGGGGAGGTGAAGGTTGGACGAAGAGCTTGCGTTAATTTTTCGATTGGGAAGAAATACAAAGATGAAATTTGGTGTGATGTTGTGGATATGGATGTATGCCATCTGTTGTTGGGGAGACTATGGCAGTATGATAGAGCTATGTAACATGATGGTCGTACTAACAGTTACAGTTTCATGTTTGAAGGTACTAAAATCACTTTAGTTTCTAAGAAGCGACAACAAGAAGAAAGCAAGTTGGAGGAGATTGAAGAACTTAAAACTTTGCTATATTTGAAGGAGTTTGTTAAGGAAGTAGAAGAGGAGCCTGAAGTATTTTTGTTGATTGGACGTGAGAGTAATGAAGTGGTTGAAATTCCTGAAGAAGTAAAGCCAGTACTGGAAGAATTTGAAGATGTATTCCCTGAAGAGCTGCCAACGGAGTTACCGCCATTGAGGGACATACAACACCAAATAGATCTTGTTCCAGGAGTTGTGTTACCACATAGACCACATTACAGAATGAGTCCAAAGGAACACGAGGAGTTGAGAAGGCAAGTGGAAGAGTTGCTTGAACAAGGGCGTGTACAGGAAAGTTTAAGTCATTGTGCAGTTCCAGCCTTGTTAGTGCCGAAGAAGGATGGAACGTGGAGGATGTGTACTGATAGTCGAGCACTAAACAAGATTACAGTGAGATACAGATTTCCTATGCCTAGATTGGATGACTTGTTGGATCAACTTAGTGGAGCTGCTATCTTTTCGAAGATCGATTTGAAGAGTGGTTATCATCAAATTCGAATTCGACCAGGGGATGAATGGAAAACAGCCTTCAAGACACAGGAGGGGTTGTACGAATGGCTGGTTATGTCGTTTGGTCTTTCGAATGCACCTAGTACATTTATGCGAGTGATGAATCAGATCTTTAGACTATTTATTGGGAAGTTCGTGGTGGTGTATTTTGATGATATACTGATATATAGTAGAAGCACAGAAGAACACTTGCATCATCTGAGAGAAGTGTTGATGATACTGCGACAGGAACAATTTTATGCTGAAACGAAGAAATGCGTGTTCATGACGCATAGTGTTTTATTTTTGGGATATGTTATTTCAGAAGGAAGTATACAGGTGGATCAGAATAAAGTTGAAGCAATCAAAAATTGGCCACAACCTAGGACGATAACAGAAGTTAGAAGCTTTCATGGTTTAGCATCATTCTACCGAAGATTTATTCCACACTTCAGTAGCGTGATGGCACCAGTTACTGATTGTATGAAGGGGAAGCAATTTTCATGGTCGGAGGAAGCAGGATTTTCTTTTGAGCAGATCAAGGAACTTTTGACGACAGCACCAATTTTAGTATTACCAGATTTTCAGTTATTGTTTGAGTTACATACTGATGCATCTAAAGTTGGAATTGGAGGGGTGTTGAGTCAGAAAGGACGACCAATTGCATATTTCAGTGAGAAACTTTCTGGAACCAAGATGAGATATAATACTTATGATGTGGAATTCTATGCTATTGTTCAAGCTATAAAACATTGAAGACACTATTTGTTCCATAAAGAATTTGTTCTATATACTGATCATGAAGCACTGAAACATTTGCAGGGACAGGACAAAATTGCAGCCAGGCATGCTTCGTGGATCGCATACCTGCAACAATTTACATTTGTGGTGAAGCATAAGTCAGGAATTACAAACCGTGTGGCAGATGCATTGAGCAGGAGAAATCATTTATTAACTACAATGAAAGTTGAAGTGACGGGGTTTGATGTGTTGCCAGAATTGTTTGTTGATGATCCTTACTTTGCCAAGGTGGTTGATGAAGTCGAAAAAGGAAGGACGGATGAGTACGTGTTAGTGGATGGTTTTCTATTTAAAGGAAATCGATTGTGCATACCAGATTGCAGCTTGAGAATGAAAATTGTAAAAGAGTTGCATGAAGAAGGACATGTTGGTCGGGATCGCACATTGCAGTTGATTTCTCAGGCTTATTATTGGCCCTCGATGAAGCGGGAAGTTGAAAAGTTTGTTCGAAGATGTCATGTTTGTCAAGTTTCGAAAGGGACAGCTACAAATGCGGAATTGTATATGCCTTTACCTGTTCCTACAAAACCGTGGGTTGATGTGAGTATGGATTTTGTGTTGGGCTTACCAAGGACTCAACGGGGAAATGACTCTATATATGTTGTGGTGGACCGTTTCTCGAAGATGGTACATTTTGTTGCTTGTAAGAAGACGGCAAATACAGTCCATGTGGCACAGTTGTTCTTTAAAGAGATCTATCGCTTGCATGGTTTACCAGAATCTATAGTTTCGGACAGGGATACCAGATTTCTGAGTCATTTTTGGCTGAGTTTGTGGAAGGTGGTGGGAACGAAGCTGAAATTTAGTAGTGCTTATCATCCACAGACAGATGGACAGACTGAAGTTGTGAACAGATCCCTGGAAAATTTGTTGCGGTGTCTTGTGAAGGATAATCTGAAGAGTTGGGACGTGAAATTATGTCAAGCGGAATTTGCTCATAATCATGCCATCAACCGTAGTACGGGTTTCAGTCCATTTCAGATTGTATATTCAAGCTTACCAAAGGAGCCGTTGGATTTGACGATGGTGCCACAACCAAAGGGGACAGTTAAGCGGGCTGTTGATTTTGTTGATGGGTTGGCAGAATGCCATAAAATCGTTCAGGAACGATTGGAGAAGACGAATGAGAAGTATAAACGATCTGCGGATCTAAAGCGAAGAAGTGTTGAATTTAATGAAGGAGATTTAGTATATGCTGTACTAACGAAGGATCGTTTTCCAGTGGGAGCATACAATAAACTTAAAGCTCGAAAGATTGGTCCTGTAAAGATTGTGAAACGGATCAATGAAAACGCTTATAGGTTGAAGCTGCCGGAGGATGTGTGCACTTCTGACGTGTTTAATGTTAAACATCTTATACCTTATTATGGAGATGAACAATCCAATGGGGAAGAACTTTTAAATTCGAGGACGAATTTTTCCCAACCAGGAAAGGATGATGCAGCCCAGCCTGATGTAGTCTTAGGTCGCGAGCGACCTAACGAGCTGTTAAGTCGCATGCGACCTAACGGGGTGAAGAATAGCGAGATAAGAGAAGAAGGAGATGCAACGCCAACCGTCAACGACCTATGTGTTGAGTCGCGCAACGAGTTACGACCTAGCGAGGCATCAAGGTTATGTGGTGAAGCGAGTTATGCAGGGAAATGGGAACCAGCGACCTATGATAAGTCGCTCTTCTTTAGGTCGCGAACCTCCTTAGGTCGCTGATCTCTTAGGTCGCAAGTCTTTGAAGAAGAATTATTTTCTTATGTCGCTGAAGGGTTAGGTCGCACCAGATGCTAAGTCGTTATCTTGTAGGTCGCTCACAAAGCCGAAGCTCAACCTGAAGATGTGCTATCTTTTAGGTCGCTCAAGTGTTAGGTCGTAAGTCGTTCCTGTTGTAATTGTGATGTTGTAACTGTTGTAAATACTATAAGTCGTAAGTCGCACTGCTGTACTTTGTTGTGTTGTAATGTTTTTAAGTCGCGTGTGTTGTAATTTGTTAACTCGTTGATGATGTTTCCATAAGTCGTGAGTCGTAGGTTGTTAACATGGTTAGGTCGCATGTTGTTAGGTCGTTAACGACCTATGTTAGGTCGCGCACCTGGGGTTGTAAATTTCTATAAATAGCGAGGTCGTGTCAGTTGTAAAGGTTGATTGATTTTGAATAAAACTTTGTTTGTGTGCTTTGTGTCACTTTGAAATTGGTAGTTGAGTGTTATCTCCTATCTCCACCTTCGACATTCGAGTGCGCTCGAATCAACGATTGTTGAAGCTAATTCACGGAATCAAGTGCGCTTGATCAACGTTCGAAGAATTGTAGATCTTCTTTCACGGCATCGTGCACGATCAACGTGACGAAGATAGCTAGAATCTGGTATCTTTGAGATCAACGGATTTGGACGTTTTGTATTTTCAATCCACCGATTGCTACTTTCATCGTTGTATTCATTTCTGTTATTTGCCGCTGCGTCAGCAAGGTACTACGACACTGTTAGACACTAAGCTCAAGCCTTTGACAACAACAAGAAATATGTAAAACTGCATAACAGTTGTAATGGCACTCATCTCTTTTCAGTATTACATCTTGATACATCTAGGTCTGACAATGTTAGACGGATGACCCAGAGCAACTAGAGTGTAAATTTATCCACTGGTTTATTTCAAGTATATAATTGAATTCTAGGGAGAGAAACATCCAAATCCAACTCATCTACAGAGTGAATTCCTTTCAACCCTACCACTAATACTATGGACATACAACGATAATTAGTTCATACGTACACACGACAACCATTTCGTAACTGCTCACTTTTGATAAACTAATACATCGCTTCTTTTAATCTATTAATCTTTGTACTTTATCACTCCTCTTCATGAAACTGTGTGTTTTCCACTGCTGCAAGTAGTGTTAGTGCATTGGATCTCTTAATTTAACAGTAGTTAGTTAAAACAGGAACTAGCAAGGTGGAAAAAAAAATGAGTATGCTTTGACGAACACATATGCAGATTAAAACCAAAGAGCATGCAGACCGTATACAAGCTTTTATAAAGAGTAAACCCGTACCCCAATAGACCACGACCATGCCAGTGTCTAGGTGTTATGTTAAGATTCATCATTGAACCCTGCCTAATAAGTATCAAAGGAACTGGAATCCCTATATTTGATCGGGCTTCAGATGCTAGCCTACTAACCAGTTCTTCTCCCATTTCCACATTACCAAATTTTATAATCTGGTCACCTAGCTGAAGTCCATCTTCTGCTGCAGGAGAACTATCGGCTATCTCATCTATCACTGCAAATGGAACTTTCAAGATTGGGTCCTCATCCATAGGAGAAATCTGAGATGCTATGTCATGACCAGTCATAGATCCACCTGTAGCAAATCATAATTAAACAGAAAATCCAGAAGAAATTAGCATTCAAATCAGTTGTTTTCATATACATTATCTTGGCGATGGACCTCAAAATTCAAAGTTGATGCCTCAGAGTCAAACAGATGAGCAATTTTATTATGTAAAAAACTACCATTTGATAACAAATTATATATTCTGAGTTCTACAATTGACCTTCAACAAAGGAATCCCGTAGCACTTACTTTCAAATACATGAAAATAAACTTTACATAACGGAAAAGGAAACATAATACTTCTTTAGAGCTTAAATATCAAAGTTGGTACGAGGAGCTCAAAATAGAAACTCTATTAGCAACAGCGTATATTCTGATTTACACTGCAAGATTGCAGATGATAACCATCGAAAAAGGATGCATTTTTTAACTAATATCACATGCTGATTCAATACCAGTCCTGAAATTTTGGATTCTGGGCTAGCCTTAACAACAAGAGTCACGTGACATCTACAATCTACTAGGCTAACATTACAAGAAATGATTATAGTTCGGGCCCAAGAAAACAGATATAAACACAAATGTGTTATATTTCATATTGTTCAAATTTTGAGTATATAAGAAAAGAAAATTTAAGCAAATTTCCAGTGACCCGTTCGCCCCATTTGACTCTTGAAAAAATAAATAAAATCCATACAGAAACTAAGCCTTGTCACTGGTTGATAACTTTACTAACTTTAATAAAATGTCTCATGATAGCCAAGTTACATATAAAGACAAGGGTTCGGTGAAACCTTCTTTTGGATGTTTCTAACATAATAAATTTGATGTATAAAAAACAACCATTAAAATAAAGTTTCAACTTCGAATATCGGTATGTAATTTTGAAGAGGTTAGAAATTTCAAAATAATCTAATTATTTGTAGATATGATATTCATAATGTAGATTAAACATCTACAAAAATTTACATCATTCCAATTTTATCGAGTGGTAAGGTTTTAGAATAACACACGATAGGTCGCTAGTTCGATCCTCCTCATCGCATAATTCTTTCACAATAAAACAAGGAACCGTTTTGCTAGCCTGGTTGTGGTTCGGATGAGGCTCCCCTAGAGGTTAGGTGGGTTTCTTTGGGTTTTAAATAAAATAGGTCTGATAAAGGGGTGCTCCAAGTGCATGATAATTTTTTAAAATGATGTATGTGTAAACAAACTAAAATTTGTTATTGTTGTCTAAGATAAATGAGTTATAGATTTATTTTTTCCTCGAAATTAATTATTTGTTATGTGAATAACTTAATATTAATCAATTACGCTTATTTAATTAATTTAAATTCCTGATTTGTTATTTTATTGAGATATAATTGAACAAATGATGATAGATATAAACATGGATATCAACGACGCATGGCGCAAAATGACGCTAAATCTTCGTGGAGTCTTGGCGCATGGCGCATGCCTTTTTGATTTACCATGCATGTTTAAGAAAAATTATTATGCATAATAATTAATTTAAAAAATCCAATATAATTAAGAAAATTACTAAAAACATATACAACAAATATTCTTTTTGATCATTTAATGAAAACATTATTAAACATAATGTCATGAGCATAGAATCTCAAGTACATTAGTCTTTTTAAAAGCAAAAATCCAAAATCCAAAATAATAATTCAAAGTATTGATAAACCAGAAATCTAAATCCGCTCCATATATACATGATAAATTTTATATTACAACTTGCTTTGAGAGTATATATTACATATAAAAAGAATTAAAATTTCCATATCAATTACAACATATTCTTATCTTCAAGTAAAAAGGAATTATAGAAAAAGGTTATCCATTAGAACATACAAAATAATAATAAGCACAATCATATGATAAATACCAATCTCTATGCATTTTTGGATTATGAAAAGTAAAAAAAAATCAACAAAATATTGAAAAGACGTGTCTTTTTGGCACTGTGCACCACGTGCACCTTATGTGCCTTTTGCATCATTCAGTATGACTTTCCATGTGTGTCGCGCCTTAGGATGAAAATGTGCAGTCATCGAGCTGCATCTTGTGGCATAGCGCACCTTTTATAACTCTGGATCTAAAGTTAAATTTTTGAATTTTGGTGAACAATAATTTTAAAGGTATTAATAACGCAAGTGAAAGCATTGATGACTATAGCAAAGAAAATGAATGATAATTATAAAGTTGTGGAGAATATAAATGATATATTGATTAGGAGTTTTACAAAACTGAATAATTTTTTTGAAAATATGAAGATCTTGAATGAAAATATAGATGAGAAATTAATAATGCATAAGAAAGTGCTTATGTTTATCTGTTGCGCATAATAGATTAGCCCTTACGGCTAGTCAAGTGATTAAGGAATGAGAAGTGCATAGTTCGAATTTATGTTGTATAAAACCCTTAATTTACCCCAGCGCCAAACCATCAGTGGGAGTTTCAACGTTACGCATCCGTGTGCGACGACTAAATAAAAGCGGGGTAGACACACGGCGTGGGGTTTACTTAAGTGAGTATCAATGAATACCATGATCTTAAGGTTCCCCATGATCTCAAAAAAAAAAAAACCCTTAATTTACCTAATATATGTTAAGACCAAGAATACATCTGCAGGGTTTACAAACAAATCATGATTTATTGGACCTTCGAAAAACATATTTACATTCATTTAGAAAATGGAAGTTATAATTGGTAACGGAAAAATTAAAGCTTGAAACAACTATCCCGTCTTTTAATCATTTAACAACATACTTAATACTAATTTGTCCTTCTCCCTAATTTTTCCTTTAATAAATTCGTATAAATTAGAACATAAAGATAAGTTTAAAATGTTGATGCATCATGAAGTGTTTGATAATAGCATATATCTAATCTAATATTATAAAAATTGTGCTTGGGTGCTCTCCTCTTGTTGAGGGCCACCCTTTACGATAAAAAAATAAGTAAGAAAGTAATTAGTTTCCTTTTGGAATTTATATGGTAAGAATCTACAAAATTTTACCATTCGAAATGTCTGCTACATCAATATATGTGTGAATATATGTATTTACAAAGTGACATGGTTGGTTGATGTGATGCCCCGATTGATCTCTAGTTCATCCGATGAGGAAATGTGTGATATTTCATGCCACTAAGGAAGCAAAGCATGATAGTCTAATTTATATCATGACTTCCTTTTATTATAACTTGTGATTCATTCCCAAAACTATTTTTATTCAAAAAACAAATACATTCAACCGTCTATCATATATCTTTTGGATTTTTTGACAATTTTATTGTTCAGTTAAAAAATGGAGAGATGGATGAATTATAAATGGCAAACCTGCTCGAATCTCTTTAGGTAAATGGACATAACAAAAGATTATACATGTTGAGAATGCAAAAACTAGTGGTCTTTGAAAGCTAAAGACAACTACAATTTTACTTCATCGTAAACACAAATTTATAAGATCTAATATACTGAAAATTTTGATCGATTAATTTGTGGCTGCCTATTTTAGTTGCTTAACTTTCTTAGCACATAAGCATTGTGCATATTGAGCAAAACCACAAAGTCGTATACTTTTCAAGCCATCTTGGAGTACGGCTCCCGTTTCACACTTATTTTCATGATTTGATCCAAATGCTAAAGCACACATGCATGAGAGAGACGTGGCAACGGAACATCATGAAGTATACATGGTCCAACATAGAAGGAGGTGGAGCAATACCATCTAAGACATGAGATGATGATCTACGATGGACTAGGTGCCTTGTCAAAACACGGAGATCATTGTATCCTCTAATAGATTTTTGAGCATAAAAAATGTGACACATCCATGATATGAAAATGACCAAAACATCCGTAAGTGTTTATAAGCATGATCGTTGAAGGTTTTGTAAATTCTCTTCCCCTCGTACAAAAAAAATTTAGTAATACAATTTACAAAGTAAAATAAAACAAAAAAAATAGACAAGGAGAGCAAGGCAAAAAAGGAGAATATGTTAGCCCTAGGATTTGGAGAGAGAAATAGAGCAATGATAGTTTATTAAGATAAGCGAGACGGGAAGAACTATTAAGTTATGTTTATGATGTGGAACCACAATAATACTATGTTTTTATACATGAGTTTGTAGAAATTAGTTCTCCTGATTTATCACATAAAAATCCCATATTTTTTGTACTCGCGTCTATTTTTTATGGAACCAAGTCTGCTGAAAGCTATTTAAATCCACTATAACTTTGATATTTGATAGAATCTATTGACTTATCACTTTTCACTTTACACCTCCTGATCTTCTCAACAAAATCACTACATTCCTTTTTTATTTTAAGTACCTCATTTGCTTCTCATTTTAAGCTTCTCCAATATATCTTATCTTCCACTCTCTTATTTAATTGTTTTTCATCCTCATTTCCATGTCATTTTTTTCGCTCCAACAGATAACTAAACCAAAGAAGAAACATCAAAAACCAAATCAAATAATTTGTATTCTAATTCCTTTTGAACTATTTATTCGATGTTTTGAATAATTTTAAAATTGCTAAAAATTGGAAGGCAAATTAAATATTGTACATTTTTTTGGCGCTTTGATTTGTTCGAATTCTATTCCATATCAATTTCAAAATTAATTTGAATTGGCTAAATTACTTTAAGAAGTGTATATATTAATGGTTTCAAATATTGTTTGTACAACAAATTCCTACTTCAATCATCGAGTATATGTGAGTTGGAAAATTGGACTAGAAAATTAGGAAATTGATTAAAATATGTTAGCTGAATAACAAGAATGGAAGTTTTTTTTTTCATTTGAGACACTCAAGAATATGAGTTCTACAAGCATATTCTGATGTTAACCAATTAAAAAAGTTGTTGCAACAGAAAAATAATTCTTCTACCAAGGGTATAACGCAATAAAGCGGGTGCTAATAGAACGAGTCTTGATATTCATACTTAAGCAAATTCATTGGTATAATGGCTCAAAAGTCTCAATGCAAAATGACATGTATTTTTGGGTTTGGATCAATCAAAAACCTCTCACAATAGATGATCAAAATATCAATTTTACTCGATGGACATTAATAACACGAAGTTTGCTGAAATCTATTTTGACTAGCAACAATTTGTACCTATATGATTTTGTAAGTTGTTTGACTTGTCCAAATCTTCTACTTATTAAGGATCAACTATAATCACCTCTGATATAATAGCCATAACATTATTTATTTTAACCGATTTATACGAGGCCAAATATGAAAGCTAATTTAATTGTTTACACCTTTTGATATAATAACAACTTATCAATTTTTATAACAGAATTAGATTATTATAAATATATGCATGTTTCTTCCAAACTGACACTAAGTCATGATTTCATATTGGCGCAATTTCAAGTACAATCATTGTATTCTTTTATTAATATTTTGTATTGATGTGATTTCAAATTGAGCCAATGTGATTTTTTATTTTGTTTAAATTTACATGAAGCGTCTGCGAAGTGGACCAATATAATTTTTATTTTAACACCTTTGATGTAATAGTCATAACTTTTATTTTGACATTTTTGTATGAAGCTAAATTTATTTGAAAACTAATTTAGTTGTTCATGCTCCCCTTTTTACAAATTTTGATAACAAATTCAATCATATTTCAAAATTAAATCAAATATAGGCACATTACTTCCATGCCCCTGCTAAAATTAAGATTTACATTGATACGATTTCAAATCGCACTACGATATTTTTGTTAATAATTTGCATTGCCGCGATTTCAAATAGAGCCAATATAAATTTACATTAGTGTTATTTCAAATCAAGCCAACATAGAAAAATATTTCTTTAATATAATTCAGACATATATTGGGTTTGTATGCTCATGCTGCTAACAAATAAATATCATGTTTGTTTGAATTGATAAGTCGAACAGATCGCATTTAGGAACAAAAGAAAAACACATGACAGATCGCATTTAGGAACAAAAGAAAAACACATGGACATTAGTTTGGTCTCTTAGTTATGTTGAGAGGAAATACACTATATACTATTTGAATATACCTAATCAGAAAAATGAGTGATGTAGATGATACGTATCAAGAAGGCTAAAATTAATAATGTACAAGATGACTGGCAAAGATACCATTCCATAGTAAACTTGTGTACCCTATGTATTTTATTTTATGCATTGTGGTTTGTACGTAACATCATATGTTTTGAACGCGGCCTCGGTCCTCAGTAAGGTTACAAGCAAGGAAGTGACATAAGTTTTTACAACTCCCACCAAAATATATGTTTTTCTTACGCGCGCACACCGGTAACGATAAGCATTCTAAATATTTTCATAATTTATTCTAAAAGGCAAGTTATTCGTCTTTTAAAAATTAAAATAACCATATAATTTCAGAACTAAATATTTTTAATCAACTTACTGCATGCGTCATAAATTCATGACTAACAAAAATATATTAAATATTTATTATTGATATGATGATTATGTGAATGACACAAATAATGATCGAATACGCATTGTTAATGATATAAAAGAGATACTTAATATCTTGTTTAAATATAGTATTTTATTATTATTTTGAAACTCCTCGATTAACTTACTACCTTAACTACAACAGAAAATTTAGTAATAAGTTAATAAAAAATGCTTCAATTCAATTAAAGAGGCAATCAATAGAATTCTTACACAATGAACTTTAAATTAATATACTTGGTGTTGAAAGAGTTTACGAAAAGTCAAAATACTATTTTGTGGAAAATTATATGTATAACCACAATGTTAAAGACTTGCTACACTAAATAGAAATTAAAAATATACATATCTATTACATTGTAAAGTTAGAAGGAAAAAAATAAATATTGCTACTTAACAAAATTAAAAATAATAAATATTTCATATTTACCTACAGTCCGATTCTTTTTTTAAGTGTTATTCTACTTGCATGTGCATTGCACATGCTATAGCACTAGTTTACCATAATTCAGAAAATGGGTCTTATAATTGATAATGGAAAAAGTTGGAGCTTGAGGCAACCGCCTAAGTGGCATATACAGAACTGATCTGCCGCATATATCACAATTTAAGTTGTTGTTTGATGATCCAAGAACTCTTTCAAACATTTGACCCAAACTACGAAAGGGGATCGTAAGTGCACTTACCTTTCGTGAATATTTTAATGCAAACTATGTATGTAAATGCTAAAATAAGAGAGAAAGGTGATGCTTGTCCACTGAGCAACGTTGTATACAAAGTTACAGACATACCTGAACTTGTTGGCGCCGATGGTGCAGCTTTGGCTAATTTCCCAGAGTGTAACACTTGCAAATTTTCATCTATTTTAGCAGTAAGAACATTGTAGTCGTTGCGAAGTGCTACAGATACAGTTCAATCTAGAGTTAGTCATGGATGTGCGAGTGTCTGTGTGCCCGTGTGTGTGTGTGTTATAAATTAAGTTTCGCGGTAATAATAGTTATGGTTTGATTTTCTTGACATAGGGCACCATACAAATTTGCCTAACTCCTAAGATGCCTTAGCAAATGATGATATATGCATCTACAGGTTATTTAGCAGCCAATTTGACAAAGCTGGTATACTCCTTTCGCGATTGTTCAATCTTGTTCAACCACAATTTTGATGAGATTAGCATAGCCATTAACAAAATGACTGATAAAAGTTTTCTTTTACCATTGTAAAACTAATATATATTTTTTCCAAATCAACCAAAAGATGAAGAAAACATGGATAATAGATATTCCTTGTTTAATAAAGTTGTTACGTAATATCTCCATGTTTCTAGCATTAATGATTTAAATGTAAAATCACTGAGCATACAAGCAAGACGAGCACGCTGAGCCCTAACAGCAGGAATGTCAATATCAGACCTTGGAAATCCCTGCAGGTTTTTAAAGAATGAAATAAAAATCGACAGTTATTTAAATAAATAAAGGTTTAGGATCTTAATAGATAATTGACCTCGGAATCGACTAGATTGCCGGAGATTCCAGGAGCATCAGGGCCGCTTGAGAGATGGTTGATTATTGAATTCATCTCAGATTCAATTGATGATCTCTTATCCATCATTGAAATTGTTTCCGCTTTCAGATTCGTAGCCACCATTTGCCAGTGCTTTTTTTGTTTTCCAGCTTTTCTTCTTTGAGTGTAAAATTATGGAAAAGACAGGCCTCCTTCTTCGAAAAAGGTAGTCAGAACCCTCACCGGTGTTAAAATTAGACTGCAGAAGATATTTGGAATCCCACGGGTTCAATACGCTAAATGCACCCAAAACTAACTTCAGGAAAAAAGAACGAAAAGGAGGAAAAAAAAAAAAACATTCCACATGTAAAAAAAACAAGGATTTTTTTTCATTTTGGCCTCGTTTTGAAAGTTATTATCGCATATAGCCCGGTTTTAAAACTAATATCAAATATAGCCCTGTTTTGAAAAAATGCACTGGCTCCTTTTCAAAAGTCGCCAGTGTAAATTTTTTTTAAAAAAAAAAACACAGTCGCCATAAAAAAAAATTACATTGCCGACTTTTGAAAAGGAGCCAGTGCAATTTTTCAAAACAGGGCTATATTTGATATTAGTTTTAAAACGAGGCTATATGCGATAATAACTTTCAAAATGAGGCCAAAATGATAAAAAATCCAAAAAACAAAGAAGATGCTCTCTTTTTCTTAAACAAAGTTTGAATATGATGTGGTTTGTTCATGAGCCATGTTTGTCCCGAACGAGATTATTATACAAACCTCGTTCGACAAGAAGCGTATTATTATTCGAATCTCATTCGGTCCAAACGAAGTTATTACACGAATCTTGTTTGGACCGAACGAGGTTTTTACATGAATGTCACGGTGTTAGATTTTGTTTCGTGATTGTTTTTTTTTTAACGTGATTTGTTGTTGTTAGAAGATAGAGGTGGTTTTGAAACATTTGAAAATTGATAAAATAACGGGGTGTAACAACCCAACTTTCTACGCCATCAAAGTAAATTATATTTAATTGAAATAAAATATTAGAATTTAGTTTTGAGTAATTTTTATATTCGAAAATATATTTTTATTGAATTAAAGCTTATTTGATAAAAGATTTTGTTTTAATAAATTAAATTAATTTGTAAATTCTTTTCAAAAAAGGTATTGGACTCGAATAGAATGATTGCAGTGAATATAACATATGTTAATTGTAGAATTTAATATATATATATATATATATATGGTACAACTTATTGAAATATATGTTGTGAAATATCGTAAATCAATTAAAATTTGGAAATATATTTGTGAAATATTGTAAATCAATTAAAATTTGGAAATATATTTTTAAATAAACGGTAGAACCATTTATGTATAAATAAAGAGGTTGTAATTTGTAACAAAAGAGATAAGGTGAAGATTATTTACACAAGGACTTTATTGGCGGGAAACAAATAAATGAATACATTCCTTCTTTCTTCATTTGTTCAAACCCAAGCCCATGTGAAAATCAAAACCCAAACTGGTTCGCTATTCCTCCCCAATTTTCCTCTCCTGGCTTAAATTTTATATCGAGGTCCATATCATTAAAAAAATCATGGAGGAATTTAGAAAAAAAATATATACACAAAAACGCGCGTGGTCACTCTTTTCGGGCAGTAATGGAGGAAATCGGCGTGAAGGGAGGCGGTCGGCGGCAACATTTTCATTGCAAAGGAGGTAGTCGCAGCTGATGTTGGGCAAAAGGTCGCACAACAGTGGTCGTCGTCAGGGTGGTTACACGGAACTTGATGTGATGTGTGGAGGCGACGACCTGGGGCTGATGGAGATAGTGGTCGATGCGAATTTCGACGATGGCAGTGCAGTGGTTGTTACGAACTTTGAGGCCTGGTAAAGTCTGGCGACGCAAGGTGATGAAGGTTTGCGCACAATCGAGGCAGAGGAAGAGGAGCTGGCAACGAATGATGGTGTTGTTGTGGCTAAAGCAAACGCATGCGAGTGGCGTTCGAGTAAGATGGTGGTTGCTCCTTGAAATTTGTCCTTCCACCCATCATTAGTGAGGTATTTTCACTCACACTCTATTTTATATATGAATATGAACTTGGCTTTGCATGCCCTTCTCCACTTATAGATTTTGATGAATATTTGTTGTGTATGAGTGAATTGAGTGCGATATTGATACATGCGATAATTTATCTTATTCATCGAATAACTGGGTTGAAAATTTATTATTTGTGATTTATTGATGTGCTATATGGACTGGAAGGGGTCAATTTACAAACGAAGTTCTGTCCGATTGCAAATTGAATTTTATTCACTTGTATTTATGCATTACATTGTTTGTGTGACCCGAATTTGCCGAAAGCAACTCAGATCGTAAATAGTTTCATATTTGGAAGAACGTTACATGGAGCGATGCTAGCTCTAAAAATTGCATTATTGATGGTATTTATATTTGAATTGTTTTAAATATTTTTAATAGATTTTCAAATTGGGGTTTTGTTATTTTAACCTTATTGAAGTTTATTTTCATAAACACTAATAAATTCTTTTAAGTTTTTAACTTATTTCTTTATATATATTTTTGTATTTCAAGCTTTTAAAGATGGATAATATTTATTACAAAACCTTTTGAATCACTTGTCTAATTATATTATAAATTCATAGATGTTTTAAAGGCAAAGTGAAATATGTAACTACTTTATACATATCATGGATGCAATAGTTTCAAATTCAAGTGATTTATATTTATAAAGCTACTAAATTAATTTTGAAGGAGTTCAAAAGCCTTTGAAAATATAAAACTCTTTCCGAGTAATAATTACAAGGTTTGAAAATGTTTTGGATTGATAATACCTATTTCTATGATATGAGAAGTTTTTATAAATAATAGTTTTGGGATAAATAATAAATTTTTAAATGTGATTTAATGTTGGGAAAATATTATTATTGGAAGTTATTTTGAAAAGAAATAAAGTTTCAAATTCATGTTATGATGAATCCTCGATTTGATAAATCTTATTATTATTATTATTAAAGTATGGAAATTGAATTTCAAATGGTTAAATTATTAGTAACATGTGGTTAATGGATTGCAAAGTGAACAAAGAATTTAAATATTGAATTTGATATATATTTGGGCCTTGGAAAAGGTTGAAATCGAAAATCATATTTGAAAACAATAATGATGATAGTATTATATTATTAATTTAATGTTATAAGGGATGTTTGGTTTATAAACTCTTATAGGGTACTTTAATGATTTTAAGGAGGAATTTCAAAGAGAGCGAATTATTTTCAAATTAGTTCAGTGGCTTTGAAATTTAAAGAAGGTTTGGAATGCGACGTTTTCTGAAATTAATCAAGAGGTTTTAAAATAAAAGATTGTGCAAAAAAATTTGGAAATATATAATCACACCTTCATTATCTTTATATAATGAGAATATAATAAGTTTGTTTATAATATGATCGAGACATGCATTTATTTATATGTGGTTGTTATGGTTGTGGACATGTTTGAATATTCTATTGTCAAATCACCCTTATGTCGCTTATGTGTTTTATGTATTAAGCCAAGTGAGATCTATCATGCAATAAGGCTGTATGGATTAATTGTTTGACACACTTTATGTTACATGTTCATTGGATATAAAAATGTTAAGAAACCGCTTAATAACATTGGGTTAAACGACGGTTTGGTGGGTTACCGTTGTAAATATGAATATATATATATATAGAATGAATAAATAAATTCGATCGGAGTGACAGGAGACATCAGATGAGCTGGATATCCATCCTAGCTGGACCGACTATGGGTAGCGTCCCGAGTCATGATAATTTGGCCCTATTGTTACAAATCCAACGATCTGTTGCATATGCACAACAAGTGAGGGTAGACAAATATGATGTGATTGATGAATAACGAAGATTGCCAGTGAGGACCAGAGAGGTATTTACTACAGCTAATAGATCATGTGGAGACATCCACGATTTCCGAGTCAAGGGGGATATCACACCCTGACGGCATCACTTGGTGTCGACATAGCTTCTAGTAGAGGGATAATGACTAGGGTGTACTAGTTATTTATATATAGATATTTATCGATCAAAATTAAAACAATGTGCGCTTAATAATAAATGTGACAGTAAATAATTATGGTTAGGAGTACATCACAGTTGAGTAGATTTACGATTGCGAGTCATATTATTATAGACATAATAGGGGTTATGACATTGTGTGCTTGAGATACATGATGGGTAGTTATCGAGTGTGCAATATTTAACCTTATCTGTTTTCATATGTTATTATCATGCTATTGCATTGCACACAAATACACTCATAGCTGATTTTAGCCTGACCTAGGGTGTGTTATTTATTTAACAACCTCGGGTCAGACTGAGGTTGTTTTTGATAAGATATGTTATCGTGATTGTATATGTCTCTTGGGACTCGAGTTGGTGAAGGAGTGGTTGATGATAGCGGTACTAGATATTTTGTTCTTACTGATATTGATTTGGTGATATCATGTATACAGTGTTGTGTAATATGGATGATGTTATATATCATTATGGGGAGATATATTTTTCCCTAATTTTTGTCCTCGTTTTCTTGTTGTTAAATCGCCATTACATGTAAGTAAACCTTTTATCTCTTTTGTTTATTCATGTTTTTCCAAATCTTTTTTCTTATTCACTTGCTTTGAGTTTTCTCCTTTGCAATGTTGTTGTTATATCTATATAACCGTGGTCATTTGGTTAATTAAGGTTTTTTCAATCGATTAAATTGGTTGGTAGATTGGGTTAAATGTTGTTACTCTCATACATTTGACCTTATCAACGTTTTCCCTTTATTTGTTTATTTATCTAGTTAATTATGGATTCCAATGATACTCCGAGCACTTCCGGTCGAAAATCTTCTCCTTTTACAGAATTAACCTCAATCATTTGTAATGGGAGTTTAGCTGAAAGCATGTTGAATCACTTTGGAATTATTCGTTATGAATTTAGGATTCCTACCCCTCTGAGGTGCATTCATCTGCCCCCGAAGGGGTTCATTTATTTGACTTCTGAGCACATCAAATATGGTTTATATTTGCGTCTTCACCCCCTTGTTAAAGAATGGTTAGACGTCATAAGGATCTCCCTCATTTAGTGTGCACCTATCTCTTACTTTCTCCTAACATGTACTTATAACTTGTATGCTGAGCATTTTTATCCACCCACTTGTCGAGAGCTTCTCTTCTTATACTTTATTCAGCAAAGCATTACCTCTAGCCATAGCCATGATGGATTCTTCTATGTTCAAGCTAAACAATCTCTCTTCTCCACCTCTCCTTATAAGACATAGAGGTGTGAATATCAATTCTTCTTCATCTCGAATCAAGACGTTTTTATTTCCACTTTTCAGGATGCGAGTATTGCTCCTTCCTTCCTTCTTTTTTTATTTCTTCAGGTCATTTTCTTATTCTAACCCAGTATGATATCTTCCTTTTTTTTGCCGACCGCCTCCCTTTTGCTGAGGCTAAATGTGAACATTTTATCATACTTAGAGAAACCACGTTAAAGCCTACTGATGATGTTAGATCGGGTTTTAAGCATTTTGTTGAACCCTTACCGTGCAAGCACAACTTTTGGCATTATCGTCATCGCTTCTCACGCTCTATTTTTTTTAATCCTTCAACACCCGACAGTATATATTTATTAGCTCATTTGTTCTTCCTAGTCATGTTTTTTATGTATCCTAGTTTCTAAGAATAAAGTTTCTTATTTACATTATCGCTTAAATAGCGCAGGTAGTGTCTTTAAAACTTGCTTCTACATTTTTGGGGAAGTCCAACCCAAAAAAGGGCAAGAGGAAGCCACCAAAGAGACCTAAGGAGAACCGCTCTTCATTGGAGGAGTTTAACAAGAAAGCAAAACATGATGCAACTGTCCTTACTTCGGTCGTCGCCACTGTGCACCCACTCACAACCCTTCCACCATCCTCTTTACGCTTCTTTCCCAATGAGAGGAAGGTACTGTAGCGGGGTTGGATGATCAGATGGTACGCCTTATAGTTGATGACCTTGTCTCTCTTTCCTCTTTGCCTTTCTCCTCCTAGTCTTTTGATGCATTCCCCACTTCCTAGCTTTCAACAATGGAAGTTTTTGCGGACCTTCATAGAAGCTTATCATATGTAAGTGTTTGACTAATTACTTGGTTCAATATCAATTTTGTTATCGTTGTCATCTAGATTCACTTCTATACGTAATACATTTTACTCATACATGTTATTCTTTTCCAGGGGTGCTTTGGCTTTAGAGCTCCATCGGCACATTAAGGCATCCGAGGATACGCTTACTAATGAAAGTGTTAGTGGTATATCTCAGGGCCAATTATGTAATTGTTATATCCAACACTGTAGTCAATCTTGTTCGTAATAAAGGTGTTTGATTTATGTTATATACTTTGTTATATTATAATGTAATAAATTGAGTACTTAATTTAAAGTATATTAATAAGAAAATCCGTAGAAATATTATGTTTGTAGTTGTAAATAATTGCAATCATGAGTAATTAATCATAAAATAAAATAACATTTTCTTTTAAATATTCCTGGTTAAGATGTTTTGAGAAAGGATATCAATACATCTGTTAAGACCAGAGTACGTAACACTCTCCAAATGCTATCAGTTTATTACTCATGGTTGCTGGATGTACCAAGGAATTACGTACTTGTAGTTATTGGGTAATTATGGAATGACTCGTCTAAGAGTTTCCTATTGTTTGATAACAACTACATCAAATGAGAAATCTTGGTGTGACGATATTACGTAGTTCCCTCGAGTTGAGAAAGCAGTAGAACTTCAATTTGGATTCTATATTTTAATTATAGTTAAATCATGGCATGGAAAATCCATTGATCGATTATAGCTGGGTCTGAGTTGAAGCATTGAATGTGAAGCACTATTCCATAAAGAATATGCCTCCTCGGTTAGTTTCACGGTCGACTACATTCAACTCAAAGTCAAATTCTCTGGTCAGAATAGAACAGTTAATAATAAAAGTTATTATTGAACCAAGGTCATTTCTTATGGACTAATCGAGTTGAATGTAGATAATATTGGAATTTTGGCCAGTACCAAATTCCATACATCCTAATATGATATAATGTTAGAGAAGAGAATGTGTGTAAATTATTGGATCCACTTAAGGTAATATTACGTATATTTTTTACTTAAAAGATCTGTAAGCGATGAATTCAACCAAACTATCACACCACTATCAACTATGACTTGTGAGTGTTAATATTTGAATTATTCAATATTAATCATTGACTAAATTCACAACTCTGAGTTTCACAACTTTATTTGTGAGTTCTTCGAAAAACCACAAATTGGTTTGTTATAAATTAATTAATAATTAAGAATATTAATTATTAATGTAATTGATGTTTGTGATGTTATTTAGTAAGTGAGGCAGCTCCAAGAAATGTTATGGGAGCTATTAGTCATTATTTGGACATTTATATAAAAGTTATATATACATGTATCGATATACGATGTCGGTATATATTTATAAAAGCTTTAAATATATTTATTTACTTAAGTAGGTCTTGGGAACTTTTAGTCCACATGGGACAAGATCATGACCAGCCATAAGAAATAAATAAATAATCTAAATATTTATTTAGATTTAGTCGAGGAATTAAAGAGAAAGGTTTTAAAAGAGAGAATGAGAACGGTTTTCATTCTCTCCATAAAACATTCCTCTTTAATTCATTTCATCCACTTTCTTCTTCTCTTTCATGGCTATAACCTTTTCTTCTCTTTCTTCTATGGCCCAAAAAATTTCACCTCAAACAACATCAAACAAAATAAAATAAAAGTGGTTCATTCGATTCTAACAAAATTAAGATGGTGATTCAATGATTATGAGGAGGAATTCGCAGATCGATGTGTTACGGTGACTTGATCTAGCAAAGGGTTCTTTTCTCCAAATTTCAATATGTAATCCACCCCAATCTATATATCTATATTGCCAAATGTATATTTATAAGAATTTTAATTTATTAAGATTCTTTGTAACGTTTGATGCCTTCTAAATTTTATATTTTGTAAATTACGAATGAACGGTGTTTATAAACATGTATCAATGTTTTTGTTTGGTCATGATTTAATAAATTAGACTCAAGTTTATATATATCGAATTTAAAAAGAAAAATTAATTTTTTCCTAAATTATATATATATATATAGATATGTGTGTGTGTATTTAATACACATAGAGATTTACATATGCTTATTATAATACGTTATTCTAAATTATATTATAATCAATATTATTTCACATGTTCGGATCTAAAACATTTTATGGTTATTTAATTCTCTGTTAGATTTGAAACTCATTTGCTATTTGATATATATTTAATAAGAGTTGAGGTCGAATTTGAATATTGGTATTGTATTTCAAACGTTTGAATGTTTTTAATTGTATTATTATTTGAATGGTGATTTGATTTTCAAATTTTCTACATTATTTTTAAATGTAAAAGTTCAATATTAACATAAAAATTCGTACATATTTGAAATTACATTCCCTTTTGACCTAAATATTAGATCTTGTTTAACTAAGAAACTTTACGTGAGAAAGGTGGTTTTTTTTCTTTTCCATTTTATTCAACCATCAAATCTTCAATTATACCTAAGTTGTCTAATTTAATAATTTGCATTCCCTTTTTGTTCAATCGCCAAATCTTCAATTATGCCTAAGATTTCTAATTTAATACATATGGTTTTAATTTCAAACTATATTCATATACAAATAATTGGCAATACATGATATATACATATAAATGCCATATATAGCACTATTAGTATGTTCATACAAATCATGTGTATATATATATATCATAGTATATTTAAACGTATGTGTATAATTAGGCTTTTATATTCCCGATGCGCATTTGAATTTTTCACATGCATATGTAAGTATAATATATATACATATATACAATAGATATAAATCCTAGTATTTATATGTATATACATATTGTTATACATGTGCTTATACATCTCTTTATATTGTTATATCATTGAATGTATACATGATATATTCAAATAAACATTTAGTTAAAATAATTAATATGATTAATTAATAAAATAATTTTAAACAAAGTTTGATTCTATTTAGTAATTAGCTTGGATATAGTGCTAGTTGATAGACCTTAAAGCCCAGGAAGATCCAACATAGGAATTTTTTGAAATTTACCCATTTCATCCGCTGCCAAGATGGATCAGACCCAACAATCGAGGCTATTGCCAAGGTTTCAAAGTTGGGAAACGATCCAGTCAAAGCCCACTTTGACCTCGATGTAAGGATCAAAAGAGAGGTTACCTATAAGGCTAGCCTAGAAGAAGCTGATCGAAGGGTTAAAACGGCCGAAGAAAGGGTTGAATGAACTGAGAATTGCTTAGCGTAGAAGATTGCAAATCTGAAGAAAGAGTTGACCAAGCCTGGCAAAGACCTTGAAGCTTTGACCTTCTCCATCCTATACAAAATTTATGCACAAGTAAAAAGGCAGTTCTCCATGGAATGTTGTGACAAAGAGGAGGCGGGGGTCGGTTTAGATTTCTTAGAAGACCTCGTTCTCATCAAAACTGCGCTGGACTATTACAGCTCATAATGGATTAAGGAGGTAGTGGGACAACAACCATACCCTTTGCTTCCACTTAAATCGATGAAGTGCTAGGCAACTACGATGTAGAACATGATTCAGGTAAGGACGTTGAGCAGGCTAAGGACTCTATGCTAGAATCCTCCGGTAACGCATATGTAAACGCTTGAACTCCTTAACTATTTTGAGTTATCCCTTAGAAATTTGGGGGTTCATTGTAAACATAAATTTGTGAATATAACCATCTTATTATATATATGTATCAGCTCAATTTTTTTTAATTTCATTTCATATATATATATATATATCTAATTTGAAAAATTATTTTTTTCTAAATTATATATGTGTGTGTGCGCGCACGCATGTGTGTGTGTGTATTTAATATACATGGAGATTTACATATGCTTATTATAATACGTTATTTCGAATTATATTATAATCAATATTATTTCACATGTTCAGATCTGAAACATTTTATGGTTATTTAATTCTCTTTTAGATTTGAAATCATTTATTGTTTGATATATATTTAATAAGAGTTGAGGTCGAATTTGAATATTGGTATTGTATTTCAAATGTTTGAATGTTTTCAATTGTTTATTATTTAAATGGTGATTTGATTTCTAAATTTTCATACATTATTTTAAAATGTAAAAGTTCAATATTAAAAAAATTGTTTGTACATATTTGAAATTATATTCCATTTTGACATAAAGATTAGATCTTGTTTAATTAAGAAACTTTACGTAAGAAAGGTGGTTTTTTTCTTTTCCATTTTATTTAATCATTAAATCTTCAATTATACCTGAGATGTCTAATTTAATAATTTGCATTCCTTTTTTGTTCAATCACCAAATCTTCAATTATCCCTAAGATTTCTAATTTAATACATATGGTTTTAATTTCAAACTATATTCATATACAAATAATTGGCAATACATGATATATGCATATAAGTGCCATATATATAGCACTATTAATATGTTCATACAAACCATGTTTATATATATATATATATCATAGTATATTTAAACGTATGTGTATAATTAGGCTTTTATATTCCCGATACGCATTTGAATTTTTTACATGCATGTAAGTATAGTATATATACATATATACAATAGATATAAATCCTAGTATTTATATGTATATACATATTGTTATACATGCGCTTGTACATCTTTTTATATTGTTATATCATTGAATGTATACATGATATATTCAAATAAACATTTAGCTAAAATAATTAATATGATTAATTAATAAATATAAAATAATTTAAAAAAATTGATTTTATTTAGTAATTAGCTTGGATATAGTGCTAGTTGATAGACCTTAAAGCCCAAGAAGATCTAACATAGGAATATTTTGAAATTTACCCATTTCATTTGCTACCAAGATGGATCGGACCCAACAACCGAGGCCATTGTCAAGGTTTCAATGCAAAACAATCCAACCAAAGCCCACTTTGACCTCGATGTAAGGATCAAAATAGAGGTTACCTATAAGGCCATCTTAGAAGAAGCTAATCGAAGGGTTAAAACGACCGAAGATAGGGTTGAACGAACCAAGAATTGCTTAGCGTAGAAGATTGCAAATCCGAGGAAAGAGTTGACCAAGCCTGGCAAAGACCTTGAAGCTATGATCTTCTCCATCCTTTACAAAATTTATGCTCAAGTAAAATGGTAGTTCTCCATGGAATGTTGCGACGAAGAGGAGGTGGGGGTCAGTTTAGATTTCTTAGCAGACCCTGTTCTCATCAAAACTGCATTGGACTATTTCAATGCATAATGGATTAAGGAGGTAGTGGGACAACAACCATGCCCTTTGCTTCCACGTAAATCGATGAAGTGCTAGGCAACTACGATGTAGAACATGATTCAGTTAAGGATGCCGAGCAGGCTAAGGAATCTATGCTAGAAACCTCTGGTGATGCATATGTAAACGCTTGAACTCATTAACTATTTTGAGTTATCCCTTAGAAATTTGGGGGTTCATTGTAAACATAAATTTGTAAATATAACCATCTTATTATATATTTGTATTGGCTTAGTTTTTTTATATTTCGCCTTCTATGTTTTCTTTTTATTGGATGCGGTAGAAACATATAAATATATGCATTTTCTGAAAGGGAGTGCGGATTAAGGATCTTAAGGCTAATTTAACACTAGAGGGGGGTGAATAGTGTTTAATGGATTCTAAGACTTATATGGACTAAATTAAAATTATGACACAAACAAATGAAGAACTTAATCATAGAACAATCACAGAATCAAACACAGATGCAGAAAGTAAATAAAAAGCAGTAAAAGGAAAGAACACACTGGATTTTATACTGGTTCGGAGTTACCCTACATCCAGTCCTGTACCAAGGCAGAACACCTCATACAGATTTTTATTATACCAAAGTCGAGATTACAATCCTCAGTTTCTAAAGGCCTTGAGGTACCCTCCTGTCTCACGGGTCCGGGGCAAACTCTCTTGATTTACGGGCCATAAGATTACCCAATTGATTTCCAGGCACAACCACACCTTATAGAGAGACTCGATAAACTTTTGATTACAAATTGATCCTATAACTCTGAATAGCACTTTGATCTTCGAGAGAGGGTAGAGAATCAAACAAGAATGAGATTCTAATTTGATTCACTTGAGAATTCGGCAGAATTTCGGCATGATCTTAAAAATATGAAAATTTTAGAATATGGATTTGTGGAGAAGAAGGAGTGAAGAAAATATGAAATTAGTTATTTAAAAAATTCGTTTGTGAAGGCTATTTATAGACCAGTAACGGTCATAACCATTCGTGAAGAGATTTAAACGAATAGACACTTCTTTTGAAAATTGAAACTTTTGTTAACGGCCACCATGTCGACATGGGGTATCCCATGATGTCGACATCCCTTAGTTAAAAACAATGTAAAATTTGTTTTGGAAATGGTATTGAAAGGAAAACAAGATGAAATGATTCTAGAGTAAAATAAACTAATTTTCCTATGTTTTAAAATAAAGAAGAGTAGAGAAATATATTTTTAGAATGTATATATAATTTTGATTTTAAATCTTAAGTATATATATATTATAAAAGAATATTTAAAAATTAGAAGATAGTTTTAAAAACAAACGAAGTTTAAAACAAGAGTTTATTTAAAAACAAAGACAAAGAATATTTTAAGGCTAAAACATTTTGAAAAGTAGTTTTGAAAAACCATTTTGAAGTAGTTTTGCAAGCTTCTTCCTACAGAAGATCTCATCACATCAGGACTCAAGAACTTGTACAAAACCAGGACGTTCGTGGGTTTGTAAGCCACTTGTCGTAGGTTTGTAAGCTACTTTTCGTGGGTTTGTAAGCCACTAAGAAGATAGAAATGGGTTCCATCCCAAATGAAATATGGAATGAAGATTTTCGTGCTATTATGAAGTTTTAACAATAAACTAGACACTTATCTTGAAATCTTGATCTTGATACTCATGAGTCTTCAAACTTGATTTCTTCATCCTTGATCTTTATACTATACAGTCTTCAATAATCAGTACCTGCGTTATATATATCCTGCATAATAACATTCATATATATCTAGATAATAGTGCTAGTATATAAGTTATAATAAAATAAGTTACAATGGTTGTTGTCATTGAAACCATTATCTCCAGTCCTAACATTTTCTTCTTAGGTTGGAAACTTAAATGTTATCAAACCTCCCTTGTTGGAGCCTCATGAAGAAAACAATTTTGTTCGGCACTTAAAGGCAAGTATTGAGCATTTAAAAAAACAAGCTATAAAGAGACTATCAATAAAGAGTGCCGTCGTATGCTGAAGGGAAAAAGAGCTTGAGATGAATGTTGCATAGTTGAAGAGAGGTCTCAAGGTCTCTTGGCTAGAATTACCCAAGTTATTAATGAGTGAGAAGCATTAATTGATCTTATACTAGGTAAGTGGTGCTTTACTTTAACTTGCTTCCTTTAGGTCACCCCCAATTACAATGGTTTAAAGATAGGCTTAGTAATAGACAGAAATAATGCCTTTTTATATACTTTAGATTTTGCTGAATAAAACATTGTTCTATTAGCTTAAGTAAATAAAATTGCATTTCTTTCTATCATCGTATTCTATTTTACTTAGTGTTTTTTAATTCTTACTTGGTCATTTACATTTTAGGTCATGCATACTTCCATAGTGGAAATGTCGTTGGATGACTTAGCTATCTATGAGTTGGGTGATTCTTCTATTACTCTTCGAATTCCCTACAGTTATTTTGCTAAGGGTTGGACCCTTGCTTGAATTTCTCAATCGTATGAAGATACAATCATAGAAATTGAAGAAGCAAATGTTGATCTTATAAGGGAATAAGAAAATATTGTTGATGCGACTAGGGAGGAGGTGCTTAAAAGGTTCGAACTACAATTGCATTAGTTGGAAGAGGTTGATCATGCCAACCTTCATCGGCACAATTGTACTGTCCAACAATGGGCTGACCTAGAAATAACACGAAAGAGGATACGGGAGTTAGAAGTACCGAACACTGAATTAGATGAAGAGAACAAGAGAATCGATTCTGTTACAAGAGGTGGGATATTTAGGGAGTTCTAAGATTATGCTCATAACAGTGGAGTATACGTCCCATTTGATGATAACAAATATATATATTTTTATATTTGATTTTTTCCCAAAGTGTGTTATAGTTCAAAAATCTTCAAAGCACAATTTTGTTTTTAGTTAACTTGTTATTTATTATTTTTAAATCAACACATCACATATCAAACACATCTATTTTTATCTATAAAAATAATATATGTTTATTATTATAAGAATAGAAATATTGTGAGATATTGCAATTAATTTCTATTTGATATTATTAAACATATGTTGTATTTAGTGTGTTTGTTTAGTGTTTTGTATTTATAGGATACAATTGATGACAAATTCAGTAATGAATATTGATTCCATATATTCATGCAAAAGAATCATCCAAATCTTTCGGAAGTTGTACTTCATGAGAAAAGCGCCCATTTTAAACGGAATATGAAATACTTGTATAAGAAGCTTTAAAGATGAATATCAGGATGAATTATTCAAAGTAAATACACTAATACTTGCAACCATCCTCATATATATTTTAATCGCTCAACTTGTGAAAAGTATCGGATATAAAAAACAAAAGGCAATTCATTTATCAATGTTTGTACCATATATTATCTGGTCACGTACATCACTAATTCATCTCAGTAAGGAGTTCAAACAAAGTAGAATAGATAGCCAGTTCATAATCATCTCTAGAAAAAATAGGAAATCAAAAGAATCCATAGATCTTTCATTATCTTTGATCACACACTAATCACCCAAGTTTCGCATGCAAACAACCAACAATCCATTAACACAATTTCATCTTCAAATTGATCAAGCTTTAGTCATTAACAATAATGCACAACTGGAATCAATAGCGAAGCACAAAGCAAGATTCATGACAAAATTTCTTGTGTTAAAATTCGACACAAAATAATCTATGTCATCATAGGACCAAAAGTCCAAACTTCAACACATATAACAACCAGTAATAATCTCATCGATGAATTCATTTTTGCACGCACATAACCAAACAATGAGAAGCAAGGCAAGGTGACATCTTTAACTTAGGCAAAGATACAACTCCATTGGATATGGTTTTTAGGTTCCAGCACGTTGACAACCATACTAATTCAACTTCAACATCAAGGTAGTGTGATTCGAGCATGGAGTAGCTTTTTGTTTCTAGTGAAGCAACTCTCATCCATCTTAGCAGCAACCACGAAGCTCCTCGGTTCAGATTTGGACGAAGACGTGGAAGTGAATTTCAAGTGACAGAAGCACTTGGATCTTGTTATCCATATAATTTCCAAAGGGTATAAGCAAAGACATTTATGTCAAAAATGATGAATAATAACGTAGTTAATAATGCCGAAGGCTTACTAATCTTGAAAATATATGAATCCAAAGCCCAAAGTCATGTTGAAGTGAAGACCCTATATCGAAGCTAAGACCTTCATGCCGAAGCTGAGGAATTCATGTCATAGAACTTGAAGCAAGGAAGAGATATGAAGACATTCAAAAATGCTACATCATATCAATACCAAATAGCAGCGTGTCGTAAATCATCGATATAACAGCGAGCATCATGCATTAATTGGTGCCGCATGTCAACAAGATAGTAACGATATTGGGGAACTGTATATTGCAAACCAATCACCAAAATATGGAATCCTTTACTAATGCAAGGGTCGATGTTGAATAAATGAACGTCAGATGTTGCCTCTAATCAATGTCGCTTTTAGCCAATATCGCACCTCTTCCATTTTGCCTATCAAGTAATACCGTGTTTTATTGATACCGCACCTCATCAATCAAGGAAACACACGAGGCAGTATAAAGAGATTATGCACCATTAATGCCGCATCTCATTAATGTCGCATATCACCTCTAAATGATGTCATATGCTTTAACGATTGATACCAGATTCCAAATACTGTTGCATTACTCCAATGCCACCTCTTATTGATATCGCATCTCATCACTATCGCTTCAATATTGATATGGCCTCTTATCAATGCTACTTCCTTATGATGTTGCTCCACTTGATGCCTCTTATCACCAATACTGCCTCTTGTTATTGCCGCTTGTTATCAATACCGCCTGTTATCAATGCCGCCTATTATCAATGCCATATTTTATCAATGCCGCTTATTATCAATGTTGCCTATTATTAATATCACTTGTTATTAATGCCACTTATTTTTAATGTCACCTATTATCAATGTCGCTTATTATCAATATCGCGCCTTGATGATTCCATAGTCCATTAATACACTAGAGAATGCCACAAGTCATTAAATCAAAGCAATATCCTTAGTGCCATCGAGATGAACCTTAATGCCGTAGAACATGCATGCCGCATAACATCCATGCCGCGTCTTACCACCCCTATAAATACCGACCTATGGGCATGGAGGAAGGGGCGATCGTTTTCTTTTCTCTACTCTTAAAATTGAACTTTTTAACCCTGTTGAATTAGGGAAAATCTAGATTTGATTGTAATCATGCCTAGTTTAAATGAACAAGGACTTAGACATGCCTGCTACCTTGACTGTACACTTTAAACATTATAGGATATGGATATGCATATAATAAAGCTCTTTGGGCCAAAAGCTTATCATGATTTTATTTTATAGAATCATATGAGCTTCGGTCTAAACCAGTGTTTATATGCATAGCCTCTATCTTGTCTACTACAAATGGACATTGGACTATGAACCATGAGAATTGCTTATCTAGTTCATTAACATGCTTAATGAACTATTGCATATTTTGCGGCTTATTATTTCTCTCCTTTGATCATGTGACATGGGTTTTCGAATATCTTATTCCAAAAGACCATACGAGCGAATATCTTAGTCCAAGAGACCATACAGGCTTTCGAGTATCCTATTCCAAAAGCACATGGGCATTATGGAACCATTTCTTAATGATATAATCTTGTACTTGGCCTTGAATATTAAGCCTAATCTTGGTCTTTTAGCACTATTTGGTCAGCACTAACTAAGTCGTGCTTAATCGTGTTATCATTTGTGTTAAAAATCAATATTTGGCTCATCATACTTGGCATCATGGGTGTTATACCAATTTTTGGTCTAATAGATCTTAATCAAAGCAGCTCAAGATTTGATACAGAAACTCCATCCTCAAATACGACATAACACAATCTACACATCCTCTCTCAGATTCGCGAATCAATCTCGCATGCAACTCGGCAAAACCATGGTGAAGGCAACTCATCTCGAGGCTTGATGGGCATCCATTGAAAACAAAAAAATATTGACCTTTTCTTTCGATGAATTATTTATTTTAAGGAGAACATAAATCTTTTTGCGGCACTGATTTATTTCTTAGGAGCTTAATGAAGAAGTGATATACAAGGGAGGAAGGACTCAGTCAATAATTATCAAAAGGGGATTTTATTTATTTATTTTCTTTTGTAAAGAAATCTCCTAGTTTTTAGATTTGACCATTAAGATATTTATTTATATTGAACTGATTTCTCGCTAAAGCTAATGTTAAGAAAATTGAAAATTTAATTATGAAAAATGTTTGAACTACGAAAAAGATTTTGTTCCCTTTAGTGAAATTTTTCAAAAGCTTGAAAAGGTAATTTTGATTTTAAAGGAAAAGGAAACCGAATTAATTTGCAAAAGGAATATTTTTACAAAAAGAGTTGGAGAATTTTAAGATGTTTGAAAATTCCAAATGTGAAATTTTTGAAAATGCAAATTTGTTGAAAACTGAGATGATCTTAAGTGGGATAGAAAACAAAATTGAAAGATTAAAAATGTCAGAAATCTTCAATGTGATAAATGTGCAAATTTTGAAAAGGAATTAAATGACTTCAGAGAAATTTTAAAACCTTTAGAAACAAAAATGTGATTTCAAAAATCAAAACTAAGGTTAGTTGTACAAATCACCATTTGAAAAAAAAGATTGAAAAAATCAAGAATCTTTTAATTTGGAAAACATCAACTTTTTAAAATTAAGATGCTTGAAATTAAGAACAAGATATACGAGCTCGAAAATGAAAATACAATCTTGAAGAGTAATGTTTCGAAATGAGAGAAATTTCTTAGTCGTTGTTCAAGCTAATAAATGAAAATGGTCTTTTATAATCCAAAGTAAATGAACTTGAGTTGACACATCAAAAAAATTCCACTAGAAATTTTTTTAACATGTTTGTTAGCAAATAAATTTGCCAACCCCAAAAGTGCTTTGAGAAACTTGGTTATTCACAAAGAAGCCCTGAAGAGGATCATTGAAGCACTAAGGGCTTTGGTATCCATTCTTGTTATTGTCATATTCGAAGTCACATATGCCAGATGAGTATGAGTTGAAAGTTTATATGCAGGACAAGTTTGAGTTCAAAGTCTATGTGCAAAGCAAATTCAAGTTCCTTGAGTCAAAATCGGTTATGCTATGCTAATCACGTAGTCACAATAATTCAAATATACGAAATCATAAGTATGTTCAACTCACAAGTTCGAGTCGACTACACATATACTATGCCATGTCCTTGTATAATGTTCAAGATCCTATGTGTACAATGTTCTCGAATTACAATATGCTCTAATATCCCTAATTGATTTAGGCTTTACAATATAAGAAATGAGAGAAGAGAATTTTCGAGCCCCCAAAATGATGCCCCTAGGGTCATATTTATAGGGGTTTGCAGCCCTCACTCCATTCCTTATGCCTTCGAATTTGTTGACTTTGGCGGCATTGACATGTTTCTGGGGCGGAGTTGTCACTAGGTAGCGGTATGTAGGGACACCTTCAACGTACGATAATGTGTTCAATATGCAGGAGTGTCTTTGACCTTCTTTGGCACTAACCTCTTCGCTTGTATGTCTTTAGTTGTGTTGTCTTCGAAGGGATTTAACCCTATTCTCTTCGTAGAGCGGTGTCCAACATGGTTTAAGAAATATTTGCATGATGCCGTAGTCGAAGTTATCCATTCCATTCTTTTAATTTTAACCTTCGAAGTAAATGTGAACGTGCGTATGAAGAAGATTAAGTGCGGGAATGATGCCTTCGTGGATATTGACAATGTGCCTTGTCAACATCGCTTTGCATACGTATGTGGCTTCCTCGAAGTGCTATGTAGAACTGGCCCTTGGGGTGGTCTCCTAATAAAGAGCGAAGTGGCTCAGCGATCCCATGATATTTCCATGGGAACACGCTCCTCGTCATTGTAGGATAACTTCTTTGAAGTATTTGTTGATTTGCGAAGAGGTGTGATCTTGATTTCCTCGCCTCTTCGGCTACATGTGACTTTGGTCATCATCAAAGAGCGATATCCTATCTCTTCATCATTAGCTTGTAAGTGCCTCATCGACCCTACATCTTCGATGATGAATTTAGGAGTGGTACTTTATCTTTTCTTTTCTTGCTGACTTCGACGTTGGCTACCAAAGTCATGAGCAAGCCGCTGTGTACATATCTACGACGAGAGCTGCTTTGATAACTACGAAGCCATGGCTCTTGTCCTACTTCGATGAAATTTATAGTGATAATATTTGCACCCCTAGTATAAATAAATCCTTGACTTTTGAAGTCAAGAGCATAGGAGTCATCTTCCTACCTATTAGTCTTCCATTCTATAATCTAGTCGTTCATTTGGAACAAATCGACGGTGCTCAACCATTTCCTCTTCTTCTATAAATAGTTGGATTCTTCTCCATCCCTATTCTCTTTGTAATCAAAAAGTTTGAGCAAGCATCAAATTCTTTGATTTACCTATGGAAATTTCATTCTCTAACACTGATTTAAAGATAAGGTAAGATTTTTGTTATACTTACTTACAAGCACAAATTTTTGTGTCAAAATCATGATTGGGGTTTTACTATTTTTGAATCGGTCACCAAATTCACCTATATTTGGCTTGACTAGCCTTAATTTTATTGCTAATTTCGAGCATTGATTCTTTGAATTTATTAATCAACGATTTCGATTTGGAGGGTCTAGGGTTTTTGGCTGCATATTGGATCCATACTCGCTTCTACTTTAATCGGTTTTAGTGTTGCAGTTTCCCATATCATTAGCAAATTTAAAGTAGGTTGTATAATCCAATAATTGTTAGCCCGTTAGCATAATGTCTTTGCATTGCTCAATTAGATTTTAACTTAATTTAGTGTTGATCTAGGATATCACAGGCTTGTTAGTTAATAAAATTACACGACTTTGTTCTTTATCTTATCGACCTCAACCCTCATCGATGTAGTTATGACACTCGAAGCCGATGTTACACCTTTTCAAACTGTTGTTCCGTTTGCTAAAATTTCTAGTATTATAAGAATAAATTGAATGTAACAATAATAAAATTGGAAGTTAACAAAATTACTACGTCTTCGACAACATTGAACTTTAGTTTCAGTATGGTTCGAAAAGCCTTATCGCGGCAGTCATCACTACCAAGGGACTCATTGTTTAACTTACGGAGTTAAAGTCATTTCATACCTCTTCGACTAAGTCGAAGAGGTTTTATTCTTAGCTGTGAGTCTATTAGTCATAGATGGTGCATATTTTAGTTAAACATGCTGGCAACGTGCTCGATGTCAATTAGGATCGAAGTCATCTGTCTTCGACGCTTTCTTATACATATGCTTTAATAATGATGCCCGCTATTGTTGTTTTACAATTACCATCAACTCTATTGGTAGGGCTTTATATGACTTCGACACTTTTGATATTTCAGTTTTTATCATGCTATAAAATTGCTTAATTAGCTATCATATTTTTGACATACGTCATCGCTGTTCATTAAGGTCGGAGTTCCTACCTCTCTAACATTGGTTATCATTATGAGATTCTTTAAGTTTTCATTTAAAAACTGTCATTTTCCTTCTTTTAAGGATGAAAGGACTGTGAAATAACCAAACTTTTAACTTTACATGTTCCAAATATATTATCATGATTAACTTTTAAATGAAGAATAGTATCACCTTGGCAAGACAATGGAGAGCAAGCAACCTACTAAGAAGCCTGTTAAGAAAGTTGGTGCGAAACACAAGCCTTCACCTTCAACTGTTAAAAAAGAAAGCTATGTTACTAGCCTATCATACATTACTTCTCAAGTCGAAGTTGACTCCATTCTCGATCAATTTAGGGTTACTTTGATTAAGGTCATCCCTGCTAGTTCTTTGGACCATATCTTTAATCCTCCAGAAGGATATTTTGCTTTCACCCCTATTTATATTTGGCACACAGGTTACCCCCCCTCCCGGACTTCCTTATAAGATATCTGGAGCACTTGGACATTGCGTCGATCAAGATTCTACCTAATGCTTACACATATTTAACTTGCCTGGAGGTCTTTGCTCGGGAATCTGGGCTTCCATCTCTCAGTCCTAATATTATTTATTACTTAGCTGGCCTTGCTAAAGTGGGTGATTAGCTAGGCCACCAATTGTATCGAGTCCATCCTCGCCCGAAAAGCTTATTCTCTGAATCCGTTAATAAAGGAAGAGTGTGGAAAACTCAATTTTTCTTCGTTAAATGCTTTTTTATGATCAGAGGAAATTTTTTTGCTGCTAGTAAGCTTATTTTCCTTGACTATCGTTATGTGTTTACTATTATTTACTGACGGTTTTCCTTTTCCAAATTATACTCCTAAAAGTCTAAGCTCTAAAGATCAAAAGACCATAAACTCCCTCATTCTTTTACGCGAGAATAAAAGAAATAGGCTTACACTCCTAACTTCACCGAAGCTCCTTCAACATTCTATTATGTTGAACTACCACAAGGTCTTAGGAGAGCCGCCCATGGTTAAACGTTACTCTTTGGGAGTTGGCTCATTTGTGCTGGGCGATTCCGGAGTTTTCATGGTTAATTCCCTGGTGCAACCTGATACTGATGGTAATTTTTAATACAGTTAAAAAGGAAATTATCGATGTTATCAGTTTAGCAACTTCCTTTCTTTGTTTTAGATCAGCTGCTCTTGTTATTGTTCCTAAAGAATCAAGAATCAAAATTACTACGTCCAAAAAGAGGAAAGGAAAAGAGGCATTTCCAGCTGTGCTTCAGCCAACCGAACTTATTTCCTTTAAGAATTCTATCGGCAAGGCTATTAAGCATTTGAAAAAGAAGGGACATATGTTGATGTTCTTAACGATGCTTCTCCTCCTCCTCAGGACAAAAGACCTAAGCTAGGTGAATTTACCCCTACCGTCACAGAGGAGATAAAGCAAGTGAATACCGACTCAAGTCCCGATAGCGGTTGCTTCAGATAAGGCTTCAGAAAAGCTTAAAGAAACTCAAGTTGGGACATCCCAAGAAGTTTAGACTTCTGATCCCCTTCTTAATGTTTCTTTTCCTCTCTCTCCAGCATTTATTAATCGCATATGCACTGAACTTGGTTTGGTCCTTTCTTTGGATGATCCTCTTCCCTTAAGGGCACAGCCTCGGTCTTTAATGATGAATTTTTAGGAACTGGCTCGATTGACCATCTGATCCCCTTCTATTGCTTCTCTTGGATCACCACATCCTCCGGCCTGCTCCAATGACCACCTTGTCCTTATTCTTAAATAGCTCATATCAGTGTGTTTCCTAATTTACTTGTCCAATTTCAACTTCTTAAATTTCATTTTAACCTAATCGAGTTATATAATTTCAAGTTGGAAAACTTATGTTCCTTTTTAGGAATGCTTCTTAAGAGCCTTCTACCAAAGTGGTTGAGCTTAAGGAAAATGTTGCTTTCCTTTAAAAGGGTATGATCGATATTGCTGCAAAAAGAGATGAAGCGATTGCTAAAAAGGATACACGAGCTTCTTCTCTAGAGGAGGAAAAGAAATCCAAGTTGTTGTTGGAGGGGAAAGTGAAGGACTTAGGAGCTGAAAACACCAGGCTGTCAAAGGCGATCTCTGGACTAATCGAGAGAAATAAATTGCTTGAAAATCAACTGAATAGGAAATCTAAGCTTCTAGATTGTTCGAATAACATCGTTAAAGATGCTAAGAAGAAGGTTGCCTTATTCCTCGATGCCGCTCTTCCTAAAATCAACGAGAAGTGCTACGAAGAGGCACTGTATGTAGCCTACGTCAACAATATTCGTGAATGTCCATACTTAGATTTCCCGTCTCTTCCAGCCTTGAACGAAAGGTGAAAAGGGAAGTTTAGTTTGAAAATGAAAAAGGATAAAAAGGCTCTCGAGGAAGAATTCCCTATTGAGGAAGAAATTGATGCTGCGGAACTGTTATTGTTTGATGATGCTCCCGTTGACGAAGTACCGTGGCCTGATGGAAAAGGAGATAACAACGACGACGAAGAGGACAACGATGATGTATGAAGGAAACGATAATGATAGCCATAATGATGACAATTGCGGTGGTGGTGAAGATGATGAAATGGGTCCACCCGATCAACCGAATAATCAAGATGAGTCTGGCAGCACTAACCCAGATATGTCTACCCAAGATACAGCAGCCACTGATGCTACTGACCCCTTAAAGAAGGGTCCTCTCAAGAAAGAT
Organism: Allium fistulosum; assembly: GCA_030737815.1. NCBI lineage: Eukaryota > Viridiplantae > Streptophyta > Magnoliopsida > Asparagales > Amaryllidaceae > Allium > Allium fistulosum. Next base: position 357,488,166 of record CM060906.1, read on the forward strand.
AACACTTCTCGAAGTCAAAAGCCCATCGAAAAGGGAAATATCTCACCATCTTCTATCATAATTTTTCATGTATGGGTATCTTTATGTAAATGCCTTATGCTATCAAGTGATTTCTAGTTAATACACTAATTGTTTTAGCTAAGGAGAAAATTGAAATATGTTACAACACTATACTCGAAAAGAAACAAGTGAAAATCGATCGGCTAAATAGACAGCTTGATAAGCAAATGAAAGATTATAGCGAGCTGTCTAAGAAATACAAGAAGTTTGCTAAGAGACGCATATTTAGGCATTTCAAAGAAAAAGAGATCGCTCCTCGAATGAAGAAAGCCTGTCATCCTCGAACTAGAATTATAAAAGAGAATCATGATTTAACGACCCTTTTCTGGATGTTAATCGATGACAAGGACGCCCTGCTAGAGTTCTTGTACAAAGTTTATTACAGGGGACTGATCATCGATATGTCATATTTAGGCAATAATAGTGGTGGTTTGCTCAGACGCCTTCACCATAGATATTTGGATGAACAGAAGACTCATCCTCATCCTAGGGCATGTTGGAACCTTCCCCGAGTCACTCCCATTCCTCTTTCCTTACACTCTCTTCCCCCTGAGAAACTTAAATATAATAGGAATAGATTCATTTCCGAAATGCATAAGAGATCTATTTTGTACGAATCAGAATGGATTTTATAATTATTGTATGCTATTGAGTTTTCTTATGAGCTTTATCGTTTCAGTTTCTCTATTCTTAGCTTAATTTTGACATATTGCACATAATAAAGGTCTTTCAAGTAGTCGGGTTCCCAGGGATCTCTTAAGTAAATCCGTCAGATTAAAGAAAAAAATTTCAGAGAAATCCTCGATTCTTAAAACATCATAATTGGCGAGACACAATTTCCTTAGAGATTTGCAAGAAGTTTTCATGCGTTACCCTCATTTCTATTTTGACTTTTTGGATAATGAGAAGAAGAAATTACTTAGCGAAATCTGATCTTTCCACACAAAATTAATATGTGGTCGTGATAGCCCTCCTGTCGGGGAATGAGACTATCATCGTTTTTCCCTAATCTATACTCCGGATAAGATCAAGGCTTCTTTTGATTCTACACCTAATTTGTTGGCTAGATCATTTGAAAAGGCTAAGGCTATGGTTTGAAAACTTTGAACGTTAATTAAACATTATTGAAATGAAATTGCAATGTAATCTTGACTTCAGTTATTATTTGTAAACTTTGTTTGTTATTAATGGAAGAGTTTATCCTTTATATATTGATTTTTATCTTTATTTTTATTGGGATGCCCAGTTAGCGTGCAAATCCGATTCCTTAGACTCCTCATGAATTATTGAAGTAAATGTAACACCCTAGATTTTTGATAACATTATTTAGAATATTTAATTAGTTAAATTAAATAAAATAATGTGTTGATTAGGGGATTGAGATTTGATTTTAATTAAGGGGTAGTCATGCCATATAACAAGTGAACTAAAGAAGAGTTAAAATGAAATAGGAGGAGAGGTAAAATAGGAAAGCGACCATTCCTATATCTATAACCCATGGCCATGTAAATTATACACATTCATTTCATTTTCAAAATTTTAAATTAAAGGGCCGACCACCATTAACAAGGAAAAGAGGAAGAAAAGCTAGGAAGAAGCTAATTCAAATCAAATCTATTCACATCTCAATCTCTTTAATCTCTAAAGCTAAGGTGAATAATGTTTACATCTCATTTTTGATTGTGTTTTTGGTTTTTTGATGAATGCCGAATATTTTGCAATGATTTGCCATGTTTTTGAATGATGGAATGATTATATATACATGTTGATGATTTATGTACGTTCATATAGCTTTTATGATAAGTTTTAAGGTGAAAACCCTATAAAATGACATCCAAATGCCTTGAGAATTTTTATGAAGATCATAAATAATATTTTAGAGAAGGGTTTCAATTTTTGGAATTTTTTGAAATTATGTGGAATTTATATGAATTTTCTAGTAAAGAAAATGTTAATTTGGTTAATAATTATTTTCGGTTGATTAATAAAAGATTTTGGTCTGAAATTTTTATATGTTGGAAAACATAAAAGAGATTTTCTAGAATTTTTGTGGATTTTTCCTAAGTTTTTAATGGTTATATAAAATTATTTATGGTATGAGACTTAAATGTTTTATATAATTAAGGAAGGAGAAAGGGCTTTTTGCAAAATAATTTAAATTTGTTAACCGCGGAAAGTCGGCAGCACTTTTGACAAATTGCAGTACTTTTTATTGGTAAAGAAAGAGGCAACCAATCACAATTAGACATGTAAGGCAGGTTAGGTGGAAAGAACTATTTGTTATATGTTTTTCACTATTTCGACACCGTCGACACCAGGTTCTGACTCCTCATTTTCACTTTCGACACAGTCGAAGCCAATGCACATGGTATCAGGGAACTAGTACGTAGTGAATTGGATGAAGGCGGAAGGTAGGGAGTCAAAACCAAGGGTTGAGGTAGTCCTTTGTTTTTAAATTAAAGAAATACGCCTGCTTGCTTTCGACTAAGTGGCTTTCGACAAAATAGCTTTCGACCAGGTCAAATGATTTAAAGGAAATGGTTTCGATTAGGTTGCGCCTCTGTTATTCAATAATTGCTTTCGACTAAGTCGAAACCTTTTTGCTACCGCCTTTTTACCTTTCGACCCAGATGGCTTCAAAAGGGTTGTTTTGTTTTCTAAAAACCTAGCCACCCCTCCAATGCTTTCGAAGGGATGGTTTTGACATCATCACTTCATTACTTAGGAAATGGTTTCAAAGCAGATGCTTTTGACTTAAATGTTTTTAAGGCCCTTTTTCTATAATAAAAGTAAAACCCAAATTGGTTTTGAAAGAGACAATTTTAAATAGTTTTGAAACAGATGCTTTCGACTTTAATGGGTTTCTGATCCTTTTGCTCTACTTGAAGGCAGAATCCAAATGGTTTCGACCGAGACGTTTTTCAAAGGTTTCGAAGGGATAAATTTTTGAATGGTTTTGAAAGGTTTCCACATGTTTTAAATTGAATCTAAAGTGCCTTCGAAAGGATTGAGTTTTGACTGTTTTAGAAGGTTTTAATGAATGGTTTCGAAAGGGGTGGTTCCCCAATGTTTCGAAAGGGTTGAAAGGAAGGGATTTTCCTATGTTTTCGAAAGGCAATATTTAAAAGGTTTTAAAGGAGGATGTCTGATATTTTGAAGCTTTCGGAGAAAAGAAAGGAAAGGTTTTTCCAATGTTTTCGAAAGGCAATATTTAATATTTTCGAAAGGGTCTTTCAATGGTTTCAAAAGGGTTGTTTAACGGTTTTAAACAAAGGTTTCAAAGTTATTAAATAGGCAATGTAGCCTAAATATTTTCAACTTAAAAAGAGTTTTAACTTGTTGTGGAAGAATAGCCAATCCTTATTAAAATTCATCAACATTATTTTGAGTAAAGTATATATATCATGGCAAAATAGCTTAGAGTAAAGCTAAGAATATATTTTCCTTATATAAGTATGATTTAAAAGGTTAAATCATTTTGAAAAGGTTTTCAAGGAAAAAGATATAGTGTAGTTAACTCTAAGAAAATAATTCTGGCAGTTAGTTCATTTTGTCGAACAGTTAGTCCATTTTGCGGGCAGTCAGCCCAGTTTATAGACAAATAGTCCATTTGTAGCATAACGGATCTTGTTATTACATTATGGATAGATAGTCTACTTATTACTTATTTTATGGACAGATAGTCCATTTATTAGCATAAAGGATATTGCTATTTTGATATAACCAGTTTGATTAACCAGTTTGGTTGTAGGATAGGATTTGCAAAATATATGTTTTGAAGAGGATATCAGTAAGGGGAAACCCGTTCCGCTAAGTGGCATGGTCTCACTTAATATCTGTAAACCGAGATGTAACAGAATTATTCACACCAGGCTTTATGTCTCAAAGTTTTTGTTTCCCCTTAAACTATCGGGTACTCAAAATTGATTTGAGTAGGATGAGGGTTAGGGTTTTCGAGTTTTAGTCTTTTGGTGAATAAAGCTTCCGGAGACGAGCAGGTGGCTGACAGATAGCTAATTAGGAACTGTATATTATTTTATTTATTTCCGCTATGTATTAAGTCAGATATGACTATATTGCTTTGATCAACCAAGGGAGCATCGTCATATGTCGCACTTGGCGTATTTTTGTAATGATTATAATTAATCTTTACCTAGAAAACGATATGGGATTATGTAATTTGTATATGAATTTGTTTTGAAATGTAATCAGCAAAATGTTGTTTTTGAAATATGTGATTTTATTCATATTCAAGTGCTTATGATATTATGGATACCATTATCATTACCGTATTTTGTCACCAGAAGTTAATACTATGGATGACTACAGCATCTGTAGCGCTTAACTTTTGGCCTCCAGATACAGGATATTACAACTTGGTCTCCGAGCATGGTTTATGAAAAACTTTAAACTAAAAATGGTTTTTAAAACATAATCCTAACGTACTTGTATTTTCTATATATAAGTATACGCATTATCTCTAGTCTCCTATTCTTATTTGGTCATTTTTCTATATCTCATAAGGTTGAATACAGATATAGAAGGTAGAAGAGGAAGAGTTAACCCAAGAGGGGAGGGCACTGAAGGTAATGCCAGAACTAGTACAAGGAGGACCCAAGGTCAGGCACAAGCAGAGAATGTAGGTGCTGGAGTCCCGCAAGTGGACATGGGAGCTATGTATCAGTTTTTTGTGAATATGATGCAAGCTAGAGTTGCAGCTGGAATGGTAGGAGGAGATGCTGCAGGGGCAGGAGTTTTGGAAGCTCCGGTAGTTAACCATTATGCAAAGCTGAGCAAAGATTATGCTAAGCTTGGAGGGAAGCCTTTTCTAGGGACAGAGGATGCTATAGAAGTGGAAAATTGGTTGTTGCACCGCGAAAGGATTTTTGCAGACTTGGGGCTCAATGATGAGCAAAAGAGGAGGTCGGCATCAAGACAGCTTCAGGGAGCCGCTTTGTTTTGGTGGAACACTGTGACTTCTGGTGTGGACGAGGAAATTTGTCATTGTAGATTTCAAGGGGAGGTTCTAGGAGAGGTTTATGTCTATAATGGCATAATTAGCTCTGATTAGAAAGTTTGTTGAACTAGAGCAAGGGGAGATGTCAGTTCTGGAGTATGCTAGGAAGTTTGAGGAGTTGGCCAGATATGGTTATGCTTCAGTGGATACAGTGATGAAGAGGAATGAGAAGTTTATCAAATGGTTGAAGCCTGAGTTAGCTAGGGCCACATTACCTCATATTAGAGATCCTTCTGACTTTGTAGTGGAGATGGCGTTAAGGCATGAGGAGATTCTTGATTCTCTAAAGAAGAGTAAGGCTAAAGAAGTCCAGGTTGAGCAGAATCAGAAGAGGAAGTTCTTTCCTAAGAAAGGTGCTCAAAAGGGTGGAGCAGCTAAGAAGGGGAAGTCTGAGATTGTCCGTTTCGAGTGCGACAAGAAGGGGCACTTTTCTAATGAGTGTCATGCTAGGAAGGCAAAGGAGGTAGCTGGAAAGAATAGTGTCAGGTGCTTCAACTGTAACCAGATTAGCCATTATAAGTCCAGTGCAAGGAGCCCACTAAAGATGGAAAGGGAAAGGTGTATGCATTAGAACCTGCTGCTTTTAAGCCACCAGCCCAGGAGAAGGGAAAAGCAGTTTTGGTAGGTACGCTTCAAATTCATGGTATGTATGTTAGCGTTCTATTTGATACTGGTGCATCACATTCTTTTATATCTAGATGTTTGATAGATAAGCTTAACCAAGAACCCACATATTTAATAACTTCCTTACGGGTTGCGAATCCAATAGGAGGGTATGCAACACTAGGGTTGAGATGTGACCAGTTAGAGTTTGACCTGTTAGGTCATACTTTTGTTTGTAGTTTGCATGTGTTTGATTTTGTGGGGTTTGGGATTATTCTTGGTATGGATTGGTTAAGTGAATATGATGCTAGGATATTTTGCCAGGATAGGAAAATATCACTTAGACACCCGGATTGTAGTGATCAGATTGTTTATACTGTAGAAGGTCTAGCGGTGAAGTGAATGCTTTGTTGCGTGATATAGAATTGGATGATGAATTGAGTTGGGTTTTCATGGTTAGAGAATTCGCAGATGTTTTTGAGCCTGTAGTTGGATTGCCACCGAAACGAGCCATTGAGTTTCAGATAGATTTGGTTCCGAGAGCGGAACTAGTGAGTAGGCCGCCGAGCTAGATGACTCCTACAGAGATGAGGGAGTTAAAGGTGAAGTTGATGGATTTAGAAGGAAAGAGTTTTATCAGGCTAAGTAGTTTGCCTTAGGGAGCAACCATAGTGTTTTCTAAGAAGCTAGATGGATTGTTAAGGCTATATATCGATTATCCTAAGTTGAATGAGAGGACGATAAAGAATCGATATCCATTGCTAAGGATTGATGATTTATTCGACCAGTTGAGTGGAGCCAAGGTATTCTCGCAGTTGGATTTAGCGATAGGTTTTCATCAGCTCAGGGTAGCAGAGGATAGTATACCTTTGACGGCGTTTAGGACCAGATATAGGTCGTACGAATGGTTAGTTATGCCATTCGGACTGACTAATGCACCAGCTTTCTTTATGGATTTGATGAACCGGGTTTTACGAGAGCACTTGGATAGGTTCATATTGGTTTTCATAGATGATATCTTGATATACTCTAAGGATGAAAGAGATCACGAAGTTCATCTTAGAGTGGTGCTTGAGACGCTGAGGCGGCATCAGCTGCAGGCGAAGTTTTCGAAGTGTCATTTCTGGAAGAAGGAAGTGAAGTTTCTAGGTCATGTAGTCTCGGAGGAAGGGTCGTCAGTAGATCCAACTAAGATTGAAGTGGTGAATAGTTAGAAAAGACCCGAGACAGTGACAAAGATAAAGAATTTTTCACGGATAGCGGCACCGATGACCAAGCTGAAAAGAAAGGACGTGAAGTTTGTGTGGACCGATAAGTGTGAAGAAGCATTCCAGAGTTTGAAACACTTATTGACACACGCACCTATGTTGGTTGTTCCGGAGGGGAATCAGGATTTGGTGGTTTACGCCGATGCATGTGGAATAGGACTAGGAGCCGTGCTGATGCAGAGAGGTAAAGTGATTGCCTATGCTTCTAGACAACTTAGACCACATGAAGTCAAATATCCGACGCATGATTTAGAATTGGATGCAGTGATTTTTGCTTAAAAGGTGTGGAGACATTACCTTTTGGGAGAGAGGTTTGAGTTATATATAGATCGTAAGTCGTTGAAATATTTGTTCTCTCAGAAGGAGTTGAACATGAGACGGCAAAGGTGGTTAGAGTTTATCGCTGCTTATGATTTTAGGATTGAGTACACACTGGGGAAAGGCAACAAGGTTGTAGATGCACTTAGTAGGAAACATCAAAACGCAGTGTTGGCGATGATTGTTGAGTGGAAAGATTTAGAAGCATTAGCAAATTGCAGAGTGTAGAGGAGATCCAAGGCTGGGTCTAGTGGAGGTACAGTTGTATTATCTTGTTTGGAAGTTCGACCCGTGATGATCGAGAGAATTGCTTCTAAACAGGAAGAGGATCCGGTATTAGCCGAACGGATCAGGAAGCTAAGAGATGGGACCAAGAGCGATGATTTGAAAGATTTCAACCTTGACCAAAATGGGAGGTTGAGAAAGAAAGAGAGATTATGTGTTCCGAGTGTGGGGAACATAAGGAAAGAAGTCTTAGAGGAATGCCATCATTCAAAGTTCTCTATTCACACAGGAGGTACTAAGATGTATCAGAATATGAAAATGAGTTTCTTCTAGGAAGGAATGAAGCAGGATATTGGTTTATGTGTGAATCAGTGCTTGATTTGCCAGCGGGCAAAGGCCAAACACCATAAACCAAGTGGGTTGTTTTAGCCATTAGATGTTCCAGTTGGAAGTGGGATTATATTTCTATGGACTTTATTGACGGGTTGCCAAGGTCGAACAGGGGAAGTGATAGTATATGGGTCATAATGGACAGATTGACCAAGAGTGCCCAATTCATTCAGTTCAGTCAACCAGAACGGCACTTATTTTGTCAAGGTTGTTTATGAAGAATGTGGTTAGACTGCATGTAATTCCTAGTACCGTAGTTAGTAATAGAGATCCTTTATTCACTAGCGAGTTCTGGAAGAGTCTGCAAGAAGTTTTGGGAAGCAAGCTCAAGATGAGTACCACTTACCAACCGCAGACAGATGGGCAAACGGAAAGAGTTAACCAAATCTTGGAAGATTTGTTAAGAGCTTGTGTGTTAGATTTCGGGGAATCATGGGAAGACCATCTGCATTTAGTTGAGTTTTCGTATAATAATAGTTATCAGACTAGTATTGGGATGGCACCGTTTGAGGCTTTGTATGGAAGGCCATGCAAATCTCCTGTGTGTTGGCTAGAGACTGAGGATAGGTTGGTTCTTGGTCCAGATTTAGCCAGAGAAGCTGCAGAAAAGATTGAGGTCATTCGGGCTAGAATGAAGGAGGCTCAGTCTAGGAAGAAGAGTTATGCAGATAAGAGACGGAAAGACTTAGAGTTATCAGTTGGAGATCAGGTTTTCGTCAATGTATCACCGATGAAAGGTGTGATTAGATTTGGAAAATTAGGAAAGTTAGCATCGAGATTCCTTGGACCTTTTCCTATTGTTGAGAGGATCGAGAAACTCGCATATAGAGTTGAGTTACCGAGTAATTTAGCAGGAGTCCACGATGTTTTTCATGTTTCTCATCTTAGAAAGTGTGTTAGAGACCTGAAGGCTACTATTGCACCGACTATGCTAGATGATTTAGTGGTAGAATCGGATTTGACTATAGTGATGAAGCTGATTCGTATTGTTGTGAGAGATGAGAAGAGGTTTAGAACCAAGACGGTCAGATTAGTCAAAGTCCAGTAGAGCTACAATGACAGGGACTGTACTTGGGAGATTGAGAGAAGGATTAGAGATACTTATCCTGACTTATTTGATGGTATGTTTTACCTCTTTGTTTGATTTGTACTTGGGAGATTGAAAGTCGGCAGCACTTTTGACAAATTGAAGTACTTTTTATTGGTAAAGAAAGAGGCAATCAATCACAATTAGACACGTAAGGTAGGTTAGGTGGAAAGAATTATTTGCTACATGTTTTTCACTGTTTCGACACCGTCGGCACCAGGTTCCGCCTCATCTTCGCTTCCGACATAGTTGAAGCCAATGCACATGGTGTCAGGGAACTGGTACGTAGTGAATTGGATGAGGGTGGAAGGTAGGGAGTCGAAACCAGAGGTTCCGAAGGGGTTGAGGCGGTCCTTTGTTTTTAAATTAAAGAAATATGCTTGCTTGCTTTCGACTAAGTGGCTTTCCACAAAGTAGCTTTCGACCAGGTCAAATGATTTAAAGGAAATGGTTTCGATTGGGTTGCACCTCAATTTTTAAATAATTTATTTCGACTAAGTCAAAACCTTTTCCTACTACCTTTTTACCTTTCGACCCTGATGGCTTCGAAAGGGTTGTTTATTTTCTAAAAACCTAGCCACCTCTCCAATGCTTTCGAAGGGATGGTTTCGACATCATCACTTCATTACTTAGGAAATGGTTTCGAAGCAAATGTGTTTTTGACTTAAATGTTTTTAAGGCCCTTTTTCTATAATAGAAGTAAAACCCAAATTGGTTTTGAAACAGATGCTTTCGACTTTAATGGGTTTCTGATCCTTTTGCTCTACTTGAACGCATAATCCAAATGGTGTCGACCGAGACGTTTTTCAAAGGTTTCGAAGGGATAAATTTTTGAATGGTTTCGAAAGGTTTCCACATTTTTTAAGTTGAACCTAAAGTGCCTTCGAAAGGATTGAGTTTTGACTGTTTCGGAAGGTTTTAATGAATGGTTTAGAAAGGGGAGGTTCCCCAGGGTTTCGAAAGGGTTGAAAGGAAGGCATTTTTCAATGTTTTATAAAGGTAATATTTAAAAGGTTTTAAAGGAGAATGTCTGATATTTTGAAGCTTTCGGAGAAAAGAAAGGAAAAGTTTTTCCAATGTTTTCGAAAGGCAATATTTAATGGTTTTGAAAGGGTCTTTTAATGGTTTCGAAAGGGTTGTTTAACGATTTTAAACAAAGGTTTCGAATTTATTAAATAGGCACTGTAGCCTAAGTATTTCAAGTTAAAAAGGGTTTTAACTTTTTTTTGGAAGGATAGGTAATCCTTATTAAAATTCATCAACATTATTTTGAGTAAAGTATATGTATTATGGCAAAACAGCTTTAGAGTAAAGCTAAGAATATATTTTCCTTGTATAAGAATGATTTAAAAGGTTAAATATTTTTCAAAAGGTTTTCAAGGAAAAGGATATAGGGTAGTTAACCCTAAGAAAATAATTCGGACAGTTAGTCCATTTTGATTCGAACATTTAGTCCATTTTGATTCGGAAAGTTAGTCCAGTTTGCGGCCAGTCAGCCCAGTTTATGGACAGATAGTCCATGTGTAGCATAACAGACCTTGATATTATGTTGTGGACAGATAGTCTACTTATTACTTGTTTTATGGACAAATAGTCCATTTATTAGCATAAAGGATATTGCTATTTTGATATAACTAGTTTGATTAACCAGTTTGGTTGTAAGATAGGATTTGCAAAATATATGTTTTAAAGAGGATATCAATGAGGGGAAACCCGTTCCGCTAAGCGGCGTGGTCTCACTTAATATCAGTAAACCGAGATGTAACAAAATTATTTACACCAGGCTTTATGTCTGACTCGAAGTTTTTGTTTCCCCTTAAACTCTCGGGTACTCAAAATTGATTTGAGTAGGCCGAGGGTTAGGGTTTTCTAGTTAGTCTTTTGGCGAATAAAGCTTCCGAAGACGAGAAGGTGGCTGATGGATAGCTAATTAGGAATTGTATATTGTTTTATTTATTTTCGCTGTGTATTAAGTCAAATATGACTATATTGCTTTGATCAACCAACGGGGGCATCCTCATATGTCGCTCTTGGCGTATTTTTGTAATGATTATAATTAATCTTTACCTGGGAAACGATATGGGAATATATAATTTGGATATGAATTTGTTTTGAAATGTAATCAGCAAAATGTTGTTTTTGAAATCTGTGATATTATTCATATTCAAGTGCTACTGATATTATGGATACTGTTATCATTACCGTATTTTGTCACTAGAAGTTAATACTATGGATGACTGTAGCATCTGTAGCGCTTAGCTTTTGGCCTCCAGATACGAGATGTTACAACTTGGTCTCAGAGCATGGTTTATGAAAAACTTTAAACTAAAAATGGTTTTTAAAACATAATCCTAAGGAATTAGAGTAAGGTTGGGGTATGGGATAATACTATAGTACTTGTATTTGCTATATATAAGTATACACATTATCTCTAATCTCTTATCCTTGTTAGGTCACTTTTTTGTATCTCATAAGATTTGAATATAGATATGGAAGGTAGAAAAGGAAGAGTTAACCCAGGAGGGGAGGGCACCAAAGGGAATGCCAGACCTAGTACAAGGAGGACTCAAGGTCAGGCACAAGCAGAGAATGTGGGTGTTGGAGTCCCGCAAGTGGACATGGGAGCTATGTATCAGTTTTTTGTGAATATGATGCAAGCTGGAGTTGCAGCTCTAATGGTAGGAGGAGATGCTGTAGGAGTCAGAGTCCCAGAAGCTCCTGGTAGTTAACCATTATGCAAAGCTGAACGGAGATTACGCTAAGCTTGGAGGAAAGCCTTTTCTAGGGACATAGGATGCTATAGAAGTGGAAAATTGGTTGTTTCACTGCGAAACTATTTTTGTAGACTTGGGGCTCAATGATGAGCAGAAGAGGAGGTTGGCATCCAAACAACTTCAAAGAGCTGCTTTGTTTTGGTGGAACAGTGTGACGACTGGTGTGGATGATGAAACTTTGTCATGGACAGATTTCAAGGGGAGGTTCCAGGATAGGTTTATGTCTGCAATGGCATAATCAACTCTGATCAAAAAGTTTGTTGAACTAGAGTATGGGGAGATGTCAGTTCTGGAGTATGCTAGAAAGTTTGAGCAGTTGGCCAGATATGGTTATGCTTCAATGGATACAGTGATGAAGAGGAACGAGAAGTTTATCAAAGGGTTGAATCCTGAGTTAGCTAGGGCCACATTACCTCATATTAGAGATCCTTCTGACTTTGTAGTGGAGATGACCTTAAGGCATGAGGAGATTCTTGATTCTCTAAAGAAGAGTATAGCTAAAGAAGTCCAGGTTGGGCAGAATCAGAAGAGGAAGTTCTTTCTTAAGAAAGGTGCTCAGAAGGGTGGAGCAGCTAAGAAGGGGAAGTCTGAGATTGTTCGTTTCAAGTGCGACAAGAAGAGGCACTTTGCTAATGAGTGTCGTGGTGGGAAGGCAGAGGAGGTAGCTGGAAAGAAGAATGTCAGGTGCTTCAACTGTGACCAGATTGGCCATTATAAGAGCCTGTGAAAGGAGCCCGCCAAAGATGGAAAGGGCAAGGTGTATGCATTGGAACCTGCTGCTTCTAAGCCAGCAGCCTAGGAGAAGGGAAAAGCAGTTTTGGGAGGTACGCTTCAGATTCATGGTATATTTGTTAGCATTCTATTTGATACCGGTGGATCGCATTGTTTTATATCTTGATGTTTGATAGATAAGCTTAACTTAGAACCCACATATTTAGTAACTTCCTTACAGGTTGCGAATCCAATAAGAGGGTATGCAACACTAGCGTTGAGATGTGTCCAGTTAGAGTTTGACCTGTTAGGTCATACTTTTGATGGTAGTTTGCATGTGTTTGATTTTGTGGGGTTCTGGATTATTCTTGGTATGGACTGGTTAATTGAGTACGATGCTAGGATATTTTTCCAGAATAGGAAAATATCGCTTAGACACCCGGATTGTAGTGATCAGATTGTTTATACCGTAGAAGGTTCTAGCGGTGAAGTGAATGATTTGTTGGTTGCTATGAAATTGGATGATGAGTTGAGTCGGGTTTTCGTGGTTAGAGAATTCACAGATGTTTTTGAGCCTGTAGTTGGATTGCCACCGAAACGAGCCATTGAGTTTCAAATAGATTTGGTTCCAGGAGCAGAACCAGCGAGTAGGCCACCGAGCAGGATGACTCCTACAGAGATGAGGGAGTCAAAGTTGCAGTTGGTGGATTTAGAAGGCAAGAGTTTTATCAGGCCAAGTAGTTCGCCTTGGAGAGCATTAGCAGTGTTTGCTAAGAAGCTAGATGGATCGTTAAGGCTATGTATCGATTATCGAAAGTTGAATGAGAGGACGATAAAGAATCGATATCCATTGCCAAGGATTGACAATTTATTCGACCAGTTGAGTGGAGCCTAGGTATTCTCGCAGTTGGATTTAGCAATAGGTTTCCATCAGCTCAGGGTAGCAGAGGATAGTATAACTTTGAGGGTGTTTAGGATCAGATATGAGTCGTACGAATGGTTAGTTATGCCGTTCAGACTGACTAATGCGCCAGCTTTCTTTATGGATTTGATGAACCGGGTTTTCCGAGAGCACTTGGACAGGTTGGTATTGGTTTTCATAGATGATATCTTGATATACTCTAAGGATGAAAGAGAGCATGAAGTTCATCTTAGAGTGGTGCTTGAAACACTGTGGCAGCATCAGCTGAAGGCAAAGTTTTCGAAGTGTCATTTCTAGAAGTAGGAAGTGAAGTTTCTAGGTCATGTAGTCTCAAAGGAAGGGTTGTCAGTAGATCCAACTAAGACTGAAGCAGTGAATAGTTAGAAAAGACCCGAGACAGTGATGAAGATAAAGAGTTTCCTTGGATTTGCTGGGTATTATCGGAGGTTCATTAAGAATTTTTCACGGATAGCGGAACCGATAACTAAGATGACAAGAAAGGATGTGAGGTTTGTGTGGACCGATAAGTGTGAGGAAGCATTCTAGTGTTTGAAACACTTAGTGACACATGCACCTGTGTTGGTTGTTCCGGAGGGGAATTGGGATTTTTGGTGGTTTACACCAATGCGTGTGGAATAGGACTAGGGCTATGCTGATGCAGAGAGGTAAAGTGATTGCCTATGCTTCTAGACAGCTTAGACCGCATGAGGTCAAATATCTGACGCATGATTTAGAATTGGCTGTAGTGATTTTTGCTTTGAAGGTGTGGAGACATTACCTTTTGGGATAGAGGTTTGAGTTATATACAGATCATAAGTCGCTAAAATATTTGTTCCGTCAGAAGGAGTTGAACATGAGACAACAAAGGTGGTTAGAGTTTATCGCTGCTTATGATTTTAGGATTGACTACACACCAGGGAAAGGCAACAAGGTTGCAGATGCACTTAGCAGGAAACATCAGAACGCGGTGTTGGTGATGATTGCCGAGTGGAAGGATTTAGAAGCATTAGCAGATTGCAGAGTGCAGTGGAGATCCAAGGCTAGGTTTAGTGGAGATACAGTTGCATTATCTTGTTTGGAAGTTCGACCAGTGATGATCGAGAGGATTGCTTCTTAACAGGAAGGGGATCTGGTATTAGCCGAACGGATCAGGAAGCTAAGAGATGGAACCAAGAGCGATGATTTGAAAGATTTCAGTCTTGACCAAAATGGGAGGTTGAGGAAGAAAGAGAGATTATGTGTTTCGAGTGTGGGGAACATAAGAAAAGAAGTCTTAGAGGAATGCCATCGTTCAAAGTTCTCTATTCACCTAGGAGGTACAAAGATGTATCGGGATATGAAGAGGAGTTTCTTCTGGGAAGGAATGAAGCAGGATATTGGTTTGTGTGTGAAGCAGTGCTTGATTTGCCAACGGGCAAAGGCCGAACACCAGAAACCAAGTGGGTTGCTTCAGCCATTAGATGTTCCAATATGGAAGTGGGATTCTATTTCTATGGACTTTATTGATGGGTTGCCAAGGTCGAACAGGGGAAATGATAGTATATGGGTCATAGTGGACAGATTGACTAAGAGTGCCCAATTCATTCCAGTTAAGTCAACCAGAACGACACTTGTTTTGGCAAGGTTGTTTATGAAGAATGTGGTTAGACTGCATGGAATTCATAGTGGCATAGTTAGTGATAGAGATCCTTTATTCACTAGCGAGTTCTGGAAGAGTCTGCAGGAAGTTTTGGGAACCAAGCTCAAGATGAGTACCGCTTAGAATCTACAGACAGATGGGCAAACAGAAAGAGTTAACAAAATCTTGGAAGATTTGTTAAGAGTTTGTGTGTTAGATTTCGGGGGTTCATAGGAAGACCATATGCATTTAGTCGAGTTTTCGTATAACAACAATTATCAGACCTGCATTGGGATGGCACCATTTGAGGCTTTGTATGGAAGGCCATCCAAATCTCCCGTGTGTTGGCTAGAGACTGGGGATAGGTTGTTTCTTGGTCCAGATTTAGTCAGAGAAGCTGCAGAAAAGGTTGAGGTCATTCGGGCTAGAATGAAGGAGGCTCAGTCTAGGCAGAAGAGTTATGCAGATAAGAGACGGAAAGACTTAGAGTTATCAGTTGGAGATCAGGTTTTCGTCAAAGTATCACTGATGAAGGGTGTGATTAGATTTGGAAAATTAGGAAAGTTAGCACCGAGATTCATTGGACCTTATTCTATTACTGAGAGGATCGGGAAACTCGCATATAGAGTTGAGTTACCGTGTAATTTAGCTGGAGTCCACGATGTTTTTCATGTTTCTCATCTCAGAAAGTGTGTTAGAGACCCAAAGACTACTATTGCACCGACTGTGCTAGATGATTTAGTGGTAGAACCGAATTTGACTATAGTGAGGAAGCATATCCGTATTGTTGCGAGAGATGAGAAGAGGCTTAGAACCAAGACGGTCAGATTAGTCAAAGTCCAGTGGAGAGGTGATGGCAGGGACTGTACTTGGGAGATTGAGAGCAGGATTAGAGATACTTATCCTGACTTATTTGATGGTATGTTTTACCTCTTTGTTTGATTTGTTGTGTATCTTATCGTAATTTCGAGGACAAAATTCTTTAAGGAGGGGAGTCTGTAACACCCCAGATTTTTGGTAACATTATTTATAATATTTAATTAGTTAAATTAAATAAAATAATGTGTTGATTAGGGGATTGAGATTTGATTTTAATTAAGGGGTAGCCGTGCCATGTAACAAGTGAACTGAAGAAGAGTTAAAATGAAATAGGAGGAGGGGTAAAATAGGAAAGAGACCATTCCTATATCTATAACCCATGGCCGTGTAAATTATACACGTTCGTTTCATTTTCAAAATTTTAAATTAAGGGGCCAACCACCATTAACAAGGAAAAGAGGAAGAAATGCTAGGAAGAAGCTAATTCAGATCAAATCTATTCACATCTCAATCTCTTTAATCTCTAAAGCTAAGGTGAATAATGTTTACATCTCATTTTTTATTGTGTTTTCAGTTTTTTAATGAATGCCAAATATTTTGCAACGATTTGCCATGTTTTTGAATGATGGAATGAATATATATACACGTTGATGATTTATGTATGTTCATATAGATTTTATGATATGTTTTAAGGTGAAAACCCTATAAAATTACATCCAAGCCTTGAGAACTTTTATGAAGGTCATAAATAATATTTTAGAAATGGGTTTCCATTTTTGGAATTTTCTAAAATTATGTGGAATTTATATGAATTTTCAAGTAAAGAAAATGTTAATTTGGGTTAATAATTATTTTCTATTAAATAATAAAAGATTTGGGTTTGAAGTTTTTATATGTTGGAAAACATATTAAAAGAGATTTTCTAGAATTTTTGCGGATTTTTCCTAAGGTGTTTTAATGGTTATATAAAATTATTTAAGATATGAGACTTAAATGTTTTATATAATTAAGGAAGGAGAAGGGGCTTTTTGACAAATAATTTAAATTTGTTAACCCTAGAAAGTCGGCAGCACTTTTGACAAATTGTAGTACTTTTTATTGGTAAAGAAAGAGGCAACCAATCACAATTAGACACGTAAGGCAGGTTAGGTGGAAAGAACTATTTGCTACATGTTTTTCACTGTTTCGACACTGTCGGCACCAGGTTCCTCCTCCTCATCTTCGCTTCCGACATAGTTAAAGCCAATGCACATGGTATTAGAGAACTGTTACGTAGTGAATTGGATGAAGGCGGAAGGTAGGGAGTCGAAACCAGGGGTTCCGAAGGGGTTGAGGCAGTCCTTTGTTTTTCATAGATGATATATTGATATACTCTAAGGATGAAAGAGAGCACGGAGTTCATCTTAGAGTGGTGCTTGAGATGCTGAGGCAGCATCTGCTGAAGGTGAAGTTTTCGAAGTGTCATTTCTGGAAGAAGGAAGTGAAGTTTCTAGGTCATGTAGTCTCAAAGGAAGGGTTGTTAGTAGATTCGATTAAGATTGAAGCGGTGAATAGTTGGAAAAGCCCCGAGTCAGCGACGGAGAAAAAGAGTTTCCTTGGATTGGCTGGGTATTATCGAAGGTTCATTAAGGATTTCTGTGGATAGCGGCACCGATGACCAACCTGACAAGAAGGACGTGAAGTTTGTGTGGACCGATAAGTGTGAAGAAGCATTCCAGAGTTTGAAACATTTATTGACACATGCACCTATGTTGGTTGTTCCGGAGGGGAATCAGGATTTGGTGGTTTACGCCGATGCATGTGGAACATGACTAGGAGCCATGCTGATGCAGAGAGGTAAAGTGATTGCCTATGCTTCTAGACAGCTTAGACCGCATGAAGTCAAATATCCGACGCATGATTTAGAATTGGATGCAGTGATTTTTGCTTAAAAGGTGTGGAGACATTCCCTTTTGGGAGAGAGGTTTGAGTTATATATAGATCGTAAGTCGCTGAAATATTTGTTCTCTCAGAAGGAGTTGAAAATGAGACGACAAAGGTGGTTAGAGTTTATCGCTGCTTATGATTTTAGGATTGAGTACACACCGGGGAAAGGCAACAAGGTTGCAGATGCACTTAGCAGGAAACATCAGAATGCAGTGTTGGCGATGATTGATGAGTGGAAGGATTTAGAAGTATTAGCAGATTGCAAAGTGCAATGGAGATCCAAGGCTGGGTTTAGTGGAGATATGGTTGCTTTATCTTGTTTGGAAGTTCGACTAGTAATGATCGAGAGGATTGCTTCTAAACAGGAAGGGGATCCGGTATTAGCCGAATGGATCAGGAAGCTAAGAGATGGAACCAAGAGCGATGATTTGAAAGATTTCAGTCTTGATCAAAATGGGAGGTTGAGGAAGAAATGGAGATTATGTGTTTCGAGTGTGGGGAACATAAGGAAAGAAGTCTTAGAGGAATGCCATCTTTCAAAGTTCTCTATTCACCCAGGATTAGACTGCATGGAATTCCTAGTAGCATAGTTAGTGATAGGGATCCTTCATTCACTAGCGAGTTTTGGAAGAGTCAGCAGGAAGTTTTGGGAACCAAGCTCAAGATGAGTACCGCCGACAATCCGCAGACAAATGGGAAAACGGAAAGAGTTAATAAAATCTTGGAAGATTTGTTAAGAGCTTGTGTGTTAGATTTCGAGGGATTATGGGAAGACCATCTGCATTTAGTCGAGTTTCTGTATAACAACAATTATCAGACTAGTATTAGGATGGCACCATTTGAAGCTTTGTATGGAAGGCCATGCAAATCTCCCGTCTGTTGGCTAGAGACTGGGGGTAGGTTGGTTCTTAGTCCAGATTTAGTCAGAGAAGCTGCAGAAAAGATTGAGGTCATTCGGGCTAGAATGAAGGAGGCTCAGTCTAGGCAGAAGAGTTATGCAGATAAGAGACGGAAAGACTTAGAGTTATCAGTTGGAGATCAGGTTTTCGTCAAAGTATCACCGATGAAGGGTGTGATTAGATTTGGGAAATCAGGAAAGTTAGCACCGAGATTCATTAAACCTTTTCCTATTGTTGAGAGGATCGGGAAACTCGCATATAAAGTTGAGTTACCGAGCAGTTTAGTAGGAGTTCACGATGTTTTTCATGTTTCGTGTTAGAGACCCGAAGACTACTATTGCACCGACTGTATTAGATGATTCAGTGGTAGAACCGGATTGACTATAGTGAGGAAGCCTATTCGTATTGTTGCGAGATATGAGAAGAGGCTTAGAACCAAGACGGCCAGATTAGTCAAAGTCCAGTGGAGCGGCGATGACAGGGACTGTACTTGGGAGATTGAGAGCAAGATTAGAGATACTTATCATGACTTATTTGATGGTATGTTTTACCTCTTTGTTTGATTTGTTTTGTACCTTATCGTAATTTCGAGGACGAAATTCTTTAAGGAGGGGAGTCTGTAACACCCCAGATTTTTGGTAACATTATTTAGAATATTTAATTAGTTAAATTAAATAAAATAATGTGTTGATTAGGGGTTGAGGTTTTATTTTAATTAAGGGGTAGCCGTGCTATGTAACAAGTGAGCTAAAGAAGAGTTAAAATGAAATAGGAGGAGGGGTAAAATAGGAAAGAGACCATTCCTATATCTATAACCCATGGCCGTGTAAATTATACACGTTCGTTTCATTTTCAAATTTTTAAATTAAGGGGCCAACCACCATTAACAAGGAAAAGAGGAAGAAATGCTAGGAAGAAGCTAATTCAGATCAAATCTATTCACATCTCAATCTCCTTAATCTCTAAAGTTAAGGTGAATAATGTTTACATCTCATTTTTGATTGTGTTTTCGGATTTTTGATGAATGCCGAATATTTTACAATGATTTGCCATGTTTTTGAATGATGGAATGATTATATATACATGTTGATGAGATATTTTATGATATGTTTTAATGTGAAAATCCTATAAAATGACATCCAAACCTTCAGAATTTTTATGAAGATCATAAATAATATTTTAGAGATGGGTTTCAATTTTCGGAATTTTCCGAAATTATGTGGAATTTATATGAATTTTCTAATAAAGAAAATGTTAATTTGGGTTAATAATTATTTTCAGTTAAATAATAAAAGATTTGGGTTTGAAATTTTTATATGTTGGAAATCATATTAAAAGAGATTTTCTAGAATTTTTGTGGATTTTTCCTAAGTGTTTTAATGGTTATATAAAATTATTTAAGGTATGAGACTTAAATGTTTTATATAATTAAAGAAGGAGAAGGGGCCTTTTGCTAAATAATTTATATTTGTTAACCCTAGAAATTCGGCAGCACTTTTGACAAATTGTTGTACTTTTTATTGTTAAAGAAAGAGGCAACCAATCACAATTGGACACATAAGGCAAGTTAGGTGGAAAGAACTATTTGCTACATGTTTTTCGCTGTTTCGACACGTTGGCACCAGGTTCCGCCTCCTCATCTTCACTTCTGACACTGTTGAAGCCAATGCACATGGTATCAGGGAACTATTATGTAGTGAATTGGATGAAAGCGAAAGGTAGGGAATCAAAACCAGGGGTTCCCAAGGGGTTGAGGCAGTCCTTTGTTTTTAAATTAAAGAAATACCACTACAAGAAAAACCATTTACAGTTGAAAAAATTCGTGGCATTTCTATTTAAATAAAACCAATAATATTTTCACTACTAACTTAAACGTGGCCAAAAACATTTCACGTTTCCACCTTTCCTTAGAAAATTCCGCGTAAGAGAAATAAACATGACCCATCTAAATACAGTCGTATACTCTGAAAAATTTATTACCCTCTTTCATTTTCACCTTTTCGTTTTCTGTTGAAGAAAAATTTCCCCCTTTTAATCATGCTCAAATTTCGTCCCGCTAAAATTAAATTTCTCCTTTTCATCGTTGACTCCGTTGTTGTAGTCCACTGAACATCGTCGCGGCAGCCAGCAAGAGTTTCTCCTCATGGTATCGGTATATTTAGGTATGAATTTATTAAATCGATTTTGTGATTCAATTTGCATGTTGTATTAATTTGAATGCATCATATTTTTGAATTTCGGTCTAACTTGAATAATTGATTTAACCTTAATTTGAGTGGTTGATTTTATACTATATTTTATTTTAACAAAGCGATTAATTCGAACTATTTAACAATCAATTTGAACTGTATTTGTTTATATTATAAGACGTTCAAGGACTAAGTATTGAAGAACTTTTCATTTTAGGGGGCATAGCAAGAATTGTAAGTTTTAGAATGAAAATTAGGTGTTAATATCTTATAATGATCTCTGTCCTATTTTTATACATAAGGGAAGTTAGTAAATGCTGCATAATCTAAGATATAACGATGATATATGCTTTAATTTTCTTTGAGTATATGAATGTTCTGTTGGGATATTGTTGTATTTGGGTTTGTATTCAAAAATTGATTCACTATCAATTCAAAATGCTCATGTTTAATGCTGCATGAATTTTGTTTGGTTTTATCTATGTGAATGAATGCATGTTTTGTTGAGTTTTTGTTGCTTTGAAATGATCAAATTCTAGCCATATGGTTTTTATGTTATACAACTTTATTCGTTTTACGCCTTTTTGGTGAACCTACTCTTAAGTTCATGTAAACAAGGTCAATTTGACATGTAAAATAATAATTAGATAGTCTAGATTGCATAAGGATTTATAACAGTGGAGATTCCTCAAGTTATTGATATTTGTTACTTGATATATGGTTTCCATATCTAAAACCATATATTACGTCCTGCATATCGATAATTTAATACTATTGAATATCATAAGCATGCATTTAAAACCTAAGATAGCATGTATAGGTAATGGATATTTTTGCTAGTAGACTGTAAACATTTGAAAATAATCATTAGCAATTTGTACATGTAAAGAACATACCGAGTAACTTAATAAAAGCACCAAGAGTTACATCAGTTGTAATTAATTCATCAACTACTAAAGCTTATTCACTAGGTTAGACTGCACCAGTGTGCATTTCAAGGCAGTCTGTTCCATACTCAAGGACATATTCTTTCGAAATTACTTCATCTAATCAAATATATAGTATTTTTAAGATTCTTGTTTGGTATAGAAGATAAATTGGTGTTTGTTTTATATCATGTTTGCATTGTCACGGTGAAGTCAGTTTTCAGAAAGTTACCATACATGTTTATTATTTTGTTGCATTGTTTAGGTTATTGGTGAGCATCCTCAAATAACTTTTTACTGTTTTTGTAACACAGTCAACAAATAGAACAATTATTTAGGTCATTTAGTTGCATGCTAATGAAATTACTAGGTTAAATCATGATGATATTTCGGAGTTCTTCTAGAAAAATTATATACCAGGCAATTTTCTTGGCTTCCTCAATGGTACAAATTTTGTACCAATTGCTAGTGCGATGGGAGGACCAAAAATGAAACCCCTAGCCTCAACACCTATTAAAATATTACAAATTAATAAGTAAGGAATAGTAAAATAGCTAGATTTAAATAGTTATTAAATTCAAGTAAACGTAATGTTATAATCTTTCAATATGCAGCTTTTTGATAATATGCAGTTAATAATAATAACCGAAAGATTAAAAAAATGCATATTATCAAAAAACTGCATGTATACAATATAAGTCCAATTATTGTACCGTTGATTTTTAAGTTAATAAGAACAGTTTTTTGTAAAACTTAAAACATCATGATTTCATGATATATATGCAGAAAAAGACTATTTGGTAAAAAATGTGTTTGATTGAAACACAAATTACATACTCATTATGCTCCGGCTCAACCAGAACGAGCTCCAGTACAACCATCTTTCATTGCTGCTCGAGCTGTACACTGCTGCCCCAGACTACAGTGTTATACTACATTAGTGCCCTCGGCAGCAGTGTTTTATACACTTATACACTAGGGCAGCAGTAGCATTCATGGTTACACTGCTGCCTAGGCAGTAATGTGGCGTGCAATATCTTAGAGTAATTTTTTGCATTTAATTATTCTTGGAAATGTGTTGTTATTTTTTTGATTACAACAGATAACCAATATCTTCATCAAAGTTTTGAAACTTATTTGCCTCAATATGTCGATGATGGAAAAGATTGGTTTTTTTTAAACAGGTGAAAATAAGATGCTTAACTTAATATGTATTTTGAGAATTAAAACATGTAATATAATATTAAAACTCATTTTTTCATGTTTTTAACTTTTGTGATAGAACTAGTATAGAGTACCGACAAGGTGCAGTGAATTTCGTGCATGCTACAAAGAGGAACGTAAGTGGTGTAGAAATTTTTTTATGTCCCTGCAGAGATTGTCGGAATCTTAGTCTTCATGATGACCACATCATCGTTGAACATTTAATTATGAAAGGAATGGATCCTAGATACATGGGCAGTTTATGGTTTAACCACGGTGAAGAGATAAATGTAGAGAAGAAAACAAATGCGTTTGATGTATATGAGTTATTTAAGATGATTCACTATGAAGATGAAGATTTTCTGAATCATGAATTTTTTTATGATGATAAAGATACTGTTGATTCTTAGAGAAAAGAGGATGAGTTTATCAAGAACTTGGAAGATGCAGAAACTCCATTGTATCCTGGTTGCACAGATCACACAAAATTATCTGCCATCACCGTTTTGTATAATCTTAAATGTGAGACTGCGTATCGCATAAGGATTCTACACTAGTAGGAACCAAAATCATCAGAGCATAACCCAAGTCTTTGCTAAAGACCGCTCGGGACCACTAGTAATCAAAATCTATATGCCAGCCCTACTTCTAAATACCGATTTACCAGCACACTGATATAGCCTACCGACATCCCAAAGCTGAAATCCCATTTAGACTTACCTAACATGAGTCAAGGAAAATGCTCATTCCAGTTACTTAATACCTCTTGTTTAGAAATGAAGCAGAACTCATTTCCCTACTAGGCACCATCGTAGGTTATTTAAGACTTCTTATATAGGGAGGAGGCAGAACCAATGGCTATTTAATACCTTTCCACCTTGAAGTATACCCCTTGACATCCCCGAAGGCACTAAGCCATATATACTTCAAATCCAAGGCACCTTGGTATATTTTCTTACACCTATATGAAAAAGTATATCGCTTTCCCACGGGCCTTATAATTGGAGATGTCCCGCATTAGTAGTACATTAACACAAGCACTGCTGGCCTCTAGGTAAATGTCAGACTTCTATTGTATAACTCTACTGACCTCGCATCCCAACCCATACTAAACCAAATCATTTATACTAACCCTAAATATTGGGCTAGGCCCACCAATTTACGCTCGTCCTAAATGTATTATTAAGGCCATATAATTTCTACTATGGAAATTATATTGCCTCTTAAGTTTATTAATTGGTATTAAATTACTTGTTCCATGCGAACCTATTCTTATCTTATAGGCTTATTTTATATATTATTCATGTCCTTCTTATGCCCATAAATGTGAATTGTCCATAATAAATGGTCATTATTATTCAAATTGGACAACCACTATTGACATTTATTTGTTCGTTTCAAATTCAACTTATTATGTCTCTTCTGTTTTCCTATAAATATCATATTAAATTATGTAGTTAATCTCGTTAATTGCATTTATATCCCCATTTAATTTATGTAACTCCCTATTAACTGCACATTTATTGTTCACTAGATTTGAAATCATTGTTCATAATTTTTAAGTTACTACCTCTTTCTCACTACAACCTCCTAATCAAATAATTTTACTATGCTATTAATATTTTGTCGTCCTAATTGTAACTAATATGAGTACCGACGTATACTTATTTATTACGCTTTATTTTTTACCCTATACATATCGATATTTTTAATTAGTGCATAATTATTATACGCATGTGTGTATGTGTGTGTATACACACATTTCTATTTCTAACTCATTAATTCCTATGTTTAGGAGTTTTAGAAGATATACTTATATGTTCATTTTACAAAGAACATTTATTTTCACATATTTATATATTGGAACTATCCTTCCTAAAAGGGATTACCGTTATAACTTTCCATAAACTATCTAAAATGGAGGCTTTTATTCCATTTGAAATTACATGGAATCATCTGTTCTCTTTTGTTGAAATAGACAGTGCAAAATATGGAGAAGAACATCTGTACTTTACACATCTATTTTATTTTGTAATATTTCTTATTATTCCAAACGACACACTTTTTATACATATTTATGGAATTAGGTGATTTATAGAAATTTACATGGAAATAGATACAATTAAAGTATACCATTAATGCTCCCAATAAATTAAAACATAAAAATTTACATTCCAAAGCAAATTAGGGCAATCCAAATGAATACTAAATAGTTACCACCAAATTATCATAAATTTGGAATAACTTCACAGTCTTGTCAATATTCTACTTTAAAAAGTATTAGGGACTAATTTTTAGATTAGGGTGTATATACCATTCCATTCCAATTAAATGACTTACAGAACATGTAGCCGAGAATTCAATTGAATTCATTCATTCTAAGCCTTTTCAATCGATCTTGCATAGACATAATAATTAAATAGAATTCAATGACACAAATTTCTTTGTAATGTATAAATCACATAATTTCCCACTCATCTTTATATCTTTTCAAATCTCCCAAATTCAAATTATTCCTTTTAATTGACTCCTTTTTCCTTTCCAATCCAAAAATATATATAACAGGATATAAACATACCCAATAGAATTACAGATCAGTGGGGAGACTTGAATTAAGTGGAATATAGATTTGTAATTATAGAATTTACCTTTCTCACATAATCAATTCATTCCTTCTCTTTTTCCCTTTTATTTTCCGGCCTTCTCCATTATATATATATATTATTAATATAATTTTTTAAAAATTTCTAGAAATAGTAAAGAAGAGAAAATGGTAGAGCTCCGCTGCTCTGATCATAAAATATGAGAAGAAAAGTTAGGGTTATGCCTTTATTGATAACAGGTGGAATCAATTCTATCCGTTAGATTAATATTTATTAAATCCGGACCGTTAGGCCGAGGTTCAATCCTAGTCACAACCACTATAACTGGTCCACTGCTCCTTTTTAGGCGATTGACTGCTAGCGATCTACCGGCCCAAGGAAGGGGTCGACCGGTGGGGTCCACTAATTTATTTATTATTTATTTCCTTTAATTCCTTTTTAATTATTTTCGATCTGAAAACTTCAAACGCTGATAACTTCTTAATGTGAACTTCGATTGCAAACTTCATATATGAAAGTTCCCCAAAAAATGGCCAAGAACACAATGATGCAAGTTTCGTGGCCAAACTCCGACGTTTGCTCAAATTCCATTTTTGAACCTTATTTAATTATTATTTTTAACTCTCTTTAATTGACTACTATTTATTTTACGAGATGTCACATTTTCCTCCTTAAAAGAATTTCATCCTTGAAATTCCCCAAAGGTTAAATCATGTAACATAATCCACAACCATTCTAACCAATTAGTGTAGAACTAATTTTGTAGTGAATCATGTACAAGTGCATGGTGTATCACAACACATATGATATGTATGTAGGATAATACTAAATCGACGTCTTCTATATGAATACGTTCTTTTAAAAAAATTGAAAATATGATGCAAACAACCTACATATAATGGCAGTTCTATATTTAAGCGAGTTTTCAAAAACCAAAATTTTGTTCAAATTTTGAACTCATACGAATAGGAGTATGGTTCAACCAATTTTGCATCTAATCACTACCTTTCAATACCTAACACACAATGTCTAACATTCAAAATTTTGAAAATCTAGTTTTCCTAAATCTATACACCTATGTCAAAAAAGGAATTTAGGTGGAGAATTGTACGTTTCCACCCTTCTTTGGGATACTTATTCAGTTGTACCTTGGAACCTTCTCCTTTGCCCCTAAATCTTTTTCAACTTTTCCAAGTACAATTTGCATAAGGGGTTTATTTTTGGATTTTAAAATGAAATTGTGTTAAACGCAAGTTTTATTCACCATCAACAAGGTACAGAAATAGAAATCCCGAAGCTAAAATAGCTTTTTTCTTTGTTATTATCTATGTTTTGTATACTGTTACCCCTTGCTAGACAGTGAAACTCATATTCACTAACACATCGACCCTCCCTACGCTAAGCATGTGGCATTTGAAAATCGGAAAATTTCTCATTTCCGTTAATTTTTTTCCCTTTCAATTTAACTAACAGCATATTTGAAAATTAAAATTTTCAAAATCATTTGAACACAACTTCTCAAATGATTTGAACATAATTTTCCAAAGGGATTTGAAAACAATTCTTTAAAATTTCCCTTTCCATCCTTAAAATAAATCAAGCCACATATTAACGTAATCGAATTCAGTCAATGACTTAATGCATATGATTGACCTTAGCATTGCGCAGTTAATCTAAGTTTTTGAAAACCTTTCCTTTTATTCCAA
Source organism: Allium fistulosum (assembly GCA_030737815.1). NCBI lineage: Eukaryota > Viridiplantae > Streptophyta > Magnoliopsida > Asparagales > Amaryllidaceae > Allium > Allium fistulosum. The sequence continues at coordinate 357,515,430 of CM060906.1, forward strand.
AACAATAAACAACACACAAGTGTATCTATAAATATTAACTTTTAAGGCATTGAGATAACGACCTGTGGTTTTGCAATAACCCTTCCTTGTCCTTCGCTTGCTAAAAAAATTATTTTTCCCAAAATTCTAAAGTTTTTGAGATTAAAGCATTCTTAATTTCTAGTTGCTAATTTAATTTCTTAATCTGTTTTATAAACTTCTAGTATTAATTACATTCATCGCTAAATAAGTGTTCTTATGAGATTTCCTTACTTACACTGCTTCCCAATATATATAGCATTTAAAGCTCTTTCGGAAAATCAACACGGCAACAAAATAGGAACATATCTCATAGCATACCGTAAGCTTTTCCAATACTCGAATGGAGACAGGTAGCGATTAGAATCCAAGCAATCCTAAAAGAAACAATTACTAGAAGCTGCCTTTTAGCATCAACTGGTGTTAATGATGTTGTGGCCCTATCACTTCTTACTTAGTAATATGTCATTCTGCTATAACCCACATGTCTTTACTTACCTCCTTGGCTTTTAATAAATAAGATCCATTTATTACTTCAATTATTACACTCAATTATGGAATAAGTTATGCATTCCCACATTGTAGTGGGTAAAAAATATTAACTATGCACATTTAGAACAACTCATCGAAAAATTAGCTTGATGGAATAACTTTCCTACCATCCATCTTGCCTTCTTTAACCTTGAGTCAACCGACATCCTTTATGCATGTTTGCCACCTCATTACCCTCTTCTTCAATCATACTACTATCTTCTCTCAATCGAAGTATCTTTAAAGTATTCTCAAACTTTGGTATTTACTTTCTTTATTCTTAATCTTCCATGAGAGTATACCCTAGGAGTCGAAAAAGTGTACTTTGATATCATTCCTCATTCCTTTGAGGGTTCTTCTTATGGATTTCACACATGTCTAATCAAACATTCCTAGTTTCATATAAATATTCCTTATATTCTATGGGGATTCCTTGTTGTTACTCTACGATCATTCGTAGCTACTTCATTCATAGCCTTAACTTTCACCACATCTTACCTATGCAATCATCCATATCTACTCTATATGAAAAATTAGTTTGGCTTTAAACACTCTTTATAAAATTAAAACTTCATTGTCATGAAGCACTTAATCCAAAACTTTTATCTTTGAAAATATAAACTTAGAAACGTTTTTATTAAATTCAAAAATTGCTTGGTTCCCAAAAGGAGCCATGAAAAATTTCCTATTCTAACCAACTTTCCCTTTTTATAGACTTTCCACAGCGGAGACTTACTTCTTTAAAAGTAGAATTTTTAACTCAAAGCATTTAGCTTCGTTCAAAGACCCAATCATCACACCAAACCATTTTTCAAAACATATCCTATAACTTAAAAAAATGAAAATTGGAGTAGATAAGAATAACTTCCATTCTATTATTTTCCTACTACTCATGTTATTTCTGCTTTCAACCTTAGCGGAGATTCTAATAGCCTAAGAGAGGGACTTCTAAAAGATATGCGCAATTACTGCAAATACTTATTATAATTATCCATTTTCCTATCATATTTATATTGTTTTTCTCCTATATTATTTCTAATTAGATTACTAACCCTATTTTAATATAAATTCTCAACACTGTTCCTATTTAAATTTCCTAATATTGCTATCATTTAAATTTTATCCTACCTAATTGCCTTTAAATAGCTTCTCCTTATAAAGCTCTTTTCTTCTTTTATTGTTTTCCTTATTGACTCATTGTAGTGCGTTCGCCTACTGCTTTAGCCATTGGGATTTTCCTCTTTAACAAGCAAAGAGATATGGATAAATCTATTTCAACAGTTCTTCTTTGTATTTTCCTTAAAAGGGAATATTTTTCCTTTCTTTATTATCGAGCATTCTTATCCTTCCATTCTCTTTACCCAATTTAAATCAAGTACGATTTCCGTTTGTCCATCCTTAAAAGAGAACCTAAAGAGAAACTTTTAAATTTGCAGAAATATGAAAAATCGCTGAGCCAAACATACGGTCTCTTTTCTATTCATTTCAAAAACAAAAAATCCCTTTATCAAAAACCTTTAAATTAAAATTTTTGACCCAACCAATTTTAAACTTTACTCAAAGTCTCTAAATAGCAGCTTAATTTAAATTTTCCAAATTTTCTTGCTTCAAAAAAACTTTTCAGTGGTATGGTCCTTCCATTTTAAATAAATCCTTTTTGAAACCATTCCAAACATTTCAAGAAATTTTCAAAATCTTTTTGTTAAATTCTTTCACATGGGGACCGACTCAAAAATGGACTTTTATTCTTCCTTTCTTTTGGAATTTCCTTCTTCCCTACTCATACTTAACCCATCTTCATTAAGAACATATAAAAAATCTGGCTATCATCTTATGGTGGTTAATGTATACCTTATTGTAGGAACTTGCTCAATCCTTTTCCACATCTTACTTCTGGATGTTTACAACATATAGGTTCTTACTTCTCATCCGATCTGGATGAAATGTACATCTTTAATTGGAAATCTAGCAAAAACCAAAATCATAGGGCGGTCTAGGCCTAACAAAGGAGTCAAGTACTATCCAGCTTCAAGGATCCTTCTAAATGTCGCGCTCATGCTCTTCTTGGTCAATGCCTTATAGTACATCCTACACCGCGAAGGGCAATCAGGATAGGTGTATAAATTTAACTCTATTTATTGTTCCAACTCATAGTTGCCTCATCCATCTTTTTGGAATATGGTCACAACTACTTCTATAGTTGGAATCCACAGTGTTTAGCATATGATACACACACACACAATTATGGGTAAAAATACAAATATGTTCCCTCAGCGTAACCTAATTCTTATGATCGACTAACCTAAGCTCTGATACCAAATGTAATAACCGCACCTTAATGGGCCCGAATTTCAACTAAATCGAAACCCAAGTCCACTAGGGTATGGATTGTTGGTGTCGGTGACCTAAAACATAAGTATATCATAGAGCTATCTACATAAACTCACAATGGAATTGAAAAATAAAATAGAACATATATATCGACTAAGGCTACTACCTTGGAATCAATATTACTCCTTTGATATCCAGTTGCCTTGTTAGTGCCGAGCATGTTTGAGAAGACTACTCCATCAACCGTTCCCGTCTTGCACCAGTAACTTGTCCCTCTAAATTTATCATATGGGTTGTAATATGAAGAGGGTCAGAACAACGTTCCGGTGACTGGAAAATTACATATTTTATCCATAATACTAGTTTACGTCGAATGGTTTCTATTTAAGTGTTATGTCTATTATTCATGGTTTATCTGTTTACCTCCATATGCACGTACGATATATTAAATCTACTCCAAAGCATAACTATATATATATAAACATTGTACTACCCAAAAGAAAACCCCGACCAATTAATAATTCTTGAATAGGAAGGAGGCAGACCCAACGACCATTTAATACCTCAACCCCTTACAATTACATACCAATCCAACGACCATTTAATACCCAATGAACAAATCTCTTAAATCTGAACTCATCCCTTTAATTGACTCTTTTCTTCTTTCCAATCCAAATATATATATGACAAGATATATACATACCTATTAGAATTACAGATCAGAGTCGAGATTTGAATTAAGTATAATATAGATTTAAATTATAGAATTTATCCTTATCGCGGAATTGATTCACTCCTACTCTTCTTCTCTTTAATTCTCCATCATTCTCCGATATATATATATATATATATTATACTATATTATATTTTTAAAATTTCTAGAAATAGTGGAGAAGAGAAAATGGCAGAGCTCCGCTACTCTGATCAGAAATATGAGAAGAAGTGAGGGGCCATGCTTTTATTTATAGGCACTCAAATCAATTCTATTTGTTAGATTGATATTTATTAAATCTGGGCCGTTAGGCCGAGGTTTAACCCTAGCCGCCAGCATTAGGACCAGTCGACCGCTCCCCTATAGAATGTCGACTGACCCAAAAATGGATCGACTGGTGGATCCATGAGTTTATTTGTTATTTACTTTCTTTAATTACTTTCTAATAATTTTTTATCAAAAAATTTCGAATGTAGATAACTTCTTCATTTGAACTATGATCACAAAACTTCATATATGCAATTTTGTGGCCAAACTCCGACGTTTGCTCAAATTCCATTTTTCAGCCTTATTTAGTTATTTATTAATTCTATTTAATTAATTATTGTTTATTTTACAGGGTGTTACATAAATTATATTGCCTCCTAGGTTTATTATTAGTATTCACCTATTTATTTGCTTCGAATCTATTAATGCGCTTATTTCCTATATTCTTTATTCCCTATTATGCTACCTAAATGTCACTTATTTCTTTACCTCAATTAATTATCTATAATAAATGATCATTATTACTCAAATTGGACAATCACTAATAGCATTTATTCATTCACTTCAAATTCAAATTATTATGCATGTTCCGTTTTCCCCATAAATGTAATGTCTAATTCTACAATTAATCCCCTTAAACTCATTTATATGTTGTTTGATTTCTGTAACTCTTATTAACTGCACATCTATTGCCCATTAATATTGCAACCATTATCCCTAAATGTTGGAGTCACTTCCTCTTTTCATTGCAACCTCCTAATCTATGATTTACTACATTATTAATATTTAATCATCCTAATTGTAACTAATACAAGTACTGACGCATGTTTATTTATTATGTTTTATTCTTTACCCTATGAACATGTATTTTTTTAAATAGTAGGCACAATTATACGTGTGTATATATAATTTTATTTTTAATTTGTACTTCCTATGCTAATAAAATCTCAAACATACACATGTGTAAATTCTACATAGAGTGTTTATTTCCACATTTTAATATATTGGAGCTATCATTTCCAAAAGAAAAAAATTATCACCGTTATGACTTTCCATAAACTACCTAAAAGTGAGACTTTGCTCTGTTTGAAATTACAAGAATTGTCTCTTTTTTGTATTGAAATAGATATTGCAAACTATGGAGAAGGACATCCATATTTTATACATCTCTTTCATTTGGTATATTCCTTATTATTCCAAACAACACACGTTATATAATAGTTGTGAAGTTAGACAGTTTACGAAACTTTAACGAAAATAGATAAAACTAAATTATACCTACAATGCTTTTAATAAACTAAAATAAAGAAATTTATATTCCAAGTCGATTTAGGGCATTCTAAATTATTACTAGATAATTTACTACCCAGTTAACATAGATCTAGAATAAATTTCACAATCTTATCATGCCATATTTTACAATATTGAGGGGACTAATTTTCAATTTCCAAATTATGGTGTATATGCATTTCATCACAATTACATAACTTACAAAATATGTAGAAGAGGTTTTAATGAAATACATTCATTTTAAGCTTACAATTCAACAGATCTTGCATATGTATAATAATCAAATAAAATTCAACGGTATAAATTTAAATGTTATATATAAATCACATAATTTTCCACTCACCTTCTCGCTTTCCAGATCTCCCAAATCTGAATTTATCCTTTTAATTGACTCTTTTTTCCTTTCTAGTCAAAAAATATATATGAAAAGATATATACTTACCCATTAGAATTACAGATCTAAGAGGACATTTGAGTTATGTGGAATATAGATTTAAAATATAGAGTTTACCTTTTTCGCAGAATTGATTCACCGCTTCTCTTCTTCTCTTTTATTTTCCACCATTCTCTGATACACACACACACACACAAATGTATATATGTATGTATGTATGTATATGTATGTATTTATTTATAGTTCTATAATTTCTAGAAATAGTAGAGAAGAAAAATGGCAGAGCTCCACCGTTCTGTTTAGAAAATATGAGAAGAAAAGTGAGATGTTAGGCCTTTATTTATATATGCTTGAATCAATTATATCCGTTAGATTTATATTTATTAAATCCAAGTAGTTAGGCTACGGTTCAACCCTAACCGCCGACACTTAAACCGGTTGACCGCTCCCCTATAGGTGATCGACTGCTAGTGGTCGACCAATGGGTTCCAAGCGTTAAGTATTATTAATTTTCTAAATTCTTTTTTTAATAATTTTCGATCTGAAATCTACTAACGCCAATAATTTCTTCATTTGAACTTTGATCGCAAAACTTTATATATAAAAGTTGCTTAGAAGATCACCACGAATGCAAATGGTGCAAGTTTCATGGTCAAACTTCGACATTTGCTCAAATTCCATTTTTGAGCCTTATTAATTATTTACTAATTCTATTAAATGAATTACTATTTAATTTATTGGATGTTAAAAGGCTTACATTCAACTGGTTCATATTATAATTTAATATGAACAACTCAAACTTAGGAGTAAGAGACCCTGGGATCAGATTCACTTGCAACTCATTGCCTATCTTCTTATTTAACTGAGAAAGTCTATTAATATAGCCTTTCATCATTGGAATGTAACTATCCATGGCCCTTCGCCATTTTTGTATTAAACAGTTTCATTGTAAGTTCATATCTTACAGAATGAGACTGTTCCCCAAGCAAAACTTTGAGGATATCAAAAATTTGATGGACACTCATGCTCTCGTGTTGTCTCTATAATAGTTTATCTAATGTAGACAACACATATACTTGGGAAACTTCAAGGTCCACCTATTTATTATAAGTTATATTTAATTTAGGGTTCGTATTATCAATGGGTTTTTGCCTTGGAGGTTCATTTATTGACGACTATCGACATTTGTATGTTAATGCTACCTTTATTGCCCTCAGCCAGTCTATGTAGTTAGGTCCGATGAGTTTGTCATTTTCTGAAAACGACTTAGGTGTAGGCATTTTTTGCAAATTTTAACTTGGTAAATTAGGACATTATTCATAGTATATGTTATTAGAATATTAGTATGGTTAAACATTACATTTCATTTTACTAATAAGCACCCACTAGTCATTTATATTTCTCCAAACGCTACGACCAAATATAGAAGTCTTTTGGCTTCACTGGTGGATGTTAGGACTCGTATGCCTTGGGATTTTGACCGTAAGGATAGCTCAATAAATCATAGCCCCACATACGACGGATATTGGCTGTATCATATACAACTCCTAACACTATGGTCTTTTTCCTAATCTCATCTCTACCTTAAGGAAAGCTCAACAAATAAAGAAAGATTATTCACTCGTACCTACCATTTCATGACGGCTAAGTGTAATGCACATACCTTGAGGAAAGCGCAACAAAAATGTGCAGTTGTCTTAACTCGTTTATTCTATATATTAATAGTATTATATATAACATCCCTAGCTTGAGGAAAGCTCAACAACTAAGGAGTATGCAAGTAATATATTAATATATAAATGGTAGAGAACAAGTTTATATTATATTAAAGATCCATAATTTTTAATATATTTAATTGTGTGATATCGACTTATGGAATAATGTATCTCTTATGAAATGCCCTCGTGATTCAAGTGTTGGAAAAATATGAAATCATGGTGTACATACTTTACATATGTATTTGTCCCATAAGTCAACTTAGGTTTCTTATTGTTCCACCTTAATATACATTCATATTATATAAGTTTTAATCATTACATAAATTTTATAATTTATTAAACTATATAATAGTCTTATGTCTAATAGTTTATTAATATTATTAATTAAATATTATTTAATTAATTAACATTTTAATTAATTTTATATTATTAAATTAAAAAATTTATATTGAGTATGTATGCTATAACATTCAGTTATACACATATATCATTATATATAATCTATTAGTTAACATTTAATTTATTTACTAAATTAAACAATTTTAATTAATTATTAATTCCAAAAATTTCATATATACTTACTTTATCTTAAACAATTTAAGATTATGTAATATATATCATTATATACATTATATATGTATTATAGTTAATTAACCATTTAATTAATTTATTTAATTTATTAATCTAATTAATAATTTTTAAACTTATGAAATTGAATTATTAATTTTGAATTTTTTTTGAAAATCATATAACAATATTTATAATATTTTTATTATTTTAAATTTAACTATTAAATTCAAACCATTATATTAATTTCAAAACATATTTTAAAAATTAGCTCAAGACCTACATTCAAAATTCGGTCATTTCTACTAGGGATAATCTTTGGACTCACTTCACCTTTTGGGCCAGGCTTGTAGCCAGTTAGGGCAGGAAACTTGATTTTCCAAACCTAGCCTAGATACTACTTTTCTAGAGACATAACTAAATGATTAGGCCTAATTAGTTGGTCCTAACATGACTAATTTAGGCCGCATAAGCTATTGGGCTTTAATATCATTGTTGGATTTGGGCCACCATGCAGGAGGTTAAATGGGTGAATTTAAAAGAGTTTACTATTTTGGATCTTATTAGACCTATGAAGTCCAAATAGATTTAGATCTGATCATATACACATTTACGTGTACGTGCACGTGCAACATACACAGTGTGCATAGTTTAACATGCCCGTATTTATGTGTTGGGATATACACTGTGACGCCCCACCTCTATACCCACGCTAGCCAAGAACACTACGGTGAAATGCTGTCGACTAACATGGAGAATAAGGCTGTTGAGGAGCGACCATCCGTGTAATTGCTTTGTGCGAGCACCGATATGTCAGATAGTATAACATGCATAAGAGGAAGTCCGACCTACCGATACAAACTCAAAGCTACTACACAGTGGCTATATGGACTTCGGAAACAAATATAGAAATAAGCATAACATAAATCAGTCACAGACAATTCATATCACAAAGGCGGAAATAGATATGAATATAACACATGAATGTGTACATCATAGTAGTGGTCAAATAAGATCCACAATAACACAAAAGAAAAGATACAAGTGCTAGACAACAGAATATGTATACATCAATGAGTCAATATATCGAATGTATACAACCAAAAACTACAATGCTAGAGTAGTTAGCCAAAAGTCGGATGATAGTCCCAGATAAGGAGTCATGAGGAAGCACTTGTAAAATCTCAGTCTGACCCGAGTATTATTTAAGAAGAAAATAATAAACGGATCAGTCTAGCTATAATTATCAGATAAAGTGATATAGAATAAGAAATATGACAAAAACGTATGATAACCATAAAGCCCTACTGTGATAAGTATCTAATCGAAAATCAATCCAGAGATTAATCAATATCACAAGAATCTTCTCAAAGATTAAAAAGAATGTCAAATTCTTAATTTAATTCACCAAGCCACAATAAATGACATACATATCAATGCCAACTAAAAAAGGTGGTGAAACATAAATCCCAGAAATCAATAATTAGAAATCCAGAAATCATAAGAAAAGAGGATGGCCAATCCCATAAACTGAACATCGACGCACCTAGAAAGATACGCCCCATGTAAAGTCTAGCATCGATACACCTAGAAAGATGCACCCCATGCAAAGTCGAACATCGACGCACCTAGAAAGATACGCCCCATGCTCTAGCATCGACGCACCTAGAAAGATACGCCCCATGCATAAATAAACATCGACGCACCTAGAAAGATACGCCCCATGAAATGTCTAACATCGATGTACCTAGAAAGATACACCCCATGCAAAGTCGAACATCGACGCACCTAGAAAGATATGACCCATGCATAGACGAACATCGACGCACCTAAATAGATACACCCCATGCCCCGACTTATTGAGCTGATTGCTCCACGAAGTAAATAAACATCGACGCACCTAAATAGGTACGACCCATGCGAGAAATAAACATCGACGCACCTAAATAGGTACGACCCATGCGAGAAGTGAGACGAAGCTCAATAAAACGAGGAACAGTCCTCCACGTGGACAAAGAGACATCGCACATTGCTAGTCTAAACCATAAAATGATCATCATCGATCATCAAGAAGTGTCAATTACACTAAGCTAGTAAATATATGAGTTTAGCTTCATGTCCCATAACCACTTGCTTAACTTAAATATTTACGAGCAAACTGTAGATCTCCACTAGAAAATTATCACAAGAGTTTCAATCGAACAAGTCCATAAATTAACCGACGAAGTAAACGCAAGCGTTTCATACCACTTGTTTTGCTAGGACGTTTAATTATATTTTCTCATATGAATGAGGTAAAGGTTTGTATATACTAATAGATTGGAAAACGGTTTTATAAACGAGTTTGGTATTGAAAATAGAGTTGAAATCGTTTTGATGAAAGAGTTTTGATATTTACTACTAGTATTAAAACCTTTATATTTTTAAAGTGACAAATCACAAAAATGATTGTAGAACAATCAATCACCAAAAATTCACATTCATAGACGTGAAAAAAAATCCAAAGAAACCGATACCGAATCCATCAAAATGGATATTCCCAAAAATCACGAAGAAAATGTCATCACAGCCGATAATAAATGATAACAACAAAAAGGGAATCAACACGAATCGATTAAAGTTGGAAATTCAAGCTCAGTAGGAAAATAGGCAAATGACTGCAGATTCAGACGTCTGAAATCAAGGATTCAGACGTCTGAATCTGGAAAATAAAATATTTTCTAGAACAGAATTCAGACGTCTGAATACTTGATTTCAGACGTCTGAAATAGGCACTTTTTGGCCTATTTCCTTTCTGGTTCAAAACGAACCAATTCAGACGTCTGAAATGATAGATTCAGACGTCTGAATCTGGGAATAAAAATCTTCCCAGTAATAATATTCAGACGTCTGAATCTAACGTTTCAGACGTCTGAAACTGGGGTTTAGGGCATTCCCTGAACCTAGACCAAAAGTGGCCAAATGAATACCGGAAGCGATCGATCGAGCGACAACGACTAAGGATTTACGCCTAGCGACAACCCAGCCTTAACGGCTCTTCGACACGCCTCAAATATCAATGTCCAAATATCCATAAAAAGGATTTTCATAGATTTTGATTTCAAAACACCAAAAATTGGAATATACACCAAATCAATCCAAACCAAAATCAATTGCACAAGAATAAGTGTTAGGAATTCATACCTAACAATCGAAGATAATTATAGACTAAGATGTGAGATAAAAATCTCACCTTTAAACCCAAAAACGATAAAGAAGAAGCTTGAAAGCAAAGGAGGATCAACCACTCTTCAATCCCAACTCAAGAAGCTTGAATCTAAGCTTTAAAAGAAGAACATTCCCAAAGTTAGGTTTAGGAATTTCTGAAATTGAAGAAGGAAAGAGTTGGAGAAGATGAAGAGAAGGCTTACCAATAGCTTCTTCTTGAATTTGGAGATAGAACTTGGATTTGCAAAGATGATTAGGGCTTGAATTTTCTAATTCTTTCTCTCTTCCCCCATTTTTGATAAAGCTTGAGTTGTATTAGAAAATGGAAGTGAATGAAGAGAAGTGGGGGTGGAGCTAGGGGCTTGTGTTAGGATATAGGGCTGAAACCCAAACTAAAGCCCTAAGTGAAAAAGTAGCAAAATTCTACTATCTCCAAACATATCGAAGTTTATACTCAAAAAGGTCGCAAACAGCATTTCAAACTCAATGGAAGTGGTCTCGAGTCCTAATTCGACTATTTGCAAAAAGTAGCTTTTCAGACTTCAATCCGATTAACGATTCTATATTTAAATAAAATATTTAAATATTCAATCGTAAAATATGCGGGTTGTTACAGACTCCCCTCCTTAAAGAAATTGCGTCCTCGCAATACTTAAGAAGAAAATAAAGAGTAACAACCATAAAAGCATATCAACACAAAAGAAAATTTGAAATAAGAAGTTCACCATATAGAGCACGAAAGAGTAAGTCCGAACGTGTTCGCTCGATGAATTCTCTGGATTCCCAAGAGAAATCCTTAGGATCTGAGAACCATCGGACTTTCACAAAAAGAACATCTTTATTTCGAAGGCACTCAACCCTCGAAGAAATGATGCGAATAGAATGTTGCTCAGAAGTCAAATCTGGTGAAACTTTAATCCATACTATAACACCAGGCTCAAGAATAAAATCGGAAACCCAAAGGCAATTCCGTAAATAAAAGACGTGCGAAAACATCAAGAATAGCAGAAAATTGAGCTGGTGCAACGGCGTAGTACAAAAACGGTACGCCCGAGAAACTGGAAACACGAATAACTCCGAACATCGACGTAGTACAATAACGGTACGTCCAATGAACGGAAACTCAAATAATTCGGAACACCGACGTAGTACAAAAACGGTACGTCCAATGAACCGAACACCATAAATGAACATCGGGCGCTAGTCCGTATAAGAAATGAGATAAAACTCAATAAAACGAAGTATATCAAAACGTCCGATGAACTTGATAAAAAGATAATTTCATTCAGACATCATCAAAGAATCAACCACTTGTTGCTTATGACTAAGCGCATTGGCAACACGATTTTCCTTCTGGGAATAAAAAGAATATCAAGATCATAAGATGCCGGGAACTCAAGCCAATATTAAATTCCTTATGAGAAAATAAATATTCCAAAGATTTATGATCAAGATGGAGAACAAAATTCTCCCCCAAAATGATGATGCCAAACTCTAAAGGAAAAAAACAATAGCCGCGAGCACTAGATCATGAGTGGCATACCTAGTCTTGATCGGCTTAAATTATTTCGAAGCACAAGTGATAGCACGTTCTCTTTTGCAAGAGAACGGCGTCCAAACCAATACGATTAGCATTGGTACAAAAGATAAAGCCTTGGTTCCCTTCAGGAATCACAAGAATAAGAGTATCGGAAAAGAATTCTTTCAAATAATCTTTCTTTCCTGAAAAGCTAAAATTTTCAAAAATTACAATTATCTTTATGTAATAATATTTTCAGGGAAAATTTACATTTTACAAATCAATTTACTGTGTCTGATTGTCTCATCATAGCGTTTAGGAGATTCCTATCGATAACGTTGATTAAGTGCATCGACCAGAATTCTTAAAGCACTCAATGGGCAATACAATCACAAAATCATCCTTTATGTGATAACTATGTCTCTTAAAGTTTTTAAGAATATTCTTTGCTCATTGAAGAACAAAATCCAATTATACCTATAAATAAATCTTATGAAAAAGATTTGAAAATTTTTAAATTGCTATTTCCATCCAAATTCAATAAATACAAAAATGAAGTCATCGAGATACTCATAGAATACTCGATTTATAAAATGGATGAAATAAGCTGGACAAACTGAATGACATAATAAGTCACTCATAAGAATCATAATGAGTATGGAATGCGGTAAGTTGAAGGCTAACTTTCGCAACTCGTAGCAAATGAAAACCGGTGGCAAGGTCGAGCTGAAAAGACCTTAACACCGCTCAAAATATTTCTTAGGCGATAATCCTAAGACAAGCTCAAAAATACCGGAAATTCTCAAACTACATGAATGAGAGAAATAATACTTTCCTCATCATGAGGGCTTAAAGAATAAAATGATGCCATCCAATTGGAATCAAAATCACAAAGGAAAAACAGAAATCTGCTTAACAGACTGAAAATGTCGAAGATGAATAGTCCACACGGGACAAAGGATATGACTACATAATAATTAAGCCAATCCTTACAAAAGTCAATTCCGAAGCATAAGTAAAAAAAATCGGCTCGGAAAGAAAAATCACATAAAATAATTTCGACATCAATAAAAAGCAAATTGAGTGTTGCGGATCCACCAATCCGGATTCGCAATCCTCAAAGAAGTCATCAAGCCCAGAAATGTTTAAAGAAAAAGAATCACAAGTTCTTTTGATATAAAAATAATGAGATGAAACCCATATCAAAAAGAACTCGAATAAGATAATCACAAAATAAGTGTCATCAAGGATAGAATAGATACCTTGACCAAGAGAAGTGCTAGAAGAGGCTTGCACAACCTTTAGCTTTCCCTCCTTCTTGCTTGAAGTATGGGACACGCCGATATATGATGACTCAAACTTTTGCAATAGCGACAATAGAGGGGTTGTGGACACTCCTTTGCATAGTGGTCCGTAGAATCACAATTGTAGCATCATCCACGACTAGTGGTAGGAGTCTTTGCTACAGAAGTTTCTTGTTTCCCTTTCTTGTCGGGATTGGGGCCTTTAAACTTAATAGGCCTTTTCATGTTATTGTTGAAGTTCTGTTTAGCACCCACAACTTCAACATTACTTTCATTATCGGCCTCTTCAAGACGAAGAGCGATATCAATAAGCTGATCAAAAGAAACTTCCAATTTCAGAAGTAATGGCTTCTTGAGATTCTTGTTCAAGCCATAAACAAATCTCTGATTTTTCTTCAATGGGGTATTAATGTAGTCAACCCCGTATTTAGAAAGAGATTCAAAAGATGCGACGTAGTCCGTCACAGAAGATTCACCTTGAACAAGGTCGATAAAACGCCGGGCCAAAGTTACTTTTTCAGCCTCCGGCACAAATTTCAATTCGAATCTTTCCCGGAATTGCTCCCAAGTGAGATCCGCTTCAACGATTTTAGAAATAAGAAGCTCATACCAATCCAATGCTCTTTCTTGGAGCATGCTAGAAGCCACTTGGATTCGGTGGAGATCAACAAGATTCATGCGAGAAAAGATGCGGTCGCATGATCTAAGCCAAGCTTGGATTTCAATGACACTCTCGGATCCCCGGAATGGCCTTCCACCCAAACCAGTATAATCTCTACACAATCGTGCAAAACCGGATCTAGGATGAGTAGGCTCTAGAATGGGTCCGATAGCTTGAGAATTCTTAACAAGATCTAGAAGCTGCTGGGCAGACATAAATACTCCCTCCTGAGGAGTAACACTAGATTGACCAGCGCTGGGACGGCCAGGTCTAACCATTTCTCTTCTCTAAGAAAGAAAGAAAAGAGAAAAAGGTTAATCTCAGAATGAATATCAAACAAACTTGATTGATAAAACAAGGAATCATAAAAGAAAATAGGATAGAACGGGTCCAATTGACTCGAATAAAATCCTAAGGCACGACTCCTAAGAAAGACTTAAGACAATGATCCTTGTTAGATTATTCTACATTTTTCCAAAGTTTGGCTCTGATACCAAGCTATGACGCCCCACCTCTATACCCACGCTAGCCAAGAACACTACGGTATAATGCTGTCGACTAGCACGGAGAATAAGGCTGTTGAGGAGCGACCATCCGTGTAATTGCTTTGTGCGAGCACCGATATGTCAGATAGTATAGCATGCATAAGAGGAAGTCCGACCTACCGATACAAACTCAAAGCTACTACACAGTGGCTATATGGACTTCGGAAACAAATATAGAAATAAGCATAACATAAATCAGTCACAGACAATTCATATCACAAAGGCGGAAATAGATATGAATATAACACATGAAAGTGTACATCAGAGTAGTGGTAAAATAAGATCCACAATAACACAAAAGAAAAGATACAAGTGCTAGACAACAGAATATGTATACATCAATGAGTCAATATATCGAATGTATACAACCAAAAACTACAATGCTAGAGTAGTTAGCCAAAAGTCGGATGATAGTCCCAGATAAGGAGTCATGAGGAAGCACCTGTAAAATCTCAGTCTGACCCGAGTATTATTTAAGAAGAAAATAATAAACGGATCAGTCTAGCTATAATTATCAGATAAAGTGATATAGAATAAGAAATATGACAAAAACGTATGATAACCATAAAGCCCTACTGGGATAAGTATCTAATCGAAAATCAATCCAGAGATTAATCAATATCACAAGAATCTTCTCAAGGATTAAAAAGAATGTCAAATTCTTAATTTAATTCACCAAGCCACAATAAATGACATACATATCAATGCCAACTGAAAAAGGTGGTGAAACATAAATCCCAGAAATCAATAATTAGAAATCCAGAAATCATAAGAAAAGAGGATGGCCAATCCCATAAACTGAACATCGACGCACCTAGAAAGATACGCCCCATGTAAAGTCTAGCATCGATACACCTAGAAAGATGCACCCCATGCAAAGTCGAACATCGACGCACCTAGAAAGATACGCCCCATGCTCTAGCATTGACGCACCTAGAAAGATACGCCCCATGCATAAATAAACATCGACGCACCTAGAAAGATACGACCCATGCATAGACGAACATCGACGCACCTAAATAGATACGCCCCATGCCCCAACTTATTGAGCCGATTGCTCCACGAAGTAAATAAACATCGACGCACCTAAATAGGTTCGACCCATGCGAGAAATAAACATCGACGCACCTAAATAGGTACGACCCATGCGAGAAGTGAGACGAAGCTCAATAAAACGAGGAACAGTCCTCCACGTGGACAAAGAGACATCGCACATTGCTAGTCTAAACCTTAAAATGATCATCATCGATCATCAAGAAATGTCAATTACACTAAGCTAGTAAATATATGAGTTTAGCTTCATGTCCCATAACCACTTGCTTAACTTAAATATTTACGAGCAAACTGTAGATCTTCACTAAAAAATTGTCACAAGAGTTTCAATCGAACAAGTCCATAAATTAACCGACGAAGTAAACGCAAACGTTTCATACCACTTGTTTTGCTAGGCCGTTTTATTATTTTTTCTCATACGAATAAGGTAAAGGTTTGTATATACTAATAGATTGGAAAACGGTTTTATAAACGAGTTTGGTATTGAAAATAGAGTTGAAATCGTTTTGATGAAAGAGTTTTGATATTTACTACTAGTATTAAAACCTTTATATTTTTAAAGTGACAAATCACAAAACTGATTGTAGAACAATCAATCACCAAAAATTCACATTCATAGACGTGAAAAAAATCCAAAGAAACCGATACCGAATCCATCAAAATGGATATTCCCAAAAATCACGAAGAAAATGTCATCACAGCCGATAATAAATGATAACAACAAAAAGGGAATCAACACGAATCGATTAAAGTTGGAAATTCAAGCTCAATAGGAAAATAGGCAAAAGACTGCAGATTCAGACGTCTGAAATCAAGGATTCAGATGTCTGAATCTGGAAAATAAAATATTTTCCAGAACAGAATTCAGACGTCTGAATACTTGATTTCAGACGTCTGAAATAGGCACTTTTTGGCCTATTTCCTTTTTGGTTCAAAACGAACCAATTCAGACGTCTGAAATGATAGATTCAGACGTCTGAATCTGGGAATAAAAATCTTCCTAGTAATAATATTTAGACGTTTGAATCTAACGTTTCAGACGTCTGAAACTGGGGTTCAGGGCATTCCCTGAACCTAGACCAAAAATGGCCAAATGAATACCGGAAGCGATCGATCGAGCGACAACGACTAAGTATTTACGCCTAGCGACAACCCAGCCTTAACGGCTCTTCGACACGCCTCAAATATTAATGTCCAAATATCCATAAAAGGATTTTCATAGATTTTGATTTCAAAACACCAAAAATTGGAATATACACCAAATCAATCCAAACTAAAATCAATTGCACAAGAATAAGTGTTAGGAATTCATACCTAACAATCGAAGATAATTATAGACTAAGATGTGAGATAAAAATCTCACCTTTGAACCCAAAAACGATAAAGAAGAAGCTTGAAAGCAAAGGAGGATCAACCACTCTTCAATCCCAACTCAAGAAGCTTGAATCTAAGCTTTAAAAGAAGAACATTCCCAAAGTTAGGTTTAGGAATTTCTGAAATTGAAGAAGGAAAGAGTTGGAGAAGATGAAGAGAAGGCTTACCAATAGCTTCTTCTTGAATTTGGAGATAGAACTTGGATTTGCAAAGATGATTAGGGCTTGAATTTTCTAATTCTTTCTCTCTTCCCCCATTTTTGATAAAGCTTGAGTTGTATTAGAAAATGGAAGTGAATGAAGAGAAGTGGGGGTGGAGCTAGGGGCTTGTGTTAGGATATAGGGCTGAAACCCAAACTAAAGCCCTAAGTGAAAAAGTAGCAAAATTCTACTATCTCCAAACATATCGAAGTTTATACTCAAAAAGGTCGCAAACAGCATTTCAAACTCAATGGAAGTGGTCTCGAGTCCTAATTCGACTATTTGCAAAAAGTAGCTTTTCAGACTTCAATCCGATTAACGATTCTATATTTAAATAAAATATTTAAATATTCAATCGTAAAAGATGCGGGTTGTTACATACACCGCAATAGACATGTTGGCCCTCCATATATATGAGTTGTCTAATATGTGTGTTTGTGTGTGCTAATGTGATATAAAATCATGTTCATATTTGAATTTGTATTAGTGTAAAAGAATGTTATATATATATATTTGTGTGTGTGTGTAAAACAATATCCATAAATAATATAAATAATTAAAATTCAAAGTTCAAATTTTAAATTTTAAAACAAGAACTGGATTTGAAAATATCTTTTAATTTCAAATTTAAAAATCAATTGTGTAATAAATTATATTTTAGTAATATATACATGCACAAGCGAAAATAAATTGTTTTAAAACGTAAATATATTTTTATTTATATATTAAAATTAATATCTAAAAATTATTTATAATATAAATGTTGTTATATAATTAAGTACATATATAAATAATATATATATATATATTATTTTTATATTTATATTACTTCGGCCAAATTAATTTTTGACCAAAATTAAAAAAATTTGTTAAATCCATATGGACTTAACATTTTTTTAATTAAAATTTAATTTCCCTATGTAAATGGTAAAAAAAGATTTTTTGGTGGAAAAATAGATTTCACAATATTTATAAATTTTGTGTATATTAATATAATACATGTATTTATAATATATTAAAATTAATTTAATGCATTATATTTGTAAAATAATGTGGGTGTATATATATATTTGAATTTGAATAAACATAAATATATACATTTTTTTTGAAATATTAAAATGCATATAATTTAATAATAAATTAACATATATTATATACATATATTTGTATAATTTAAAAATCAATTTTTTTAAAATCCTTTTTAAATTATTTTTAGTTCGATTTTTTTAAATTTCTAACTGAAAGCGTATATTCATATACATACATACATAGATACATACATGTACACATACATACATATATTATTTATTTATAATAATAACATGTTTATATATTCATATTCTAGGTTGATAACACATATATAAAGATTCATGATATATACATTAAAACTAACCATGTATAATCCAAAATAAATGACAAATATACATACATACATGCATACATACATGCATATATAGATGCATACATACATACATATTTATGTGTGTGTATGTGTGTGTAAATTGAAAAGTTACCTCAATTATAGCTTAACAACACCTTGAATGTTGAATCTACTGAACTCCTTGGATATGAATCCAATATTTTCCATAAAGCGCTACCCCAATTGAAAGATCTACACACCTTTGCACTATTTGATTTGAATTTATGTTCTAAAATTTGAAAATTAACAGAAGAAATGGAGTTGTGCTTATGACCAAAGGTAGAAGAGAGGAGAGCAAAAAAGTAAAGAAGTAAAGTGAGGGGTTGTGGTGTTTAAATAAGAGAGAAAGTAGAGAGTAAAATGTGGATCCAAATCCACACTTTCCTCTACTGATTCAAACTCCACAAATATCAAAAAATAACCACTCCTCCTCTATAGATATGGCCGACCACTATTGGGCCCTTATGGGCTTCCATTCCATTTTTAAACTAGATTAAATAATTCCTATTTTAATTAAATTTTAACTTACATCGATATCATCTATCGATGTGTGTGTATATATCCTTTATATACATACTATTTTCAATACCGATTAACACAAATCAAATAAAATTACTTATAATTCACAAATATTAATCTATTTAACTAATTTAACACAACTATAATTTAATTAAATCGAGTGGTAGTTGGAGTAATCAACATTTCGATTGTGTGACTTTATGTGTAAATTTGGTCAGCAATAAATATCAAACAATTCGAATATTATCATTCACATGTCACCTTAGCTAGTGTTGTGACATTATGGCCATATTTTACTTGTTTTAAGCAGTCCACAGTAGTGACAATTATTTACACCAATTTTCTTCATCAAAACTATAACACATTAGGACTTATGGAATTTGGTAATGGTCAAAATTTCAATAAATTCCACATTCAACTTGTATAATCCAAACACAAAGTCCTTGGTTTAATAAGAATAATTATTATTAACTGAACTACTCCGGTTGGGACTTTGACTTTGAGTTGACTTCAATTGACCTTAGTACTAACCTCATATAACCAGGAGATGAATTCTCTGTTAAATAGTGTTCCACTTCCAATGTTTCAACTCGACCCAACTATAGTCATTCGATGGACGTCATGCCATGATTTAACTATAATCAAAGTGGAGTTTCCGCACTGAAGTTTGACAGTATTCTCAAGCCAAGAGAATTATGTAATATTATTACATTGATATTTTTTGTTTGAACTTAGTTATGTTAATAATAGAAAACTATCGAATGAGTCATTCCATAGTTATCCAATAATTATTAGTACTTAACCACTTGGTGTCCCTAATGCCATGATTAATATACTGCTCAATATTTGGAGAGCATTATGTACTCTAGTCTCAAGGATGTATTGATATCCAGTCTCGATACATCTTGATTAAGAATATTTAAAACGATGGTTTTATTAGATTATGACAAATTGCTCATAATTACAACATATTATAATTACTATCACAAAATGCGCCATTTATGGATTTTCTATTAAGTTTATTTAAATTAAATAATTAATTAATATAACACATTATAACAAGTATATAATAGAAAGAAAACACCTTTTATTTCGAATGAGATTTTATTACAGAGTTAATAATATACAATAAATTACAGAATTGCCCCTAAAGAATATCCCTAATTCTATCATTAATTATTAAAGATTATGATCTTAATAATGTTACCCTCTATCATTTATTAGATAAATTCCTTGCATATGTGTTAGTTGTTGAGTAAACTTAAGCCAGGGCTGTTATGTGTAGTACTATTCAGTATATGTATGGATGGGTAATATAAATGCTTGCACTTGTTAAGCAAACTCAAGGTATGATCATCGATACTTAGGCCATCATGAAATGATAGGTCATGGTAACTAACCATTCTTAGCTTGTTGAGCAAATTCAAGTTTATGATTGAGATTGGGGCAAGGACCTTGGTTAAGAGTTGTGTAGTACATAACCGATAAAGTGTTATCCACTACTTATAGGTAATGGCTTGTTGAGAAAACTAAAGGTCGAGTTCCCAAAACAAGTGGTTTCTAACACCCATTAGAGAAATCGAAAGGTTTTTCTTTTTCTCTTAGGGTTTTGAGAATTGAGAAATATAAAATCTAATAGGACCTTGTTAGCTAAATGAAATGAACCATATTTAACCGATCTAATAAGTATAAGAAAGCATGTATTATTATAATATCTACTAATATAAATTTGCGTAGAATAATCAACAAAATGTTTATTGATTAAAGTATGCATAATGACTAAACTTAAGACTGTAAAATAAATGTATATTCACCTAAAAATAATTCTTTTGGCATGTAGTCACTTCAAAGCACATGATAACAAGCTAAGTGCACAATCATTTAAATTTTCATAATCTAGGCCCATTTAAGTTTTAACTTGCCTAATACTGTTTATTATCCATATAAGTATAGATTATATGTATATATATGTGTGTATAAATATATGAGAGTATGGATATTTGATCGTAATTGATATCATACAATAGTTTTGTGGGGAACGGTATTATTTCGTGATATATAGATTTCAAGTAATTGTTATTTGAACTCAACAAATAAAACTTAGTATGAGATCATATATTTAATATGATTAAGTATTTTTCTAGTTTGAAATAGTTCCATACCAAGAATTAAATATAGGCCCGATTAACTGAAATGTCAGTTTTATCTAGCTAATTAATTACAAGATCGATATTTTTAATTTGCTAAGGTTGAATGGTAATAATTGAGCATTAAAATGAGGCCATGATCTCATTGTTAGGTTTTCTCCAAACGGTATGACCTTTGGGGGATGAAAATGAAAATTAACGATTTTAAAAGGAACATGAAATATGATTGCAAATCCTTGTAAAAGGTTGTCTTTTATGAGTGCTATTTCGTACAGCTTTTTGTATTAGATCCCAAAACTTAAATGTAAATTTGTTACAATAATTGAAGTAAAAAGCAAATGGTAAAAGTGATAGAACTTCGCGTTGTAGATGTTGCTACAGTAGTGACCAAAATGGTGGGAGTTCATTATATGAGTGTTAATGATGGACACATCTAAATTAGAATAGATATTTTCAAGAATACCAATATTATTTTGTGAATAATAACTCTTTTCGATTTGATTGAAAATAAACATAGTTTATTTATATATTATATATAATAAACTTCTGAAGACATGTCTTGATAATATTTGTATTCTTGACTAAGTGGTGTGTTCGCTTAAAATACTATATAATCATCTAAATATTATATATATAACTAATTTTGGAAATTTTGACTATGATATTGGTTATTGAGATATATTACAGTATATGTATGAAGAATGTCTTCGTATTTTTGTGATTATGAATCATGATGAAGTATGTCTCGAGTGATTGATAGCGGTGCTCATATCTAATGGGAGTATGACTAGTGTTGATACAATCGTGGTTGATATCATGGAATATCTTAATGTGTCACCCCAAATGAGGTGGAGCCCAACCAACCATTATGTTTAGGATATACCAATAAAGATATCATAGTCTAAAATATCAAAATAAAATCCACTTACTTCATTTTTACTATTGAAATGTATGAGATACAGATTTGTGTATAATGATACATTAATTCAAATTTCTATAGTGTATTTGGATGTAAAATTGAAAATATGCAAAAGAGCTAAATTCAATCCGATATGATCAAAAGAGATAAATTCAATCCGATATGATCGAATAAGGTGAGTATATTAGTTATTGAGTTTCGATAAATACCTAAAATAAAATTTGGTTTTATCCCACTCCTCCATTTTTAGATTTTGATGTATAAAGAATAATCAAATTGTGACTCGGCTTACATGAGTAAAGTTGAGCTAAATCTTTCTTAAAGGATATGTATCTACTAGTAGATATGTATATTAATCTGGTAGTATGTAAAACCGAGTTCATTATATCATATGTGATATGATATAGGATAGGCTGCATCTTAGAAGGTTAAGATACAAATTTTCCAACATATGTTTAATACGTTAATTGCATAAACTCAAAGCTAAGTTATTGTCATGAATATTATACAAGCTTTTGGAATCTCGTTCAATATCGCTTTGGGAAATAAAACGTTGTTTCAAGAAATGCCACCTTCTAAACTAGAAATTTTAGTCCAAATGAAATTAGTGGCAATGTGGTTGATTCTGTATGATCCAAGACATGAAATAAAAAATATATAAACTACAGCATTAATATAGCCCAATAAGGACATACCAAATCAGATCATCTGATAAGGAGTCTCATATGCCAAAGAGAAAATGTGATTTTCTTCATATGAGAAAAGAAGATTGAATGTCAACCTCCTTAATTGCCTGTAAGTCATGGAAGTATAAACTTTGCCACTTGGTGAGATGTTGATAAGGTAAGGAATTGAATCCAACTATACCAATAAAATATGATTTTTGAGGTATATCTGATGAGATATGACCCATCGGATGTAAATAGCCGAAATTGGAAAGTAATATACTTTTTAAGAAAAGGCGGTTGGAAAATGATTTGGTTAAATCAAATGTTGTATTTAAAATCGATTTTGCTGAACATCTTGCTTAATTCCATTTGGAATTATTCAGCGGTAGCAATGAAGATCTTATTAATTCGGGATTAAATTGTAATATTAAATAAAACATATAAAAACTGGAACATTTATTTTAACTGATAAATAAAAAATGTTTGATCTGAGTCAAAACACAGAGGAGGTGTGTCTCTATATAAAGGAAGATTGAAAAAGGTATTAAATCGTCTTTAGGACTAAATACACGTCATGACCGTTAATGATAAAAAACTTAACAGTTAGTACTAATGTCTTGTGTATATGATATTGTGGGATACTAGAATTATCCAAAACAGACTGCATAATACTAGTATTAAAATTGTTTAAGACGGATTTCAAATAAGAAATGTTCTCATGGAATGAGGTATATGAGATACTTATGCATTGAAAGTAAGTTACATAGCATATTTTATGTACTGAAGTAGATGCATATATATTTGATACAATAGGCAAATGAAATCAATTTTTAAAATTTACAAAGTCAAGAGATCTTGAATATTTAGTAAATACTGAAAATTATTTATGAAATAATGAAATTCTTGTGAAGGATGTTCATGCTGAAGCTTTATTGGAAATATCAAGTGTAGTAACACAATCATAAATTTTAGAAGTTCAACCTTATTAAAGTCTTATGATGGAAATTGTTCCAAATGAGAAAGTTACGGTAAGTTTTAGTAGGATAAGTGCATTGCCTAGAATGGTGTGCAATAAAATATATATACACAAATTTATAGATGAGATAAAGATGGTTTCCATGATAGAGTGTCGAATGACATATTATGAATCAATAATGCAATAGAAATTGTAAAAGGAATCAAGAACTCAAGAAAAGATAGGACGCATTATCTGTGAGTGCAACATGATGAACAATTTAACGAATGGACAGATAAAGCAAAAGATATAATAATATAATAGTACATATTCATTCATTGAGGCCCATCACTCGGTCTGATCTACGACAATAGGTTGAGAAGGTATTAAATTATGGATCCAAAATTGCTCCAAGTGCAAGTGGGAGACCAAAAGTTAAGTGGGTATGCCCGAGTGGTAATTATGTAATTTGTTATATATCCTAACTCTAAAACCGATCTCATTTGAAATAAGGAATGTTTTTACTATTTGTTTTTTATTATATAAAATGTTATATTTGTGATACAAGTAAATGATTAAATAATCATTTAATATATATATATATATATATGTATGTATGTATGTATATAGAAAATCCTTAAATGAACTATTGTACGATTGCAGTTACAAATGTTATAACCATGATTATCAAATTGCAAGTTAAAAATATTTTGTTTTAAATATTCTCGGTCAAGATATTTCAAGAAAATAATATTGATACATCCGTTGGGACCAAAGTATGTGACACTCTCCAAATGTTGGGCAAGTATTACTTATGGCTATTGGAGAAACCAAGAGATTATGTATTTATAGTCATTGGATGACTACGGAATGAATCAACCAAGAGTTTCAATTTGGTTGATAATAACTAAGGTTATATAGGAAATTTCTGTGTAATGATGTTACACGATTCTATCGATGGGTATAACTGTGAAACTTCAACATGAACACTCCACGTTGATTATAGTTAAATCATGGCATGACAACCATCAAATGACTATAGTTGAAGTCTAAGTAGAAGCGTAGGAAGTGAAACACTATTCGAAAGGGAATTTGTCTTCTCTATTATAAGAGGTTAGTATCATTGTCAATTATGACCAAATCAACGTCAAAATTCTTCGACCAAAGCATGTTGATTAATAATAAATTTTATTACTTAACTAAGGAAGTAGGAGAAAGGCTAAATAGTTGTATACGGATATAGTTGGAGTTTTGACCATGATAAAACTTTAGATATCAGAACTGATACATTGGTGACAAAGAGAACATGCATATAATATACCTTGCTTAATGGCACTTCTTAAATCCATATAAAATATGACTTTACCGAAAAGATATATAGGTGAAGAATTCAACCAAACTGTCACACCATCAGTGTGACGATCCACCTCCTCGACCCTCAGAGATTGAAACTAATACATCCTCGGTATTCACATGCCGGAAATCCAAGTGCCAAAGAGGAAGATTATCATGGGGTAAAGAAAATAAAGATAAAAGACAAGACAATAATAGAATCTCACATTGTATTCAACACATAATTACACATATGAGTAGTACATGCAATTACCCCAAATTGCTCCATCAGAGTTCTAGTAAGTACTAATTCAACCAGGATAGTTATAACTACCTATCTTTACAAGAGCTTGTAATAAATAATACAAAATACAGACACAATGGAAAGTGATAGATAACTTCAACAAAAAGACCAAAAATGCTCCTTGCACCATGCTCTCTTCCATAATGCTCCAAGATTACCTAACTACTGGGCTTCCTAGGGAAAATAGGACACCCAGAGTTTAAGGGAAAAAGGGAAATAAACTCCGAGTCAATTATGGGACTGGTGTGAGAAACTCAAAATGCAGATATTTGAAAACAAATGGTATTCCATAAAACCATGCTGCACATAAACACAAAATGATTTTTTACATTATGATAACCAAAACATTTGCTATGCAAAATTTGGGAATATTATTTTTAATGACATTCTTTTGAAAATACTTTTCAAATAAACTTATGAATCTTAGCCGAAATTGTTACATTAATTAAATTCCATCATACTAGCTGCAAAGTAGGTTCTATAATCAAATCCGAAGGCACTTATTGGATAATGGATTTCCATACAATGGTAATGTAACATCCCCCACTTAGAGGCCCAAAACTAATGGCTATGGATGCTGCAGTCATCCATAGTTATTAACCCTCGGCGACCAAATATGGTAATGTTAGATACATTGATATAACATAAATAGATGGATATGGAAAAAAGTTAAAATCATTAAACAACTTTCACATTCCATTTCAAACCATTTCAACATTCATTACATAATCCCATATTCGAGAACCATGTCCAGAGAAAATATAATTATTACAACATACGCCAAGAGCGACATATGAAGATGCCCACTTGGATGATCAAAGTATATAGCTAGTCAATTAAACAACTTTTCCTTTATAGCAAAACACAACGGAATCAAAATAGAAAAGAACTCTAAATAGCTATCATGCCTCCTACGCGTCTCCGGAGGCTTATTCGTCTAAACAGGTACCTAAAAACCTCAACTCTCAAATTACTCAAAGTTAATTGAGCACCCGAGAGTTTAAGGGGAAAACATAAACTTCGAGTCGGACATAAAGCCCGGTATGAATAATAATCTACCATCTCAAGCCATTTAGATATCTAGTGAAACCACGCCGCTTAGCATAGCAGATTTTTCCGTCACTAATATCTTATCCAAAACTTTATAAAAAATATATACTGTGCACCTGCATCCACAATGGTTAAAACATAACAATGCAAAATATTATGATGATATGCAAACAAGTAAATCAATTCTGGATTACCCATCCCCATTCATTTTGACTATCTGTCTCGGTTATAGTTTCTAGAGTCACTATAACCTATTAGTTGTCATGGGCTGACTAATAACCTGTTTAAAGCTTATGGACTCCTTATCCGGTTTCATAGTTTTCATGGGATCATTAAGAATCTATTGGCCCCTGCCAATACTTTATTCATTTATGGGTTCTCCCTGAACCTATTGGTATCTCCAATAACTTCCCTCTTATCATAGTTTTCATGGGTTGACTAAGAACCTATTGACTTCTGTCAATAACTTAATCAAGATATAGTTTTTCATGGGTTCACTACAAGCCTATTGGCCCTTGCCAATAACTCTTTCTAAACATAGTTTTCATGGGTTTACTATGAACCTATTGACTTCTGTCAATAACTTTTTCTAAATATAATTTTTAAGGATTTACTATGAACCTGTCTATCTGACAACTACTTTAATCAGTATGTAGGCATACTATATTCTGGTCTACCAGACCTCCTAGGTGCAATTCTACTCCTACAGGAGTTAACTCAATTTATATTCACTACTGGGTCAACCAATTGGTTATTCTGCCCTTTTTCTCCCCAAAATACAGTTATGGGTCCATTGTAATGTGAACATATATATATATATATATATATATATATTAGAAGAAGCAAACATAATAATATAATTACACCAACACATGTGGTTTAATATTATTGAAATCATTTTCATATGAACCATGGTTAATCCCTTGAACCTATTATTTTATCAAGGAAAGCTTCTTCAAAATCTTCATACTTAAAAACCATTTTAAAACTCCTTTATTATGCCATGGGTTTTCTTTAAAAATGAGATTAGGTTCTTTGTTTTGAAAACTAAGGCTTTCGAAACCTTTAACTATTACTTTCGAAACCATTGGATAACCTCCTTCGAAAGCATTCAAATCTTCTTTTCAAAACACTAAGCATATGCCTTTCGAAACACTTTAAATCATCTCTTTCGAAACCATCAAAACATACCTTTTGAAAGTATTAAAGCGTCATTTATTAACTCATAGAAGCATAGCTTTGAAACCATTGAAAGTACCCCTTCCGAAACCATTGAGTTTATCTTTAAAAATATCTTTTGGGTCAAAGTGAGTATAAATGAAAGTACACCTTTCGAAACCATTTGAAAGTATCCCATTCAAAACCATTAACCTTCATATAAAAGAGTTTGGGGAAAACTGATGGCTTCGGAACCATCCTTTCGAAAGCTTAAATCATTTAAGTAAAACATTTGAAGGATAACTTTGAAACCTTTTTCAAAGCCATGCCTTCGAAACCATTAAATCCTTTCGAAAGCTTTAGGAAGTGGCTTACTTCATTTATAAAA
Source organism: Allium fistulosum (assembly GCA_030737815.1). Classification (NCBI taxonomy): domain Eukaryota; kingdom Viridiplantae; phylum Streptophyta; class Magnoliopsida; order Asparagales; family Amaryllidaceae; genus Allium; species Allium fistulosum. The sequence goes on from CM060906.1 coordinate 357,543,981, forward strand.
CAAAAGCTACCTTTCGATCTAGTTGATGACTTCAATCCATTCGAAAGGCATAAGGTCGGCAGCAGGGTTTCGATTGGGTTGAAACTACCCTTTCGTTATTAACAAGGCAACTCTTTCGAAAGCTTCACTTTAAACAAAAAGAGGAAATATATTCGAAAGCAACTTCTTCAAGGGCTACATTGAAGGGGTTTTGACCTCTTCAAAAGCATTCTTTTGAAAACAAGGCAAGCGCATATCTTTGGATAGTAAAACAAAGGCTTCGACCCCTTCGAAAGCATTAGTTTCGACTCCATAACTTCCGCCTTTCTCCAATCCACTACGTACCAACTTATTGATACCTTTTGTATTGGTTTCGGCTTGGATGATTTCGACTTGGTTGAGGCGGAAGTATAGGGTCAAAAGGTACTATTGAATGAGGCGAAACATAATTTCTAGGTAAAGACTGTTTTAATGCCTTAAGTAATTGCTTTTTAACTAACCTGCCTATTTGTGAACATTTAATTGGTTGCCATAAACTTTTCAAATTCTTTCTTAAAAACTGCCGCAATTATTTCGGATCTAAACAAGAATTAATTTAGCAAATAAGCCCTTTCATTAAGTAAAACAAATAAAAAATTTAAGTCCTTCATATAAAATAATTTAATTTCCATAGTAAATTACTTAGGAAAAATCCCAAAAAATCATAGAAATTGACTTTTAATATGTTATCTAACATATATAAATTTCAGACCCAAATTTTTTCAAATAATAGTGAAATAATTTTAAACCCAATTTATTCATTTCTTCCTTCAAAATTCATAATAAAATTTTCATTGCTTGGAAAATTATAGAAAATTAAACCCATCTCCAAATTTATGTTTTACATAACATATAAATTCCTCATGGCATTCGAAATCCCAAATAAACCATCTTAGCCTTAAAACCGTAACTACAATTATCAAACAAACTTGTTTGAATATATCATATCATGAAATCCAAGTATATCATCACAAAAATCATCATAATGGATTTAAACTTAAACCAGAAATCAAATGATCATAAAAACAAAAATAATGATGGTCTTGATTATTATTCACCTTGATTAGGATAAGGAATTTGAGACCCGATCTTGGATTACACTACAACAAAAATACCATATTACAACGTCGTTTTTACAACGGTCTTTAAATGACTGTTGTAATAGAGACCTATTACAACGGTGTTTTCAGGCCTGTTGTAATAGATACCACTTTTCAACAACTCTTTTACTTTGCACGTTGTAATAGACACCTATTACAACGTTGACCCTTGTAATATATGCCTATTACAACGGTTTTTTGCTCGTTGTAATAGATACCGGTTTTCATCCTTGTTTGTTCGTTGTAATAGATGCCTATTACAACTATTTTCTTTTGCCCATTGTAATTGATGCCGATTTTACAACGGCCACAGAATGCCTGTTGTAATAAATGCCCGTTGCCGATTTTTTGATAATTAATAATTAATAATTACAATGATTTCTTCAAATATATTAATTATTAATATTTAATAATTAATTAAAAATAATATTAATATTAATCATCATCATCTTCGATTATTTTTACATACTTACTTAATAATTCATAAATGGTAATTTATAATTATAAATGATAATGTACATAGGTCATTATTTATTTACCACAATTAATGATTACTAATAAATAATTTATACTTACCAATTATTATCTATAATCATTATTTATTTTTTATATTAATAATTTATTATAGTTAATTATTAATAATTAGTAAATTATAACTAATGTTTATGACTTATAATTAATATTAAATAATTAATATTCAATTATAATTAAGAAGTAATAATTAATAACTAATAAATAAGAAGTAATATTTAATAATTAATTATTTCTATTAAATAATTAGTAATTACTATTTAATAATTAATAATTAGTAAGTAATCTTTAATGATTAATAAGTAATAAAATAATCGTGATGTTTTCAATTATAATTACTACTTACGATTGATAACTCTATTAATATTTAATAATTAATAACTAATAAAATATACATAATAAGTAACACTTAATAATTAATATTCAATTATAAAGCAATAAGTAAGAATTAATTAGTAATTAATAATTACTTTTAAATCACTTTTATCATTTTCAACCAAAATGGCCGCCGCTTGTGCAGTATTTCCTGCACCCATCATTTCAACTGTTTCTCCACGTCCCTCCTCCTTGATTCCCCCGCCTTGTCCTATCGCCTCTCTCCCACCGTCCTTTGTTGACTTCCCGCTGCTCTCAGCTGCTCTGCCTGAGCCAGACCTGTCATGTACCGGAGTTATCGACTTTCGAAAATTCGACATCGATACTCACTTTATCGACTGCCGAGAAATCGAGTGTCGGAAACTCCAATAGTGAGGGTTTTTAAGAAAGAAGAAAAAGGCAGAAGAAGAAGAAAAGAGGAAAAAGGAAGAAAGAAGAACAGAACAACATCAGAACAGAAAAACAATATCAGAATCTTACACATCACAGCGGAACAATATATAATAGAAAAATGAATAATCTTTAAAACAAAGAACTATATCATTTTATACATACATCCATCATCAGAGTCAATATACAACAATGGACAGTTATATAACTTGTCCTCATACAGAATACACAGCGGAATAAATAATATCAGATACAAATACTACGTCTCGCCATCCAGCTTGCTTCCAAAGCTCCAGAATATCCTGATAACATAACTCTAGGCTGCCCGTGTGGAAATTGGTGGGCACCCAGAGTTTAGAAGGGAACAATAAACTCCGAGTCAGTCATGGTGACTGGTGTGAGATCGTAAAACAGTTATTTTTCACAAAGAAAATAAAACAAATTCGCAATGCTTTTGGAAAGTGAAACTACCATAAGACCTCCCACCACACACACAATGCAAACGCAGAATTGGAGGAGATTTCTTCTTATGATAGTCAAAGATGCTTACTACGCAAAATCAAATCATTTTTGATATTATTATTAGTGCATAGTGTAGAAACATTTCGAAAGTATAATATTAATCTTAGCCAGCATAGGCATTCCGCACTTATGCCTACTATAGCTACTATGTTCAATAGTAGGTTACCGCCACATTCCATAGCAGGTAATACAACTAAAACCGTACACGTCGCGTATTGTTTCTTTGGATTTCCAACAAATGGTCAGGCTAAGGAACTTCCTATGCCACGATGGGTACGTCCCTGGAATAGACGACCCGAGAACCTAACCGGATCTCTGCCAACACAAGGCCGGGTTACCTCTGCAAAAATAGGTAACTACTGACACGCGTATGCCATCCCCCGATCGTAACCGATCTTCCCGAGGATCCCCGATTTCCAACAAACCACATAGTAAAAATGCAGCAACCACATAGGTTAAGTATCTGGGCTCCATACCATGATACCACCTCTATCCAGAAGGAATGACATACACTAAGGGGCGCTACTCCCTAGAACCTTGCTGCATCCTTCCTGTTTTGACCATTTCCGGGGTGTGAGGCTCGACGAAGTCTCGTCCACAAAGCTACGCTTTCTACAAAGCCCTGCTTCGGGTCAAACAAATGATCAACCTATGATCACAAAGATATAAGATCAAACAAATGATCATATCGCAAATGATCAAACACTGATCATTTCACAGCAACACTCAGTATGCCACGTTACCAAATTGGGATATATCGCTGATAAATTTCAACTACATAACCTCTGAGCTCGTACGTCTCAGAGAAGGGTGTTAAGCTAAGAGAATAAATTCTCCGCCACCAACAGAAATGTATTTGAAAGAAATCAGCTTTATATCTCAAATTGTAACGTCAGACACACAATCCATACAAGTCTGTTCCGGGATCGAACAGAACCGAAGGCACTTCTCACGAAGCCCTTGCATATCCGGATAATTTTCTAATCACGTCCGGACTTCCCGTCACTAAGGGTGATAAAACCTCTAAACTGGAGATCAGCCGATGTAGAGTAACTCGACGGTAATCCTTCCGTTTTCAAAAATATCCGGTCTTCAACACCGGTCTTCAAATGCAATTCATAACGACGTATCACATATTCGGAATGGGTTATACGACCCCATGGTCCTTTCTCGGCTAACCCGAATAGTGAACGATTATTCAAAAATAAGTGTGGCATTCAAATTCATCCAATTCACAACAAATACCATATTCAAGGTAATTATTGATAGTCGGTTATTTAACTATCAATAAAGGTGCGCAACATCATCAGATTCCAAATAATTTTCCAAATTATTTCATCTTCAAAAATATCTTTACTAGATATAAAATTTCCACACTTTAAAAATAAATCAACGTTTATTTTTAAAACGAATTTCCATTTCCTTTATAAATTCCATAGTGAATTCATATTTTCAAAATATCCCCTGATATACGATTTTCGAATCGATTTCAATATTCAATTTCAATTTCAATTTATCTTTACAAGGATAAATTCTCAAAACGTTCGTTTCATATTGGAAAAGCAATTCCATACTTATTTAAAAATAAGTGTTTCACAAATCTATTTATTTTCAACACTTGGAAAATATTCGATATACTTAAATCAATATTAAGTATATATTTCGTTCTTTAAGGAAACCATTTACTATAACAACATTTATTTGAGTCAAAACGAATGTTACGTAAAACATCGTTACGACGACTCAAAATCACTAGCATAGGGATTCGAAAATTAAGATAGATATATAAATCCCAATACTATATAAAACATTTCCTTTCGGAAATCATTTACTATAACAACAGTGTGTTATAGTCCACCATTTCCTTAAATTTCTCGAAAACGTCTATTTCAATAACAAGTGTTGAAATCTATGCTTTCGATTCATAATACATTTTTAAAATGTTTAACTTCATTTTTAATATCACTTCTTCAAAAATAAATCCATTTTACTAAACAATATATTCACTGTCCAAAATCGTGAATATAATTCACTAATTACATTTCACTATTTTCTACACATTTTATTTAAATAATAATTCGCTATCCAGAATCGCGAATATATCTCCTTTAACAACCTTCTATATTTAATTTATCAAATCCAATTGATTTCGAATTTATAAAACAACGTTTATAAATTCTATTTCTATTTTCTAACAACTTCAATTTAATAAATCTCCTTTATTAACAATTCGATTTATAAATCTTCTTTAATGACCTATTCAATTTATAACTCAATGTATATACCAAAGGTCCCTCTTATAAGTTAATAACTTACAATTCATTTATTTTAAAAGAAATCGTTCTTTTAAACTTCACAGATTTTAAATCTTATTACTTATAAGATTTCATTTATAACCTTATTTTCAACCATAACCGAACTACTTTTATACTATTTATAAATCTCATCTATTAACCATTCTTACTTGTTCAAAAATCTCAATTAAAATGCTGAAATCCAATTTATACTTCATTTTAACACTTATAAAAACTCGTTTTATAATTCCAACATTTGATTTATAAATATCAATTTGTATAAATCTTTTTATACAATCGTTTATAATTATTCAAAAATCCCAACTTAAACCATTTTATATATTAATCGATTTTTTATTTCAAAAATGACACTTTGGTTATATTCCACTAAAAATTATGACTTTTATAACTTTAAAATTTTAACGTTCATAAATCAATTCAAAGATTCCATAAAACGTATATTTCCAAAAATCACTTTAAAAATCCTTTTAAAGTAAAGTCGTTATTTTTAAACTTCAAAACTTGAATCCGATGATGCAACAACACCAATTAGTCAATCACAACAACAAACATCATATGTCAATATGATAACAGAATATACATCAATATCTGTAAATAAATAAATACTGGTGAGGAATCCAGTTGGATCCCTCCAACCTGTTTCCCTGCATCCATAGATGTTAGCACAATACCAATTCCACTTCGAGGTGGAATATCGTGGTATATGGGTTTTTATAAAATATCCGCTTACTAACGGCGCAATAGGGTCTCATCCGCTATACGAGGCGGGAAATCATCAATCCAATATATATAGATATATCCTACTATATCTAATATCACATCCAAATAGCAATCAATCAAATCAATAATAACTGTAATTCATTTTGAGTGAGAAAAATCTCACCTTTGCTTTTATTTCCGTTTGCCATTCACTTTAATCCTGATTTGGTTTTCCCGGTTTGACCTTGTATAAATAATTTTATACAATTTATTAATATCCAAAATAAATCGAACTACTTAAATTATCATTCTATTTATTTACTTAACCAATTTCTTTTAATTTTTAACAGATTATTTTCAACCATTTTATCTGATTAAAATTTAAATTTAAAACTAACTATTTAAATTCCAAACTAACCTTCCTATTTCTTTAAACTAAAACCTCATTTAATATGTTGATTTTAAAACTTAACAGTGCTTTTAACAAAAAAATATATCTATATATATCTTTACTGTATAAATTTTCTGTTTTCCTATAAACGTCTACATTAAAATTTTAAACTGCTTATATATATATATTTTCAACCGCGTATATATATTATTCTTAACTTATCTATATATAAATTAAATTGTATAAATAAGATTTTATACCTTCACTGCTTGATTTCACTGCCGATACCCTATTCAAAACCCAGCCTTGCTAATCACGAACGACACATCGCGATAAGCTTCCATCACCTGACATCACATCCCAAACCACGGCGCTGCCTCGTCTTCGATTTCGAGCTCGTCTTCAGCCCGCGCTCCACGCCATGACTTCGAACGCCACCAATTGCCGCCCCTAAGCGAGTCGCCCCAAATCGATCTCCAGCCTCGTCGAATTCGAACAGAGCCCCCCTACTGCCATCACCACTGGTTGCCACGAGCTTCGCCTATGAGCTCGACCGCCATCCAGTCGCGAGCTCTGCCCTTCGACGCCGCAACTTCATTGCCATCGTCTCGAGATGCTCGCGAAACCCTAATTCGCGCCCTAGCTACGCTTTGTCACGATTTCATTTCGAAGATATTGGGGAAGGAGTCTTCGTTGTTGGAAATGAATAAAAGAGGGGAGGGATTCGAATTCGTTTTCGTATCCCATACGTTTTGATGAGGATGGGTTTGATACTGAGGAGAACGGCCATTAATTTGAATTAGGTTTTAGGATTCACTTTGTTTTCGAACAGACAAAAAGAAGAGGGGAACGAGATGCTTAAAAGTTGAACGAGGCATGGATTACACGATGTCTTTCATGTTCTTCTGCGCGATTTTAGGCAGAGACAACGATGCGTGTTTAAAGGGAAATAACGTGGTGTGTTGACCGATGATTTAAATTTTAAATTTTAAATTGAATTTGTTTTAAAATCAAATGCGTTCTCTCACCGTGTGCTTACGTATTAACACAGAAAAATACGAAATTTGAAATCCGGTAATAACAAACTATTACGGACCCAATGGAACTATTTTCGTCGAATTCCGAGACTGTGTGAAAATTGACTATTTTTAAATATCAGTTCAAACAATTAAATCCAAAACTGAGCAAAACAGTTTCAAACTCGATTCTGAAGCTTCTATTATCTTCAGTATCATCAATATAAATTTTAAAAGCTTTCGAAATATTTTTCTTCAACTAAAAATTGAATATTCAAATTTTATTCACTATTCAATAGATTAAATTATATGATTTAATCGTCAGTTTCACAGTTATATTCAGGATTCAAATTAAATCATCGTTCAAATATTTAAAATTAATTAAATATTCTCAATTTAATTTGTTCAAAATTCTGGGTCGTTACAAACTTCCCTCCTTAAAAGAATTTCGTCCCGAAATTACAAGTCAGGAAGAAAAAGTCCTTAACTCGTCTACTATTTTTCACAATCAATAGTTTTATCAAATTATCGAAACAAATCTTTCTACTAAAGATTCGTTATCATTCAACTAAAATTTTTCCAACTTCAATTCTAAGTTTCAAACAACATTGTTTGCTTAACAATTCAAATTTAAATTTCAAATTCAAATTTAAACTTCCAAATTTTCTCAAAAATTTTCTAACGCCCTAAATTTTCGAAAAATTTCGCCAGCGTCTCCTTTGCGCGGCTAACACGGCACTACTACAAAACGTCCCTACGGACTCTTAGATTTCAAAAAGAAAAAGAAAAAGCCAAGCGGCTAGAGAAGAAATCAGCAAATCTCATATAGAAATTCAAATACTTACCTTTTGTCGAGCAATTCAAATTTATCTTTGCAAATCAAATCCCATTCCTTTATAACACCTGTATATCCTACTAGCCATAATATCTAGTTACATATTCTAACCATTTTGCAAATTCTATTACAAAATTTTCAATATAAACTGCTTCTTATACTATCTCTAATTCACTATTGAAGTTACATATATTCATTTTCATTCAATTTTACATTTCACATTCATTTGAATTTAATTCACAATTTCAATCTTATTTAAATTCAATTCAACTTCTGAATATTGAATTTCATCGATTAACTTTCATTTACAACTGCTTATTTTAGATTAGTTTCAGTTACTAATTCATCACAAATTTTAATTCACTTTATTCAAATTTGTTTTCAACACTCAGTTTCAATCCCAGTTTTATCTTCATTCAATCATTAACTTAGAATAATTTCAATATCAAATTTTACTTAAGAATTTCACTCTTCACTTCTTAGGTTCAATATAAATATTCTATATACACATTATATTTATTTTCAATTTACCACTTCGGTTAAATCTACTTACATTTAAACTGGATTTCCAATTCGAATTCAATTTTCCTTCCTTTTATAATTATTGAATTTAATTCATTTGCTTACAAATTCAAAATGAATTTCAACTTTCAATTTCACTTTCATTAAATCACAATTGTAAATTTCTTTATTCATTCACAATTTACTTCCATAATTCAATACTCAATTCCAATTTATTTGTTACTACTTCAAATTTATTTTCAACTTAATAAATTTTCTTTAAGTAATCTTTTCACTTTATTTAATTAATTCACTTATACTTACCTTGATTTAACTTCATTCTTTAAGTTAAATTTATTCTATCAAAATTCAAATTGTATAAGTTATCAACTTAGTAATATATCATAATTATTTTTATATAGTATTCCAGAGTCTTTTCAGCTTTTTCAAAAACCATTTTGAAATCAATTCAATTTATCCTTTGAATTCCTAAAACCAAATCCAAATTTTCAAACAACTTCCATTTAAAATAATTTGGCAGCAATTTCCTCTTTTGGAAACCCGAAAATGAACACCGGTGATGTCGCGATCATCATCGGAATTATTTTCCAGCGACCGAAAAGAGTTTAGAGCTTTTATCTTTTCAAAACACTTTTCGAAACCTTCGAAATTCATTTTCAAATCAAAAAGGAATTTAACTTTTCCAAATCCCCAAAATTTTCAAATTCTTTTCAAAACATTTCCAAATACTTCTCTGGAATTCCGTTTTAAACTACAAGTCACATTTATAATTTATATTCTTAAATTTCATTCGTATGTGAATTTATTTCTTTATGCTTCAATTCGCATTTATAAATTTCATTCATTAATTGGATTTATTTCCAAATCTTTGGTTATTATTTTATAACAATCAAACATCCATATACTATGATAATTCATAGAAAATCATTTCTTTTCTATACAAAATAGTTTTGGGCAAAATTATTTCATTTACCCTATTTTAAAACAATACTGTGTCGTCTTGCCTCGTTTAAGTGTTTAAAAATCCCTATCGATAATATGGCATCCCACATACCGACCAAAATTCACAAACATCTCAACGGATAAGCAAACACAATATAAAACTTTTTTTATATTCACTAACAAATACGCACTCGTATCTATTATTACACACAACTCATTCTAGAGTACTACTGACTCTATCTCTAATGAGTAACACCCAACAGAGCAGGGTTGTCGCTTAACCATATGCTCTGATACCACGCTGTCACGTACCGGAGTTTTCGACTTTCGAAAATTCGACATCGATACTCACTTTATCGACTGCCGAGAAATCGAGTGCCGGAAACTCCAATAGTGAGGGTTTTTAAGAAAGAAGAAAAAGGCAGAAGAAGAAGAAAAGAGGAAAAAGGAAGAAAGAAGAACAGAACAACATCAGAACAGAAAACAATATCAGAATCTTACACATCGCAGCGGAACAATATATAATAGATAAATGAATAATCTTTAAAACAAAGAACTATATCATTTTTTACATACATCCATCATCAGAGTCAATATACAACAATGGACAGTTATATAACTTGTCCTCATACAGAATACACAGCGGAATAAATAATATCAGATACAAATACTACGTCTCGCCATCCAGCTTGCTTCCAAAGCTCCAGAATATCCTGATAACATAACTCTAGGCTGCCCGTGTGGAAATTGGTGGGCACCCAGAGTTTAGAAGGGAACAATAAACTCCGAGTCAGTCATGGTGACTGGTGTGAGATCGTAAAACAGTTATTTTTCACAAAGAAAATAAAACAAATTCGCAATGCTTTTGGAAAGTGAAACTACCATAAGACCTCCCACCACACACACAATGCAAACGCAAAATTGGAGGAGATTTCTTCTTATGATAGTCAAAGATGCTTACTACGCAAAATCAAATCATTTTTGATATTATTATTAGTGCATAGTGTAGAAACATTTCGAAAGTATAATATTAATCTTAGCCAGCATAGGCATTCCGCACTTATGCCTACTATAGCTACTATGTTCAATAGCAGGTTACCGCCACATTCCATAGCAGGTAATACAACTAAAACCGTACACGTCGCGTATTGTTTCTTTGGATTTCCAACAAATGGTCAGGCTAAGGAACTTCCTATGCCACGATGGGTACGTCCCTGGAATAGACGACCCGAGAACCTAACCGGATCTCTGCCAACACAAGGCCGGGTTACCTCTGCAAAAATAGGTAATAACTGACACGCGTATGCCATCCCCCGATCGTAACCGATCTTCCCGAGGATCCCCGATTTCCAACAAACCACATAGTAAAAATGCAGCAACCACATAGGTTAAGTATCTGGGCTCCATACCATGATACCACCTCTATCCAGAAGGAATGACATACACTAAGGGGCGCTACTCCCTAGAACCTTGCTGCATCCTTCCTGTTTTGACCATTTCCGGGGTGTGAGGCTCGACGAAGTCTCGTCCACAAAGCTACGCTTTCTACAAAGCCCTGCTTCGGGTCAAACAAATGATCAACCTATGATCACAAAGATATAAGATCAAACAAATGATCATATCGCAAATGATCAAACACTGATCATTTCACAGTAACACTCAGTATGCCACGTTACCAAATTGGGATATATTGCTGATAAATTTCAACTACATAACCTCTGAGCTCGTACGTCTCAGAGAAGGGTGTTAAGCTAAGAGAATAAATTCTCCGCCACCAACAGAAATGTATTTGAAAGAAATCAGCTTTATATCTCAAATTGTAACGTCAGACACACAATCCATACAAGTTTGTTCCGGGATCGAACAAAACCGAAGGCACTTCTCACGAAGCCCTTGCATATCCGGATAATTTTCTAATCACGTCCGGACTTCCCGTCACTAAGGGTGATAAAACCTCTAAACCGGAGATCAGCCGATGTAGAGTAACTCGACGGTAATCCTTCCGTTTTCAAAAATATCCGGTCTTCAACACCGGTCTTCAAATGCAATTCATAACGACGTATCACATATTCGGAATGGGTTATACGACCCCATGGTCCTTTCCCGGCTAACCCGAATAGTGAGCGATTATTCAAAAATAAGTGTGGCATTCAAATTCATCCAATTCACAACAAATACCATATTCAAGGTAATTATTGATAGTCGGTTATTTAACTATCAATAAAGGTGCGCAACATCATCAGATTCCAAATAATTTTCCAAATTATTTCATCTTTAAAAATATCTTTACTAGATATAAAATTTCCACACTTTAAAAATAAATCAAAGTTTATTTTTAAAACGAATTTCCATTTCCTTTATAAATTCCATAGTGAATTCATATTTTCAAAATATCCCTTGATATACGATTTTCGAATCGATTTCAATATTCAATTTCAATTTCAATTTATCTTTACAAGGATAAATTCTCAAAACGTTCGTTTCATATTGGAAAAGCAATTCCATACTTATTTAAAAATAAGTGTTTCACAAATCTATTTATTTTCAACACTTGGAAAATATTCGATATACTTAAATCAATATTAAGTATATATTTCGTTCTTTAAGGAAACCATTTACTATAACAACATTTATTTGAGTCAAAACGAATGTTACGTAAAACATCGTTACGACGACTCAAAATCACTAGTATAGGGATTCGAAAATTAAGATAGATATATAAATCCCAATACTATATAAAACATTTCCTTTCGGAAATCATTTACTATAACAACAGTGTGTTATAGTCCACCATTTCCTTAAATTTCTCAAAAACGTCTATTTCAATAACAAGTGTTGAAATCTATGCTTTCGATTCATAATACATTTTTAAAATGTTTAACTTCATTTTTAATATCACTTCTTCAAAAATAAATCCATTTTACTAAACAATATATTCACTGTCCAAAATCGTGAATATAATTCACTAATTACATTTCACTATTTTCTACACATTTTATTTAAATAATAATTCGCTATCCAGAATCGCGAATATATCTCCTTTAACAACCTTCTATATTTAATTTATCAAATCCAATTGATTTCGAATTTATAAAACAACGTTTATAAATTCTATTTCTATTTTCTAACAACTTCAATTTAATAAATCTCCTTTATTAACAATTCGATTTATAAATCTTCTTTAATGACCTATTCAATTTATAACTCAATGTATATACCAAAGGTCCCTCTTATAAGTTAATAACTTACAATTCATTTATTTTAAAAGAAATCGTTCTTTTAAACTTCACAGATTTTAAATCTTATTACTTATAAGATTTCATTTATAACCTTATTTTCAACCATAACCGAACTACTTTTATACTATTTATAAATCTCATCTATTAACCATTCTTACTTGTTCAAAAATCTCAATTAAAATGCTGAAATCCAATTTATACTTCATTTTAACACTTATAAAAACTTGTTTTATAATTCCAACATTTGATTTATAAATATCAATTTGTATAAATCTTTTTATACAATCGTTTATAATTATTCAAAAATCCCAACTTAAACCATTTTATATATTAATCGATTTTTTATTTCAAAAATGACACTTTGGTTATATTCCACTAAAAATTATGACTTTTATAACTTTAAAATTTTAACGTTCATAAATCAATTCAAAGATTCCATAAAACGTATATTTCCAAAAATCACTTTAAAAATCCTTTTAAAGTAAAGTCGTTATTTTTAAACTTCAAAACTTGAATCCGATGATGCAACAACACCAATTAGTCAATCACAACAACAAACATCATATGTCAATATGATAACAGAATATACATCAATATCTGTAAATAAATAAATACTGGTGAGGAATCCAGTTGGATCCCTCCAACCTGTTTCCCTGCATCCACAGATGTTAGCACAATACCAATTCCACTTCGAGGTGGAATATCGCGGTATATGGGTTTTATAAAATATCCGCTTACTAACGGCGCAATAGGGTCTCATCCGCTATACGAGGCGGGAAATCATCAATCCAATATATATAGATATATCCTACTATATCTAATATCACATCCAAATAGCAATAAATCAAATCAATAATAACTGTAATTCATTTTGAGTGAGAAAAATCTCACCTTTGCTTTTATTTCCGTTTGCCATTCACTTTAATCCTGATTTGGTTTTCCCGGTTTGACCTTGTATAAATAATTTTATACAATTTATTAATATCCAAAATAAATCGAACTACTTAAATTATCATTCTATTTATTTACTTAACCAATTTCTTTTAATTTTTAACAGATTATTTTCAACCATTTTATCTGATTAAAATTTAAATTTAAAACTAACTATTTAAATTTCCAAACTAACCTTCCTATTTCTTTAAACTAAAACCTCATTTAATATGTTGATTTTAAAACTTAACAGTGCTTTTAACAAAAAAATATATCTATATATATCTTTACTGTATAAATTTTCTGTTTTCCTATAAACGTCTACATTAAAATTTTAAACTGCTTATATATATATATTTTCAACCGCGTATATATATTATTCTTAACTTATCTATATATAAATTAAATTGTATAAAGAAGATTTTATACCTTCACTGCTTGATTTCACTGCCGATACCCTATTCAAAACCCAGCCTTGCTAATCACGAACGACACATCGCGATAAGCTTCCATCACCTGACATCACATCCCAAACCACGGCGCTGCCTCATCTTCGATTTCGAGCTCGTCTTCAGCCCGCGCTCCACGCCATGACTTCGAACGCCACCAATTGCTGCCCCTAAGCGAGTCGCCCCAAATCGATCTCCAGCCTCGTCGAATTCGAACAGAGCCCCCCTACTGCCATCACCACTGGTTGCCACGAGCTTCGCCTATGAGCTCGACCGCCATCCAGTCGCGAGCTTTGCCCTTCGACGCCGCAACTTCATTGCCATCGTCTCGAGATGCTCGCGAAACCCTAATTCGCGCCCTAGCTACGCTTTGTCACGATTTCATTTCGAAGATATTGGGGAAGGAGTCTTCGTTGTTGGAAATGAATAAAAGAGGGGAGGGATTCGAATTCGTTTTCGTATCCCATACGTTTTGATGAGGATGGGTTTGATACTGAGGAGAACGGCCATTAATTTGAATTAGGTTTTAGGATTCACTTTGTTTTCGAACAGACAAAAAGAAGAGGGGAACGAGATGCTTAAAAGTTGAACGAGGCATGGATTACACGATGTCTTTCGTGTTCTTCTGCGCGATTTTAGGCAGAGACAACGATGCGTGTTTAAAGGGAAATAACGTGGTGTGTTGACCGATGATTTAAATTTTAAATTTTAAATTGAATTTGTTTTAAAATCAAATGCGTTCTCTCACCGTGTGCTTACGTATTAACACAGAAAAATACGAAATTTGAAATCCGGTAATAACAAACTATTACGGACCCAATGGAACTGTTTTCGTCGAATTCCGAGACTGTGTGAAAATTGACTATTTTTAAATATCAGTTCAAACAATTAAATCCAAAACTGAGCAAAACAGTTTCAAACTCGATTCTGAAGCTTCTATTATCTTCAGTATCATCAATATAAATTTTAAAAGCTTTCGAAATATTTTTCTTCAACTAAAAATTGAATATTCAAATTTTATTCACTATTCAATAGATTAAATTATATGATTTAATCGTCAGTTTCACAGTTAGATTCAGGATTCAAATTAAATCATCGTTCAAATATTTAAAATTAATTAAATATTCTCAATTTAATTTGTTCAAAATTATGGGTCGTTACAAGACCCCCCTCCGCCCCCAATCCCCTTGTTCCTTCGTTGTTCCAATCTTCCTCTCCACCCCAGATTCTTCCAGCTTCCTATCAAGCTGTAGCGTCATCAGTTCCTGCCTTTCTTCCCCCGATTCAGCAGTGGTCCTCGCTCTTCAAAACCAAGCCCAGAAACGTCGGTAGTTTCAAATCGGCCGAGGTTCCTCTAACCTTTTCTGGTGAAATTCTTGTTCCTTCTGATGATATACTTCAAGCTGGAAACGCGGTATGGCATGATTATCTTATCGGTTTCTTCCTCGATGATCCATTGCCTTACTCCACTGTTATTTACCTACTGAAACGTATTTGGAAACTGAAAGGCTCCATCACAGTGAAATTGAATGGCTTCCTTTTTTTCTTCCTTCTTTCTAATGTTGTAGACTGACAAAGAATTACTGAATCAGACCCGGTCTCTTGAGAAATAAGCTCTTCATTGTCAAGTCGTGGGATTTAGCGATAGGTAACGGTAGTTGTTCTATTAAAAAAGTTCTTGTTTGGATTAAACTGTATAATATTCCTATGTATGCTTGGTCACTGAAGGGTATTAGTTGGTTAGCTTCTAGAGTAGGTAAATTTCTTTGTATGGACGAAACAACCGAAAAATTAAGTAGGTTGGAGTACGCCAAATGCATGGTTGAAGTCTCTCCTGAACAGGCTCTGCCTAACGAGTTCCCCATGCAAATGGTAGATGGTACTGTGCATTTTGTTAGAGTTAATTATCTTTGGAAGCCGTTGATTTGTTGCTAATGTAAATTTTTTGGCCATGACCAGTCTGGTTGTAATAGACTTAGTAAACAAAGGAACTGTGTCGTTGTGCAGGATGATAAACTAGTTGATGAGCAAGTGAATGAACCCAATAAAAAAACGAGTTCAAAGTCGATAAAGTTCCTCAAACACTAATTGATGCAACACCAAAAATGAAAAAGAAAAGGTAGGTTTGGGTTAAGGTTAAAAAAAGGAATTTGAAATCCTATGACAATGTCAATAAAACTCGCACTAATAAGGAAGACGCTCAGTTTGAATCTTCTTGCAAAGTCAAAAAGGGTGTTGAAAAATCTGGTTTGAATGATGTCTTGGTTCCAAATAATGTCAATATTAAACCTTCTATGGTAGAACCAAAGACCATTTTGCATCAGCCTGGATATGATGTCAGTATTGGTATAAACAGTGGGATAGATGATGTTCTTGTAATCAAGTTTAATTTAGATAGTGTAGAGGAAGAAGTTTCAACGCTAAACGTTAAGGACGTTGGGTCTGAGAGGCACAATATAATGAGCACGATTATGGAAGATATTCGAACTTCTGACCGTACACATGAATTGCTTCAAGTCGTTGATGACAAGGAAGAAGGGGAAATAGCTGAAGAAAGTGAGTTTGTCAACTCTGAACGAAGCGGCATATCGAACTCTTCAGCACGTGTGCACGTATCTGCATGTACATGTCCCTGCATTGCTCTATGTTCTTCCACTATGTTAAAAAATTCAGAACTACTTGATTTCATTGGTAGCAGTGAAGTCCCCACCTCAATAACATCCATGTCTCATTCTTGTCTAGCTGAAACTGGAGCGCCTCCTACCTGCTTCAATGTTAAGACCAAAGCTACTGCTCTCGAACCATTTAAGCTCTCCCTATATCATCCAAGGCGAAGTCCTCGTCCAAACCTGCTAAGAAACCGCAGTTGAACTGCTATGTACACATACTTCCTCCAACGGCTTATCGACCTCCACCTGCTCTTGATGAACCTACCATCTCCTCATCGCCATCAGTGATCAGCTCTGGGCGGGTAACTAGGAGAATGAAGGTCGAGATGTTGAGTGCCCTTCCAACGTAGCTCGATATGCGTGGTAACTATTTGGATGCCACTGTCCTCTTGGCGTCTTTATTTGTTTAATTTGGTGGCATATGGTTTATTGGATCTTCTGAAGTTATGGGCTTTCTGGGCTCGCTTTTCCTTCATTTCTTAGTAAAGTATTGTTTCTATTGGGATTATGGCTCTCTTCTTTGTCAATTAATCAAGTGATGTAATTTGTTTGCTTTCAGTCTGTAGCTTTTGTATCTCTGGAGCTCTCTCCAGTTTTTTAGTTGATTGACATCCTGTCAATCCCCTGTACTGCTTGTGTATTATTATTTGTTAATAATATAATGGTAGGGGCCAATTCAACCCCATCGGCTATGCCAAAAAAAAATTACTATTAAATAATTAATAATTAACAACCAATACTTATTGGAAGATTTTCGTAAAATTATAACTAAGAAGGAATATTCAATTATAACTAAGAAGTAATAATTAATAATTTATTATAGTTTAACATTTTAGAAATAAAATTTTCTTGTATACCTATGATACAAAATATACTTTCGTACACATTTAAAATTTTCTTTGCAACAGTCTATTTTACATATAAACAATTTTATTTTGTCTCCAAACTCAAAATTTCGGCTCCAAATTTTGGCTCCAGACCAAAATTTTAACTCTAAAGCATTAGATCTTTACCCAATTCCCAATCTAAATCATAAACACTCGCATTTTTTCCCTCTTTCTTATTGTTGCCTTACAGAAATTTCTCCATTCGAATATAAGAAAACCCCATCTTCTCTTCGTCCCCAATCCTCATAGTTATTGTCGCTTTACACTGCTGCCATGATTTTCTTGAGGTGCTACCATCTCAATGCCTGAGCTTACACTGTCGTTGTTGTCTGGAGGCGCCGCCGTCAACACTCGGTATTTCATTTTTGTATCTGGCGCTGGTTGCTGAGTCACTGTCATCAGAGATATCATCTTGAAGCTTTCCACAATCAGATCTAAGGTTCGACTTTTGTATGATGGCCGACGCCGCTTGGAATAGATCTGCCACCGGGAAGCTTGAACGTCGCCTAAAAATTTGTGCAACTATCACCAATAGCTGGAAGCAATGAAGTTTCCAAAGTTAACAAGCCGAGATCAGACGATGGAGGGAAGCTTGGGATGCATGAAATTGATGATTGAGATATTGAAATACTAGGTGCGAACTGCGTATCTGAATTGGTGTTTGAGGCTAGAAAATCTGAAGGCACTTCCTTGGTTATGGTTCCTGATAACATTTTAGATTCTTAAGAAATCATGATTAATTTTTATATCAATTTTTGAATTTTTCTAGCTACCTGCTTATTTGTTAGGTGCATGATGATATTGCTACATTGTTGTTGTGCTGAAGCTTTGCCATGATTGTTGATAGTTCTATTTTTTAGGAAATTAAATCTGAAATTAAATCCTAAAATGTTAATAGCTCAATCTTCTGACATACTTTTGCTCCTTCACTGCTAGCTTGAAAAACTTGCTTAGTCAGAATACGATACAACAACCAACTTTTGATAGGATGACTGTTATTTACAGGTCGGCTTTTATTATTCTTGATGGAGATGCATTTGCGATATTCAACAGTTTGCCTGTAGGGATTGAGTGCTCATCTACTAGTGTTATTTGAGAAGCCCTGATTTGGACATGGTGTAAAATGTTGCATGCGTTATGATCTACAAGGTTCCAGTATGTGTGATGAGCTAGGTTATTCAATATATTTACTCATAATGTAACTTCTTAATGGCAGTTTATTCGATGTGGTAACAAAATTTGTTATTTTCTAGTACAATATTCACTATACTTGTTACCTGGCAATTGCCATATTGTTCTCATCATGGACAGGTTAAACACACATTTGGATAAACATAATTTTCATCAAATATGCATGATAAACATATGGAATATTGACTTTTGAGCAATACATTATATTTTAGAGGTGACATGTTAGATGCATACTGGAGAAAGACAAGCGGCAAAAATGAGATTGGCGTATCTGACATCACTTCTTGATCGGGACATAAGCCTGTTTGTACTGAAGCTTCTACAGGAGAAGTGATAAACGCCATCACTAGTGATGTTCTTGTAGTACAAGATGCTCTATCTGAAAAGGTAAGCTATGCATAATATATCAATTTATATATAATTTATTTTTTCCTTTCCTTTTAGTAACTATTGTTTGTTTGATGTTTAATTTTCTTTTGGAATGTAGTTTAAATTGCAATTTATGGGGTGCATTAAGATAAGTCACAGAAATTCGGTGGGCAATAAATTTGGGCAGTTATGCATTAATTTTTATGGACGTGTGAGTTGGTAGGTTTGTACTAGGGGTGGGCATAAACCGCACCGCTATACGGAAACCGTCCGCACCGAACCGCAAAAACGGTGCGGAAATCCGCACCGAATCTTCTAACGAAAGCAAAAACCTCAAATCGGACCGACCCGCATCGATACGGTTCGGTTGCGGTTTGGACGATTGAACCAACCGTATTAAACCGGACCGAACCGAATATTTTCACTAGTAATTTTATGATAAAAATATAAGCAACTCCTATCTTATTTTAGATTCTAACGATGTATATTTTATTTTTAGTGTATGTTGTTATATTAATAATATTCGCTGTCATAAAGAAAGAAGTTATAGTTTCGGTATAATATTTTTCATCTCGTTTTTTTGGATAAATGCTAATTATAATCTTATTCTAGTCATTTTCCTTGATGATTATGCATTGATTAATGTTGATGTTTGGATAATCTACCAAAAAAAATCTCATTTATAGCTAAATGTCAAATTGAAATATTCATACAGTTAAGAACTAATCTTTCATTTCAGTATAACATTGTGTGTTTTAACCTTTTAAGTGTAAAAACTTCACACAGTTGCCTTCATAAATTGATTGTTGATGGAAGTAATTCTCTTATTTCATATTTAATGTGGGTTCAAACCGGACCGGACCGAAACCGAACCGTCTTAGATTCAAACCGAACCGAAACCGAACCGTTTAAAAGATTAGTATAATGGTTTGTATTTTTGATTAACCGTTTGATGCGGTGCGGAAGCGGTTTGGACTCCAAACCGCACCAAACCGACCCGCGCCCACCCCTAGTTTGTACCATGATTTTGCTGCCTTTTTTTTATTTATGATGATCAGTTGAGCTTGTTTTAATTTGTTTCCAGTTACTCTAAATATAATTGGAATTTTGCATTTTTTGTTGTTATCTACTAGAGAAAAAACTCGATAAACACTAAAAGAAAATGTTTAATATATTTGTATGTACCTTATGAAGAGTGCAATACATCTATTTTAATGATTACAAACTAATATTTTGAGGTACAAAAAATGGAATTACAAGAATTTTGATTTTTAAAAGTGAAATTGTAAAAATGGTCATGATATAGAAGTAGAAGTTGTAAATTCTAGAGATACATTTAATGAGTAAATAGTAGGTGAGGAATGGGGATGATGTATACTTCTTCTGCCTTATATATCTGTAATTAAATTGAGAATACATGCACTGTAGAATTTATACAATGGATATCCAAATAAAGATTTGAGTGAAAGTTCATTTGGTTTCATTTATATTTTGTAAAAAAAAATTTCATTAAATAATGTGATGGTTTGGTGCCATTACTCACGTAACGTGCCAGTCCCTTTCTATTATCCATTATTTTTGTGTTGTCCATGTTATGATTTTTGACCTTTTCTTTGGTTTTACTTCTTTTATGCTTGAATGAATAAATGTTCAAAATGAAATTTACACAGACTATATATGTAGCTAAAATGCTATTAAATTTACACAAACAATATCATTTAAGCAAGAAACATAGGTAATGTTTAGTTATTAAAATGCTATTAAATTATTGTTTGAGAAGGCTCATTCTATTTTACTAGAATAGTGTAGGAGTTTTACGACGACAAAGAGATTTTTTACTGTCTTTTTATGTAGGAGTTTGTAAAAGCAGTGATAGCTTACAGGAAGAAGCTGGACAATGAAATGGAAAATAGAAGAAAATTCACAATTCCAAGTATTCATGTGCATAAGTACCCGAATTCATTTAAAAAAGAATCTGAAGTTGTAGCTCGGGAACTTCTTCTTAGCGGGTAAATTTCTCTTTTTCCTTTTACATACTTGAGCGAAATTTGATCAAGTATATAAACTATTATGATATGTTTCTATGTATAACCTTTGGTCAAACATGGCATTGATCGAGGAAAATATCAAAGCGAAAGAAGTAGCTGCTCAGATGCGCTGTGGAGGAAAATTTCAGCTTCGTTAGATGTACAACAATGAATTAGTAATTAGCCAAAGGTTGTAGTTTTAAATTTGTATGGTTTGGCATATCTATAAATGATGTGAACTAGTTTTGGCTTGAATGACAATGATTTGGATTATATTAAGACTTTATAAATGATCCGACTGTATAACATGGTTTTGCTTTTTAGTAACTATGAGTACGATCCATATATATGTTGCACCAATGCTCTAACTTTTTTTTAAATTTTGTATCTTTTTTAACAATGGGCAAAAACAGTTGTAAAAAACATATATTACAACGGTTAATGTCTGTTGTGGCTATGGCATATTGCAACGGCCCATGTCTATTGTAAAAGACTTTATTGCAATGGCTCTGGACCATTGTAAAAATGTTTACTACAACAGGCTATTACAATGGTTATGGACCGTTGTAAAATCTATTGAGACTATTACAACATCGCATAATAAGACGGGCGCTGGCCCGTTGCGAAACCCCTATTACAGCGGGCATTACCCGTCGTAAAAAGGGTATTTTGTTGTTGTGTTAATTCCCCTTGCTTGATTTTTAGCTTTAGATTGATTTTCCTCTTTTCTTCCCTAGGTAATGGTCGGCGTGCTTTCTATTGTTTACGTTTTTGAATTTTTGAGAAAATGAACATGAATAGAAAGTGGAAACGAGATTATAAGGGTAATAGTGCGGAAATTACCTTATAACACCCTTGCGTTAATTAATTTACATATAAAACCATTCATAAGCCCATTTATTTAATTAAACTCGGCCCTCAAATAAATTTTCAAATCTTAATCCTCTTATCACTACAATATTTACATTATTCTATTTAATTTATCTAATTAAATCTCCTGAATAATGTTATTAAAAATTAGGGGTGTTATAGGCTTCCCTCCTTAAAGAATTTCATCCTCGAAATTCAGTAAGAACTAAATACTAAACATAGCAATCATCTGTAACAACTCCTAATAACCATACTAGCCTACTTGACTAGCAACTATCTATATAAAGCTAATATAGACATATCCTCAAAGCAGATCAGGATAAGTATCTCTAATCCTGTCATCTATCTCCCATGTACAGTTCTTCTCGTTGTCACTCCACTGAACTTTCACCAACTTGACTGTTTTGTTTCTCAATCTTTTCTCATCTCTTGCTACAACCTGAACTAGTTGTCTAACAAAATTCAAATTAGGCTCTACTATCAAATCTTCCAACCCTGTCGAAGGAATAGTAGTCTCTGGATCATGCATATACTTGCGAAGATGAGACACATGAAACACATTATGGACACCTGCCATACTGCTCGGCAACTCTACTATGTATGCGAGCTTCCTGATCCTTTCTATAATTAGGAATGGACCAACATATCTCGGTGCCAGTTTCCCGGACTTTCCAAATCGTACCACACCCTTCATCAATGATACCTTAATGAAAACCTTATCTCCAACTGAGAACTCTAGGTCTTTACGCCTCTTATCTATGTAACTCTTTTGTCTGGACTGAGCTTCCTTCATCCTTTCACGGATCAACTTAATCTTCTCTGTCGCTTCTCTAACCAGATTTGGACCTAAGACTAATTTGTCTCCAGTCTCCAACCAACATGCTGGTGATTTACATGACCTTCCATACAAAGTTTCAAAAGGTGCCATTCCTATGCTAGTCTAATAACTATTATTATAAGAAAACTCCACTAAATGTAGGTGATCTTCCCAAGGTCTACCAAAATCCAATACACAAGCTCTCAATAAATCTTCGAGTACCTTATTGGCTCTCTCTGTCTACCCATCCATTTGAGGGTGATACACAATACTCATCTTGAGCTTGGTACCTAACACATCCTGTAAACTCTTCCAGAATTCACTAATAAACAAGGCATCTCTATCACTGACTATACCACTAGAAATTCCATGCAGTCTAACTATGTTCTTCATGAACCACTTAGCTAAAACAAGTGCTGTCTTGGTTGACTTAACTGGAATGAAATGGGCACTTTTGGCCAACCTGTCTATTATGATCCATATACTTTCATTTCCCCTATTTGACCTTGGCAACCCGTATATAAAATCCATGGATATCGAATCCTATTTCCAAAATGGTATCTCCAAAGGTTGAAGCAACCCACTCGGCTTCTGATGTTCGGCTTTCACTTGTTGACAGTTTGCATACTGTCTAACCCACAAGTCAACATCCCTCTTATACCTTCCCAATAGAAGCTCCTCTTCATATCTTGATACATCTTGGTCCCTCTAGGATGAATCGTAAACTTGGATCGATGATATTCTCTAAGAACTTCTTTCCTTAAGTCCTTAATATTCAGAACACACAACAGTCCCTTATTTCTGAACCATCCCCTCAAGTCAAGACTAAAATATTTTAGATCATCGAACTCAGTTCCAACCTCAAGCCTTCAATGGATCCTCTTTCTCCTTAGAAGCAATCCTTTCGATCAAGACTGGTCAAACTTCCAAACAGGACAACATGGCGGTGCTCTGACTAGAACTAGCAGTCGATCTTATCTGCACACTACAAGTAGTCAAATTTTCTAAATCTTTCCATTCTACCAACATAGCTAACACCACATTCTGATGTCTTCTGCTAAGGGCATCCGCTACTTTATTTCCATTCCCATGTGTATACTCTATACCAAAATTATAAGCTGCTAAAAACTCCAACCACCTCTGCTGTCTCATATTCAGCTCCTTCTGAGGGAATATATATCTTAAAGACTTGTGATCTGTATATAGCTCAAATCTCTCCTCTAAGAGATAATGTCTCCAAATCATCAACGCGAAGATCACCGCAGCCAAATCCAAATCATGAGTAGGATATCTCACTTTATGCGGTCTAAGATGTGGTGAAGCGTAGGCAATAACTTTACCCTTCTGCATCAACACAGCTCCTAATCCAGTTCCGCATGCATCAATATACACCACAAACCCTTGGTTTCTGTCTGGAACTACTTACACAGGTGCATTGGTCAACAAATGCTTTAACTTAAGGAATTCTTCCTTACTTTTGTCGGACCAGAAAAACTTCACGTCCTTCCTACTTAACTTAGTCAAAGGTGCTATTATCCACGAGAAATCGTTGATGAATCTCCAGTAATAGCCAGCAAGTCCAAGAAAACTTCTAATCTCCCTCACCGTTTCTAGTTTCTTCCAATTATTAACGGCTTCAATTTTATCTGGATCGACTGACAAGCCTTTCTCTGAAACCACGTGACCAAGGAACTTAACCTCTTTCTTCCAAAAATGACACTTGGAAAACTTCGCCTTCAGCTGACGCTGCCTTAGTGTCTCAAGCACTACCCTAAGATGATCCTCATGTTCTCCTTCATCCTTAGAGTATACTAAAATGTCATCTATGAACACCAACACGAACATATCCAAGTACTCTCAGAAAACTCGGTTCATCAAATCCACAAAGAAAGCAGTTGCATTCATTAACCCGAATGGCATTACTAACCACTCATACGAACCATACCTAGTTCGAAATGCTGTCAATGGATGCTGTCTCTGCCACTCTTAACTGATGGAAACCTGTCGCCAAATCCAATTGGAAAAACACTCTAGCTCCATACAACTGATCAAATAGATCGTCAATTCTCGGCAAAGGATACTTATCCTTAATCATCCTTTCATTCAACATATGATAGTCGATACACATCCTCAACGACCCGTCTGGTTTCTTTACGAACACCATGACCGCTTCCCAAGGCGAACTGCTTGGTCTAATAAAATTCCTCCCTTCTATATCCACTAGCTGCACCTTCAATTACTTCATCTCAGTCGGTGTCATTCTGCTAGGTGGTCTACTTACAGGTTCAGCTCCTGGCACAAGATCTATTCAAAACTCAACAGCTCGTTTCGGTGGTAATCCTGTAACCGGCTCACGGACATCTGCAAATTCTCTTGCTACTCGAACTTGACTTAACTCTTCTTCTATTTCCATAGCACTTAACAAAGCACAAACTCTCTGGTCAGAATTCTCCATTGAGAATATGATTCATTTATGACTATCAGGGTGTCTCAATGATATTTCCCTATCCTGGCAAAATATCCTAGCCTCATACTTACCCAACCAATCCATACCCAAGATGATCCCGAAATCTACAAAATCAAAAACATACAGACTGCATGAAAACTTATGACCTAATAAATCAAGTTCTAATTAGTCACATCTCATCCCTCGAGTGGCATACCATCCTATCGGATTCACAACAACAAGGTATGTGGGTTCTAAACATAACCTATCAACCAAACACCGAGATATAAATGAATGTGATGCACCGATATCAAATAGTACCCTAATTGGTATACTCTGAATCAAAAGCATACCTTCCATCACAGTCTTTCCTTTCTCAGTAGCAGTTGGCTTACCAAATGATGGTCCAACAGCAAAAACTTTTCCCCTGTCCACCCTAACTGGTTCTAGACACTGATTCTTATAATGTCCAACTTGATCATAGTTGAAGCACTTCACACCCTTCTTTTATGTAGCCTTCTTCTTCTTGCCTGACCAGAATTCATGAGCATAATGACCTTTCTTGTCACACTTGAAGCAAACTAAATCGGCCTTTGCCTTCTTGGCGGCCTCTTCCTTCTGGGCTCCCTTCTTCTTAAAGAACTTTCTCCTTTTTCCCTGATAACCCTGGGTTTCAACCTGCTTTTCTTTCCTACAAATAGCAAGCATTTCCACATGTCGGATTGCCATCTCCACAACTACATTACAAGGATCACGAAGATGTGGTAGGGTTGCCCTAGCAATCTCGGGTCTCAATCCCCGAATGAACTTCTCATTCCTCCTAATGACGGTGTCTATGTTAGCATACCCATATTGAAACAACTCATCAAACTTAGTAGCATACTCCATTACCGACATCTCTCCTTACACCAAATCCATAAACTTTCTAAGCAATGCCGACTTAGCAACTTCAAACAAAAACATCTGCTCGAATCTTTTTCAAAACTCTGCCCAAGTCAACTCTTCCTCAGGAACTTCGGCAGTAACACTATTCCACCAATGAAGTGCTGCCCCTTGCAACTGCCTAGAGGCCATCCTCCTCTTTTGCTTATCATTCAAACTCAAGTCAGTAAAGATTCTCTCGTAATGCAGCAACCAATTATCCACTTCTATGGCATCCTCCGTTCCCACAAACGACTTCCCACCGAGATTGGTGTAATTTCTACTAAGCTTTGCATAATTATTCCCAACTAGAGCCAAATGATTAACTCCTCCGACATTCCCAGCAACCCCAGCAACTGCTCCAGCTTGCATCAGATTGATGAAGAACTAATACATCATCCCCATGTCTACTGGCGGATTTCCAGCACCAATATTGGCATCTACATTTCGGTTAGCATTAGCCTGTCGACCCAGGTTCCTCCTGGTGGGTCGAGCATTTCCATTGGTTGTGGTGCTTCATCCACCGAGATTTCCTCTTCCGTTTCTAGCCTCCATATCTTCTTTCTCGTAAATCTGCATACGAGCCTTAGTAAGATATAGAAGAACAGTCTAATAGAGGGGAATACGTACTTATATATACATAAATAAAATATAAGTACGTTACTGTAACGTTAACCCAAGCTCCGATCTTATTTTCCGATTCATTAGATTATGTTTTGAAAAACCTTTTTAGACTTGAATTTCTTTTAAGTTTTCATAAATGTATGCTCTGATACCAACTTGTAACATCCCCCACTTGGAGGGCTAAAACTAACGGCTATAAATGCTGTAGTCATCCAAAGTTATTAATCCTCGGCGACCAAATACGGTAATGTTAGATACATTGATATAACAGTAACACATGGATATGGAAATTTTTTAAAATCATTAAACAACTTACACATTCCATTTCAAACCATTTCAACATTACTTATATGTTCGAGAACCACGTTCAGAGAAAATATAATTATTACAACATACGCCAAGGGCGACATATGAAGATGCCCCCGGGATGATCAGAGTATATAACTAGGCAATTAAAAAAATTTTCCTTTACAACAAAACACAGCAGAATCAAAATAGAAAAGAACTCTAAATAGCTATCATGCCTCCTGCACATCTCCAGAAGCTTATTCGACTAAAGAGGTACCTGAAAACCTCAACTCTCAAACGACTCAAAGTTAATTGAGCACCCGAGAGTTTAATGGGAAAACATAAACTTCGAGTCAGATATAAAGCCTGGTATGAATAATAATCTACCATCTCAAACCATTTAGATATTCAGTGAGACCACGTCCCTTAGTAGAACTGGTTTTCCCTTCACTAGTATGTTATCCAAAACTTTATAAAAAGCATATATTGTGCTCTTGCATCCACAATGGTTAAAACATAACAATTCCAAATATTATGATGATACAAGTAAATCAATTACGGATTACCCATCCTCATTCATTTTGACTATCTGTCTCAGTTATAATTTCTAGGGTAACCATTAACCTATAGTTTTCATGGGCTGACTAATAACATATTTAAAGCTTATGGACTCTCTGTCTGGTTTCATAGTTTTCATGGGATCACTAAGAACCTATTGGTACCTGCCAATAACTTCATTCCTTCATGGGTTCTCCCTGAACCTATTGGTATCTCCAATAACTTCCCTCTTATCATAGTTTTTATGGGTTGACTATGAACCCATTGACTTCTGTCAATAACTTAATCCGGATATAGTTTTCATGGGTTCACTACGAACCTATTGGCCTCTACCAATAACTCTTTCTAAACATAGTTTTCATGGGTTTACTATGAACCTATTGACTTCTATCAACAACTTTTTCTAAACATATTTTTCATGGGTTTATTATGAACATGTCTATTTGACAACTACTTTAATCGGTATTTAGGCATCCTATATTCTGGTCTACCAGACCTCTTGGATGCAATTCTACTCCTACAGGAGTTAACTCAATTTATATTCACTACTAGGTCAACCTAACTGATTATTCTGCCCTTTTTCTCCCCAAAATACAGTTATGGGTCCATTATAATGTGAGTATATATATTAGAAGAAGCAACCATAATAACACCAACACCTGTGGTTTAATATCCTTGAAATCATTTTCATATGAACCATGGTTAATCCCTTTAACCTATTGTTTTATCAAGGAAAGCTTCTTCAAAAACTTCATACTTAAAAGCCATTTTAAAGCTCCTTTATTATGCCATGGTTTTCCTTTAAAAATGAGATTAGGGTCTTTGTTTTGAAAACTATTGCTCGAAACCTTTAACTATTACTTTCGAAACCATTGGATAACCTCCTTCGAAAGCATTCAAATCTTCTTTTCAAAACACTAAGCATATGCCTTTCGAAACACTTTAAAACATATCTTTCCAAACCATCAAAACATACTTTTCGAAAGTATTAAAACATCATTTATTAACTTATAGACGCATAGCTTCGAAACCATTGAAAGTACCCCTTTCCAAACCATTGGGTTTATCTTTAAAATTACCTTCTGGGTCAAAGTGAGTATAAACGAAAGTATCCCTTTCGAAACCATTTGAAAGTATCCCTTTCAAAGCCATTAAACTTCATGTAAAAGAGTTTGGGGAAAAATTATGGCTTCAGAACCATCCTTTCGAAAGCTTAAATCATTTAAGTAAAACATTTGAAGGATAACTTTGAAACCTTTTTCAAAGCCATTGCCTTCGAAACCATTAAATCCTTTCGAAAGCTTTAGGAAGTGGCTTACTTCATTTATAAAACAAAAGCTACCTTTCGATCTAGTTGATGACTTCAATCCATTCGAAAGGCATAAGGTCGGCAGCAGGGTTTCGATTGGGTTGAAACTACCCTTTCGAAAGCTTTGATTTAAAAACAAGGCAACTCTTTCGAAAGCTTCACTTTAAACAAAAGGTGGCAATATATTTGAAAGCAACTTCTTCGAGAGCTAGATTGAAGGGGTTTCGACCTCTTCGAAAGCATTCTTTTGAAAACAAGGCAAGCGCATATCTTTGGATAGTAAAACAAATGCTTCGACCCCTTCGAAAGCATTGGTTTCGACTCCATACCTTCCGCCTTTCTCTAATCCACTACGTACCAACTTATTGATACCTTGTGTATTGGTTTCGACTTGGTTGAGGTGGAAGTATAGGGTCAAAAGGTACTACGGAAAGAGGCGAAACATAATTTCTGGGTAAAGACTGTTTTAATGCCTTTTTAAGTAAATTGCTTTTTAACTAACCTTCCTATTTGTAAACATTTAATTGGTTGCCATAAACTTTTCAAATTCTTTCTTAAAATCTACCGCAATTATTTCAGATCTGAACAAGAATTAATTTACGAAATAAGCCCTTCCATAAAGCAAAACAAATAAAACATTTAAGTCCTTCATATAAAATAATTTAATTTCCATAGTAAATTACTTAGGAAAAATCCCCAAAAATCATAGAAATTCACTTTTAATATGTTATCTAACATATATAAATTTCAGACCCAAATTCCTTCAAACAGTAGCCGAAATAATTTTAAACCCAATTTATTCATTTCTTCCTTCAAAAATTCATAATAAAATTTTCATCGCTTGGAAAATTACAGAAAATTAAACCCAT
The DNA here is from genome assembly GCA_030737815.1 of Allium fistulosum. Taxonomy (NCBI): domain Eukaryota; kingdom Viridiplantae; phylum Streptophyta; class Magnoliopsida; order Asparagales; family Amaryllidaceae; genus Allium; species Allium fistulosum. The sequence continues at coordinate 357,574,100 of CM060906.1, forward strand.
CTCCAAATTTATGTTTTACATAACATATAAATTCCTCATGGCATTCGAAATCCCAAATAAATTATTTTAGCGTTAAAACCGTATACTACAATTATCAAACAAACTTGTTTGAATATATCATATCATGAAATCCAAGCATATCATCAAAAAAATCATCATAATGGATTTAAACTTAAACTCGAAAATCAAATGATCATAAAAACAAAATTGGAGACGATTTTGATTATTATTCACCTTGATTAGGATAAGGAATTTGAGATTTGATCTTGGATTAATTCCCTTTGCTTGATTTCTTAGCTTTAGATTGGTTTTCCCCTTTTCTTCCCTAGGTAATGGCCGGCGTGCTTTCTATTGTTTACGTTTTTGAATTTTTGAGAAAATGAACATAAATAGAAACTGGAAACAAGATTGTAAGGGTAATGGTGCAGCAATTACCTTATAATTCCCTTCCGTTAATTAATTTACATATAAAACCATTCATAAGCCTATTTATTCAATTAAGCTCGGCCTCTAAATAAATTTTCAAATCTCAATCCCCTTATCACTCTAATATTTACATTATTCTATTTAATTTATCTAATTAAATCTCCTGAATAATGTTATTAAAAATTAAGGGTGTTACAGGTAAGGTAATGGACCACCTTCCGTATAGTACATTTCTAGAGGTATGTACTGAGGATCGACATCTTCGAAACCTCTGCGAATTAGAACCGGCCTATCCGCAGGCCCTTCTGGTGGTGGATAGAACCGAATATGACATCACCCTGATCATAACCGACCTATCCAGGATCCCATAACATACACCACATACAGACATATAGAGAGTAATCTAGAAAGGTGATGACCATACCCTAATAGTTGCGAACCACATAACCCTAAAGCAACCTTGTTTTAGCCATTACCGATTGATGAGGCCAGAGGTAACGGTTACCTTTCACATAACACACGTTCCACTTTGAATGCCACACTGCCATTCCATGATCACACAACTAATTTCTACAAACGTATAACTCCTGAGCTGGTATGTCTCAGGGTGTTAAGCTAAGAGAAGTTGCCTTCTCCACCACTAAAAAAATGATACGTTTATAAAGATCAATCAATGTGATTAGAAATGCAATGTCAGACATTCGTCCAAACAAGTTGTCTAGGAATAGAACAAGCCGAAGGAACTCTCCTACCACATCCTGTTGGGAATCAACCCTAGGATTAGTAGCGAGAAGCCCTTGCATCGAAAATATCAAATGAAGATACTACTGCCATATATATATATGATATGGGAAATTCCCCCCGAAGGTCAGTGATAAGCAGCCATTCATTCTATTTACTATCATTCCATGTCTTTACTTCGAATACGTAAATTGGTTCGAAGTGATTTTCGGATAAGAATCACTCAAATCTGACCCCGGTTCCTTTGAACCAATCATCGATAAAAAGATGTTTTAGTAAATAGGGAATTATTCTTTGATTGATTAATTTATTTTTATCAAAATATATTCTAGAGATATATACCTTAAAACATTTCTTTCTGGTATATACGGAATCATTAAACCTCCCTTTAACTTTGGAATTATCAAATCATTTTCATAAATCATTTTAGAAAACTTTATTGAGTAAATATGGTTGATAAAATTATACTAATTCTACTCAACATCAACTTTTGTATTCAACCTCTACTATCCATTGAATAACGGTGAAATCACTATTTAAATTCACAAGGATAGTACGGGTTCCCTCCTGAAATTTAGTACCAAGTATAGGAAGATTATCTCTATACAATCCAAGTTGTATTAAGTTAAATTTGTAAATTTGAATCTTTTACGCTCGTCTTGTTTTCGATATTTCGACCTTATTTATTCCACGCTCAAGAAAGAGGCCTGGTGAGCTAGGGCACTGGTTGCTCCTGAATAGCTCCTTAGTTCAAGAACCCCACATTCGGATCTCACAAATAGAAAAATCCAATCTACTCGTCGGCTTTTTGAGCCAAGATTTAATCACTTTATTTATTACAGCTTTTCTTCAAATCATTTATTTAAACTCTTTTAAATAAACTATGAAACCTCCAAGTCATTATTAAAACATTTAATTATTCATTTTAAAACATTTATAAAATATTTGGAAAAGAATTGTTAAGTTTAGAACTATATTTCAAAAGTTGTAAAAAGCGCTGCAAATAGTGCTGCGAATAGTGCTTTTAAGCTTATTTGATCAAAACAATTTTTCGACCATTTAGAAGTCCATTTTTATAATTCAAATCTCTTTTAAAACATTTTATAAGATTTATAGAATTTATTCCATATTTTTAAAGAAAAAAATATTACTTTTACAGAATTTATCGCTTTGGTTTCCGAACTGCTAAACCGCGACTATTTTGAAAACTTGATTTGCTCGTATTTAAAAATGTACTAAGTGAAATCTCAATCATTTTCTTTTGTTTGAAAACTATGATTATAAGAACTTGGAAAATTCTTATTACAAAGAATTCCGACTCTGAATCCATCGTATACATGGATTTAACTTTCTACGGCGCGAATTGCCGTTACGCGACGCGCCTATTTTTGACTCAATCTCCACAACTTGTCAAAACTTCACCAAATCAGATTTTAGTGTTTATAAAACATTTATAAAACATTTTAAAGAGGTTTAAAAATCTCATATACACCATTTCATTTATTAAATGAAAGTGATTTCTTTTGTGATATTCGACGTGTATTAAACGTGACTTGTTTCAATATCAAAATAAACATATAATCAACATCCAAACTTGATGATCAAAGCATAATAAACAACCATAACAATCATATCACATCATCATATTATATCTATATATATAAATAGAGTTTCTCACCTCGGATTAAACGATTAAGTTAAAAATGGCTATAGCTTCTCTAACTTGAATTTAAAGCTCACGAACACTCAGACTTTTGCCTTTAGATGGCTTGGCCTTGACCTTGGAGGTTTGGATGACTCACGGCCTAGCTTAGGGGTGGAGAAAGTCTCGGATATGGGGAAATAATGTGGTGGTCGTGGGTAATGAGAGTGGAAAGGAGGAGTTTTGTGATAGTTTTGAAGTGAGTTGATATATATTTATTTACAATATAATTTAATTTTCTTTTGAAAATATTTTTGCCATTATTTATTTAAGTATGGAAGCCACGAAAATAGAGACGATAACTTAGGAAAATGAAGAAGGAGAAGTGAGGAAATGAAGTGGAGATGGTGTGGTATTTATAGGGAAAGAAGAAGGAAAAAACATCTTAGATATTTTATGCACTTACATCACCTCCTTCATCACCACCCACCTCCATTGGACTTTCACCGATCCCAAAACTTTCCTTCCCAATCATTTCTCATCGTGATCCATGATTCAAACTAGTCGTCTAATAACTGCCAAATTTGGTTCAACTTTCTAAATCTTCTTGGGCAGCTATTTCTGTAATCTTCTCTGGATCATACACATATTTCCATAGATGAGATACGTGAAAGACATTGTGTATGCCAGATAACCTCTCGAGCAAATGATAAGCTAATGGGCCAATTCGCTCTAGAATGGGAAAAGGTCCAATAAATCTAGGTGCTAACTTCCCTGCCCGTCCAAATCTTACCACCCCTCCCATCGGAGAGACTTTCAACAATACGAAATCTCCAATCGTGAATTCCAAATTTCTACATCTTCGATCAGCGTAACTTTTCTGCCTACTCTGGGCTTCTTTCATCCTCTTCCTGATCATGTCAACCTTTTCTGAAGCTTCTCTAATCATGTCAGGCACTAGTACCAACTGATCTCCATTCTCGATCTAACATGCTGTGGATCTACATGGACGACCATACAAAGCTTCATATGGGGCCATTCCAATACTAGCGTGATAGCTATTATTGTATGAGAACTCAACATGATGAAGATAATTTTCCCATGATCCTCCAAAAACCAAGATGCAAGCTCTCAGAAGGTCTTCCAATACTCGATTTACCCTTTTAGTTTTCCCATCGGTCTGGGATGGTATGCGGTGCTTATACTCAGCTTTATTTCCCTCATGTATATTTCTACAAGACTTGCAGCTATTCTTGTTGGCTTTACTGGGATAAAGTGTGCGCTTTTGGTCAATCAATCTACGATAACCCAAATGCCTTCATTTCCCTTCCTTGATCGAGGTAATCCATTGATGAAATCCATCGATATTTGGTCCGCTTCCAAGTTGGAATTTCAAGAGGTTGAAGTAATCCAACAGTCTTTGTTGATCGCTCTTGATCTGTTGAAAATTCACACATCTGCTAACATGAATGGAGATGTTCCTTTTCATACTTCTCCACCACAATGTTCATTTTACGTCTTTGTACATTTTGTTAACTCTTGGGTGAATGTTTAGCTTAGATTGATGGCATTCAGTCAACACTTCTTGTCTTAAGTTGTCAACATCGAAAACACAAATTCTTCCCTTTAACCATAATATCCCATGATTATTAACTTTAAAGCTTGATCTCTGTCCTTTGCTTATATCTTTAATAATCTCCTTTAGAAATTGATCTTCTTTTTGCTTGCTAGCAATTCTTTGTAGAAGAGTTGAGGTTACTACCAAATAAGCTATAACAACATGCTTTCTGCTTAATGCATCCGCTACTACGTTGGCTTTTCCGGGTGTACATAGAATATCAAGATATTACGATGCGAGAAATTCTATCCAACACTACCGTTTCATATTTAAATCCTTCTGAGTGAAAAGATACGTCAAAGATTTGTGATATGTGAGGAGTTCGAACTTCTCACCCATTTAAAGAAGGAATATTATTTACCAAGGTCAAACAAAGTTTATCAAAATAAATTATGAGAAATTCTTACCCAGAAATAATGTCTCCAAATCTTTAGTGCGAACACAATGACTAATAGTTCAAAGTCATGTGTTTCATAATTTCACTCATGCATCTTTAACTGCCTACTAGCATATGCGATAAGCTTTCCATGTTGCATTAGTATTGCACCCACTCCTTCTCCGCAAGCATGAGTATAAACGGTTAGACTTCCGCTTTCATCAATAATAATTAAGACCTGGAGTGGTAGTTAACCTTTTCTTGAGTTCCTGGAACGCTTCTTCACATTTAGGGGTCCATTCAAATTTAACATCCTTCATAGTCAACTTTGTTAAGTGATATAGAATCTTGGAGAAGTCTTCAATAAATCTCTGGTAATATCCTACCAATCTGTGCATGTCCTTCGGAGTTTGGGGATGCTTCCAATCCATAACGGCTGTAATTTTCCCTAGATCTACTGCAATTCCTTCCTTCGACACAACATGCCCAAGGAATCTTACCTTCTCTTCCCAAAAGTGGGACTTTGAGAACTTAGCTCTGAGCACATTTCTCCTTAATATTTATAAAACAATCTCCAAATGCCATTTATTTTTTTCTTCAGTCTTTGAATATATAAGAATATCATCGATAAAAACTAACATGAACTTGTGGAGCACTTCTTTGAATACTCTATTCATAAGGTCCACAAAATAAGCGAGCGCATTGGTTAGCCTGAAAGGCATAACCAACCACTTGTTGAAAATCATTTGGTCCTCTGAATGTAGTTAAAGGAATGCATTCTTCTGCTATCCTTAACTGATAGAATCCTTTAGCTAGGTCCATTTTTGAAAATATTCGAGCACCATGAAGTCGATCAAATAAGTCATTAATACGTGGTAAAGGATACTTGTTCTTAATCGTTTGCTTATTTAGGTCTCGGTAGTCTACACAAAGTCTAAGGGAGCCATCTGACTTTACAACGAAAACTACTACCGAGCTCTAACTTGAGCGACTAGGTCTAATGAATACTTTCTCTAATAATTCTTCAGTTTGATTCTTTAACTCATTTACTTCCTTAGGGGCCATTCTTCGAGAAGAGTGAAAAACAGATCTTGTACCGGGAATCAAGTCGATTCGAAACTCAATTTCCTTATATGGCAGTGAACTTTTAACTTCCTCAAAAACATCCGAAAATTCCTTAACAATTGGTATTAACTCCAAATTCATTTGAGATGAATCCAAAGCATACATGAAGCTCTCCCTCACTGGACTAGGTTTGTTGCACATTATTCTATCCAACACCCTTCCAGTTGCCTTTTTTAGCACCACCATTCATTTAGTGTAATCCAGAATAGCTCTATACTTAGATAACCAATCCATACCAAGTAGAATTTCAAACCCAATAAAATCAAGGACAAATATATCGCATAAGAATTTGTGGGTTTCTCGAATTTCGTACAAATCATACAAAGATTGGTGGTACCTCCTATGGGATTAGACGCGCATATAGGGGTATCTACTATTTCTAGGGTAAGTTTTCGCTTATCAACCAATTTCTTAGCAATAAAACTATGGGAAGCCTTAATATCAAATAACACTGTAACTAAAATATCATTAACACAAATTTTACCTTCCAAAACACCATTTCCCTTTGCATCAGTGGAAGTTGAGGGTTCATCTTTGATGGAAAAAACTCAAACTTTTTCTCCCTTCCTTATCAGCGAGAAATCCCTGTTCTTGTGCCCTGGTTTGTGACAATTGTAGCAAGTTTCTCCTTGAGCTTTGGGATTCTTACAGGTGTTGGAAAAGTGGCCCTTTTGTTGGCAGTTGAAACAAGTGATATTCTTCAACTTGTCTTCCTAGGATCCTCCTTTCGGCTTACCTTGCCCTAGTTTCTTTCTCGAGTGATTGAACTTCCTATTTTTCCATTTATTATTGCTACTGCCTTGGGTCGCGGGTGGATCCTTCTTATCCGAAGTTTCATACCGGAACCCTATGTCTACTAAATCTACAAAGGTTTCTTTCACATGCCCAGTCATACTGCCGAGGTATTGCTTTTTCATTCCTACGATAAACATCTCGTTCTTCTTAAGGGGCGAGTTTATCAAAGCAGGGCTGAAGCAAGATAGTTCGTTAAACTTGCAGGCATACTCCTCAGATGACATTTCCGCCTGCTTCAAATCCATAAAACTCCGATAAAGGCTGGATTTTCCTTCAACTGGCATATATTGTTCTTCCAGAACTTCTTTGAATCACTCCCATGAGAAATTATATTCAGACTCATTATGGGTGATGGATTCCCACTATGCTATAGCGCCATCCTGTAATTGTTAGGAAGCTAAGAACCTTTTCTGCTCATTCTCGATATTCAGCCCCTTAAAAATTCTTTCACAAGAGTGGATCCAAGCCTTACTTCAATAATGGACTCCATTCCTTTAAATGGTTTACCACCCAAAATAGTGTAATCTTTCCATAGAGTAGCGAAGTTAATTTGAGGCTGCATAGGGATTACCACTTCCTCAATTACTGTAGCATTTGATCGACCGTTGGTGGCCGTAGCGTTGTTGCCTCCCCTTCGTCCTCTTCTATTACTCATCTCCCACTATCTGTATATAGTAAGGAAATATATTTAGAAATATAGACAAAATTATCTTAGGAAATGGGTATAAACTCGAATATACTTATTCAGATAAAGTTCAAATATGTGCTCTCTTTGACTAAACTCACTCTAGGGCATTACTAACCCTATCTCTAATATGTTGACCCCATCCAAGCTTGGTATTCACTCAACCATAAGCTTTGATACCAAATGTGACAACCCACCTCCATGACCCTCAGAGATCGACACTAATACATCCTCGGTATTCATGTGCCATAAATTCAAGTGCCGGAGAGGCAGATTATCATGGGGTAAAGAAAATAAAGATATAGGACAAGACAATAATAAAATCTCACATCGTATTCAATACATAATTATACATATGAGTAGTACATGCAATTACTCCAAATTGGTCCATCAGAGTTCTAGTAAGTACTAATCCAACCAGGATAATTATAACTACCTATCGTTACAAGAGCTGGTAATACATAATGCAAAATACAGACACAATGGAAAGTGATATATAACTTCAACAAAAAGACCCAAAATTCTCTTTGCTCCATGCTCTCTTCCAAAATGCTCCAAGATTACCTAACTATTGGGCTGCCCAAGGAAAATAGGGCACCCAGAGTTTAAGGAAAAAAGGGAAATAAACTCCGTGTAAGTCATGCGACTGGTGTGGGAAACTCAAAATACATATATTTGAAAACAAATGGTATCACATAAGACCACGTCGCATATAAACATGAAATAGGTTTTTACCTTATGATAACCAAAGCATCCCTAGGGGACTTCCTTCCATATAGTACATCTCTAGGGGAATGTACCGAGGATTGACATCTTCAAAACCTCTGCGAATCAGAACTGTCCTACCTACAGAGCCTTCTGGTGGCAGATAGAACCGAATATGACATCACCTTGGTCATAACCAACCTATCTAGGATCCCATATCATACACCACATACTCGACATATAGAGAGTAATCTAGAAAGGTGATGACCATACCCTAATGGTTGCGAACCACATAGCCCTGAAGCAACCATGTTTTATCCATTCCCGGTTGATGAGGCCTGAGGTAATGATTACCTTTCACATAACACACATTCCACTTTGAATGCCATACTGCCATTCCATTATCACACAACTGATTTCTACAGACATATAACTCCTGAGCTCGTATGTCTTGGGAAAGGGTGTTAAGCTAAGAGAAGTTGCCTTCTCCGCCAGCAAACAGATGATACGTTTATAGAGATCAATCAATGTGATTAGAAATGCAACAAACATCAGACATTTGTCCATATAAGTTATCCAGGAATAGAATAAACTGATGGAACTCTCCTACCACATCCTGTTAGGAATCAACCCTAGGATTAGTAGCGAGAAGCCCTTGATCGAAGATATCAAATGAAGATACTACTACCATATATATGTGAAATGGGAAATTTCCCACCAAGGGTCAGTGATAATCAGCCCTTCATTCTATTTACTATCATTCCATATCTTTACTTCGAATATGTAAATTGGTTCAAAGTAGTTTTCAGATAAGAATCACTCAAATCCGACCACGGTTCCTTCGAACCAGTCATTGATTAATATTTTTTTATCAAAATATCTTCTAGAGATATATATCTTATAACATTTCTTTCTGGTATATACAGAATCATTAAACCTTCTTTTAACTTTGGAATTATGAAATCATTTTCATAAATCATTTTAGAAAACATTATTGAGTAAATAGGGTTGATTGAAATTATACTAATTATACTCAACATCAACTTCTGTATTCAACCTTTACTATCCATCGAATAACGGTGAATTCACCTTTTAAATTCACATGGATAGTATGGGTTCCCTTCTCGGAATTTAATACCAAGTATAAGAATATTATCTCTATACAATCTTAGTTGTATTAAATTAAATTTGTAAATTTGAATCTTTTACACTTATCTCATTTCCGACATTTCGACCTTATCTATTCATTGCCTAGGAAAGAGGCCAGATGAGCCAGGACACTGGTTGCTCCTGAACATCTCCTTAGTTTAAGCACTCCACATCCGAATTTCATGAATAGAAAAATCTAGTCTACTCATCAGCTTTTAGAGCCAAGATTTAATCACTTTATTTATTACAGCTTTTCTTCAAATCATTTATTTAAACTCTTTTAAATAAACTATAAAACCTCCAAATCATTATTAAAACACTTAATTATTCATTTGAAATCATTAATAAAAGATTTGGAAAAGAATTGATAAGTTTAAAACTATATTTCAAAAGTTATTAAAAAGCGCTGTAAAAAGTGCTACGAATAGTGCTTTTAAGCTTATTTGATCAAACCAACTTTTCGATCATTTAGAAATCCATTTTTATAACTCAAAACTCTTTTAAATCATTTTAAAATATTTATATAATTTATTCCATATTTAAAAAAAATTACTTTAAAGAATTTATCGCTTTTGTTTCCGAACTGCCAAACCGCGACTGTTTTGAAAACTTGATTTGCTCATGTTTCAAAATCTACTAAACGAAATCTCAATTTTTCATTGTTTGAAACCTATGATTATAAGAGATTGGAAAATTCTTAGTACAAAGAATTCCAACTTCGAATCCATTGTATACATGGATTTAACTTTCTACGACGCGTAATCACGAACTATCGTTACGCGATACGCCTATTTTTGACTCAAATTTCACAACTTATCAAACTTCACCAAATTGGACTTTAATGTTTATAAAACATTTATAAACCATTTTAAACCATTTTAAAGAAGTTTAACAATCTCACATACACCATTTAATTTATTAAAGGAAAGTGATTTCCTTTGTGATATTCAACGTGTATTAAACGTGACTTGTTTCAATATCAAAATAAACATATAATCAACATCCACACTTGATGATCAAAGCATAGTAAACAACCATAACAATCAGACCACAACATCATATTTTATCAATATATATAAATAGAGTTTCTCACCTCGAATTAAACGATTAACTTAAAAATGGCTATAGCTTCGCCAACTTGAATTTAAAGCTCACGAACACTTGGACCTTTGCCTTTAGATGGCTTGGCCTTGACCTTGGAGGTTTGGATGACTCATGGCCTCGCTTAGGGGTAGAGAAAGGCTCGGATATGGGGTAATAAGGTGGTGGCCGTGGGTAATGAGAGTGGAAAGGAGGAGTTTTGTGATAGTTTTGAAGTGATTTGATATATATTTATATACTATATAATTTAATTTTCTTTTGAAAATATTTTTGCCATTATTTCTTTAAGTATGGAAGCCATGAAAATAGAGAGGATAACTTAGGAAAATGAAGAAGGAGAAGTGAGGAAATGAAGTGGAGATGGTGTGGTATTTATAAGGAAAGAAGAGAAAAAAAAATATCTTAGATATTTTGTGCATTTACATCACCTCCTTCATCACCACTGTAACACCCTAAATTTTTAATAACATTATTCGGGAGATTTAATTAGATAAATTAAATAGAATAATGTAAATATTAGAGTTATAAGGGGACTGAGATTTGAAAATTTAAGATAGATGTCGTGCTTAACAAAATGTAAACTTAAAAGAATGGGTTTATGTAAATGGTTTTCCATGTTAACTAATAAAAGGATAAGGCAAAGGGCATTATGGGGGGATAGCCGTTCACCATATCCCTTAAGCCCTAAACCCTTATTCTCATTTTTATTTCACAAGTTTAAAATTCTAAAGCAAAAGCCCAAGAGCAAGCCGACTATTACCTAGGGAAAAAGAAGAGGAAAATTCAATTAAAACTAAGGAATCAAGCTAGGAGAATTAAGCAACATCAAATCTCAAGTCCTTATCCAAATCAAAGGTGAATAATAATCAAAACCATCTCTATTTTCATTTTTAAAGAGCATTAGATTTTGGGATTAAGTTTAAATCCATTATGATGATTTTGATGATGATATGTTTGATTTAAAAAAGTTTGTTTGATAAATTGTTTTATTTAATTTTAAGGCTAAAATCATTTATATGGGGTTTCGAATGCCATGAGGATTTAATATGTTATGTAAAACATTATTTTGGAATGGGTTTAATTTTTCGAAATTATCCAAGCTATGGATAATTTATTATGAATTTTCAAAGAAGAATATGAATAATTGGGTTTAGAAATTAATTTCGGTAATTATATAAAGTAATTTGGGTCCGAAATTTATATATGTTACATAACATATTAAAAGTGAATTTTTATGATTTATGGGGATTTTTCCTAAGAAATTTACTATGGAAATTAAATTAATTTAGTTGGAGGACTTATATGTTTTAATTGTTTTGATTAAGGGAAGGGCTTCTTTGCTAATTGTTTTTAATTAAATCTGAAATGAATTCGGCGTTATTTTAGGAAAATATTTTGTAAAGTTTATGGCAAACAATTAAAGTTTAACAAAAAAGCAAGTTAGTTGAAAAGCATTTACATAAAAACGCAATAAAACAGTTTTTTGTTCAGAAGCATGGTTTCGCCACTTCCAGTAATAATCTTTTGACCACGTACCTTCGCCCGCATCTAAGTCAAAACCAATACACATGGTATCAATGTTTTGACACGTAGTGGATTAGAGAAAGGCGGAAGGTATGGAGTCAAAATGGTGCTTTCGAAGGGGTCGAGACCACTTTAAATAGCTTTCGATGGTCTTTTGTTTTACTTTCCAAAGAAATGCCACTTACCTTCTTTTCAAAAGAATGCTTTCGAAAGGGTTTAATATAGCTTTCGAAGAAGTTGCCGCCTGTTTGTTTTGAAAGGGTAGATTTCAAATGGGTTGCCATATTTTTAAAATCAATGCTTTCGAAAAGGTAGTTCCAACCCAATCGACACCTTGTTGCCGTCTCTAAGTCTTTCAAAGGGATTGAAGTCATCAACGATTTCGAAAGGTAGCTTTTGTTTTATAAATGTAATAAGCCACTTCCCAAAGCTTTTGAAAGGACTCTAGTAGCCACATAAAGGTTTTGAAGGCAATGGCTTCGAAAGGGGTTTCAAAGCTACCCTTCCAACTGTTTTACTTGAATGATTAAAGCTTTCGAAAGGATGGTTCCAAAGCCATCTGTTTTACCCCAAACTCTTTTCAGTGGTTTAGCAAGGGGTACTTTCATTTGTATTCACTTTGACCCAAAAGTTATGTTTAAGATTAAACCCAATGGTTTCGAAAGGGGTACTTTCAATGGTTTCAAAAAGGGTACTTTCAATGGTTTCGAAAGGGGTACTTTCAAATTGGTTTCGAAGCTATGCTTTTATAAATAAGCAAGTGATGCTTTAATACTTTCGAAAGGTACGTTTTGATGGTTTTGAAAGATATGTTTTAAAGTGTTTCGAAAGGCATATGCTTAGTGTTTTGAAAAGAAGATTTGAATGCTTTCGAAAGAGGTTTTTAAATAGTTCCGAAAGTAAAGGTCTAAGGTTTCAAATGCCTTAGTTTTCAAAACAAAGAAACCAATCTCATTTTAAAGGAAAACCCATGACATAAATAAATGAGTTTTGAATTGGCTTTTAAGTATGAAGTTTTTGAAGAAGCTTTCCTTGATAAAATCATAGGTTAAAGGGATTAACCATGTTTCATATGAAATTAATTTCAAGGATATCAAACCATAAATGATGGTGTTATTATGTTATTATGTTTGCTTCTTCTAATACACATATTCACTGTATAATGGACCCGTAACTGTATTTCGGGAAGAAAAGGGCAGAATAACCTGTTAGGTTAACCCAGTAGTGAATATAAATTTAGTTAACTCCTGTATGAGTAAAATTGCATCCAAGAGGTCAGTTAGACCAGAATATACGATGCCCAAAGACTAATTAAGAAGTTTTCAGTTTAGATAGGGTCATAGTAAACCCATGAAAACTATGTTTTTATAGAGTTATTAGCAAGGGCCAATAAATTTGTAGTGAACCCATGAAAACTATATCTGAATTAAGTTATTGACAGAAGTCAATAGGTTCATAGTCAACCCATGAAGACTATGATATGAGGCAAGTTATTGGAGATACCAGTAGGTTCAGGGAGAACCCATGAAATAATTAAATAAAGTTATTGGCAGGGGCCAATAGGTTCTTAGTGACCCCATGAAAATTATGAGACCGGACAGATAGCCCATAAGCTTTAGTCAGGTTATTAGTGAGCCCATGAAAACTAATATGTTAACAGTTACCCTAGAAACTATAACTATGACAGATAGTCAAATGAATGGGGATGGGAAATCCAGAATGATTTACTTGTTTGCATATCATCATAATATGTTAAATTGCTATGTTTTTAACCATTGTGGATGCAGGAGCACAGTCTATGGTTATCATAAGTTTTTGATAAGATACTAGTGAGGGGAAAACCCGTTCCGCTAAGCGGCATGGTCTCACTAGATATCTAAATGGTTCGAGATGGTAGGTTATTATTCATACCAGGCTTTATGTCTAACTCTAAGTTTATGTTTTCCCCTTAAACTCTCGGGTGCTCAATTAACTTTGAGTAGTTTGAGAGTTGAAGTTTTCAGGTACCTCTTTAGACGAATAATCTTCCGGAGACATGTAGGAGGCATGATAGTTATTAAGAGTTCTTTTCTATTTTGATTTCGTTGTGTTTTGCTGTAAAGGCAAAGTTGTTTAATTGCCTAGATATATATACTCTGATCATCCAAGGGGCATCTTCATATGTTGCTCTTGGCATATGTTGTAATAATTATAATTTCTACGAACAATGTTCTCGTATGTGGGATTATGTAATGAATCTAAAATGATTTGAATTGGAATGTGAAAGTTGTTTAATGATTATTTTTTTTTCCATATCCACGTGTTTCTGTTATATCAATGTATCTAACATTACCGTATTTGGTCGCCGAGGATTAATAAGTATGGATGACTGCAACATTCGTAGCCGTTAGTTTTGGGTCTCCAAGTGGGGGATGTTACAACCACCCACCTCCTTCCTTACATCACATTACACGACCATGAACTCCCCTCTCCAAGTCTCCTTGTACATGTACTTTAATGGTAAGTGTTGACTTAGAGAAAGCTTAAGTGTTAAGGATTTTTAAGAAAACATCTTAGATTTTTGATTTCATATAAATATATATATATATATATTTAAGTGTATGTATATATATGTGTGTTCATGTGCACGTGAATGTCTTCATGTTTGTGTACATGTATATGTGCCTACGTATGTCACATTTAATCCACAACGTTGCACAACTTCTACACGTTGAATTGTTACGAATTCCGATTCCGATTTCTGATCATATTTTCACTTTTCAGTTAATATATATATTTGTAAACAAAACTTGATAATAATATTTCTATCGTTATATAATAATTAAAAGGGCTTATTTAACAATTAAAATAATTATTAAATCATTTAAACTTCATTTAAATTCAAAAATCAATTATTCCAAAATAGAAACATTATTAATGATGTCATATATACTTTTAATTTTCCAAAATAAAATAAATTATTTTATTACATATTCTCACTCATATGGATAAATGAGTGTACATGTCCAAGGGCTGTTTATCGATAAAACGATTTTCGGTCATTTTATTAGTATTTTTTCCAATGTATATATTTTTGTAAATATTTATTCAAAATGAGATTTCCAATATTATTTATTGCTCAAACCATCATTATTTATGTTAAAAATCTAATATTTGAATATTTTGAAATTTTTCTGAAGTGATGAATTTCCAGGTCGTTACAATCGGCTGAGGCAACTAGTGGGCCTTAATATTTGAATTGTTAAATATTAATCATCGACTGAATTCACGCTCATGAGTCGCACAACCAAATCTATGCAGTCTTCAAAATATCATCCAATTTAATTAGTTTATATGTGTTATAAATTAATTAAACTAATTAATATTTAAGATATATTAGTTATGAGTGCTTTTGGTAGTAGGGGTACCATAAGTGATTTTTGTACCCTTAGGAGTTTTTTGGATGCCTTTAGTAATTATTTGGAGAGTTATATGTACACGTATTAATACAAGATTTTAATAAATATTTAAATGGGTTTAAATATACATATAATGCATAAATAAAGGGGGAAAAGTGCCAGCCACATAATTGGATGTGAAGGGGTTTCAGTTTTTTATTTTAGGGATCATTAGTGGTAGATAACTCTTCTAATATGTAACAACCCTGTATTTTGTGATTATTTTAATTGTATATTTTAGTTATTTTAAATTGAATTTCCTAATTTGAAAACTTTATTTTATTTATTAAAAGTGGATTTTGGTCAAAATAGTCAAACTTTGACTTTTAAATTTAAAATTTAAATATTTGAAATTTTGAATTTTATCTTTTATTATGAAAATAGATTTAATTTCAAGAATACTGCTTTTCGTTTCGTTCAAATCGGATTAATATTGTGAAAGTTATGCTTTCTACAATATTGTGTGTAAATTGTTTTATTTAACAAATTGGTTTATTTTAAATTTATATACATAATATCTTTGTTTGTAAAATCATGTTCTAATTTGTGTAACATGATATGTTTTGCATATATTTTTTTTAAAAACATTTTTAAAGTGTAGTTATAATGTTCAAATGTTGATTGTATATTGTTTTCAATCTTTAATTCTAGTTTCCATTAAATAAAATATTTTCTTTATTTATTTCCTACTTTTCCTAAAACTATTTATTTATTCTTCATAATATCTATCTCTACATTATCTTTCTATTTTAATTATTTATACATTTATTTAGTAATTAAATGGATAAGTATTTAGATCCCTATTTATTTCTTGGAAAGAAATTTCAAATATATATATATATATATACATTATTGTTTTAAAAGGTATACCTTTAAATGTCTATTTCAATTAATACAAGTAATATTTTTGGTTGATATATCATGTTATAATTGTGTGTATATATGTAACATTTCATGTTATGTATATATTTACAACATTTGTCCGTTTTTGTTTCACTAAATTTGGATATATACTTTGTAAATTAAGTAACATACAAAGATGTAAATAGCAATTAATTTATACGTTTCTATATCCGTTTTCTTATTTATTTATATAGTGTTTATATAAACAGTATGTGTTTATTGAATTATTTCTTTGGCATATATTTTATTAAATAGATGGGAAACAAATCAAATTTAGATACGTTACCTATTTTTAATTTAAAAGCTTATGTTACGTTTTGATTTATTACCTTTTTATCTTCCCATCCCTTGATTTTCTACCATAACTTCTCCTTGATTGCCGTAACTTTTTCTTTAAGAAATTCACGTGAAAACATCTCTTCTTGTTTCACTTTACACGCCTATTTTCAGATCTGAGAAAAAAGGTAATGGCTTCCTTCTCTTTTCTCCACTTTTCTTCTTTGTTTTGCCTTGTTTTTCACTTGATTTTGCTTGATCTTCACATATGGTTCTCGGCCTAACCCCTTCACCATCACCTCCACCGACCACCACCACTTCTTCCCTACCTAATCCACGGCCTAACCACCATACTCCTCTGACCTGAAAGTGCCATGGCCTCCCCTTGAACAAAACTTCACAAAAACTATGAAAACTCCACAAAACCAGGCTAACCGAGCCCTATATGCAACACCACCTTCATTGCTTGCCACGACCACCTCCTTAGCCACCACCACCATCAAGCACCACCTCTGAACACCATTACTAACCTCTGACCTGACCTGTAGCAGCCTTTGACCGAGCCCAAATATGCCTTTGACCGAGCCCAAGTTGAACTAAAACCCTTTCTAGCCTTGCCTTTTGACCTTCCACACCTTGTAACTTCCAAACCCTTCCTATTCTTGACCAAGCCTTGCTATTTTCAGTCCAAACCTGATCCTTTACCACCTGAAACATGTCATGGCTGAACCAATTTAGCCTTAAGGCCGAGCACATGTTGAGTCAAGAGCAAGCAAAACTTGTTTGAAACTTGGTGATGTCTTTGTTTATCTCTATTTCAATTTGTTTCAATAATTTTGGTATTGTATTTATATTTATGTATGGTCTTGTTTTATTGTTTACATACAAGATATACATCTTGGCTCTCTTCCCACTTGAATCAAATCATGCTATCGTGCTTTCGGGATTCTCTTTTGTGTGTGTTGTTTGCAAACTCCAACTTTAAAGAGGTGAGTAATTTCACCTGACATTTATACTTATGCAGATGTGAATTGACAACAATTGAACGTGTAGAACTATTATATTATGTTATAATTGTCCATGTCATAAATTATATGATGTTAACCCTATATAGTAACCTGTCATATTATCTGATACTGCTATATGTTGCTATATTGTTCATTTTATTCTGTTCTCACACTGCAATTTCCCTGTAGAATAGAATCACTATGGGTTGAAATGATACATACCTGAATGGACTTTAGAATAGGAAAAATCGTTATGGGCTGAAATGATAGGCCTGAACTATTTTTTATTTATTTGTATTTGTCTTGGGATTGCTGGTTTGAAATAATCAAAACACGGAATTTTACCGATTACGGATTTAAATGATATTTTCCGTATCACTTGATTTAGGTGTGAAATATTATCCGGACCCGTGGTTGATTTCAAAATATGTTTTCTTATAAATTTTATGTATTGTAAATGGAAAAATATGAAATTTGACTTATATTGGATATAAAATGTTAAGTAGTGATTTTCTAAAAGGGTTAAATTGTATAAGTTAATAGATGGTTTGAGTTGTAGTGTGGAAGTTTGATTTAACTTAATAATGGGAATTTAAATAAAAATGGAATTATAAGCTTAACTTGGTAATTGATAATTGATGTATGAATTGCATAAATTTAAGGTAAAAGAAAACATCAAGTTATTGTAAAGTAAAGTTAAGCAACTTATAGTGGATTTTTACTATATGTAAGGAATTATAATTAAAATTGGATGTTCATTTAATTAAGATGTAAATTAATAAAATTATAGGTTAAATGGTATCCAAATAATGAATTTTGAAAGGTAAATAAATTTGATAAGTTAAAGGTGAGAAAATTTTAATTGGTTTAAAATGTTAAATAAATGGATAGTTAAATGGAAATTTGGAATATAACTTAATTTGGAAATTGGTGATTTGTTTTAAATTAGAAGTTTAAGTAAATTAAGTAAAATGGAAATTAAGTTTAATTTATGAAATGGTAGTATAAAAATTTAAGTGTTAAATAAATTGTTAAAATGCAAAGAATAGGAAAACTGTACACTTGAAGGTAATAAGTGAATTATTGAAATTTGATATTTATTTGTGAAATTTACTTTATAAAAATCGTAAGTTAAAGGGTGTTTAAATGACCATTTTTAAAGTCGAAAATATGAAATTTTATAAGATAAAATGGTTTAAATTGAAGTTTATTTGTTACTGAATTGAATTAAATCCTTTAATTTGAATGCTGTCTTTGTTGAATTGAATTGTTTTGAAATGTAACTAATAACAGCATTTTCTAAATGCGGTGAAAGTTGGAATTTTAATGTTTTAATGTATTTAAGTGAATAAATGAACTCAGAAAGGTTGAAATTTTGGGAATTTAATATTTGACTTGAAGGTATAATGACTTCACTTTTAATGGTTTAAATGAAGGATTTTAATTTGAAATTATAAACCATTTTGAAATGTTAACCACGGGGACCCTTCTCTATATGCTATTTTATTTCCTTGTGATTTATTTGGATGCACACCTTAAAATCGAGAGTGTGGCTAGAGGTAAGCGATTACTGCAGCTCTGCACTACCCTAGTCACATTAACACTGTTATTTTGCATTGTTTACTTATTATGGATATTTCTATGATAGTGTTTATTACTACTTAATTGAAGGTTCGACTGATCCTTAAAGGATGGGCGATCCCAAGCATCCTTTGAGTCATTGTGCATTGCTTTTACAGTTCACTTGAGTTGGTTTACATTGTATAAGTATGTATGTCCTGACTCGAGTGTTTTGTGTTTAGCTTTACGCTCGGGTCAGCCTGAGAATCACAGCTTTGGATTCACCTTCTGGAGCTAGAGTTTTGTTGGAGCTTATATATCAATCTATTCGTTTACTTCTTCCAGTTAGTTCATATTCTATATTTGTCTCTGTATTATTGATTTATGTATCCTGACTTCTACTGTATCTATTTTACTATGAGAATTTTGTATATATTTTGAGAGTTTGTATATAGTAGCTTCATGAACTACTATGGTATTTTATTTCCGCTGCGAGTTATTCTAATATTTCTATGTATGTGATTCTGTGAATGATTTTATTTGCTCCAATTTTTCTTGAAAATCCACTGTTTTGAAGTATTCAAGTCTGACATGTGTGGATTTATTGTCGATTTGAATGGTCTAAAATAGTGGGATGTTACATTTGGTATCAGAGCTTTGGTTTTGGGCAAACCTTAGCCTACGGAGCAAAAACTCATTAGAGATAGGGTAGAAATACCCTAGAATGAGTGAAATCAATCTCAGAATCATTCCTTTATGAGAGAACGTATTTTCGAAGTATAAAATGATTTTCAAATGATTTTTTAAGAATTTTCAAAGATTATTTTGATATAAATTTTCTTGCTTTGAAAGTAAATTTTTTCTAAAACTTCATTCCTTTCGTATCGACCTTGTTAGTAATTTCTTTGATTAGGATCCTTTTAAATTTTGAACTTCTAGCTTGTTTAATCTAGATTCATTGTTGATAGAAATATACTTTGGGTATGGCAAAATCAGTAGTTTGTTAGGTTGCTCTAAGTGAACTCTTATGTATCTTTTGCTTAGCTGAAGTTGTCAAACTTAAGATATTTATGCTCCTGTTTTTCGGATGATATGAATTCGTGTCTTTTCCAAATTTTGAATGGGAATTCTTTCGTATTGATTAGGTTGTATATCTCTAATCTTGGTTTGGATTTTATCGATTAGGATTCCTTTGAACTTTGGAATGCTCCCACTTGTTCTGAGATCTATTCCTGTCTCTCCTACCTGTATTCTTTTGATTTTGGAGCATTGCATAACCCCACTTTGAATGACCTTTATAGGGTGGCGATTCCGCCAATCTTTGAATGATTCGTAAAGGGGTGAAACTCCTTTACAATTAGCATTGATTCATCGGAGATTTCTGTATCCTCGGTTTACGATGCTATTTATCTTCTGCTATATTTAGATGCTATCTCTGGCGATCGAATGTCGATTTGCCTTAGATTTCCGCATTGATTATATTCCTGAAATCATGGTTGACCCGGTTAAGGTCGCCCGCGATTTATATGAGTTTATCCATCTTCTATTTGGTAATTTAATTTATCTCATCTTCGTTCGAGCTTATCTTTGAATCAGAATTCTATTTGATTAGAGTTCCTCTAAATTTGAATCTCTTTTTTGTTTTGAAATCCATCCTTGAATCATCCATTGGAAAATTTGTGGTTGATTGTCTTTTGAAAATTTTGTATTCATCGTAGTTTTTATTTTGATAAGGATGACCATATTTTTATGTAAAGGTGAAATGCTTTCGATAAGGATTATATACCTTTTAAAAAAAATGAGAATTTGAAGTTTCGAAAGGATTTGAAATTGTGAAAATTATATAAGAAATGGTTTTATATAAAATGATTTATAACTGAAGGTTTTGAATCTAAATTTGAGTGATTGAACTCCGGCATTTTTCTGTGAAATTGGTTTCAAGATTTTTAAATTAAAATAATACGATTTGAAAGTATTTTCCGAATAAGAAATGTTTCAAATGATTTTAATGAGTTTCAAATGATTTCGAAGAAATTTCAAAAGAAGTTTTCGAAAAAAATAGAAGTCCAGAACCCACTTATGTCGCTGGAAAATAATTTCGGTAATGAATGCATGCATCATCGACATTGATTTTTGAGTTTCTGAGTGGGGGAGAGGCCACTTCGGTAGCTTTGCTATGCGATTGATTTGTGAAACAAATCTTTGATTTCAAATTCCGAAGTGTGATGTGATATTCGAAAGATATATATATATATATATATATATATATATATATTTGAAACAATTTGAAATGAGCCTGTGTTCAGTCCTTGAGTTTTGGATTTGATTTGATATAACCCTATCTTTGGAATTGATTTACTGATTTAATTGTGATTTCCAACTCTTGGATTGAAATATGATTTCTTCGACTATTTTGAAGGTTCGAGCACTTCCAAATCAATGTTAACTTTTCAAAGCTAAGAAATTTTGAAAAGTATAAAGTATATAAGTTTGGTATGTATGTTAAAGTATGTAGTAATATGATTTAAATAAGTTGAAACTGTTTTGTTAAGAAAACAAATAAGGCAATTTTGAATTTTCTAATATGAAATTTAGATTTGAAATGTTTTGAAAAGAATTTGATATTTTGAATAAAATTTATTTTAAATGTTTTAACTGGGTAACGTCTTTATAAAACTATATATTGAACAAGTTGGAATAGATACATAAGTTGTACGTATGCTGTTTTATTCGCATAATTAAATTGATCCAAGTTTGAGTACACAAGTTCGAGGTGAATTACACCATTTCATGTTAGGATTTTTCATTTGATTCTTGATGGCGAATATTTGATGTGGATTTTGGGATTGATTCTAGAATTCTCTATCATAGTATATGGCTATGCAAGGAGACTGATGGTTTCTAGTCGAGAAACCATATTGAAATCCGCATTAGGGAAGTCGAATGGACAATACTAGTTCGAAAGCGAACTTGTGTGATCGATCGAGCGATCGAATGTGACTTTGTGAAATGATGACATATGTACATCTTATATTCTAATATCATTGATATATTTTGACGCTGAAATTGAAAGTTGTCGGGTTAGATTTCTTTGTAATTTAAATTGGAATTTTTCTTTTATGCAAAACTACTATTAATCTAAAACCATTTTTTTAAAAAACTACGTTACAAACTATTTTATATATACAAACCGTTCTAAATTCAAAACCTTTTAGTAAGCAAAGATATTCAATCCCATATGGCTTTTCATACAGCGTAATTGATTTTGGAAAATTTTGATCCTGATATAAGATGGACTTTATGTAAGTATAAGATGATTTTGAAAACCCTTGATTTTGGAAATAAATTGGTTGACTTGAATTATATTGATTTAGAAACTTGGATTATTCTCCAAACCTATTATTTTGGAAACTTTGAAACTGAAGATATTTAAATTGAGAAGAAATAATTTGGTGGGATTGTATATGATTTTGAAACTGAACTGATATTGAACAAATTGAAATTTGAGAACCTTGTGTTACTAAATACTTGATTTGAGAGTTATCGAACCTATATAAAAATTTGTTTGTATAAGTATGATGTTGATTTGAAAACTATGGATTTGAAAAGGTACTCAATTTGAAAAGTGAAATCTTATATAATTGAAGTCTATATAAGTGTGATTAGATATACTTTTGATTTTGGAAAGGTCTTTGATTTGAAAATAAAACCTTATATATAATGGACTTTATATAAGTATGATATTTGAAAGTGATTTGAAAAGGTACTATATGATACATATTTTCGAAGTAAAGATATGAAAAGTGCCTTCTGCTTGATATCCGATTTGTAGCCACATCTTGGATTCATTCAATCGATATTTTCTCTGATTTTTATTTTTTCAGATATGATACTCGAGTTTCCATCGAATTTGATGGCGTTACCCATGGTCTTAGGAGCGCGATTGCATAGCGTAATTCACCTGGCTGGATGGCCCAGGGGTACGGATGTTTCCTGGGGGATTCAGGCGTAACCATTGTATATCCTGTGATCTATGTAGGTCGTATTAGTAGCGAAATCCGCAGGGATGAGAAAGCTTACGGATACGGATGTTTCCTGGGGGATTCAGGCGTAACCATTGTGTATCTGCGGTCTACTAGTCATCATGGCGCAATTCGCAGGGCTGAGAAAGCTTACGGATACAGATGTTTCCTGGGGGACCCAGGCGTAACATTTGTGTATCCGCGATCCATGGTTAGACAAAGGTTTTGTTTGTTTTTTTGTTTGGATTGTACTTTCCATATCTGTTTTTTTAAGTTTTTCCAGTATTTTCACTAGGTGTTGAAACAAGTCTACTAAGTACCTGGAGAATTCTAGCTTTGCGCCTGATCAACGCACTACCAGAGTTTGCAGGAACGAGGATAAACTTGTTAAGACATCGAGTTATAAAAGTATTTTGATAAAGTGTTATATAAAGGATATTTTGATCAGTTATTTTCCTTTCTAAAGGATTTTAAAGTGTTTTAAATCTTGTTTACCTCTTTAATCAACAATTTTAATTAATGGCTCATCCTTGTTTTTCGTCCTATTTTCCCTTCTATCTATTCCTATTCTCCACCTTGTTAAACTTACCTATAACAATAGTTATCAGGTATAATTTTAATCTTCTTGTCATCTTGTTTTAATCCTATTCCATTCTATCTTTTCTGTGTTTTCCGTACCTCATTCCTTTTCGAGGACGAAAAGATTTGAGTGGGGGAGAGTGTAACAACCCTGTATTTTGTGATTATTTTAATTGTATATTTTAATTATTTTAAATTGAATTTCCTGATTTGAAAACTTTATTTTATTTATTAAAAGTGGATTTTGGTCAAAATAGTCAAACTTTGACTTTTAAATTTAAAATTTAAATATTTGAAATTTTGAATTTTATCTTTTATTATGAAAATAGATTTAATTTCAAGAATACTGCTTTTCGTTTTGTTCAAATCAGATTAATATTGTGAAAGTTATGCTTTCTACAATATTGTGTGTAAATTGTTTTATTTAACAAATTGGTTTATTTTAAATTTATATAAATAATATCTTTGTTTGTAAAATCATGTTCTAATTTGTGTAACATGATATGTTTTGCATATATTTTATTTTTAAAACATTTTTAAAGTGTAGTTATAATGTTCAAATGTTGATTGTATATTGTTTTTAATCTTTAATTCTAGTTTCCATTAAATAAACCATTTTCTTTATTTATTTCCTACTTTTCCTAAAACTATTTATTTATTCTTCATAATATCTATCTCTACATTATCTTTCTATTTTAATTATTTATACATTTATTTAGTAATTAAATGGATAAATATTTAGATCCCTATTTATTTCTTGGAAAGAAATTTCAAATATATATATATACGTTATTGTTTTAAAAGGTATACCTTTAAATGTCTATTTTAATTAATACAAGTAATATTTTTGGTTGATATATCATGTTATAATTGTGTGTGTATATGTAACATTTCATGTTATGTATATATTTACAACATCTGTCCGTTTTTGTTTCACTTAATTTGGATATATACTTTGTAAATTAAGTAACATACAAAGATGTAAATAGCAATTAATTTATACGTTTCTATAACCGTTTTCTTATTTATTTATATAGTGTTTATATAAACGGTATGTGTTTATTGAATTATTTCTTTGGCATATATTTTATTAAATAGATGGGAAACCAATCAAATTTAGATACGTTACCTATTTTTAATTTAAAAGTTTATGTTACGTTTTGATTTATTACCTTTTTATCTTCCCATCCCTTGATTTTCTACCATAACTTCTCCTTGATTGCCGTAACTTTTTCTTTATGAAATTCACGTGAAAACATCTATTCTTATTTCACTTTACACGCCTATTTTCAGATCTGAGAACAAAGGTAATGGCTTCCTTCTCTTTTCTCCACTTTTCTTCTTTGTTTTGCCTTGTTTTTCACTTGATTTTGCTTGATCTTCACATATGGTTCTCGGCCTAACCCCTTCACCATCACCTCCACCGACCACCACCACTTCTTCCCTACCTAATCCACGGCCTAACCACCATACTCCTCTGACCTGAAAGTGCCATGGCCTCCCCTTGAACAAAACTTCACAAAAACTATGAAAACTCCACAAAACCAGGCTAACCGGGCCCTATATGCAACACCACCTTCATTGCTTGCCACGACCACCTCCTTAGCCACCACCACCATCAAGCACCACCTCTGAACACCATTACTAACCTCTGACCTGACCTGTAGCAGCCTTTGACCGAGCCCAAATATGCCTTTGACCGAGCCCAAGTTGAACTAAAACCCTTTCTAGCCTTGCCTTTTGACCTTCCACACCTTGTAACTTCCAAACCCTTCCTATTCTTGACCAAGCCTTGCTATTTTCAGTCCAAACCTGATCCTTTACCACCTGAAACATGTCATGACTGAACCAATTTAGCCTTAAGGCCGAGCACATGTTGAGTCAAGAGCAAGCAAAACTTGTTTGAAACTTGGTGATGTCTTTGTTTATCTCTATTTCAATTTGTTTCAATAATTTTGGTATTGTATTTATATTTATGTATGGTCTTGTTTTATTGTTTACATACAAGATATACATCTTGGCTCTCTTCCCACTTGAATCAAATCATGCTATCGTGCTTTCGGGATTCTCTTTTGTGTGTGTTGTTTGCAAACTCCAGCTTTAAAGAGGTGAGTAATTTCACCTGACATTTATACTTATGCAGATGTGAATTGACAACAATTGAACGTGTAGAACTATTATATTATGTTATAATTGTCCGTGTCATAAATTATATGATGTTAACCCTATATAGTAACCTGTCATATTATCTGATACTGCTATATGTTGCTATATTGTTCATTTTATTCTGTTCTCACACTGCAATTTCCCTGTAGAATAGAATCACTATGGGTTGAAATGATACATACCTGAATGGACTTTAGAATAGGAAAAATCGTTATGGGCTGAAATGATAGGCCTGAACTATTTTTTATTTATTTGTATTTGTCTTGGGATTGCTGGTTTGAAATAATCAAAACACGGAATTTTACCGATTACGGATTTAAATGATATTTTCCGTATCACTTGATTTAGGTGTGAAATATTATCCGGACCCGTGGTTGATTTCAAAATATGTTTTCTTATAAATTTTATGTATTGTAAATGGAAAAATATGAAATTTGACTTATATTGGATATAAAATGTTAAGTAGTGATTTTCTAAAAGGGTTAAATTGTATAAGTTAATAGATGGTTTGAGTTGTAGTGTGGAAGTTTGATTTAACTTAATAATGGGAATTTAAATAAAAATGGAATTATAAGCTTAACTTGGTAATTGATAATTGATGTATGAATTGCATAAATTTAAGGTAAAAGAAAACATCAAGTTATTGTAAAGTAAAGTTAAGCAACTTATAGTGGATTTTTACTATATGTATGGAATTATAATTAAAATTGGATGTTCATTTAATTAAGATGTAAATTAATAAAATTATAGGTTAAATAGTATCCAAATAATGAATTTTGAAAGGTAAATAAATTTGATAAGTTAAAGGTGAGAAAAATTTAATTGGTTTAAAATGTTAAATAAATGGATAGTTAAATGGAAATTTGGAATATAACTTAATTTGGAAATTGGTGATTTGTTTTAAATTAGAAGTTTAAGTAAATTAAGTAAAATGGAAATTAAGTTTAATTTATGAAATGGTAGTATAAAAATTTAAGTGTTAAATAAATTGTTAAAATGCAAAGAATAGGAAAACTGTACACTTGAAGGTAATAAGTGAATTATTGAAATTTGATATTTATTTGTGAAATTTACTTTATAAAAATCGTAAGTTAAAGGGTGTTTAAATGACCATTTTTAAAGTCGAAAATATGAAATTTTATAAGATAAAATGGTTTAAATTGAAGTTTATTTGTTACTGAATTGAATTAAATCCTTTAATTTGAATGCTGTCTTTGTTGAATTGAATTGTTTTGAAATGTAACTAATAACAGCATTTTCTAAATGCGGTGAAAGTTGGAATTTTAATGTTTTAATGTATTTAAGTGAATAAATGAACTCAGAAAGGTTGAAATTTTGGGAATTTAATATTTGACTTGAAGGTATAATGACTTCACTTTTAATGGTTTAAATGAAGGATTTTAATTTGAAATTATAAACCATTTTGAAATGTTAACCACGGGGACCCTTCTCTATATGCTATTTTATTTCCTTGTGATTTATTTGGATGCACACCTTAAAATCGAGAGTGTGGCTAGAGGTAAGCGATTACTGCAGCTCTGCACTACCCTAGTCACATTAACACTGTTATTTTGCATTGTTTACTTATTATGGATATTTCTATGATAGTGTTTATTACTACTTAATTGATGGTTCGACTGATCCTTAAAGGATGGGCGATCCCAAGCATCCTTTGAGTCATTGTGCATTGCTTTTACAGTTCACTTGAGTTGGTTTACATTGTATAAGTATGTATGTCCTGACTCGAGTGTTTTGTGTTTAGCTTTACGCTCGGGTCAGCCTGAGAATCACAGCTTTGGATTCACCTTCTGGAGCTAGAGTTTTGTTGGAGCTTATATATCAATCTATTCGTTTACTTCTTCCAGTTAGTTCATATTCTATATTTGTCTCTGTATTATTGATTTATGTATCCTGACTTCTACTGTATCTATTTTACTATGAGAATTTTGTATATATTTTGAGAGTTTGTATATAGTAGCTTCATGAACTACTATGGTATTTTATTTCCGCTGCGAGTTATTCTAATATTTCTATGTATGTGATTCTGTGAATGATTTTATTTGCTCCAATTTTTCTTGAAAATCCACTGTTTTGAAGTATTCAAGTCTGACATGTGTGGATTTATTGTCGATTTGAATGGTCCAAAATAGTGGGATGTTACATTTGGTATCAGAGCTTTGGTTTTGGGCAAACCTTAGCCTACGGAGCAAAAACTCATTAGAGATAGGGTAGAAATACCCTAGAATGAGTGAAATCAATCTCAGAATCATTCCTTTATGAGAGAACGTATTTTCGAAGTATAAAATGATTTTCAAATGATTTTTTAAGAATTTTCAAAGATTATTTTGATATAAATTTTCTTGCTTTGAAAGTAAATTTTTTCTAAAACTTCATTCCTTTCGTATCGACCTTGTTAGTAATTTCTTTGATTAGGATCCTTTTAAATTTTGAACTTCTAGCTTGTTTAATCTAGATTCATTGTTGATAGAAATATACTTTGGGTATGGCAAAATCAGTAGTTTGTTAGGTTGCTCTAAGTGAACTCTTATGTATCTTTTGCTTAGCTGAAGTTGTCAAACTTAAGATATTTATGCTCCTGTTTTTCGGATGATATGAATTCGTGTCTTTTCCAAATTTTGAATGGGAATTCTTTCGTATTGATTAGGTTGTATATCTCTAATCTTGGTTTGGATTTTATCGATTAGGATTCCTTTGAACTTTGGAATGCTCCCACTTGTTCTGAGATCTATTCCTGTCTCTCCTACCTGTATTCTTTTGATTTTGGAGCATTGCATAACCCCACTTTGAATGACCTTTATAGGGTGGCGATTCCGCCAATCTTTGAATGATTCGTAAAGGGGTGAAACTCCTTTACAATTAGCATTGATTCATCGGAGATTTCTGTATCCTCGGTTTACGATGCTATTTATCTTCTGCTATATTTAGATGCTATCTCTGGCGATCGAATGTCGATTTGCCTTAGATTTCCGCATTGATTATATTCCTGAAATCATGGTTGACCCGGTTAAGGTCGCCCGCGATTTATATGAGTTTATCCATCTTCTATTTGGTAATTTAATTTATCTCATCTTCGTTCGAGCTTATCTTTGAATCAGAATTCTATTTGATTAGAGTTCCTCTAAATTTGAATCTCTTTTTTGTTTTGAAATCCATCCTTGAATCATCCATTGGAAAATTTGTGGTTGATTGTCTTTTGAAAATTTTGTATTCATCGTAGTTTTTATTTTGATAAGGATGACCATATTTTTATGTAAAGGTGAAATGCTTTCGATAAGGATTATATACCTTTTAAAAAAAATGAGAATTTGAAGTTTCGAAAGGATTTGAAATTGTGAAAATTATATAAGAAATGGTTTTATATAAAATGATTTATAACTGAAGGTTTTGAATCTAAATTTGAGTGATTGAACTCCGGCATTTTTCTGTGAAATTGGTTTCAAGATTTTTAAATTAAAATAATACGATTTGAAAGTATTTTCCGAATAAGAAATGTTTCAAATGATTTTAATGAGTTTCAAATGATTTCGAAGAAATTTCAAAAGAAGTTTTCGAAAAAAATAGAAGTCCAGAACCCACTTATGTCGCTGGAAAATAATTTCGGTAATGAATGCATGCATCATCGACATTGATTTTTGAGTTTCTGAGTGGGGGAGAGGCCACTTCGGTAGCTTTGCTATGCGATTGATTTGTGAAACAAATCTTTGATTTCAAATTTCGAAGTGTGATGTGATATTCGAAAGATATATATATATATATATATATATATATATATATATATATATTTGAAACAATTTGAAATGAGCCTGTGTTCAGTCCTTGAGTTTTGGATTTGATTTGATAT
Organism: Allium fistulosum; assembly: GCA_030737815.1. Lineage (NCBI taxonomy): Eukaryota > Viridiplantae > Streptophyta > Magnoliopsida > Asparagales > Amaryllidaceae > Allium > Allium fistulosum. The sequence goes on from CM060906.1 coordinate 357,603,799, forward strand.
AACCCTATCTTTGGAATTGATTTACTGATTTAATTGTGATTTCCAACTCTTGGATTGAAATATGATTTCTTCGACTATTTTGAAGGTTCGAGCACTTCCAAATCAATGTTAACTTTTCAAAGCTAAGAAATTTTGAAAAGTATAAAGTATATAAGTTTGGTATGTATGTTAAAGTATGTAGTAATATGATTTAAATAAGTTGAAACTGTTTTGTTAAGAAAACAAATAAGGCAATTTTGAATTTTCTAATATGAAATTTAGATTTGAAATGTTTTGAAAAGAATTTGATATTTTGAATAAAATTTATTTTAAATGTTTTAACTGGGTAACGTCTTTATAAAACTATATATTGAACAAGTTGGAATAGATACATAAGTTGTACGTATGCTGTTTTATTCGCATAATTAAATTGATCCAAGTTTGAGTACACAAGTTCGAGGTGAATTACACCATTTCATGTTAGGATTTTTCATTTGATTCTTGATGGCGAATATTTGATGTGGATTTTGGGATTGATTCTAGAATTCTCTATCATAGTATATGGCTATGCAAGGAGACTGATGGTTTCTAGTCGAGAAACCATATTGAAATCCGCATTAGGGAAGTCGAATGGACAATACTAGTTCGAAAGCGAACTTGTGTGATCGATCGAGCGATCGAATGTGACTTTGCGAAATGATGACATATGTACATCTTATATTCTAATATCATTGATATATTTTGACGCTGAAATTGAAAGTTGTCGGGTTAGATTTCTTTGTAATTTAAATTGGAATTTTTCTTTTATGCAAAACTACTATTAATCTAAAACCATTTTTTTAAAAAACTATGTTACAAACTATTTTATATATACAAACCGTTCTAAATTCAAAACCTTTTAGTAAGCAAAGATATTCAATCCCATATGGCTTTTCATACAGCGTAATTGATTTTGGAAAATTTTGATCCTGATATAAGATGGACTTTATGTAAGTATAAGATGATTTTGAAAACCCTTGATTTTGGAAATAAATTGGTTGACTTGAATTATATTGATTTAGAAACTTGGATTATTCTCCAAACCTATTATTTTGGAAACTTTGAAACTGAAGATATTTAAATTGAGAAGAAATAATTTGGTGGGATTGTATATGATTTTGAAACTGAACTGATATTGAACAAATTGAAATTTGAGAACCTTGTGTTACTAAATACTTGATTTGAGAGTTATCGAACCTATATAAAAATTTGTTTGTATAAGTATGATGTTGATTTGAAAACTATGGATTTGAAAAGGTACTCAATTTGAAAAGTGAAATCTTATATAATTGAAGTCTATATAAGTGTGATTAGATATACTTTTGATTTTGGAAAGGTCTTTGATTTGAAAATAAAACCTTATATATAATGGACTTTATATAAGTATGATATTTGAAAGTGATTTGAAAAGGTACTATATGATACATATTTTCGAAGTAAAGATATGAAAAGTGCCTTCTGCTTGATATCCGATTTGTGGCCACATCTTGGATTCATTCAATCGATATTTTCTCTGATTTTTATTTTTTCAGATATGATACTCGAGTTTCCATCGAATTTGATGGCGTTACCCATGGTCTTAGGAGCGCGATTGCATAGCGTAATTCACCTGGCTGGATGGCCCAGGGGTACGGATGTTTCCTGGGGGATTCAGGCGTAACCATTGTATATCCTGTGATCTATGTAGGTCGTATTAGTAGCGAAATCCGCAGGGATGAGAAAGCTTACGGATACGGATGTTTCCTGGGGGATTCAGGCGTAACCATTGTGTATCTGCGGTCTACTAGTCATCATGGCGCAATTCGCAGGGCTGAGAAAGCTTACGGATACAGATGTTTCCTGGGGGACCCAGGCGTAACATTTGTGTATCCGCGATCCATGGTTAGACAAAGGTTTTGTTTGGATTGTACTTTCCATATCTGTTTTTTTAAGTTTTTCCAGTATTTTCACTAGGTGTTGAAACAAGTCTACTAAGTACCTGGAGAATTCTAGCTTTGCGCCTGATCAACGCACTACCAGAGTTTGCAGGAACGAGGATAAACTTGTTAAGACATCGAGTTATAAAAGTATTTTGATAAAGTGTTATATAAAGGATATTTTGATCAGTTATTTTCCTTTCTAAAGGATTTTAAAGTGTTTTAAATCTTGTTTACCTCTTTAATCAACAATTTTAATTAATGGCTCATCCTTGTTTTTCGTCCTATTTTCCCTTCTATCTATTCCTATTCTCCACCTTGTTAAACTTACCTATAACAACAGTTATCAGGTATAATTTTAATCTTCTTGTCATCTTGTTTTAATCCTATTCCATTCTATCTTTTCTGTGTTTTCCGTACCTCATTCCTTTTCGAGGACGAAAAGATTTGAGTGGGGGAGAGTGTAACAACCCTGTATTTTGTGATTATTTTAATTGTATATTTTAATTATTTTAAATTGAATTTCCTGATTTGAAAACTTTATTTTATTTATTAAAAGTGGATTTTGGTCAAAATAGTCAAACTTTGACTTTTAAATTTAAAATTTAAATATTTGAAATTTTGAATTTTATCTTTTATTATGAAAATAGATTTAATTTCAAGAATACTACTTTTCGTTTCGTTCAAATCAGATTAATATTGTGAAAGTTATGCTTTCTACAATATTGTGTGTAAATTGTTTTATTTAACAAATTGGTTTATTTTAAATTTATATAAATAATATCTTTGTTTGTAAAATCATGTTCTAATTTGTGTAACATGATATGTTTTGCATATATTTTATTTTTAAAACATTTTTAAAGTGTAGTTATAATGTTCAAATGTTGATTGTATATTGTTTTTAATCTTTAATTCTAGTTTCCATTAAATAAACCATTTTCTTTATTTATTTCCTACTTTTCCTAAAACTATTTATTTATTCTTCATAATATCTATCTCTACATTATCTTTCTATTTTAATTATTTATACATTTATTTAGTAATTAAATGGATAAATATTTAGATCCCTATTTATTTCTTGGAAAGAAATTTCAAATATATATATATACGTTATTGTTTTAAAAGGTATACCTTTAAATGTCTATTTTAATTAATACAAGTAATATTTTTGGTTGATATATCATGTTATAATTGTGTGTGTATATGTAACATTTCATGTTATGTATATATTTACAACATTTGTCCGTTTTTGTTTCACTTAATTTGGATATATACTTTGTAAATTAAGTAACATACAAAGATGTAAATAGCAATTAATTTATACGTTTCTATAACCGTTTTCTTATTTATTTATATAGTGTTTATATAAATGGTATGTGTGTATTGAATTATTTCTTTGGCATATATTTTATTAAATAGATGGGAAACAAATCAAATTTAGATACGTTACCTATTTTTAATTTAAAAGCTTATGTTACGTTTTGATTTATTACCTTTTTATCTTCCCATCCCTTGATTTTCTACCATAACTTCTCCTTGATTGCCGTAACTTTTTCTTTATGAAATTCACGTGAAAACATCTATTCTTATTTCACTTTACACGCCTATTTTCAGATCTGAGAACAAAGGTAATGGCTTCCTTCTCTTTTCTAAACTTGTCTTCTTTGTTTTGCCTTGTTTTTCACTTGATTTTGCTTGATCTTCACATATGGTTCTCGGCCTAACCCCTTCACCATCACCTCCACCGACCACCACCAATTCTTCCCCACCTAATCCACGGCCTAACCACCATACTCCTCTGACCTGAAAGTGCCATGGCCTCCCCTTGAACAAAACTTCACAAAAACTATGAAAACTCCACAAAACCAGGCTAACCGAGCCCTATATGCAACACCACCTTCATTGCTAGCCACGGCCACCTCCTTAGCCACCACCACCATCAAGCACCACCTCTGAACACCATTACTAACCTCTGACCTGACCTGTAGCAGCCTTTGACCGAGCCCAAATATGCCTTTGACCGAGCCCAAATATGCCTTTGACCGAGCCCAAGTTGAACTAAAACCCTTTCTAGCCTTGCCTTTTGACCTTCCACACCTTGTAACTTCCAAACCCTTCCTATTCTTGACCAAGCCTTGTTATTTTCAGTCCAAACCTGATCCTTTACCACCTGAAACATTTCATGGCTGAACCAATTTAGCCTTAAGGCCGAGCACATGTTGAGTCAAGAGCAAGCAAAACTTGTTTGAAACTTGGTGATGTCTTTGTTTATCTCTATTTCAATTTGTTTCAATAATTTTGGTATTGTATTTATATTTAGGTATGGTCTTGTTTTATTGTTTACATACAAGATATACATCTTGGCTCTCTTCCCACTTGAATCAAATCATGCTATCGTGCTTTCGGGATTCTCTTTTGTGTGTGTTGTTTGCAAACTCCAGCTTTAAAGAGGTGAGTAATTTCACCTGACATTTATACTTATGCAGATGTGAATTGACAACAATTGAACGTGTAGAACTATTATATTATGTTATAATTGTCTGTGTCATAAATTATATGATGTTAACCCTATATAGTAACCTGTCATATCATCTAATACTGCTATATGTTGCTATATTGTTCATTTTATTCTGTTCTCACACTGCAATTTCCCTGTAGAATAGAATCACTATGGGTTGAAATGATACATACCTGAATGGACTTTAGAATAGGAAAAATCGTTATGGGCTGAAATGATAGGCCTGAACTATTTTTATTTATTTGTATTTGTCTTGGGATTGCTGGTTTGAAATAATCAAAACACGGAATTTTACCGATTACGGATTTAAATGATATTTTCCGTATCACTTGATTTAGGTGTGAAATATTATCCGGACCCGTGGTTGATTTCAAAATATGTTTTCTTATAAATTTTATGTATTGTAAATGGAAAAATATGAAATTTGACTTATATTGGATATAAAATGTTAAGCAATGATTTTCTAAAAGGGTTAAATTGTATAAGTTAATAGATGGTTTGAGTTGTAGTGTGGAAGTTTGATTTAACTTAATAATGGGAATTTAAATAAAAATGGAATTATAAGCTTAACTTGGTAATTGATAATTGATGTATGAATTGCATAAATTTAAGGTAAAAGAAAACATCAAGTTATTGTAAAGTAAAGTTAAGCAACTTATAGTGGATTTTTACTGTATGTAAGAAATTATAATTAAAATTGGATGTTCATTTAATTAAGATGTAAATTAATAAAATTATAGGTTAAATGGTATCCAAATAATGAATTTTGAAAGGTAAATAAATTTGATAAGTTAAAGGTGAGAAAAATTTAATTGGTTTAAAATGTTAAATAAATGGATAGTTAAATGGAAATTTGGAATATAACTTAATTTGGAAATTGGTGATTTGTTTTAAATTGGAATTTTAAGTAAATTAAATAAAATTGAAATTAAGTTTAATTTATGAAATGGTAGTATAAAAATTTAAGTGTTAAATAAATTGTTAAAATGCAAAGAATAGGAAAATTGTACACTTGAAGGTAATAAGTGAATTATTGAAATTTGATATTTATTTGTGAAATTTACTTTATAAAAATCGTAAGTTAAAGGGTGTTTAAATGACCATTTTTAAAGTGGAAAATATGAAATTTTATAAGATAAAATGGTTTAAATTGAAGTTTATTTGTTACTGAATTGAACTAATTCCTTTAATTTGAACCATGAACTATTACAGCAGTCTTTAAATGCCGTCTTTGCTGAATTGAATTGTTTTGAAATGTAACTAATAGCAGCATTTTCTAAATGCGGTGAAAGCTGGAATTTTAATGTTTCAATGTATTTAAGTGAATAAATGAACTCAGAAAAGGTTGAAATTTTGGGAATTTAATATTTGATTTGAAGGTATAATGACTTCACTTTTAATGGTTTAAATGAAGGATTTTAATTTGAAATTATAAACCATTTTGAAATGTTAACCACGGGGACCCTTCTCTGTATGTTATTTTATTTCCTTGTGATTTATTTGGATGCACACCTTAAAATCGAGAGTGTGGCTAGAGGTAAGCGATTACTGCAGCTCTGCGCTACCCTAGTCACATTAACACTGTTATTTTGCATTGTTTACTTATTATGGATATTTCTATGATAATGTTTATTACTACTTAATTGATGGTTTGACTAATCCTTAAAGGATGGGCGATCCCAAGCATCCTTTGAGTCATTGTGCATTGCTTTTATAGTTCACTTGAGTTGGTTTACATTGTATAAGTATGTATGTCCTGACTCGAGTGTTTTGTGTTTTTCTTTACGCTCGGGTCAGCCTGAGAATCACAGCTTTGGATTCAACTTCTGGAGCTAGATTTTTGTTGGAGCTTATCTGTCTATCTATTCGTCTACTTCTTCCAGTTGGTTCCTATTCTGTATTTGTCTCTGTATTATTGATTTATGTATCCTGACTTCTACTGTATCTATTTTACTATGAGAATTTTGTATATATTTTGAGAGTTTGTATATAGTAGCTTCATGAACTACTATGGTATTTTATTTCCGCTACGAGTTATTCTGATATTTCTGTGTATGTGATTCTATGAATGAATTTATTTGCTCCAAATTTTCTTGACAATCCACTGTTTTGAAGTATTCAAGTCTGACATGTGTGGATTTATTGTCGATTTGAATGGTCCAAAATAGTGGGATGTTACATAATAACTCTTTATAAATACCAACTCAAGCTCCTTCATTATTCGTATTGGATGAGTGAAAAAAGTGTATTTTAATTTCAAATCTCCATCTATAATCAGCACCCTTTGCCAATTCTTGAATCCTAAAAGCCACATAATAACTCTTCCATTGAGAGTACTATGATTCATGCAAGATCGAGTATGTGGAATTAGATTCCTAGTTAACATACAAAGGTTGAGGTACGACAAGCGGTGGGATCACAAAATCGGTAAATATTGTATTTTATTTGATTTCATAATGCTTAAACCCAATATATCATGATAACTCTTATTTATTATTTTGTTGTATAATTGTCAAAACTAATAATTGATTAAGCATTTTGTACATTAATTGATTTATTATAAAGTTAAATCCTAATGGAGATTACATCATACTATTGGTAGTTTATTATGAAAATCATATAAACATAACATACAACATTTCATAACTAGAATTTAATGTTTTTGTAACTTTAGTTGTTGGGTTTTTGTGCATAAATTAAATTTTGTTCTTATATGTAAACTATGGATTTCGAATGTTGAATAAAATTATTTTGGATTTTATGATTTGCATACATAAATTATATTTAGGACTTATATGTATATTATGGTTTTGGAATGTTATATAAAATTATTTTGGATTTTATGATTTGTATTCAAACATAAAAGAAAATTAATTAACACGTACATAAATTAAATAAAAGATATTTTGAGTTAAATTAATTATATATGCATATAAGTTTCAAAATTACTTCTTAAATGGAATATATATATGTATGTAATATGTCATTATCGATTATTGTTAAACCATTGTTAATTATTTCTATAGGTTGATGATAAATAATTGGAATGTTAAGAGTTATAGGCTTTTCATTTTGAATTTGATTAAGAATCACATAATTATTCATTATTTATATATGTATATATGCAAACATTAGTTGCAAATCCCAACAATTACATGTAAATCACCATATGCTTTGAATTTACTGTTATGCCATTATGTTGTAATGTATATGCTTATCACCATTGTTACCTTATCATGCCATGTATATTAATGTGACTTTTCACATTCCTAAACTAATGAAACATAAAACATTTAACTAAATATAACATTACTTTAAACTCGTATAGGATTAAATGTTAACTACTTGTTTGTTTAAGCCAATCTACGATCTACATCGGGAATTTTTTTTTGAAATTTACCCTATTTTACCTACTGCCAATGGACTTGACCCAACAATACTACATTCCACGGTCAACTTTGTCATAGATCTTCCAATCATGATTGAACCCTAAATAAAAAGAGAATATAACGATGTAATAATGTTATATATCCGAGCATATCTACACCCAAAATCCTTATAAGAATCATATGCAAGTAATACCCAACACTAGTGTTGTTTGAATATCCATAACCGATATCTATGTGTTGAAGTGTCATTAACTACTAAGAGTGATATATCTAGAGCCACAAATAACTATTGACTTCAAGTCAACACCCATGGATGTTGACTTGTAGGTCTTATTGCAATATCTGATATTTTTTTGGACTGTATATGACCTACTTTAGAATGGTGTTTCAATCTCTCTCCACCCCTGCTCCAGAACCATGTCTGCATGTCGTTTTGTTACTCTTTATACATGGTTTCATTTTACTAGCAATATATTTCATCGGTTGCCTCTATCAGATAAACCAAAACCATATGTAACCACCCATGTTCGTTTACACACTTTCTCTTATGTTTGTACAACAATGAAGTATTGTTGTTCCCATGTGGATCATCGATTCATTTATTGAACTGCCTCGCACTAATTGGTAGTTGTAAGCAATGCATACCAAAGCTATATATATTGCCTAAATTGTGTATCTATAACTATATATATGAATCACTTAAACCATGTATCTTAAATCCATAACATATTTTGCACACTAATCTGGAAGCTTAAGTCAAGCATACCGAAACTATATATAAATCACTTAAACCACATATCAATAAATATATAATATTTCCCACGCACCTTCTGTTAACCCTAAGTCGGGCATACCGAAACTATATATAAATTTTGAAACCATGTATTAATAAATATATATAATATATTATGTGCCCCTTCCGGTAGCCTCAAGCCGGGGATGCCAAAATTATATATAAATGCTTAAATCATGTACCGATAATGATATATATAATATTCTCTATCCACCATACGATAGCCCCAAGTCAGGCATACCAAAGCTTTATACAAACCATCTATACCAAATATTAATAAATATGTATAGTATTCTTTATGCACTTTCCGATATCCTCAAGTCAAGCAAACAAAACCAATGCATAAACAGATTAAACTGCATATCAATATATATAACACAAAAATACATTCATATATATATATATATAATAACCAATCCAACTATACGGAACCAATACACACATATCATGCGCATACACATACACATAGGTAAACAACAACAAAACACCCAATCCATCATTTTAGTATCAACAACATTCACACATACACTTATAAGAACAATTCAACCTGTCATCAATAGTGGAATAAGCACATATGTCCTAATCATGTATAGGATCCCAAAATATTGGCCTATCAATTGATCCATATCAAATCGAAACATACACGCACACATGCACACACACAGATATATATATATATGGTTTTGTCTCATCATGGTCTTATACTACAATATAGGTGAATATATATATATATATATATTTAAATTATAAATAATTATCCTCACTGGCCTTACCAGTATTTAACAATAGTCCACACCCAAACAAAATTTATGTTATGTCATCGGAAATATCGATATGGTCATAACATCTTGATTGGACCTCGTGTGCAAAAGAAATGAATTTTGTAAGAATTTTTTTTTAAAACCCTACCCCAGAGAGTAGAGCTAGGGAATTCAGCTGCCCGCCACACTGATCCCCCTTTTAGCCAGCCCAGCCCAAAGCTTCAATCCTCTACCAAGTTGTAGGTTTTATTGAGGATAACCGCTCCAAGCCTTAAGGCAAACATATCTCAGTTGCGGGACTCGAACCTGCAACCTCCAGGAACTTAATTTTGTAAGAATATTAATTATGTGAATAATTAATTATTTACAAATTACCTTTTAGTTATCTTCTCCAAATGCATTTCACGCTTGAACTCATTTCTACTAACCCTTACTCCACCATCACCATTGCCATGAACACCAGAGCACCTCCATTTGCCACCATTGTTCACCACTTCGTGAGCTAAACCCGATGAGCTCTTGGTCATCATGTCTGATCTCTACTAGCTAAACGCAATCGTGTGTTGGAACTATGAAACACCCCACACCCCTTAGGATACCCAAAAAGGCACACTAAAAGATGTGGTGCGTTGTAGGTATAGCTAAAAACTTACGGAGACTAAGATTCACAGGACAAAATAGCGGAAATATTTTAATAGAAATCATATAATTCAAAATCAAACTTCATAAAGTAGAGTCATAAAACCAAATATACAAGGTGTCTCAAAATACCCAATGCATGTCTTATGAAAAGAAAATACCATCTTATTCATATCAGAGTACACAAACAAAACCATCCCTCTCAACATTTCTAGGACGGGTTAGACTAAAAGTCTAGTGAATGAAAGTAATTACTAGTATTCTTAAGCAAGGTAAAGATAATAGACTTTGCAACAGTTCTATTATAGAAGGAAATAAAAGAAAAGATAAAGCTGGAATAAAATACAGTTTAACTTGCTTGCTTTGCTTAGATAGTTCGATTAGATTGTTTGCACTTTTCTTAGATAACTGCTTTGATTAGACCGAAACCCTAATCCTACTTTAATTAGGCTGAAGTCCTAATTCTACCCTTTGATCGGCCTTCTATCTCTATTGTGCCTACTGCGGACTAGACCCATTGGCCCCTACGCAAAAGATGGGGACTAGACCCTGTTGGTCCCTACGCAAAAGATGCAGACTAGACACTGTTGGTCCCTACGCAAAAGATACGGACTGGACCCTATTGGTCCTTACACAATAGACACCTACTACTGCGGACTAGACCATGTTGGTCCCTAAGCAATAGATACCTACTTAGCTCTTGGAACTCAATAATGACTTATCAACCAACACTAAGGCCGCATGCTCGACCACCATTAGGCTCGCGCTATCTGTTGCTCCCTCCTATTGACCTCTTATTTACCACTGCTCCAGCATATGCGTGCCCTTGCCTCACCTGTGCTATTAGGAGACCACCTGTGTCTGACTAAAGGGAATGCTGTTTGTATGGGTCCTATCTAACAAACAAAATCTAGTTGCGCCCCTTGTCCAAATTCCCATGATTTGAACTTCTATTTATTGATCTCTTATTTACCACCACTTCAGCATAAGCGTGTCCTAAAGGAAATGCTGTTGGTACGGGTCATACTTTTATCTTTGCTTATTAACTTGGTATAAAAATAAGTATCTATATCTGGAAAGGACTACCCCATTGGGCCTACAATACAGATCTTCTATTTCAGTAAAGGACTACCCCGTTGGGCCTACAATACCGATCTTCTATATCTTGCTTATTAACTTAATCCAAGATCTAAGTTTATTAAAATAAGCCTCTTCTGTTATTGCTGGTTTATTTGCTTATTAACTTAATTTATGTCTTAAAATAAGCCTTTTCTGTTATCTCTAATTATAACTTGTGTGTTATAATTCTGCTTATTAACTTAACCCAAGGTCTAAGTATAAAAATAAGCTACTTTTGCTATTTCTTCTATTTTGTCTTTTAGTTACAATTATATGTTATAACTAAGCTTGCAAATATCTTAAATTTGCTTATTTCAGTCTAAGTCCAATTTATTACAGTCTTCTTATTTTACACCCATTTTCTGTTAATTCAGTGTTCTTATAATTTAGTCCATATTCACAATTTATTCTACTCTATTTATTCCATTTGCGTAAAAAAGGGAAATTAAAAAGAAACTGACAATTACAAAAGAAATGCCAAACGTAGAATAGATGTAAATAAAACGTAAATAATAGTAAATAACTGTAAATAATTGGAAAAACTATAATTAACAGTAAATAATTGTAAATGACTGAAATAGAATAGCTAAAAGAAAATAGACTGAAAAAAAAGTCTGAAACTTACTTAAATTAAACTGTAAATAAACTTGTATAAAGGTTATCCCAAAATTGTAGAAAAACTACAATTATTGAAAACCCTAGTATTTTAAATTACTTAAGAATCTAAAATAATTACTTAAACACTCACCTGTGGTCCTTAGCTCTTTCCTTGGCCTTCTCGAATCCACTTGTGGGGTATAAAATATTTTAATTAAAAAGATCTTCTCCTTGGAAAAATATTCCTTTTAGGGTCCAGCCTCAGGCAATGAACCCAGATGGAAAAAATCTGAATGAGAAAAATAGCTAGGCCTAGGGTCTTATTTATAGTGTCACTTGTGGATCCCAGACCGTTGGATTTAGAGATTAGATCTGGTGCAACCACGTCATAGGCTCGATAGGAACTGTCGGATGGAAGCACGAACGCACGGGATTGGATAAAAGTGGCAAAATGACGTGTTAAAATCGCTCTGGACGAAGCAACGTTAAAAGAATGCATTCTGGGGTAGGCGGGTCGACCTTCACTAGCAAGGGTCGACCTATAGGTCGACCTTGCCTATGTGAGGGTCGACCTAGCCCCATATATATATATATATATCATTTCTTGTTTATTCCATAACTTCTTCGTCTTAGCTCGGATTTTGACTTCTATATATGGAAATTGACCAGAAAATTACCAAGGACACAATGATGCAACTCCTGTAGCACAATTCTGATAATTTCACAAAATTATTTTATCATTTAACCAATTCATTAATTAATTATTATAGCTTAAATTTCGGGTTGTTACATTCTCCCCACCTTAAGGGATTTCGTCCCTGAAATCTCTAAGGATAGAAGAATGAAATAAATGTTTTCATCCAAGTTTTACAACCAACTACTCAACCATCATCCATTACATCCATTGTCCTTAATTTTTTCTATTGCGATTCATGATACATATGCAATCAGTGTAGTGTCAATGTCCCTAACTAATGCAAAAGATTAGGCGGTCTACTGATTCAGTCGACCTCCTTTTATGCAATCATGTCCGTGCTATGTATCCAAATGAATGCAAATTCCCTAATGATAACTGATAATTCTATATGCATGCTACAATCATCATCCAAATGCAACAATCATGTGATAATCATCCATTTATAGCAACCATGGAAAATAAAATAAAAATGCAAATGCGCACACATCCATATGCATATGCTCTAGTATCCTAGTTAGGTCGATCCCTAAGAGATAATAGTGCCGAGTGTAAGTATATGCATCCATTAGAATTCACTAGCAACCACTAGTATCCATCATACATAACATGTTCTAATAACATGTTTACATCAAATCCTACGATCCATAGGTTAAATCCTGAAATCTACCCTCCCCAATGGATAATAAAGGAAAGAACCTATTCAAAGCTAAAGATGGAAATATGAAATTCAAAATTGATTATCAAAGAGATGTGGATAAGAGGTATTTATTCTCTCCTAATCAAATCAACCTTCTCCGAAGTCTCTTTAACCATGTCGGGACCAAGTAGAAATCTCTTTGTAGACTCTAACCAACATGAAAGCGATTTGCACGGTCTTCCATAAAGAGCTTTGAAAGGTGCCATTCCAATACTAGCTTGAAACTATTATTATATGCGAATTCCACTAAAGGAAGATGCTCCTTTCAAGTTCCTCCAAAATCAAGGATACACATCTTTAACCACGTGTGTCTTACCATCTTACTAATATCACCATACTATTCTCCTATAGTCTACACACATAAAGCAACAATCCTAGGTTCTCATTAGTGTCTTATACACTTTATGGAAAAATCTATTATTACTTATAAAAGTAATCACTGCTATCTCCTATATAGCATTACACTTTTTCCGTCACACCTAGGAAATGATTCCTATCTACTCCACATTTAAAAGTTTGGTTTGGTATTTATTATTTCAAAAACTAAATCTTCTAAATTTTAAAAACATAAAATCCCAAAATTTTTGCTTTTAAAAGTGTTATTTTCAAATTTCTATTAAATTCAAAGGTGCTTGGTTACCTAACATTTTATCTTTCTAGACTTGCATTCTTACAACTTTCTATAAAAATTGGAATTTTTAAATTTAACTGTTACTAAGTTTTTCGCTTCCAAAAACTTATTTAATTTTTCACCAAACCATTTTTCTTTTAAAATATCTTTAAAATGTCCTTACATGTTTTCAAAACATCTTCTTATTACACCTATTGGTTTTATACCTTAACGTATTGGAACTACTTTCTCTTATGAGAAATTATTAATGCTAAAACCTTCTATGAATCCTTCAAAAGAGGACTTCATGTTTATGTGAAATTACAAGGAACTTATTTTTTTTTACTTTTTTTGAAATAGGCTATACAAAATATGGTGCTTCACATACCTTGTATATCTCTTTCATGTATTCCTTTTAACTTGCACACAACATCTTTATTTATAATTTGGTTTCATAGAAAATTTTATCATTATTCATTTCGTTCCAATAGATTAAAGTATTTTTAATCTATATTATCAATAGACAATTTCTATAAAATTTATTAATTTCCTAATATTTAACTTACACTTTTCTTTTCAAAAAAACTCATTTTCAAAACTGTTTTTATATATCCATAACTAGAAAGCATTTCCTCATACTTATTTAAATAATAAGTGTACTCACAAAACATTTTGTTTCTCTACTTCGAAATTATCTTTTAAATACACTTTTATTTGGGTCAAAATAGATGTTGCATAAAACACTGTTACTACAACCCAAAAATACTACTGTATGGATTTAATACTAATAAATCTCACATACTGTGTAAAAACATTTCCTTTTGGGAGTCACCTACTATAACAATAGTGTTATAGTCTATGCCCCCTTTATTTTTCACGAAAACATCTATTACAATAATAAATGTTGTAACCTATGCTTTCGATACTTAATACACTCTAGATTTTTATATTTAAAATCTTCGTTTACCTACAAAGAAACCCGTGAGCTATATATTCTCTATAATTCTTTAAAAAGAATTTCACTTTTAACAAAATTTACATCATATAAAGAAAACAATTTAAATTTCATACCCAATATTTTCTTTCTCTAAAAGGTTAACAATGAAAATTTTCAATTTTTCAATTCTAACAATTTCATTTTATTGGGTTAAACATAAGGTGGATTTTCTTCTTACTACCCTAAGAGTACCCTTCCTAAACTTTGGTAATCTCATTACCAAAGTGTTTTATTCCTATTCCTCTCTTATACTTATATTTATTTCAAGGAACTACTGTTAAATCCACTTATTTGGAACAATTAATTTTTTTCAATTATCTACACATGGGCTTTCTTCTTTTCAACTGAATCTATTGTACATCTCCAATCTTTGCCTACAAACTTTTGGATTTCTACAATCCGAACCTAAACGTACAAAATTGTTTCTTAAACTCTTTCCATGTGTTGACCTTCTCTATGCCCCAAGAAAAATACTTCCTTAAGCCAAAAGTGACACTTCGAGAACTTTGCCCTCAATTGATGAACACGAAGTGTATGAAGTATCTCCTTTAAATGAACAACATGCTCCTCCATACTCTTGGAAAACACCAAAATCTCGTCCACAAATACCACTATGAACTTATTTAGGACATCTCTAAAAACACGGCTCATCAAATCCACAAAATAAGCTGGGGCATTGGTTAGCCCAAAAGGCATAACCAACCACTCAAAGAATCCATCGGGTGTCCTAAATGCCGTCTTATCAAAGCTATCGTCAACGACCCTAAGTTGATGAAATCCAGTGGCTAAATCAAGCTGAGAAAAAGACCGAAGAGCCAACTAACTGGTCGAAAAGATCATTTATCCTAGGAAGTGGATAACGGTTCTTCTTCGTGAGCTTATTCAACTCTCTATAGTCTACACAAAGTCGAAGAGAACCATTCGCCTTAGTAGCAAAGACAACTGGTGCACCCTACTCAGATATGCTCCTCCTGATGAAGCCTTTGTCTAATAGCTCACGAATCTGCTTGCTTAACTCCTTCCTCTCCCTAGGTTCCATGTGTCTCACGGGTAATGCTACTGGCTTAGCATTGTTATTCAAATAGATTCTGAAGTCGATCTTTCTCTTAGGGGGTAGTCCCCTAACCTCCTTAAAGATGTCCGAGAAATCTCCGATGACTGGAACTGAATCTAACTCTACGGATGATGAATCGAGGGAATAAAGGAAGCTAAACATGACTAACCCATGTGGGTCGCAAGAAACCTCGAGAGTCCAACCGCTGCATGCCTCTAGTCTAACGACACTCCTCTCACAGTCTAATATAGCTCCATATGTGGATAGCCAATCCATCCCCAAAATTATCCCATACCCTGAGAATCCCAATACATAGGCATCGCAATCAAACTCTACATCTAGGATAAAAAATTTCAAACCCGTACAAATCATAGACAAGTGTGCCGATCCTCCTATGGGGTTTGGAACAACAATGGGGTCTACTACTAAAGAGATGCCTAAGTGCAAACAATCTACTAAAGAACTAGAAATGAATGAGCCCAAATAGGAAAAACTCGAAATAGAGATCAAATCTTCTACAGAGACTTTCCTACCTCGATTCGTTCCATTACTAGAAGGTGCTGTATCCAAAGCCTGTACTTGCGCTGTAGGTGCACCTGCTCTCTGCCCCATCCTGTGTGAACAAGCTCTACTAAGGTGATCCAGTTGTCTATAACTATAACACCTTCCCTTCATCAACTTATTCTTACAGTCCCTTGCGTAATGACCAA
Organism: Allium fistulosum; assembly: GCA_030737815.1. Taxonomy (NCBI): domain Eukaryota; kingdom Viridiplantae; phylum Streptophyta; class Magnoliopsida; order Asparagales; family Amaryllidaceae; genus Allium; species Allium fistulosum. Next base: position 357,620,314 of record CM060906.1, read on the forward strand.
CCAATCCACATTTATTACATTTCCTCCTTTTCTTGATCTGCTTCTGAGGTCCTCCTTCTTTCCTCTTGTCCTTATCCTTCTTATTCTTCCACCACGGCTTCTTAGAGCTTTCTAACCTAGGAACCTCATTAAGCTCTCTCTTCAGCTGCCAAGATGCAGGCTAAACTCTCTGTCGGTCCTTCAATCCTAACAACCAACACATTTGCTCCGTATCCTTCAACCAAGCTCGTGCCTCCTCGAAATCCTCTGTGCCAGAAAACGTTCTGCCTCCTATACTAGAGAAGTACTTGCATAGCATAGAAAATCAGCTGTTGTAGGTGGATTAAGGGGATTTCCACCTACCGGTGTTGTATTGGGCGCTTGCCCTTGCACCTCTGGAACCTTAGCGCTATGGAACCAGTCAGCCATACTTTGCAAAGAAAAGGAAACTTAGGCTTGAAAGAATCGAAAGAAGGTTGAACTGTACCTTGAGGGGATTTTTATAAAAACTCTCTTATATACTTGAAAAACTATTTCTATAATAAGAGTTTGTTTTTGAAAAATACTTCTAATTTAAAGATATGCTACTTTTAAAAATAGGTTACTTTTGGAAAAATACTTTATTTTTAAAACAAGTTTTTAGGAATCCTGTAACCTTAGGCTCTAATACCAAGTGAAACACCCCATACCTCTTAGTATACCCAAAAAGGCACACTAAAAGATGTGGTGCGTTGTAGGTATAGCAAAAAACTTACAGAGACTAAGATTCACAAGACAAAATAAATAAAACAGCGAAAACATTTAAATAGAAATCTTACTATTCAAAATCAAACTTCATAAAGTAGAGTCATAAAACCAAATATACAAGGTGTCTTAAAATACCCAATGCATGTCTTATGAAAAGAAAATACCATCTTATTCATATCAGAGTACACAAACAAAACCATCCCTTTTAACAGTACCAGTACATCCAAACTCCAAAAAAAACCTGGAAAAGAAGAAGAATACATGAAGATAAATCTCCGCAGCTGAACCTCCAAAGGAATCCAAAATCTACTATCCTTGCCTCTGTTGGCCTATGGGGGGAAAAATGGAAATAGAGGAGTGGGTCAGACTAAAAGTCTGGTGAATGAAAGTAATTACTAGTATTCTTAAGCAAGGTAAAGATAATAGACTTTGCAACAGTTCTAGTATAGAAGGAAATAAAGAAAAGATAAAGCTAGAATAAAATACGGTTTAACTTGCTTGCTTTGCTTAGATAGTTCGATTAGATTGTTTGCACTTTTCTTAGATAACTGCTTTGATTAGGCCGAAACCCTAATCCTACTTTAATTAGGCTAAAGTCCTAATTCTACCCTTTGATCGGCCTTCTATCTCTATTGTGCCTACTGCGGACTAGACCCATTGGTCCCTGTGCAAAAGATGCAGACTAGACTCTATTGGTCTCTATGCAAAAGATGCGGACTAGACCCTGTTGGTCCCTACGCAAAAGATACGGACTAGACCCTATTGGTCCCTACGCAATAGACACCTACTACTACGGACTAGACCATGTTGGTCCCTACACAATAGATACCTACTTAGCGCTTGGAACTCAATAACGACTTATCAACCAACACTGAGGCCACACGCTCGACCACCATTAGGCTTGCGCTATCTGTTGCTCCCTCCTGTTGGCCTCTTATTCACCACTGCTCCAACATAAGCGTGCCCCTGCCTCACCTGTGCTATTGTGAGACCACCTGTCTGACTAAAGAGAATGCTGCTAGTACATGTCCTATCTAACAAACAAAATCTAGTTGCGCCCCTTGTCCAAATCCCCAATATTTGAACTTCTATTTATTGACCTCTTATTTACCAACACTTCAGCATAAGCGTGTCCTAAACGAAATGCCGTTGGTATGGGTCTTACTTTTATCTTTGCTTATTAACTTAGTATAAAATCTCTATATCTAGAAAGGACTACCCCGTTGGGCCTACAATACAGATCTTCTATATCAGTAAAGGACTACCCCGTTAGGCCTACAATACCGATCTTCTATATCTTGCTTATTAACTTAATCCGAGATCTAAGTTTATTAAAATAAGCCTTCTCTGTTATTTCTGCTTTATTTGCTTATTAACTTAATTTAAGTCTTAAAATAAGCCTTTTCTGTTATCTCTAATTATAACCTGTGTATTATAATTCTGCTTATTAACTTAACCAAAGGTCAAAGTATAAAAATAAGCTATTTTTGCTATTTCTTCTATTTTGTCTTTTTAGTTACAATTATATGTTATAACTAAGCTTGCAAATATCTTAAATTTGCTTATTTCAGTCTAAGTCCAATTTATTACAGTCTTCTTATTTTACATCCCATTTTCTGTAAATTCAGTGTTCTTATAATTTAGTCCATGTTCGCGATTTATTATATTCTATTTATTCCATTCGCGTAAAAAAGGGAATTAAATAGAAACTGACAATTACAGAAGAAATCCCAAACGTAGAATAGATCTAAATAAAACATAAATAACAGTAAATAACTGTAAATAACGTAAATAACTATAAATAATTGGAAAATACTATAATTAATAGTAAATAATTGTAAATGACTGAAATAGAATAGCTAAAAGAAAGTAGACTAAAAAACGAGTCTAAAACTTACTTAAATTAAACTGTAAATAAACTTGTATAAAGGTTATCCCAAAATTGTAGAAAAACTACAACTATTGGAAACCCTATTGTTTTAAATTACTTAAGAATCTAAAATAATTACTTAAACACTCACCTGTGGTCCTTAGCTCTTTTCCTTGGCCTTCCCGGATCCACTTGTAGGGTATAAAATATTTTAATTAAAAAGATCTTCTCCTTGGAAAAATATTCCTTTTAGGGTCCAGCCTCAGGCAATGAACCCAAATGGAGAAAATATGAATGAGAAAAATAGCTAGGCCTAGGGTCTTATTTATAGTGTCACTTGTGGATCTCAGACCGTTGGATTTGGAGATTAGATTTGGTGCAACCACGTCATAGGCTCGATAGGAACCGTCGGATGGAAGCACAAACACACAGGATTGGATAAAAGTTGCAAAATGACGTGTTAAAATCGTTCTGGACGAAGCAACGTTAAAAGAATGCATTCTGGGGTAAGCAGGTCGGCCTACCTGTCGACCTTCACTGGCAAGGGTCAACCTATAGGTCGACCTTGCCTATGTGAGGGTCGACCCTAGGGTCGACCTAGCCCTTTAAACGAGAATATATATATATATATATGTATATGTATGTATGTATGTATGTATATGTATGTATGTATATATATATATATATATATATATTCTCGTTTCTTGTTTATTCCATAACTTCTTCGTCTTAGCTCGGATTTTGACGTTCTATATATGGAAATTGACCAGAAAATTACTATAGAAATAATGGTGCAACTCCCGTAGCTCAATTCTAATAATTTCACAAAGTTATTTTATCATTTAACTAATTCATTAATTAATTATTATAGCTTAAATTTCGGGTTGTTACAAACTAGGCAGCCCGCAGCGCAAGATATGGGTGATTTTCAAAAAAATTCGCTAATTGGATCTATATTGGATCCATGAAGTCTAATTTATTTAGAACATTTATAAATTTAATTTAAATAAAATCTCTTCTTTCATTTAAATTTATTAGTAATAGATGGAATTTTATTTAATTTCTATTCGCTTAAACGTAATGGTACACATATATATCATATACATATATATATGTATGTGTGTGTGTATGCATGTGTAACATAATAATTTGTGCAAGGTATAACATGCCCGTATATAGATGTTTGGATTTGCATTGCAATGGATATGCTAGCTCATCTTATGTATATTATATGTTGTACAAATATATGTATGTATGTAAACTTGTTATTTAAATAAATATTAAAACAATATAGATATATAATTATATGTATATGTATATATGAAAATATATGTATTGCATGTATGTAAAATATTAATAATATACATACATATATATATTGAATTAGATATTAATAAAATAAATGACTATGTAAATATATAAACAAATATACATAACATATAAAAAAATTTAAAATAAAATATACATGTATATTTTATAGCAACAAAATTATATATATATATATGTATGTATGTGTATGTATCTATATATGATTATATTTGTAATATCTAAAGTATTTATAAATATATGTACATGTATATATATATATATATGTATCTATATATACATATATATTTCTATAATTATATCAACTATGAAAACTAAATAAAAACAATTTTTTTATTGCATTCCAGATCGAATATACAGCACATGAAATATTTATAGGAAAATAGGCACAAGGACAAACTTAAAAGAAATTTTAGACTGAAGGACAGCAAGTTTTTTATTTTGGCCGAAGGACGATGCTAGTTATAACTAGCAATTTTATATAGTGTAAAATCGAATATAATGCAAGTTATAACTAGCATTTTGTATCGTGTAAAAGCTAAATATAATGCTAATTATAATTGGTATTTGTCCTTCAGTCTAAAAATAAAACTTGATATTCTCCAGCCTAAATTTTTTCGAAGTTTGTCTTTTTCCCTTGTTCCCCCAAATATTTAACTGTAATTTTAAATTATTAAATTATATATATATATATATATATTACAGGAAAATTGGCTAGAGGAAGTTTTTACTTCTTTTTTTGGGCCTACGGACGCGAATTTTTTTTTTCGTTTGAAGGACGCGGACTTTATTTTTTTGTTCCAAGGACAAACTTCTGTAAAATTTAAATTTGCTTCTTAATTTCTTCTTGATTTTCATTCTGATATTACTGATCTTACTTCATCGATCTTCTCGATTCAAGGATGCGTGTTTCTTTATTTTTGTATTCGATCTTCTCGATTGTCTATCGATCTTCATCGTGTTTCTTTATCGTTGATCTTCATCGTGCTCTGGATCTTCATTAAACAATTTCCTTAGATTCAGGTATATTGCTCTTATTTGTTTCGATATTCTTCTTATCTTCCTGTGATATAATATCGTTCGATTATTAAGTATATTTTTGTTTTTCTAGGTTGCACAGTTTGTCTTCTTTTAGATTTCGGTACCAATTTTAGATTTGTTTCAATGGAAAAGTAAGATTTTATTGTGTACTGTTATGTTTCTTCAGCACAGTTTATTGTTTTACAATTTTACTGTTCATCTATCATTCAAGTGAATTTTATATGTAGTTTGTTGCGTTATGCTATGTTTATATAGCATTCTTTGCTGTTGTATTCATAATTTGTTTTAATTTGATTATGCTATGTTCATTTATCATCTTCTTTTTAATTAATTTATATTGCTTTCATTTAGCACTTAATTTGATTTTCATTTGTTATGCTATGTTAATTTAGCATTTTCTGTTGTTGCTGTATTCATAATATTAAGTAAGTTTGCTAATTGGTTTTTTAATTTCTTTTGAAGTACTGATATCTACAATGATGAAGCAAATAGTTTGCTAGTTATTTTTGAACATAATGAGAATTGTTATTCTACTCGACTTACCACATGCTCTTCTTTGTTTGGTGCTAAGACTAAAATCTAAGAAGTTTGGCCACATATTTGTCCATTTTCTACTGAGATATCTTATGTCCTTGAGAATAATAATATAATCATTGATACTGATTCAGATTTGATTAGTATTTTGTGTTTTCTAATTTTCAAGAAGAGTGAATATTTTAAGTTTGCTGTTAAGGAAAATGTTTGTGCTATGGAAGCTGATATTGGTGGTTGTGGTTTAGGCTATGCAAGTGTTCAAAGCACTTCAATTGGTAGTAATTCTGCTACAAATAGTGATTCACATGCTAATTCTTCTTATTATTTGAAAGATATGTCGAAGAAAGGTTCTCAAAAAACTATTGTGGATTTTCTTAGTTTTTGTTTTAATGGAGCTGAGGATTTTAGGGAGTTTTTAATGGCATATCAAATAAAAATGGTTATGATCTGATTTTTGTAAGAAATTCTTCTGATAGAATTTCGGTTAATTGCTCTTGGTTGAAGGATGGTTGTAAGTTTTATCTTAATGCTTCTTCGGATCCTGGTCTACTCTCTCGGTTTTTTATTAGAACCTATAATTTTGATCATTCGTGTGGAGCCGGTCTTAGAGATGTTAATAAAGTTAATATTTTAAGTAGATTTGTTAAATCTTTGATTGTTGATCAAATTCGAGATGCTCCTATGAAGAAGCCAAAAGATATTATGAAGGAATTTTAAAGAGAGTACAATTTTAATCTTTCATATTATTATGCTTATAGCGGAAAACAATTGGCTTTGAAAGAAATATATGAGGATGATGCTATGTCATATAATGATTTAAATTGGTATTTGGAGGCATTGTAAAAGTATAATCCTGGTAGTTACGTGGCCATGGAAGTTAATGCTTCAACCAATCAGTTTGAGAGAGTTTGTATTGGTTTTGGTGCTTGTCTACTTGGATTTAAACACTGTCGGCCATTAATATTTTTAGATGCAGCTGCTTTGAAGGGAAGACCGGGTGTTTTGTTAGCTGCTACTTCTAAAAATGGTAACCAAGGTATGAGTTTCATTTTAGTTTTGTTTTATTTACTTATTTATTTTTCTGATAATGATATATTAAACTATCATTGTTCAAAGTAGTACATAATTTTTAATGCAACCATGTATACACTAGAATTGTTTGCTTTATTTTATTCAATGGTCGAGCTGGTTATAGTAGAAATGTTTGTAGTATAAATGTTTACCAAAACAAGAACTAAAATTTATGCAGTAGTAACAAAAAGACTTTAAAATAACGTATGCTATATTCATATATCATTTTGAACCTAATTCAATTGTGTATAATAGAAATCATTAACATTTAATACAGGTTTTAATGTTTAATATAATTCATGTTTCTTACTACTGAGCAGTCATTAATTATTTCATCGCTTTTTAACTGATTAAATTGAAGTAAATTTACGCGTGAAATAAACTTTCATATTTTCGGACGAAAATTTACCAGTTGCTATGTTTAACTAAACGTATTCCAAATATTAAATTTATTTTTCAAAATTTTATCGTTTAAATTTTCACAAAATTTCAACTAATTACGTTATTAAAACAGTTGAAATTTACGGGTCGTTACACTCTCCCCCACTCAAAACTTTTCGTCCCCGAAAAGGAACGAGGTAGGAGAATAGAAACAACCAGAAAGAAAAACAGATTTGAAATACAAAATAACAATTAATTTAAACCATATAAATTTAAATTTAAATTAATTGATATTCAATAATTGATTAAATCCATTTGATTTCACTAAAATCAATCTCAACTATTTCTAAATTCATTATCTTATTATCCCATTTCTTCAATTTACAATTTCTAAAACCATAAATTTGAATAGTCTTTTATTATAATCATATTTTTTTCAGCAATTTAATTCTTCTTTATTCCAAATTATTGTTAAATTTATTCTACTTAATATATTTACTCACATATATTTAACCCATATAAATTAATTTAAACCATAAAAGTTCGATTTAAATTAATTTACATCTATTAATTTCTTTTAATATTCAAGGTATTTTCATATGTTGATCAAATTTCAATTTATTAATTCTTTCAAAACAAATTTATTTCATTATTAACTGAGTTTACTAATTATCCTATCTAACTCTATTAACATCTTTATAATCAAAATTTAGTGTATAACATTTATTATAAACACTCAAATTTTATTTATAAAATTATTTTATATTGTATATTATCCAATTACATTTTAACTTATGAATAATTTAGGTAAGTTATATTGAAATGCAATTTAGTACTATACAAATAAATTTCCAAATTCAATTATCTCAAGTTTAAATACTTATTCAAAATTTAGCTTTATTTATAATTGAAAACATCTTCCAACATGATTTTTAAGAATTAAATTTCCGTTTAATTTCAAACCCTTTAGAATAATTATGTATATACTATATATATTAAATAAAATTAAATTTAAAATAATATACCCATATATATATATATATAAATCAAGTCATACTTAAGAAATTCAAATTAAATATTTTTCCCAAAAAAACCGTAGCAAAGCTACATAATGGTTTCTCCACTTCGAAACTCGAAAATGAACGACGATGATGCGGCCGTCATCACCGAAATTATTTTCCAACGACAAAGAGAAGAGCACTGATTTCAATATTTAAAATTCTTTGAAAATGGTTTCTATTTGAAATTACTTTTAAAATATGCATTTTAAAATTTAAACCCAAAGTTTGAAAACACCGGAAATTAAATTCTCCCATTCTTGATTTAAATTCATTTCAGATTCCAAATCAAATTATATCCAAGTTTTATAAATTCATTTATTCATATTATGCAATAGTCAGTGGTTTATAAAACAATAAATGAAAATCAAATATTATCATTTTTGGACAACTAATTCATTGACAATTTAATTTCAGAAAACTTATATTTATATATAATATAATAATCCAAAACTATTTTGTTTACCAAATTTGAAAACAACATTGTGTCGGTTTGCTCTGTTAAAGTGTTTTAGAAATCCTATCGATAGCGTTGATCAGACGAATCGATCGGAAACCCAAATCAACATCAACAACTCAAACAACACTATATATAAAAACATTTATATATATTAGTTTACAAATACATTTCTTTGCTCGACGATACAGGAATGAATTTTCAAAATAAGGATAGGGATTCAAATTTGTTGACTCAAATCAAAGAGAATTTTGATTCGAAAATAAGTTTAAAACAGAAGATAAGATAATTCAATTACCACAATCAGGAGATGGATGAGTTTATTTAATTCACGGGCAACCTTAACCGGGTCGTCCGTAACTTCAAGAATAAGATCGATGCTGAATTCCGAGGTAAATCAACACTCGATCTCAAGAGATGGAATTCAGATATAGCAGGTAATAGATAGCATCGTAAACCGAGGATACAGAAATCTTCGGTAAATCGATGCCTAGTATAAAGGAGTTTTGCTCCTTTACGAATCATTCGAAGATTCGCGAGACCGCCGATCTATTATAGATATCATTCAAAATGGAGTTATGGGGTGCTCCAGAATTGAAAGAAGACGAATAGTGAAGGACACGAATGAATTTCGGAACCGAGGGGAACGTTCCAAAATTCAAAGGAATTGAGTCAAAGGAAGAGATTGAAACTCGAATGAGAGTGATTCTGTAAATATATTTACCCTATATGTTGAGTTTGCCTAGAGCTACCAAAGCTCTGATACCAACTGTAACGACCCGGTATTTTGGACCATTCGCATCCATTATAAGTGTATAGGTAGACACTCATGCCGGAATTGAATTTCTTAAAATACCGCGTTGTTAATTTAAATTTGGCAAAACTGAACATATACAGTAAATAAATAATCACAGATCACAGACACAGAGTAATAATTGCAACGGAAATAAAAGAGATAGTAGTTCATGAAGCTACTATATGAATATATAAAATACATCATAGTTTACAACAGAAGAGTAATACGATACATCAGAGTTAAACCAGATACAATGGAAGAGTAACCCGATACACCAGATACAAATCAGAATACATCATCGGAATCATCGAATACTGAAAGCAGAATAGATGGCTGGATCTTCAAGCAAAGCTCCAACTTCAAAGGTGAGTCTCGAATACTGGTACACTCAGTCTGACCCGAGCGTAAAGCAAAATACAAAACACTCGAGTCAGGATTAACATTCTTATATTAATAAATCCAACTCAAGTGAAATAGCAATTGAAATACAAGTAACTCAAAGGATGTTTGGAATGACCATCCTTTAAGGATCCGTTAAACTATCTACTAGGTAGTAATGTACGCTAAGTAGATAATGTCTATCAGTAATATAAGGTATCAAAATAGTGTTAAGTCATGGCCCATTCCACCCTTAACACATTTTTATTCCCAAAAGCATATACAAGACCGTAGTTTCCCCAAAACCGGAAGTCACCAGAGGGCAATCCATATACTAAAGGTACAAAACAAATTCGTAGTGGTCGCGAATAGGGAATACAAGTATGACAAGGCACATGAGGCAATACCCAAGGTAGTGACACTACCGTTTGCCTGATCCGGACTGGTGAGAACGCAACGCCGCAGCGCCCGCAACACCGTGAAACAACACTCCCAAAATCAAGGGTGCACCAATCGACAACAAGTAATGAGTAGTTCGAAGAAGTGTGTCCACTTGAGGTAGCTAATCCTCCATTGGCCCGGCACGGCTCCTGTTTTAGTCATTTCCAATTTGACACAAGTGTCAAGGCTATCCATTATCGTTCTCTTTCTTCAGTCATCACGTACATCATTCCAACCACTTCATTCTGGATCATCACTCCGCGTATAGTTATTAAAGTGGTTTTCGGTTTAGATAGAGAGTATATCCATAACCGATTCCGGTCTCTTTAATAACTTCCGAAATTATTACACCGATTGGTCGTTTACTTCAAAACCGAATCAAATTTCAATTTCAATCAGTGTTTATAAATCAACATTTCGTTTGTCTTTCTAAACCAATTTCCATCATTTACGTTTCAAAACTTTCACATTCAAAATTTAAAAATCTTATAATTCACTTTCAATTTCTATTTAAAACAATTCAAATATTGATTCAAGTTCGAATATCAGTTTCATTCCGAAATCATTTGAATTAACTTAATTTAACATTCAAATCAATTTAAATTCATTTATCGATTTCATTTAATATTCGTTAAGTTACTTTATCATTCAAAACAATTTCTATTAAATTTCCAATTCATTTAAATCAATTCTTAAGTTCAACTTCATTAAATCAAAATTTACAATTTTGAATTAAACTAAATTCGTCAAATCAATTCTTTCAATTACAAGTCTTACATTAATTCCAAAAATATCACACTTTCATTTCTTGTTAAAGAAATTCAATTTCACTTATTTACTTTCTTAAATAATTTTCCAAAACTTACTTAATAAAGAAAACTCAATTTCAATTATTTACGAAGTAAAATTCACTTATTCAAAAGTTCAATTTTTCTTATTAAAGAATTTCAATTCAATTTAATCATTAAATAATTTAACCTTATTTAATTATTAAATAATTCAAAACTTAATTATTAAATAATTTCAAAGTTTAATAATTTCAAACTTAATTATAATTTCAAACTTAATTATTAAATCATTTCAAACTTAATTCAATCATTTCTCAAATTAAACAATATTCTTTCATCAATTACATTGTTAATATTTTTTTTCAGATTATTAAATATTAACCTTTTCCTTTCATTAAAAATCAAATTTCAACTTCATTTCAAAACCATATTATTTATTCCAATAAGATCTTCATTTTATTTTTAAATCAAATTATTGACCAATCGGGTTTTTATTTAATTTTCTATCCTAGGTCAAAGTTCAATTTGGGTATTTATCATTTCAACCCGATTCCAATTCAATTCAAAAATCAAAGCATAACAAAGGGAACTTGCAGTGTGATAACTGGGATGGTGTCAAAGTAAATAAACAAGCAATAACAACAACTAATATCAATCCAATAATCAATTCAAATAATCCCGAAATAACCGTATTAATTCGCATTGTTATTTGTACGAATTAATATAATTATCTCTAGAATCTACACTATCATTTCATGTAGATTAAAGATTATTACATTACGGTTTCACTTGTCATTCAATTTCAATTTCATCCATCATCAATTTAACAACATACATTCAGTGGTTCAAGATGTAATTAAACAAATCCTACGTGTCGATAAATTTTGACAGTTAAATGGGTCATATTATACAAATGTCATTTAATCAAATTTAACATTTAACTATCCTATATCAATTTCAATTGCATACTATTTATCAATTTAACATTAACAATTTAACGTCCAAAATAAACATCGAACAATCAATCAATTATCAGCTACTAGATTATCATTTCATAATTAACAGTTAATGGTGTAAGATGTCATAAGTAAACTGATACAGGTGATAGCATATAAAACAGTGTAATATACTAACAGCAGCATATTTCAATTGTCGTTTCAATTGAAAACAAATTTAATAAATAAAAGAACGTTAATCGTGAGTGAGTGCTCACCTTTCGAGGCTAGAGGCGAACTAGAATGGAAGCGAATGGATACGGACAAACACATAGGTCGAACAAGCGAGACGGTGACAAGGCTAGAATTGTGGTTGTAAATCTGGATAGAGGCGACAAAACAAATTGAACTTAGATACAATGGAATAAACTATAAAGTTTTATATGAACTATACACTATAATTTACATTAAATATTCGATAAAGATACATATAAGATCAAATCTTCACATATAATATAAAAATCAAATTTAATTCATCACACGGAATAAAGTATATATATAGATACTGCATATTCATTTTCAAAATTCTAACTTATCATATCATACGCATCTATATTTCAGAATACATTATTTATTTCTGCATATATATAAATCAACCTATACCTATAAAATCGACACAAAAGATCATCCTATATGTATACTTACAGACACAATATATATATATATATACTTTAAAAGGGGTATGCGAGTATATTTTATATTAAAAATATATTCTTTAAATCTAAATATACAAACTTGCGCATATACATGTGCAAACAATATAATTCATAAGATATGCTTTAGAAATGTGTATCATTAAAATATAACAATACTAACATATTACCTTACTGAAAATAGCAGGTTATATATGTAAACTATTCTAACTTACATATTAACCCCAAAGATCATCCATATATATATAAACAATTATACATATACAAACACAACACGCTAGATACTTTAAATCACCCTTTTCAATATGCCAGCTAGTTTATGCGCTCGGATTAAGTCATATATATAAGCAGCAAATAAAACCAAACAACTTATGATATATAAAATATGTACTTACAAAGCAACTTAGGCAATGCAAACTGTAAAGTAGAAGGCTCAGGCTATAGCAGATCTAAAACTATGTCTATTATATTATATTATAAACTTCTTCTTTATATATATATACAAGTATAAACAACATAATAGGTATAACAACTATATATATACAAACCCATTTAAACGTATTCTATATCACATACGTATGTAAACATATTATACAAAGATTGTAACATCTATGTGCGGAAATATTTACATGTACAACAACATGTATATAAAATAAAATATAATACCTATACCCATTTCAAAGCAAGAAGAAGAAGGATGAGAGCAGAGGTGTCCTCACGTGGACTCGGCTATTGAGAAGGAAGTGAAGGTTGCGAAAGTGGAGAGTGTGAGGTAAGCTGAGGCCGAAGGGAGAATGCGGCAAGTGGAGGTAGGCTGCGTGAATGATGGTTTATTGGAGGTGTTCGACGTAAGGAGGTCAGGCCGAGCTGTGGAGGACGGTGCGGGGAGTGGCGGCAGCGGCATGGGAAAGGAGGTGGTTTGAGTGTCATGAAGAGAGAGGGGAAGGAGCAGGTCGGTGGGCTCACGCATGGAGGAGGGATGGACGGTGGTCGGCATGCGAAGGCGGAGCAAGCAAGGGTGGTGGAAGGCCGGTGTTAGAGGTGGTGAAGCGGGGCTGCCGATGTGGAGCTGCTGGTTTCGAAATTTTGGAGCCGAACATAGGCTTTGGTTGGGCAACAGGAAGGTGAGGCGGAGGTTGCTCGAAGTGGAGACGTGGAGGGATGGTGTCGGGTTGTCTGTCGCTAGCTTCGTTTGTGGTCGAGTTGAGGAGAATTGGCGGGGTGTTGCACGGACGTGAAGTGATGTGTGTGGATGGAAGAGAAGAGGAAAAGGAAAAGTGGATTTTGGTGTTTTCGGTGGTGGATGAGGGAAGTGGGAAGAGATACGTGAGCATTTGGAAAATGTACCCATTCAAGCTCAAGTATAGAAAAAATGGGCTGTCACTTGCTTTCTCTTTTCAAAAGAATGCATGTAACGTAAGGTAGAGAGAACGAAAAGTATGAAGGTATTGAAAGAACCAAGGGGTTATAGATTGGAACTAGGGAAAATAAATAAGCAATTAATTTCTAGGAATACGAACAGATGGCTGTTGGCTTTGAATAGTTGAAATTAAAAACACAAAGAAACTAAAAAGTTAGAATTGAGTATCGGTACAATAAATCGTTATTTCGATTTCGTCGAGTACCGGACTTCGAAACAAGCAAACGAATATACTGTGGAGATCAGCACGATGAGACGATCAAAACGGTATACAGATACCAGTGCTATGATTGAATTATAAAAATTCGAATTTTCTAATAGCGGAAAATGCAAGAAAAACGCTGAAAAATAAGATCGACGGAGCCAAAGATGTCCGAATTTGGAAAAACGACAAACTGACATCTTGCTTAGAAGATGATTTAGAATTTTTCTATATAAAAATATTTAGGTTTCGAAAACATTTTATTTTCATCGCTTTTTAACTGATTAAATTGAAGTAAATTTACGCGCGAAATAAACTTTCATATTTTCGAACGAAAATTTACCAGTTGCTATGTTTAACTAAACGTATTCCAAATATTAAATTTATTTTTCAAAATTTTATCGTTTAAATTTTCACAAAATTTCAACTAATTACGTTATTAAAACAGTTGAAATTTACGGGTCGTTACAGATATTCTCAAAGTAAAAGAAACAGATGCAGTCGGTGTAATGAAGGATGCCACAACAAAAGGAATTGTCTTGCTTCTTCAAAAAGTTAAATTTTTTTATGTGTTTTGTTAGTGTAATGGAGTAATTTTTAAAGTGTAAAGCTGCTAAAGCTTATAGAAGAATGAAGTCAGACTTTGTGAAATCATCAGAAAATAAAATGTGAAATGTTTTGGTTATTTTGTTTTAGTTTCTAATATCTGCTGTTCCTATATTTTCCTTTGTTGTTGAATTTCTGCTTTTAGGAATCTATTATTTATTCATATTGCAAAATATTTAATATGAATTAAAGAACTGCATGAGCTCTGCACTTCAGTATTAACATTTCTATTCAATGCTAGTTGTATTTAGCATTTCATTCGAATGCTAGTTGTAACTAGCTTTTCATTATAATCATTATGCATCACACCTGAAATACAATTTCAACAATGAAACCCATAATCTATCATTGTATAGAACTGAGTAAGCTGTTGTGCTAGAACGAAGGATCCGATGATGATGATATACCGTTTACATGATTAGTTGATGAGATTACATAAGTGGTTTTGTGATGAATTGTGTAACAACCCGCATATTTTACGATTGAATATTTGAATATTTTATTTAAATATAGAATCGTTAATCGGATTAAAGTCCGAAAAGCTACTTATTGCAAACAGTCGAATTGGGACTCGAGACCGCTTCCATTGAGTCCAAAATGGCGTTTGCGACTTTTTTATGTATAAACAATGATATGTTTGGAGCTAGCTAGAATTTCAACCTTTTCACTTAGGGTTTTGGGTTTGGGTTTCAGCCCATTTACCCAACATATCAACCCAACTCCACTCCACTCCTCTTCCTTACTTCATAATATTTCCTACAACTTAAGCTTTAGCAAAAATGGTGGTGGAGATGGGAAATTAAAATCCTAAACCCTAGTTTCTTTAGCAAATACAAATTCTTGCTCCAAATTCAAAGAGAAGCTAAGGTAAGTATCTCCTTCTTCTCCAACTCATTCTCTCTTTAATTTCAGAAATTTCCTAAACCTAACTTAGGAAATGTTCTTCTTTTGAGCTTAGGTTCAAGCTTCTAGAGTTGAAATTGAAGAGAAGTTGATCTTCCTTTGCATTCAAGCTTCTCCAACATCATTTTTCAGTTTAAAGGTGAGTTTTGAACTCACATCTTTGTCTATTTCTATCGTTGATGTTAGGTATGAATTCCTAACACATATTCATGTTCAATTGCTTTTGGTTTGAATTGATTTGGTGAACATTTCAATTTTTGGTGTTTTGAAGTCAAAACTTTGAAAATCCATGTTTTGATTTGTGAACATGTTTTTGGTGGCGTATCGAAGAGCCAATAGGGCTGGGTGAAAGTCTTGCGGACCGTTTAAAGTTTCGCAACCTTTCAGAATATAGCCGTTTATAAAAAGATGTTTGTCACCAGACGTCTGCAGGAAAGCTCAGACGTCTGGAGTTTGTTTCAGAGAATTTCCTGAAACTTAATGCAGACGTTTGAGTATATACTACAGACGTTTGGAGTATGTTATTTCCAGGATTTGTGTCAGTCGACTGACCACCCTGGTCCAGTCGACTGAATCTGCTGTCTCTGCCTATTTTGCCTTTTGTGTTTGAGTTTCCAATTTTTAATCGATTCTTGTTTCTTCAATTTGTTGTTATCACTTTTGTTGACTTTGATAACTTCTTTTTCGGGATTTTCGAGAATATCCATTTTGATGGATTCAGTATCGATTTCTTTGGATTTGATTCACGTCTTCGTATGTGAATTTTGGTGATTGATTGTTTCTACAATCATTTTGTGATTTGTCACTTTTAAATACAAAGGTTTCTATACTAGTAGTAAATATTCAAACTCTTTTACTAAAATGATTTCAACTCTTTTTTTAATACAAAGCTCGTTTATAAAACCATTTTCTAATCTATTAGTATATACAAACTTTTACCTCATTCGTATGAGAAAATATAATTAAATGGCTTAGCAAAACAAGTGGTATGAAACGCTTGCGTTTACTTCGTCGGTTAATTTATGGACTTGTTCGATTGAAAATCCTATGACAATTTTCGAGTGGAAATCTACAATTTGTTTGTAAATATTTAAGTTAAGCTAGTGGTTATGGGACATGAAGCTAAACTCTTATATTTACTAGCTTAGTGTAATTCACACTTTTTATTGATCGATGAAGATCATTTTATGATTTAGACTAGCGATGTGCGATGTCTATTTGTCTGCGAGGGAGACTAAACCCCGTTTTGTGGAACTTCGGTTCAATTTGGCGGGGTAGCGACCCGTGGTCTTCGGACCGTTTGTGGAGCTTCGGCTCAAAATTTATGGTTAGCAACCATGGAATAGCGTTCCATTTGTGATACACATGTTGGTGAGTTTTCATGCTCCCGTTTGTGATAGGCCTCCCCCTTTCGTGATTTCTGGATTTCTAATAGATGACTTCTAGAATTTGTGTTTCACCAACTTTTTCGATTGGCGTAAATATGTTTGTCAATATTTGTAGTTTGGTGAATAAAATAAAGAATATGATATTCTTTTTGGTGCTTTGAGATTTATGAGATGTTGTATGATTTTGTCGTTGTTTGTATCATATTTGTTCTAGTGTGACAATATCGTTATCATACGTTCTTATTATATCTCTGCTTATATCTCATTTCTTTAATGATAATTATAGCTAGACTGATCCGTTTATTATTTTCTTATTAAATAATACTCGGATCAGACCGAGATGTTACAGGTGCTTCTGCTTGACTCCTTATATGGGATCATCTTCTGACTTTTTCCTAACTACATTACATTTGTAGTTTTTGTTGTTATACATTTGAGATATAGACTCCTTGATGTATACCTATTCTTTTGTCTAGCTCTTGTAACTATTCTTTTGTGATATTGTGTATCTTGTTTGACCACTACTCTGATGTACACTTTTATGTGTTATATTCATATCTGTTTCCGCCTTTGAGATATGAACATCTGTGGCTGATTTATGTTATGCTTATTTCTATATTTGTTTCCGAGGTCCACTTAGCCACCGTGTGGTAGCTTTGAGTTTGTATCGGTATGTCGGATTTCCTCTTGAAACGAAATGCATGGTTTACTATCTGACATATCGGTACTCGCACAAGGCAATTGCACGGATGGTCGCTCCTCAACAACCTTATTCTTCGCGCTAGTCGACAGCATTACCCAGTGGTGTTCTTGTCTAGCGTGAGCATTGAGGTGGGGCATCACAGCTTGGTATCAGAGCCAAACTTCGGAACAATATAGAATAATATAGCAAGGATCATTGTCCTAAGTCTTTCTTAGGAGTCGTGCTTTAGGATTAATTCGAGTCTTCGTACCGTTCTATCCTATTTCTTTTTATGATGCCTCGTTTTATCAATCAAGTTTGTTTGATATTCATTCTGAGATTAACTTTTTTCTCTTTTCTTTCTTTCTCAAAGAAAAGAAATGGTTAGACCTGGCCGTCCCAGCGCCGGTCAATCTAGTGCTACTCCCTAGGATGGAGTATTTATGTCTGCTCAGCAACTTCTAGACCTTGTGAGAAATGCTCAAGCTGTCGGACCTATTCCTGAGCCCACACATCCTAAATCTGGGTTTGCACGCTTGTGTAGTGATTACACCAATTTGGGTGGAAAGCCATTCAAAGGTTCCGAGAGCATTATAGAAGTCCAGGTTTGGCTTCGAACATGCGACCGCATCTTTTCTCGCATGAATCTTATTGATCTTCATCGAGTCCAAGTGGCTTCTAGTATGCTCCAAGAAAGAGCAATGGACTGGTACGAGCTTCTGATCTCCGAAATTATTGAAGCAGACCTTACTTGGGAGCAATTTCGGGAAAGGTTCGAATTAAAATTTGTGCCGGAAGCTAAAAAAGTGTCTCTAGCTCGACGCTTCATTGACCTTGTTCAAGGTGTATCTTCCGTGACCGACTATGTCGCTTCTTTCGAATCTCTCTCAAAATATGGGGTTGAATACATTAATACCCCATTGAAGAAAAACCAGAGATTTGTTTATGGCTTGAACAAGAGCCTCAAAAAGCCATTACTTCTGAAATTAGAAGTTTCTTTTGATCAGCTTGTTGATATTGCTCTTCGTCTCGAAGAGGCTGATAAAGATAGCGATGCTGAGGTCAAACCAAACATCAACAAGAAGAGACCTTTCAAATTCAAGCCTAATCCCAACAAAAAGGGGAAGTAAGAAACACCGGTAGCAAGTACTCCTACATCTTGTCGTGGAGAATGTTATAATTGTGGTTCTAAGGACCACTATGCAAACAAGTGCCCGAAGTCTCTTTCTTGCCGCTATTGCAAGAGTTCGGGTCATACCTTATCTTCATGTCTCAAACTTCAAGGCAAGAAGGAGGGCAAGCTAAATGTTGTACAAGCCCCTGCTAACACTTCTCATGGTCAAGGTATTTCTCATTCTATCCTTGATGGCATTATTACATTTAGTGATCTTCCTATTCGAGTTCTTTTTGATACGGGTGCATCTCACTCTTTTATATCAAAAGAACTTGTTGATGCTTTGTCTTTGGATGTTATTGGCTTGATGACTTCTTTGAGGATTGCGAATCCAGTTGGTGGGTCCGCAACACTCAGTTTATTATGTAAAGATGTCGAAATTATTTTGTGTGATTACTCTTTCCGTGCCGATTTGCATGTCATGCGTTATTTAGGTTTCGGAATGATTTTGGGAATGGATTGGCTTAACCGTTATGAAGCCCATATCCTATGTCCTGAGCGGACTATATATCTTCGGCATCCTCAATCTGTTAAGCAGATTTCTTTCGTTCTGAAAGATTCAGATTCCAATTCGAAAGCATCCTTGTATTCTCTAAATCCTCATGATGATGATAATGATGATGAGGAAGATGTCATTTCTCTCATTCACATTGTTCGTGAATTTCCCGACATATTTGAGCCCGTTTTAGGATTACCACCTAAGCGAGCAATTGAGTTCAGAATTAATCTAATCCCTAGAGCTCTACCTATTACTCGTCCTCCTTATCGCATGTCCAATAAAGAAAATGAGGAGAAGCGCAAACAATTATCCGAATTGGAAGCAAAGCAATTTATTCAATCTAGTTCCTCTCCATGGGGAGCTTTGGCTATTTTCGTGAAGAAATCTGATGGTACACTTAGGCTTTGCGTTGACTACCGCAAGCTTAACGATCACACCATCAAGAATAAATATCCCTTGCCTCGGATTGATGATTTATTCGATCAGCTTAGTGGTGCTAAAGTCTTTTCACAGTTAGACTTAGCAACTGGTTTTCATCAGCTCCGTATTGCAGAGGATAGCATTCTTTTGACATCGTTCCGTACTCGTTATAGATCATAGGAATGGCTTGTTATGCCATTTGGTTTGACGAATGCTCCAGCTTATTTTGTCGACCTTATGAATTGAGTTTTCAAAGACTTCCTCGATCGATTTGTTCTCATCTTTATAGATGATATTCTTATTTATTATAAAACCGAAGAGGAGCATGAAAATTATCTTCGAATTGTATTGGAAACTCTTAGGAGAAACCAATTAAAGGCAAAATTTTCTAAATGCCACTTTTGGAAATTTCATGTGAAATTTTTGGGACATATCATCTCTGAATCCGGAATTTCCGTGGATCCTTCAAAGATTGAAGCGATTTGAAATTGGAAGAGACCGGAGAGTGTGATGGAAATTCGTAGCTTTCTCGGATTGGCGGGCTATTACCGTCGGTTCATAAAAGACTTTTCTAAGATTTCTGTACCTCTTACTAGTTTGACAAAGAAGGGAGTTAAATACCTTTGGTCAGACAAATGTGAAGCTTCATTTCAAAAATTAAAAGAACTCCTTTTCGATGCTCCTATTCTTGTGATTCCCGATGGGAACCAAGATTTTATTGTTTATACCGATGCTAGTCGTGTTGGTTTGGGTGCCGTTCTCATGCAGCGGGAATGTGTTATCGCTTATGCTTCTAGGCAATTAAAGCCTGCCGAGACTAGATATGCCACTCATGATTTAGAGCTCGCAGCTATTGTTTTCGCCCTTAGAATTTGGCGTCATTATCTTTTGGGAGAGAAATTTGTTCTCTACACCGATCATAAATCATTGAAGTATTTATTTTCTCAAAAGGAACTTAACTTGCATCAACAACATTGGCTCGAGTTTCTTGCATCTTATGATCTTGATATTCTTTATACTCCCGGAAAAGGAAATCGTGTTGCCGATGCCATTAGTCGTAAGCAACAAGCGGTTGTTTCCATGATGATATCCGAATGGAATGATCTCGAGACTTTGTCCACTTGTGAGATTCGAGATCGTGAATCCGATTTATGTTCATCTCTCGTTTTGTGTAGCCTTGAGGCTCGTCCTTCTCTTTTAGACTGCATTCTTGAAGCTCAAAAGCATGATCCCAAATTGGTTCTTCTTAGCCAAAGTTGTAGGGATAAAATTGATATTGAAGGTTTGAAAGACTTTGATATTGATGCTCGTGGCGGTATTCGAAAATTTGGTAGACTTATTGTGCCAAATATTATTGATCTTCGTAAAGATATTTTAGAAGATTCTCATCGATCTAAACTTACCATTCATCCCGGTAGTAGTAAAATGTACGCGGGTATGAAGCGACTTTATTACTGGGAGGGAATGAAATCCAATATTGCTAACTTTGTTAAGCGTTGCATGACTTGCCAACTCGTTAAGGCCGAGCATCGAAAGCCCGATGGGTTATTGCAACCATTGGAAATTCCAATATGGAAGTGGGATCAAATTTCCATGGATTTTGTTGATGGTCTTCCCCGTTCTCGTTCGGGCCATGATAGCCTATGGGTGATAGTAGATAGACTTACGAAATCCGCCCATTTTATTCCCGTTCGGTCCAATCGGACCGTACCTATTTTGGCTAAACTTTTTGTCAAAGAAATTGTTAAATTGCATGGAGTCCCTACTTCTATTGTTAGTGATCGGGATCCATTGTTTACTAGTGGATTTTGGAAAGGTCTTCAAAAAGCTTTGGGAACAAAGCTTAATTTTAGCACCGCTTATCATCCTCAGTCCGATGGACAAACCGAGCGTGTGAATCAAACTCTTGAAGATCTTCTTCGTGCATGTGTTCTTGATTTTGGTGGAAGTTGGGAAGATCATATTTCTCTTGTTGAATTTTCCTATAATAATAGCTTCCAATCTAGTATTGGTATGGCACCTTTCGAGGCACTTTATGGAAGGCCATGCCGATCTCCTTCGTGTTGGCTTGAAGTCGGTGAGAAGCTGGTTTTAGGTCCAGATTTTATTCGGGATGCCACAGAAAAGATTGATCTTGTTCGTCATAGGATGAAAGAAGCTCAGAGTAGACAAAAATCCTATGCCAATAATCGAAGAAGGAAATTAGAATTTTTTGTGCGAGATTCTGTGTTTATTCGTGTTTCACCTATGAAGGGTGTTGTGCGTTTCAGTCGATCGGGAAAATTAGCACCTCGATATATAGGCCCATTTCCCATCACCAAACGCATTAGTTCCGTGGCTTATCGCCTTTTATTACCGGCTCAATTCTCTGCTATTCATGACGTATTCCACGTCTCTCAACTCCGGAAGTGCCTTCAAGATTCCGATTCTATTCTTAAGCCCGGTGTTATTGAAGAAATTGAAGTCTCGCCTAATTTGACTTATGAGCAACATCCCATTCGAATTATTGCTTCGGAGGTCAAACGCCTTCGAAATAAAGATGTTTCCCTTATGAAAGTTCAATGGTCCTCAAATCCTAAGGATCGCTCTTGGGAATCCAGAGAATTCATCGAGCGAACACATCCGGACTTGCTCTCTCGTGCTCCTTAAGGTGAATTTTTTATTTCAATTTTTCTTTTTGTATTGATATGCTTTTAGTATTATTACTTCTTATTTATTTCTTAAAGATTGCGAGGACGCAATTTCTTTAAGGAGGGGAGTCTGTAACAACCCACATATTTTACGATTGAATATTTGAATATTTTATTTAAATATAGAATCGTTAATCGGATTAAAGTCCGAAAAGCTACTTTTTGCAAACAGTCGAATTGGGACTCGAGACCGCTTCCATTGAGTCCAAAATGGCATTTGCGACTTTTTTATGTATAAACATTGATATGTTTGGAGCTAGCTAGAATTTCGACCTTTTCACTTATGGTTTTGGGTTTGGGTTTCTGCCCATTTACCCAACATATCAACCAAACTCCACTCCACTCCTCTTCCTTACTTCATAATATTTCCTACAACTTAAGCTTTAGCAAAAATGGTGGTGGAGATGGGAAATTAAAATCCTAAACCCTAGTTTCTTTAGCAAATACAAATTCTTGCTCCAAATTCAAAGAGAAGCTAAGGTAAGTATCTCCTTCTTCTTCTCCAACTCATTCTCTCTTTAATTTCAGAAATTTTCTAAACCTAAATTAGGAAATGTTCTTCTTTTGAGCTTAGGTTCAAGCTTCTAGAGTTGAAATTGAAGAGAAGTTGATCTTCCTTTGCATTCAAGCTTCTCCAACATCATTTTTGAGTTTAAAGGTGAGTT
The DNA here is from genome assembly GCA_030737815.1 of Allium fistulosum. Classification (NCBI taxonomy): domain Eukaryota; kingdom Viridiplantae; phylum Streptophyta; class Magnoliopsida; order Asparagales; family Amaryllidaceae; genus Allium; species Allium fistulosum. The sequence goes on from CM060906.1 coordinate 357,643,478, forward strand.
TTGAACTCACATCTTTGTCTATTTCTATCGTTGATGTTAGGTATGAATTCCTAACACATATTCATCTTCAATTGCTTTTGGTTTGAATTGATTTGGTGAACATTTCAATTTTTGGTGTTTTGAACTCAAAACTTTGAAAATCCTCGTTTTGATTTGTGAACATGTTTTTGGTGGCGTATCGAAGAGCCAATAGGGCTGGGTGAAAGTCTTGCGGATCGTTTAAAGTTTCGCAACCTTTTAGAATATAGTCGTTTATAAAAAGATGTTCGTCACCTCCTGAAACTTACTGTAGACGTCTGAGTATATACTGCAGACGTCTGGAGTATGTTATTTCCAGGATTTGTGTCAGTCGACTGACCACCCTGGTCCAGTCGACTGAATCTGCTGTCTCTGCCTATTTTGCCTTTTGTGTTTGAGTTTCCAATTTTTAATCGATTCTTGTTTCTCCAATTTGTTGTTATCACCTTTGTTGACTTTGATAACTTCTTTTTCGGGATTTTCGAGAATATCCATTTTGATGGATTCGGTATCGATTTCTTTGGATTTGATTCACGTCTTCGTATGTGAATTTTGGTGATTGATTGTTTCTACAATCATTTTGTGATTTGTCACTTTTAAATACAAAGGTTTCTATACTAGTAGTAAATATTCAAACTCTTTTACTAAAATGATTTCAACTCTATTTTTAATACAAAGCTCGTTTATAAAACCGTTTTCTAATCTATTAGTATATACAAACCTTTACCTCATTCGTATGAGAAAATCTAATTAAATGGCTTAGCAACACAAGTGGTATAAAACGCTTGCGTTTACTTCGTCGGTTAATTTATGGACTTGTTCGATTGAAAATCCTATGACAATTTTCGAGTGGAAATCTACAATTTGTTCGTAAATATTTAAGTTAAGCTAGTGGTTATGGGACATGAAGTTAAACTCTTATATTTACTGGCTTAGTGTAATTCACACTTTTTATTGATCGATGAAGATCATTTTATGATTTAGACTAGCGATGTGCGATGTCTATTTGTCTGCGAGGGAGACTAAACCCCGTTTTTTGGAACTTCGGTTCAATTTGGCGGGGTAGCGACCCATGGTCTTCGGACCGTTTGTGGAGCTTCGGCTCAAAATTTATGGTTAGCGACCATGGAATAGCGTTCCATTTGTGATACACGTGTTGGTGAGTTTTCATGTTCCCGTTTGTGATAGGCCTCCCCCTTTCGTGATTTCTGGATTTCTAATAGATGACTTCTAGAATTTGTGTTTCACCAACTTTTTCGATTGGCATAAATATGTTTGTCAATATTTGTAGTTTGGTGAATAAAATAAATAATATGATATTCTTTTTGGTGCTTTGAGATTTATGAGATGTTGTATGATTTTGTCGTTGTTTGTATCATATTTGTTCTAGTGTGACAATATCGTTATCATGCGTTCTTATTATATCTTTGCTTATATCTCATTTCTTTAATGATAATTATAGCTAGACTGATCCGTTTATTATTTTCTTATTAAATAATACTCGGGTCAGACCGAGAAGTTACAGGTGCTTCTGCTTGACTCCTTATCTGGGATCATCTTCTGACTTTTGCCTAACTACATTACATTTGTAGTTTTTGTTGTTATACATTTGAGATATAGACTCCTTGATGTATACTTATTCTTTTGTCTAGCTCTTGTAACTATTCTTTTGTGATATTGTGGATCTTGTTTGACCACTACTCTGATGTACACTTTTATCTGTTATATTCATATCTGTTTCCGCCTTTGAGATATGAACATCTGTGGCTGATTTATGTTATGCTTATTTCTATATTTGTTTCCGAGGTCCACTTAGCCACCGTGTGGTAGCTTTGAGTTTGCATCGGTATGTCGGATTTCCTCTTGAAACGAAATGCATGGTTTACTATCTGACATATCGGTACTCGCACAAGGCAATTGCACGGATGGTCGCTCCTTAACAGCCTTATTCTTCGCGCTAGTCGACAACATTACCCAGTGGTGTTCTTGACTAGCGTGAGCATTGAGGTGGGGCGTCACAAATTTCCAGTATGATGATATACTGTTTATATGATATGGGGAAACATCTGCCCCCATATTTCTTCTATATTGCAATTGAATATCTTTCCTTATTGTTAGAAAGATCAGTTAGAAAAAATAATTAACACCAATTTGTAAAGTGCAACCTATGGAATATCTTCATTATGTAGACTGCACCTCTCTGTTTCAGAAAATAACAAACAAAGTAGATAAATCAGATTGCAAATACTAGCTACAGACTAATGGTGTAATATATCCTATGGTGCTATACTGGCTACTGATTTATGGTTTAATATATCCTATGGTGCTATATTCGCTACTGATATATCAACTTCCTATTGCTACTTTAAAGAAATCAAATAAGATAAATGTAGACTTTCCGTGGGAAGGAAGGAAACATAAAATTTCTTGGGATAAATTGTGTGTGCCAAAAAAAGAATGGGCTATAGGCCTGAAAAAGCTAGAGGATCTACGAGATACTTATGCACTAAACCTACTTTTGCAACTACCATCAAAATAACAATCAACGTGGACTGCATTACAGTATAACTAGCATTATAGTTGAATGATAGTTTTATTTAGCATTTCAATTAAATGCTAGTTATAACTAGCATTACAGTAGTCATCACACTTGAAACATAGTACAAATATTGGAAATCATATAAAAATGCTATATGGATAAATTCACACATTATTCATCATAGTTCAATCACTGAGAAATGTATTTTCGCATAATGCTAGTTCTATCTAGCATTTCAGTATAAACATTATTCACCACTTCAGAAATATAGTAAAAGCATCAAAAAGCACATAAAAATGACACTTGAATATATCCATAGTTTATCCATTGTAGTTCATGCACTGAAAACAGACAACTATAATCGAATCAAATTCAAATCGAGAAGTTCAAATCCATCTGAGCAGTTTATACTCTGAGAAAAAAATACAAGAATTGGAAAACATATAAGACTCTATTTTAGACTCCATCTCAGTTTAATTAGCAGAGGTGGTTCAGTTCAAATAAACTCCAAAGTTCTAAGAAGTTTAAATGCAACAGCTATTCTTATGTAGAATCTTTGTAGGACTTCTCCACTGACCAACTGTATTGTGGATCATTGAGTATTATACACCACTGCATCTCTTAGGTTTCTAATCATTTCCTTTGCATATTTTTCTGGCATCTCATCCTTGTCCAGTTTTTTCAAGTTTAACATGACAAAGAATGCACAATCAAGTCTGTTTCAGATATAGAAATATTAGTTAATATTACAGTATAATCTAATGCTAAAATAAGATAGCATTCTTTACTCTAGAATTCTAAAATATAGCTTTATATTTTGATCACAATATTAATAAATAAATTCATAGAGACACCATTGCTGCGTGTGGAATGTGCGCCTTATACATAATCTTATTGTTCAATAGATGCAGTTCAATGAACTGTCATTAGCAATGCTAGCTTTAACTATCATTTTGCATATTTAATGCATTCCAGTGCAATTTAAAAATACAAATGGTATTTGGGCTATCAATTTGCATGTTTAGTTTAGTCCAAAAGACTTTAAAAATATGTATGCCAGCGTAAACAATCATTTTGGATACTTGATAAATTTATAAGCACTGAAAAAATATAAATGATAGTTTGAACTGTCATTTTTCCATTTTCCCAATTTTATGCACTTTAAAAATTTCAGTTGTAGGTTTAACTATCATTTTGTTCATTAGATGTATTTAGCTGTATTTTAAAAAAGAATAACAAAAGTTGGATGAATATACAAACTAAAATGACAAGAGAAGAAATGAAATTAGTTACTTACGAATCAGAATCCTATGGTGGGCTTTTTGGCTGCAACACTTTAGGTTTGTGAAATTCTTTGTTCAATATTCCTACTTCTGCCCATTTCTTCTTGAACATCAATTCAATTTTGTCTTTCCGCAAGAAGAAAAATTAGTGCTATATATTAATGTTAGAGTGATTTAAAAATTATACTTTTCTTAGAATCAGGGCTTGGTTATAGCTGGGGTTTGATGTCCTTGTTGATCTGGTTTTTGGTTTGGTTGAATCATAATGACTCCATTGCACTATTTCATAGTTTAGTATCAGCAAGCTCCAATGGTTTATGTAATGTAGAGGGAAGAAAATCTTCTCTGTAAATTCAACCTTCATAATGACATCTATTGTTGGTATGACTATGTCATTGATCACAGTTTGTTGATCATGTACTAAAGCATTCTACACATTCATATGTATTAGAATATTATTTTTTAACATTTATAATGAAAAGCTTATACTTACCACCATCATTGTAGTGAAGTAGTAACTGTGTTCATACATCTCTTGATTGTAATAAAACCAATCAATAAGCTGTTTAACCAAACAAAGAAGGTTGTAAATTTTATGGAATAATTAATTTTTTCTATATTTTTGAACCAGGAATATTAATGCTAGTATTCACTATCATTTACATGTTTACTGCATTGAATGCACTGAAAAATGCAAATGATAGTTTAAACAATCATCTTGGACATTCGATATATTTATATGCCCTTTACAAATACCAATATTATTTTTAACTCCCATTCTCTTATTCAATACATTTATATGCAGTTTGAAACTTTGAATGCTAGTTTTAACTATCATTCTCTCATCTTATACATCTATATGAACCTAAAAAACTATGAATGCTAGTTTTAACAATCATTCTCCCATCCTATACAGTTATCTGCATTTTACAAATACTAATGCTACTTTTAGTTATCACTCTCCCATTCAATTCATTTATATGCACTTTGAAAAGTTGAATGCTAGGTTTACCTATCATTCTCCCATTTTATACATTTATATACACTTTTTACTGTCATAATTCTAATTTGATGCATACCTTTCCATCTGTGACCCCTTCAAACAGAACGGCTTCCAGCATAGATTTCACTATTGTGATTCCTCCTTTGTTCCCTTTATCTTTTTCATATGCTACAATGCTGTAATTGAAAATCATTAATTGACAAGTTAGTTTTTTTTCAATTTTATTTAATTACAAATATAATGAAAGAAAAAAGGTCAGAAATCTTACTTCTCATTTTCGTTAAATTTGAAGAAAGTAAGAATTATTTTTGCTGTTCTTTATTCAATAATTGTAGAATACTGCTTTTTGTGATATCTTTACTCCTGTAAGCTTTACTTGATGACGAGTACCCATCAACATCAATAATTTCTTCATTTTCAACTATAGTGACTTGCTCATCTGTTTCAGTTTCAGATTCCTCTTCATAATCAGATACTTCATTTTGTTCTTCTTGTTCCCGTTCACTTGTATTTTCTTTTTGACCTTCCTCAGGTTCAGGTTGCTCCTTTTGGTCTTCATTGTCAACATTTTTCTTTGTTTTTCTATGAACAATTTCATACTAGCAATCGGGATCAATTTTATTCCTTCGTTGACGCTTTTTAACCCTCAAAACTAAAGAGCTTGGTTTCTTCTGTGCTTTTCATGCACTATCGGGGATTTTTATGCTCCCTCTTAAGGTTTCTTTTGATCCTGTTGTTCTTTCTCTTGCTGCATCATCTTAATTTCCTGAGTTATATTGAGATCAAATGATGGTGGTTTTATTTCTTCTCTAGCTTTTGATTTCATCATCTTGATTTCTTTTCTCAATTGTATGATAATGCCTTCTGCTTGTATTCTTTTCTGTCTCTCTTTTTCTAATTCTTCTTCACTCTTCTTCAATTTATTTTCCAAATCTTCAATGTACTACTGCATTGAGTCGACTTGCTTTTTTGATGCCTCTTCCAAGATTTCTTTTTTTGTATCCTAATATTCTCATTGGTATCCAGCTGAACAAATTTTCGTTGGCTTGTTTGTTGAAGAAGTGCTTTTTCATCTTTAGTTAAGTTTCTTATTTCAACAAAAATCTATGTAATAACATAAATAGTAATGAATGAGCTAACATACAATGAATGAACTAATTTTATATATAATTGTCATTTTTCATGTGATGCTATATCTGACTATCATTCTTTAGTAGCAACTGCAGAAAATTGTATTTCTGCAAAAATGATATATGTATCTATCATTTAAATTATGACTGTATAATAACAAAATGAAAACTGTTAATATACACTATGTTATGATATATTTATATATCATTATATATTTCTTATACTTGTGTGAGAAATAATACCTTCTATTGTCCATGTTCATCAAAGCTTCTCTTGAAATGACCTTTTTCAAGCTTTCGATATTCCACCTCCCAAATCTAGGTAAGGTAGAACAGTGTTGCTAATGGAGATATCAAATTCACATGCTCACATAGGAAAAACTACAAAAAAAATATTACTTGTTAAAACATATAATGTGTATAATTTAATTTATAGAGATATATGCATTAACATAAAGTTAGAATGTTGTACTTACGATTGGGAGCATGGAATAACCCGGCATGTTTCTCGGCTTTGTTTTAAAAGCCGTCAAAGCTCTAATCAATGAATGATGAATTAAAATCGGCCAAGATACTGAGTTCATTTGGTTTTGATCAAGGATATAAAGAATATATCCCCATGGTAAGTATCTTTGGTTGTCGGGAAAGAAGAAGGTTATCATTGCAAGAATAATAATTAGTTTTGGAAAATCTGTTTCATGTTGAAATTGTTGTGTTTCCAGTACATTATTTATCTTTGAAATAGTAAGATCCTTTGTGATGTGCTCTACTGTTCCAAAATTTCTTAGTACAAAATCTTTACAATTGTCTGGAAGGATTTGTAAACTCATTTTAGGTAATGGAAAAATATTAATTCCAGACAAAGGCAAGCTAAAGAGAATTGAAACATCTTCAGGTTTGATTTTTAGAAAAATATTCCCCACTTTAAAAGCATCTTCATCGATAGAAAATGTTTCTATGATATCATCTAAGGTTGTTGATGATTTTGTAAAAGCGACTATGGGTAAAATTTCTTCGAAAAACACTAGCATAAATTTTTCGAAGGGTGTTTGTTTTAAATAATTCAATTGATCTACAAGATAACTTCCTTTTTCCTTAATTTTCCGGCAATTTTTTATCACTAGAAGCAAGCTACATCAATACCGAATTTTTTCCTGAGATCCTTTCTTTGATTTTTTCCTTCTGTTGTTTTTTCTTTCTTCAATCTTTTACCTCTTGATTCCTGTACAAAAAACTATGAATGAACAATTCTGTATTTAACAAACTATAATGCTATTTTCATGTATCATTTTTTAAATGCATTCTTATTTTTATCTATCAATTTTTTCAACTATGAATGCATAATTTTCTAGTGCTATATTCATCTATCATTATTTTTTTAAATGCTATATCTGTCTATCCTTACTCTTTTTCAATGTATGCTTTTACAGTTTAAAGATTGAATGCTATGTTTGTCTATCATTTTTTTCAATGCTATATTTTTCTATCATTCTGTGACTATTCATCTTATTATTGTCTATCAATTGTCAAAAACTGAATGCTTTGTTCATCTATCATCTCATATTTCAATATGATGCATACAAATCAAATGATATATTGAACTATCATTCAATAACTATCTATCTGATTATCATCTACCGTTTATCAAATATCGAAATGCTATTTTCATTTATCATTCCATCATAACATATACAGTAAATAAAGTGATATATTCAACTATCATTCTATCATGCTATGCTTGTCTATCATTTTTTTCAATGTTGTATTTGTCTATCATTCTATAAATTTTCATCTTATTGTTGTCTATCATCTGTTAAAGACTGAATGCTATATTCATCTATAATATCATATTTCAATATGATGCATACAAATCAAATGATATATTGAACTATCATTCAATAACTATCTATCTAATTATTTTCTACCGTTTATCAAATATCGAAATGCTATTTTCATTTATCATTTATCATTCCATCATAACACATACAGTAAATAAAGTGATATATTCAACTATCATTCAATCATGCTATGTTTGTCTATCATTTTTTTCAATGCTATATTTGTCTATCATTCTGTAACTATTCATCTTATTGTTGTCTATCATCTGTCAAAAACTGAATGCTATGTTTATCTATCATCTCATATTTCAATATGATGCATGCAACAAATCAAATAATGTATTGAACAATCATTCAATAACTATCCATCTAATTATCATCCACCGTCTATTAAATATCGAAATGCTATTTTCATCTATCATTACATCATTACACATACAGTAAATAAAGTGATATATTCAACTATCATTCTTTAATTATCAATCTAATTATCATCTAACATTTATCAAAAACTGGAATGCTATTTTCATCTACCATTTCAATATAATGCATGTAACAAATAAAGTGATATATTCAATTATCATTCTAAAACTGTCTATATGATTACCAATTCAGCATAAACTTTCATTGTAAAACTATTTATAATTAAAATGATATATTCAACTATTATTCTAAAATTATCTTTTATTTTGAAAAAAAATCAGATGTTATACCTTTGTCTTTCTTTTCCTACTGATGATTTCATCACAAAGCTCTTGTTTCTTCATCTCGTCTTCATTCACAGTTTTTGCTGCCCTAGATTTTCTCGTCCTCTTTATTTCTTCATGAATATCTGTCGAATCAACAGCGGTGGATGGATTATTTTTTCGTCTTCTCTTTATTTATGTATGTGTAGCATTCGAAGCTCTAGTTTTGGAAATCCTAGGTTCATCGTTTATTTGTTCAGGATTTGTTGAAATATGTGGATTTACGTCCATCGACTTAGCTTCCGAAGTCAATTGCGCTTGTAAATCAATTTGGGGAAGAAAATTGATTTGGGTTTCGGCTGCCATTTTTTGATGAAGGAGGAGAAATTTTGTTTGCATAGGAAAAGAGACTAAAAAAGCAGGAACGATCGTGAAATTTTGGCGCTTGTCCTTGAGACGGAAGTTAAATTTTAACGTCCGTTAAAATTAAATTTTATTAAACTTTTTCCTTTAAACTAATTTACTCTATATATTAATTAGCCAAAAAGAATTAAAATAATGTTAAAATTATTTTTGTAATATATTTTACAAAATTTAAATTTTTAGAAATTCAAACATACTGTCACAACCCGTCTTTCACTCCATAGAAAGACGCATCATGAGTTAGAAAGAAAGGGATAGAAAAGAGAAAAGATAGAGAAAGAACTAAACAATATCAGAATCTCACAGCGGAAACAGAACAAAATATAATATATCACATAACTATTACATAGTCTTTACATAATCAAAGTTACACAGCTTATACAACACGATACATTAGACAGTTATAAAACCTGTCTATCATACAACACAGAGATTAACACAACGGAACCACTATATATCTACATACGTTGAAGCCTCCTGCTCCATATCTCCTCCAGAAACTCGTCAAAGCCAAACCTGAATCCCTTGGCTACTCATAAAATTTTGAGTACCCAGAGTTTATTTTAAGGTCAAGAAAAAAATTCCATAATTTTCTAAGTCAAAAATAATTATTTATCATCGATCGCACATATAAATGATTTAAAAAATAATAATTTTTAAATTCTGGGATTTTGGTCGAGAGATAATATGATGATGAATTTTTTTTATAAAATTTAAAATATAAGGCCTCGTTTGGCTTGTCGTTTTTAGTTTTGCGTTTTAGTCTATACAAAAGAGCGTCCGTTGTATGTATTGTTGAAAAACAAACAATTTTGAAAAATGAAATTAACATGTAAAATAGAAAACAAGTTTATTTTGTTTTTCGTGTTTCGAGAGATAACAAAAGCATGGAAACAATCCAACACCTTCATTGTCCGTTGGTGGTCGCAATGACTAAGAATTATAAATCTTATTCTCTTATTTCTTGCTATTTCTTAGTGCAAGTTGAAAACACAAAACTCAAAATGCAAAATGAAACCAAACAGGCCCTAATTTTTGAGACATATATTGTTTTGTATGAATTATTCCACTTGTATTTTTATTTAAATAATATTAAATAATAGTAAATAATAGTAAATAATTATTAAAAAATACTTTGTTTTTACCTAAATTACAATTAGTGTAAATTTACATATATAAAACTTGAGATCAATTATAAACATGATATGATGACACAATTAAATATATACACACACACAAACACAAATTAATTAACAAAAGAATAATAATTAAAATAAATTTATTCGGCTATGTATACATTAGATCTATAAAAATGGTTTTTAAAATAATATATATACATATAACTAATCTAATAAGTGCCAGCATTGATACTTATAAGAATCTCACCTAACTAACATTATAATAATGATATACAAACAAACAATAGAATATTATATAGTAATCATAAGTCATATAGTATAGTATTATTATAGTAACCATATTATATTATATAGTAATCATAAGTCACATTGGTAAACATATACTACAACCAATATCTTGAAATACACCTTGTAATGATGAATCTCCCTCCTCAGAACTCTTCTCGATCCGACAAACTGCTAATTCTTGAATCGTAGACCGTTGACTATCTAATAGTAATTGTTTTGGAATTGATTTGAGATAAATTTGGTTGAGCTCCTATGTAGATAAATTCGGCCAGCAATGGTGGGAAATGGCAGCAAAAAAGTCATTTTTCATTAGGGTTAAGAGTCCTTTTATAGTGGAAGGAATAGAGAGAAAAGTGGATCATATCTCATATCCATTCTCCCTAAATTTGAGCCATCCATCTAAAATAATCCTAGCCCATTTTTAGCGCCTCCTACATCCCTATTACTATCGAAATATCACCATTATGTCATAGGCTAATAGCCTATTTCGGTCCAAACAATTATTACTAATTAAATCTGATTTAATTGCTTGTCGGTATCGCATATCAATCGATACATTTATAACTATTATAAATATACATAGTAATATTTATTCCTCAAGCCATATTCAAAATTTTATAATCAATATTTCATAAATATTAGTTAGTTTAATTAATTTATAACGATTATTAACTAATTAAACCATTTGGCCCAAAGAGAAATCATCATTTCAGTTGTGTGACTCATTAGATGTAAACTTGGTCAGTGATTAACATCGAACTATTCGAATGTTAACGTTCACACATCACTTAGAAGGTGGTGTGACATTTCGGCCAAATTTATCACTTACTTAGTTTCGGTAAAATCTAATTTTACTTTAATTAAGCGTTGTCCGGTTGTGACATTTATTTACACCAATTCTCTTCTTTAAAACTATATTACTTTGGACTTATTGAATTTAGTAATGGTCAAAATTCCAACATCGTCCATATTCAACTCTATAGTCGAAACACACAGTCTTTAATTCAATAATAACAATTATTATTAACAGTACTACTTTGGCCAGAGATTTTGACTTTGGGTTGACTTGAGTTTACCATGATGCTAACACCATATAATTGAGGAGACAAATCCTCTCTTGAATAGTGCCTCCCAATACTTCCACTCGACTCAATTATAGTCGCTTAATGGATATTGTGCCATGATTTGACTATAATCAAGGTAGAGCTTTCATATTGAAGATTGATAGTGTTCTCAAGTCAAGAGAACTGTGTTAATTAGTCACATCGATATTTTCTATTTGACCTTAGTTATATTAACCAACAGAAAACTATCGAGTGAGTCATTTCATAGTTATCCAATAGCTATCAGTACGTAACCTCTAGGTGCCCCCAACAGTCATGAGTAATAAACTGCCCGACATTTGGAGAGCGCTATACGCTCTAGTCTTAACATATACGTCGATATCCAGTCTCGATGTATCTTGACTAGGAACATTTAAAATGATGTATTTTATAACATTATGATACAATACTCATAATTACAACTATTTGTAATTACTATCACATACACACTATTTATGGATTTTTTATTAAAATATTTCAATTAATCATTTAATAATTTATAACACATTAGAACAAAATATATAAAAGAAAGAAAAACACTGTATTACGAACGAGAATTGATAACAAACTTAGTTAATTTACAATAAAATACGGAATTGCCCCTAAGACATATCCCTAACTTTATCAATCTCCCACTTGCACTTGGGGCCAATTATGGAATCTCAATCCCATCCCTTCAATCATCTTCTCGAGAGCCGAATGAGCCAGGCCTTTATTGAATGGATCTGCTATGTTGTCCTTAGTATCTGTTAATTAAACCCTTCATATCACGACTTATTTCTTCTCAGCAAACTCTCTAATTATGTGGAACTTTTGAAGAATATGCCATAACTTCCTATGTGCTTTGGGCTCCTTTGTGATCTATATCGCTGCTGTGTTATCTCAAAACAATGGTATAGGATTCTCGACATCGGGAATCACTTAAAGTTCACTCAAAAACTTGCACATTCAAACTGCTTCTTTAGCTGCTTCATTGAACGCGATACACTTTGACTCCATCGTGGAATCGACAACTGTTTCTTGTTTGGGACTTTTTCAACTAACGGCTCCATCATTAATCATAAAGACATAACTAGACACCAATTTACTATCATATTTGTCACTTTGAAAACTTGAATCTGTATACCCTTTCATAAGGTGGTCTTCATTCCCATATATGAGGAATAAGTCCTTAATATTACTTAAGTACTTAAGTATACATTACACAACTATCCAATGTTTTTCTTTGGGATTAGATTGATATCGGCTTATGCATCCTAATGCGTATGCCACATCCGGTCAAGTACATAACATAGCAAACATTATGGATCATATGGCCGAGGCATAGGGAATCCTCTTCATACGCTCCTTCTCCTCATTGGTATGAGGAGCATCCTTCTTAGAAAGGATAATTCCATATAGCATTGGAACGTTTCCACGCTTCGAATTCTCCATACCAAACCTTTTCAGTATGGTGTCTATGTACATAGATCAGACAATCCCAACATCCTCTTAGATCTATGTCTATAGACCCTTTATACCAAGTATATAGGTTTCTTCTCCTAAATCCTTTATGCAGAAGTTCTTGGAAAGCCAAACTTTCATTGATTGCAACAACAAAGTTTCGTTGCCAATCAATAATAGATCATCAACATAATGTACTAAGAATACGATAGCGTTTCCCTATTCCTTTCTGTATACGCACGCTTCCTCTGTGTTTTGACAAAAACCAAACTATTTGATTATTTTATCAAAATGCTTGTTCCAACTCCTTGAAGCTTGTTTAAGTCCATAAATGGACTTCAATGATTTGCAAACTTTGCTCTCACTCCCACTAACCACAAAACCCTTGGGTTGCGACATATAAATGGTTTCTTCTAAATCACCATTTAGAAAAGCTGTCTTTACAACCATTTTTCGTATTTCATAATCACAGAATGCAGTAATAGCTAGCATGATCCGAATAGATTTAAGCATGGCTATAGGTGAAAAAGTTTCACCATAATCAACACCTTGAATTTGACAAAATATTTTTGCAACTAGCCTTGCCTTATAAGTCTCCACTTCCCTATCCGCATTTAGCTTTTTCTTAAAAATCCATTTGCAATCAATGGGTTTTATTCCTTTGGGTACGTCTGACAAAGTCCAAACTTTGTTTTTGTATATGAAATCTATCTCAGATTTCATTGCTCCAAGCCACAGTGCAGAGTCTTTACTTTACAGTGTTAGTTGGAAAGATAGAGGAGTATCGTCATCTAAGATACGGTCCTCCTTCTCACCATAGACGAGAAAACCATAGTATCTCTCTGGTGCGTGAGATTCCCTACTAGACCTTCTAAAGGTTACGTATTTTTGTATACGGGTGAACTTGGTTCTCCCACTGTTCCGGTTTCAGTGTTAATTTCTTGAATCTCATCCTAGTCTACAACCTTGCTATTAATTGTCTTAGATAGAAGTTCCTTTTCTAAAAAGACAGCTTGTCGAGAAACAAAAACTTTCTGTTCCTCGGTATTTTAGAGTATATATCATATCGAGTTTTTGGGATATCCTATAAATCTACACGGTACTGATCTTGCCTCTAGTTTATTCAGACCAATGTTCTTAACGTACGCCAGACAACCCCACACCTTCAAGTGCTTGAGTTGGGATTTCTTTCCATACCACATCTCATATAGGGTTTTGGGAATAGATTTAGTGGGTAACAAGTCCAACATATGCGCTGCGGTTTCTTGCCCATATCCCCAATTGGACAGAGGTAACTCAACCTTACTCATTATGGAACGAACCATATCTAATAGGTTTCGGTTCCACTACTCTAACACACCGTTGTATTGTGGAGTATAGGGTGGAACTTGAGAGATAATCCCATTATCTTTTAAGTATTGATGGAAATCCTGTCCAATATATTCGCCTCCTCGATCTAATTGAAGGATCTTAATCTAACGGCCCATTCAATTTTCTACTACATTTTTATATTCAACAAATTTTTCATAGACGTCGTGTTTATTCTTCATAAAATACACATATCCTAGTCTTGAGAAATCATTAGTAAAGGTAACAAAGTAAGAACTATTACCTCTGGTAGTTATAGGCATTGGGCCACATCCATTGCTATGTACTAACCCTTCGTCAACTCTTTCATTGCTCCCACTGAAGGGGTGCCGAGTCATTTTACCTTTGAGACATGACTCACATGCATCAAATGATTCATAATCAATTGACCGTAGAAAGCCTTCGGTTTTCAATTTGTGTAGTCATTTCTCACTAATATGACATAACCTACAATGCCAAAGATGACCATCATTTATATTGTTAGATGCATTATTCATAGAACACACATAATTAGTATTGATCACACAGATACCGTTTTTAAGAACACCTTCGTATACTTTATTTCCATTCAAACTAATGTTCATAACTTATTTGCACAATGAAATCTACCCAGTTTCAGGCAATCTAGAAACAGAAATAATCCCACAAATAAAGTCTTTTAAATAGCAATTATTTATTACTAATACTAATCCACTAGGAAAAATTTAATGATAGTCTCCTACTGCCATTGCATCTACCATAGATCCATCAGCAATTTGGAGCCTCATATGTCTTTTTCCATGCGATGCTAGTTCCTAAGCCTTGTAACTAATTATATATATGAGTACTAGATCGAGTATCTAAAACTCATGATAATTTATTGATTACAAAATAATTTTGAATCATAAATGTACCTGATAGAGCCGCACCATTCGGCTTCCTTTCCCTAACAACCTTTAAGTAGTCATGACAGTTCCTTTGTGTGACCATTTTTATGGCAGTGGTGACGTTCACCCTTGTCATCTATTTTATTACGTTTCTTATTTTTTACCTTCTCTTTTTCGCTTCTTTGAACTCTTTGAAGATGATGCACTACCCTTCACAGCAAGTATGTCACCTTGATCCTGTAGACTCGACCCACCTTAAAAAATTAGGAGCTTCACGAGATTCACGTATAATTGGTTCATGTCAAAATTCAGTACGAACGGTTCATACTTAGAAGCAAGGGAAACAAGGATCAAGTCTACTTGTAGTTCATTGCTTATTTGTACATCCAACTATGAAAGCGTATCAATATAGCCCTTCATCATTAGAACTTGATCGTTCGCTTTCTATCCTTTGGCCATTTTGGTATTGAACAGTTTCTCTTTAAGCTCATACCTTGCGAAACGCGACTATTCACAAAACATGGACTTAAGACTATCAAATATCTCATGGACAGACATATTTTTTTTCTGCCTCTACAATGGCTTGTCTAACGTAGACAGCATGGAAACTTGGGCGATCTCTAGGTCTGACATCCAATTTTCATAAGAAAGTCTTAGTTTGGGGGTACGCATCATCGACGGGTTATTCTTTAGGTTTGCATGAAATAGCAGTCCAAAGACACTTGTAAGTCAACACAATTTTGATTGTTCTTAGCTAGTTGGTATAGTTAGACCCAATAAGTTTGTTATTTTTAGAAAATAGTTTTAGAGTTGTCATTTTCTACAAGTTTAAGTAGTAGATTATTAGGACGGATCATAGTAGAGGTCTTAAAATATTAGTAAGACTAAACTTTATGTTTCATTTTACTAATAAGCTCCCACTAGTCTTTTATGTTTCGCAAAACCCTAAGTCGAAACATAGAAATCTTTCGACTTCACTAGTAGGTGTTACGACTCGTCCAGCTTGGAATTCTGACCTTGAGTCTGCTCAATAAGTCATAGCTCCACAGATAATGGATAACTCCTTATTAGTTGTAACATATACAAACCCTTTGGTGCCTTGTTTTAATTTCGCTTCGACCTTGAGTCTTCTCAATTAACCAAAACAAAATTATTCACTCGTACCTACCATATCGCAACGGCCTAAGTATAGTGTATGTACCTTGAGTCTGCTCAAACATATAGTTATCTTATCTTGTCTATTCAACGTATTAATAATACTACACATAACATCCCTAGCTTGAGTTTGCTCAACAACTAAGGAGTATGCAAGTAATTTATTAGTATATATATTGTAGAGGACAACATTATATTGAAGATTCATAATCTTCAACATATATAAAATTGAGTGATATCGATTTATGGAACAATGTAATTCTTATGAATTACTCCCGTGATTCAAGTGCCGAACACATAGAAATTCACAGTATACGTACAATTACGTATGTAATTATTCCTTAAGTCTATTTAGGTTTTCTTATTATTCCACCTTTATCATATAATATATGTTTATTTAATATACAACTTTTATATTTCATATTACTTATATAATAGTCTTTGTATAACATTATATTAATTAAATCTTATTTAATTAATTAATTTTAATTAGTTAACATTTTAGTTAATTTTATATTAATATAACTTGTTTGTGTGTGCATATACTATTTATAGTATAAAACATATATTGTTGGCGTCAAAATTGTTCACCAACACACAATTACAAGCGAAAGTACTAATATCCAATCACAGATAGAGTATATGTAGAGGGTATAGTATGAAGAATAGCCAAAATAAAAATGAAAGCAGTAAAAAAGACAAGATTTATAGTGGTTTGGCTAACTCCAGCCTACGTCCACTCCAGAAAAATCCTTTTTATTATACTGAAATTTGATTACAGTTACAATCCGGAATTTCTAAAACAAAAATGGTAGAGTGGCCTTTAGATGGAAGATGAAGAGAAACAAAATGAGAATCCCCTTTTCTAAAGCCACAACTGCTGTATTTATAGGAGAAATCCCGGCTACAAGGCCACCTCACCTACATGGGCCCGCCACGATTGGTCCATCCTATGCTAACCCAAAGTAGCTCATGTATTGACCCGAGTGCTGGCCCAAAGCGAAGATAGTGCCGATCCGAGTGCTGACCCGAAGCGAAGATAGTGCCGATCCGAGTGCTGACCCGAAGCGAAGATAGTGCCGATCCAGAGCACTTCCATATGCCGACCCCAAGTAGCTCCTTTCTTGCCGACCCGAGTGCCGACCCGAGTGCCGACCCGAGTGCCAACCCGAAGGAGATAGCGTCGACCCGAAGTGAAGATAGTGCCGACCCGGAGCACTTCCATATGCCGACCCCAAGTAGCTCCTTCCCCGCTGACCTGAGTGCCGACCCGAAGTGGAGATAGCGCCGACCCGAGTGCTGACCCGAAGTGAAGATAGCACCGACCCGGAGCACTTCCATATGCCGACCTATAATGACCCGAAAATTTTAACGATTTTAATAACGTAATTAACTAAATTTTTCATGAAAATAAACAATTCAATTTTAGCAATGAAAAATTGATATTTGGTATGCGTCTATTTAAGCATAGCAAGTGGCAGATTTTCATTGGAAAATATGAAAGTTTGCTTGATTGTGAAATTTCAAATTTAAGCTAGTAAAAAAATTTGATGAATTTTTTTTTTTGAAATCTGAATATTTTTACATAATAAAATGTTGTTCATCCTCTGAGTGAGTCATCATATTTCATTTCACCAAATTTGGACTGCTCTAGCTCCGTGTATCTTATTTTCGGCGGTTTAGCAGTAGTTTGGCAGCAAAAATCGAGTTTTGATAGGTTGGTTGTATCGCTGATATCAGTATACCATTCTGTTCATCTCGTCGTGCTGATCTCTGCAGTATATTCTTTTGTGCAATTTGTCGTCCGGTATGCGGTGAAATCTACGAAACGATTACCCGTATCGGTACCCACTTTGGGCCTTTTGGGCTTGCTGTTTCCTTTCGTTTGTCCATCTGATAAAACCAATAGCCATTAACCATAAATATTTCCCTGAATTCGTGCCTGGCCTTTCGCTATTCCCACTATTCAATTTATATGTTGGTTCATTCATTTCTTTCAGGCTTCCTTTCTCTGTCATGTCTTCTTCAATTAAAAATAATAATATAAAGTTGCACCTGTTCGTTCACCTTCCCCTCTCCTATTCTCTCTTATTTTTTTTATTTCGATCAATATATATGTATATATATTGTTTCCATCAATATCAAGCTAGCTTTGATTTGTTCTCATTGAATTCGTGTAGTTATTTGCTTTGCTTTGCCTTGTGTGCTCGCTGTCCGGATTTACAGCAGTTGTTGCTTTGTCGCTGTCCCGTTGTCGATCCGTGCTTATCTGTATCCGTGTGCTTGTTCGTGTCCATTTGCTTTCATTCTCGTTGTTTCTCTAGCCTCGAAAGGTGAGCAATCACTCACGATTAACATTCATATGTTAGTAAATTTATATTCACATGAAATGACGATTGAAATATGTTGTTAAATTTTGAATTGGTTAGAAACTTAATTGTTAAGTATGATATGTTATTATCTGCATTTGTTAACCTATGTTAATTGACATATGACACCATAACCTATAGTATATATATAGTATTTTGAATTGTTATCCATGCTTGTAATTGATATGTTATGCTATTTTATATTATTATTCTATTGTTTTCACACTGCAAGTTCTCTGTTAGTTTAGGAAATCCCTAAGGATTGAAATGATACATACCCGAATGATATTATAGATTAGGGAAAATCGTTATGGGTTGAAATGATAAACCCAAGCGATTTTATTGATTTTTAAATTTTGGGATTGTGGATTGAAATGATATATACCCATAAATATTAAATTATTGCGGATTGAAATGATAAATATCCATATCACTTGACCATAGGTTAGAAAACTATATACAGACACCGTTGGTCTATTTTTAAATGATTCCAAATTTTTGAAAGGAGAAATATATGTGTATTGATTTTTAGAATATAATATAATATAAAGATATTTTAATTTTAATAGATGTGTAAAATTTAGATTTTTAAAATTATATGTTTTGGAAATTTTAAAATTATAAGTTAAGTTTTAAAATGTAAATTATAAAATTGTACTTATGACTTTACTATTTTTAAATATATAAAATAAGATTTAAAATAGATTTAATAATAATAATATTTAATTTAATAATAATTAATATAATAAAATTTAATAAGAATTTAATTTAACTAATATATATAGAATATGTTTAAGTATTATTTAAAATTATATTAATATAAAAAAAAATAGATTTTGTAATAACTTTAATAAATAAAGGTTGGGAAGATGAATTAAAGTTGACTTGAAATTTAAATTTGTTTAAGAATTGTATTTAAATAAAAATTGATTTGAACTTAATAATTTTGAGATTTTTAAAGATATGATTTTATAACTTGATAACTGGATTTTGATTAAAGGTGATTAAGTGAATATTTTCAAATTTAAATAAAATTAAAGTTAAATTTTGCAATATAAATGAAATTTATCAAATTGAGTTATTGTAAATTGTTCGAATATTTAAACTTTGAAACCTATTTAATTGGAAGTGGTTTAAATTTATAGTTCAAACTTGGATTTGAAATCGATATAAATTAAAAATGGTTTTAATGAGAATTTGAATCGAACCTTTAATTTTTTTTGAACTGAGATTGATTTAAAATTGAATTTTGGAACTAAAGTTGATTTGAATTGATTTGTGAAATTGGAAGAAACAATTCTAATTTGAAACTATTTTCGATATAAACTTATTTAATATATAAACTATTTTTAATATATAAACTATTTTAATCTATAACCTATTTTTTTAAATATATAAACTATTTTTAATGTATAACTATTCCAATATATAAACTACTTTCAATATTCAAACTGTTTAAGTTAGAACTGTTATGATTTAGATTTAATGGATTTAAATGTGAATACTTTGATATGATGGTTTAAACTATTTTGTGGTTAAGATTTTGGAAATGAATATAATTTAAAGTGAGTAATGATTTTGGAAATGAATATGATTTCGGAAGTGAATATGATTTCGAAAGTGATATGATTTCGAAAGTGAATATGATTTCGAAAGTGATATGATTTTGAAATGAATATGATATTTTGATATGAAGTATGAACCGTTTGAAATGAAAATGACCATGGTGTGAAATAAGCGTTTAGTTGTTAAAGAGACCGAGATCGGATTTTGTCATACTCTCTGCCAATACCGAAAACCACTTTACAACTGTGCATGTGATGGAGAATCCAGAACGAAGTAGGATGGTTTGGCAAACGTCTGTATAAGGTATGAGTGCAGCCCTGACTCCTATGAGTCAGCTTGATGTGACTAAAATAAGAGCCTTTCAGGGCCAAGTGAGGTCGCACCTCCGATCGAGCATGCTTCTTCGAAACCATTTTATTACTTTGTGATTTGATTGGGTGCACCTTTGATTATGGGAGTGTGTCTCGAGGTGGGCGGTAGTAGCTGCTATGCGTTACCACTAGTCCGGATCCGCAAAACGGTATTATCCTAACCTGGGCATTGCCTCGCGTGCCTTGTCACATGCCTTATCGCGCCCACTACGAGTTTGGTTTGTGTCGTACCTATGGAGTGCTCCCTGATAGCCCACCGGTTTGGTGGAGTTTGCAGTACTGTATAGACTATGGCATTTATATAAAATGTATTATGGGAAATATGGGAAATGCTTTAGTGCTATTTTAATATTTTACTTTACTGTAGACATTACCCATGTAGCGTATTGTACTATGTATGTAGATAGTTCCACGGATCCTTAAAGGATGGGAATCCCAAACATCCTTTAAGTTATATTGCATTTCACTTGGACATTTCACTTGAGTTGATTTACTTGCATAAGAATGTTAATCCTGACTCGAGTGTTTTGTGTTTAGCTTTATGCTCAGGTCAGACTGAGTGTCACAGCATTTGAGATTCGCCTTTGGAGCTAGGAGCATTGCTTGGAGATCTATCTCCCGGAGATCTATCTTTATCTAATTCAGCTTTTAAGTTATTTCAATTATTCCCAGTTATTTATGTTCAGACTTGTCATTTGTTTTGTATTAGAGACTTCTTTGTATTTGGGATTTCTGTTGTATATTGTTTTAGACTCTGATGTTTCTGTAGTAGCTTCATGAACTACTATTTATCTATTTCGCTGCTTATTGTTGTATTGCTATGTGTTTGTGATTCTGTGATTTATTTATTTACTGTATATGCTAAGTTTTGCCAAATATAAATTAACAATCTATTGTTTTGAGCAATTCAAGTCTGACATGTGTGGATTATTGTTGATTTGAATGGTTCGAAATAGGAGGCTGTAACAACCCGCATATTTATCGATTTTATATTTAAATATTTTATTTAAATATTTTATCGTTAGTCGGATGTTAGTCCGAAAAGCTACTTTTTGCAAACGGTCAAATTAGGACTCGAGACCACTTCCATTGAGTTCAAAATGACGTTTGCGATCTTTTTGAGTGTAAACTTCGATATGTTTGGAGATAGTGAAATTTTCGTCACTTTTTGCTTTGAGCTTTGGTTTGGACTGCACTTGTTAACTTAGTCCCAACCCCATCTCCTCTTCATCACTTCATCAAACACTTCAAGCTTTATCAAAAATGGTGGAGGGAATGTGAAATTAAAATTCCAAGCTCAAGTTCATTAGCAAATTCAACATCTAACTCCTAATTCAAGTAGAAGATATTGGATTCAAGCTTTGGATTGCTTCTCCTTGCTTTCAAGCTTCATCATCCATTTTAGTGAAAAAGTGAGATTTTTAATCTCACATCTTGCCTATAACTGTCATTGGATTGTTGGGAATGATTCCCCATCACTTTAGCATGTATGTTTGCATTTGGTTTGGATTGGATTGGTGAAAAACTCCAATTTCTAGCGTTCTTGGCGAATTCCTGCGTTTAGGTCGCACTGCCTTCGTTAGGTCGCTAGGTCGTAGGCCGTTCGCGTGGAAAACTCGCCGCCTGCTTATAGCTCGTTCTGGCTTAGGTCATATGGAAATAGGTCGCTAGGTCGTAGGTCGTGGGTCGCCTAGGTCGTAGGTCGCTCGTTCCTGCTTCAGTCCCTAGGTCGCGGCAACGTTAGGTCGTTAGGTCGTTTCCGACCTTACATCACTCGGAGGTCCTAGGTCGCGGCTACGTTAGGTCGTAGGTCGCTCGTTGTGCTTCAGTCGCTAGCTCGTAGGTCGCTCGACCGTTCCACCACTAGGTCGCTCGACCCTGTTGCATTTTTAGTTTGCAACCATTAAGTCGCTCGACCTTGCCTAGGTCGTTAGGTCGGTCGGTCCTATCCCTTAAGTCGCGTGACCGTGATAGGTCGCTCACCTTTAGGTCGCATGACCTATAGGTTGCTTGCTCCAGTTAGGTCGCTCGGCCACTTTGTTAAGTCGCCCACCTTTTTAAACTTAGGTCGCATGGCCCCTTAGGTCGCTTGGCTTCCCTAGGTCGTTTGTCTTCACTATGTCGTAGCGGGGGTGTTGCCCCCGCACCCCCACCTAGGGGGTTGCCACCCCCCTGGACCCCCCTCCGTAGGAGATCTTATCTGAAAAACATTCAACAGAACTCCCAATTCGATGTATTTTGAGCTGATTTCCTTGGATTTTATTCACGTCTTCGTATGTGAATTTCTGTGATTGATTGTTCTACAATCATTTTTGTGTTTTGTCACTTTAAAAATATGAAGGTTTCAATACTAGTAGTAAATATCAAAACTCTTTTATCAAAACATTTTCAACTCTATTTTTAATACCAAACTCGTTTATCAAACCGTTTTCCAATCTACTAGTATATACAAGCCTTTACTTCACTTGAATGAGAAATCTTATTAAACGGCTTAGTAAAACGAGTGGTATGAAACGCTTGCGTTCACTTCGTCGGTTAATCCTTGGACTTGTTCGATTGAACCTTTTTGTGACAATTTTCTAGTGAAGATCTACAGTTTGTTCGTAAATATTTAAGTTAAGCAAGTGGTTATGGGACATGAAGCTAAACTCATATATTTACTAGCTTGGTGTGATCGACACTTCCTTATGATCATGACGATCATTTTTGTGATTTAGACTAGCGATTGAGCGATGTCTCTTTGTCTGCGAGGGAGACTAGACCCCGCTTTTGTGATGTTTCACCATCACATATATGGGGTAGCACCCCATGGTCTTCGGGCCATTCGTGTGTCAAAGGCCTTCGGGTCATTCGTGTGTTCGAAAAATTAAATGGATAGCTTCCATGAGATAGCTTCTCATCCGTGTGCTCGGACTTCCCCCTTTTTGTGATTTCTGGATTTCGTGTGTTGATTTCTGGGATTTGTTCTGGATTTCGTGTGTTGATTTCTGGATTTAGTGCTTCACCAATTTTCGTGGTTTTCATTGATATGCTTTATCAATTTTTGTGTATTGGTGAATTCGTGTGTCATTACCTTTTTATGGGTTTGGATCTCAGAGA
This sequence comes from Allium fistulosum, assembly GCA_030737815.1. NCBI lineage: Eukaryota > Viridiplantae > Streptophyta > Magnoliopsida > Asparagales > Amaryllidaceae > Allium > Allium fistulosum. Next base: position 357,667,165 of record CM060906.1, read on the forward strand.
AGATTCTTGTGATATTGATTAATCTCTTGTTGATTATCATTTACATACTTATAGTAGTATGCCATTATGGTTATTATATGTTTATGCCATACCCCTTATTCTATATCATGTCATCTGATATTTATAGTTAGACTGATCCGTTTATTATTTTCTTATAAATAATACTCGGGTCAGACCGAGATGTTACAGGTGCTTCTGCTTGACTTCTCCTTTGGATTACTCTGACTTTTGGCTAACTACTTAGATTAGTAGTTTTTGTTGTACACATTTGAGATATCGACTCATTGATGTATTCTTTTGTATAGCACATGTTGCTATTCTTTTTGTATTATCGTGGATCCTTCTGACCACTACTCTGATGTACACTTTCATGTGTTATATATATATATATTCATATCTTTTTCCGCCTTTGTGATATGGATGTCTGTGACTGATTTATGTTATGATTATTTCTATGTTTGTTTCCGAAGATTTTATATAGCCACCGTGTGATAGCTTTGAGTTTGTATCGGTATGTTGGATTTCCTCCTTAAATGATATGCATTCTATACTAACTGACATATCGGTGTTCGCACAAAGAAGTTACACGGATGGTCGCTCCTCAACAGCCTTATTCTCCGTGCTAGTCGACAGCATTACACCGTAGTGTTCTTGTCTAGCGTGGGTATAGAGGTGGGGCATCATAGAGGCCGTCACATGTGGTATCAGAGCCAGGTTTAGGCAAAACTTAGCATATGGAGTAAAAACTCATTAGAGATAGGGTAGTAATACCCTAGAATGAGTGGAATTATTTACAGAATCATCTTCGTTCGAACTTGAAATACTTTGTTAGGATCCTCTTTGATTTGGATTTCTTTTGAATTTTGGAACTTTACCTTTGTTCTAAAATCCATTCTTGTCTTTTCCTGTTCATGTTCTTCTTGATACTGGAGCATCCCATAGCCTTATTTCTGTTGATCTCTGTAATAAATTTGAGCACATCTTGCAACCTCAACTGGCAACTTCATCATTATGTGTGACAAATCCCATCGCGGTTCCGCCAACCTTAGTATGATTTGTAAAGGTGTGAAATTCCTTTACAACAGGCGTCGATTCACCGGAGATTTCTATGTCCTCGGTTTTGATGCATTTGATATCTTACTTGGGGGGTGATTGGTCAGAGCGATATGATGCGTCATCTCTTACAAAGCCCGAACCATTTCTCTAGTAGACGACCAGGGTAATTCTCTTGTGATCGAATGTCAATTGCCTTAGGATTATGCAGGTAGTTTACCTTTTCACTTGATGCTCAACCTAGTGATCTTGACTCCACCCTTGTTGTCCAACTATTTCCGGATGTCTTTGGTGAAATCACTTCTCTTCCTCCTAAGCAGGAAATTGAATTCCGCATCGATCTTATTCCTGGAGCTCGACCTGTTGTCCTTCCTCCTAGATGAATGATTTCTATGGATGGTTAGTCATGCCCTTTGGATTAACCAATGCTCCTGCCTTCTTCGTCGATCTCATGAATCTCGTTCCCACGATGTTCTCAGCAAGTTTGTCCTTATTTTCGTTGATGATATTCTCATATTTTCTAAGTCAGAGTAGGAACATGAATCTCATTTGAGCTATGTTCTCCAAATTCTTGGGAAACATCAATTGAAAGCCAAATTTTCTAAATGCCATTTCTGGAGGGACAAAGTCTGATTTCTTGGGCACATTGTTTCTGAAAATGGAGTCTTGGTTGACCCGGTTAAGGTCGCAGCGATTAATATAAGTCTATCCATCTTTCGTCTTTTGTAATTTAATTATCTTATCTTCCTATCGAGCCTATCTTCTTAGTTAGAATTCTCTTTGATTAGGGTCCCTCTAAATTTGAATCTCTATCCTGGTTCTAAAATCCATTCTTGAATCATCTTATAAGGGAGCCTATTTGTAATTGTTATAAAAATGTTTTATACTATGTTGTTTTAGTTGTTAAGTTTGAGTTTTGGGTTATAATTGATTCGTCTGGCCAATGCTATCGATAGGAATTCCAAAATACTTGAACAGAGCAAACTGACACAATATTTTTTTTAGAAATTGGTAAATGTAATAATTTTACGTATGATTATATTATATATATAAGTATAATTTTCTAAAATTAGATAGTTAAATGAATTGGTTGTTAGAAATGATAGTACTATATTATCATTTATTGTTTTATCAACATTCCTAAACCGTTAACTATTGTTGTATGATTATAAGGAGACGAAATTTTATAAACATGGTTTATAAATCTGATTTGCAAATGAAATGAATTTAAATTAAGGATTTGAGAATTTAATTTCCGGTGCTTTTCAAAATTTGGTTCTCAAAGTTTTGAAAAAAATATTACCATTTGAAAGTATTTTCGAATGGAAATTGTTTCTAAATAAATTTAAAGAAGTAATTTGGTACTCTCCTTTTATGTCACTGGAAAATAATTTCGATGATGACTGTAGCATCATCGACATTCATTTTCGAGTCTCAAAGTGGGGAGACCACTTAGTAGCTTTGCTACATTTTTATTTTGAAAATGGATTTGATTTGAATTTCTTGAGTGTGATTTGATGTATAAAATATATATATGTATATATTTATTTCAAAATGGTTTGAAGTGAAACCAGAAATTTAACTCTTAAGTTTAAGTTAAGAGATGGTTTTCAATTATTGAAATGAAGCAAAAGTTTTGAATTATTGGAGTGTCTAAAATGAGGAATGGAATTGAAATAACTTGTAACAGCTGAACTAGGATAAAAATTTATTTGTATAATACTCAATTGCATTCTAAAACATATTTAACTTACCTGAAATATTCAAAAATAAAAAAGTTAAAATGTTAATGTGAATATGTAATTGAAGGTTATACAAGAGAAAACTTAAGTAATAGAAAGGTTAAAACTAAATTTTGCTTAATAGAAATGTTGTAAATAAAAGGTAAATTTGTATAGTGCTCAATTACATTCCGAAAAAAATTAATAAAACTTACCTGGGAAAAAGTTAGAATGTAATGAGAACATGTAATTGAATAGTATACAATATAAATGTAGGCAATAAGATGTCCAAAATGAAATTTATATGGTTTTGAATTAATTATTGTATCTGGTACTATGTATTTTGAATTTATCTTATCTTTCTGTTTGCTTCTATTCTCCTATATCGTTCCTTTTGGGGGACGAAAAGTTTTGAGTGGGGGAGAGTGTAACGAGCCGAAATTTTTAACGGTTTTAATAACGTAATTAACTAAATTTTTCATGAAAATAAACAATTAAATTTTAGCAATGAAAATTTGATATTTGGTATGCATCTATTTAAGCATAGCAAGTGGCAGATTTTCATTGGAAAATATGAAAGTTTATTTGGTTGTGAAATTTCAAATTTTAAATTTAAATCAGTAAAAAAATTTGATGGAAATAAAATATTTTTGAAATCTGAATATTTTTACATAATAAAATGTTGTTCATCCTTTGAGTGAGACGTCATATTTCGTTTCGCCAAATTTGAACTGCTCTAACTCCGTTTATCTTATTTTCGGCAGTTTAGCAGCAGTTTGACAGCGAAAATCGAGTTTTGTTAGGTTGGTTGTGTCACTGATATTTGTATACCATCCGTCTCATCATGCTGATCTCTGCAATATATTCATTTGTGCAATTCGGTGTCCGGTACGCGGCGAAATCTACGAAACAATTAGCCATATCTGTACCCACTTTGGGCTTTTTGGGCTTGCCGTGTTCTTTCGTTTGTCCACTAGTAAAACCAATAACCATTAACCATAAATATTTCCCTGAATTCATGCCTAACCTTTTGCTATTCCCATTATTCAATTTATATGTTGGTTCGTTCATTTCTTTCAGGCTTCCTTTCTCCGATCTATCTTCTTCAATTAAAAAATAAATAAAGTTGCACCTGTTCGTTTACCTTCCCCTCTCCTATTCTCTTTTTTTTTTTCAATCTGCAATGCTAGGATAAAAATATATATAAGTTTTATATTGGAACACTACTTGCTTTTGCTCCAGTTTACAAAACCTTCGGCCTTGTCCAGTTGCCTCTGCCGCCGTGACCCTATCCATCTTCTCCCTCGCTCGACCTCCCACCTCCAGCAAGTCAACCCTACATCACCACTACTCGTTCCTTTTCCCACAACCGAAAGCATATAACAGCTAAAGCTTGTAAGTTTGCATTCATATTTTTTTTGAATCCTGCTCGTATTCTTTTATATTGCCGAACCCAACACGCCATTCACCACCGCATCCCTCAGCATGCTCACCTTCTCCCTTCCCCACGGACGCCTTGCTTCCTTGCTCCGCCATGCTCCACTCTCAACCGCCGACCACCTTCCACTACTCCAACGTTTCTCCTCACCGTTCCCTTGCTTCACCACCTTTTTCGAGCATCCTCCACCTTGCCGATCAGCCAAGTCGGTCACCGCCACCCTGAATCCCTCAACTACCTTCATCCACAGACCACCAACACCCACTCATCTTCCCAGAACAGCTGACTCGCCATCCCATCACCTGCTCATTTCCCATCACCCACCCTTGCCAACCAACATCCTTCCTCAGCCACACCCATAGCAGCTCCAACGCCGCCACCTTCTGCCTTATTTCCACCCGAACCTCCACTTCACCGGCCCCTTCCTCCAGTAGCTGCAGCCAATTCCCCACGCCATAACTGCCGCCTGTACAACCACCAAAACCCGACTGCAACTCGACCCGCCTTTGCACCACAACTCCACAGCCCGACCACCCCTTCGAGCAGTGTCGCACTAGTCCGCCTATAGCCGCACAACACCCAGCAACTCCGTGTAGCAACCATTTCTCCTTCTCCTGCTTATATTATATATAAGTTGCTTATATATTGTGAGAACCTGCTCCTCTTGCTCCCCGGCCGAAACCCTGTTCTTTTCCTCTTATATTATTTTATAAAAAAGTGACAAAAGAGGTATGTATATGTTACATATATATGTATATATATTGTTTCCATCAATATCAAGCTAGCTTTGATTTGTTCTCATCGAATTCGTGTAGTTATTTCCTTTGCTTTTCCTTGTGTGCTCACTGTCCGGATTTGCAGTAGTTGTTGCTTTGCTTTGTCGCTGTCCCGTTGTCGATCCGTGCTTATCCGTATCCGTTTTGTGATTTGTCGCTTATCCATGTGCTTGTCCGTTTCCATTTGCTTTCATTCTCGTTGTTTCTCTAGCCTCGAAAGGTGAGCAATCACTCACGATTAACATTCATCTGTTAGTAAATTTATATTCACATGAAATGACGATTGAAATATGTTGTTAAATTTTGAATTGGTTAGAAATTTAATTGTTAAGTATGATATGTTATTTTCAGCATTTGTTAACCTATGTTAATTGACATATGACACCATAACCTGTTGTATATATATATATATATATATATTGTATTTTGAATTGTTATCCATGCTTGTAATTGATATGTTAAGCTATTTTATATTACTATTCTATTGTTTTCACACTACAAGTTCCATGTTAGTTTAGAAAATCCCTATGGGTTGAAATGATACATACCCGAATGATATTATAGATTAGGGAAAATCGTTTTGGGTTGAAATGATAAGCCTAGGCGATTTTATTGATTTTTGAATTTTGGGATTGTGGGTTGAAATGATATATACCCCTAAATAGTAAAATTATTGCGGATTGAAATGATTAATATCCGTATCACTTGACCATAGGTTAGAAAACTATATATGGACACCGTTGGTCTATTTTTAAATGATTCCAAATTTTTTTTGAAAGGCAATGATTCCAAATTTTTGAAAGGAGAAATATATGTGTATTGATTTTTAGAATATAATATAATATAAAGATATCTTAATTTTAATAGATGTGTAAAATTTAGATTTTTAAAATTATATGTTTTGGAAATTTTAAAATTATAAGTTAAGTTTTAAAATGTAAATTATAAAATTTTACTTATGACTTTACTATTTTTAAATATATAAAATAAGATTTAAAATAGATTTAATAATAATAATATTTAATTTAATAATTAATATAATAAAATTTAATAAGAATTTAATTTAACTAATATATATAGAATATGTTTAAGTATTTATTTAAAATTATATTAATATTTAAAAAAAATAGATTTTGTAATAACTTTAATAAATAAAGGTTGGGAAGATGAATTAAAGTTGACTTGAAATTTAAATTTGTTTAAGAATTGTATTTAAATAAAAATTGATTTGAACTTAATAATTTTGAGATTTTTAAAGATACGATTTTATAACTTGATAACTGGATTTTGATTAAAGGTGATTAAGTGAATATTTTCAAATTTAAATAAAATTAAAGTTAAATTTTGCAATATAAATGAAATTTATCAAATTGAGTTATTGTAAATTGTTCGAATATTTAAACTTTGAAACCTATTGAATTGGAAGTGGTTTAAATTTATAGTTCAAACTTGGATTTGAAATCGATATAAATTAAAAATGGTTTTAATGAGAATTTGAATCGAACCTTTAATTTTTTTTGAACTGAGATTGATTTAAAATTGAATTTTGGAACTAAAGTTGATTTGAATTGATTTGTGAAATTGGAAGAAACAATTATAATTTGAAACTATTTTCGATATAAACTCTTTTAATATATAAACTATTTCGATCTTTAACCTATTTTTCAAATATATAAACTATTTTTAATGTATAACTATTCCAATATATAAACTACTTACAATATTCAAACTGTTTAAGTTGGAACTGTTATGATTTAGATTTAATGGATTAAATGCGAATACTTTGATATGATGGTTTAACCTATTTTGTCGTTATAATTTTGGAAATGAATATATTTAAAGTGAGTAATGAATATGATTTCGGAAGTGAATATGATTTTGAAAGTGATATGATTTCAAAAGTGAATATGATTTCGAAAGTGATATGATTTTGAAATGAATATGATATTTTGATATGAAGTATGAACTATTTGAAATGAAAATGACCACGGTGTGAAATAAGCATTTGGTTGTTAAAGAGACCGGGATCAGATATTGTCTTACTCTCTGCCAATACCGAAAACCACTTTAACAACTGTGCACATGGTGGAGAATCCAGAACGAAGTAGGATGGTTTGGCGAACGTCTGTATGAGGTATGAATGCAGCCCTGACTCCCACGAGTCAGTTTGATGTGACAAAAACAAGAGCCGCAACGGACCAAGTGAGGTCGTACCTCCAATCGAGCATGCTTCTTCAAAACCATTCTATTACTTTGTGATTTGATTGTGTGCACCTTTGATTATGGGAGTGTGTCTCGAGGTGGGCGGTAGTAGCTGCTATGCGTTACCATTAGTCCGGATCCGCAAAACGGTAGTATCCTACCCTAGGCATTGCCTCGAATGCCTTGTCACATGCCTTATCGCGCCCACTACGAGTTTGGTTTGTATCGTACCTATGGAGTGCTCCTTGATAACCTACCGGTTTGGTGGAGTTTACAGTACTGTATAGACTACGACATTATATAAAATGTGTTAAGGTGGATATGGGTAATGCCTTAACACTATTTTAATATTTAACTTTATTGTAGACATTATCTATGTAGCATATTGTACTATGTATGTAGATAGTTCCACGGATCCTTAAAGGATGGGAATCCCAAACATCCTTTAAGTTATATTGCATTTCACTTAGACATTTCACTTGAGTTGATTTACTTGCATAAGAATGTTAATCCTGACTCGAGTGTTTTGTGTTTTTCTTTATGCTCGGGTCAAACTGAGTGTCATAGCATTTGAGACTCACCTTTGGAGCTTTGCTTGGAAATCTATCTCTAGGAGATCTATCTTTATCTATTTAGATTTTTAGTTATTTCAGTTATTCCCAGTTATTTATGTTCAGACTTGTCATTTGTTTTGTGTTAGAGACTTCTTTGTATTTGGGATTTCTGTTGTATATTGTTTTAGACTCTGATGTTTCTATAGTAGCTTCATGAACTACTATTTATCTATTCCGCTGTTTATTGTTGTATTACTCTGTGTTTGTGATTATGTGATTGATTTATTTACTGTATATGCTAAGTTTTGCCAAATATAAATTAACAATCTATGGTGGATGCAGCTTAGGAAAGTTCTCTTTTTCTTGCTCTATTTGATGACTTAAAGATGGAATGCTCAATGAGGAGACAACAACTGAATAACAAATGGATTAGAGAAGGAGATAGTAACACAGTGTACTTCCACGCAGCAAAAAAAGCAAAGCAAGCACATGAGCAAATAAATCGAATTCGTGATGTTAATGGCGATCTACACACCTCAACTCAAGAGGTAGACAATGCTCTGGTTAAGTTCTTCTCTTGTCTACTTGGTAACTCTGAAAACTTTGAGCCTGACTTACATTCTATAGACAACATTGACCTCCCCACCATAAATCCAGATCAAGCTGATCAACTAATCTCCCTAGTAACCGATGATGAAATAAAAAGTGCTCTCTTCAATATGAATAAGAACTCGAGTGGAGGCACGGATGGATTTAATGTGCATTTCTTCACTCACAACTGGGAAGTCATAAGAACTGATTTTTTCCTTGCTGTCCAGAATTTATTTTCTAAATTCAAGCTGCTTAGTGAAGTCAATGCTACCAACCTTGCCCTCATACCCAAAACTATCCCTCCAACCAATGTTTCCTCGTTTAGACCCATATCTTGTTGCAATGTGATGTACAAATGCATAGCCAAGATCATCGCTACAAGACTACAATCTGTCTTGCCTGACCTCGTATCAATTAATTAGGCAACTTTCTTGCCAAATAGAAACATCCTGGATAACATGATATTAGCACATGAGCTACTCAAGGGATACGGTCAAGCACAAGCTACTCCAAGTGCAATTATGAAGCTCGATTTAACTAAGGCTTATGACAGTGTTCAATGGTCTACAATTGTGAGAATCATGGCTCTGATGGGATTCCCGAAGCCGTTTTTTGCCTGGATTTACATTTGCATCTCATCTCCTACATTCTCTCTTAAGTACAATGGTAAAGTGACTGGGTATTTTAAAATCAAACAAGGCATACGCCAAGGAGATTCGCTTTCATCTTACTTATTCCTCTTAGTTATGGGGATTCTGACATGCATGCTTAATGCCAGATACTGCAACAAAGAGATAAAATACCATCCTAGATGTAAACAAACAAAGATCACCTCCCTACTCTTTGAAAATGACATTATGATCTTCACTTCTTCTGATAGTGAGTCCATTGCCAATATAAAAAGAACCCTTGACTCTTTTTACACTTGCACTGGACTCAAGCTAAACCTCTCTAAATCCTCCATCTTATTTGCTAGAATTTCACATACTGATTCTATTGAGATGACTGCTTCCTCTGGATTACAACCCATGGAGGGTGATATGAATTACCTGGGCATCCCACTTTGCTCTTCTAGGGTTACAATTCCAACCGCCTACCTCTCTTCAATAAGATAACAAGTGTTCTGGATAATTGGGCCAATCGTTTTCTCTCTCAAGTAGGCAGGCTTGTCTTGATTAAATTAGTGAGCTTCACCTTAATGGTATATTGGGCTAGAATGTTTATTCTACCCAAAAAACTACTTCGAATGGTCAGACGTGCAATGTTATGGTTCTTTTGGATTGGTAGCATTCCCAACAAGAAACCTATTCCATGCTCCTTTAAATCCACCGAAAAACCACTGTCCAAAGGAGGGTTAGGAATCCTAAGCATAAAGAGATGGAACATTGCTGCTATCAGTTATCATTTTAATTCATTACTTACTAATATAAAGAGCCTTTGGGTACAATGGACCATCACACACAACATAGGAAAGAAGAGTTTCTGGACAATGGAAGCCCCCTGGATGCAGTTGGATTTGGAGAAAGATCCTATCGTTGAGAAAAACTTTCCTGCCTTATCTCAGGTATTCTCTCTCTCGTCAAAGCAATAAGCAGTTCTGGAATGATCCATGGCTTAGTGATGGACTTATTCTGTAAGTAGTTTTATCTCAACAACAAAAATTTCAATCTAGAATAAATATGAATGCTAAAGCAATAGACTTCATCATTGCAAATAAGTTAACCCTAGCTTATACTAGCAACTAGAATTTGAGAGATTTCTGGGCTGGTTTGAGCAACCATCACAACACTTTCCCTGACATTGATGAGCTCCTATGGGATGGCAAGCCCCATTGAGTAAGGCATGTTTACCACATAATATCCAAAACGCAATGTATGCCAAAGTATCCATGGCACAAGATTGTGTGGAATAATCAGTCCTCTTCCTCGGACAACCTTATGCTATGGAGAGTTTTAAATAATGCAATCATGACTAAAGACAAGATGCATGGGTTTGTGATGATAACTAATCACTTGTGTGTGTTTCTGCAACAGTGATATGGAGAATGTCAAGCACTTATTTTTTGAATGCAGTGATCTGCATCACATATGGGGGAGGTTGATGGTCAGTCTTGGTGGAAGAGTGTGCCTTTACAGTCTTCAATTGAATGGGACTTGATACTTAAGTCGAAAAGAAGTAAAGATGAAGTGGGTGTTTTCTTTGCTTTTGTCTAAAGAAATATATGCAACTAATTTGGAGGGAGAGAAATCAAAGAAGTTTCAACAATGTTGTGCGAACCCATCTTCAGTTGTGGAATGTGCTGAAGAATAACATCTTGAATGATTTACGGGCATGCAACTCCAACATGTTCTCTCTGTTACGAGAATGGTAATGTTAGTTTTCCACTTTGGGTGCTTCAGAGAGTACTACGGGTTTTCCCATCTAGTTCTTTGAGTCGATGAAGCTGTCTGCTGTGCAAATTCTTGACTTCGAGTTGCATGGGTCTTTACCCGAGTCGTGCTTGTGGTCTGCACCATGTCATCTATTTTTCTTGTTTGCTTTACTGTTTTGTTTTGTTTCTTTATCCCACTCCTTTGCACCTCTTTGTTTTCTCCTGCTCAAAGCATGTTTTGAGTGGTTTTTCTTTTTCTTTGCAATAAAATCTGGTAGAGGACCAATCAACCTCGCTAGCTTTGCTAAAAAACAATTTGTTGTTTTGAGCAATTCAAGTCTGACATGTGTGGATTATTGTCGATTTGAATGGTTCGAAATGGCAGGTCATTACACAAACCCAAGTAGCTCCTTCCCTGCTGACCCGAGTGTCGACCCGAAGCAGATCCACATGCCGACCCGAGGTTGATTCTATGCCGACCTGACCTCAAATCCCTTTGCTGACCTGTAGCCACACCTACACCGACCCAGAGCAAAGCTAATGCCGACCCGATGCCATCCCCATATGTCGACCCGAAGTCGCCTTTGTATGCCGACCCGAAGTGGATGCCGATCCGACCCGAAGCAAGAGCAATGCCGACCTGAAGAAGCTTCAATGTCGATCAAAAGTGAAGGTTGAAGTCAAGCCTGTGCCGACTCGAAGTAGAACCCGAAGCAATACCAATGCTGACCTGAAGCTGAACCCGAAGAAATACCAATGCCGACCTGACTGAAGTACATTCTGTTATGACCCGAAGTAAACACTTTCCTGACCCGAAGCAAACCACATGGTGACTCGATGCAACCCCTTAGCTGACCCAAAGAACCCGACCTTTCCTGAAATCCATATTCTAAGTACCCAGCATCGTTTATTCATCAACTGTGCTAAATCCTGACTTCATATACATATTTATTATCCGTAATTGATTATCCATCCACCTATTCGAACCAAACCCATAATATTCCAGCCTCGATACCACGTAGTCCATTGGGTTAAATCCGCCTATATGCTGCCTTGCCAAAAGGCGGGTTAGCACTTTGCCCCCCAAAACATGCCTTGCGATAGGAAGGTGTGTTTTGAATTGCCATAGGTCCAAAATCCCAAGTCCATAATCCATTAATTGCCATATCATCTAACTTTGAGTCCAATCCATTGCCAATCTGATTCCTTGATCTCTCCGGATCATTAGTGAAACCCCTGACTATTCTGAGTCGATATCCAATTCCGAATCCATTCCAAATCCATTAACCGAATCCACGATCTCTCTGGATTAGTTTATCAATGTCCGGGACCACTCCGGGTCCTTTAATCCAAATCCGGGACCTTGCCGGGTACCTCTCTGGGTCCATATCCAAAGTTGGGACCTCTCCGGGTCCATATCCAAAGTCAGGACCTCTCCGAGTCCATATCCAAAGTCGGGACCTCTCCAGGTCCATATCTAAAGCGGGACCTCTCCGGGTCCATATCCAAATCCTTTGAGCTCTCCGGGTCATTTTATCCTACTCTAGCCTCGACTCTCCAATCGAGGGCTTATCCATGGTTTCCTTCTCCAGCCTCGACTCTCCGGTCAAGTACTTAATTTGTGGGGCATCCTACTCCGGCCTCGATCCCCAACCGAGGACTTAATCCATGAATATCCTTCTTCGGCCTCGACTCTTCGGTCGAGAACTTAATTCGTGGGGTATCCTACTCTGGCCTAGATCCCAGGTCGAGGACTTAATCCGTGGGGTATCTTACTTCAGCCTCGATCCCAAGTCGTGGACTTAATCCGTAGGTTATCCTACTCCGGCCTCGATCCCCAATCGAGGATTTAATCCATGAGGTATCCTACTCCGGCCTCGATCCCCAGACGAGGACTTAATCCATGGGGTATCCTACTCCGGCCTCGATCCCTAGTCGAGGACTTAATTCATGTTCGAGTCCATCTTATCGCTCTTCGGCGAAGGGACTCGTAACTCGCGGTTATTGCCCCGTCTCTCCGGTCGGGACCATAACCGTGACCTGAAAAACCAAAGTTTGCATTAAACAGAAAAAACAAGATTTCATAAACCTGAGCACCACAGTTCATTGTCATCTCAGAGCATGCCTAGGGACCGTCCTCGATCCCATACATGTGTAAGTGACTTAGCCGCATTACTACGGGGTTTATCACTTATTCCATACCATCAAGAGATGACGACCTGTGCCTTTAAGCCGGGCTAGCTTCGATTTATGGCAGATGATAGCTACTCCTGTTCCATCACCGCTATCCATTTCCGAACAAAGGCATCCAAAACCATGCCCCCAGTTCCATGGGGAGTTGTGCTGATCCATTCTCCTTGGTTGGGGTTTGCCCCCTACTGATCCAATCCATGCTAAGCCTGCTAATTTCTGCTCCAAGTCCTGGGTTCCAGTTTCTAGCTATTCCAACATCCATAAATGGTCTCTGATCATCATTTTCATCCTGCCCCCGAGTCTACAAGGGAATCCCAAATCATCCTCTTCCACACGTGCATCCAAGTTCTGATCCATGCCAAAATCAATAGCTCCATCCAATATTCATCTAGGAATCAAGTTAACATGACCCGGGGACATGCCCTTGAGTGAGGAACAATCTCTGGTTGGTCAGGGGTTGCTCTCGGCGACTCAACTCCATCCATTATCCTGCTTGCTTCGTTTCCTTGGTTATGATTCTGAACTTCCTCCATTCCTGCTGCTCCAACTTTATGATCCACATTTCCAGCATTCCCTGCAACTCCATTTCCTTGGTTTTGCGCTCCAACTTGTCCAATCTATCGAAATAAGTCCTGCATCATTTCCTCCTGCCTTTTTAGCATCCTTTCCTGCATAACATCCATCATCATTTCCATCTCGTCTCTGATGATGAAGATTAAGGTCTGATTAGCTCTTGAGGAAGCCTCATGACTTCCTTCACGATGGCACCTCTCTATTCTCTGTCTCCTTGTTGATCTCCTAGCTATAGCTTCCTAAATCCAAATTCCCAAGCTTCCAAATCCAAGATCCTAGCTTCCAAATCCCTGAGTGCTAGCTTTCTCAGTGAAAGCACCAAAATGTTGGTGTCAAAATTGACCACCAACACCCAATTACAAGCAAAAGCACCAATATCCCGTCACAGATCACAGATAGAGTATATGTAGAGAGTATAATATAAAGAATAGCCAAAATTAAAATGAAAGCAGTAAAAAAGACAAGATTTATAGTGATTCGGCTAACTCCGGCCTACGTCCACTCCAGAAAATCGTTTTTATTATACTGAAATTTGATTACAGTTACAATCCAGAATTTCTGAAACAAAAATGGCAGAGTAGCCTTTAGGTGAAAGATGAAGAGAAACAAATGTGAATCCCCATTTCTGAAGTCACACATGCTGTATTTATAGGAGAAATCCCGACTACAGGGCCTCCTCACCTATATGGGCTCGCCATGATGATCGTCGAGCCCAACTCGTCCATCCTATGCTAACCCAAAGTAGTTCGTGTATTGACCCGAGTGCTGACCCGAAGTGAAGATAGTGCCGACCTGAGTGCTGACCCGAAGCGAAGATAGTGCCGACCCGGAGCACTTCCATATGACGACCCCAAGTAGCTCCTTCCCTGTTGACCCGAGTGCCTACCCGAAGTGGAGATAGCGCCGACCTGAGTGCTGACCCAAAGTGAAGATATTGTCGACCCAAAGCACTTCCATATGCCGACCCCAAGTAGCTCCTTCCCTGCTGACCCAAGTGCCGACCCGAAGTGGAGATAGTGCCGACCCGAGTGCTGACCCGAAGTAAAGATAGTGTCGACCCGAAGCACTTCCATATGCCGACCCCAAGCAGCTCCTTCCCTGCTGACCCGAGTGCCAACTCGAAGTGGAGATAGCACCGACCTGAAGCAGATCCACATGTCGACCCGAGGTTGATTCTATGCCGACCTGACCTCAAATCCCTTTTCCAACCCTAAGCCACGCCTACACCGACCTGGAGCAGAGCTAATGCCGACCCGATGCCATCCCCATATGCCGACCCGAAGTTACCTTTGTATGCCATCCCAAAGTCATCTTTGTATGCCAACCCAAAGTGGATGCCGATCCGACCCGAAACAAGAGCAATGCCGACCCGAAGAAGCTCCAATGCCAATCCAAAGTCAAGCCTAAAGTCAATCCTTTGCCGACTCGAAGTAGAACCCGAAGCAATAGCAATGCCGACCCAAAGCTGAACTCGAAGCAATACCAATGCCGACCTGACTGAAGTACATCCTGTTATGACCTGAAGTAAACACTTTCCTGACCCGAAGCAAACCACATGGTGACTCAAAGCAACCCCTTGGTTGACCCAAAGCAACCCGACCTTTCTTGGAATCCATATTCCAAGTATCCGGCATCGTTTATCCATCGACCGTGCTGAATTATGACTTCATATTCATATTTATTATCTGTAATTGATCATCCATCCACCTATTCGAACCAAACCCATAATATTCCTGCCTCAATAACCGTGCAGTCCATTGGGTTAAATCCGCTTGTATGCTGCCTTGCCAAAAGGCGGGTTAACATATATCATGTATATATGTATATATTATTTAATTTATTTATTTAACTAATCTATTTTAATTAAATTGTTTTAATTTCGAGAATCACTATTTATACATACATATACGATATCTTAAAATTTTTAAAATATCATAACATACATAATAATATATAATACATGTATATTGTTTCTAATAGTTAACTAATTTAATTAATTTATTAATCATATTAATAAATATATAAAAATTTCAAAATTATTGTAAATTACTTTTAAACATTTTGAAATTTTTTATTATATTATAACTTATAATATTTTCTATCATGTTTTAAATTTAAATATTAAATTTAAAATATTTTATTTTATACTCTCAAACAATTTTGAAAATTAGCCCAAGGCCCAATTCAAATTTGGGCATTTTCTATTAGTGACAACTTTTAGGCTATGAGCTTAATAGTTAACCTTAACATGACTAACTACACTACATAGACTATTGGGTTCTAATACCATTGTTGGAACTGGGCCAACTCGTAGTGGAAGATATGAGTGGATTTCAAAAAAAATTCTTTTATTGGATCTATGTTAGGGCTATGAAGTCTAATTAATTTAAAACATTTATAAATTTAATTTAAATAAAATCTTTTATTTCTTATAAATTTATAAATAATAGATGGAATTTTATTTAATTTACATTCAATTAAATATAATGGTACACATATGTATCATATACATATGTGCGCGCGTGCATGTGTAACATAATAATCCATGCAAGGTATAACATGCCCATCTATAGGCATTGAGATTTGCATCGCAACGGCCATTTTAGCTCATTTTATATGTATTCTATGTTGTCCAAATATATATAAGTATATAAACTTATTATTTAAATAAATATTAAAACAATATAGATATATACTTATATATATATATCGAATTAGATATTAATTAAATAAATAGCTATATAAATATATTAACATACATACATCTATACACACACACATAATATATAAAGTTTTTTAAAATAAATATACACGTATATTTTATAGTAATAAAATTATATCTATATGTATATATATGTATATATAATTATATTTGTACTCTGACTAAAATGGAGGAAGGAGGTGTTGGCCTGAAGAATCTTTTTGAACTGAAAAAGTATATGGTTTGAAATTAGCCTGGAATGTTCTAACTTCAAATAATTTATGGGCTACATGGATGAGGTCTAGATATCTTAAAGACAATTTTTGGACAATTAAAATTGACAATAATGCTTCTGTTACTTGGAAGAATATTCTAAAATTAAGGGATGAACTACAGAAGCATCTAGACAGGGAAATTGCAAATGGTAGAAACGCTGACCTCTAGAGAGACCCCTGGCTAAATTCTAAAAGTTATATTGACATGTTAGGATGGGATACTTTCTCAGCATACGAAGCTCCAAATTGTAAAGTGGCTGACATAATAGATAATGGAGAATGGCAATACAACAACTTGCTAATCCTAAACTATAAAGAAGAGATTCGAGGTAAAGTCATTCACAGAGACAAACTGGAGGACGTATGGACATGGAAGAGGAACTCTAATAGTAACTTTAGGTTTCGAGAAGTATGGGAAGAATCAAGGAACAAGCATCCTTTGGTCAATTGGTCTACAGTAGTTTGGAGCGGATCTGATAGTCCTAAAATGGCGCATACTCTTTACAAGGCTATCCTCGAAAAATTACCAACTAAGGATAGATTACATAAATGGGGAGTTTTAAACGACACAATTTGTAATCTTTGTCATAATGCAGAGGAAATGCATGAACACTTATTCTTTGAATGTGAATATTCCAAAAGAGTCTGGAGCATTCAAAAACTGAGATGTCTACGCACTAACAATGTTCGAAACTTAACAGAAGAGGTTGATTACCTGCACGGAGGGAGTAATCTCACGAAGCTGATGAAGGAGACTGGCAAAATTGGACTCACAACCTCCCTGTGGCACATCTGGAAGGAGAGGAACTGTCGGGCTTTTGAAAATAAACAACATGATGTATTAGCTCTCACGAAACAAATAAACAGAGATATTAGTCAAATAATTGGGAGGATACCGAAGAAAGCTCTTACCATGGCAACGGAACAAGAAGAACAACTAATGGAGATGTTGATGATGAAGGAATTGAACGAACGAGTTCAATTAGAGAATTGGGAGCCGCCATAACCCTAAAAATGGAAGTTTTCAGTTGCGGGTGTTTGTTTTGTCTGGACTTGATTGTCGGAGGAGGTTTTCTATTGTGTATTATCTTTCAAATCTGTATTATGATGATTTGGGCCGCAAAGCCCAACTTATAATTAATTAACCCAGTTTCAAAAAAAAATTATATTTGTAATATCTAAAGTATTTATAAATATATGTATTAAAATATATATATATATACATACACACACGAGTACTTTGGCACGTGCGATGCACGCGCGCATGAGGATTTGGTACGAAAACAACTGTTTGTAAGGTTTTTTGAATCTTACAAATAGCATTGACATGTACGTAATGTTGCATTTTTTTATATATGTACATGCACAAATCAATCATTTGTCGAAACATGAATGAGACTAAGTTATTTTAGGAAATAATTAAATAGATAAAGAAAGCGATCAATTATTACATCAATATCTAAAGAAATGTAACAAATATTAAAATTAGCACTCCAAGTAGTTTGAAACTTAGAAAACTTGCATCATCTCTCTTTTAAAAAGTAATAAATAACCACATTAATATATAAATAAATTTTCTTGTCCACAATAAAGATCGCATTTCTCATGAACATACCCTCAATGCTTGCTGAAGGACAAAACTATTTGACGCTAGTGTATAGATTTCGAATTTTACTTTTGATTAATATCGCTGTTAAAATTATTTTTAATGATGTCGTTTTGGTCACTCTGGCATAAAATTTTGAGAAATCTCAGCAGTTTCCTGAAGGAAAGATTGGCCTTGATTGTTAATTATTAAGAGTATTCAGGTATTTTATTCAAAATTCTTTACAAAATTAGATTGAAGATTTTTCAGTTGCATTCTCTATGAAAACATCCTATGTTACTACTTGTTGTAATGATTTGGTACTGATATTGAAATTATTGACACGTATTTGGCCTTCAAATTAGTCATGGATGTTCTTGTAACTAATGATTTTATGTTAGGAAAACATACTGGCTAACGTTCATATTATTAACTTGAATATACAAAGATAGCAGGGACAAAAAACATACTGTCTAACTTTTATATTAGAAAAAAAAGATACATTTTCCCATTTCAGTGCAAATAAATTAGATTTACCATAAATGACAATGAAAACCAATTGGCATAGTAAAAGGTAAAAGCAAAAGCGTATAATGCATTCCCTTATCCACTGAACATAATTTGTACCGAAAGTCAAAAAAGATTTAAGTTTCAAAAATAAAAGGTAGACACAAATTGCAGTTCAAACCCTTGTACTGATGTTGATGAATGTGTTACAAACCAAATGTTGAAACAGATGATCGTTGAACAAAGTGCATGCATAATTAAAGAGAGCTGATGCATAATTCAACTGCATTTTCTGGAACAGTCGATCTATACTACAATAGCTTCGAATATTCATTCAGAAGGTGCAACATGTAGTCATATACATAGAGTCCATTTTCAGCTCTTCCTGAATAAATGCGCTTCCCATCTGTCCAGTTTCCAGAGCCTTATCTAGATGATTGTTTCCCCAGTCTAATGCATCCTTAATTGCCTTGCATTTATCATTGACTGGAATGGGCAAGTAATGTTTTCCAAGTATCAAACCTCTTGTAAAGAAGTCCTGAAATCGAGTTTGAATGAACAACGCACGTGAGTCACATGCTAGAATGTATTTCTCACTCACTGACCATGGCCTTCCTTCAACGTAAATCTTATATCTGTTTTACAAAAACTTGATATATGTTTATAGTAGTTGATTTCTTATGATATGTCTAAAATAATATATGTATGTTTACATACCTATGAGTGCACTGAATGGACAAATTTGAGGATTTGAACCCTCTCTTTACTTCTGCAACCCAATCCTGAAAAATAAAAAACATAGTTTATTACATTGAAGAACTGCATGGAAAATGTTAATTTGCGATAAACCTGACTATAAAGCTATAACAAAGGAAGTGATGCTTGTACATGAAACTAACAAATATGATAACTGTTTGCATGAAAAGAGGATTTCTTGCGAAGGTTAAACACACTGAACAAACATGCAAAAATGGAATCGATATTGATCCAAAATCTGAAACTTATAAAAATTAATTAAACAATAATAAATAAAAATGAAAAGGAGATGGAAACCAATTTTACATTAGTGGAAAAAAATGAACAATCCCTCCAATGTTATGGTTTCAATGTAACTTTCTCAACACATGACAAAGAAGAAAAATGATCCTACAAACAATAAACTAATGTAAGAACCGAGAGCTATAGAAAAGTATTATCCTTTAAACTTAGTATAGAAAAATATCATATTATAATTCAATTCAGAGAACATAGATGTTGCACTTTAAATTGTCATTTTGAAGTATTTATTACGAAAAATGTTACCTAACCAGGCCAAAGATTTAACTGTGTTGTGGAAATTTTAACATATCACTCACATAAGATATTCAGCACTTGTATTATTTGTAGTAGTTATGAATTAAAATCTCAAAAACCAATTACCGTGAAGGGCCACATATGTTCACAATTTTGCAAAAGACTGTACCTAGAACCAAAAAATGAAAGGACCGATAAATAACATGCTATAGAAATATTGCTGGCAGTTATGATGTAAACATGCTCTATTCTATTGCTCACCTCGAGATATCATTCTTCCCCGTCTTCTTTTCCTCCTTGGAATATCTCATCCTCATCCAATGCCATCGAAGATTCATTGTCCCTGTTATCTTCTTCCCAAAAATTTGACCACATTTTAATCCACTGGTTGATATCCTTTAGCAGGTTCTTCTGACACATTAGATTTCAAATTACTCACCTCTACATTCATTATCTATTGCTAAACAAACATTGTAACATCCCAGTTTTCTACTGCTAAACGGGAAGAAATAATTATCCTAGAATTACAGCATACAAATGTGGTTACTCGAAAAAAAGAACGCAACTCAGTCTCATTTTGTTGCATGTGATGATAAATAGAAAAGGTAGTTTTATAATACAAAATGTTTTTATCTTTAAACTTGTAGCTGTAATACAACTTGACTACATTAACTTAAACCAAATACATGCATATGATATGTAAATATTTAAATATTTGTTAATAAAATAGTAGTAGTATGCTAATGTAACTAATTAGTAAGCAGGACAAAGCATTTCTGTTACTCTTACTAACTGTCATCTCAAAGACTAAAAGACTAAATATTATTGTACAAATCAAATAGGGAAACCAACATGACTTTATTTCAATGATAGTTGAATAATCATAATTCATGCGTGCCAAGTTTGAATAGTTAGAATGAATAACTTCATTGCCTTGGTATGAATATCCGATGATTGCATACAGTAGGTCGAGAGAAAAATGGAACAACCAATATTATCATATCCACTCAAAGCAAACATCATTGCCATGGTATGTATACGCGACACATTAGAAGGAAAATACTAAAAGACAAAACATGGCCTTAAGTTTGATCATCATCACATATACTAACTAAAAAAAGTAACTTACTACTTAAGAGAAGTTTCATACCTTATAACGAACACACACCTCCAATTAATAAAACTCCAACACCAATTATTTGATAAAGTGCTAAGCAGTTTGCAATGCTCAAATGTCATGCTCTGAAAATTTAAGCACTATAATTAAGAAAGTTTGAAAAATCAGGTTGATTGGAAGTATATAAAACACTCAACCAAGTATTTTGTTAGGGCTGAATGATTTAATGACCCATTCAACAACTCATGGTTTTTACTTGAATAATATATCTAAAATTGTACTAAAGCAGATATTTTCATATTGCCTAATAAATTTAAATTAAACTATCTTATCCTAATTGATTTCAATTTGGAAAACTAAACTGATAAATATATATTCAAACAAAAGTAAATTAAAAATTAAATCAAAGTAAACAAAATGTTAATTTTAGCAAGGCTTGCTTACAGTTATATATGTTGATTTTGATTGAAATATAAACCTAGCATTATTTAAACCAAAAATAGATCAAATAATTTCAAATTGCTAAGTTTCTGACATAATTTTAGCTCAAGAAAGAATACAAATACACTCAATTTTGATTAACCTAAAAATAATTAGGTGGTCAAGTTGCATCAACAAATCAGTTTTGGTTCCATAACTGATTTAGAGTAGCTTTCTCTTTACTATTGCTTTAGTTTAAAGTTTAAATCACCAAAAAATAAAGAAAACATAAACCATTAAAAAATTCAATCTAAATCTTGGAAAAGAGAAGTACGTAGCTTATGATTCCACAACTTCACGGGTTGAGGGTCAATGGTGTTGATTTCATCTACAAAATTCGGTTTGATCCATATATGTTGTATAGAGTTGAAAAAGAAATGATACAGAAGTCATTTAATAATTACAAATGCATTATGTTCCACCTCGAAACCACATTGAATTTAGATTTTGAATAAGAAACATAATTTTGAAATCTGCAGTTCAATAATAATGAATAATACTTTAGTTAAAATTAACACATTCGTTTGTTATGAAAACATTACAAAGTTAACAGATTAATCAAAGGTAAAACACTTTAGGGAAATCCAACTTTCACCTATAGAAAATTGTTGTTATAAAATATCTTTATTCTTTAGTAGAGCAAATCTGTAAATTAATTAACGTATGCATTCTTATAGTAACATCAACCTAAGATTCCAAAAACCGCAAAATGAAAAATATGGCATACCCTAAACAAAGGGATTCAAATCCCAACTCCAGTATCCATTTCATATGGCTAAACATAAACGGTTTCCATCACAGCTAGCACTGGCCTATAACTCTTCTGATAACTGGAAATGACCGCAAATTCTTCTTATGCAGCAAAAACTTGACTTTTCTAGCTAATATTTGTCCACCAGCTACGCTATGGTTTCCCATGCTGCCATTATGCCCAAAATCCTCACCACCTTTTCCACCAAAGCCATCCTTATCATGCATTCAACATACTTGTTCCAATGATAGGTCGACACCTTGTATCCTGTCATGGTATCACAGCGCAAGACTCAAAGTTCTAAACATTCCAATCCCTAACCATGTACCCATCAGTTGCGGTGTTTTGAATACATTTACGTGTCTAGAGAACCATGAGGTCGAGTAAATGCAGTAAGAATGCTTGGTTCTATGAAATGCGATAATGTATCGAAATTGAAAAAAATTAAAACACACATAGAACAACTTCCTTTTAATAAGCAAACAAAATTTGCAAAGTTAGATATTTACGCGTGTGAATAGTTCATAAGGTGATGATAGAGACGATATATCTGTTAGTATTGCAAAATAATATAAGTTGAAGTTGTAAATGAGATTACAATTGTCATGTTATACTAATCGCCATCGTAATATAAAGGAGATATAATATAAAATAATAATAATTATGTTGCAAGAAATCGTTCAGTATTGGTATATGTATAGGCATTATCGGAACAACCTTATCAAGGTATGAGAAAATTAAATTGTTATCCAGTTGCCTAGTTTGCTAAAATTATGAGTGCACTGTGACATAAAAAGCACTAAATACCTACTTGGTCCATTGAACTAAAGTTAACCTATTAAAAGCGCACAATGATAAAGACAACATGATTCAGGGTTGATGCTAAAAATTAAACGCTGAAACAGTTGGGTATGGTGAACTCCATTTGGACGTAGGTAAACCAAATAAAACTATATTTCCATTAAGAAAATGGTCCACGACCATGGATTTTTACTATGATTAGTTTTATATGGTTGATCATTTATCCTAAATTAATTAAAGTATCAATCAAGGATATAAGTTTTGAGAAAAAGCAACTATAATATGTTACTATAAATTCAACACAGCTAGACATGTGCTTATAAAGTGATTTACCTGGCTACCAAGCATTCCTCCATTTCCTAGTTTATCTTTACCCTTGTCATCTTTAGTTTCTTTGGCATTCTTAGTTTCTTTGTCCTTATTTTGAACTTTTTTGCTTTAGAACTTTTCGTGCCTGCTTTGGTAGAATGTAAATTGCACTTGCCATAAGACGACATGTATAAAAAGACAGTAATGTTTGTTTTTTTAAAATGCCAATGTTTAATATAATGAATATTACTATATCACTACATAATGCCTATGATGTCTAAGAAAAAAGGAAACAACCTCCAGGAAAAATCTTAGACGTGCATGGAAACAAATAAACCCTATAAAATGTTGAGAAAAACAAAAGTGAAATTAAATGAAAAAAGAACTGTAAACTTGAAAGGGTGTATAGAGAATTAGTAGAATGATTCAACATAATTTTTGAACCATTATAAACTTGCAAACTGTGCACTGTCCTATCCTGTAGGCACCTTCTTCACAAAAAATAATGAAGAAGGTCGATTAAGTACCTCAGATTTGTCAACTACATATAAAAGAAACTTTATATGCAATCACGAACCCATTTTTTTACACATCAACAACATAATAATTGTGCCAACTTTCACATAAATATTTAATGTGGGACTACTACTTTTCTATTTAAGAAACCACTTGATCTGTGAGCTTTAAGAATTATTTAAGAAATCAATAATTTTTAAGAATAGTTGGATTGTTGATTTTTTAATTACTAAATCTTATAGTTGATGTTTTTCAAAACAGATGTATGGGAAATCACATGCCTAAGTGCTTTTGTCAGAACAAAATGACGACCATGTTTTCTCAAGTCTATTGTGCATGAGAGAAGTTATTAAGAACTTTAATAAAGCTAAATAGAAGTTAATATTTGTACATAATAAACTTATGTGATAATATTTTGTATTTTTAAGACCAAAGTTGTTCAAGCTAGTGATGTAGTGGTATGGAAATTTAATGAGAACAATTCACCTTTGGGGAGGTTTAGATAATTTGTTAGTAAACTGTATAAGGTGTTTTGAACCCAATTATTTCTCTTAATAGTTATTCTATTTGGACAATTTTCTTTGCTTTCTCCTTGAGCTTTTATGCATAATGTTAATTCGTTTAAAATAGAACATATTAGTGGAATATTAAGAATATGAACTAACTTGCACACAAATAACCATTCCATATATTTATGAAATCATATTAAATAGGTTCGAATTTCAATTACTATTGTGAGGAGGAAGTTGGCACAAATGGCATACTTAATAATTCTAGTTAGCTCTTATCTACTCTATCCTATTCTCATCAAGCTTAACTTGGGAATATAGATGCAACATGAAGATTTCGTATAAAATGATGAATTTATCCAATGTTTCCACCTTTTCATACAACATCAATGCATCATATGTGCGCCATGGGGTTCTTTGCTATGAATATTTGAACTATGAGGTTTGTAGAGGTCAGGTGTGCACCTTTCTAATTCACATATAGAACCATGACTCAAAATTCACATATGAAGGCATGATTCAATAAATAGCAAGATATTTATGTTTTGAATTATTTATACGGAACCATGTTTTTGCTTTTGGGGAGACAGAATTTTCAACGCAAGTGCACTATATAAAAAAACATCGTACCATTGACCAAAATTTATTCTTCCAATGAAATAAATCAACTGTTAACATCAAAAATAAAATAAGTCTTGCTTTGAAATCTCAACCTTTTTTAGATAATGTAACTAAACTAATATAATTAAACTATTAGTTAAATGACTGAAGATACAGTAATCGAATGGATGCATACCATGATCTTTTGAGGGACCTAAAAGACATTTTCTTCATCTTTATCCATTGTCCAGCTCCAATTCAATCAACACCCAACATATATGACACAACCATCATGCCCCTCAGCCAAACTTAAATTTTTGCAAAATTCTTGAGTTTACATAGGCCCTCTTCTGATGCACTGGTCAATCCAGAAAACTTAGATTAAATTTGAATTTCAAACACCTATAAGAGAATCAGGCAATACAAAATAGTCAAGAAGTATGTTAATAAAACAAACAAATTTTGACTAAAAGAATCCAAATATATTGAATAAAATTAGGTTTAATTAGACATTCATGTACCTGTAACTAAATCAAGCAGTTCAGAAAACTAAGAGCAATCAAGCATAAAAGCCAAAACAGTAAAATAAACTAAGCACAAATACAATAAACATCAGAAGCTTCACGAATTCAGTACAAACACATCAGAATTCGAGAATGCTAGTATAGAGAGTCAATGACTTAATGATTAGAAATTTAGGGTTTCAGAATGTACCTAGTGTAGGAAGAACATCTGCTGCCATAGTTGAACTCAATTGTGTTGAGCTATCATTCTCGAAGTACTCCGATTATCATGTCTATTCAAAAATTCATCGAGTTCTCATTAATCGAAATTATCGGCTGCTTCATTTTTTCCCCTTTTGACCTAATTTGCTTTTCTTTTTATGAGGCTCGTGGGGATGAAATGGGAACGTGAGAAGAACATGGGTTGCGAACTGAATTAGGAGACTGGTGGAGAAGGCAAAGACTAATATACCCTTATTTAATGTATAATGAAATAATTTGATAGAGGACATTTTTGGAAATCCAAAAAAGACTTCACTCATCAAGTATTTGCTTTATATATAAGATAATTATATCAATTATGAAAATTAAATAAAAGTAATTTTTTTTGTTGCATTCTAGATCGAATACACAACATATGAAATATTTAACTGTAATTCTATATTATTATATTATATATATATAGAGAGAGACGGGTTCTTTATTATGTGACATATAAAAAACATCGCGGAATCCGCCTCCTTAAAAAACCTTACCAGAGTAGTAAGGAAAAAGATGACAATCAATTGATAACAGTACAATACAACACACACCATTCTTATCCAAATACAAAAACACCATCCGCACTAGCAAAGGCCCACCAAACTTGCTCATTAACTAAACATCAAAACAAAGATAGGGTTGCTCTCCCATGTTATCCATTATCTGATAAGTCCACTCCCTATCTGCTAAGAAACTGAATCTCCTCATCAGAATAATGGTTTATGATGTTCGAACGAACTGTTGGAATTCCTAAAGAACAAAATGAATGAAACATACATAAAGTCCCACATCGCCAAAATTGCTAAGCCATACTAGTTTATATATGGCTTTGCAATGAAGATGTTGGGGCCTAGGGGCACCCAAATGTATGCTTCGTTGTGAGGAGGGAGATCATGCATCTCCACCACACACGCGCGCGCGCCGCCGCCGTCCGTCCGACCGAACCGAACCGGGCCGGGCTCGGGTTTGGGTTTGGGTCTAATATGATCCTAATTTTGCTGCAAAACTGGGCCGGGTTTTTTAACAGTTGCAGGCTATGTGAACAGACACGACTGTTCATAAGCGGACGCGGCGAGCGAGTGCAACCTGACTGAAGAAGCATGGGCGAACAGAAGCGGGTGCGACCCGTTAGAGGCGAACAGGTGCGGCCCGACTGAAGAGACGCGGCCGAACATAGGCAGTAGCGAACGGGTGCGGCCCGTTAAACGAACAGCAGCAATGAAAGGAAACAGGTGCAACCTTTCAGGCAGACGCGACTGTTCGAAGGGGTGCGGACGAAATTATAAATAGGAGAGAATACTGATCACATTCTCATCCCATTCCAATCTAATTTCTTCTGCTTCTTTGCTCTACTGCTCAACATTCCATATATATCACAGAATAGACATACTCATTACAATCTCGTGCAGATTACGTCTGTTGTATCTTGGGAGAATTTTGAAATAAAATTCTTAAGGAAATCGTTACGACGAGCCTCAGACATATTCCGGTTAGAATTCTATATTCTATCCTTTATTTTGGTTGTACTATTTATTCAAAATAGTATAACGCTGTTGTTGTAATTTATTTACAACAATCATATTGTTATAATAATTAACACAGAATTCCAGTGTAGTGGAAATCTGAGTTATAAACTTGTGCGACGAGTTTATAATTGATTATTCTCTGTTTTGGTATACTAAACGTATAACATCTTAAGAATTTTACTGTTTTCTTACTAAAACAGAGATGGCAACAGTAGAATTTTCAAAAACTACTACTCACAACAGACCTGAACCGTTCAAGGGAGATGGTGACGATTTTTTAACATGGCAGAATCAGATGTTATTCTACCTCACCACACTCGGTCTGCAACGGTATCTCGAGGAGGAGGAACCGGTTTCTTCACCAGGCAAGGAAGCAGATGTTGCTACATGGAAACATTCCGATTTTCTATGCAGAAACTATATTCTGAATTGTCTCGACAAGGTGCTATACAAAGTATATCAACCTCTAAAGACAGCAAAAGCACTCTGGAATGCACTTGCTACGAAGTATAAGATGCAGAATATCAGTCTTAAGAAATTCATTGTAGACAAATTCATGGACTACAAGATGATCGACTCCAAACCGGTGACTGCTCAACTGCATGAACTACAAATCATTATTCATGAACTCGAGGCGGAAGGTCATAAGGTTGGAGAATCGTTTTTGGTTGAAGCCATCACGGGAAAACTGCCACCGTCGTGGAGAGATTACCGCAATTATCTGAAGCATAAAAAGAAGGAAATTTCTTTACAGGATCTCATAGTCCGATTGAAAATTGAGGCAGATAACCGTGGAATTACAAAACAAAGCGAGGAGGCATTTGTGGCTGAAGATTCAAAGACCAAAAACAAAAAGAAGAATTTCCAGAAGAAAAGGAAAGCTCCAGACAACAAACCAAAAGACAACAAACGAACCAAAAAATTTAATGGTGAATGTTGGGTTTGTGGAAAAGTTGGACATGCCGCTAGAGATTGCAGACTCAAAAAGGACCGCAACAAAGAGGCAAATTTAGTAGACAACATGGAAGTGGATGAGTCCAACTTCTCGGCAGTTGTATCTGAATGCAATATGGTTCAGAATCCTAACCAATGGTGGGTGGACACAGGCGCTACTCGTCATGTCTGCTCTGACAAATCCATGTTTTCTACATACAAGAAATTCGATCATGAAGAGAAACTCTATATGGGTAATTCTGCAGTATCTATGATCGAAGGCAGTGGCACAGTTATCCTCAAGTTTACTTCTGGAAAAACTGTCAAGTTGAATGACGTGCTCCACGTTCCAGACATACGCAAGAATCTCATCTCTGGTGCAGTATTATCAAAGAAAGGATTCAGAATGGTGTTCGAGTCAGACAAGATGGTTCTGTCCAAAGCTGGAATATATATCGGAAGGGGATATTTATGTGATGGCCTATTTAAGGCAAATGTAGCCGTTATCGGCAATAAAACTATGTATTCTGATTGTGCTATTAATAAAATTGAAGTTTCTTACTTGCTTGAGCACGAAATTTTACTATGGCATGATAGATTAGGACACATAAATTTCCGAAAAATGAAAATATTATCAAACTTGGGATTAATTCCAAAATTCCAAGTAGATAAGAACTACAAATGTGAGACATGTGTAGAAGCAAAAATGGTTAAAAAATCATTTCAATCTGTTGATAGAAGCACCGAACCACTAGGTTTGGTTCATACAGATTTATGTGACTTTAAATCATTACCTACAAGAGGTGGGAAAAAGTACTTTATCACGTTTATTGATGATTATACGCGATATTGTTATGTATATCTTTTGAATAGTAAAGATGAAGCAATTACATCATTTATAAAGTACAAAGCTGAGGTAGAAAATCAGTTAAATAAAAAGATCAAGATATTGAGATCTGATCGAGGTGGAGAATATGAATCACCATTTGAACAGTTCTGTGCCGAAAATGGTATAATTCATCAAACAACAGCTCCATATTCACCACAACAAAATGGTGTAGCCGAGAGGAAGAACAGAACGTTAAAAGACATGATTAATGCCATGCTTTTAACCTCTGGTCTACCGACAAACTTGTGGGGGGAAGCCTTAAATATGTCTAATCACATATTAAACAAAGTCCCTCATAATAAAACAGGAACAATTCCATATGAGATATGGAAAGGACACAAACCAAGTTTTAAATACCTCAAAGTGTGGGGGTGCTTGGCAAAAGTTCCAGTTCCGCTCCCAAGAAAGTCAAACTTGGACCAAAAACAGTAGATTGTTACTATTTAGGGCCAGCCCAAAATAGTAGTGCCTATAGATTTTTGGTATTCAAGTCTGATATAGCTGATATTCATGTAAATACAATCATGGAATCTAGAGATGCCTCATTCTTTGAAGACGTGTTTCCGCACAAAAGGAATGAAGGGAATAATGTCCCTAAAAGGACAAGAGAAGAATCAAGCAATTCACATGAAGATGAACCCCATCATGAGATTGAGGAAGTTGAACCAAGAAGAAGCGTAAGGGCTAGAATTTCCAAGACATTTGGTTCGGATTTTTTCACATATGTGTTAGAACATGAACCTCAAACGTACAAGGAAGCAATGTCATCTTCTGAATCTTCATGTTGGAAAGAAGCAATCCAAAGTGAGATTGATTCAATTCTAAGTAATAAAACTTGGGAAATTGTTGATATTCCACCAGGAATAAAACCTATTGGCTGCAAATGGATTTTCAAGAAGAAAATGAAAGCAGATGGCTCTATCGACAAGTATAAAGCCAGATTAGTAGCCAAAGGATATCGTCAAAAAGAAGGAGTAGACTTCTTTGATACATATTCGCCAGTAACACGAATAACCTCTATAAGAATGCTAATAGCAATTGCATCAATTTATGGTCTAGAAATTCATCAAATGGATGTAAAGACAGCATTCTTAAATGGAGATCTCGATGAGGAGATCTACATGGAGCAACCTGAAGGTTTTATTTCCAAAGGAAATGAAAACAAAGTCTGTAGATTAGTAAAATCATTATACGGACTAAAACAAGCTCCAAAACAATGGCACGCAAAATTTGATAGTGTCATGATGAGAAATGGTTTTCGTATAAATGAATGCGATAAATGTGTTTATTATAAACAAATTGGACAATCATATGTGATGATTTGTTTATATGTAGACGATATGTTAATATTTGGTCCAAATACTCAGGTAATAGAGACCATAAAGAAGATGTTAACTAACAATTTCGATATGAAAGATTTAGGAGTTGCAGACGTTATTTTGGGAATCAAAATAATAAGAACTCCTAATGGAATTGAATTGTCTCAGTCACACTATGTACACAAAGTGATTGAAAAATTCCAAGACTATGGAATTAAAGGAGTGAGAACACCTTTTAATCCATCAGAAGTACTGCATAAAAACACTAATGAGAGTGTAATGCAACTGGAATACTCTCGTGTAATAGGATGTCTCATGTATCTCATGAATTGCACAAGACCAGATATAGCTTATGCAGTAAGTCGACTGTGCAGGTATACAAGCAATCCAGGAAAGGAACACTGGAAAGCACTAATGAGAGTGCTTGGATATTTAAAAAATACCGCTAACTATTCCTTACACTATGGAAAATATCCTGCCGTCTTAGAAGGATATAGTGATGCAAACTGGATTGCAGATTCAGAGGAATCAAAATCGACAAGTGGTTATGTCTTTACCTTAGCAGGGGCAGCAGTGTCATGGAAATCTACCAAACAAACATGCATAGCTCGATCCACTATGGAATCAGAGTTCATCGCTTTAGATAAAGCAGGCGAAGAAGCAGAATGGCTTCGTCACTTTTTGGAAGATATTCCATTCTGGCCTAAACCTGTACCGGCCATATGCATACACTGCGATAACCAAGCAGCGCTAAGCAGAGCGCACAACTTTGTGTATAATGGAAAGTCACGACATATTCGACGACGCCATAACACAGTTAGGCAGTTACTCTCTAATGGAACTATTTCCATAGATTATGTGAGAACAAATGATAACCTAGCGGATCCGTTTACTAAAGGTTTATCAAGAGAGAAAATTGACTGCGCATCGAGGGGAATGGGTTTAAAAGCCTAAACCACCAAGAGTTATCTTATACGGAAACCTATCCTAGCGACTGGAGATCCCACGGACTAGGATCAATAGGCAAACCAGTTCTGAATAACTCAAGACGTAATGCATTTGCGTGGACATAGTCCAACTCCATTCCTATGGTGCACAATATAAATGCATGCCTACAGAAGTATTTAAAGGTTAAAACTATGTTTTTTAATGATGACCATATCTTGGAAATAACAAGTGGGGTATATGTAGGATACTCTTAATGGTTGCGATCACCTATGTTAGTGTGAGCTGGGTCGGCTCTATGAGAATAATAAAAGGCTTTTATTCTCTAAAAACACTCGCAGAACCAAAAATTGTTCAGGACCAAAATGAACACAACCAAGAGATTGGATGAGAAGGGAATCAATGCTTCGTAAAGCTTATTGTCTGGATATACAATAAAGGCCGACGGTTCAAGATGAAATAATTCACCGATTAGCCAAGTAGATCCGATAAGTTTTAACTAGGGAAAGTTCAAAGTGAAATATCTACTTATCCACGATAAAGCATTATTCCATATGTACTCTGTGATATTTCGCTTTGTGTGGGGGATATGTATATTATCATTCATGTGGGGGATTGTTGGAATTCC
The DNA here is from genome assembly GCA_030737815.1 of Allium fistulosum. Lineage (NCBI taxonomy): Eukaryota > Viridiplantae > Streptophyta > Magnoliopsida > Asparagales > Amaryllidaceae > Allium > Allium fistulosum. The sequence goes on from CM060906.1 coordinate 357,699,085, forward strand.
TAAAGAACAAAATGAATGAAACATACATAAAGTCCCACATCGCCAAAATTGCTAAGCCATACTAGTTTATATATGGCTTTGCAATGAAGATGTTGGGGCCTAGGGGCACCCAAATGTATGCTTCGTTGTGAGGAGGGAGATCATGCATCTCCACCACACACGCGCGCGCGCCGCCGCCGTCCGTCCGACCGAACCGAACCGGGCCGGGCTCGGGTTTGGGTTTGGGTCTAATATGATCCTAATTTTGCTGCAAAACTGGGCCGGGTTTTTTAACAGTTGCAGGCTATGTGAACAGACACGACTGTTCATAAGCGGACGCGGCGAGCGAGTGCAACCTGACTGAAGAAGCATGGGCGAACAGAAGCGGGTGCGACCCGTTAGAGGCGAACAGGTGCGGCCCGACTGAAGAGATGCGGCCGAACATAGGCAGTAGCGAACGGGTGCGGCCCGTTAAACGAACAGCAGCAATGAAAGGAAACAGGTGCAACCTTTCAGGCAGACGCGACTGTTCGAAGGGGTGCGGACGAAATTATAAATAGGAGAGAATACTGATCACATTCTCATCCCATTCCAATCTAATTTCTTCTGCTTCTTTGCTCTACTGCTCAACATTCCATATATATCACAGAATAGACATACTCATTACAATCTCGTGCAGATTACGTCTGTTGTATCTTGGGAGAATTTTGAAATAAAATTCTTAAGGAAATCGTTACGACGAGCCTCAGACATATTCCGGTTAGAATTCTATATTCTATCCTTTATTTTGGTTGTACTATTTATTCAAAATAGTATAACGCTGTTGTTGTAATTTATTTACAACAATCATATTGTTATAATAATTAACACAGAATTCCAGTGTAGTGGAAATCTGAGTTATAAACTTGTGCGACGAGTTTATAATTGATTATTCTCTGTTTTGGTATACTAGACGTATAACACGAACGACCTGACATATGGTGTCCTTCTCCATAATACAAGCTCGTTAAAGCTTTTTAGTCTTCTTCTTCTCAAATATGCATCGATTTTGCTTTGATCAGATGTAATAAATCAGTGTGACAATTGCTACAAAAGCGAAGCAACGTTGGATGCTCTTCGAAGAAAAGGATGAAATAATCAACTCAAGCACCAAAGTGAGGTCGAAGCTTTTTGGAAATTGAACTCCAAGTTCCAGTAACGTGAAGGATAATAAGTATTTACTGAACGAACAGGTAAAAAACAAGTGATCATGTGACTCTAAATCTATAAAACACATATGATAAAGTTATCCACTTTAATCCCCCATGATGACAATCGATTTGAAGTAGGCAGTCTATTAATGATAACTTTGTTTGCACACATAAACATGGTTTTAGCACTATAATTATTCCATAATTTTTAGACCAAAAAATAGTAGGATGCTTCATCCTTAATTCATCATAAACTATTGAAAATTGAAATTGAGTAGCTCCACATATATTTCGGTTATTTGTAGATTTGTCAGAGTGTATAAAAACTGATCGAATTTGATGTTTAACTTCTCTAGCTTTTGGGTACAAGTCAGAAACAAAATGATTATCCTAAATTATGTGAGAAACCGCACAATTAGTTGAATTGAAAGTAAATATTCCAGCCAAGTAGGTCAATAAGGGATTTGCGGTTGATCTAAGGATCAAACCATAAAGAAGTATTATTCCCATCCACTATAACTCTATTGAAAAGTGTAATAGCTTTATCTCTGCATCTTAGCATCTTATTCATAGTAGGAGAATAATTATTGTTCATGGGAATGGACTAAAAGTTTCTATTTTGTATATATCTGTTCTTCACCCATGTAGACCATAAAGTATTTTTATAAAGGGATTTCATGTAAGCTTTAAAACTGCTATAGATCTAAAGTATGATAGTAACCTTAAGCCTATACCACCCTCCTGCTTCGGTGTGCATAACACATTCCAAGCTATTTTGTGAGTCCTACCTCCCAAGAAAAAATTTAAACATAAAGACTCGATTTTGTTGAGAACAGATGTAGGCAAATGATAGATTAAAAGCTAATATAAAACAATTGGAACTATAACACTTTGAATTAGTTGTGCTTTGCCTGTAGTAGGTAGTAGACTACTATCCCAACTTTCAAGTATGGCTGAAACCCTTTGAATTAAAGGGGTACATTATGCAGCATTAACATATTCTAAAGAAAAAGGAAGCCTTAAGCAATTGATTGGTAAGTCACCTTCATCCATGCCAAGTACTTGAAATATTTCATGTTTGTTAGTTACAGTTTTGCTGAAATAGACCTTAGATTTTGCTTGGTTAATGTGCAATCCAGTTGTATGTCCCAAATCCCATGAAATGTGTTTAATTTCAGTTGCATTAGCAATAGAGGCCTCTAAAAAAACATGACATCATCGATATACAGTAAATGTGTCACCATAGGAAGAAATCTGTTTATAGGGATAATTTTGCTTTTTAAAACACAATCCTCCATTCTTAATGATAAATATTCCATAGCTATGCAAAACAAATAAGGGGATGAGACCCTTTTTTTGAGGAGAACGGTTGTGTAGCAGGGAGCTACACAGCCGATTAATACTAATATATATAAATAAAAGTGGTTCGATCAACAGGCCTGATCGGTGGCGAAAATAGAGTAGCAAAACAAGAGTTTAGGTTACATGCCAGTTCATAAATAGTGCGTAATACACATAATTAGCCAAATTTTATCGAAAAAAGACTGCTGTGTAGAGTATTCCCAAGTCATCGAAAGAAAAGACGATCGTTCCCTTAGTCAGCTCCAGGGTGGCCAATCGGTGCAGCTGAAGACGCACTGCCAACCGATTCATCCGAAGGGGACCGAACTGAAGGAAGGCGAAATCTGAAGGGAGCCGAGGAGGAAGAGCCTGTCCAATACGCAAAGATATTAGAAATTTTACTGCATATGCCGAATTGCGTGTTGGTGGGTTTGTTGAAGACGAAGGCATTTCTCTCTTTCCAAATGACCCAGCTGAAGATGGCTAGAAGGATGTCAAGATGATGGTTAGGTGAACTATATTGCCAATGATCAAAAAAATCCGTGATTGTATGGGTTTCCCCTAGATTGTGTATGCAAACCGAAACCCAAATGTGGAATGATGTATCGCAGTCGAAGAAAAGGTGGCGGATTGATTCGGCTTCATTGTTGCAAAAGACACAATTCTGGTCCGATGTGATGTTAAAGCGAGTGAGGCGATCTTTGGTATTAACGCGACCATGGATGAGACACCATTGGAAGAATTTGATTCAGGGAGGGATGCGGCATTTCTAGACATGAGAATAGGCGAACAACCTACCAGGGTGGCTAAGGAAAGAGTAGCATTGGGATACAGTGAAGCCAGTGGAGGGAGCAAGGGCACAAGAGTGGTGATCCAGTAGTGCTGGGTTGAGGACAATAGATTGCAGGAGGCTGAGGGCGGATAGGAGCTCGGAGAGGGTGTCATCGGCGAAAAGGGAAGGGGGGCATAGGCTGGGTAGGCCAAGATTGATGGCATCCGCTACTGTCAAGAGAGGGAGATTAGAGGAGGAGAAAAGGGATGGAAAGGAACGATTAAGTGTGGAGAGGCTGTGCCAGTGGTCATACCAGAAAAGGCAATTAGCGTCATTGCCTAGATTCACTTGAAGTAGGGGTTTAATGCGGTCAACTGATGCTAGAACTCCTGACCAAAAGGGTGAGGGCTTGGAGAGTGGAGCAAAGTGGAGAGCACAGAATGTGTCAGCGTAGTAGTGGGGATGGGACCCTTGTCTCAACCCTCTTTTAGAACTAAAAAAACCCTTTGGTCTGCCATATATCTGAATTGAAAAAGTAGGGGAATTAATGCATTCATAAATCAGATCAATTAGAGAACCAGGGAACCCTATTTCATAAAGCATATGGCATGTAAACTGTCTGTTAATCTTGTTATATGCCTTTTACAAATCAATTTTGATACACATTTTAGGTTTTCCTGCTTTTTTGAAGTCACTAAGTAATTCACGAGCAAATAGAATGTTTACTCCAATGTACTAACCTGGAATGAAGGCAAATTGATGTTCTAAGATCAAGTTGGGCGGAAATTTTTTTAATTATATTGCAGATTGTTTACCGGTTTTTTTAACCCAGCAGAAATCATTGGGAGTTAAAACGTCGATACGAAGATGCAATGACATGAAACTTGACAGAAACACTTAGAAGGCCTAAAAGAAGAACTCATGAAAGTGTGAACCAAAAATAGGATAAGTCCTATATTCGGCCTGAATTTAGGACCTTAATTCGATACCAAGTATAGGTGCTTATTCATGGTGTTCTCATACTTTTGGCAAGTGATATACTAGTCATCCTAAGCATATTTGTGAAGTTTCATAAATTTCCAGGGAGCCTGTCATGAAGAATGAAGATGTGGTGATCCAAACGGCAGGATAATCCAAGTTATGGACAAACGATGATCAAAACTCATCAACAACTTACTAAATTACATGGAGAGCATCTAGATGAAGTATAAAACTCAACACAAAAGAGTGTGGCCACCCAAAGGCTAAGGATTAGATTCAGTATCGAATTAGGGGCCTTAATTTGGCATCGAATATAGCCCTTAACTCGGGTGGTCACCATTTTCCTTGTGCAATCTTGGGTCGCCTCCTGGACTTCTCTGGTAGCGGGCTTCTGGTCCAGAATGGCTGCTACCACTACAAATGCAAACCAAAGAGCAACTAAGATAGGGTTTGGTTTCTCCCATTACTGCACGGAAGCCCTGTCATTTCTTCAATTCTCTCTCTACTCCATAGTCACCAAGGCAGTTCCATTAAGCAATTCTAGGATTTAGAATATGTCTAAAACTTGTACTGACTAATTATCTTTCAATCTCCTTGCAATCATATACATTCAATAATCAAAGCTATAAAGTGGATGTAGGCTTAGTTAACAGCTGAACCACTATAAAATTCCCTGTGTCTATTTATTTCTTGGCTATTTTTCTATTATATTTGCTCTGTTCTAATAGGGCTGGTGCTTTCATATCACACTTCAGGGGGTTGATCCATTTTTTGGATTAACATTCTGGTGCTTTCACTAAGAGTTAGTGAACCCGGGCTTAGATATAGCTCTCCACTTTGGATCGGATAGGTCCAGAAGTTAGATCTACAAATCCTACTTTCAATAGAATTTGAAGACTTGTCGTTGAAAATCAATGGTGGGAAGAAAGAGAACAATTTCTGATAGATTTATCGGTGCAATAGTTGGTAGTAATGGACTAAACCGCCAGCAGGTTGAAGTCAACAACGCAACCAACTTACCAACAGGAATTAATACTGGAAATCAAGCACCAGAATCTTCTGCTCATTATGAAGTTGTGGCAAAAGGAAATTTAACCAGATGGTTGATCAACTTGACAAAAAGATGGCTGATAGCTAAAAAGCTCTTATGGACAAAATAGACACTTTGCTAGTGCTATAACAACCAACTGCCCCGAGGACTAGGCCGGAAATTGTAGAGGCTATGGAACAGGAAAATTCCTTCGTATTAGGCTTGAATAGGAGGTATGGCAAGCAAAAGCAAAAGAGATAGCTAGTGGAGCGACCGGAATTGTTATCGAAGGTAATGGAAGTACACCTCCTGTTGGAGGACAACCTGTCGTAAACTCCAACCTTGGAGCGAAGGCTCCACAAGGGAATATTGCAATTCTTCTATCTGATTCTGAAGATGACATGCAACTCGATGCTAAAGGACTGGAATTGAGTGCTGACATAGGCAGGTAAAATGCCGAAAAAAAGTTCAAACTGCTGCTATAAAGTCAACCGTGCACCAACCAACCCTGCAAGGGTGGTTCTCCTGGAGAATGGGGAACCTAGACTTCAGTTAGCAAACCAAGCTCATTTGCGGAGTCAAACACTTGGCGTAGCCCCTGACAGTCGACCTGTGGACTACCAGACTAGTGAGGCATTCATTGCAGACATGGCTAAACACTTGACGGAAGAAATTAAAGGCATGAAGGACAATGATTGGGGTTCTACACTAAGCCGAACTTCGTCTGCAAAAAACATTTTAAGGGAAGAATACACCCAGAAGTTTACAATGTCCACTATACCATCTTACAACGGAACGACGGACCCCAAACAGCACTTGTACAAGTGCAGTTGGCACATAAATGGAGCCAGGGAAACAGACACTATCTGTTGTAGATGTTTGCCAATCTTCTTAGAAGGAATCGCTTCAATGTGGTTCACCAGACTCCCACCAAGATCCATCTACACCTTTGATAGGTTAGCAAGAAAATTCATGGAATAGTTCAGACCTCACATAGCCTAGTCAAAAGACATGACGTCTCTATATGGCTTTTTCCAAGGACCCAATGAGTCATTGAAATCCTTCATGAACCGATTCAACATTGTAGTTACTGATGTAAGCAATCCAAACAAGGATATGGTATTCATGGCCTTGGTACGGGACCTCCATCCAGATACGGACTTTAGTAGATGGATTAAGATGAAAAGAGGGTCGATATCTAAGATTGGAAGAGGCAGGCGCTATGGAAAGAAAGACCACATGACCACAACCAAAGGAGTTGGTTCAAAATAATGTAATGGTCAAGCAGGATGAGAACAGTTCTACGGATACCGCAGTAGATACAGGGAAGAACGCAAATCAGAGAAAGAGAAACCAAAACTCCGATGATGGGCAAAACGCAGAGGTGAAATGCCCAAGGAAATTCAGACTAGAAACTATACGCCATTAAACAATAGTCTGGAGAAAATCTACCTTGCTACTTAGGGAACTGAGCACTACAACATACCGTCCACGTAGGAAGCCTCTGAGCGGCAGAAGCAATCGAGGAAGTATTGTCGCTTCTATGAAACACAAGGGCATAACACCAATGAATGCAGACATCTGATGGACGTGATTGAGGAGTTGATAAGGAACAACAAGGCCCCTAGATCCAATTGTTCAAGGGAAAGTGCCTGGACCCAGCGGAGAGGGACCTCGGCAAACTGATGGAAGACTAGTCATTAACAAGTCACTCAGGAATGAAGTAGCATCCAAACGCAATGCAACTTCACTCGACTTTATCTATGTATTTCCTATTTTCGCACATAAGCCACCCAGGGATACTAAGGGCATTGTAAATAGACAGGATTTTCCTTTCTCCTTTATTTTATCAATAAAGTTATTTAGCTCCTTGAACCAATGGAATCACGTTCATGTAAGAAACCTGTTTAGCCGACGAGGTGAGATTGGCTCGAAATCCATTCATTCGCTGCTTGGACCAGTGCAACAGCGTTCAAGTACGCTCCTCACATTTGCTTCTTGAACCAATGGGACCGCATTCATGTAAGCAACCCGACGAGTCGATAGAAGCAAATCGACTCAAACTGCCGGATCAACGGGGAAAGTCGATCCACGCCTTCTGAGAACCAATGTTGCCCCAGAAGCATCCAGAAGGCCCAAACTCCCGTGTGCATCCAGAAGCCGCACTTTGCTGCTTGAGCTGATGGAACCGTGCTTAAGTACGCTCCCTTCATTCGCTGCTCGAACCAATGGAATTGCGCTCGAGTACACTCAATTCTTTTTCAACTTGAACCAAGGGAACTACGTTTAAGAGCGCTCCATTTCCTTTACTTCTTGGACCGATGGAACCGCGTCCAAGTAAGCATCTATTCTTTTGCCACTTGAATTGAGGGGACTGCATTCAAGTGCGCTCCATTTCCTTTTCTTCTTGGACTGATGGAACCGTGCCCAAGTAAGCATCCATTCTTTTGCCACTTAAATCGATGGAACTACATTCAAGTGCACCCTATTCCTTCGCTTCTTGGACTGATGAAACCATGTCCAAGTAAGCACCCATTTCCTTAGCTACTTAAACCAATGGAACCGCATTTAAATGTGTCCAACTCCTTCACTTCTTGGACCGATGGAACCGCATCCAAGCCAGCATCCACTTCCTTGTCGCTTGAATAAATGGAATCGCGTTCAAGCATGCTCTGAAACATCGTTATTACCTTGGTAATATTGTCATTTTGTCAAATTCTCTTAAGTATCGACGTTGCTCCGGTAGTATCGAGAAATTTATCGGTTGCTGGATTGGTAGAAATCAATGCCTACCACATAAAACTCAACATCGCTTAAATATTAGCAAGCTTGAAGGAAAATCCAAGGAATTCAGCTATTTGCGCATCCTAAGAAACATAGGCTGATGTACAGATAGAACCTCAATACCTAACTCGGAGAAAATCAGCTGCGACCAAAGTACATAGTGCTTGGAATCGAGCATTCAGACTGCATGTTCCCGGAGATAGGAGCCGCAATACATTCTTGATTAGGGGAACCAGAGTGTAGCCTGGAGCTCTCGGTCTCGCATCAAGTGTTCAGAGTAACCAACCCCATGGGCTGGGACACATACAACATACCAACACTTAGTCGGAATAAAAGTCACACCACGGTTCTGTTACATCGAACAAAAATTATGGCAGCTACAGTAGAGCTAAGTGAAATAGTAAAACTAAATAACTGCAAGTTTCACTATTTACACCATTTACATGCATAGAATTGCAGTAATAAACACATCGTCTATCACATAGTACAACAGTGTATAATATGGAAATTGGGAGATGAGCAATAGTATTATGCACACATACAGTGGTACATAAATAGACACAGTACACATAAGAGATTAAAGTGAAATACTAATCTTTTCATTACTTATATCACTTTATATACAAAATCGAACAGGGGGGCCATTCCCGCATAATATCGGCCTGTTTGGACATAAAAAAAAGTACAGACTCTACTAATGCAACAACAAAAGAAAAGGTACTAAGTACACACTCTGTACTTGTACATAAAACTCTAAAAATCAAAAGACACATGAACAAAAAATAACCAAAACCCGATTCCACTAATGCTCGAGCCCGTCGCTTCTTTCTGCTTTTATCTCCTCCTTTGTTGCCCTCTCCTGAGCGGATCGGGATCTTCTTCCTACCATATTTACCGATCTCTCCCCATACAAAGGGATTAGATCCCTCTGATCCTCCGACGACCGCACTTTTCTCTTTGGGCACCTTCAGCATGATGGTAGTGGGAGTCTTGAACTTCTGCTTCTCCTTCTCCTTCTTCACCTCTAGCCCTTTTCGTCCTCCAATCTCTCTGCCATGGTCGTTTTTCCAGTCGGTCCCAACTCTCTAGTAATTACCACCTCCTCTTCGAAGGATGTGGAGACGTCCTATTGACTGTGCAGTGCTCCTATCTTTTCGGAATCGGGCCCAAGCTCGGATCCAAAAACTGGGATCGTTCCAGAAGCCATTGCGGAAATAGTGGTCGAAGCAGTGAAAATAGTGATGGCTCCCAAGCCCTGCATAGCCAGAGGAGGAGGCAGGAGAGATGGCTAGCCTACAAGTTAGGAAAGGGAAGTGCACAATTTAGAGAAGGACTCCGAAGTAAATTGAATTTCCTGGAGCATCGGAGAGACAAGAGAAATACTTGAGCTGGGAGTATGGTCGTGAACTTCAATCTCAAAAGATTCGCCACCAGTCCCCATCTCTGAAAAGCGCACTATAGCTGAAGTTGCATGTGGCCCGCAAAAGGCTTTAGACATTGCATATGCATGAGCAGCTTCAGAGGTTATAGTGGTGGATGTCGGGATGGTCACCAATTGCTCTTGTGAAGATGGAGCAAGTATTTGTTGTTGACCCGAAGAGCTTGGGCGAGCAGGAGATCTAGCAGCGGCATCAGTGCCATCTTTCTCCCTTTCTTCCCTAAGGATCTCTTTGTCGGCTGCTAAGAAGTCAATGTCATCAAGGATACGATAGGCAGCCTTCAGTTCCTCCTCAAAGCGCATATCCTTAGCTTCATCAGATCTGACCAACACTTCCTCCCAGACCATGGCAAGAGTCCGAGGATAATTCATACTAAGCCATTTTAGGCTGCCCTTGTTCATTACACAGCTAGTATATAGATGAAGTACACTAGCAACCATTTGATCGATCGCATTATCATATTCAGATCGGAGCTCTGTTAGTTTGGACTTGATGCTTAGGTGCTCAATCTCCTCCACCAATTTGCCAGAAATGCCTCTTCTTTTTCTTGCACTAGCTGTGCATTTTCCTCATGAAGTCGAGTGAGTTCCATAGCCTGCTCGGCGATCACAGCAACATGTCCAGCGATGGTCTGATTTTGAGATTTAACGGTGTTTTCCGCTTCAGTTAGCTACTCTTTCAACTTTTTGGATTCAATATGAGTGTTCTTAAGCCAACTTTTGATCACAATCATCGCTCAGTCATGAGCCCGGTTCACCTCAGTCAACAGACTATCACTAGAAGCCTTACTCTTCAAGGCTACATCCCTCTCAGCCTTCAACCTGATTATCTCGTCGTCATGGTCTTTAATCACCTTAGCATGATCTTCCCTCTCGACCTCAGACAAAAGAATCTCTTGATAGTTTATACAGTTTACATTCGATAGGGCTTTTACGAGATGTTGAAAGTCACACCAGCTTCTATGTCCTCACGGAATGTCTCCAAATTACTAAGGGAAGTAGTCCAATTAAGGGGTTTATCTTCTTATTGAACTTGACTCCCCTTAAGAATAGATTCTGAAAAGTAGCTTGCAGCATGGGTGGACCTGGCGAGAGTTCAAACATTTCCTTCGATTGGAAGAAGTGGGAGCTACTGCAGTAGTTATCTCCCAAGAGAGTGGAATTGCTTGAATCTCAGCAGTCTGGACATCGAAGCAAGGAGGAGCAATCGATTGTGAGGGCCCATGGTGGTCATGAGAGTCTTTGTGGCGTTTGTGCACATCGCCAAGGGAACTACTCTCATTATCTCTTTTCCATTTATCTCCCCTCTCGCGTTCTCACCCCCAAGTGGCGAGCTTCATTCTCTTTCCATTTTCTTCTTTCTTCATCCATCTTGCGAGAAGGGCAATAAGCTGGATCAGAAGTCTTAGCATTCCTGGAGCTGGTATCTTGGTGTAACTAATGATATAATCCACGTCCCATGGTACCTGAAATGAAAACAAGAATGAAGTTAATACTCAAACTTAGGAATTTAACGTGATGCAGAGATGTGTGCTTGTGATCCTAAAGTGAAGTTTGTAGCGCTGACGACCCCCTATATACTCTACCAACCGTATCGGCATGGTTTAAGAGTCGGAGTCTTTTCACCACTGTTCACAAACGCGCCTAAGGAAATGTTGATTTCAAAGCCGATCTCAGCTATCATTTTGCTAATGGAAATATCCCTGTGTTCATCTACATAGATGGCAACATCTCTCATGAAATGAGAAGTAGACGTATCTCCCATGGGAGTCCCGGTAGCTTGACCTCTGGTAGACTACGGAGTCTCGATAGCAGATTGTTCTTTAGGAGGAGATATTGGAGGTTTGGGGCTTAATGCTTCAGTAGTTAATAAGTTTGGAGAAGGCAGTTGAGGAAGATCAATACTCCTTTCCGGAGACTTGTCGAAAGATTCATCTCTTTCCACGGAGATGTGAAAGTCGTTATCGTCACCATTCGAGCCTTCTTCCTCTCCTCCCTCAACCACATGTTGCTTTCCATCTCTCCTTTGAAACGTTTCGTCTTCCTCTTCAAGGATCAGAGACATCCTGTGGGCCTCATCTCTATTCCCCGTAATGTCCTCTTTAGAGGCTAAGTCTATATCAGCTCCGGAAATCTCTTCGGGCTGTGCTTCCTCTGATGAACCAGCCACTTCTTCTTAAGCCTCCTCGACAGAGTCATAAGCATGGGTAGAAGAATGAGTGCACCTCTAGGGGCTACTTGAAGTTGACAGCTCGTCATCCACACTAAATCTATTGGGATGAAGCAACCTGAACTGTCAGAGATTCTCATTCGTCAAATGAAACTCCATTGAGTGCTCAGAAGCTCTCACGACCTTGAGGGTTTCTAACATTTTTTCAAGCTTGTCGTTGCTTTCCCTCCATGGGATGACTGCAATAAGACATAATAGGATAAGAAATTAGAAAACCAATTGAAATAGCAAATGCTAGGGAATTAGGGCTTACTTCCAAATAGCCAAAAGCGGTTGAAGCCCTCCGAACGCCTAACAAAGAAAACTTGTTCTTGAAATCTAAACGTTTGTTATGGAGGTGTGATATTAGCTTACATCCTCTCCAGGCTTTGATTATTATAAAGGACGGGCAGTCCTGCCTCCCCCTGAAGTGTAAAAGAAATGTGAGCTCGCTTAGCCTTAGGAGACGCTTGAGTTTGCTCATGAAAAGAATGTTTAGGGAATTCAGGAGCGCATAATCGTTGGGATGGATTTGAAATCATGCCAATCCTAAATCATGAAGCACCATGGACAAGAACCGGTTGAATGGTGGTACAGCACCATTTAAGCATATGTACCAATTACAAGATATAAAACCTACTGGACGGTTATGAGTGAATTTAGCTCGAGTGGGCAGACGAATGTCATCATCAGGGATGCCGTGCTGTATGCATATATTTCCAAGGCTTTTAGCTGTCGGAATTGAGGGCACTTGCTCCAAATGATTAGTTAGAATTCTCAGTCCAGGAGGTAGCTGGTCAAGTATAGGTCCTACCGAAACTAACGGGCCATAGAAATCAGAAGCTACATGTTAAATTGGTCCCACGGGAATAGATGGAGAACCAGGGACAGTTGTTGACTCAGCTTCGGATGGCATGGATGATTCATCAATGGACTTGTGGAATGTCGACTAGTGCGTCATTCTAGACAATAAAACTTGTTGATTACAGTTAGGTACGCTCTATTTCTAATAAGAATTCCCAAACTGTTGGCACTTGAAATCCAAAGGAAGCCGGCGTGTGCTACCCAGTCAGACTCCAAATGTTGACCGGGGCAGGTGTATGTGTTATCTATGTAGAATGAGTCTAGTGTCTCGAACGCTATGAATGGACCACCCTATGTAGATAGCTTGCTCATAGTAGAAAAACGATCAGTATTGTCCTTTAAAATTTCTTTTTTTCTATACTTACCCATTATCGATCAACGATCGATAACGGATCCATTGTCCGGAGTGACATGGAAAATTCTTTCTTTTTCAGATACATTGGATGTGCAAAAATGCAAAGCAGTGGAGTTATCCAATATATCCAAATCTAAGGCAAACCGTCATATTAGAGTCAATTCAGTAATCAAGCTTTTGTTGATTCCATGGAAAGAGACGGTTGAAACTAGAAGGCGTGTCCGTTTCAAATCATACTTGTCCAGTATGAAACTACACCCTAGCTATATTAATAGCAAGTCAAGCTTGCATTCAACCATATCCTTCTCCAAAATTGCAATCAACCAAATCCCAAACACTATCTCCACCACCACCAATGTACAAGATCTCCATCGCCACCCTTCAAGTCAAGTTACAGGCTATTTTAATTTAGGGTTTGAGGTGATTCGGGTCCGAATTTGCCACGCGACGAACTGAGCGATGACGACTCAATCAGGCAGCGGCAAGTGAAGCGCGGAGATGGAGGATCCTGGTAGCAAGGTTGAAGGATGAATGGCGACTGGTCAAGGGCTTAGATCACCAATGCTGGAGTTCAAATCGGTAGAAAGAAAAATAGACTCGGGTTGGAAATGAGCGAGTGGAGTGGTGAAGTAATATAAGTAATGAAATTTCTCTGAAAATCTTTTAAGTCCCTAATTCGACACTAAATTAAAATTCTTAATTCTGTGCCGAATTAACCACTTTAACCTAGGACAATTCCAACTCATCGCAGTGAAACTACATGTTGACCTAAAGCCTTGAATAAATTTTGGAGCAAAGATTGCATCGTCGGAACAAAAGATTGAGATTTAAATCCAAATCAGAACAAATAACTAGTCAAAAGTGAACTAATGAAAAATGACATCTCAGGATGGAATTCAGCGATTAACTAAAGTTCACAAGATAGGAACCTGGATCTTTTCTTGTTCTAAAGTCACACTTTGTTTCCAACGGAAGTATACTCTAGGGGGCAATATAACCCAGCAGAAATCATTGGGAGTTAGAACGTCGATACGAAGATGCAATGACATGAAACTGGACAGAAAAACTCAGAAGGCCTAAAAGATGAACTCATGAAAGTGTGAACCAAAAATAGGATAAGTCCTATATTCGGCCCGAATTAAGGACCTTAATTCGATACCGAGTATAGGTGATTATTCCTGGTGTTCTCATACTTTTGGCAAGTGATCTACAGTCATCCCAAGCATATATTTGTGAAGTTTCATAGATTTTCAGTGAGCCTATCATTAAGAATGAAGACGTGGCAATCCAAACGGCATGATAATCCAAGTTATGGAAAAACGATGATCAAAACTCATCAACGACTTACCAAATTACATGGAGAGCATCTAGATGAAGTATAAAACTCATCACAAAAGAGTTTGGCCACCCAAAGGCCAAGGATTAGATTCGGTATCGACTTAAGGGCCTTAATTCGGCACCGAATATGGCCCTTAACTCGGGTGGTCACCGTTTTCCTTGTGCAATCTTGGGTCACCTCCTGGACTTCTCTAGTAGTGGGCTTCTAGTCCAGAATGGCTACTACCACTACTAATGCAAACCAAAGAGCAAGTAAGAGAGGGGTTGGTTTCTGCAATTACTGCACGAAAGCCCTGTCATTTCTTCAACTCTCTCTACACTCCATAGTCACCAAGGTAGTTCCTTTAGGTAATTCTAGGACTTAGAATCTATCTAACACTTGCACTTGTGACTAATTCTCTTTCAGTCTCCTTGTGATCATATACAATCAATAATCAAAGCTATAAAGTGGACGTACGCTTAGTTAACAGCCGAACCACTATAAAATTCCCTATGTCTATTTATTTCTTAGCTACTTTTCTATTATATTTGCTCTGTTCTAATAGGGCTAGTGCTTTCACATCACACTTTAGAGTATTGATCCATTTTTTGGGTTAACACAAATAACCTTGACTACCATCTTTTATATATGTTTGCATATGCAATGACCTATAATCAGAGATAAATTGAGGCTTATCTTTTTTTAGGATAAGAGTGATGAAGGTATGATTCAATCCTTTAGCTAAATTAGCATTCTGAAATATTTCAATAATCACCCTAACCAATTCTTCTTGAAGCAGGTCATAATGAAGTTTAAAGAATTTTGTGGAGAATCCATCTGGCCCTGGACTCTTAGCATCATGAATATACCATAAAGCTGTTTTAACTTCCTCGACAAGAATAGGAGGTAAGTATCTTTTTCCTTCGTCATTAATAATCATTCTTGGATCTATATGTGGGAATTGCGTAGTTGTTGCCCCACTGTAAAGATTAAAATAATAACTCAGAGATTCCCGAGTTATTTTGTCATGGTCATATATATGCTCTTCTATGGGAGATAGCAAGGCCTAAATCCTATTTCAATGTTGTCAAATGGACATACGAGAGAAGAAAACCTGGAGTTAGTTTCTCCCTCTATAAGCCAGATGTTTTTACTTTTCTACATAGGCTCCTCGGTTTGAATTTTATATTGCTTTCTTAACTCCAAGTTAACAAGCATCATATTATCATACAAAACTATATTTTCTGGATCTGCATCTATTTGTTCAAAAAAGGCTTTGTATTCTTCAGTTAATTTTTGAACTACATTATATTTAGCTATTTCCTTGATTAGCCTTAATTTGCTTTAGCTTAGCAAGTAACCGATGCGTGTAGTCCCCATATGCTATAGCTTTGAGCCCTTCAATAACACAGAGCTGATAGCCTTGTTTGAAACACCAGTTATTAACATATCTAAATGGCAAATTTCTATCTTGCTTGATACTTTCTTTGAATGAAACAAGAATGTGGGTGTGGTTACTTAGTGTAGTAGGCAAAGAAATAGCTAATAAATTAGGAAATAGTTGCAGAAAATCATTATTAATCAGCACTTTGTCTATATTGCTAGTCGTGCCTCTTTTCCTCCAAGTAAATTTACATCCCTGCAAATTACATTTAACAAGGTTCGACTGTAAAATACAATTATTAAAACCCTTAAGATAAGTAAAAGATATAGGCAACTCTCCCTTCTTATCTTTAGGGTTCAAAGCATTATTAAAATCCCCAAACACAATCCAAGGCTTGTAAACTGGAGAAGCGTTGTGTATTAAGTGGCGCCATAGATCCTCCCTCTTTGAATAGGTATTACTGCCATAAATAAATGTGCAAGTGCATTGAAGGCCACTTAGATTAGTAAGAATAGCAATAATATACTGGAAACTTTTGTTTAAGATGTCAATGTTCCAAACATTAGCATCAATGATGATCAAAATTTGTCCCCTAGTACCTATGTCATTATTGTGAATGTGTATCCAGTTAGATGGAAATTTCTACATAAATCTACTTATAGCATTATCTTTTAATTTAGTCTCATATAAAGCTATTAGAGATACCTTTAGAGACATGAGGCAATTTGATGCAGCGCAACCTTCATTTGTCCAAGGTATAAGTCGTAACCGACTTAAAGAAGCAGGTCTACGACTTAAGGAGTCAGGTGAAAAAGGACTACGACTTAAAAGCCTAAGTCGTTCACAAGCTAAAGCTAACAGTCAAGATATAAGTCGTACACGACTTAAGGATGCAGTGATGAGTCGTACAGTGATGAGTCGTTCGGGGTTGATGAGTCGTATACGAGTTAACAGAGCCTATAAGTCATCCCAGCGACCTAGTATAACTCGGCAGCGAGTTAACTCGAGTTCGCGACCTAACGAAGGCGCTAAGTCGTCCCAGCGACCTAGTATAACTCGGCAGCGAGTTAACTCGAGTTCGCGACCTAACGAAAGCGCTAAGTCGTCCCAGCGACCTAGTATAACTCGGCAGCGAGTTAACTCGAGTTCGCGACCTAACGAAGGTGCTAAGTCGTCTGAACGACCTATGGAGCTACGCAGTGAAGAGGCAGAACAATTTGATGAAGTGTTAGGTCGTGAACGACCTAACGAGTCAATGGATAGATCGGTGAAGACTGGAGGCGTGGATCTTCTCTGCCGACTTAATCTCAGCTGTTGATTTCTTAAGTCGTTGATGCCGCCTGTTCTTAAGTCGCGCGAAACCTGGTGCGTTGATTCTGCTGCGAGTTAATCTCCACCACTGGTTTCTTTAAGTCGCCGCATGGTTAAGTCACTGAAGGCAAGTGTTGTAGCTCTGTCTTAAGTCGTCCTCGTGTTAGGTCGTAGGTCGTTGCCGACCTAAGTACTTGTATTTTCTTTGATGTTTTTTGTCTGTGTTTGTTAAGTCGCTGAAGGCTTGTAAAATTGTAACTGTTGAGTCGGAGTCTTTGTTAAGTCGTAGGTCGTAAGCTGTAACTCGGAACCGACTTAGTACTTGTAATATTTTTGTTGTTTTTTTTGTGTGAATTGTAAAATGCCTATAAATAGGCCGAGACTCTCATTTGTAAAAGGTTGTTGAATATTGAATAAAATTCTCTTTTGATTGCTTTGTGCTTTCATTCAAATTGGTAGTTGAGTGTAATCTCCTATCTCCTCTTTCGGATAATCGAGTGCGCTCGATTCAACGATTGTAGAAGCCGATTCGCGGAATCAAGTGCGCTTGATCAACGCTTGAAGAATTGAAGATCTTTGAACCCGGTATCGTGCGCGATCAACGAGTTCGAGATAGCTAGATTTCGGTATCTTCGGATCAACGAATTCGGGCAATTCAGCATTCATCAATCCATCGACTGCTACTTTCAACGATCCACATCATTTTTGTAATATCCGCTGCGTCAGTTTTGGTATCAGAGCTTGTTCTAGCCAATCATAGCTAGATCGAGACTTGGAGCCTAATCATTTTGAAGTTGGGCCGTGGTAAGAAAGTGAGGCCGAGAGTAAGAGGAAGAAGAGTCATCATTATTCGAAGATTGTTTGATCGGATTTGCATTGGAGGCCGAAACTTTGTCCATCGTGTTCATCGCGATTTGCTACAAAGTGGAAGTTTTCGATCCGTTTCATTTTGGATCAAAATCCGGAAAGTGTTTGAATTTGAAGTGTTGAAGAATTTGTGAAGTATTCAATTATGCCGCCAAGAAGAGCTAATCGCCACCAAAACGTAGAAGCTTTATATCGAAGAGAAGAGGCTGATGAGATGGAGCAAAGAATCAATGTGAATTTTAGTGAGAAGCTTAATGAAGGAATTGGCCGGTTAGAGAGGCTTATGACGGAGATGAATCAAAATCGGAGAAGGGTTTCACCAGAATCTAACCATGGGGGTAGTAGAGTCTCACCACATTCCAATCGAGACAGAAGTGTTGAAAATGATCAAGGGCATGGGAGGAACGTGAATGATCGTGAACGGAGGAATGTCGATAGAAGGGATGAAGGTGGAAGGCGTAATGGTAATAGAGATGTTGGTGGTCAGAATCGACATCGTTATGCATCTGATTTTGAAGAGGAGTATGATGGTGGTAGTATTCAAGGAAGAGGTCAAGGAAGAAACTATTCTGAGTATGATCACAAGTGGGAATCGGGGATGAAGACAGAAATTCCTGAATTCAAAGGTGGTATGCAAGCGGAGGAGTTTCTCGATTGGATAGCTAATGTTGAAGAGATTTTTGACTTCAAAGAAGTTCCAGAACATCGCAGAGTGAAGTTGGTTGCTACGAGGCTGAGGAGTAGAGCTTTGGCATGGTGGCAGCAAACCAAGCTTACACGTGAACGTATGGGGAAGTCAAAGATTGAATCTTGGGAGAAGATGAAGAAATTGATGAAAGAAACGTTCTTACCATACAATTATCAATCTTTGATGTATCAACGTTTGCAGAACTTGAGGCAGGGCACAAAGACAGTTAATGACTATGCTGATGAATTTTACCAACTGATTGCGAGGAATGATATTATGGAAACAGAAGAGCAGCTGACATCTAGATTCATTGGGGGATTGAGAATGCAGATTCAGGATATGGTTAATATGTTCGATCCAAGATCTGTGGCAGAAGCACATCAGAAAGCGTTGGCTTGGGAAAAACAAGGGAGACGAGGAAGTGGTGTGTTTACTAATTCTAACAATCAAGCGAAGGGTGTTGGAGGAAGTTCTAATGTTTCTTAACCTATCAGTAGACCAGTGGTGAAGGAGGCTGAGAAGACAAGGGTTAACAATGGTTTCAAATGTTACAATTGTCAGGAATTGGGTCATAAAAGCAGTGAGTGTCCAAAGCCAAAGAAGAGAACCATGATTGCAGAAGTTGACGATGAGGATGTTGATGGAGATTGTTATAATCCAGCTGAGGAGGATGAGCAGGATATTGCGTCAGGAGACGAAGGTTGTAATCTAATGCTGAGGAGATCGTGTTTAACACCGAAGCAGGAAGAAGCTAGTTGGTTGAGGAGTAATATCTTTCAGTCAACATGTACTATTCTGGGGAAGGTGTGTAAGTTTGTGATCGACGCAGGAAGCTGTGATAATATTATTTCAACCGAAGCTGTGACGAAGTTGAAATTGAAGACAAAGAAACATCCGAGTCCATACAAATTAGCATGGTTGAGAAAAGGAGGAGAAGTGAAAGTGGATAGACGAGTTCGTGTTCCATTCTCTATTGGGAAGAAATACAAAGACGAAATCTGGTGTGATGTCGTAGAGATGGATGTTTGTCATTTATTATTGGGAAGACCATGGCAATATGATCGAGCAGTACTACATGACGGTCGGACCAATAGTTACAGTTTTATGTTTAAAGGCACGAAGATTATCCTAGTTCCAAAGAAGAGACCACAAGGAGAAAGTAAGTCAGAAGAAATCGAAGAGCTGAAAACTTTATTATCTTTAAAGGAGTTTGTTAAAGAAGTTGAAGAAGAGCCGGAAGTATTCTTGTTGATTGGGCGTGAGAGCAGTGAAGAGGTTGAAATTCCAGAAGAAGTTAAACCAGTTTTGAAAGAATTTGACGATGTATTTCCAGAGGAGTTACCAACGGAGTTACCACCGTTGAGGGATATACAACATCAGATAGATCTTGTTCCAGGTGCAGTGTTGCCACACAGACCACATTATCGAATGAGTCCGAAGGAACATGAAGAATTGCGGAGGCAAGTAGAGGAATTGCTTGAGCAGGGACGTGTGCAGGAGAGTCTGAGCCCTTGTGCTGTACCAGCTTTATTGGTACCCAAAAAGGATGGAACGTGGAGGATGTCCACTGACAGTCGAGCATTGAATAAGATCACTGTGAGATATAGATTTCCAATGCCGAGGTTGGATGACTTGTTAGATCAAATAAGTGGAGCTACTATCTTTTCGAAGATTGATTTGAAGAGTGGATATCATCAAATTCGTATCAGACCAGGAGATGAGTGGAAGACTGCTTTTAAAACTAGGGAGGGTCTATACGAGTGGTTGGTCATGCCGTTTGGCTTATCAAATGCACCAAGTACTTTCATGAGGGTGATGAATCAGATTTTTAGACCGTTCATTGGGAAATTTGTGGTGGTGTATTTCGATGATATACTTATTTACAGTGGGAGCCCAGAAGAACATTTGAATCATCTTAGAGAAGTGCTGATGGTGTTACGACAAGAACAGTTTTATGCTGCAACGAAGAAATGCGTGTTCATGACGCATAGTGTTTTATTTCTGGGGTATGTTGTTTCAAAGAAAGGAATACAGGTTGACCAAAGTAAAGTTGAGGCGATCAGAAATTGGCCGCAGCCCAAGACGATAACGGAAGTTCGTAGTTTTCACGGGTTGGCTTCATTTTATCGAAGGTTTATTCCACACTTTAGTAGTGTGATGGCGCCTGTTACAGATTGCATGAAAGGTAAACAGTTTGCATGGACAGAGGAAGCAGGGAGTGCTTTTGGGAAGATCAAGGAATTGCTGACGTCTGCACCAATTCTAGTGCTACCTGATTTTCAGCTACTGTTTGAACTGCACACTGATGCATCCAAGGTGGGGATTGGAGGGGTGTTGAGTCAGAAAGGGCGTCCTATTGCATATTTCAGTGAGAAGTTGTCAGGAGCGAAGATGCGATACAGTACATATGATGTGGAGTTTTATGCTGTTGTACAATCTATCAAACACTGGAGACACTATCTATTTCAGAAGGAGTTTGTTCTTTACACTGATCATGAAGCATTGAAGCATTTGCAAGGGCAAGACAAGATTTCAGCAAGACATGCATCGTGGATTGCATATCTGCAACAGTTTACTTTTGTTGTTAAACACAAGTCAGGGGTGACAAATCGTGTGGCTGATGCTTTGAGTAGGAGGAGTCATTTGTTGACTACACTGAAGGTTGAAGTGACGGGGTTTGAAATGTTGCCAGACTTATTTACTAATGATCCTTACTTTGCAAAATTTGTTGATAAAGTCAAGGAGGGAAAGACGGATGATTTCGTGATGGTAAATGGTTTTCTGTTCAAAGGGAATCGATTGTGCATACCGGAGGGTAGTTTGAGAATGAAAATTATCAAGGAATTACATGAAGAAGGGCATGTTGGAAGAGACCGTACCTTACAGTTGATTTCACAATCCTACTTTTGGCCATCGATGAGGAAAGAGGTAGAGAGGTTTGTGGAGCGTTGTCATATTTGTCAGGTTTCGAAAGGAACTGCAACTAATGCGGGTTTATATATGCCGTTACCCGTGCTGGTAAAACCATGGGTGGATATCAGTATGGACTTTGTGTTGGGGTTGCCAAGAACGCAGCGTGGTAGTGATTCCATTTATGTGGTGGTTGACAGATTTTCGAAAATGGCATATTTTATCGCTTGTAAGAAGACGGCAGATGCGGTTCATGTTGCTCAGTTGTTTTTCAGGGAGATCTATCGACTTCATGGATTGCCAGAATCTATTGTGTCGGATAGAGATACTCGATTTCTGAGTCACTTTTGGTTAAGCTTGTGGAAGATGCTGGGAACGCAGCTGAAATTTAGTAGTGCTTATCATCCACAAACTGATGGACAGACTGAGGTGGTAAACCGATCATTGGGAAACTTGCTGAGGTGTCTTGTTCAAGATAATCTGAAGAGTTGGGATGTGAAGTTATGCCAGGCAGAATTTGCCCATAATCATGCTGTGAATCGAAGTACTGGGTTCAGTCCATTTCAGATAGTATATTCGAGCTTACCGAAGGGACCGTTAGATTTAACGGTGATACCACATTCAAAGGGGACAATTAAGAAGGCTGCTGATTTTGTTGAAGGGCTGACGGAATGTCATAAAATCGTTCAAGAACGATTAGAGAAAGCAAATGAGAAGTATAAGCGTTCTGCAGATTTGAAACGAAGGAATGTTGAATTTCATGAAGGTGATTTGGTTTATGCAGTGTTGACGAAAGATCGTTTTCCGGTGGGAACGTACAATAAATTGAAAGCACGAAAGATTGGTCCAGTTGAAATTTTAAAGAAGATCAATGAAAATGCTTATAAATTGAAGCTGCCAGATGATGTGTATACGTCGGACGTGTTCAATGTTAAACATCTTGTACCATATCACGGGGATGAACTAGCTGATGGAGAAGAACTTACAAATTCGAGGTCGAATTTCTCTCAACCTGGGGAGGATGATGCAGCGCAACCTTCATTTGTCCAAGGTATAAGTCGTAACCGACTTAAAGAAGCAGGTCTACGACTTAAGGAGTTAGGTGAAAAAGGACTACGACTTAAAAGCCTAAGTCGTTCACAAGCTAAAGCTAACAGTCAAGATATAAGTCGTACACGACTTAAGGATGCAGTGGTGAGTCGTACAGTGATGAGTCGTTCGGGGTTGATGAGTCGTATACGAGTTAACAGAGCCTATAAGTCGTCCCAGCGACCTAGTATAACTCGGCAGCGAGTTAACTCGAGTTCGCGACCTAACGAAGGCGCTAAGTCGTCCCAGCGACCTAGTATAACTCGGCAGCGAGTTAACTCGAGTTCGCGACCTAACGAAAGCGCTAAGTCGTCCCAGCGACCTAGTATAACTCGGCAGCGAGTTAACTCGAGTTCGCGACCTAACGAAGGTGCTAAGTCGTCTGAACGACCTATGGAGCTACGCAGTGAAGAGGCAGAACAATTTGATGAAGTGTTAGGTCGTGAACGACCTAACGAGTCAATGGATAGATCGGTGAAGACTGGAGGCGTGGATCTTCTCTGCCGACTTAATCTCAGCTGTTGATTTCTTAAGTCGTTGATGCCGCCTGTTCTTAAGTCGCGCGAAACCTGGTGCGTTGATTCTGCTGCGAGTTAATCTCCACCACTGGTTTCTTTAAGTCGCCGCATGGTTAAGTCGCTGAAGGCAAGTGTTGTAGCTCTGTCTTAAGTCGTCCTCGTGTTAGGTCGTAGGTCGTTGCCGACCTAAGTACTTGTATTTTCTTTGATGTTTTTTGTCTGTGTTTGTTAAGTCGCTGAAGGCTTGTAAAATTGTAACTGTTGAGTCGGAGTCTTTGTTAAGTTGTAGGTCGTAAGCTGTAACTCGGAACCGACTTAGTACTTGTAATATTTTTGTTGTTTTTTTTGTGTGAATTGTAAAATGCCTATAAATAGGCCGAGACTCTCATTTGTAAAAGGTTGTTGAATATTGAATAAAATTCTCTTTTGATTGCTTTGTGCTTTCATTCAAATTGGTAGTTGAGTGTAATCTCCTATCTCCTCTTTCGGATAATCGAGTGTGCTCGATTCAACGATTGTAGAAGCCGATTCGCGGAATCAAGTGCGCTTGATCAACGCTTGAAGAATTGAAGATCTTTGAACCCGGTATCGTGCGCGATCAACGAGTTCGAGATAGCTAGATTTCGGTATCTTCGGATCAACGAATTCGGACAATTCAGCATTCATCAATCCATCGACTGCTACTTTCAACGATCCACATCATTTTTGTAATATCCGCTGCGTCACAATTGAATACAGATTGCATCTTGTTCTTTGCATTCAATCCCCTTACATTCCACCTACATATATTCATTTAATTGAGGAAGATCCCCTAGTATGCCTTTTAGGAGGGGGAGGAGGAGTAGCTTGCTTTTTATCATGCTTCTTCCTATAGTTCACATTGCTATCAACCATTTGGGGAACATTTATTAGTGGAATTTCAAACTTTCCAATTTCATCCATGTGTTATGCAACTTTTCCGCAAATTGTTGTTGATCATCGAATATTTCTGTAGCTGGTATAAAATCCTCTGATTTATTTGAATGAATGTTTGATAAAATCTATTCCTCTGGTTTATGTGCAGGTTCTATAGGGGTACAGATAGATGGCTGAGGTGCAAAGGCTTGTACAAGAATTGATGTTTCTAGTACAATGGTGGATGGAGTTTCCTTATCAGAATCCAAACAAGCAAATTTGTTTTCTAAAAGAATGTCAGTTGATTTATCCTTTGACTGATAGCAAGTTTGAGTCTTTGTTGTTTTCTTCCTATTAGTAGTAGTAGTAGTATTAGTACCCACATGTGTAAGAGGGGAAATGGGCTCCTCATTAAACACTTTATTACTTGAATCACTTGTGATGGCTATCCGATTTACATTTTATGATTCACTTTGTTTAGGTTGCCATGATTTGGTATAAGTTAACCAATAGTTCTTTTGCTATGGCTGTAGGCTTTGCAATTATCATAAGGCTGTGGTTTATACTCATATTATACTTGAATTTCAATTTTCTGCCCATTAGAATCAATACCTTGTGCCGAAGTATGGAAAGTAAAATTCGAGTCAATCTCAACTAACATGCGAGCAAATTGTAACCGAATTTCCTTTAAAGTTTTATTGTCCATTCTAATAGGGTTTCCTAATGTATTGGCAATAACATCTTTATTCCAAAATTCCAAACTTAGATCTTGTAATCTTATCCAAATGGAAGTTGTAGTAAAGTAACCTCTCAATAATTTCATACCTGCCTTCCATTTTTTCATCATAATGATACGTGAATTGAACGTGTAAGGTCCGGATTTGATAATACGATTACATTCCTCCTCTTTGTCAAAATGAACTATAATAAAACCATTTTGTT
Source organism: Allium fistulosum (assembly GCA_030737815.1). NCBI lineage: Eukaryota > Viridiplantae > Streptophyta > Magnoliopsida > Asparagales > Amaryllidaceae > Allium > Allium fistulosum. The sequence continues at coordinate 357,723,949 of CM060906.1, forward strand.
TGTAAAATACTTCAACCGATCCCTCTGGTTTCCAAACATTTTCAACAAATTTGGTGAATTGAGTGTACATAGGCTTGCTTCCGATGACATAAACTACCATTGAGTTACTCCATTTGGCTTCAACAATTGGTTTATTCGATTGTGGAATAGTGAAGATGGATCAGCCATTGTCAGTAGATGGTTGGATGAAGTGCAGATCTGCTTCTTGCTCCTCCTGCGTATGGTTATGAAGGCTAGTAACCGCCTCTACCCATGATCAACTCCAAGTAGATGAAGATGATGGACGTGTTGGTTGATTGGAGAGCTTTGGTGGCAGTTTGTCATTTATAACTGCTCTCTCTTTCTACGCCTTGTCCATCATGATTCAATTTTTTTTAATATATTTACATATAATCTAATTGCTCCCGCTTTCAACTAACTCCTAAAGCTAATTGCTCATTGCCTCAATACTCCTACATATTATATTCTTATTAATGGGATTCCCAAAGGCTACATTCAAAGCAATAGAGGGATTAGGCAGGGAGACCCTTTATCCCCCTATCTATTTGTTGTTGCTATGGAATAGTTCTCGCTTCAGATGGAACTAGCATGTTTATATAATGAGATCAGTCCAGTCTATAATCTACAACCTATGGTTTCCCACATTATATATGCTGATGATCTTATTACTGTGGCTAAGGCCGTCTAACTAGTATTCATAAAATCAAAAAAATATTTAAAGATTTGGAAAAGACAGTTGGATTGAAACTTAATGAGCTTAAAACTAAATGTTACTTCAACAAGTTCTATAAGGATAAACAAAATTTGCTAGGAAAAATTGTTGTTGTAGAGGGTCCTCTTCCTATCAAATATTTGGGTGTTCCTTTATCAAACAATATTATCACTGATGATGGATATGGGAAATTGGTGGATAATATAAGAGAGAAGTTTCAAGGCTGGAGATCAAAATTTTTGTCTTTTGTTGGAAGGGTTAGGTTAGTTCACACAGTTATTACTTCGAAGTTAGATTTTGGCTGCAGGAATTTCAAATTCCAGATTGTTCTATTGCAAAAATTAAAGCTATTTGTGCAAATTTCATTTGGAGGGTTGGATTGCATAAAGTTAGCTACAAAGATCGCTGTAAACCAAAGAAGGAAGGAGAAGTGGGTCTCAAAAACTTATTTGAACTGAAAAAAGTGTAAGGACTTAAATTGGCTTGGAAAATTTTGGTTTCAGATAATCTGTGGGCAAAATGGATGAGTGCCAAATACCTTAAAGACAACTTCTGGACCATTAAAATTGATAATAATGCTTCTGTAACTTGGAAGAACATTTTGAAACTTAGAGGTGAGTTGAAACCTTTAATTGAGAGAAACATTGCCAATGGTGAAAACACTGATCTCTGGAAGGACCCATGACTCAATAGTAAAAGCTTTATAGGCAGAATGGGATGGGAAGGGTTTTCTGCTTATGGAACCCTAACTTGCAAGGTGGCGAGTACCATTAGTGGAGCAGAATGGGATTGTGATAAGTAGCTTCTTATAAAGAATTTCAAGCAGGAAATTCAAGGATCCCCTATATACGGGGACAGAACTGAGGACTCATGGGCTTGGAAAAGTAAAGTAAATGGTCAATTTAAACTCAATAATGCATGGGAAGATACTAGGGGTAAATACCCAATTGTGCCTTGGCACAAACTAGTATGGAGTAGATCAAATAATCCTAAGATAGCTCATACCCTCTATAAAGCTTCGATGAATAAACTACCTACTAAAGTCCGTCTTCACAATTGAAGATACTAGAAGACACGACTTGTAACTTATGTAATATGGCGACAGAAACTCATGAACACTTATTTTTTGGCTGCCCTTTTAGCAAGAGAATCCCGAGCATCCAAGAACTTAGATGTATTCAAACTGACGATGTTAATTGTAGGAGGTGAATTACTTGAATGAGCGGTGTCATATGTCGAACATGATGCAAGAATTGATCAAAATTGGTTTCGCAACCATCGTTTGGTACATCTAGAGAGAGCGAAATGACCGGACTTTTAACAACAAAATGAAGGAAGTGTTAACTCTTACCACTCAAATTAATCGAGACATCAGTACCATAATTAGGAGAATTTCAAGGAGAAGATTTACCAGCTTAACGGTTCAAGAAGCACAAGAACGGGAGAGTATGAGCTGGATGGCAACGAGCGGAGAAGATCAACCAAAGAATTAGGAGCCACCATAGATTAATTCTCCGAACCCTAAAGAAGGAATGTTTGCGTTAAAGTACGTCTTTAACTTAAAGTTTGCCTTTGTATTTATCTGGTGTGTACTTTCGGTTGTATTTGCTTTGGGCCGCATTGTTCGTTTGAGAATGCAATAAAATTAACCAAGTTTCATATATATATATATATATATATATATATATTAGTTAAAAAGCATAAAAATAATGATAAAAATATTTTGTAATATATTTTACAAATCTTATATTTCTTATAAATTCAAACATGATATTTTAAGGTCAAGAAAAAAATTCCATAATTTTCTAAGTCAAAAATAATTTTTTAATTAATTATTTATTATCGGCCGTATAAATAAATGATTTTTTAAAATAAAAATTTTAATTTTAAACTCAAGGATTTTGGTCGAGAGATTTTAAACTCAAAGATTTTAAAATAAAATATAATGATGAAATAATTTTATAAAATTTAAAATATAATTTTCAAAACATATATTATTTTGTTTGAATTATTCAACTTGTATTTTGATTTAGATAATATTAAATAATAGTAGATAATTAATAAAAATACTTTATTTTTACCTAAAATTATAATTGGTGTAAATATGCATATATAAAATATAAGATCAATTATTAACATGATATGGTGACACAATTAAATATAAGTAATTTAATTTATGTTATGTGGCATGTTAATATAAATTAATATATACATGTATATATATTAATTAATATAAAAATAATAATTAAAATAAATTTATTCGGTTGTGTATACATAAATCTATGATTTTTTTTAATAATATATATACATACAGATAACCAATCTAATATGTGACTATATTTATACTTATAAGAATCTCACCAAACTAACAATATAATAATGATATACAAACAAACAATAGAATATTATACGGTAATCATAGGTCATATGGTATAGCAAAGACATAATAAAACCAATGCCTCAAAGTACACTTTGTAATGATGAAAATCCCACCTCATAACCCTTCTCGATTTGGCAGACTGTCAATCCTTGAATCATAGACCGTTGACTATCTAATAGTTGTTGCTTTGAAATTGATTTGAAATAAATTTGTTGGATCTCCTATGTAGATAAATTCGGCTGGGAATGATGGGAAATGGCAGCCCAAAAAAAGTTCATTTTTTCATTAGGGTTATGTGTCCTTTTATGGTGGAAGGAATAGAGAGAAGATTGGATCATTTCTCACACTCATTCTCTGTAAATTTCAGCTATCCATCTAAAATACCCTTAACCCATTTCTAGCTACCTCCTATATCTTTATTGCTGCCAAATATCACCATAATATCATGGGCTAATAGCCTATTAAGGTCCCAATAAAAATTACTAATTAAATCTGATTTAATTGATTGTCGATATCGCATATCGATTAATATATTTATAACTATTCTAAATATATAATATAATACTTACTCCTCAAGTCATACTCGAAATTTTATAATCAATATTTCATAAATATTAATTAATTTAATTTATAACAATTATTAACTAATTAAATCGTTTGGTCTAAAGAGAAATCATCATTTCGGTTGTGTGACTCGCAGGTGTAAATTTGGTCAGCGATTAACATCGACCTATTTGAGTTCACACGTCACTTAGTAGGTGGTGTGATATTTTGGCCAAATATTGCTTACTTAGTTACAGTAAAATCTAATTTTACTCTAATTAAGTGTTACCAAGTAGTGACAATTATTTACATCAATTCTTGTAACATCCTGTATTTTTTAAGTCTTCAAATTTCAATATTTTGTTTATTTAAATATTTGGATTTGAATTTGAATTTAAATATTACAAACTCTATGTTTTAAATAACTGCCCAATTTTTAGTGATGTACTTTTAATTTAATTTATATGATTTTTCCATAATTTTTAATTTGGAAAATATTTATATTATTGTTTGACGTATTTTACGACAAACATTGGTATTTTTGAAAATTTCACTGAATAAGATAACCAGTGTATTTTATTGTTATTTTGGAATCATGTCGCATTGTTGTGCATGATCGTATTTTAATTTCTATTGTTCGCGGTTCGTACGCGAATGAGATATTGTGCAGCGGAGTACTACAAAGCTTTATTTTCAAAACTTTTTCAAATCAAATCAAAACAAGTTTTTCTAAACAAGCCTTAATTGTGATTTTCATTTTAATGTGATGACTGTCTTGAATTTTGTGTTTTTGCTTGAGTTAGAAGTAATGTATTCGTTTGTGTATAAGTGTGCATACAACTCAAGCCATCACTTTATTTCACTTCTGCATCTCTTATTCTCTTCCTCTCTTATTTTATTTTCTTCTTCCTGTAAAAAAAATTCCACCTTCCAAATTCAAATTTCATTATCTCTCCAATCATCGACTTTCAACCAAAACTTCCAACTATAAAGTTATTTACCATCACCTCTAGTATTTTATAAAAATAGTCGCTCATCGTTTCGTCGAGTGTGGTGGCGGATATTATCCGATAATAGAGGTGGTCAATGATGGTCGTTTTTCGACAAACACGGAATGGGAATTGGAGGAGCGGGTTGTGTTCATGGCGACAAGACATGATTTTGGTCGTAGAATTTCTAGTGATCGGAGTTGGCTGTGGTTGATCAATGAACATTTTCCATTCACCTTGCTTTTTTCGACGATCTAGCGGTCGAAGGGAGCAAAAGCGAGTGTAGGAAGGAGCGTGGGGACTAGGCGAAGGCGTGGGTGGTGGTTGGAGGTAGTGCGGTGGTCGGTGATGGCCAAATGAGGTCGTTTAGGGTTTAATGGTCATGTTTGTTTGGGTTCATAAATCATGGCGATGACGACGATGTGAGGCGTCGAGTTGGTCAAGGTGGTGCTCGAAGGTATGGGTGTGGGTGGCGGAGCTGGTGGTGGTAGCGGCATGGGTCGGAGGTGGACGAAGCGGCGGTGAAGGGGATGCGACCATGCCGAGTGATTTCCTGGAACGTGATTTTTGATTTGGGCTTTTTGGGTCAGATTTTGATTCGGGCAGTGGGAGGTGGATCGAAGTGTGGTAGCTGTAACGACCCGTAATTTTCCGATAATTAAATTATTGAATTTAATAAGATTTTGTAATTTAATATTGCATGAAATAAAAATTTATGATTTATTAATAAGAAAAATAACTAGAATGTAATGTTAATAATGTTAATTTAAGGCAATTGATAACTATTTTAATGCAATCTCGATTAATTGGAATGATTGGAAAGTTATAATTGGTCATAAAGTGTAAATGGTAAATAAACCAAAAGTTGTATTAAACGGTGAAATTGTATGTAATTAATTGGAATTGATTAAAATAGAATGATTAATCAGTATGTGAATTTATTAGTTTTGTTTGTTAACAATTAACATAGAAATGTGTTTGAAATCATAAGTTGTAACAATTGTTTAATTATCGTTTCACTATTTAATCCGTTGAAATTTAATTGGAAATCAATTGCAATTAATCTATTTAAATACTGCAATTAATGTGAATTCAGATGGTAACTATAGAATACTAATGTAAAAAATGGTAAACCAATGTTAACTATGCCCATAAAGTAATGATTGATTGAATAAAAAGATTGAAATCAAAATGAATCAATTTATTGGGTTTTAAATTATAATTAATAAATTTATTGCAATTGGAATTGGAACGCTGTAATTAGCGCAATATTAATAGTTGAATTTGACATGGAAATTTGTTTTGAAAGATTTTAAATTACTTAGTAATCAAAAATGATAAAAATTGCTAGTTATTAAATTTGAAATTAAAAAGTGATTTAATCAATTTAATAATAATTTATTTAATTAACGTGAAAATAGCCATTTTGGTCACTGTCTCGGATTTCGACGAAACCAATTTCATCGGATCCGTAACAGTGAATTATTGTAGGATTTCAAGTTTCGTAGCGATCGGACTTGTCATTTGATCATGCGAGCTTGAAACGCGTAGAAATCAATTTAATGAAATCAATTTAAATAAGCTGATTTTAAAAGCTAACTTCTGTATACAATGGAATTAGGACTTGAAACTTGTTCCATTGAGTTTAAAAATATCAAAAACCTATATTTCGATATATTGGATGACCCATTTTCGTTTCGGGAACGCAACGGGCTTTCCGGGTCGTTGTTATCGTTTCGATCCAACTCTGCCTATATATAGGCTGTTATAAACCCTAGTTGTTTCTCATTTTATTATTTCTGTACGTACATCATCTTCCTCCTTCTAAAATGACAGAACATCAAACCTAATTCCCAAATTCCAAAACCTAATTTCAAAAAAAAAATGGTTGCTCCAGGTTTACTTCGAGTCAGGAAGAGGTTCGCTACGGGTTCCAATGGCAAAAACCTGCAGTGACTTCGGGTCAGAGAAAGTTCCATGCCAAACAAGGCGGATCTGGTCGCACTTCGAGTTCCAGAGGAGAAAACCCTACATCGACTTCGGGTCAGGAGCCAAATGACTCGGGTCTCGGGTCATTTTGGAAAAAACTCAGAGCGAACACCGAGTAATTGAGACGGCGGACCGAAGCAAGACTCAAAGTCGAAATTTTCCAATCTTCTAACATTAATAACTTTTGCATACGAGCTCGGATTCACACGCGGTTTTCTCTGTTGCGATCGTATCCAAATTCCGGACATTATGGAACTTGTTTGGCTGCATTCTAAGACTGTTAAATGTTTGAGCTAATTTTGGATTTTAAATCGCCGACAAATCGAAGGTGAGTGTTTTAACCTACTCACAACTACCAAATTATCTTATGTTAGTTAGATTAAATTTATGATGTGATTAGAAATTGATTAGTTGATGTTTGGTAAATTTAAATGGTCATTCTAGTTAAATATGACTTTTAATGCATTTAAATCGCCATTTAATTTAATATTGAATGTAATTGTCAATTGAATACCTGTTGATGATAATTAGTTAATTGATGTTATTTATTGGTTGATTGAATGGTGATTGTGATGGATGTTTGAGTGTTGATATTGGATGACTGGATGTTATATTTATATTGTTATAACGCTATAAGTTCCCTTAGTTTATTGTTAGAAAATCCCTATGGGTTGAAATGATACATACCCGAACGACCTATAGATTAGAGAAAAATCGTTATGGGTTGAAATGATAAACCCAAGCGATTTTATGGATTTTGAATTTTATTCGGGATTGCGGGTTGAAATGATATATATCCGTAAATATAAAATATTTGCGGATTTAAATGATAAATACCTATATCACTTGATCATAGGGTAGAAAATTATATACGGACATCGGATTGGTTAAATTAAATGATTTTAAATCCTTAAATTTTGAATTTAGTTAAATGATATTTTGAAGAAAATTTGATTTATATAAACTGAATTATTTTTGAAAATCCGAGTTTTAAATGTGAAATTGGAATTGGTTTAAATTGAAATTTTAAAGTTAGATTTGAAGTATAAATGAAATTTATCGAAATTGAGTTATTGAAAACGTTTGAAAATGTAACTATGAAATCAACTAAATTTGAAATAGTTTGGATTTATCGTTCGAACTTGGATTTGAAATCGATATTGATTAAATGGTTTAAATGAGAATATGAATTGAAGGACAAAATTTAGTTTGTTGATTTTGAAGCTGGACATGGCCCAGATGTGTTGAAATGAAAGAAATAGTTTAATTTGATATTAATTTCAAATTTACCATTTTAATATAAACTGTTTAAAAATATATTATTTTAAATCCCGATTATTAAGATTTCAAACTATTAAACTAATTTAATCTATTTTAAACTATTTTAATCAATTTAAACTATTTTAATCTATTTTAATCTATTTAATCCAATTTAATCTATTTTAACCTATTTTAAACTAATTAACCCATTTTAATCTATTTTAAATCTATTTAATCTATTTTGAATCTATTTAATATATTTTAAATCTATTTAAACTATCTTAAATCCATTTAAACTATTTTTAATCTATTTTTTAACTATTTTAGAGTATTTTAACTATTTAAAATTTTATTTTAACTATGTTAAACTATTTATAACTGTAACAACCCACTATTTTGGACCATTCAAATCGACAATAATCCACACATGTCAGACTTGAATAATGCAAAATAACAGATTGTAATAAAATTTGGAGCAAATAAAATCATTCACAGAATCACAGACATAGAAATATCAGAATAACTCGCAGCGGAAATAAAATAAATAGTGGTTCATGAAGTCACTAAAATACAGAGTCTCAAAACAGATACAAAATACATAGTCTGAAAACCAATATTGTTCTGAAACAAGTACAATAGAAATCCAAATACATAAGTCTCTAATACAAAAGCTGAAATAGAACAACTGAAACTGAAATAGATAGATAACTTGATAAGCAGAATCTCCAGCGATTCCTAGCTCCAGAAAAGTGGATCCAAAGCTGTGAATACTCGAGTCGGGACATACATACTTATACAATGTAAACCAACTCAAGTGAACTGTAATAAAGGTACAAGTAACTTAAAGAATGCTTGGGATCGCCCATTCTTTAAGGATCCGTTAAACTATCTACTATGTAGTAATATTCGCTATTATAATAATGTCTAATATAAAATAAACATACTTTTAAATAGCATTAAGGCTTTACATTTTCCACCTTAACACGTAATAGTCCCAGTAGTCTATCCAGTATTAGCATACTCCCAAAATGGGGGCTACCCTCGATACTCCACAGGCTACGGGAGAAATCACAACTCGTAGTAAAGCTCGATATGGTAGGTGACACTGCACACAAGGCAATGCCAGGGTAGATATACCAATTACGCACACGGACTGATGGAAACGCATAGCAGCCACTACCGCTCCACCTCAAACAACACTCCCAAATCAAGGGGTGCACCCAACCAATCACAAAGTAATAGAATGGTATCGAAGAACTGTGTCCGATAAGAGGTGCTACCTCACTGGTCCGAGATCGCTACTGTTTTAGCCACCTTATGCCAACTCACGGGAGTTGGGTCCACGTATATACCTTAGGATCGTCGCCACCATCCTACTTCATTCTGGAAACTCCATCGCGTACACAGTTGTCAAAGTGGTTTTCGGTATCGACAGAGAGTATGTCCATATCCGATCCCGGTCTCTTTAACAACCAATCGTTATTATAAACCGTGGTTATAAATTTAAAACAGTTTATATTCCAAATCAAAATACTTCAATTAAACCATTTAAAACAAAGTCATTATTCTTTTAAATCAAATATTCAATTCCCAAAATTTTAGCCTTTTCTGAGTTCATTTATTCACCTAAAACATTAAAATTCCAGCCTTCACAGCATTTAAAAAATGCTGCGGTAAGTTATATTTGAAAACAATTCAATTCAGAAAAGACAGCATTTACAGAACTGCTGTAATAGTTCAGGGTTCAAATTAAAGGTTTTAATTTCAATTCAGCAAAGACAGCGTTTCAAAACTGTTGTAAAAGTTCAGTTATAACCAAAAATCATATTTCGGCCTATTGCAGCACTTAACAAGTGCTACAACAGCCCTTCATTAGTTTCAGTTTTAAATTTAGTTCCTGCCACTACAGCACTTACCAAGTGTTGTCATAGCCTTATTTCATTTTAGTCTTTTAGTTCATTTATGCAACCACGGCACTTACCAAGTGTTGCAGATTCTACTTAGTTCAGAATTAGTTCATTTCCATAAATGATATCATTTCTGAAGTGCTATAAATTGAATTTCCAGGTTTTAAATACAATTCCAGCCACAAATAAACTTTAATTTAAATCATTTAAATTTATAAAAATCAAATTTTTCCACAATAAAAATGTTCATTTATATATCTTTAACTTATGGTTTTTATAAAGAAAAATTTTACAAGTAAAAATCAAAATTTTCCAAGTTCACTTATATAATTCAAGTGTGTCAATTCCCATTTTTCATTTTTAACAATTTATTTCAACACTTAAATTTAAATCTCCATTTTCCACCATTTAAAACTAAATTTTCATTTTTATTTAATTAACTTAAATTTCCACTTTAAAAATCAGTCAAATTTCGAATTTAAGTTACACTTTAAAATCACCATTTTCTATCCATTTATTTTACATTTAACATATAGAAAAAAACATTTCCATTTTAATAAATCTTTTAAAAATTCAATTTAAATCAATTTATTATATTTTACATTTTAACAATACTTAAAAATTTCCAGAAAAATTTATAAAAATAACCACGGGTTTGTATAATATTTTCTAGCCTAAGTCAAGTGATACGGATAATATATCATTTCAATCCGTAGTTTACAAAGAAAATCTGGGTTTTATCATTTCCAACCCGCAATCCCAAGTAAATAAAATTTATTAAAAAGTCGCTCAGGTTTATCATTTTAGCCCATAACGATCTTTCCCTATTCTAAAGTCCGTTCGGGTATATATCATTTCAACCCATAGTGAACCTAATCTACAGGGAACTTGCAGTGTGATAAACTGATAAAAATGAACTGTCAGCAACATATAACAATAACAGGTGATATAACATGTGTATAAACAGGGTGAACATCATATAATCATAATATAACAGTTATAACAGGATGATATAAATTTACAGATTCAAGAGGTGTCAGTTTACTAGTTATATAAGTACAAATCGTCTGGTGAGAATTACTCATCTGTATTTGCTTGAGATTACAACCAAAGCACACAACACAGAAACTATGAAGGCACGACAACTCGAATATGATTTGAGAATGGGAGAGCCAAAGATTAATTTCCTTGAATACATTAAACAAAACAATATAAAATACATGAGTTTCAAAGCCAAAATTACACTAAACAACACTAGGAATCAAAGCCCAGAACAAAGACAAATGCTTTGCACTTGTTCTCGACTTCATATACTTCAGTTATGAACTGAAATAGCACGGCCAAGGCATGGATTAAGGTCTGGTTTGGGTCTAGAAGTGGTCGGCCTAGCATGTGTTTTTGATGTGGATAGGTATAGATGCAACATAGTATCATTATAAGGCAATATCAAGGCAAATATCAACATTTCTATGCTATATATGGTTCGGCCAGAGGCTATGTGGGCATGAACTGATGTCCAGATGGTGGTGGATGATGTGGCAGAGGGTGGTGGTCATATCTGAGCTGGTGGTGGTGGTGGAAGTGGTGGAAAAAGGGAGGTGGAGGTGCTGGAACAAAACTAGGCTAGATTTGAGCATAAGGTGATGGTTTGGGACATTTGGTGGTGGATCTCTTGCCATGGGGTGCTCGGCCTAGGGTGGTGGTGATCTGGAATGGGTGATGGTCTGAGGATGAGGTGGTGGGGTCGGCCTAGGTGCTGGTTGAGGAGGAGTGGAGCCATGAAGTTGAGAACCATATACAAAATTCAATAGAAAAACAAAGGAGGAAGAAGATGAAATTTACCCAAACTCTCCACAACAATGGCCGTGAGTTTTCTCTTGAGAAATGAATAATATTTTTCGTGGAAAAAAAAGAAAAGAGAAGTCGGTTGAAAAGAATAGAGATGCACGGCTAAATAAATTGAAAACAATTCAAATAATCTTTGGAAAAATTATTTTATCACTTTAAAAATATTTAAAGACATAAAATAACATATTCACACATATTAAAACAAAATATGACAATAAAAATATAATTTATATAATTTAAAATAGACAATATTGCTAAATAAATCAGTTTACATACAATATTGAAAAATACATAACTTCCACAATATAAGTCCATTTTCAACGAAACGAAAAGCAGTATTCATGAAATTAAATCTATTTTCATAATAAAAGATAAAATTCAAGAATTTAAATATTTAAATTTAAAGTTCAAAAGTCAAAGTTTGACCAGTTTGAACAGAAATTCACTTTTTAGGGAAATATACAATTTATACCAGTTTGAAATTATAATTCACATAATAATCAACATTTAATTTTTAAAATGAAATGTTTGAAATAAAACAAGTTTAAAATAATTTAAAAATAAAATAAAGTCAAATTTAAATATATATGCATAAATCTAGGGTTGTTACAATAACTATCTAAACTATTTTCTGAATTTCAGACTAAGTAAAGTGGAAGTGTTTATATTCAAATCCTTAATTTAAAAGCGAATACGGTTAAATGATGTTATAACCTAAGTTGGGATTTAAATGACACATTTGATTGAATATGATGATTTTGAAATGAGGGTTTAACCTATTTTGGAAGTATGATTGTAAAAGAAAATATGTTTTCGGAAGTGATATGATTTCAAATGTGATATGATTTCGAAGGTGAATATGATTTTGAAAGTGAATATGATTTCGGAAATTGATATGGTTTGAATTGAATATGATATTTTGATATCAGTTATGAATCAGTTTTGAAAATGTAAAAGAACTGTCCGGTGTGAAATAAGCGTTTAGTTATTAAAGAGACCGGGATTGGATATTGTCATACTCTCTACCAATACTGAAAACCACTTTAACAACTGTGTATGTGGTGGAGATTCCAGAATAAAGTAGGATGGTTTGGCGAACGATTCTGTATGAGGTATTTACGTAGCCCTGACTCCTGTAAGTCAGCTTGATGTGGCTAAAACAGGAGCCATGCCGGGCCAAGTGAGGTTGCACCTCCGATCGGACACATTTCTTCGATACCATATTATGACTTTGTGATTGATTTGGTGGCCACCCCTCGATTTGATTATGGGAGTGTGTTCCAAGGTGGGCGGTAGTTGCTGTTATGCGTTACCACCAGTCCGGATCCACAAAACGGTAGTATCCTACCCTAGGCATTGCCTCGCATGCCTTGTCACATGCCTTATCGCGCCTTCTACGAGTTTGGTTTGTGTCGTACCTTTGGAGTGCTCCTTGATAGCCCGCCAGTTTACGGTGGAGTTTACAGTATCTGTATAGACTACGGCATTATATAAAATGTGTTAAGGGGGATATGGGTAACTCCTTAACGCTATTTTAATACTTTACTTTACTGTAGACACTATTATAATAGCGTATTGTACTATGTATGTAGATAATTAGAATCCTTAGGAGATGGAAATCCCGAACATCTCTTAAGTTATTACATTCACATTGACACTGAATAGGAGATGTCAAACCCCGTAAACATTTCTGACGCCGTTACACTCATATTTATTTACTATTGATCTAACTTACATAAGACCTTTTAGTTCTGACTCGAGTGTTTTGTCTTTTCAATTCGCTCGGGTCAGTCTGAGCTTTTCAGTGTATCGAAGACTGCTTTGAAGGACGAAGACGGAGATTTGTATATTATTATTATTTATTATATTTATCCCACTGCATCATGTTGTTCCACTGCATTGTTATTTATTTCTGTTGTATGTAACTCTGATCTGTATTGTAAAAGTGCAATCAAATGTTATTTGTAAAACAGCTTCATAAACTGTTTATTTGATTATTATATTTTGTCATTCCGCTGTGAGATTCTGTGTTTTGTTTTTCTTTCTTTCTCTATCTTTTTCTTATTTACCCCATAACAATCCACCCTTTTGAATGGTTTGAGTCTGACATGTGTGGCTTATTGTCGATTTAAACCGTCCAAAAAGGTGGTCGTTACATTTGGTATCAGAGCTTTGGTTTAGTGATAACCTTAGCTTTGTGGGGTCTGACTCATTAGAAATGAGGTAGTAATACCTAGAATGAGTCGTTGAGTGTATATATATGAGAGAGCGTATTTGTTAGTGTTATAAAAGGTTTTTTATTGTGTTGATTTGTTCTGATTAGTATTTATAAATTCTGGTCGGTACATGGGACATTGTGGCATTGATAGGGATTTCTAAACGCTTAATAGGGCAGACCGATACAATATTGTTTTGAAATATGGGTAAATGAAATAATTTTGCCTAGTATTATATTTTGTATATAAAAGAGTAATCTTTATAAATGTATATAATGGTATGTGCTATGTTTGTTAGGATGTGAAAATTTTATAAACATTGGTTGCAAAATGGGATTATAAATAAAATGAATATAGATTGAAAATTTGAGAACTTAAGTTTTGGGATTTTGAAAAAAAATTCGAAAGATTTTAGAATATAATATTAGTATTATTTGAAAGTATTTTCAGATATAAATATTTCAATATGATTGGAAAGAAATGTTTTCAAGGAATTTTGAAAGGAAGTTTAAAAAGGAAATAAGTTCTGTACTCCTCTCTCTGTCACTGGAAAATAATTTCGGTGATGAGTGCACACATCATCGACGTTCATTTTCGAGTTTCAAAGTGGGAAGACTATTGTAGTAGTTTTACTACACATTTGATTTGATCTATAAAGGATATAAATATATATATATATATATTATTTTCTAAATGATTTGTAATATAACATGGAGTTTAGTTCTTAAAACTTTTTGATAATTGGTAGCTTTCAATTATTTTAATGAAATGAAATATGGACTATATTAATAATTGGAAACTCCTAAAATGGAAATTAAGAAATTTGATGTTAAGTGATTAATGAAATGTATAAGAAATTGGAAATCTGTAACTTGCAGATATGAAAATTTGAAAGATGTAACTATTGAACACTTTTGTTAACTAAATGAATAAGATAAACTTGTGTGACATTTAATTGCATTCTTAAAAGACATATATATAACTTACCAAAATGTTAAAAGTTGAAATGTTAAATAGAAATATGTGATAGAATATTATACAAGTAAAACTTTAGTAATGAAGATGTTCGATATAATTATTCCTATAAATAAGAATATATGTTACAAAAATGTTATAAACCTAATTTAATAAATTGAAATGCTACTACTGAAATGTAATAGAAAAGTGAATACTGTAAGTAAATGACTATAAACTTAAGTGATGTTTGAAGCCAATTATAATTAAAGTAAATAGTAAAATGGAATACTATATATAAAGAGACAAAAGTGAAGAAAAAAGAGAATGAGTTGCTTCACAAATAAATATTGATGTTAAAAGGAAATCAAAGTAAAAGATAAGTGTGAAGTAAACTGAGAAAAAATGTATGTAATCCTTCAATAATAAATTCATTGATTATTTTAAATAATTGAATAAAAAGAACATATATAAGCAAATGAATATAAATTAATGGAAAATGGCATTGTATAAATGATTGGGAAATGAATTTTGTAAGTAATGAATGTAAACTAAAGAAAATAATCATTGTATGAATGAAAAAATAAAAAATAAAATAACAAAGATGAACAATAAATAATGTGAAAGGATATTTATAAGAATAAACTTAACTGATATTTGAAATTATTGTTTGTTTTAGCTTATGGGATGGTTGGGAAAGGATACTTCTAACTATATAAAGGTGTATAAATAATCTATTAAGATTTATCTAAGACTGTTGAGTGTATGGTATGCTTAGTAGTTTATTTATCATTTTATACGATTAAAAGTTTCTGAACCCGAACAAACCATTTGTTTTGGTTGTTATGGATGGATGGCTGATTACTTTGATTGCATGTGATGATTGTATGGTTTTGTTTGCAGGTGACTATTGTTATGTTGTGTTGTTTTGTTTGTTATTAATTGAAACAACTTAAATTTCTCTTTATATAATTATTAACTTCTTTGGATTGTATAAGTGAAATACAGGTTATGGAAGCAATTGCTACTACTTTTGGTTTCATAAATAAAGCGTTGTTTGCCCGATAAATAGGTACGTTTTCGGATTACGGTTTTCTAGCGATATTATATTGTTTTTCCCGTAGTTTGAGATATTTTATTTTGAATATTATATATATGGTTATTATTGATATTATTTTTCTCCCGGACCTCTCCGTATAAAGGAGACTCTGCCGAAATTTTCCGTGAATTTTGGACTTAAAAAGATTTTGTGAAAATGTTTTTCAAACTTTTATTGAACTTGAATAAGAAAGGATTTAATTGTTTATAACTACATTTTATTTAAATTATTTAATTATGTAAATTAATTGTTTATAAATTGAATATTTTGAATGAGATATATCAATTCCTTAATTCCTTCTTTTCCCTTTTCGAGGACGAAAAGCTTTGAGTGGGGAAGAGTGTAACGACCCGTAATTTTCCGATAATTAAATTATTGAATTTAATAAGATTTTGTAATTTAATATTGTATGAAATAAAAATTTATGATTTATTAATAAGAAAAATAACTAGAATGTAATGTTAATAATGTTAATTTAAGGCAATTGATAACTATTTTAATGCAATCTCGATTAATTGGAATGATTGGAAAGTTATAATTGGTCGTAGAGTGTAAATGGTAAATAAACCAAAAGTTGTATTAAACGGTGAAATTGTATGTAATTAATTGAAATTGATTAAAATTGAATAATTAATCCGTATGTGAATTTACTAGTTTTGTTTGTTAACAATTAACATAGAAATGTGTTTGAAATCATAAGTTGTAACAATTGTTTAATTATCGTTTCACTATTTAATCCGTTGAAATTTAATTGGAAATCAATTGCAATTAATCTATTTAAATACTGCAGTTAATGTGAATTAAGATGGTAACTGTAGAATATTGATGTAATAAATGGTAAACCAATGTTAACTATGTCCATAAAGTAATGATTGATTGAATAAAAAGATTGAAATCAAAATGACTCAATTTATTGGGTTTTAAATTATAATTAATGAATTTATTGCAATTGGAATTTGAACGCTGTAATTAGCGCAATATTAATAGTTGAATTTGACATGGAATTTGTTTTAAAAGATTTCAAATTACTTAGTAATCAAAAATGATAAAAATTGCTAGTTATTAAATTTGAAATTAAAAAGTGATTTAATCAATTTAATAATAATTTATTTAATTAACGTGAAAATAGTCATTTTGGCCACTGTCTCGGATTTCGAAGAAACCAATTTCATCAGATCCGTAACAGTGAATTATTGTAGGATTTCAAGTTTCGTAGCGATCGGACTTGTCGTTTGATCGTGCGGGCTCGAAACGCGTAGAAATCAATTTAACAAAATCAATTTAAATAAGCTGATTTTAAAAGCTAACTTCTGTATACAATGGAATTAGGACTTGAAACTTGTTCCATTGAGTTAAAAAATATCGAAAACCTATATTTCAATATATTGGATGACCCATTTTCGTTTCGGGAATGAAACAGGCTTTTCGGGTCGTTGTTATCATTTCGATTCAACCCTTCCTATATATAGGCTGTTATAAACCCTTGTTGTTTCTCATTTTATTATTTCTGTACGTACATATTCTTCCTCCTTCTTAAACAACAAAACATCAAACCTAATTCCCAAATTCCAAAACCTAATTTCAAAAAAAAAAAAATTGGTTGCTCCAGGTTTACTTCGAGTCAGGAAGAGGTTCGCTTCGGGTTCCAAAGGCGAAAGCCCTACAGCGACTTCGGGTCAGAGAAAGTTCCATGCCAAACAAGATGGATCTGGTCGCGCTTCGAGGTCCAGAGGCAAAAACCCTGCAGCGACTTCGGGTCAGGAGCCAAATGACTCGGGTCTCAGGTCATTTTGGAAAAAACTCAGAGCAAACACTGAGTAATTGAGGCGGCGGACCGAAGCAAGACTCGAAGTCGAAATTTTCCAATCTCCTAACATTAATAACTTTTGCATACGAACTTGGATTCACGCGCGGTTTTCTCCATTGCGATCGTATCAAAATTTCGGAAATTTTGGAACTAGTTTGGCTGCATTCTGAGACTGTTAAATTTTTGGGCTAATTTTGGATTTTAAATCGACGATAAATCGAAGGTGAGTATTTCAACCCACTCACAACTACTAAATTATCTTATGTTAGTTAGATTAAATTTATGATGTGATTAGAAATTTATTGGTTGATGTTTGGTATATTTAAATTGTCATTCCAGTTAAATATGACCTTTATTGCATTTATATCGCCATTTAATTTAATATTGAATCTAATTGTCAATTGAATACCTGTTAATGAAAATTAGTTAATTGATGTTATTTATTGGTTGATTGAATGGTGATTGTGATGGATGTTTGAGTGTTGATATTGGATGACTGGATGTTATATTTATATTGTTATAACACTGCAAGTTCCCTTAGTTTATTGTTAGAAAATCCCTATGGGTTGAAATGATACATACCCGAATGATCTATAGATTAGGGAAAAATCGTTATGGGTTGAAATGATAAACCCGAGCGATTTTATAGATTTTAAATTTTATTCGGGATTGGGGTTGAAATGATATACATCCGTAAATATAAAATATCTACGGATTAAAATGATAAATATCTGTATCACTTGACCATAGGGTAGAAAATTATATACGGACACTGGATTGGTTAAATTAAATGATTTTAAATCCTTAAATTTTGAATTTAGTTAAATGATATTTTGAAGAAAATTTGATTTATATAAACCGAATTATTTTTGAAAATCCAAGTTTTAAATGTGAAATTGGAATTGGTTTAAATTGAAATTTTAAAGTTAGATTTGGAGTATAAATGAAATTTATCGAAATTAAGTTATTGAAAACGTTTGAAAATATAACTTTGAAATCTACTAAATTTGAAATAGTTTGGATTTATCGTTCGGACTTGGATTTGAAATCGATATTAATTAAATGGTTTAAATGAGAATACAAAATTGAAGGACAAAATTTAGTTTGTTGACTTGAAAGCTGGACATGGTCCAGATGTGTTGAAATGAAAGAAATATTTTAATTTGATATTAATTTCAACTTTACCATTTTAATATAAACTTTTTAAAAATATATTATTTTAAATCCTGATTATTAAGATTTTCAAACTATTAAACTAATTTAATCTATTTTAAACTATTTTAATCAATTTAAACTATTTTAATTTATTTTAATCTATTTTTATCTATTTAATCCAATTTAATATATTTTAAACTAATTAACCCATTTTAATCTATTTTAAATCTATTTAACCTGTTTAATATATTTTAAATATATTTAATCTATTTTGAATATATTTAATCTATTTTGAATCTATTTAATATATTTTAAATCTATTTAAACTATCTTAAATCCTTTTAAACTATTTTTAATCTATTTTTTATAACTATTTTAGAGTATTTTGACTATTTAAAAATTTATTTTAACCATGTTAAACTATTTATAACTATCTAAACTATTTTCTAAATTTCAGACTAAGTAAAGTGGAAGTGTTTATATTCAAATCCTTGATTTAAAAGCGAATACGGTTAATTGATGTTATAACCTAAGTTGGGATTTAAATGACATGTTTGATTGAATATGATGATTTTGAATGAGGGTTTAACCTATTTTGGAAGTATGATTTTGAAAGAAAATATGATTTCGGAAGTGATATGATTTCAAATGTGATATGATTTCGAAGGTGAATATGATTTCGAAAATGAATATGATTTCGAAAAGTGATATGGTTTGAATTGAATATGATATTTTGATATCAGTTATGAATCCGTTTTGAAAATGTAAAAGAACTGTCCGATGTGAAATAAGTGTTTAGTTGTTAAAGAGACCGGGATCGGATATTGTCATACTCTCTGCCAATACCGAAAACCACTTTAACAACTGTGTACGTGGTGGAGATTCCAGAATGAAGTAGGATGGTTTGGCGAACGATTTTGTATGAGGTATTTACATAGCCCTAACTCCCGTGAGTCAGCTTGATGTGGCTAAAACCGAAGCCATGCCGGGCCAAGTGAGGTCGCACCTCCGATCAGACATATTTCTTGGATACCATATTATGACTGTGATTGATTTGGTGGCCACCCCTCGATTTGATTATGGGAGTGTGTTCCGAGGTGGGCGGTAGTAGCTGCTATGCGTTACCACTAGTCTGGATCCGCAAAACGGTAGTATCCTACCCTGGGCATTGCCTCACGTGCCTTGTCACATGCCTTGTCGCGCCTTCTACGAGTTTGGTTTGTGTCGTACCTTTGGAGTGATCCCTGATAGCCCACCAGTTTATGGTGGAGTTTGCAGTATCTGTATAGACTACGACATTATATAAAATGTGTTAAGGGGGATATGGGTAACACCTTAATGCTATTGTAATACTTTACTGTAGACACTATTATACTAGCGTATTGTACTATGTATGTAGATAATTTAACGGATCCTTTGGAGATGGAAATCCCGAACATCTCTTAAGTTAATGCACTCACGTTGACACTGGATAGGAGATGTCAACCCCCGTAAACATCTCTGACGCCGTTTACATTCATATTTATTTACTGTTGATCTAACTTACATAAGACCTTTTAGTTATGACTCGAGTGTTTTGTCTTTTCAATTCGCTCGGGTCAGTCTGAGCTTTTCAGTGTATCGAAGACTGCTTTGGAGGACAAAGACGGAGATTTGTATATTATTATTTGTTATATTTATCCCACTGCATCATGTTGTTCCGCTGCATTGTTATTTATTTCTATTGTATGTAACTGATCTGTATTGTAAAAGTGTAATCAAATGTTATTTGTAAAATAGCTTCATGAACTGTTTATTTGATTATTATATTTTTTCATTCCGCTACGAGATTCTGTGTTTTGTTTTTCTTTCTTTCTCTGTCTTTTTTTTATTTACCCCATAACAATCCTCCCTTTTGAATGGTTTGAGTCTGACATTGTGGCTTATTATCGATTTAAACCACCCAAAAAGGTGGTCGTTACTGCAGCGTGTCGAGCTCTCGAAGTGGAGTTCGCTGGTGGTCGTAGTTCATTATTCGGTGGTAAGTATGGTCGTGTTAGTGACATGGAGTGCGCGAATTTGGGGTGCACTGGTTTTGATTTTTGGAGGGAAAGCGAATATGGGAAGAAGGAGTGTGGGTTAGGTTTGATTGCTTGCGGGTTTGAACTTTTATGTTGGGTGAGAATTGTTTTTAATTTATTTGTTTAAGTTATATAAACAAGCTGTTAACTTTAAAAAGCTATATTTCATTTATTTTAAATCCGTTTAACCCATGGATTATGCATTAGACCTGTATTGACGAGTACAACATTATGGTATAACTTGTTAATAGTTTCAATAGAGTATAAAATAATGATAAATTAATAGTGGTAAAAATAATTACGCTAATTCAAATAATAACATAGTTGAATTGGTTATAATTCGCTTGTGATCACAATTTGGTAGAATAAAGCATCGTTTTGCTATAATTAAATGGAATAGATTAGTTTGGACATCTATTGAGCAGAATAAATCCTCGTTCCATGTTAGCATACTAAAATGTTGCTTTTTTAAATTAATTAATACATGGATTAATTAATATTGGAAAAATGATATGTTAACTATTGTTAATTGTTGAGCCAAAAGCTTAGTAGCTTGGCCATATTGGATGTGACTGGATGTGTCACAAAAGTTGAATTCTTTTAAGAGTGAAAACAATAAAAGCATTTGTTAAGTGCTATGGTAGCTCTAGACCTCAATATAGTATTTTAAATACTAGTATTTGTTGTTTCGATTTAAAAATGTTTTGATTCAAAGGATGAAAAGTGACTTTGGAATTTTCAGTCACCTTTTATTTAGAAATGGGTTTTTGGACTTCTCTATTTTACTTCAACCTTTTTGTTAGTCCTTTCTAGCATACATGGAAATGTTTTAAAATACTTTATGAAGTATTTATTATTATGTTTATTATAAAAAAAGGAGGAATTTATCCTTTATAATAACGTGATTCTGTCTTAAAAGAAGAAAGAATTATTTTGGAATAAATATTTGGAAAACTTTTTATATAAAATGCTGTATAGAAAGAAAGATTTATAACTGGTGTTTTATAAATAAAAGGATATATTTATATATGTTATTTTATAAAAAAGGAATGATATCATTTTGATCATTTGAAATAATAAATCACATTTGTGAATTTATAGTGATATATGAAATGATCGTTATATGGAAAAATTTGGTTCTGTCTTGAAACTAAAGATTGTAATAAGTATATGAGATTTAATTTGGAGATTTATAAAAGGAGTTTTATAAATAATTTTAGAGACTTATAAAAGGAGTTTACAAATTAAATTTAGATATGTATAAAAGAAGTTCTATAAATATGAAAGTGATTTGTAAAAAGGAGATTTGCAACATAGAAAGGAGATTTATAAATAGAAAGGAGTTTTATAAAGAAGTTCCATAAAAGTGATTTATAAAATGGAATTTTATAAAAAGGAATATGGTCTGGGTTTATAATAAACAATGTTTTCAAATGACTTTTATTTAACCTAAATAAGTATGTTTTGGAAGTATAGTGTTTTTTGAATATACTATACCATTGAGATAAATATATAGTTACATTTTCCAAGTATTGAAAGTGAATTGCTTTGTGAATATATTTAGGATATTTTTCCATGCATTGAACGAGTACAAATGGATAGTGAGTGAATAGTATACTTATGTATATCTTTGTAAAAGTATTTTGATACAAGTGTTTACAAATGTGGTTTAATTAATGAAAGGATTAATTAAAGAGGCTTAGGGCTACTTACGTGTTTAATCGTGCTTGGTTTCTTATGAAATTAAATCTCTAATTTGATTGATTGTTTATTTGATAGTTAAATAGCCAATTATCAAATCTTGACCAAATATACTCTGGAATATCTAGAAGAAACACGAGAATTATATGGTACATTTATCTTCGGTGATGCTATACTGTACGTATAAACTCGTTATGCTCTTCTTGAACAAATGATAAGGAAATTCGTCCACTTAAACGGTTAGGAGGCGACCTTCGCTCTTATGTATTGTTAGTTTATTTCCTACAGAACTGAAGTTGACATTATCGGAAACCATCGATTGGTTTTGGAGCGCCTAGTAGGAAGGGGAGTGTACTTGTATGAGATGACTCAAAACCGTGACCACTCTAAAACCATATATGTATTTATGCTTTGGTAGAGGTTCGAGATTGGTTCGAGATGCTAGAACCTATGGAGATTCAAGATCTATTTGAGATGCTCTAACACATGTAGTAGTTCGTGATTTTTTGAGATGTGGGGACCCATGTGTGATTCCAAGACCCGTTGAGGTATGGGTATCCATCTGTGATTCCAAGATCTTTTGATATATGGGAATTCGTGTGTGATTCCGAGCCATGTTGAGGTATGTAAATTCATGTATGGCTCTAATATTTGTTCGAGTGGTGACTCGTGTGCTGGAATGCCGGACTTAGCCTCACCAACGAAAACAACAAAAACCAAAGATAGAATGCATAGCCAAAGGGTTAGCAACCCATGAAGGGTGCATTCGACTCTACCCTAGAGTTACCTACAATTGTTATGCATGTGTGAGCGATGCACTAGGCTAGTTTGGCCAGCTATTTATTTCCTATGGTACATCAGCTAGGGATATACAATGCTTTGGAAGGATATCTCTGATCCTTGTGTAGAAGGACCATCTCAGAGGTTTTGAGGGCCCCTCCATGGAATCCTACATAGTTAGCGAACGTGCCTGAGCGGTTTGATTTGTATACCTATGTTGTACACTCATGCACAACACAGCTATTTCTTATGTATTTTCAACTCTAGATATTTTTATAATATCATTTGATTCTCTAATAGAAATGGTTTGATTATCGTAAGGTAAAAAACCCGCCCGTGTTTACGAACGGTGTAGTCTTACAAGATACCTTTATTTTAAATGGTTTTATAATATTAAATATCTATTTGATTGTGTTTCTCACGTTGGTTTACCAAACTGATCTGGGCGTTATTTTCTTATAATGATTGGGTTAGCCAGAGCATATTTCTAGATTTATTTATGGATGCTTTGGAGCTTCAAGAGACGAGATGGATTCATCCAAGACAAATTTACGTGTATTTATTTTCGCTGTATTTGTTGTATTGTATTTATCAGAATTTGTGAGGACAGGCTTTTATAACTGTCCAAGCTGATAATAGGTTTATTTACTTTGATTGATGTATGTATATTACAGTTTTTGTGATATCCCGGAATTTTGGGCAATATCAATTTAATAATCTGTATTGAAAATTAAATTGATTTGTTAACCTTTGTTAATAAATTTGAATTAGTTTAATAATCTAATTTAATAAATATTTAACTGGTGAATTTTATCTTTTAAAAATTAATAAAATATTTTCTATTTATAATATATATATATATATATATATATATATAACTGTATATATTGTAAATAGATGAGCTTTGGTTTGAAATAAATAAATCTTGTTTTCTAATATATATTTTGGTAATTTGGGAATCATGATTAATTTAATATTAAGCTTTTCAAAGTTATTTAACAAATAACTATATGGTTTTAAAATACATAAAATAAATGTTTAATTGTTTAAATAGATTTAAGCTTAAGTTTAAATTTAAATAAAAGGTTTGTTTTATTTCTTTTTAAATATTACTTGATATATATGATTTAAAAATAGAAGTTTAAATACAATTTACATATGGCATTAATTCATTTAAGTAATAAGTAATTTATAATCTCTTTTATAAACTATTTAAAATGGTCAAATGTGTTATTTTCAAATAATAGATATATGTATTGTTTTTATATATAAATATGATTGGTTTTATTCTTTAAAAGTTATCTATATATATAAATAAGTATTTGTAAATTTATAAATTAAGTAAAAAGCTTTTAATTTTATATAATTGGTTTTATTTACATTTTCTTTAAAGTAATTTATATACATATATACATTTAGGTAAGTATTTATAAATAGTAAACTAGTATAAAAGTTTTATTAACATTTTAAAATAAATAAAAATTATGTATTAAATACTTATAAGACAAATGTCATTATATTAAGGCCTAATGTGACATATGTTAAGTAATAAATAAAACTACATGACAAATGTCAAGATAAATAACAAGTGTCATTTAATTTTGTTTTTCTTTTATTTTTATTTATTTTATAATTTCAGCTTATATAAACTTTGCCTTCTTCCTTCCATTCTTTTTCTATTCTTTTTCCAAAACTAAGAAAAAGATTTCAGCTCACAAAATAACTCAAGAAAATCTGAAATTCACTCTTCTCAAACTCTTTCTCAAAGCAAAAATCAGTGGATCAATTCACTTTTCAAACATGTAAAACCAAATCTGTAAATTCACTTCCACAAATCTGAAATCGATTCACTCTTCAGACCAAACTTGCAAATCAATGGCAAGTTCAAAACAACGAAAGCCTGAATTAAATTCTTAAACCAGAGATCATGTTCAAATCAAAACCTGTTATCCATTTTCCAAATCAAAAGCCAGTGCATTTTCTTCAAACCTGAGAAAAAGCAAGCAAATCTGGAATTAAAAGCAAATTCAAAAGCATGCAAGTTTTAAATCAAACAAAGGCACCTTCCAGTTCTCAAGTTTTCAAAAGACAAATGCCAGCAACTCAATTTTTAAAAGATTCAAGTGTTGTTTTCAAAAATCTGGAGTCTCTGTCTTAAAATCTGGTGAGTAACTTTAAAATTTAAAATAAAATTTGATTGCATGCTAGTATGGTTGAATATAAATGTGTGTATTGCATAAGTGGATGTCTGATGAGAATTCTTATTTGTGTGCATACTGTTTATAAGTGCTCTGTCATCATTATTTAGGGAAGTGGCATCTTTCTAAAATGCTTAAGTATAAATGGGTATATGTAGATCTTTGAAGCAAGAATGTTTGTATATGTATTAATTTTTCTATGAACATTTGGATGATAAATATGTGCATGTTGGTGAAATGTCTGAACTTCTCTGTTCTTAGTTTTAAAACTAAGATTTTGTTTAAAAATCCATTATTCCTTTAACCAATCTCTGCTAGTCTTAGGATTTAAATAAAATTTGTTTGTTTAAGCATAGATTAAAGTTTAAACCTTATTTAAGTAAATTAAATTAGAAATTACTTTGTAAAAATCAAGTAGATCAGTACAAGTTGGAATCTTGTTAAAAATTAAACATCTTAATTTATTGATTCAGGGTTATAAATGAAATCCCTAAACTAAAACACGATTTTTAAGATTCAAATCAAAAATTTTAGTAATGGGATATTGGAGTAGTTCTGGGTTGATCAAAAAGTGCATTTTTGGTTGTCTCCGATGATCTATGTGCTCGGAGGGGTCAGGATTCCTTCTAGAGGGAGAGTGATGAACGGAGAGTATGGGAAAAATGGCAGTAAGGTGTTTAGGGCACTGTGGCGGTGGCAGGTGGATGTTTAGTTCAGTAAACCTAGTTTTTCTGGTGGTTAGAAACGCAGGCATCACGAACTCTCTGGTGGATCGAGTTCCACCAGGTTTTGGAGATTGGAAGCTGGAGTGTTGTCGATGTCGTGGCCGGAGGATCTAGCATTCTGGTGGTCGGAGATGTGTTGTCGAGGCGTTTCCAGGCTTCGTGGTGGTTCGTAACTTTTGTTCCAGGTTTAGTCTTGAATGCTCGAATTCGTTTCAAGTTCGTATTGATGGTTTTGGTGGTCGAGATTGGGTTCTCAGGTCATCGCCGATGGGAAGAGATCAACGCTGGTGATCGGAGACGATCAGCGTCTCTGTGCACGTGCACACATTTTCTGGTGAAGTTGGGTTTGGGAATTTGGGTACTCGGGGTTTCTCGAGTCATTTGAGTTTTTGTTCGGGTTAGATAGGAGTTTGACTCGAAGTAGTTTAGTTTTGGCTCGGGTAATGTTGTATTCCAGGTTTTTACAGAGAACTGTTTTCCAGTTTTTTAAATTTAAAATAAATTTTAAAAGCCGAGTTTAAATATAAAAGTAAGTTTAAATAAGTTTTAAATCTAGTTGTTATCTGGAGTTTAAGTTAAATCTCAGTTTTTAAATAAGATAAAGTTTTTAAATTTTGAATTGACTTAACTACTTTAAAAGGAGTTAAGTAGTTTGAATTTTAAATTAAAGTTTTAAATTGTAGATAGATTTTAAATCTTAAATTTAAAATGAAATTTAAAAGTAAATTTAAAAGTAAATTGTTTTAAATGCTTTATTAATGATAATTTAATCATTAATAAGAATAAAGTGTTATTTTAAAGATAATTAAGATTTAATAATTTAGGATAAAATAAATTATTAAGGTAATTGAAAGTTAATTAATCAATTTAATTAAATTATGATTTGGATTAATAAATTTAATAATTAAGGGTTTAAATTGATTAAGTAAAGTTTAATTAAATTAATTAAAGGTTAATTAATTTGAAAATTAAGGATCATTAATTTTATAAGTTAAGATTATAAATTAATGGTTAGGAATAAAATTATTAAAGTAATTAAGGTTTAATTAAGTTATTGTTAAGTACTTAATTAATTAAGTAATTAGAGATTAATTTATTGATAATTAGAATGAATTAAGTTGTAATTAATAATGGTAAATTAATGTTTAATTATTTAAGAAAAATAATTAAAGAATAGTTAATAGTTAATGTAGATCATTAACTTGGGTTAAATAAGTAATTAATTAATGTGATTAATTGTGATAATTAAATAGATTAATTAATTAAGATAATCATTTGTGAAATTGTTTAATTTAATATAATTACTTAATGGAAGTAATTAAGATATTAATTACTCATTGTAATTAATTAAGTTTCTTTTGATTAGTTAAGTTAATTAACTAAGTTTAATTAATTTAAGAAAATCACTTAATGATTTGTATAATTACTTAATGTAATTTAATGAAGATTAATTACTTAGGAAAGTAATTAATAGATAATTACTTATGTAATTAATGGAGTAATTAAGGGTAGTTAATTACTTAATGGAATTAATCAAGGGATTAATTAAAAGATAATTAATTAAGGAATAATTAATTTATTTTAAAGAAGTAATTAAGGGTAGTTAATTACTGAATGTGATTAATCAATAGTGATTAATAATTATGGTTTAATTAAAGATTAATTACCCAATGTAATTAATTTAAATAAAGTAATTAATGATAAAATGTAATTAAGGATCATTAATTTATATAATTAATGATGTAATTAAGAATTGATTAATTAAGTAATAATTATAAATGAAGTGATTAATTAATGTAATTAATTAAGGAGTAATGTAATTAATTACAGTTAATTAATAAATGAAGTAATTAAAGGTTAATTACTATAAGTGGTTAAGAATAATTAATTTGTATAATTAATTTAATACTAATTACTTGAATGTAATTAAATAATTAATCAAGGATGATTAATTAAATTGAATAATTGGATGATGATTGATTAATTGATTGATAATTAATTAATAATGATTTAAGCAGGATTTATAGATGTAGTAATTAATTTAATTTACTTTAAATTAATTAAAGATGAAATAATTAATTTAATTCATTTTAAATTAATTGTAGATGGTGATAAATAAATCATTGCTTATGAATGGATGATATTGTGTACCTTGAATGGTTTGAAATCTCAGATATGAGATAATTGATACTGTATGATTTGGATGCTTTGGTTGCATAGTGATGATGATATGGATTATCTGCTTATAATGATAATGTTGATTATCTATTGTGAATCTGTGAATTATCTATCTGTGTGTAAATAGATAGTAGAATTGAATTGTTTTAACCTTTAAGACAACTTGGCCTTAAAAGATACGTTTTGGATTTCGATGAGACCGGGATCGGGTTTCCAGATTTGGATATCCGAAAACCACATCGATCCAAATTAAACGTTGGTCGTTAATCCAAGTGGAGCAAGTGAAGACTCGAGGTGTAAGAACTATTCTTTGTCAATATAACTCTGAGGGTGATTCCGTAATGAGTTTGACGGAGATAGTACTTTCAGATTCGAGATGAAGATTTAGAGTGCAAGGGTTATGGTCGTTAACTCTGAGGGTGATTCCAATATGAGTGTAACGAGATAATGCCTTCGGTTTCGTTCGAACCCGGAACGAACTTGTATGGATTGAATGCTTTCAGAACATCGTCAGGTGGACGATGAGCATTCTAAGTGATGTCCTGATTAAAGGTAATCGTAGCCTCAAGCCTCATCAAACCGGGAATGGCTAAAACAGGGGAGGTGCAGCAAGGTTAGTGGGTAGCACCCAAGTAGGACAAGATTATCCCTGTCTAGAGGTCCCTTCTTATTATTCGATTGAGTGGGCAGTTGATTGCAACAACTGCTGGGATATCTTGTGCGGGAATTATCCAGTAAGGGATGTTCCGGCCTTGTGTTGCAGGGGATTGGGAGTGATCCTCGGTACGGTGATCTAGGCCACGTACTGTGACGGGCGGTACCCCGGTAGCCCTGCCATTGTATGGAATCCAAACTCCAATAAGTGCCTTACGTATTAGTTGTGCCCAACTATGTTGGAATGTGAGATGTAAGCATTTCAGCTATTTCTGTATTTTACTTGAAAACCCTAGACCCTATTATAATATCACCGGATTTTCTATCAAATGTTTTGGTTAGCGTAAGGTAAAAACTTACCCATGTTTATGTGTGGGGAGTCTTACGTGATACCTTTGTTTCAAAAGGTTTTGAAGTTAAGCAGTTTAACCTGTTACTCACACCAGACCCATGTCTGACCCAAGTTGTTTATTTCTGTTTTATAAACTCTTAGGTACTCAAATTTTTACGAGTAGCCAAGGGATTCAGGTTTAGCTTTGACGAATATTCTGGAGGAGCAATGGAGCAGGAGGCTTCGGCGTTCGTAGATATAGTATTCCGCTGTGTTAATCTCTGTGATAGTGTTTTGTATTGTATTGAGTTGTAATAACTAGACATGTGTTTATAACTGTCTAGTATGTGATGTATAATCTGTGTAACTCTGATAGTTGTTGTATACTATGTAATATCTTTTGTTATTAATATAATTTATTCGTTCCGCTGTTGAGATTCTGATGTTGTTTCTTCTTTCTTCTCTTCTTTTCTACTTTCTCACCTCTTTCTTTTCTTCAAAACGATGCGTCTTCCTAGACGTAGGATGGCGGGTTGTGACAGTGGTATCAGAGCGCTAGGTTGAGTGAATACCTAGGCTTTGGAGTGAATTCTTTCTTGAGAGAGCGTATTTGTGATTTTTATATAACTATATATATATATATATATTTATTTCTACCTATTTGTTGGGTTACCTGTTCGGGTTTTCCAATATAAGTTATAAAGGTAGATTAGTGGTGGTGTGTGAAACACAACTACCAATGGTTGGAGTTAAATGTTTGAGGTTGGAAGTGTATCTGTCAAGACTGTAGACCCAATACTGTCTCGAGTAAGCTTTTCTGTGGTGAAGGATTTCATCGATCTCCGAAGGGAACTATTAAAGTTCGGAGTTTATCTTTGAAGTTGGATGAGCAGAAGTGAGTGATAGTATCTTGGTAACTTCTGGAAGTAGTAGCTGTGTGATAAGACGCAGTGACTATGGATATTTCCGAAGATGTTTTCTTTGGAACAAGTTAAGGAAGTGTGTATGCTTCGGTGTTGTGGCTGAGTTCAGCATGGTGTTTCTGTTTGAGGTTCGAGTTTCTCGAAGAGCTTTGGATTAGGAAGTCCTTGGCATCAGTGGCAGCAGTGTAGCTTGGAGTATTCTATGTGTCGGCAAGGAAGTTTTCTGGCTGAGCAGTTTTTCTAGAGTTGGAATTCAGAAGCAGCAGAGTGGATCCATTTCTTCGATGGATTGGACATGTAAGTGTAAGCTGTTCTGATTGGTAAAGAGAGAGCAGTTTCTTTGGAAATAGGCTGGGTTGATCGCAAAAGTGACTTGTGATTGTTGAGTATTCTTTTGGGGTGTCAGAATTTTCCAGGATGTCTTTAGGGAAGTCAGAAGTTGGTCTGCATCTGGAGATTGAGTTTTCTTATCGACTGGATTCCAGGAGTGGTACCGGTGGTTCAGCATAGTGGAAGGATAGTTCCTTGAGATAGAGTTGGGTGAAGCAGCTCAAGTTTTGATGGAGTATCTGAGTTTTCTTAATGGATCTATTGAACAAATTTTCTGGGATGGGTTGTCCAGTTGTGCTCGTGTTCTTCATCAGCATTTTCATTCTACTTCAGATCAGAGTTGTGCAGCGGAAGCAGTTGGGAAGTGCATCTGTTTTGATTCCTGGATAGCAGAAGTAAGTTCAGTCTTCTGATGTTTGAGGAGTAAAGTTGTGGATCTTTTTTTTGTTTTGTTTTGGATAAGTGTTTGATCTATCTCTAGTTTTGGAATCAGCAGTTCAGGAGGATTTGGTAGTTGAGTCAGACTCGTCTGTAGACTGATATCCTGTCTAGTTGTGTAGATCTGGTTGAGTAGGAGTTCTATAGCTTCGTAGTTTAGATTGTTTGTAGAGCGAGTATTCCGGTATATATATATACTTGGGGAAACTCGAGGAAATTCTATCCAGAATTTTGTCTGGATAGTTAGAATTGTTTGTTTATTTGGATGATTGGTTGCTATGGTTGTTAGCATATGGTTGATAATATATGTTGTGGTTTAAGAATTAAAATCTTTAATTAGATTATTAAATTACCTTTGTTTTAAATTTCGGGGACGAAATTATTTTAAGGGGGGAGGAATGTGATATCCCGGAATTTTGGGCAATATCAATTTAATAATCTGTATTGAAAATTAAATTGATTTGTTAACCTTTGTTAATAAATTTGAATTAGTTTAATAATCTAATTTAATAAATATTTAACTGGTGAATTTTATCTTTTAAAAATTTATAAAATATTTTCTATTTATAATATATATATATATATAACTGTATATATTGTAAATAGATGAGCTTTGGTTTGAAATAAATAAATCTTGTTTTCTAATATATATTTTGGTAATTTGGGAATCATGATTAATTTAATATTAAGCTTTTCAAAGTTATTTAACAAATAACTATATGGTTTTAAAATACATAAAATAAATGTTTAATTGTTTAAATAGATTTAAGCTTAAGTTTAAATTTAAATAAAAGGTTTGTTTTATTTCTTTTTAAATATTACTTGATATATATGATTTAAAAATAGAAGTTTAAATACAATTTACATATGGCATTAATTCATTTAAGTAATAAGTAATTTATAATCTCTTTTATAAACTATTTAAAATGGTCAAATGTGTTATTTTCAAATAATAGATATATGTATTGTTTTTATATATAAATATGATTGGTTTTATTCTTTAAAAGTTATCTATATATATAAATAAGTATTTGTAAATTTATAAATTAAGTAAAAAGCTTTTAATTTTATATAATTGGTTTTATTTACATTTTCTTTAAAGTAATTTATATACATATATACATTTAGGTAAGTATTTATAAATAGTAAACTAGTATAAAAGTTTTATTAACATTTTAAAATAAATAAAAATTATGTATTAAATACTTATAAGACAAATGTCATTATATTAAGGCCTAATGTGACATATGTTAAGTAATAAATAAAACTACATGACAAATGTCAAGATAAATAACAAGTGTCATTTAATTTTGTTTTTCTTTTATTTTTATTTATTTTATAATTTCAGCTTATATAAACTTTGCCTTCTTCCTTCCATTCTTTTTCTATTCTTTTTCCAAAACTAAGAAAAAGATTTCAGCTCACAAAATAACTCAATAAAATCTGAAATTCACTCTTCTCAAACTCTTTCTCAAAGCAAAAATCAGTGGATCAATTCACTTTTCAAACATGTAAAACCAAATCTGTAAATTCACTTCCACAAATCTGAAATCGATTCACTCTTCAGACCAAACTTGCAAATCAATGGCAAGTTCAAAACAACGAAAGCCTGAATTAAATTCTTAAACCAGAGATCATGTTCAAATCAAAACCTGTTATCCATTTTCCAAATCAAAAGCCAGTGCATTTTCTTCAAACCTGAGAAAAAGCAAGCAAATCTGGAATTAAAAGCAAATTCAAAGGCATGCAAGTTTTAAATCAAACAAAGGCACCTTCCAGTTCTCAAGTTTTCAAAAGACAAATGCCAGCAACTCAATTTTTAAAAGATTCAAGTGTTGTTTTCAAAAATCTGGAGTCTCTGTCTTAAAATCTGGTGAGTAACTTTAAAATTTAAAATAAAATTTGATTGCATGCTAGTATGGTTGAATATAAATGTGTGTATTGCATAAGTGGATGTCTGATGAGAATTCTTATTTATGTGCATACTGTTTATAAGTGCTCTGTCATCATTATTTAGGGAAGTGGCATCTTTCTAAAATGCTTAAGTATAAATGGGTATATGTAGATCTTTGAAGCAAGAATGTTTGTATATGTATTAATTTTTCTATGAACATTTGGATGATAAATATGTGCATGTTGGTGAAATGTCTGAACTTCTCTGTTCTTAGTTTTAAAACTAAGATTTTGTTTAAAAATCCATTATTCCTTTAACCAATCTCTGTTAGTCTTAGGATTTAAATAAAATTTGTTTGTTTAAGCATAGATTAAAGTTTAAACCTTATTTAAGTAAATTAAATTAGAAATTACTTTGTAAAAATCAAGTAGATCAGTACAAGTTGGAATCTTGTTAAAAATTAAACATCTTAATTTATTGATTCAGGGTTATAAATGAAATCCCTAAACTAAAACACGATTTTTAAGATTCAAATCACAAATTTTAGTAATGGGATATTGGAGTAGTTCTGGGTTGATCAAAAAGTGCATTTTTGGTTGTCTCCGATGATCTATGTGCTCGGAGGGGTCAGGATTCCTTCTGGAGGGAGAGTGATGAACGGAGAGTATGGGAAAAATGGCAGTAAGGTGTTTAGGGCACTGTGGCGGTGGCAGGTGGATGTTTAGTTCAGTAAACCTAGTTTTTCTGGTGGTTAGAAACGCAGGCATCACGAACTCTCTGGTGGATCGAGTTCCACCAGGTTTTGGAGATTGGAAGCTGGAGTGTTGTCGATGTCGTGGCCGGAGGATCTAGCATTCTGGTGGTCGGAGATGTGTTGTCGAGGCGTTTCCAGGCTTCGTGGTGGTTCGTAACTTTTGTTCCAGGTTTAGTCTTGAATGCTCGAATTCGTTTCAAGTTCGTATTGATGGTTTTGGTGGTCGAGATTGGGTTCTCAGGTCATCGCCGATGGGAAGAGATCAACGCTGGTGATCGGAGACGATCAGCGTCTCTGTGCACGTGCACACATTTTCTGGTGAAGTTGGGTTTGGGAATTTGGGTACTCGGGGTTTCTCGAGTCATTTGAGTTTTTGTTCGGGTTAGATAGGAGTTTGACTCGAAGTAGTTTAGTTTTGGCTCGGGTAATGTTGTATTCCAGGTTTTTACAGAGAACTGTTTTCCAGTTTTTTAAATTTAAAATAAATTTTAAAAGCCGAGTTTAAATATAAAAGTAAGTTTAAATAAGTTTTAAATCTAGTTGTTATCTGGAGTTTAAGTTAAATCTCAGTTTTTAAATAAGATAAAGTTTTTAAATTTTGAATTGACTTAACTACTTTAAAAGGAGTTAAGTAGTTTGAATTTTAAATTAAAGTTTTAAATTGTAGATAGATTTTAAATCTTAAATTTAAAATGAAATTTAAAAGTAAATTTAAAAGTAAATTGTTTTAAATGCTTTATTAATGATAATTTAATCATTAATAAGAATAAAGTGTTATTTTAAAGATAATTAAGATTTAATAATTTAGGATAAAATAAATTATTAAGGTAATTGAAAGTTAATTAATCAATTTAATTAAATTATGATTTGGATTAATAAATTTAATAATTAAGGGTTTAAATTGATTAAGTAAAGTTTAATTAAATTAATTAAAGGTTAATTAATTTGAAAATTAAGGATCATTAATTTTATAAGTTAAGATTATAAATTAATGGTTAGGAATAAAATTATTAAAGTAATTAAGGTTTAATTAAGTTATTGTTAAGTACTTAATTAATTAAGTAATTAGAGATTAATTTATTGATAATTAGAATGAATTAAGTTGTAATTAATAATGGTAAATTAATGTTTAATTATTTAAGAAAAATAATTAAAGAATAGTTAATAGTTAATGTAGATCATTAACTTGGGTTAAATAAGTAATTAATTAATGTGATTAATTGTGATAATTAAATAGATTAATTAATTAAGATAATCATTTGTGAAATTGTTTAATTTAATATAATTACTTAATGGAAGTAATTAAGATATTAATTACTCATTGTAATTAATTAAGTTTCTTTTGATTAGTTAAGTTAATTAACTAAGTTTAATTAATTTAAGAAAATCACTTAATGATTTGTATAATTACTTAATGTAATTTAATGAAGATTAATTACTTAGGAAAGTAATTAATAGATAATTACTTATGTAATTAATGGAGTAATTAAGGGTAGTTAATTACTTAATGGAATTAATCAAGGGATTAATTAAAAGATAATTAATTAAGGAATAATTAATTTATTTTAAAGAAGTAATTAAGGGTAGTTAATTACTGAATGTGATTAATCAATAGTGATTAATAATTATGGTTTAATTAAAGATTAATTACTCAATGTAATTAATTTAAATAAAGTAATTAATGATAAAATGTAATTAAGGATCATTAATTTATATAATTAATGATGTAATTAAGAATTGATTAATTAAGTAATAATTATAAATGAAGTGATTAATTAATGTAATTAATTAAGGAGTAATGTAATTAATTACAGTTAATTAATAAATGAAGTAATTAAAGGTTAATTACTATAAGTGGTTAAGAATAATTAATTTGTATAATTAATTTAATACTAATTACTTGAATGTAATTAAATAATTAATCAAGGATGATTAATTAAATTGAATAATTGGATGATGATTGATTAATTGATTGATAATTAATTAATAATGATTTAAGCAGGATTTATAGATGTAGTAATTAATTTAATTTACTTTAAATTAATTAAAGATGAAATAATTAATTTAATTCATTTTAAATTAATTGTAGATGGTGATAAATAAATCATTGCTTATGAATGGATGATATTGTGTACCTTGAATGGTTTGAAATCTCAGATATGAGATAATTGATACTGTATGATTTGGATGCTTTGGTTGCATAGTGATGATGATATGGATTATCTGCTTATAATGATAATGTTGATTATCTATTGTGAATCTGTGAATTATCTATCTGTGTGTAAATAGATAGTAGAATTGAATTGTTTTAACCTTTAAGACAACTTGGCCTTAAAAGATACGTTTTGGATTTCGATGAGACCGGGATCGGGTTTCCAGATTTGGATATCCGAAAACCACATCGATCCAAATTAAACGTTGGTCGTTAATCCAAGTGGAGCAAGTGAAGACTCGAGGTGTAAGAACTATTCTTTGTCAATATAACTCTGAGGGTGATTCCGTAATGAGTTTGACGGAGATAGTACTTTCAGATTCGAGATGAAGATTTAGAGTGCAAGGGTTATGGTCGTTAACTCTGAGGGTGATTCCAATATGAGTGTAACGAGATAATGCCTTCGGTTTCGTTCGAACCCGGAACGAACTTGTATGGATTGAATGCTTTCAGAACATCGTCAGGTGGACGATGAGCATTCTAAGTGATGTCCTGATTAAAGGTAATCGTAGCCTCAAGCCTCATCAAACCGGGAATGGCTAAAACAGGGGAGGTGCAGCAAGGTTAGTGGGTAGCACCCAAGTAGGACAAGATTATCCCTGTCTAGAGGTCCCTTCTTATTATTCGATTGAGTGGGCAGTTGATTGCAACAACTGCTGGGATATCTTGTGCGGGAATTATCCAGTAAGGGATGTTCCGGCCTTGTGTTGCAGGGGATTTGGAGTGATCCTCGGTACGGTGATCTAGGCCACGTACTGTGACGGGCGGTACCCCGGTAGCCCTGCCATTGTATGGAATCCAAACTCCAATAAGTGCCTTACGTATTAGTTGTGCCCAACTATGTTGGAATGTGAGATGTAAGCATTTCAGCTATTTCTGTATTTTACTTGAAAACCCTAGACCCTATTATAATATCACCGGATTTTCTATCAAATGTTTTGGTTAGCGTAAGGTAAAAACTTACCCATGTTTATGTGTGGGGAGTCTTACGTGATACCTTTGTTTCAAAAGGTTTTGAAGTTAAGCAGTTTAACCTGTTACTCACACCAGACCCATGTCTGACCCAAGTTGTTTATTTCTGTTTTATAAACTCTTGGGTACTCAAATTTTTACGAGTAGCCAAGGGATTCAGGTTTAGCTTTGACGAATATTCTGGAGGAGCAATGGAGCAGGAGGCTTCGGCGTTCGTAGATATAGTATTCCGCTGTGTTAATCTCTGTGATAGTGTTTTGTATTGTATTGAGTTGTAATAACTAGACATGTGTTTATAACTGTCTAGTATGTGATGTATAATCTGTGTAACTCTGATAGTTG
Organism: Allium fistulosum; assembly: GCA_030737815.1. NCBI lineage: Eukaryota > Viridiplantae > Streptophyta > Magnoliopsida > Asparagales > Amaryllidaceae > Allium > Allium fistulosum. The sequence goes on from CM060906.1 coordinate 357,761,300, forward strand.
TTGTATACTATGTAATATCTTTTGTTATTAATATAATTTATTCGTTCCGCTGTTGAGATTCTGATGTTGTTTCTTCTTTCTTCTCTTCTTTTCTACTTTCTCACCTCTTTCTTTTCTTCAAAACGATGCGTCTTCCTGGACGTAGGATGGCGGGTTGTGACAGTTTTCTTCTGTAAAGGTCATTGGTATATTATAGATTACTCGTCGTGTTGTGAGATTATGTTCTATCTTTTCTTTCTTTCACCCCAATAATTTGTCTTTCCGGCACTCGATGCTCGGCACGTGAGTACTATGGATGTACTAATGTTGACTTTTAAGGGTTTAAAAGGCCGATCGTTACACATGGTATCAGAGCTTAGGTTGAGCGAACACTTTGGCCTTGGTGGTGTAAACTCATTAGAGATAGGGTAAGGGACACCCTAGAATGAGTTCGACTGTATTATATATAAGAGAGTGTATTTGTTAGTGCTATAAAATTGTTTTGTATTGTGTTATTTGGTTTGTTGAGTGGCTTATGAATTATGGTTGATGCGCTTGAGCAACATTATCGATAGGGGTTTCTGAATACTTGAACAAGGCAAACCGACACAGTATTGTTTTAAAATTGGTAAACAAAATAATTTTACCTAAAATTATATTTTGTATATAAAAGAATAATTTCTTAAAATTTATATAGATTTATGAAATGTTTGTTTGTTAGGAAATAATAATATTCAATTATTATCATTTATTGTTTGATTGGTTGTGCTCGGTCGGTTTGTGAGCAGTATTACCTTTTCAGTGCATGGGTAGGGTAGATAGTAATGTGGAAATGTTAAATACGAACACCTTGTGAATTAAGTTTCACGGTTTGATTATAAGGTGTTTAGTGATGATGTTGGGTTAAAATTTAATTTTAATAAAAGTTTTTATTTTATCTAAACAATGATATACATTTGTGAATGAGTTTATATAACAAGGTGAAATTATATAAGTATGGTTTATAAATGAAAAGGATTTAAGGCTGAGAATTTGAGAACTTAAATCCCGGTGGTTCTGAAAATTGTTATTCAAAATGTTGAAAAATAATAATACTATTATTTGAAAGTATTGATGAATAGAGATATTTTAAAAGAATTTTAAAGTAGATAGAAAGTACTAAACTCACTTCTACCGCAGGAAAATAATTACGGTGATGACTGCAGCATCATCGCTATTCATTTTTGAATTTCTAAGTGGGGGATGCTACCATAGTAATTTGCTATAGAGTTGTTTTGGTAAAACAAATTTCATTTCAAATTCCAAAAGTATGATTTGACATACAAAAAGGAGACACGTGTATTATTATTATTTCAATTGATTTGAAACAAAAACCTGGTGTTTAGTTCTCAAGTTTTCTGTTAGGTTATTTTATGGACACACTTATCCGATGCATTAGGGTAGTTTAGTTTGTACATCTAATTATGATGTGTTTTTTGGTAGTTCTCATTTTTGAAATGAAATGGAATTTTTGATGATTTTGGATAGTTGAAAACTTCCGAATTAATATAGGAATTGAAGCAAAGTGTTTTTGTTTAAACTATAAAAGTAGAGTTTTATAACTCTAGAATGGAAAGATAGCAAGTTAGAACAAGTTTTAAATTTGTTGAACACCCTGGTTAAGTAAAACAAATCAGATGTTATATATACTCTCAGGATATAGTAGGGTATGATACAAGTTAAAACTTAGGTTGTTTTTATGAATTATTTTCATAAATAATTTTAGAATTAATAAGAAATTGGCATAAGTAAGAACCAATGAGAATAAATATGTAAATTTTACGTACATCATTTCTTCGAACGGTTTTTGATCCAAGATTCGAGTACCTGACTTTGAGGTGATTTACGCCGACCCAAATAAGGATTTATCACTTGATTCTTAACGGCGAACACTTGGTGAGGGTTCTTGGTATGTGACGCAGCGGATATTACAAAAATTATGTAGATCGTTGAATGTAGCAATCGGTGGATTGGAAGATGTTGAAATGCCCAAATTCGTTGATCCGAAGATACCGAATTCTAGCTATCCTGAACTCGTTGATCGCGCACGATACCGGGTTCGAAGATCTTCAATTCTTCAAGCGTTGATCAAGCGCACTTGATTCCGCGAATCGGCTTCTACAATCGTTGAATCGAGCGCACTCGATTATCCGAAAGAGGAGATAGGAGATTACACTCAACTACCAATTTGAATGAAAGCACAAAGCAATCAAAAGAGAATTTTATTCAATATTCAACAACCTTACAAATGAGACTCACGGCCTATTTATAGGCGAACAATTTTACAACAGAAATTTCTCCAACTCCTAAGTCGTTTCCGACTCATAGCTACGCTCTACGACTCATCATAAGTCGTATACGACTCATCACATTACAACATGACTTACGACTTATACAAAACGTTACAATACTAATCTTCAACGACTTATCAACATACAACACGACTCAAAAGTAAACGACTCATAATCAGACGACTCATCTTAAGTCGTTTACGACTCATCACATTACAACACACTACTACTTATGATTTATAACAGATGCGGCTTAACAATGCAACACAACAACAGCTTTCTACGACTCAAGAATCAATGGTCTAGATTAACTCGGCATCAGCAACAACGGCATCCATCTTTACGCGACTCAACTAAGTCGTAACTCGTTTCTCCGTCTTCTTGCTTTGTGTTAAGGCATGGACGACTTATACCTCCAGTTTCGTTAAGTCGTGGACGACTCATACCAGCTTCTCCCTTGAGTCGTGGACGACTCATCACCGCCTCCTTGAGTCGCTTGCGACTTATACCTTGACGACTCATTACCGGTTCCTTAAGTCGTAGACGTCTCATACGATTCATGCCTGTCTCTATGAGTCGTAGACGACTTATATCTGCCGTGTTAGTTTTATCTCGTGGACGACTCATGCCTGTCTCTATGAGTCGTGGACGACTCATAGCCTTGCCCTTAAGTCGTAGACGACTTATATCTTCACCTTTGGTTGTCCAGTTGAGTCGTCGACGACTCATCAACGCCTCCTTAAGTCGTAGACGACTTATGCCTTGGCCAAATAAAGGTTGCGCTGCATCATCCTCCCCAGGTTGAGAGAAATTCGACCTCGAATTTGCACACTCTTCATCCCCAACAAACTCATCCCCATGATATGGTACAAGATGTTTAACATTGAATACGTCAGATGTATACACATCATCTGGCAGCTTCAGTTTATAAGCATTTTCATTGATTCGTTTCACAACTTCCACCGGACCAATTTTTCTGGCTTTCAACTTGTTGTATGCGCCCATGGGAAAACGATCTTTTGTTAATACTGCATAAACCATATCACCTTCATGAAATTCAACACTCCTTCGTTTCAAATCTGCAGATTGTTTATACTTCTCATTTGCTTTCTCTAGTCGTTCTTGAACGCTTTTATGACATTCCGTCAACCCTTCAACAAAATCAGCAGCTTTCTTAATTGTCTCCTTTGAGTGTGGTATCACCGTTAAATCCAACGGTCCCTTCGGTAAGCTCGAATAAACAATCTGGAATGGACTGAACCCAGTACTTCGATTTACAGCATGATTATGAGCAAATTCTGCCTGGCATAACTTCACATCCCAACTCTTCAGATTGTCTTGAACAAGACACCTCAACAAGTTTCCCAATGATCTGTTAACCACCTCAGTCTGTCCATCCGTTTGTGGGTGATAAGCACTACTAAACTTCAGCTTCGTTCCCACCATTTTCCACAAACTCAACCAAAAATGACTTAGAAAACGAGTATCCCTGTCCGACACAATCGATTCTGGCAATCCATGAAGTCGATAGATCTCTCTGAAAAACAACTGAGCAACATGAACAGCATCCGCCGTCTTCTTACAAGCAATAAAATGTGCCATTTTCGAAAATCGATCAACCACCACATAAATGGAATCATTTCCACGCTGCGTTCTCGGCAACCCCAACACAAAGTCCATACTCACATCAACCCATGGTTTAGTTGGTACCGGTAACGGCATATATAAACCCGCATTAGTCGCAGTTCCTTTCGAAACTTGACAGATATGGCATCTCTCAACAAACCTCTCCACTTCTTTCCTCATCGATGGCCAAAAGTAGGATTGTGAAATTAACTGTAAGGTACGGTCTCTTCCAACATGCCCTTCTTCATGTAATTCCTTGATAATTTTCATTCTCAAACTACCCTCCGGTATGCACAATCGATTCCCTTTGAACAGAAAACCATTTACCATCACGAAATCATCCATCTCTCCCTCCTTGACTTTATCAACAAATTTTGCAAAGTAAGAATCATTAGTAAATAAGTCTGGCAATATTTCAAACCCCGTCACTTCAACCTTTAGTGTAGTCAACAAATGACTCCTCCTACTCAAAGCATCAGCCACACGATTTGTCACCCCTGACTTGTGTTTAACAACAAAAGTAAACTGTTGCAGATATGCAATCCACGATGCATGTCTCGCTGAAATCTTGTCTTGCCCTTGCAAATGCTTCAATGCTTCATGATCAGTGTAAAGAACGAACTCCTTCTGAAATAGATAGTGTCTCCAGTGTTTAATAGATTGTACAACAGCATAAAACTCCACATCATAAGTACTGTATCGCATCTTCGCTCCTGACAATTTCTCACTGAAATATGCAATAGGACGCCCCTTCTGACTGAACACCCCTCCAATCCCAACCTTGGATGCATCAATATGTAGTTCAAACACCAACTGAAAATCAGGTAGCACTAGAATTGGTGCAGAGGTCAAAAGATCTTTGATTCGTTCAAAAGCAACCCCGGCTTCCTCCGTCCATGCAAACTGTTTACCTTTCATGCAATCTGTAACAGGCGCCATCACACTACTAAAGTGTGGAATAAACCTTCGATAAAATGAAGCCAACCCGTGAAAACTACGAACTTCCGTTATCGTCTTGGGCTGCGGCCAATTTCAGATCGCCTCAACTTTACTTTGGTCAACCTGTATTCCTTTCTCTGAAACAACATACCCCAGAAATAAAACACTATGCATCATGAACACGCATTTCTTCGTTGCAGCATAAAACTGTTCTTGTCGTAGTACCATCAGCACTTCTCTAAGATGATTCAAATGTTCCTCAGGACTCCCACTGTAAATAAGAATATCATCGAAATACACCACCACGAATTTCCCAATGAACGGTCGAAAAATCTGATTCATCACCCTCATGAAAGTACTTGGTGCATTGGATAAACCAAATGGCATGACCAACCATTCGTATAGACCCTCCCTGGTTTTAAAAGCAGTCTTCCACTCATCTCCTGGTCTGATACGAATTTGATGATATCCGCTCTTCAAATCAATCTTAGAAAAGATAGTAGCTCCGCTTATCTGATCCAACAAGTCATCCAACCTCGGCATTGGAAATCTATATCTCACGGTAATCTTATTCAATGCTCGACTGTCAGTGCACATCCTCCACGTCCCATCCTTCTTGGGTACCAATAAAGCTGGTACAGCACAAGGACTCAGACTCTCCTGCACACGTCCTTGCTCAAGCAATTCCTCTACCTGCCTTCGTAACTCTTCATGTTCCTTCAGACTCATTCGATAATGTGGTCTGTGTGGAAACACAGCACCTGGAACAAGATCTATCTGATGTTGTATATCCCTCAACGTTGGCAACTCCATTGGTAACTCCTCTGGAAATACATCGTCAAATTCTTTCAAAACTGGTTTAACTTCTTCTGGAATTTCAACCTCTTCACTGTTTTCTCGTCCAATCAACAAGAATACTTCTGGTTCTTCCTCAACCTCCTTAACAAACTCCTTCAAAGATAATAAAGTTTTCAGCTCTTCGATTTCTTCTGACTTACTTTCTCCTTGTGGTCTCTTCTTTGGAACTAGGATAATCTTCGTGCCTTCAAACATAAAACTGTAACTATTGGTCCGACCGTCATGTTGTACTGCTCGATCATACTGCCATGGTCTTCCCAATAATAAATGACAAACATCCATCTCTACGACATCACACCAGATTTCGTCTTTGTATTTCTTCCCAATAGAGAATGGAACACGAACTCGTCTATCCACTTTCACTTCTCCTCTTTTTCTCAACTATGCTAACTTGTATGGACTCGGATGTTTCTCTGTCTTCAATTTCAACTTTGTCACAGCCTCGGTCGAAATAATATTGTCACAGCTTCCTGCGTCAATTACAAACTTACACACCTTCCCCAGAATAGTACATGTTGACTGAAAGATATTACTCCTCAACCAACTAGCTTCTTCCTGCTTCGGTGTTAAACACGATCTCCTCAGCATTAGGTTACAACCTTCATCTCCTGACGCAATATCCTGCTCATCCTCCTCGGCTGGATTATAACAATCTCCATCAACATCCTCATCGTCAACTTCTGCAATCATGGTTCTCTTCTTTGGCTTTGGACACTCACTGCTTTTATGACCCAATTACTGACAATTGCAACATTTGAAACCATTGTTAACCTTTGCCTTCTCAACCTCCTTCAACACTGGTCTACTGATAGGTTTGGAAACATTAGAACTTCCTCCAACATTCTTTGCTTGATTGCTAGAATTAGTAAACACACCACTTCCTCGTCTCCCTTGTTTTTCCCAAGCCAATGCTTTCTGATGTGCTTCTGCCACAGATCTTGGATCGAACATATTAACCATATCCTGAATCTGCATTCTCAATCCCCCAATGAATCTAGATGTCAACTGCTCTTCCGTTTCCATAATATCGTTCCTTGCAATAAGTTGATAGAATTCATCAGCATAGTCATTAACTGTCTTTGTGCCCTGCCTCAAGTTTTGCAAACGTTGATACATCAAAGATTGATAATTATATGGTAAGAACGTTGCTTTCATCAATTTCTTCATCTTCTCCCAAGATTCAACTTTTGACTTTCCCATCCGATCACGTGTAAGTTTGGTCTGCTGCCACCATGCCAAAGCTCTACCCCTCAGCCTCGTAGCAACCAACTTCACTCTACGATGTTCTGGAACTTCTTTAAAGTCAAAAATCTCTTTAACATTAGCTACCCAATCTAGAAACTCCTCCGCTTGCATACCACCTTTGAATTCAGGAATTTCTGTCTTCATCCCCGATTCCCACTTGTGATCATACTCAGAATAGTTTCTTCCTTGACCTCTTCCTTGAATACTACCACCATCATACTCCTCTTCAAAATCAGATGCATAACGATGTCGATTCTGACCACCAACATCTCTACTACCATTACACCTTCCACCTCCATCCCTTCTATCGTCATTCCTCCGTTCACGATCATTCACGTTCCTCCCACGCCCTTGATCATTTTCAACATTTCTGTCTCGATTGGAATGTGGCGAGACTCTACTACCCCCATGGTTAGATTCTGGTGAAACCCTTCTCCGATTTTGATTCATCTCCGTCATAAGCCTCTCTAACCGACCAATTCCTTCGTTAAGCTTTTCACTAAAATTCTCATTGATTCTTTGTTCCATCTCATCAGCTTCTTCTCTTCGATACAAAGCTTCTACGTTTTGGTGGCGATTAGCTCTTCTTGGCGGCATACTTAAAAACTTCACAACTCTTCAACACTTCAAAATTCAAACACAATTCGGACTTTGATCCAAAATGAAACGGATCGAAAACTTCCACTTGTAGCAAATCGCGATGAACACGATGGACAAAGTTTCGGCCCCCAATGCAAATCCGAACTTCAATCTTCAAACAAATGCGAACAACTTCACTTGCTCACGGCTCAACTTCAAACTTCAAAACTCTTCAAAATGATTAGGCTCCAAGTCTCGATCTAACTATGATTGGTTAGAACCTCGCTCTGATACCAAACTGACGCAGCGGATATTACAAAAATGATGTAGATCGTTGAATGTAGCAATCGGTGGATTGGAAGATGTTGAAATGCCCAAATTCGTTGATCCGAAGATACCGAATTCTAGCTATCCTGAACTCGTTGATCGCGCACGATACCGGGTTCGAAGATCTTCAATTCTTCAAGCGTTGATCAAGCGCACTTGATTCCGCGAATCGGCTTCTACAATCGTTGAATCGAGCGCACTCGATTATCCGAAAGAGGAGATAGGAGATTACACTCAACTACCAATTTGAATGAAAGCACAAAGCAATCAAAAGAGAATTTTATTCAATATTCAACAACCTTACAAATGAGACTCACGGCCTATTTATAGGCGAACAATTTTACAACAGAAATTTCTCCAACTCCTAAGTCGTTTCCGACTCATAGCTACGCTCTACGACTCATCATAAGTCGTATACGACTCATCACATTACAACATGACTTACGACTTATACAAAACGTTACAATACTAATCTTCAATGACTTATCAACATACAACACGACTCAAAAGTAAACGACTCATAATCAGACGACTCATCTTAAGTCGTTTACGACTCATCACATTACAACACACTACTACTTATGATTTATAACAGATGCGGCTTAACAATGCAACACAACAACAGCTTCTACGACTCAAGAATCAATGGTCTAGATTAACTCGGCATCAGCAACAACGGCATCCATCTTTACGCGACTCAACTAAGTCGTAACTCGTTTCTCCGTCTTCTTGCTTTGTGTTAAGGCGTGGACGACTTACACCTCCAGTTTCGTTAAGTCGTGGACGACTCATACCAGCTTCTCCCTTGAGTCGTGGACGACTCATCACCGCCTCCTTGAGTCGCTTACGACTTATACCTTGACGACTCATTACCGCTTCCTTAAGTCGTAGACGTCTCATACGATTCATGCCTGTCTCTATGAGTCGTGGACGACTCATGCCTGTCTCTATGAGTCGTAGACGACTTATATCTGCCGTGTTAGTTTTATCTCGTGGACGACTCATGCCTGTCTCTATGAGTCGTGGACGACTCATAGCCTTGCCCTTAAGTCGTAGACGACTTATATCTTCACCTTTGGTTGTCCAGTTGAGTCGTGGACGACTCATCAATGCCTCCTTAAGTCGTAGACGACTTATGCCTTGGCCAAATAAAGGTTGCGCTGCATCAGTATGTTACCGATGTTTTCTATCATAGTATATGGCTATGTAAGGAGAATGGAGGCTTTTAATCAAGGAGCCTGATCGGAGTCTGCACTAGGGAAGTCGGGTGAGCGATACTAGTTCAAAAGAAAAGTTTATATATTCGAGTAAGTGATCGAATCAGATATTCTGTACGGATGATTTATATACATCGTACGGGCTTATTATTTTGTAAGTATTTATGTGGGCTTATTTCTTTGTTGGTTTGATAGAGCGATGGAAGAGGGAAGAATGTAACGACTCGTATTTTTTAAATCTACAAAATTGAGTATTTAATTTATTTAAATATTCGAATTTAAATATTCGATTCAAATTTAAATATTATAAAATCTATGTTTCAAATAACTACCCAATTTTTAATGACATATTTTTAATTTAATTTATTAGGATTTTTCCATAATTTTTAATTTGGAAAATATTTATATTATCGTATGACGTATTTTTTAACAACGTTGGTATTTTTGAAAATTTCACAGAATAAGATAACCAGTGTATTTTATTGTTGTTTTGGGACCGTGTCGCATTATTGTGCGTGGTTGTATTTTTATTTTTGTTGTTTGCGGTTCATACGCCAACGAGATATTGTGTAGCGGAGTACCACAAAACTTTCTTTTCAAATCAAATTATAACCAGTTTTTTTCAACAAGCCTTAATGGTGATTTGCATTTTGATGTGATGAGTGTCTTGAATTTTTTAGTTTTGCTTAAGTTAAAAGTAATGTATTGGTTTTGTGTATAAGTGTGCATATCAACTCAAGCTTTCACTTCATTTCACTTATGTGTCTCTTATTCTCCTCCTCTTATTTTATTTTCTTCTTCCTATAAAAGAAAAAAAAATTCCACTTCCAACTTCAAAATTAATTATCTCTCAAACCATCGACTATCAATCAAAACTTCCAACTACAAAGTTACTTCCCATTACCTCCAGTATTTTAAAAAGAATAGTCGCTTGTCGTTTCATCAAGTTTGGTGCTGGATATTATTCGATAATAGTGGTGGTCGAATGATGGTTGTTTTTCGACGAACATGGAATGGTAATTGGAGAAATGGGTTGTGTTGGTGGTGTCAGGACATGATTTTTGGGATTGTTGGTAGCACTTTTAGTGGCCGGAGTTGGCCGTAGTTGATCGATGAATGTTTTCTGTTCATCTTGCTTTTTCCAGCGATCTAGTGGTTAAGGGAGCAATGACAAGTGTAGGGACGAGCGTGGGGACTAGGCGGAGGCGTGGGTGGCGGTCAAAGGTAGTGCGTTGATCGGTGGTGGCCAAACGAGGTCGTTCTAGGGTTTAATGACTACGTTTGTTTGGGTTCATAAATCATGGAGGTGACGGCGGTGTGAGGTGTCAAGTTGGTCAAGGTGGAGCTTGAAGGTGTGGCGGTGGGTGGTGGAGCTAGTGGTGGTAGAGGCATGGGTCAGAGGTGGCCAAAGCGATGGTGGAGGGGACGTGACCTTGCCAAGTGATTTCCTAGAACGTGATTTTTGGTTTGGGCTTTTTAGGTCTGATTTTGATTCGGGCAGTGGGAGGTGGATCAGAGATATGGAGTGCATGAATTTGGTGTGCACTGGTTTTGATTTTTGGAGGGAAAGTAAATTGGGGAAGAAGGACTGCAGGTCGGGTTTAATTGCTTAGAGGTTTGGGCTTTTTATGTTGGGTGAGAATTAGTTTTAATTTATTTGTTTAAGTTATATAAAAAAAGTTGTTAACTTTAAAATTCTGTATTTCATTCATTTTAAATCCGTTTAACCCATGGATTTTTGCGTTTGGCCTATATTGACGGTTACAACATTATGGTACAATTTGTTGATAGTTTTAAGGAAGTATAAAATAATGATAAATTAATAGTGGTAAAAATAATTACGTTAATTTAAATAATAACATGGTTAAATTAGTTATACTTCGCTTTTGATAACTATTTGGTAGATAAAAACACCGTTCTACTATAATTAAATGGAATAGATTATTTTGGACATCTATTGAGCAAAATAAATCCCCGTTATGTGTTTGCAAAGTAAAATGATGATTTCTGAAATTAATTAATATGTGGATTAATTAATATTGGAAAAAATGATATGTTAACTATTGATTGTTAATTATTAAGTGTCACAAGCTTGGTAGCCTGACCATATTGGATGTGACATAATGTGTCACAAAAATTGAATTCTTTTTAGAGTGTAAACAATGAAAGCATTTGTTAAGTGCTATGGCAGCTCTAGGCCTTGTTATAGTATTTTGAAATACTAGTATTTGTTGTTTTGATTTGAAGAATGGTTTTTAAAGGTGACTTTTATTTAAAAATGGGTTTTGGACTTCTTTATTTTACTTTAATGTTTTTGTTAGTCTTTTCTAACATATATGCAAATCTTTTAGAGGTATTTTGGGAAGTATTTATTATGATGTTTATTATAAAAAATTGAGGAATTTATCTTTTATAATAAGTGATTCTGTTTTAAAAGAAGAAAGAATTATTTTGGAATAAATATTTGGAAAACGTTTTATATAAAATTTTGTATAGAAAGAAAGATTTATAAATGGTGTTTTATACATAAAAGACTATATAAATGTTATTTTATAAAAAGGAAATGATATCATTTTGATAATTTAAAATAATAAATCACATTTGTGAATTTACAGTGATATGTGAAATGAACATTTTATGGAAAATAATTGGTTCTGTCTTGAAACCAAAGATTTTTAATAAGTACATGAGATTTTTTTGGAGATTTATTAATGGAGTTTTATAAATAATTTTAGAGATTTATAAAAAAGAGTTTATAAATTAAATTTGGAGATCTATAAAAGAAGTTTTATAACCATGAAAGTGATTTATAAAAAGGAGATTTATAAGTAGAAGGTGTTTTATAAAGGAGTTTTATGAAAGTGACTTAAAAAAGGAATATTATAAAAAGTAAAATGGTATGGGTTTATAATAGACAATGTTTTCAAATGACTTTTGTTTTAACCCAAATAAGTATGGTTTTGGAAGTGTAATGTTTTGTGAATATACTTATACCATTGAGATAAGTATATCGTTACATTTTCCAAGTATTGAAAGTGTAGTGTTTTGTGAATACACTTATACTGATAAGATAAGTATATGGATATTTTTCCAAGCATTGAAATAGTATAAATGAATAGTGAGTGAGTAGTATACTTCTATATATCTTTGTAAAATTATTTTGATACATGTATTTAAAAAGGGGGTTTAATTAGTGAAATGATTAATTAAAGAGGCTTAGGGCTTCTTATGTGTTTAATCGTGCTTGGTTTCTTATGAAATTAAACCTCTAATTTGATTAATTGTTTATTTGATAGTTAAATAACCAACTTCAAATCTTGACCAAATATACTTTTGAAATATCCAGAAGGAACACGAAAATTACATGGTACAATTATCTTCAGTGATGCAATACTGTACGTATAAACTCGTTTTTCTCTTTTAGGTTAAATATAAGGAAATCTATCCAGTTAAAGGGTTAGGTGGTGACCTTTGCTCTTATGTATTGTCCATTTATTTCCCATAGAATTGGATTTGAGATTACCGAAAACTATCGATTGCTTTTTGAAGCATCCGGTAAGCGGGGGAGTATACTTATATGAGATGACTCGAAACCATATCTACTCCAAAACCATATATGTGTTCTAGGCTTTGGAAGAGGTTCAAGATTGGTTCGAGATGCTGGAATCTATATGGAGATTCGAGATATGTTTGAGATGTTCGAACACATATAGTTGTTCGTGATTTTTTGAGATGTGGGGATCCATATGTGATTCCGAGACCCATTAAGGTATGGGAATCCATGTGGGATTCTGAAATCTGTTGAGATGTGGGAATCCATATGTGATTCCATGACCCGTTGAGGTATGGGAATCCATGTGTGGTTCCGATATCTATTCGGGTGGTGACTCATGTGTTGGAATGCCATACGTAGCCTCACTAGCGAAGATGATTAATACCAAACAAAGCATGCATAGCCAAAGGGTTAGCAACCCATGAAGGGTGCATTCGACTCTACCCTAGAGTTACCTGCAATTTTTATTCATGCATGAGCGATGCACTTGGCTAGTTTGGCCAGCTATGTATTTCCTATGGTATATCAGCTAGGGATGTACGATGCTTCGGAAGGATATCTCTGATCCTTGTGCAGGAGGACCGTCTCAAAGGTTCTAAGGGCCCCTCCATGGAATCCTACACAATTAGCGAATGCGCCTTAGCAGTTTGAATTGTATACCTATTATTGTTGTGTTGTATACTCACGCATAAACAGCTATTTCTTATGTTCAACTCTAGACATTATTATAATATCATTTGTTCCTCTAATAGAAATGGTTTGGTTATTGTAACATCCTAGAAAAATGTGAACCCTTTATATTTAAATATATAATTGAATAATGAATTTAATATTAACTAAATGGATTTAATAACTTTATTAAACTTCTTTTAATTAATAAATAATGATGGTAAACTCATTTTGTAATTTTTTTTACATAAATAAGTAGTTCGGAGAAGAATTGAAAATGTGACTGAAAATAGTTTTTTGGATTTTCGATGCTTCATCAATCAAAAGTTGTTGGAACAAGTGCTACACACAAGTGTGCATATGTACACATATATAACAATAATAAATGCTTTTACTAATGGAATAGTTTAGTTAAAAACAAAGTTTCAAAGATTACTTAAGTCAATAAAGTTAAGTTTGACTTTTCTTTTATAATTTAAAAATAATAAAAGCGCAAAATCTAAAACAAAGCACAAAAAATAAGAAAGAAGTGATGGCATGATGTTTAAAGTGGTGTGTTGCCTAAATTATAATGTAGGGTAGTAGAAAAGGTTATGTTCGTAATTTACCAATTTCCATTTCAATAAAACATTATCACCTTTCCACCTTTTCCACTTTATTTCATTTTCCTTTTCATTCTCTCTTTTTTCTCTCATGTCTTCACCTTCTTTCTTCTCGCTTTCTTTACCAAAACCTTGTCAAAACACACTCATTTCTCCTCTAAATTATAAAATAAACCTAGAAATAATATTACATCTTCACCATCCCAAAGTCATAAGTTTTGAAGCCCAATCCCTCCATTCTAGGAGTTACATGAGAAACTAGGGGGATTTCCTAGAGTTTTGTGAAGTCGAGCATTAGGGGTGGTGTTGTGGTGTTTCTAGGTCGAGGAAGGCTTCTGTTGTTTTGGTTTGGTCGTAGCTTGCTTTAAGGTGATCTAAACTCACTTTAAATTAGTTTAAAAATTTATAGAGTGTGTAAAACATAAAATGTTGATTATAATGTTTATACTTGCATATGTCTGCATGTTTGGGTTTGATTCCCGCTTGAAAGCGAAAGGCATAAGTAACCATTGTTTTGCAGGAAACGAAAGCAAGAGGAAGTCGAAGTGCGTTCATAGCGAATAGGTCGCTATGGAACACTTCGAAGAAACATACATATATGTTACAAGGGACTTTATAGAAAGGCCTTAAAGCGTTGCTCGCTATTATTAGTTTGCTTTTATATGCATGTTTGGTTGTCGTTTGAAATTTTAGAGTAATAAAAATATTGAATAGTGGAATAGTCACGCTTTCGCACTTTGAAATCGTGCTATTGCACTTTGAAATTTCATCTCTCTAAATCTTGTGCTTGTGTTTGCATCGTTAAATATTTGGTCGCACTTTTGAATTTTTAAATGTTATTTGAACCAAGTTTTGATGGATCGAAAAAGATTGTAACTCCTAAATCCAAAGCGTTTAAAAGTTAGAAAAGGGTTGGCTGCGGTTTTGCAGTTCGAAAGTCAAGTTTTAAACACACTTTCATATGGGTATTATTGACTTCAAAGGTCTCTAAATTTTGTGGATGCATACTAGACTCATAGTATGTTGTTCTAAAAATAAAATATGGTATTTCATACTTTGCAAAAATGGGAGTAAATTCCATTTTGAAAGTATTATTTGAAATGGATGTTTTAGACTATATTTGAAGTATTTTTTATTACTGAAAGTGAAAAGGAAGCATGGATTACAACATTGTTGTTGTAATAAATGTTTTTCGAAAATGAAGAAAGAAATCATGGATTATAACATTTTTGTTATGATAAATGATTTTGGAAAGTAAAAAAGACTTCATGGATTATAACACTTTTGTTATAATAGATGATTTCATAAGTTATGAAGAAAACTTGTTACTTGACTTACTAGGTATTGATATTCTTAAATCTTTAAAGGAGTTTGTTTTAAAGATAATAATAAGTTGATTTATAAATGATATTTTATAAATGAAAGGATATTTCGAAAGAATGTTTTTAAAAATAAACTAAATGTAATTGGTTTGGGGTTTATAGTGAACAGTGTTTTAATGAAATCTGTTTTTGAACCCTCTTTTTAATACACTTAGAAATATAATTTGATCTTTAAAAAGAATAATTTAAAGAGTGTTTCATAAATATTTGTGATGTGACAATCAAGCACAAGTGCAAGTCAAATGTTTTAAAAGTTCGATTCGTACATTGAAAATATTTAGTCTTACACTTAGCACTAAACTTTGAAGAAACACTTGTTATTCTTAAATTTAAGAACGTTGTTGTGACAAGGTAGGAAGCAACACTGCCCTTACTTGTTCGGCTTCATTGTTTTCCTTGGAGTAGTATTGGTTCAGGATCGACGAGTTATGATAAGTGTAGGAGATTTAATTTTCATGTAAGATCGTTTTATTATTCCCGATAGTTGATTTATTGACTATCGATCCAGCTATCTTCTTTGTATTCGTCAATTCTAGACGATTTTGTTGCTCGTTTGAGGCATTTAAACTCTTGCTATTCTTAAAGTTAAGAATGCTATCGAGTCAAGATTAGAAGCAACACTGCCTTAACTTGTCCGGCTTCATGTTTTCCCTGAGGTAGTACTAGTTTTTTTTCTAATAGTTGATTCATCGACTATCGATTTTAATATCCTTCTTTGTGCTTCATCAATCTAAGATAATTTATAGCTCATTTTGAGCACTGGTATCCAACATCGGAAAAATAAAACCAAAGCGCAAGTAGGAGCCAAGCCATGTGTTTCGCACCTCTCAGGGTATGTTAACATCCATCTAGAGAGGTTTCGGCATGCACGCATTGATGTGAAAAATTCGGCTGCCTGCAAAAGTGTAATGGGTTCCGGCTTGGAAGATCCCAAGAGTGACGCGTGTGCTCTAAATGTATTTTGTCTAGAGGTATATTTTCGATGTAGGGGGTGCACCCTCCAAGTCACGTTAGATAAATTCATTCTCATTGTTTGGTTCGAACCATGGAGTTAATCCTTTCTTAATTGCATCCAGAAGTGCCTTGAGCTCGTCTCTATGTTTAATTACTTTGTCCATCCTTTAAGTTTGGATTTTGATCTTATCTTTGTCCAACCTTTAGGTTTGGATTTTGATATTGTCTTTGTCTATCCTTTCTTGTTTGGATTGTTGTTTTGATTTGTTTTCCATTTCTTCATGTATGGATGTTGTTCTTGTGAGGTAAAAACTTGTTTCATGTTTAGCAGCATGGTCTCATAAAATTATTTTATGTTCGCCCTATTTCTTGGGTTTTCTCATGCTAGTTTTCCAGACTGATCCCGGTGTTATTTTATTATAATGCTCAAGCTAGACAGATTTTTTCTAGGTTGTCGTTGGTGGGACATGGAGCTCATGGAGTAGAGCTGGATGTTCACATACCGTAGTATTTGTATTTTTTGCTGTATTATTATGTATACCCATCAGCAATTGTAAGGTCGGGAATTTATAACTGTTTAGGTTGATGAGGTTTGTTTTTAACTCTGATATACCATGTATCTTAGAGTGACAGCTTATACTACCTTTATTATATTATATGTTGTCATCTCGCTGTGAGATTCTATTTTTCCTTGTTCTTTTTTTTCTTTTTACCCAAACAAACTGCCTTTCCGGCACTTGGATGCTCGACATTTGAATACCGTAGATGTATTAAGTGCCATTTTTTAGGGTCAAAAAGGCGGGTTGTACGGTTGTCATAAGGTAAAAACCCATCCATGTTTATGAGCGTCGTGGTCTTATGAGATACTTTTATTTTTGAAAGGTTTTATAATATTACAAATCCATTTGATCGTGTTTCTCACGTTGGTTTATCAGACCAATATGGACGTTATTTTCTTATAATGCTTGGGGTCAGCTCGAGCATATTTCCAAATTTAGTTATGGATGCTTTGGAGCTTCAGGAGAAAAGCTGGATGCCTCCAAGACATATTTACGTATATTTATTTCTGCTGCATTTGTTGTGTTGTATTTATCAGCATCTATGAGGACGTGTTGTTATAACTATCCAGGCTGATGATAGGTTAGTTAACTCTGATGATGTATGTATATTATAGCTTTCTTTTGTAAAGTCCATTGGTATATTATAGATTACTTATCAATTTTCTTTTATTCTGCCCCAATAATCTGTCTTTCCACCACTCTAATGCTCGACACGTGAATATCGTGGATGTATTAGTGTCGACTTTTAAGGATCTAAAAGAACGGCCGTTACAATTCTCTTCATTAAAACTATATCACTTTGGACTTATTAAATTTGATAATGGTCAAAATTCCAACATCATCCGTATTCAATTCTGTAGTCGAAACATAAAGTCCTTGATTCAATAATAATAATTATTATTAACCGTACTACTCTGGCTAGAGATTTTGACTTTGGGTTGACCTAAGTTGACTGTGATACTATCCCTGTAACATCCCAGAATTTTGAGTACGGGATTTGTAAACATTTAATTCATTTTAAATGTTTAATATGGATTTAAGATTTATTTGAACTAAAAAGAATGGGTTTAAACTAAAATAACAAGTGATAATTTCTAATGTGGAGGTTTAATTTGAGATTGGATAATAATAATTAAATATTCGAAATTGGGATAAAAGGTGAATTTGGGATAAATGATTATAAAAATGGCGTTTACATGTATTTTTAAGTTCAATTGGTTATAAACAATAATATTGGATTTTTAGATGAATTTAAAAGTCGACTAGTTATTATTTGGAATTTTATATTAATTTAAAAATGAATTTAATATTATTAAAATGCAATTTAATCAGATTTTAGTCTGAAATGAGCCAGAATAATTTTTAATGTGTTTATAAATTTTATATGATTTATTGTTAAGTTATTAAAATTTTAAAAGTGAAATTTTAAACGTTTTCGTCAATTTTGAAAATCGCTCGATTTAATAGACGAGTTAAAATAGCCTTCCGGGGTACAGTCTCGGAATTCGACGAAACCAGTTCCATTGGATCCGTAATAGATAGTTATTATCGGATTTCAATTTTCGTAGCAATTGGAGTTGTTGTTAGGCCGTGGCAGCTCGAAACGCATCGAAATCGATTTAACCGATTTAATTTTAAATTGATCGTTTTATTTCGTAACTCATGCATACGATCAAATTAACTTACGAAACCTGTTCCATTGTGTCCGGAACGCGGAAAAACCCCAGGATAGTCTGTCGGAACGTGAGAATTGGATGTCGTGTGCTTTAACTGTTAAATTGAGATACTTTATTAATTAAATAATATTAAATTATATATATATTAACGTTTATCTCAAACCCTAGCTTTATCTCTCCCAGGCCGCCGTCTATTACTTCAATGGCCGAAACGTTTCCCTATTCTTCCTCAATTCTCTCCTTATCCACGCGTTAATTCGCAAATCCTCCAACTAGAGAATTGTAGAGTGCGAGGAGATCTTCAGATCCAATGGTCGAGATGACCTATTGTTTGGCAATGGCGGAGTTATGGGGTTCCAAACGGTGTTCGTTCGCACGCGGAAATCGTGACATTAGGACGTTCGAGTTCAACTAGGCTCGGGCCGATGGTGGAGATTGAGGAGCCCTTCGAAATGGTAGGCTCCGATCGCGTTCTCGTGCAGTGTGGTCGCCGCGTTTTTCAACCCTAATCGATGATGATGGGTTTGCTTTTGTTCGAGTTGTTCCTGTACGTGCTCGCGTGAGGGAAGAGAGCGGCCTCGATTTCTCACTGCTAGATCTACGGCTGAGATGGTAAAAAAAAAGAAGAAAAGAGAAATTGTTTTAAATTATAATTCAAACTTTGTAAAATCATAACTATTTCATACTATATCAGAATTTGACGATTCTCGAAGCATTGGAATCGCAGAAAAGAATACTATGCGATGGTGTAGATCCGGAGTCATTCCGGGCAAGTAGAAATTTGGGTTAAATCGGACATCGTCCGGTTTAATTCAAAATTTCGAACGCTCGCCGAAATTCAAAGTGAGTTTTTCTCACTCACATCTGGATGCTAGGCATTTTAAATAGTTAATATTTAAATATCTGTGTGGATGGCTGAATATAATTGTTATTATCAGTCTGGATTGATATTTATATTGTGATGTGCTAATATTTGTGGATGCAGGGAGAAACAGGTTGGAGGGATCCAACTGGATTCCTCACAATTGTAGCAATTATTTTATAATTGTTAGTGAATACCTGTTTATATGTTGTGATTGATAAATCTGGAAATTTAATTGTGTTGTGAAATTGTTGTATAAATCATAGTTACAGAATTTAATTTATAAATGGACAAAATTGGGTTTTTACGAAATAAGTAAATTGTTAAATTAAGAATTTTTGAAAAATAGAATTTGAAATCTGGTTTGGAATGGGAAATGAAAAATTGGTAAAATTGGGATTTAATATTGTGGGAAAATTTATCAATCGATAAATATGAAATATAAATTTTTCTGGAGATTAAATTTATGAAATTATAAATTGTTTAAAATAACGGTGTTTATTTTAATAATGACTAATGTTATCCGGAAATTAAAAATATGTTAAAATGGAGTTTCCGACTATAAATTAACAAGTTCAAATGGAAAATAGAATGTTTTGAAATGCCGTATTTCATTGGAATTTAATTAAGTGAATTGGAAATTTGGCTTCCATTGAAAATTCACCAAATGTTTAAACTATATTTAAAAATGAATTTCCGGAAATGAAAAATTGTGATTTAACTTCGGAGGAAGTTATAGTTAAGTATGGAATTGGAAATTTATGTTGAAATCATAAATTGACTTGAAATAAATCAGTGGATTTATATGAAAGAGTACTTTGGAATGTTTTGGAAATGGGAAAGTGTTTCCCTGGGAAAAACCAAGTAAATGTTTATAAAAAGATTTTATTTAACTAAAGGTTAAGTTTTAAATCGTTTTAAAAAGTATTTTTAAGAAATCGTTATTTTTAAAGAAATAAATTAATAATTTTTAATACCATAATAATTTGGGAGTATATTAGCAATTATTTTACAAATGGATTTATTTAAAAGTTGGTTTTAGCTTAAATTAGTATTTTTCTTTTTATAACGCTATTTTGAATTTAGTTAAACTAAACCCTTATCTTTAAATCAAAGTTTATGTGTTAATAACTAGTTTTCTTCACATATATTTAAATTTATATTTTGAGTAAATAAATAGAAGTAATTTTCATATTTTAAAGTATATTTCAGTATAAAATATTTTAGCTGTTTTAATGCAAATTGTTTTATACTTGGTTTTTCCCGATGGGAATAAAGGGTAAAAGATTTACCTTGTAAAGGAAGAGTGGAAAATTGTTTTCAAATGTGTTTTGAAAATGTGAAAATATATCTTTGAAAGATATTAGAAGAAAATAAATAATATGGAGATTATTTATTGTGTGATGGATGTGTATGGATGTTTGTGAACATTAATTGATAGTTAAATCACCGACTATCAATATTGGCCAAATGCGCTGATCGTTTCGAAGAGACCGGGATCGGGTTTCCGTATACCGAGATTCTAGGTCTGGAGACTCGAAAACCACTTCGATCCGGTTTGTACGTTTCGCGAAAACGATTTCGGAGTCGATGATGGAGCAGTGAAGTGCAAGGGCTAGTCGCTACTAATCCTGAGGATATATCCAAAATGGATGTAGTAGGGGTAGTGCCTTCGGTTCCGTTCGGACCCGGGACGGACTTGTATGGACGAATGCTTTCGTGACATCGTCAGGTCTAAGGGATATGTGCTATAAAGGTATCGTTTAGCCTCAAGCCTCATCAACCGGGAATGACTGAAAATCAGGGGATATGCAGCAAGGCTTCGTGGGTAGCCCCCACTTGAGAGTAAGGTCATCCCTGTCTAGATGTCCCTTTTATTTCGGCTTAGTGGTGCGGTTGATGATCACAACCGTGGGGTGATTTTACTTGGAATTATCCAGTAAGGGATGATTCCGGTCTTGTGTTGCAGGGGAGCGGGCGTACTCCTCGGTACTGTGATCTAGGCCACGTACTGTGACAGGTGGTACCCCAGTGCCTAGTCATTCGTTGGAAATCCATTTTCCCTACGTACCTTGTACGAGTTTTGTTTGTATACCTAGTATGCTGGAATTTAATCATGTAACAATTTCAGCTATTTTAATAAGTATTTGTATCTAGACACTATTATAATATCAGAGGATTGCTATAAAAAGTGTTTTAGCTATCGTAAGGTAAAAACCCGACATGTTTATTTGTGGCGTGGTCTTACGAGATGCTTTTGTTTCCAAAGGATTTTGAAACTTTAATAATCAATTGGGTGTATTTATGATGCGCTGGTATTCCAGACTGACTCGGGTGTTATTTTATTATAATGCTCGGGTCAGACCGAGTATATTACAGGATAGGTTGCTATGGAGCAGAAGAGGAGCTGGAGTCGAGGCGTATTATTCATACTTGTTTATATTCCGCTGCTGTGATTGTTGAGATTGTTTGACTGGTTATGATTGGTTGTATTGATATACTCTGATGATGATGTATTGTATATAAACAGATATAGTTTTCATTTGTGTAAAGATCTGTTCTATATATTATATTTTATCCGCTGCGATTGTGAGATTCTGATTTGGTTGGTTCTTTCTTCTTCTATCTACTTTCTTATTCTTCTACAATCTGTCTTTTCCGGCATTCGATCGTCGGCATATTATACTGTTGAGTATTTTGTGTCGATTTTCGAGGGTCGAGAAGGGCGGGTCATCACATGTGGTATCAGAGCTTAGATTGGCGACAACCTAGGCTTTGGTGGGAAAATTACTCATTTTTAAATAGAGTCGGAAGTACTCTATAATGAGTTGAGTGTAATAATAGCTATGAGAGCGTACTTGTTAGTGGATATAAAATTGTTTTTGTGCTGTGTTGACTTATCGGTTGAGTGTTTATGAATTCTGGTCGGTGCGGGAAGTACAACTGTATCGATAGGGGTTTCTAAACTCTTAAACAAGATAAACCGACATAGTATTGTTTTAAAGTGGGTAAATGAAATAATTTTACCCAAAATTGTATTTTGATATAAAAAGAAAAAAATTTCTAAATTATTATATGTATTGGATGCTTGTTTGGTTGTTTCCTCTATAATCAAATAAGAAATTAAAACATGATCTAAAATTTGAAATGATATATAAGCCATTGAGAATTTAAAATATTAAAATGGTTTATAACCAAATGGAATTGACTGGATATGTTTTAAATAAGAAAAGTAAAAATTAAAATTTGATTTAAACTAGAATTTTGATCCTGGAAATTTTGAAAGGGATTTCAAATGGAATTAAACAAAGTTTTGGGAGTTTGACTTTGTGGAAATGTTAGAAATGTTTTCAAAAGCATTTGTAAGAATGGAGTATATTTTGGGGAAATATTTTTGAATAGAAATTGTTTTGAGGTGAATTTTGGAAGTAAAGAAAGCATTGAACTCACTTCAGTCGCTGGAAAATAATCCTGATGATGCTGGCCACATCATTAGAATTCATTTTCGAGTTTCTAAAGTGATGGATTGCTACCAAAATAATTGGGTATGACATTGTTTAGACTTGTTTGGGAAACAAGTGATTTTGGAATTTTCAAAGGAAAATTGTTTGGTAAAAGCAGTTTGTTTTGGAATTTGGCATTTGATTTGAATATCAAATGGGAATATGTTGATTTTGTTTCCAATTAGTTTTGAAATAAATCCGGGTAAATTGAATTTTGGAAATTCTATTTTAAAATAAAAATGTGAAAGTTGAAATGATTCAACTACATAACTTATAAAGGAAAGTTGATTTAAAGAAGAATTGAGTATATATGGAATGTAAATTTACTTTGAATAAATGAAGGTGAATGGAATATATCTGGATTTAACTTATGATAAGTTAAATAAAATTAAGAATTTGAAATTGAATTAAATCTAAATGAATTGGAATTAAATGGAAGTTGAGATAACGGTGAAATGTAAATGCTTATGATTGTGCAAATGAATTCATATTCTTAAGTTATTAAGTGTTAAAATTTGACATTGTGATTATAAAAATTTGGATTGGTTTGAAATGAGCAATATAAACTTACAAGTAAATAAGTTGGAGAACTTGAGAATGGAAGATTTGATTTTAACTCAAGTAAAATGGGATTATAATCACAAATGGAAATAATAAATGGAATGGTGAATTCGAACTTAATTTTAAATGGAATGCAAAGTAAGGTGAAACAATTATAAAATATAAAAGAGGTAAGTGAACTGAAGTTAGTAAATAAGTTGAACTTGGATATGGAGAATTAAGATTAAATTGAATTTGGTCTAACTTCGACTAAGATGGAATTAAGCTTAATATTAAAATTTCTATTGTGTTATGAATAAGAATGAATGTAATTAAATTCTTATTTAAGGTAGTAAAGGAAATGGTATAAATTCAGGTGGGCTAAATAAAATTTAGAAGAACTTGAATTAATTCTGGAAAGGAATTAAATTGAAAATGCATGTATAATCTAGTTAACCTTGAATTAAAATGGGATAAGAATTTAGTTTAATGGAAATTTAATTTAGTTGAAGTGATGTTGAATGAAGTAAATGCTTACTCAATTAAATCCAAAATGATTGTTTGGAAATAAATCTTGTGTAAGCTAAATTAAATGGAATTTGTATTGCAATAAATAGAATTTTGATAGTTTGGTCAAAATTTAGAAAGTAAGGAAAAAAGTTTGGTAATAAATGTTGGAAGTGAGAATGAATAATGTATTTAGCTTATAATAGTGATGGTTTGAATTGTAAGTAAATTCAAATGAGAGAAATAATTTAAATGGTCTCTTTGTTGATAAAATAAATCTAAAATGGATTGGATAAATAAACGAAGAGCATTAAACTTTGTAAATGAATTGAAATTGGTTGAATGAGAATCAGATGGAAATAAAATTAAATAGATAATGGTAATATTGTGAAACTACTTAAGCAAATTGAAAGAAACAAATGATTGTGGATGAGCTTTATTAAGAAATTTGAATGGAATTTGTTGGATAATAAAATTGAATTGAAAGTGAAATGATATTCATTAATTATTGTGGTAAATTAAGAATGTATGAGTTGAATATAACCCAGGATCGAATGATATTAATATAAACTTGAATTTGGTTAATGGAAATAAAGATGTAAGGAAAATGTAATTTAACAATTACATTGGAAAGAGAAAATATTTGGTTTGTGAACCTTGTAATGGAATAAAATTTATATGAATCCAAGTTGGAAATAATTTTAAATGGTTATAAGCTTAAGTGGCAATTGTTTTGCGTGAATGACATGGAAATTTGCATGTATTTGCAATTGAGTGTTTAAAAGCAATTGGAATTGAATTGTGAATAAATTGATATGAATGGGAACCCTATTCAAAGAGTTTTGTATATGATTCCAAGTGAATTGGTTAAGAATAGCAAATGAAATTGATTTTGAATCAATAGGAATGAATTGATCTTTTAATGAGTAATGTTTGCATATGAATGGAAATGGATCATAACTGAAATGCAAATGTTTCAAGTTTAAAATGAAATTTGATTGTAAATCAAATTTGGAATGTAAGTAAAATTAAAAGGTAAGAAAGGCATATGTAATCATATTGAAGTGGAAATGAATTGGTTGAGATAAATATGAATTGTATGTAGTGAACTTGAATTTAAAGCATTCAAATGAAATAAAATGAAGTAGACTTGAATAAGTGATTCGAAAGTGATTGAAATCTTTGGATTGTTGAAAATATAGTGACATTGTTAAACTATGAAATTTGAGTTTGTAAAGCGAGTTAAAATGATGTCAGCATTGTGAAATTGATTTATAAAGATGGTTAGCTTGCATTTATATTGGAAATGCTAATGAAATGTTCTTATCTTTGAAATTTGATGAGTTTGTTGAGTATAGTACAGGTGCGGGAGGCGTTCGAGAGAGTTGGAGCGCGTATATGCGAGATATTAGCCGCTTGCTTTTAAAAATTTGCTAAGAGGTACGCCTACGCAAATATAATTGGGAAAATGATATATATATTGTGATATATTTTGGTTTCCGGCCGTGTGAGCCGATGTATATATATTTGTGTATCCTGCGATATCGCAGAAGCTCCTCCGTGCAAAGGAGACTCAGCCAAAAAGTTTCGAAAATTTTGGGAGTTAGAAATTTTTTGGGGTTTTTGGGAAAATTTATTAATAAGTAAAGTTATTTTGAAAGCGAGTGTTAAAATAAAGTCTTTAGAGTAAATGTAGCAATTGAGTTTGGGTTTGGGTTAAAGGATTTTAGAAAGTGAATGTAAGCTTTTAACTAAGCAAATTGGGAAGTAAATGGGTTGGAAAGTATTTTCTACCTTAGCAAATTTCGAGGACGAAATTTTTATAAGGGGAGAGGAATGTAACATCCCAGAATTTTGAGTACGGGATTTGTAAACATTTAATTCATTTTAAATGTTTAATATGGGTTTAAGATTTATTTGAACTAAAAAGAATGGGTTTAAACTAAAATAACAAGTGATAATTTCTAATGTGGAGGTTTAATTTGAGATTGGATAATAATAATTAAATATTCGAAATTGGGATAAAAGGTGAATTTGGGATAAATGATTATAAAAATGGCGTTTACATGTATTTTTAAGTTCAATTGGTTATAAACAATAATGTTGGATTTTTAGATGAATTTAAAAGTCGACAAGTTATTATTTGGAATTTTATATTAATTTAAAAATGAATTTAATATTATTAAAATGCAATTTAATCAGATTTTAGTCTGAAATGAGCCAGAATAATTTTTAATGTGTTTATAAATTTTATATGATTTATTGTTAAGTTATTAAAATTTTAAAAGTGAAATTTTAAACGTTTTCGTCAATTTTGAAAATCGCTCGATTTAATAGACGAGTTAAAATAGCCTTCCGGGGTATAGTCTCGGAATTCGACGAAACTAGTTCCATTGGATCCGTAATAGATAGTTATTATCGGATTTCAATTTTCGTAGCAATCGGAGTTGTTGTTAGGCCGTGGCAGCTCGAAACGCATCGAAATCGATTTAACCGATTTAATTTTAAATTGATCGTTTTATTTCGTAACTCGCGCATACGATCAAATTAACTTACGAAACCTGTTCCATTGTGTCTGGAACGTGGAAAAGCCCCAGGATAGTCTGTCGAAACGTGAGAATTGGATGTCGTGTGCTTTAACTGTTAAATTGAGATACTTTATTAATTAAATAATATTAAATTATATATATATTAACGTTTATCTCAAACCCTAGCTTTATCTCTCCCAGGCCGCCGTCTATTACTTCAATGGCCGAAACGTTTCCCTATTCTTCCTCAATTCTCTCCTTATCCACGCGTTAATTCGCAAATCCTCCAACTAGAGAATTGTAGAGTGCGAGGAGATCTTCAGATCCAATGGTCGAGATGACCTATTGTTTGGCAATGGCGGAGTTATGGGGTTCCAAACGGTGTTCGTTCGCACGTGGAAATCGTGACATCAGGACGTTCGAGTTCAACTAGGCTCGGGCCGATGGTGGAGATTGAGGAGCCCTTCGAAATGGTAGGCTCCGATCGCGTTCTCGTGCAGTGTGGTCGCCGCGTTTTTCAACCCTAATCGATGATGATGGGTTTGCTTTTGTTCGAGTTGTTCCTGTACGTGCTCGCATGAGGGAAGAGAGCGGCCTCGATTTCTCACTGCTAGATCTACGGCTGAGATGGTAAAAAAAAAAGAAGAAAAGAGAAATTGTTTTAAATTATAATTCAAACTTTGTAAAATCATAACTATTTCATACTATATCAGAATTTGATGATTCTCGAAGCGTTGGAATCGCAGAAAAGAATACTATGCGATGGTGTAGATCCAGAGTCATTCCGGGCAAGTAGAAATTTGGGTTAAATCGGACATCGTCCGGTTTAATTCAAAATTTCGAACGCTCGCCGAAATTCAAAGTGAGTTTTTCTCACTCACATCTGGATGCTAGGCATTTTAAATAGTTAATATTTAAATATCTGTGTGGATGGCTGAATATAATTGTTATTATCAGTCTGGATTGATATTTATATTGTGATGTGCTAATATTTGTGGATGCAGGGAGAAACAGGTTGGAGGGATCCAACTGGATTCCTCACAATTGTAGCAATTATTTTATAATTGTTAGTGAATACCTGTTTATATGTTGTGATTGATAAATCTGGAAATTTAATTGTGTTGTGAAATTGTTGTATAAATCATAGTTACAGAATTTAATTTATAAATGGACAAAATTGGGTTTTTACGAAATAAGTAAATTGTTAAATTAAGAATTTTTGAAAAATAGAATTTGAAATCTGGTTTGGAATGGGAAATGAAAAATTGGTAAAATTGGGATTTATATTGTGGGAAAATTTATCAATCGATAAATATGAAATATAAATTTTTCTGGAGATTAAATTTATGAAATTATAAATTGTTTAAAATAACGGTGTTTATTTTAATAATGACTAATGTTATCCGGAAATTAAAAATATGTTAAAATGGAGTTTTCGACTATAAATTAACAAGTTCAAATGGAAAATAGAATGTTTTGAAATGCCGTATTTCATTGGAATTTAATTAAGTGAATTGGAAATTTGGCTTCCATTGAATATTCACCAAATGTTTAAACTATATTTAAAAATGAATTTCTAGAAATGAAAAATTGTGATTTAACTTCGGAGGAAGTTATAGTTAAGTATGGAATTGGAAATTTATGTGGAAATCATAAATTGACTTGAAATAAATCAGTGGATTTATATGAAAGAGTACTTTGGAATGTTTTGGAAATGGGAAAGTGTTTCCCTGGGAAAAACCAAGTAAATGTTTATAAAAAGATTTTATTTAACTAAAGGTTAAGTTTTAAATCGTTTTAAAAAGTATTTTTAAGAAATCGTTATTTTTAAAGAAATAAATTAATAATTTTTAATACCGTAATAATTTGGGAGTATATTAGCAATTATTTTACAAATGGATTTATTTAAAAGTTGGTTTTAGCTTAAATTAGTATTTTTCTTCTTATAACGCTATTTTGAATTTAGTTAAACTAAACCCTTATCTTTAAATCAAAGTTTATGTGTTAATAACTAGTTTTCTTCACATATATTTAAATTTATATTTTGAGTAAATAAATAGAAGTAATTTTCATATTTTAAAGTATATTTCAGTATAAAATATTTTAGCTGTTTTAATGCAAATTGTTTTATACTTGGTTTTTCCCGATGGGAATAAAGGGTAAAATATTTACCTTGTAAAGGAAGAGTGGAAAATTGTTTTCAAATGAGTTTTGAAAATGTGAAAATATATCTTTGAAAGATATTAGAAGAAAATAAATAATATGGAGATTATTTATTGTGTGATGGATGTGTATGGATGTTTGTGAACATTAATTGATAGTTAAATCACCGACTATCAATATTGGCCAAATGCGCTGATCGTTTCGAAGAGACCGGGATCGGGTTTCCGTATACCGGGATTCTAGGTCTGGAGACTCGAAAACCACTTCGATCCGGTTTGTACGTTTCGCGAAAACGATTTCGGAGTCGATGATGGAGCAGTGAAGTGCAAGGGCTAGTCGCTACTAATCCTGAGGATATATCCAAAATGGATGTAGTAGGGGTAGTGCCTTCGGTTCCGTTCGGACCCGGGACGGACTTGTATGGACGAATGCTTTCGTGACATCGTCAGGTCTAAGGGATATGTGCTATAAAGGTATCGTTTAGCCTCAAGCCTCATCAACCGGGAATGACTGAAAATCAGGGGATATGCAGCAAGGCTTCGTGGGTAGCCCCCACTTGAGAGTAAGGTCATCCCTGTCTAGATGTCCCTTTTATTTCGGCTTAGTGGTGCGGTTGATGATCACAACCGTGGGGTGATTTTACTTGGAATTATCCAGTAAGGGATGATTCCGGTCTTGTGTTGCAGGGGAGCGGGCGTACTCCTCGGTACTGTGATCTAGGCCACGTACTGTGACAGGTGGTACCCCAGTGCCTAGTCATTCGTTGGAAATCCATTTTCCCTACGTACCTTGTACGAGTTTTGTTTGTATACCTAGTATGCTGGAATTTAATCATGTAACAATTTCAGCTATTTTAATAAGTATTTGTATCTAGACGCTATTATAATATCAGAGGATTGCTATAAAAAGTGTTTTAGCTATCGTAAGGTAAAAACCCGACATGTTTATTTGTGGCGTGGTCTTACGAGATGCTTTTGTTTCCAAAGGATTTTGAAACTTTAATAATCAATTGGGTGTATTTATGATGCGCTGGTATTCCAGACTGACTCGGGTGTTATTTTATTATAATGCTCGGGTCAGACCGAGTATATTACAGGATAGGTTGCTATGGAGCAGAAGAGGAGCTGGAGTCGAGGCGTATTATTCGTACTTGTTTATATTCCGCTGCTGTGATTGTTGAGATTGTTTGACTGGTTATGATTGGTTGTATTGATATACTCTGATGATGATGTATTGTATATAAACAGATATAGTTTTCATTTGTGTAAAGATCTGTTCTATATATTATATTTTATCCGCTGCGATTGTGAGATTCTGATTTGGTTGGTTCTTTCTTCTTCTATCTACTTTCTTATTCTTCTACAATCTGTCTTTTCCGGCATTCGATCGTCGGCATATTATACTGTTGAGTATTTTGTGTCGATTTTCGAGGGTCGAGAAGGGCGGGTCGTCACAATCCCCATATAACTAAGGAGACGAATCATCTCTTGAATAGTGTGTCCCAATACTTCCAATCGACCTAACTATAGTTACTCAATGGACGTTTTGCCATGATTTGACTGTAATCAAAGCGGAGCTTTCATATTGAAGATTGACAGTATTCTCAAGTCGAGAGACCTGTGTTAATTTATCACATCGATATTTTCTGTTTGACCTTAGTCTTATTAACCAACAGAAAACTATTGAGTAAGTCATTCAATGGTTATCCAATAACTATCAACACGTAACCTTTAGATGCGCCCAACAGTCATGAGAAATACACTGCCTAACATTTGGAGAGCGTTACACATCTAGTCTCAATGGATACATAGATATCTAGTCTCGATGTATCTTGACTAGGAACATTTTAAATGATATGTTTTATAATATCGTGATACAATACTCATGATTTCAACTATTTGTAATTACTATCACATACCCACCATTTATGGATTTTCTGTTAAAATATTTTAATTAATTAGTTAATACCACATTATAACAAAATATATAACAAAAAGAAAAACACCTTTATTATAAATGAGAATTAATTACAGAGTTAATGAATGTACAATAAATTATAGAGTTGCCCTTAGGGCATACCCCTAACTCTATCACCGTTCACTACCCTCACTTATGAAAAATTCATGATTTCCTATAGACCACCATACGTTTCCTAGACACCACCCTTGAGTTCGTCTCCCTACTAGAAGTCGAACGTGGGTGCCACCATGGCCTCTGTCGGGCGGTAGCATTGTGTCACCTCTTTAAGGTCATGCATTAGGGCTGGTTGCATTCTTTTCTTTTTGTTTCTGAAAGGAGGTGTCATTTTTTACAAATGATAACTAAACATCAGCGTTTTAATCACATTATTTAATTAATTAAATAATTCCATCTTACTTTTTGAGCTCATAAGGATTGTTGGAATGACGTATTGCAAAGATTCTTCGATGTCATGCTTCCTCTCATTTTTCTCTTTGCGATGGTACATAATATGACATCATTCATGATAGAGCCCTGAGATGCTCTTTCACGTGTTTTGAAGTCATACTGGCTATCAGATATTTTGATTCTAGTAATTCTTTGATCGCCTAAATCATTTTGTTTTTCTATTTTCGATAAAATAAACTATCATCCAAGATTCCGTTAAGCCTGATTGTGCTCATATATTCGTGTAATACGTATAGTTATAAATAAAACTTGAAAATAACGTAACATCAAACCTATCTATGTTTATACTCAATACTCTCCTGGAGGAATATTCTACACTCAATGGAAGAGGTCTCGAGTCCTAATTTATTAATTTTCAAAAGAACGTTAACAATCAGGGTGGTTCGGATTAAAGGAAAGTGGAATAAAATAAGTGGAGACCTAGACCAAGTTTTAATGCTTACATGGATTAGAATAATACCATTGGAACATTTACCTGGTCACAATGCAAAACTGAAATACAAAAGGCCTTAACCCAATAAGGAAACGTAAGCTGATCTGAATTCTAAGAAGTACCATTGCTTACATGAGTCATATGGGCACAACACCAATGAATGCCACTACTTACACGACCTCACTGAAGAGTATAAAGGAATAAAAAGCTATAATGATACGTTAAGGAACCAAATAGTTCCCTAATCCCCATGTGTCAACCATCGTGGTAACTTTTGCATGGTGATAGGAGAGAAGGAACCAATACTGCCCTTGGAAATAATAGGAGGATAATGGTCAACAAGATAATGGGAGGACCACATGTAGCTAACAAGAGTTGGGCTGAGATGGAAAGGTATGCTAAATCATTTAAGAATCATGAGGAGTTGGTATATGCTATGGATGAGAAACGTGATGCTAAGACCCCTTGTTGGGATGATATTCAGTAGTAGAGATTTGCAGGGAAAGAAGTTACTCCATGTAACAAGTAGTTACACAATAAAAGATGGGATTATAAATGAAAGATGTTACTCCACGTAACAAGTAGTTACACAAATTCACTAAAAAGGTAAAATTGTCCCTGGGAAAGTGGATTTATTCGTTGTGCTCAGAGATCGTCCCATATCAACCATACGCAAATAGACTTCCATTTTGGTGGACAGTTTCTCGGTATTCAATGCTTTCTTATAAAGGCATGCTCTATTTGATTTTCGGGTAATGCTGACCTAAAGGTGATTGAATATAAAGTTCCCAAATGAAAATAGTGTTGGAATCATTAAAGAAGATCAAGATGACACAAAGGAATGTTGTAGGGAGCTTTATGAAAATAAGCATATTAAGAAAGGGAAGATGTTAGATCCTACCTTTTTGAGTTTTAAAGAGACAAATATATATATATATATATATATATATATATATGTTGTTTAAGTTTAATTTTTAGGAAATATTATCTTTGAAGGCTAAAGAGAACTAATTGATGAGTAAGGAAAAGCGCTCAAAGATTGAAGATCAAAATTAAAGAAAAATCATCATGTATTATGAGTCTTAGATATGCTATTACTTGTACAATCTCCTTGACACGCACACAATTAATCTTTATAAATTTGTTTGAATATTTTAAATACACACAAATTTTACTTATAAAATTTCAAGTTTAATTTTGTTTCCATAGGGAGTCAAGCGTTTGACTTGAAAATTCAAACGTCTGAATAAAGCATTTTTCATACTATTTATTCTTGGTTTAATACCCTATAGGAAACATATGTCTAGAAAAAATATCCAGGCGTGTGAATAACAATTCAAACGTCTGATGTTGGTTTCAAATGTCTAAAAACCTAAAGTTTTGTATACTTTTAAAACTCGATTTTTTCAAATGTCTAAAAGGAATACACTAGACATCTGATTCATTTTTCCAAACTTCTAAACATAGATAAATTTAAATTATTTTCTTTCTATTCAAAGACTGTAGAATTTCGTACATTTGAGGTTTAAATTCAGATGTCTAAATTCTTGTAACAGCTACTTTTTATTTTGAATAAAAAATTTCTTTTAAACGGTTTTCTTCTTCTAAAAGAATTGCATCTTTTCTAGTGGTTATTACTATTTAAATAGAACTTTTCAAACATTATTTTTGAACATCTGATCTTATCTTACCAACCTTGGTCTCTATATTTCTATGCTCTATATTTTCTGAGATTCTAAAAGCATTCAAAACAATATTTGTATTTCTTAAAATATGCACATTTAAATAACAATCATCAAAGGAGATTGTAGGAAACAAAAAGTGACTTATCGGTGTTATTAAAGAACACAAGTCAAAGACAAGTTTCATTCTATTTTTTAATGAAGTCCCATTAGAGAACTTTAGGCAAGGTGTTGAAGTCATGTTCAGTTGTTCAAACGGTTTTGTAGAAACCTATTCCTCCTGGTAAAGTGTGCATAATTTAGCGAAATTCAAAAAAGAGTCTAGAACTTGATGTGGGATGGGAAGTCCGAACCAGTATAAAAATCGCTGGTGTAATATTTTATTTTCTGCTCTCTATTTAGCTTACTTATATAATTAGTTTAAGTTATATTATTCATATTATTAGATCCTTAAGCGCACTTTCATTTGGTATCAAAGCAAGATTTCACAAAACCATAACAAAGTTTGTGAATAATTACAAGTAATATGGATAAAACTCTATAGCTACATTTATTGAAAGTCAATCCACTACACGACCACCACAGTTCATAGGGTTTAATTATGAACATTTGTCAACTAGGATGAGAATTTATATGCAAGCAAATAGTTATAAAAAATTATGCTACACAAGTACAATACAATGTACCCACTACGAGTATTCCATATAGTCTACCATATAAAAGATAGATGCCACTATGAATTCTAAAGCTATGAATATTTTATTTTGCTCTTTAGACAAAAGTAAGTTTAGTAGAGTAAGTATTTGTAAGATGACATATGATATATATATATATAGCATACACTACAAGTTGCTTATGAAGGAACAAATAAAGTAAAGTAAAATTTCAATATTGAAAAGTCAATTCAGAACTTTAGAATGAAGGAAAATGAAAATATTGCTGAAATATACTCTAGATTTCAAGACATTACTCATGTTCTTATGGCTTTAGGCGAAAGTATTTCAGATTTTGATGTAGTCTCAAAAAATCTTAACTCTTCGACGGATGATTGGGAATGAAAGGTTTTAGCTATTGAACAAGCTAATGATCTTTCAACCCTCAAACTTGAAGAGTTAATTGATAATCCAATATCCTATGAAGTTAATTTGCAGGCTAAGAGGGATAAAACTTAAGAAATAAAGGTGATTGCCTTTCAAGCCAAAGATGAATCAGACGTGGATGAAGATGATTTCATTTTTCTTGCCAAGAACTTTAAAAAATTCTGAAACTCAGAAAGAATAAATGATTTGGCAACAATAACAACTCATCTTCCTCATTAAAATGTTATGAATGCAACAAGATGGACCAAATGAAGAAAGATTGTCCAAATCTCCAAAAAGAAAAGAATGGCTTCAAAAAAAAATTCATTCAAGAAAAAGAAGCAAGAATTTTGGGAAATTTAGGATGATTCAGATTCTTCCTTGCCAAAAAGAGAAAGCAACACGATACAAGCAAATGTGTGTTTAATGGCTTCAGACAATGATGTAAGTTTCAAATTTCTCTTGAAGATATTATTGATATTAATTCTGAAATTCTTGAAAAATCAAAGGCTCTTAAAGAACCCATACATATACTGTAGGAAATTAAATAGAGTCGAATAAGAAATTAATATGGTAAAAGATGAAAAGAGTATCTTAGATGAGGAACTTCAAAAATCACAAAATTCTTTTGATAATTTGACTTCTCAAATCACTACTTTAAGTAATGAAATTAAAATCTATAAAGATGAGAATTTTAAATTAATAAAAGAAAATTTTGATTTGCATTCTACCATTGACGCTCATAGTAAAGAAATATGAGAACTTATAACTAATTTTGAAAATCTATCTATTAATGTTCCAAACTTTAACTAAGGTAGAGAAAATTTATCTAAAATTATTAAAATTTCAAAATCCAAATTTAATAAAAGGGTATTAGGATTTAATAGTTCTAATAAAAAGAAATCTAGTCATAAGCATTATAGTTCTTTATATACTAACTTCAAAAGGGTAAGAATGATAGTCTAACAAAACCCATAATAAAAAATGGTAGAAAAACTATAAAAATATGGGTTCCAAAAACTAACAATCACCTTATTAGAGATAAGTATATAATAACAATTATGTTATACATAAATAATAATATTGGTGATGATTTAATTTTTTAAGGAATTACCAAACCCACTTGAGTATGGTTTCCTAAAACCTATCTCTTAAGACCCTAACGTCGGAAGTGGGTTTGCAGGTAAATGGCAATAAAAAGGAGAGATGGATACTTGATAGTGGTTGCTCAAAGCACAAGACAGGAAAAAAAGATATGCTCAAAAATATTACATACATGGATGGAGGCACCATCACCTTTGGAGACAAATCCTAAGGATATATGATTGGAACAGGCAATGTTACCAATAATGGTATATATAACTCTCCTCTTATTGCTAATTTCCTACTAGTTAAAAATTTAAAACATAATTTATTAAATATAAACCAACTTTGTGACAAAGGTTTTCTAATTTATTTTGAAAAAGATGAATCCAATTTTTATATCAAAATAAAAGGCTAAATTTCGAAGGTATTAGGAAATGAAATATTTACATTTTAACTATGAAAAATAACTATAATAATGATATGTGTTTATTAGCAAATGATAATGGTCCATGGCCATGGCACAAACAGTTTTGTCATTAATTTTATAAATATAAATAAACTTTCTAAACATGACTTAGTAAAAGGTTTACAAAAAATGAGTTTTAAAGTTAATAATCTATGTGATGCATGCCAAATAGGGAAACTCACTAAATCTACTTTTAGATATAAAAGTTGATTTCTATTTTACAACAACTAGAATTACTTCACTTAGAACTATTTGGACCAACCTAAGTAAGGTCACTAAATCATAATAAACATGTTCTGTTATAGTAAATGATTTTTCAAGAAACACTTAGCCTTTGATTTTTAAACATAAGAGTGATACTTTTGAATTTTAATTTTTTTGCAAAAGAGAATTCAAAATTTAAAACTAAAAACATTAGAAATGATCACGGTGGTGTATTTGATAATGAGATTTTCAATGAAATTACTAATAAAAAGGGTATTAACCATAATTATTTTCTTTTCTAGAACCCTACGATAAAATGGATTTGTAGAAAGGAAAGATAGGAGCTTGTAGAAATGCGCAAGAATGCTATTAAGTGGTAGCTAATTACCTAAAAAAAATTAGGCTAAAGCCGTAGCTACCACTTGCTATGTTCTTAATTGCATCTCTATAAGGCCCTTGACTAAGCATACCCCATATTCGAGGAGAAGTAAAGTTTATAAAATTTCTAACAAAAGGACTAATTTCACTGAAGAAATATTACATGTATCTTTTGATGAGAATTTCAAAAATAATAATGATGATGAAGAAAACATTTTAATAAATAAATCATCTTCTTTTGAAAATCCCATAAGAAGATACAACGATTAATAATACTTTTATATCACCACCACATATTTTAAAAGATCATCATATTGATAATATTACTGTTGAAGTAAATACTACAGTTAGAACTAGAAGTCAATTAAATCAAATGGGTCTGCATTTATTTCAATTTTAGAACTAAATAATTATAAAGAAGCTTCAAATGATGATTTTTGGATTATTGCAGTACAAGAAGAATTAAATTAATTTGAACGAAATGATGTTAGGGGGAATTAGTTCCAAGACCAAATGATCAAACCGTTAATGGTATAAAATGAGTTTTCAAAAATAAAGTTGATAAAAATGGTGATATAATTGGAAATAAAGCTATATTGGTAGTACTATGGTATAATCAAGAAGAAGGAAAAGATTATATATGAAGAAACTTTTGTCCCTATAGCTCGTTTAGAAGTAGTAAGAATATTATTTGTACTTGCATGTCATCATAATTTTAAACCTTTTCAAATGGATGTTAAAAGTGTTTTTTCAATGGTTTTATAAAAGAAAATATTTATGTAGAAAAACACCCTCTTTCTACATGAAAATTTTCCAAACCATGTTTATGAATTTAACAAAGCTCTTTATGGACTCAAATAAGTACCATGTGCTTGATATGAATGATTAAGAGTTATCTTTTAAACTCTGTTTTTGATATCTGCAAAATTGATTCTACTCTTTTTATTAAAAAGGAAAATAATGATATTTTAATAGTCTAAATTTACATAAATGATATAAGATTCATTTCAACTAATAAAAATATATGCAATGAGTTTTCTAACATTGTGAAAAGTAAATTTGAAATGTCACATATGAGTGAAGTACTTATTTTCTAGGTTTACAAACTATATATAGCTTAATGATGGTATTTTTATTCCTTATCAAAAGTATTGTAATGATTTACTTAAAAGATTTGAAACAGAAAATACTTCTAGTAAATCTACACTAATGAGTACTGCCCTTCACATAGATAAAGATTAAAATGGTAAAGATAGGATCAAAAGCCATATATAAGTATGATAGAATCTTTACTTTATTTAATGTCTAGTAGACCAGATATAATGATAAGTGTTTGTTTGTGTGCTAGATTTCAAGAAAATCTCAAAGAATCACACTTGCAAGTCATGAAATGGATTTTGCGCTACTTGACCAACACTAGAGACATGTGGACTTTTTTATCCTAAAGATTATCCTTTCAAATTAGTATCTTATAACGACACTAATTCTGGAGGATGCAAAACGGATTGAAAAGGTACAAGTTGTACCTGTCATTTTTTAGAACAGACTCTGCTTTTGTTTCTAATAAGAAACAAACTGTGTTTCACTTTCAAGGTGTGAAGTAGAATACATCTCTACTGCTTTGGCATGTGCTTAAGTCATATACATGCAACAAACACTACAAGATTTTGGTATAAAATCACCTAAATCACTCATATTTATAATAACACTAATGCGATTAATTTTTCTAAAAATCCTATTAATTTTTCTAAGACAAATGATATAGGTATTAGACTTCATTTTTAAGAGACAATGTAGGTATCACTAGATTTTGTAAGTTCAAATAATCAAATTGTTGATACTTTTACAAAACCATTATGTTAAAATGCATTTTTAAAATTAAGAAGACATTTAGGCATTTGTTCGTTAAGTGATTTTAATTAAAATATTTATAAGTTTTTTATAAATTTAATAAGTAATGCTTTTAAAAAAAAGTATGATGGTTGTCATTTTTATTCTCTCTTATACTTTAATTTTTCTCTCTTATATTTTTTTGTCGATGATTAAGGGGGGGGGACTGGGTATATCAATAGAGGGAGTAAAATAAAAATTTATACTTACATCTTTATATTAATGTATAATTGTCATCATCAACAAGGGGAAGAACGTTAGATCCTACCTTTTTTAGTTTTGAAGAGACGACTATACATTTCAATATATTTTGTACAGGTTGAAGTGTAGAAAATATCATCTTTGTAGACTAAGGCAAACTACTCGATGACTAAAGAAAAGCACTCGAAGATTGAAGATCAAAACTAAAGAAAGTCGTCATGTATTGTGAGTCTTAGAGATATTATTACTTGTACAATCTACTTGATGATGACACACACACACACAATTCGTTTTTATAAATTTATTTGAACATATTATATACACATAAATTTTACTTAGATAATTTTAAGTTTATTTTTATTTCTACAAGGAGTCAGTCATCTGACTCAGAAAATTCAGACATCTGAATAAAGCAGAATAAAGCATTTTTCATACTATTTATTCTAGGTTTAATACCATGTAGTCAATAGACGTTTGAATCAATTATTCAAACGTCTGAATAAAATTTTAGACGTCTTAATTTTAGTTCCACCATCTAAAAACCTGAAACATTTTATGCTTTCAAAACTCAGTTTTTCCAGACATCTAAAGAGAATAAATCAGACGTTTGATTACAAGTTCAAATGTCTGATTGATTTTTCTAGATGTATGATCATGATAAATTTGAATTGTTCTTTTTCTATTTAAAGACTGTAGAATTTCAAACATCTGAGTTCTAAATTCAAACATTAAAATTCCTATAATGGCCACCTTTCATTTTGAATGGAAAATTCCTTTTGAAGGTTATCTTCTTCTCCAAGAATTGCATCTTTTCTAATAGTTATGGCTTTTCAAATATAACCTTTCAAAACTATAAATAAACATTGTTTTTGAAGTTTTGGTCTTACCTTACTCTCTACACTTTCTATGCTCCATATTTTCTGAGATTTCAAAAGCATCAAACAATATTTGTATTTCCTAAAATTTGCACGTTCAAATCACAATCATCAAAGAAGATTATAGGAAGGGTGTATAAAAAGTGACTAGTCAGTGTTATTAAGTATTATTAAAGAACACAACAAGTCAAAGACAAGTTTCA
The DNA here is from genome assembly GCA_030737815.1 of Allium fistulosum. NCBI lineage: Eukaryota > Viridiplantae > Streptophyta > Magnoliopsida > Asparagales > Amaryllidaceae > Allium > Allium fistulosum. The sequence continues at coordinate 357,800,823 of CM060906.1, forward strand.
TTCTATTTTTAGTGAAGTCCGATTGAAGATCTCTACGCAAGATGTTGAAGTCCTATTCAGTTGTTCATGCGGTCTTTTAGAAACCTCTTCCTCCGGGTAATGTGATGGTAGTTTAATGAAATTCCAGAAGGAGTTGGGACTGGACGTAGGATGAGAAGTCTAAATCGGCATTAAAATCGCTAGCGTAATCTTTTATTTTTTGATCTCTATATAGCTAACTTATATAATTAGTTTAAGTTATATTATTCATATTACTAGATCCTTAGATGCGCTTTTAGAAGAATGTAGAGAGGATTCTCTATATTAAAAACTCAAATGCATAGCAATTACAGAGAGGTCCCCCAGTCCATACATAAGCGATTTTAATGAATTGGGCCCGAGAGATAGAAAGGAGGGGAAACGACCAGGCCTAAAGGCCATGGAATTCATAATGGTCGATGTGCGTGACTTGACCAAGGTGATGAAAATGGGATCTCGACTATAGCGGAATCTGAAGGCATGATTAGTTTGGTTATTGAGGAATAACCAAGATTTATTTGCATGGTCTTAAGCTGATACATGTGACGTTTCTCCTAACATTGCATGTCATGTATTGAACATTGATCCAAGAGTAACCTATATCAAACAAAGGAAATGGAGTACGGGCCCAAATCAGTCAGTGGCCTTGAATGAAGAGGTGAAGAACTAGAGTTTTATTAAAAAATCTCATTACCCGGAGTGGATAGTGTAACACCCCTAATTTTTGATAACATTATTCATGAGATTTAATTAGATAAATTAAAAAGAATAATGATGATAAGGGAATTGAGATTTGAATAAAACTATAAGAAGGCCATGCTTAAGTAATTAATTAAATGGGCTTAAATTAGCTTTTATGTATTTAATTAAACATGGGCATATTAGTAATTAGCCACACTATTATTACTCACGACTATATATTTCACATTCTTGCCCATTCACATACACTTTTCATTTTCACAAACACAAATCAAAAACCTAAAATAGAGTCGGCCATTAACAAGGGAAAAGAGGAAGTAAAAGTAAATCAAAGCTAACATCAAAGCCAGGGGAATCAATCTTCTACAAATATCAAATTCCTTATCATATCTAAGGTGAATAATAATTCATTCCATCTCTATTTTTCTTTATAATTATATGTTTTCGGATTTAAGATTAAATTCGTTTTTATGATGTTTTGGATGATGATATGCTTGAATTATTATATGTTTGATTTAAACCAATTCATTTACATATGAATTTGCACGGTTTTAGGGCAAAACCAATTGTTATAGATTTTAGAATGCCATGGAAAAATTATATGTTAGGCAAAACATGATTTTAGAGATGGGTTTCAATTTTCATAATTTTCCAAGCCACGGAAAATTTATTATGAATTTCTAAAGGAAAATATGATATATTTGGGTTTAAAATATATTTCGATTATTTCAGGAAGAAATTGGGTCTAAAATTTTAATATGTTTGATAACATGATGAAAGTGAATTTATGTGATTTTGGGGGATTTTTCCTAATTGATTTGGTATGGAAAATAAATTATTTTAAAAGAAGAACTTATTTGCAATATTGGTTTTGCTTAATGGAAGGGCTTAAACATTAATTTTTCCCTTGATTTAGAACTGATAAATGCGGAAGTTATTTTGTAAAGTATTTGAAAATTTTTAAGGCAACCAATCAAAGGATTACAAATAGGCAGGTAGTTATAAAGCAATTACTAAAAGTAGCATAATTTCAGCCTTTAATTCAAAAAAGTTGGTTCCGCCTCCTTTAGTATTGCCTTTCGACTCCAATGCTTCCGCTCCAACTCAGTTGAAACCAACCCAACTGAAACCCACTAGTCTAAACCAATACACAAGGTATCACTTAGATGGTACGTAATGGATTGGAGGAAAGGCGGAAGCTATGGTGTCGTAAGAAATGCTTCCAATGGGGTCGAAACCTTAGTTTTGTTTTCAAAAGTTAAGTGCCTACTTTGCTTTGCTTAAAGATTTTACATAGTCGAAACTTATATTTTCGAAAGGGTTTTCTAAATAAGCTTTTGAAGGAGGTTGCCATTCTTTGTTTTAAAGAAAGAGCTTTCGAATGAGTTCCTTTATTCTTAAATAAAGCTTTCGAAGATGATGGTTCCGACCTAGTCGAAACCTAGCTGTCGTTGATGTGCCTTTCGAGGGTATTTGAAGTCATCAATGCTTTCGAAGGGTGCTTTTGTTTTAAACTTATACTAAGTCACTTATTAAATTCTTTCGAAAGGGTTCAGGGGTTTGGAAGGCAATGGTGTTGAAAGGGGGTTTCGACGCTACCCTTCAAAGTTTTACTCAATGGTTTTGAGCTTTTGAATAGATGGATCTGACACCATCAAACTTTCCCTAAAAAAAATTTATTAAAGGTTTCGAAAGAGTTTCTTTCGTGCATAACCACTTTGACCCAAAATATGTTTTTAAAGAGTAAAACCCAATACTTTCGAAAGGGGTACTTTCACTTGTTTCGAAGCTATGTTTCTAAAGATTTTGAGTAATGTTTTGATACCATCGAAAGGTATATTTGGTTTCGAAAGAGATTATTTAACAAGGGCTTCGAAAGGTATATTCATAGTGTTTTGAAAAGGAGTTTTCTTTGCTTTCGAAGGAGGTTATTTAGAGGTTTTGAATGAGATGTTCTAAGGTTTTCAAAACAAATAACCCAATCTCATTTTAAAGGAAAAACCAAGGCATAAATAAAGATTTTTGAAATGAAGTTTTGGAAGAAGCTCTCCTTGATTAACAGGTTAAAGGGATTAACAAAGTTTTATATAAAATAATTTTAGGGATATTTAACCACACGTGTTGGTATTATTATATTATTATGATTGCTTCTTGATATATTTATTGACATTGTTATGAACCCATAATAGTACTTTGGGGAAGGGCAGAATAACTAGTTAGGTTGACCCAGTAGTGAATATAACTTAAGAAATATTAAAATCTTAATTAAAGATATTGGCAGGGGCTAATAGGTTCACAGTAAGCCCATGAAAACTGTGTATGGAAAAAGATATTGGCCGGGGCCAATAGGTTCATAGTCAGCCAATGAAAACTATGATTTGATATTGGCAGGGGCCAATAGATTTATAGTTAGCCCATGAAAACTATATCTGGATTAAGATATTAACAGTTAGTCAATAGGTTCCTAGTCAGCCCATAAAAACTAGGATAAGAAATAAAGATATTGGAGTTACCAATATGTTCTTAGTAATCCCATGAAAACTATGAAATCGGACAGGTAGTCCATAAACATTTAACAGGTTATTAGTAAGCCCATGAAAACTAATAGGTTAATAGTAACCCTAGAAACTATAATTGAGACAGATAGTCAGAATGAATGGGGATGGGTAATCCAGATTTAATGTACTTGTTTGCATATCATCATATTGTTTTGAATTGTTTTTAACCATTGTGGATGCAGGAGCACAGTATATGGTTTTATAAAGTTTTTAAGATACCAATGAGGGTAAAACTTGTTCCGCTAAGCGGCGTGGTCTCACTAGATATCTAAATGGTTTGAGGTGGTAGATTATTATTCATACCAGGCTTTATGTCCGACTCGAAGTTTTTGTTTTCCCCTTAAAACTCTTGGGTACTCAATTGATTTTGAGTAGTTTGAGGTTTAGGGTTTTCAGGGGTTCTTTTAGACAAAAAAAGCTTCCAGTGACGTGCTGGAGGCATGCTAGCTACTTAGAGTTCTTTTATTTCCACTGTGTTTGGTTGTAAAGGCAAACTTGTTTTATTGCCTTATTATATACTTGGATCATCCAAGGGTGCATCTTCATATGTCTCTTTTGGCGTATTTTGTAATAAGTATATTTTGTCTAAACACGGTTTGCGCACTGGGATTATGTAATGAATTTGAAATATTTTGAAATGGAATGTGGACTTTGTTTGTTATTTTAATTTTTTTCCATATTCTTGTGCTTCTATGTATCAATGTATCTAACAGTGCCATATTTGGTTGCCAAGGATTAATCACCATGGATGACTGCAGCATCTATAGCCGTTAGTTTTGGACCTCCAAGTGGGGGGATGTTACAGATAATAACTCGATTATGTTGCAAAAGTCGAATGGGAAATGGAGGACATGAATCGACTTTTCAAACTAAAATGATGCATGCCCTGAGGAATTTTTTTGCTTTTGAGAATTGACCAACTAGTAGATGGGACAGCATGGCATTAACTGCTCACTTTTATGGATGCCTATTCTAGATATAACCAAATAATGATGTATGTCCCTGATTAAGATCATACCAACTACATTATCAATCTAGGATTTTATTGCTATAATATTATATACCTTTTGGCCTGAAGAATGCAGGAGCCTCGTATCAATGCTAGGTTAACAAGATTTTTTGCTAACCATATCGAATGAACTATGGAAGTATAAGTGGATGATATGCACGTTAAATCTAGGAAAGCAAATGATTATATTAATCACTTGGATGAAATGTTCCTAGTACTATGGAAATATGGAATGTAGGTTAATCCTTAAAATGTTCATTCAGTCTCCTCTAGTAAGATCTTGGATTCATCATGCACTCTAGAGGAATAGAAGCATGCCCGAAATAAATCCAGGCATTGAAAGGTATTAAGGTCCCAGAAATTGGGAAGGAGATACAAATTCTAAACTGAAAAGTGGGTGCATTAAGTCGTTTAATCTTAAAGGAAATGGATAAATGTGATCCCTTGTTTGAAGCACCGAAGATGTAGAAAGGAAAATTTATGTGGATTGACAAGTGCTTAATTCCATTAGTGAACCTTATGGAGCATTCACAGAAACCGCCAGTCCTATCCACACTAACCGAATGGGAGGATTTATAAAAGTGTCTAGTTGTGTTGGATCATTCCTTGAGTGCAGATTTGGTGTGAGACGAAGCCAGGGTAAAAATACTGGGATACTACATAAGTAATGTTCCATCAGATCCAAATCTAGTACCCAAATTTAGAAATTAGCTTTTTATCTATAAATTACATCTAGGAAGCGAGGCTTGACTTCCAAACTATCAAAGTGTTGACCGACCAACCTCTTACGTATGTCCTTCATCGCTCGGACACTTCAGGGAGGTTATTGAAATGAAGTATTAAGTTGAGCCAATATGAAATTACGTACAATCCCGAAAAATGATTAAGGGACAAGCCTTAGCCGACTTCAACGAAAAGTCAACCATCAGGGATGAAAGTTAGAGGCAAATAAGGCTGAAGCTCTTAAATGGTGTATGTTCATGGATGGAGCTTCTAATAAGCGTGATTCAGGTGGTGGAGTAACCTTTATCACACTTGAGGGTCGAAAGCTGTGCTACGCACTGAGATTAGGATTTGGATTAACTATTAATGTAGTTGGGTATGAGGCGTTGATAACTGGATTGGGGAGAGTGAACGAGTTGGGGATCATATCATTATGCATTAACAGTGATTCTCGACTGCTTATGGATCAAGTCCTCGATGTGTTTTAGGTCAAAGGAGAACAGTTAACATCTTATCTAAGAAAAGAGAAGAATTTTATTAATGAATTGGAATACTATGTGGTAAGACACATCCTATGAGAGGAAAATCAAGACTTCAATGACTTAGCAAAGCTGGTAAGCTTGAGGAATGGACCGCTCATTAGTTCGATCTTGATGATTACATTACCAAACCAAAACTTTGAGGAAATAAATATTATGGCCATAGTCAATGGAGAAGAGAGCTCGATGGCTCCTATTATCGAGTATTTGACTATTGGGATCTTTCCATCAAGCTAGAATTAGGCAAGGAAGGTGTTGCGGAAAGCGTTGCAATTTATTGCATAAGGTAGTATCTTGTATGGGAGGGGATACTAAAATCCTTTACTAGGGTGCAAAGTTGGAAGAGAAATCAAAGAGATATTGGAAAATGTACATAAGGATAGCTACGGGGACTATGTTGGGGTAGACCCTAGCCAAGAAGATCCTACGGTACAGACTTCTAGTCGACTCTGAACAACGAAGTAGTAGAGTACGCGAAAAGGTATGATAAGTGTTGGAGATTTGCTAAATTCCTAGGTTACTACCAGCTGAAAAGACTCATATCGTCTGTTCCTAGCCATTTGTTGTTTGGGGTATCAATTTAAGTAGAGATCCTCATATGGCATGGTGGAACCAATTAAACAATAGTGGTAGTGAATTACTTCACTAGATGGGTAGAAGCAGAACCACTCACCAAGGTATCCTCCACTAGAGTGATCAATTTTGTAGTAAGAAATGTTATTTGTGGGTATAGAGTCTCGATGTAGATCATCTTCGATAGTAGATTACAATTCGATAGCAAAGAATTTGTCGACTTCTATCAATAACATGGAATAGAGAAAAGTTTCTCAATAGTGGCATACCCTTGGACCAACAAATATGCCAACTCAATAAACAAAGTCATCAAAACACTCATAAAAGAAGGGATTAGAAAAGTCTAAGGAAGCTTGGGTCGATGAGTTACCGCTTGCGCTATAGGCTTATCGAACTACTTACAAAACTACAATAGGGCATACTCCCTTTTCCTTAGCTTATGGCTTAGAAACTAAGGTTCTTTTCCAAACTGTAATTCCATCTCATAGGTGCATCCACTATGACCTAAAGGAGAATGAAGAGTTGTGAATTATATCCTTAGACCTAACTAAGGAAAAACGGGATGAAGCCACCTTAAAGGCTGTAGCACATAGGTAGGTGGAAAAATAATACAACTCAAAGGTAAAAGCTCACCCACTTTGTGATGACCTCCCTACACCTTCGACACCCAATATACCTAAAGAGTGTGATGCTACGGTGCCCGACCAATATAGGAAGATAGCCAAAGGTGAAAAGAAGAGAAACAATCATAGAACCTATCATATATCTCATTGCACATCAAATAAAATGTAATAATAACATCGCAGATATAAAACATGCGAGAAAGCAATAACTAAAATGAACCAAAGTACACAGAGATATACAAGATAACAGTAAAGTTTATACAACCGATAATAAACTCACACTATCTCTAAATATAGCAGCGAACACCGTTTAGGCTCTACAGTGTTGCATAACGGAATAAGCAATAGCAAATCTATATAATAAGATAAAGCTTCATCCTGCTGGTCCTCTACATTGCCACCGTGTACCACCTAAACCTGCTATCTCGTCTACTCATTTAAGAGTACTCGAGATAATAAGAAGCAAAGCATAAAACCTTGAGTCATACAACAATCTAATGTGAGCAAAAAGAAATTTCAAAATACTATACAAGTCAACATAGTAAGCAAAAGGGTATACAAACTATAGCTGACCTGTCCCTACAACCAAAGAGTTAGCACATAACATCGATAATATGCTGCTCTACAAACATTATAAAGGTGTATTACATCCTATGTAAATTGTCAGGTGTCTAGGTATCCACATCCATAATACCTACATCATATGACATCCCTAGGGTGACAGACGACTAGAAAAACAACCATAACAGATATAGCACCCGTCAAACAATCCTCGTTGTCACTCAATGTGCCCTGGATATATATTAACTCGTATGGCCATTCCTCTACCGGGGATTAATGGAAAATCCCGATTTTCATTGTACTCGTCCACCAACCCATAGTTGACACTAGATCCATTTTATCGTTCTAGGGTATACAAATCCATTCCACCGATCTTGGGTAACCATTCCAAGTACCCAATGAGCATTCTCACATACCCCTTCTTATGAGTACATCAGAAAAGGCTCTGAATATCAATGATCCCTTAGCATGTGTATTCGAGCCCTATCCTTGCTCCATCTAGTTTCCATTCATTCTTAAGGAGTCATTCCACATTCCTTTCTTTCTACGATAGAACCATACAACTTTCTATCCATGGGTCACCCTTCCTAGAACCCGCCATTGTGGATAATTATCCTCATGACTCCATTCACCATCAAGCTATCTCATCAAAACACAACTCCATCACCATCGATTTACAATCATCAAAATTTCAAAGTCTTCATCCTTTATCATGGTGCCACATCGCAATTGAACGTTAAGTGAAAAAACAAACACTTTCAGCATGACCTATGGGACATACTCTCTCCTTCCTGGAAGTTTGACCCAAATTAGCCTCATTAATTCATGTTGGTACTGACCAAAAGAGGTTGGTACTGATATGAATTCCTTCGCCCCTACTTAGCCAAAGTTTGGCAAAGTACTGCTCTCCCTGATCACTTCTCCTTTTGCCTGCTTGGAACCCCCTTTCTTCATTCCTCAAGTCCCCAAGCCCTGCAATTAACTCCCCTGTCTAGAAAAGAGGTCGGTATCGATCAAAAGTTATCGGTATCGAGTTGCGTACTTAGCTAATTTTAAAGCTTTGAATTCTTGAAGCTCTATTCCCCCACTGACCCGAAGTCTCCCTTGAAGTTTTCAAGCCTAAGTCCTAAAGTAGCTCGATTTTTGTAACGACCCCGAATTTTATAAATAATTAAATCGATAATTTATTGAATTTTTGAATAAAAATTGTAAAATTAAATTGATAAATTGGAGCGAGTTTCCTCGAACTAAAATTTGAATTGGAATAAATCATTTTAAATTTAATAATATTGTAAATATCGTACATATATGTGAATATATATATATGTACAATTGATTTGAAAATATAAAACAAAGAAAAGAAAACATCTATGTATAAAGCAAAGGAAATATATTCAAGTATATACACTTGCAAAAGAAAGGAGATAACAAATATATATTTGCAGGCTTGAAAATCACCTGAGGTCAAGGTAATAAGATAAGGCTAGAAAGGAAATCATTTCAATACATACGAATGTGGCTGGGTAAGTATGCTAAGTTTAAAGTTAAACAAATAAAAATATGTAAGATTTGTAAGTACATACGAAATTTGGATTGTAAGATAAGTTTGTATACATAAAGTACATTAGCATTGAATGCTTTTCATCCTAGCACAAAACAAGGTCTGTTCGAAAATACTTTCAGCCCCAAAGAAGATAAAAATCTCTGAATTTTTGTACCTGGTCAATAAACAATTGAGTATACTTGTTTATTTATCAACCTATCTCATTTCATTCGTTACAAAAGACTTTGCAATCCCAGTTTCTAAAAGTTTAAACAAATACAACCTAAGAAAAAGAAAGGGTAGAAATATACAAACCTGTAACTGGAATCTAAGGATCTATGCAAAGAATCAACTCAAGCTATATATCAAAGAAAAAGATCTTCAGCCTGTAAATTCAAAGCCTGTTCAACAAAAATGCATCTCTGTTCTTCTCTGAAAATAAGGTGAGCAACTCCTTGTTTTTAGAAGCTTAACTTGTTTTGTTTTCTCGATGCTTGTGAGTAAACATACATTTTAAAGCATTACAAAATTAAGTGATAATATTGTTTGTATATGCTTTGGTTTTAAATATAGCTTCTGTGTTTGTTCAGTAAAATATATTGTTTTCTCTGTTGAAGTTACAGAGTTAAATATTTTATCTAGATTCAAAGTATTATCATCCAACTCTTGTTAGGCCTAAAGTATCATAACAAACAAGTTGTTTAAGCATAGGCTATGATCTAAAATTTTGTTTAAGTAAGACAGTGGTAGATTGACTCTGTATATTTTGGTTTACAGAGCATATCTTAAATATATGCAAATTTTCGAATGTTAAAAATTATTGATTCGATCTTGTAACTTGAAACTACATTCGAAAATAGGATTTATAAAACAAAAATGGAAATTTTTAGTTAAGTACACTATGAACAGCCTGGAGTTGAACCAAAAACACGTTTTAATCAATTTCTAGAAATCAAATGAAATTTGGATGTTGTAATTTCGCTTGAAGCTAATTTGGGACTCAATCATGTTAGGAAAATTGTTTAAAAAATTTTCTATTGCAAGGATTTTTGGAACGAAGCAACTTTAGGGTTCGAATTGGTTTTAGGGTCGCCGAGATTTGTGAAGCCACCGCGACCTCTCTAGGTGATCGAGTGGTATGAGATTCAGGGGAGGGGAGCGTCGATGGTCAGGGAACACGTGGCCGGAGTCGCGTGACGTCAGAGGGTCGGAGCTCCGAGAGTGAGACGTTGACAGGGATGGGGTCGCGATGTGTTTGAGTGTTCCAGGTTTGGTTTGAACTCGAATTTGACTTCGAGTTGTTGGATGAAGGATCTGATGCTTGCGTGGGGTTGTCGGGGTGGATGTCGACTTGTCAGAGGCCGGAGGGGAGTTCGCCAGCGATCGGCGGTGCTGTGCACGTGCACGAGCACGTTGTTTTGAATCTGGGCGTTTTGTTTTGAATTGGGGTTGGTAGTCTGGATTGGGGTAGGATTTGAGGACTCGAGAAACTCTCGAGAAATTCGAGTCTCGGACTCGAAGTAGCTGGGTAGAGGACTCGAAGCATATACTAGGGTCTCGGGGGGGATTTTGATGGTTACAGGTTTCATTGAAAACCTGTTACCCTATTTCCAGATTTGAGTACAAATGTAAAAGCTAAGTTTAAATGGGAAGTAAGTTTTAAAAGGAGCTTATATTCAAGTTTAAATCTGGTTTAAAGTAAATTTGAATCTCAGTTTCCAAATTAATTAATTAATGATTATGAGCGATTAACTAATAAATTTGAGACTAATAAATTGGAAATTTATTAATTAAGAAATTAAAGGTTGATTAATTTGTAATGAAGAAGTACTTAGTTTGAAATTGAGTTTTTTTATTAATAACTTGGTTTTATTAATCAATTAATGAATAAGAAATAATTGATCTATAGAGATTAATTAAGGATTAATTAATGTAATTAATAAAATGGTAATTAATTAATTAAAGGTTAATTTATTTATTGAAGATAATTAATTAAATAGTGAATTAGATAATTAAAAGTTAATTCTTTAATAATTAAAGGTTAATTAATAAATGATTAAAGGTCAATTAATCAAAAATGGTTTATAATTTATTAACAATTAATTAACCAGGATAAGTAATTAATTCATAAGTAATTAATCTAATTTGAATTAATCGGACAATTTAATTGATCTTACTTATGGATGCTTGGATTATATTGGATGATTTGATTGTTTGATATCCCTGATATATGATGCTTTGTGATATACCCTGATTTATGTTGTGATCTGTAATTTACTTATCTGCGATTTATTTTATCTGTGAAACTGGGAATGAAGATAAGCGTACCGCTTATCGATATCGATATATCTGTGATGATTGAATGATGTTGCACTATTGTGTGCAACCCCTGGACTACACCATACACACACAAATATGGATTTCACGTGGAAATCGGTTAAGTCACAGATAATTTAAATTTGATGTTTTTGAAATTGAAATTTTATTTTCAAATGATTTTGAAATTGGAAATTCGGGTTTAAAGTGAAAAACATTTGAAATGGAATTTCAAAGATAAAAGTTATTTTGAATAACTTAATCGAGTTTTGAGAATTTAAATGATTTGATTTGATTTGAATTCAAGTTTAAAGTTGAATCCTATGATTTGAAACTAGAGATTGAAAATGTTATAAATGTGTTTATCTGAATTTAAACCATTTAAAAAAATGTAATTTTGAGAATTTGGATTTAACCCAAAGACTTTAACTCGTATGAATGAATCAGACTTTCTGAAATAAAAACTGTTGTTTTAAATGATAAAAGCTTTCAGATAAGAAATGAAATTCCAGTTTAATTAAAGGAATTTCAATATTGAATTGAAAATGGTTTTTCAAGTTATGAATGAATTGTTTTGAAAAGCTATGAATTGAATCTGTTTATTTTTAACAGATTTAAAATAATGATTGGTTTAAATCATTTGAAATGGGATTGTTTTGAAAGCTATAAGTTAGATCTTGATTTAAAGGTTTAACGAGTTAATCAAATTAAAAGGGAAATTAATTTGGAAAATCTGTGAATGAATCTTTTGTTTAAAAGATTAAAGTGTGGAAACTGTTTAAACCGTAAAGATTGAATCTTTTTGTTTAAATATTTGAAATGGTAATCGATGGAAACCATTTAAAAAGAAGTTGAATTTTTAAGCTGTGACTTAATTGAAATCCCAATATCCATATGTTTTTAAATATTACGCTCACTATTCGGTTTAGCCGGGAGAGGACCTTTGGGTCGTATAACCCATTCCGAATATGTGATACGTCGTATATGGATAGCATTTGAAGACCGGTGTTGAAGACCGGATATTTTTGAAAACGGAAGGATTACCGTCGAGTTACTCTGCATCGGCTGATCCCCGATATAGAGGTTTTATCATCCTTAGTGACGGGAAGTCCGGACGTGATTGGAAATTATCTGGATTTGTAAGGGCTTCGTGAGAAGTGCCTTCGGTTCTGTTCGATCCTGGAACAGACTTGTATGGATTGTATGTCTGACATTACACTTTGAGATATAAAGCCGATTTCTTTCAAATACATTTCTGTTGGTGGCGGAGAATTTATTCTCTTAGCTTAACACCCTTCTCTGAGACGTACGAGCTCAGAGGTTATGTAGTTGAAATTTATCAGCGATATATTCCCAATTTGGTAATGTGGCATGCTGAGTGTTGCTGTGTGATGATCAGTGTTTGATCATTTGTGATATGATCATTTGTTTGATCATTTATCTTTGTGATCATAGGTTGATCATCTGTTGACCCAAAGCGTGGCTTTTTGAAAAAGCGTAGCTTTGTGGACGAGACTTCGTCAGGGCCTCACAACCCGGAAATGGTCGAAACAGGAATGTTGCGGCAAGGTTATGAGGGTCGCGCCCTTTAGGGTATGTCATTTCCTTCTGGAAAGGGGTGGTATTATGGTATGGAGCCCTGATACTTACTCATGTGGATACACTTTCTTTATGATGTGTGATGTTGGTTATCGAGCGCTCGGATAAAGGTCCCAAAGGACCGGGAGGTGGCATATTCGTGAGTTACCTGTTACAGGGGTAACCCGGCCTTGTTTGGCAGAGAGCAGTTTGTCTCTCGGGACGTCCAGCCAGAGGCGATCCCATGCGGTGGAATAGGAAGTTCCTTAGCCTGACCATTTGTTGGAAATCCAAAGAAACAATACGCGACTGGTACGGTTTTAGTTGTATTACCTGCTATGGAATGTGGCGGTAACCTGCTATTGAACATAGTAGTTATAGTAGGCATACGATACTGGTCGTATGTTGGCTAAGATTAATATTATACTTTCGAAATGTTTTCTGCACTATGCACTAATAATAATATCAAGATGATTCTACGTAGTAAGCATCTTTGACTATCATAAGAAGAAATCTCCTCCAATTCTGCGTTTGCATTGTGTGTGTGGCGGGAGGTCTTATGGTAGTTTCATTTTCTAAAAAGCATTGCGGATTTCAATGTTTAAAATCTTTTGTTGATTGTTTAAAGATAAACTGTTTTTGTTGCTCACACCAGTCCCATGACTGATCCGGAGTTTATTGTTCCCTTCCTAAACTCTGGGTGCTCATAATTTTCCACACGAGCAGTCTAGAGTTGGTTTTCTTTTCAGATATTCAGGTTGAGTAGATTATCTGGAGCTAGCTATGGATTGGAGCACTCTATTGGAGATATTCTATCCGCTGCTGTTGTTATCTTTTCTTTTCCGCTGCTATTTCTTGTATCATATCTCTGATGTATATTGATATTCATTGTATCACTCTGTTGTATCAGATATTATATATCAATGTATTATTCATTTCTTCCACTGTGTTATTTACTTAATTGTGTTATAGCTCCGGAGAATCGGATTTGAACGGTCGAATCTGTGGCATTCTAGTACAATGTGAAGTACGGATGTTGATTTTCAAGCGGGCAAAACCCGATCCGTCACATGTGGTATCAGAGCTAAGGTTGAACTTTAGCTCAGGAGTATAACACGTTAAGTAGCTCATTAGAGATAGAGTGAAGTAAACTCTAGAATGAGTAATTCTCAGATATCCGTCTGTATGCCTCAGTAAATTCTCTTACTATCCACTGATAGTGAGTATGAGTGAAAGAAGAGGATGAGATAGGGGACAGGGGAATACGACTAGAAATGGTCAATACTCTGTAACAACGAGGAAGCAATCTTTTTGTCTATCCATCTCTTTGTTCGTCATCTTTTTCTCAATTCTTCGATAATTTCTGGTAGATCCAGGAAGAAATTCGATATATTAAAATGGGACATAAACTCCAGATAGGCCAAATTGTTTGTATGGATGAATTGTTTGCTATGGTTGATAGATATGCTTTAGTTTCTAAACTAAATTTTTTGAAATTGTATCAATATATCTATCTATTTTTTTGGGACCCAGTATATTCTATGAATGGTTAGTTATCCTTTCGAACTGACCGATGCCCCTGCATATTTCGTAGATCTGGATAATCCGAGTATTTTGTTGATTGTTAAACAGATTCGTTCTCGTATCTGATTTTGATATTCTGATTTGATAAGCCAAATGCAGAATCAATGTTCAGTTTGATCAGATGAAACATTCTTCATCTGTCTTTGTTTTCGTGCCTGCGAATTTCGAGGACGAAATTCTTTTAAGGGGGGAAGTCTGTAACGACCCCGAATTTTATAAATATTTAAATCGATAATTTATTGAATTTTTGAATAAAATTTGTAAAATTAAATTGATAAATTGGAGCGAGTTTCCTCGAACTAAAATTTGAATTGGAATAAATCATTTTAAATTTAATAATATTGTAAATATCGTACATATATGTGAATATATATGTATGTACAATTGATTTGAAAATATAAAACAAAGAAAAGAAAACATCTATGTATAAAGCAAAGGAAATATATTCAAGTATATACACTTGCAAAAGAAAGGAGATAACAAATATATATTTGCAGGCTTGAAAATCACCTGAGTTCAAGGTAATAAGATAAGGCTAGAAAGGAAATCATTTCAATACATACGAATGTGGCTGGGTAAGTATGCTAAGTTTAAAGTTAAACAAATAAAAATATGTAAGATTTGTAAGTACATACGAAATTTGGATTGTAAGATAAGTTTGTATACATAAAGTACATTAGCATTGAATGCTTTTCATCCTAGCACAAAACAAGGTCTGTTCGAAAATACTTTCAGCCCCAAAGAAGATAAAAATCTCTGAATTTTTGTACCTGGTCAATAAACAATTGAGTATACTTGTTTATTTATCAACCTATCTCATTTCATTCGTTACAAAAGACTTTGCAATCCCAGTTTCTAAAAGTTTAAACAAATACAACCTAAGAAAAAGAAAGGGTAGAAATATACAAACCTGTAACTGGAATCTAAGGATCTATGCAAAGAATCAACTCAAGCTATATATCAAAGAAAAAGATCTTCAGCCTATAAATTCAAAGCCTGTTCAACAAAAATGCATCTCTGTTCTTCTCTGAAAATAAGGTGAGCAACTCCTTGTTTTTAGAAGCTTAACTTGTTTTGTTTTCTCGATGCTTGTGAGTAAACATACATTTTAAAGCATTACAAAATTAAGTGATAATATTGTTTGTATATGCTTTGGTTTTAAATATAGCTTCTGTGTTTGTTCAGTAAAATATATTGTTTTCTCTGTTGAAGTTACAGAGTTAAATATTTTATCTAGATTCAAAGTATTATCATCCAACTCTTGTTAGGCCTAAAGTATCATAACAAACAAGTTGTTTAAGCATAGGCTATGATCTAAAATTTTGTTTAAGTAAGACAGTGGTAGATTGACTCTGTATATTTTGGTTTACAGAGCATATCTTAAATATATGCAAATTTTCGAATGTTAAAAATTATTGATTCGATCTTGTAACTTGAAACTACATTCGAAAATAGGATTTATAAAACAAAAATGGAAATTTTTAGTTAAGTACACTATGAACAGCCTGGAGTTGAACCAAAAACACGTTTTAATCAATTTCTAGAAATCAAATGAAATTTGGATGTTGTAATTTCGCTTGAAGCTAATTTGGGACTCAATGATGTTAGGAAAATTGTTTAAAAAATTTTCTATTGCAAGGATTTTTGGAACGAAGCAACTTTAGGGTTCGAATTGGTTTTAGGGTCGCCGAGATTTGTGAAGCCACCGCGACCTCTCTAGGTGATCGAGTGGTACGAGATTCAGGGGAGGGGAGCGTCGATGGTCAGGGAACACGTGGCCGGAGTCGCGTGACGTCAGAGGGTCGGAGCTCCGAGAGTGAGACGTTGACAGGGATGGGGTCGCGATGTGTTTGAGTGTTCCAGGTTTGGTTTGAACTCGAATTTGACTTCGAGTTGTTGGATGAAGGATCTGATGCTTGCGTGGGGTTGTCAGGGTGGATGTCGACTTGTCAGAGGCCGGAGGGGAGTTCGCCAGCGATCGGCGGTGCTGTGCACGTGCACGAGCACGTTGTTTTGAATCTGGGCGTTTTGTTTTGAATTGGGGTTGGTAGTCTGGATTGGGGTAGGATTTGAGGACTCGAGAAACTCTCGAGAAATTCGAGTCTCGGACTCGAAGTAGCTGGGTAGAGGACTCGAAGCATATACTAGGGTCTCGGGGGGGATTTTGATGGTTACAGGATTCATTGAAAACCTGTTACCCTATTTCCAGATTTGAGTACAAATGTAAAAGCTAAGTTTAAATGGGAAGTAAGTTTTAAAAGGAGCTTATATTCAAGTTTAAATCTGGTTTAAAGTAAATTTGAATCTCAGTTTCCAAATTAATTAATTAATGATTATGAGCGATTAACTAATAAATTTGAGACTAATAAATTGGAAATTTATTAATTAAGAAATTAAAGGTTGATTAATTTGTAATGAAGAAGTACTTAGTTTGAAATTGAGTTTTTTTATTAATAACTTGGTTTTATTAATCAATTAATGAATAAGAAATAATTGATCTATAGAGATTAATTAAGGATTAATTAATGTAATTAATAAAATGGTAATTAATTAATTAAAGGTTAATTTATTTATTGAAGATAATTAATTAAATAGTGAATTAGATAATTAAAAGTTAATTCTTTAATAATTAAAGGTTAATTAATAAATGATTAAAGGTCAATTAATCAAAAATGGTTTATAATTTATTAACAATTAATTAACCAGGATAAGTAATTAATTCATAAGTAATTAATCTAATTTGAATTAATCGGACAATTTAATTGATCTTACTTATGGATGCTTGGATTATATTGGATGATTTGATTGTTTGATATCCCTGATATATGATGCTTTGTGATATACCCTGATTTATGTTGTGATCTGTAATTTACTTATCTGCGATTTATTTTATCTGTGAAACTGGGAATGAAGATAAGCGTACCGCTTATCGATATCGATATATCTGTGATGATTGAATGATGTTGCACTATTGTGTGCAACCCCTGGACTACACCATACACACACAAATATGGATTTCACGTGGAAATCGGTTAAGTCACAGATAATTTAAATTTGATGTTTTTGAAATTGAAATTTTATTTTCAAATGATTTTGAAATTGGAAATTCGGGTTTAAAGTGAAAAACATTTGAAATGGAATTTCAAAGATAAAAGTTATTTTGAATAACTTAATCGAGTTTTGAGAATTTAAATGATTTGATTTGATTTGAATTCAAGTTTAAAGTTGAATCCTATGATTTGAAACTAGAGATTGAAAATGTTATAAATGTGTTTATCTGAATTTAAACCATTTAAAAAAATGTAATTTTGAGAATTTGGATTTAACCCAAAGACTTTAACTCGTATGAATGAATCAGACTTTCTGAAATAAAAACTGTTGTTTTAAATGATAAAAGCTTTCAGATAAGAAATGAAATTCCAGTTTAATTAAAGGAATTTCAATATTGAATTGAAAATGGTTTTTCAAGTTATGAATGAATTGTTTTGAAAAGCTATGAATTGAATCTGTTTATTTTTAACAGATTTAAAATAATGATTGGTTTAAATCATTTGAAATGGGATTGTTTTGAAAGCTATAAGTTAGATCTTGATTTAAAGGTTTAACGAGTTAATCAAATTAAAAGGGAAATTAATTTGGAAAATCTGTGAATGAATCTTTTGTTTAAAAGATTAAAGTGTGGAAACTGTTTAAACCGTAAAGATTGAATCTTTTTGTTTAAATATTTGAAATGGTAATCGATGGAAACCATTTAAAAAGAAGTTGAATTTTTAAGCTGTGACTTAATTGAAATCCCAATATCCATATGTTTTTAAATATTACGCTCACTATTCGGTTTAGCCGGGAGAGGACCTTTGGGTCGTATAACCCATTCCGAATATGTGATACGTCGTATATGGATAGCATTTGAAGACCGGTGTTGAAGACCGGATATTTTTGAAAACGGAAGGATTACCGTCGAGTTACTCTGCATCGGCTGATCCCCGATATAGAGGTTTTATCATCCTTAGTGACGGGAAGTCCGGACGTGATTGGAAATTATCTGGATTTGTAAGGGCTTCGTGAGAAGTGCCTTCGGTTCTGTTCGATCCCGGAACAGACTTGTATGGATTGTATGTCTGACATTACACTTTGAGATATAAAGCCGATTTCTTTCAAATACATTTCTGTTGGTGGCGGAGAATTTATTCTCTTAGCTTAACACCCTTCTCTGAGACGTACGAGCTCAGAGGTTATGTAGTTGAAATTTATCAGCGATATATTCCCAATTTGGTAATGTGGCATGCTGAGTGTTGCTGTGTGATGATCAGTGTTTGATCATTTGTGATATGATCATTTGTTTGATCATTTATCTTTGTGATCATAGGTTGATCATCTGTTGACCCAAAGCGTGGCTTTTTGAAAAAGCGTAGCTTTGTGGACGAGACTTCGTCAGGGCCTCACAACTCGGAAATGGTCGAAACAGGAATGTTGCGGCAAGGTTATGAGGGTCGCGCCCTTTAGGGTATGTCATTTCCTTCTGGAAAGGGGTGGTATTATGGTATGGAGCCCTGATACTTACTCATGTGGATACACTTTCTTTATGATGTGTGATGTTGGTTATCGAGCGCTCGGATAAAGGTCCCAAAGGACCGGGAGGTGGCATATTCGTGAGTTACCTGTTACAGGGGTAACCCGGCCTTGTTTGGCAGAGAGCAGTTTGTCTCTCGGGACGTCCAGCCAGAGGCGATCCCATGCGGTGGAATAGGAAGTTCCTTAGCCTGACCATTTGTTGGAAATCCAAAGAAACAATACGCGACTGGTACGGTTTTAGTTGTATTACCTGCTATGGAATGTGGCGGTAACCTGCTATTGAACATAGTAGTTATAGTAGGCATACGATACTGGTCGTATGTTGGCTAAGATTAATATTATACTTTCGAAATGTTTTCTGCACTATGCACTAATAATAATATCAAGATGATTCTACGTAGTAAGCATCTTTGACTATCATAAGAAGAAATCTCCTCCAATTCTGCGTTTGCATTGTGTGTGTGGCGGGAGGTCTTATGGTAGTTTCATTTTCTAAAAAGCATTGCGGATTTCAATGTTTAAAATCTTTTGTTGATTGTTTAAAGATAAACTGTTTTTGTTGCTCACACCAGTCCCATGACTGATCCGGAGTTTATTGTTCCCTTCCTAAACTCTGGGTGCTCATAATTTTCCACACGAGCAGTCTAGAGTTGGGTTTCTTTTCAGATATTCAGGTTGAGTAGATTATCTGGAGCTAGCTATGGATTGGAGCACTCTATTGGAGATATTCTATCCGCTGTTGTTGTTATCTTTTCTTTTCCGCTGCTATTTCTTGTATCATATCTCTGATGTATATTGATATTCATTGTATCACTCTGTTGTATCAGATATTATATATCAATGTATATTCATTTCTTCCACTGTGTTATTTACTTAATTGTGTTATAGCTCCGGCGAATCGGATTTGAACGGTCGAATCTGCGGCATTCTAGTACAATGTGAAGTACGGATGTTGATTTTCGAGCGGGCAAAACCCGATCCGTCACAATTTTCCAACTTGAAAGCAATCTCTACCGACTGCTCCTGTATACCTCTACCGATAAGAATTTAGGCATCCTAACCAACATCAAATAACATGCAACCTGAAACATAGGCTCCTCTCCTCCTTTAGAAACCCTCCTCTAAGTTGCATTTGATTTTGAGTATGTTTGACCTCCCTTTTCCCAAATCGACGACCACTTTCAAATTAATCTAAAAGAACTTAACAAACATATCAAAGCAATACATGAAATAGCAACCATTATCCTTAAGCATTCATTCAATACATACAATTCATTCAAACATGTTCAACATACATGATTTAATCTATATCTAATTTCATACCAAAATGAAAATATGACATTAGGGGTTACAAAACAATTTAAAATCCATTTTAATCTTTTTAAACTTGGCCATAAACATGTTTAAAGGTTAAATTATAGTTTAAAAACATTTTAACATGGAAATCCTATCAAAAACGTCATTTTTAAATATATGGACAAGTATATAACAGTAAGAGATCAATAATCACTCATTTAATATCCAAAATACCATCTTTAACCCTTAGAACTGAAGTGGACAGCAAGAAATCCAAATTCAAAACACCCAAATGATGAATCTACAATTCCATTCTTGCTAATTACCCTTCTACTGATAGATAAGGCTAAAGTTAGAAAGAAAAAGAGATGTTTTTTTATGAAATTATGATTAATGGAGGTTTGGAATTTTTTTTGTAAGTGGAAAATGATCTAGATCCATCCTATCACCCCTAATTAGGCACAATTCCTGAAATTAATTAGTGGGTCTAAGTATAGGCTTAGTCTAAATGCCCACTAATCTGTCCAGTAGCAAACAGAACTTTAGTGGTCATATCTCCTAAATGTTTAGTCCGTTTTCCTATTACGACCACTCCGCAGAAAGAGAAACTATCATCCTGATCTAATGGAAGTAGTTTCATACCTTAATTAGATCTCTATTAGAAGTTATATGCCTTACCAGAATTTCTAGGCCCAAACTGTCGATAAAAATTCTAAAGGTGGAAAATGTCCATAGCAGTCATTTTCCAAAGTTTTGCAATCATACGACCTCATATGATAATATTTTACGATCCTCTGATACGTAAAATATTGTTCTTTATACCCTTAGGGAAGGAGACCTAGTACTCAAGCATATACTTTATTAGCAAATATTTAAGGAAGGAAGCTTATATCCTCAGCATGGTGGATGGAGCAATATCCAGGAGGGCATGGAATGCACAGAATATCCTCCACTGTTTCGCTTAACTCATGTTTTCTTTATTCGAATGTTTCCATGTATATACCGGGTCATGTAATAATGAAAAATCCGGTGTAAAGATTAATAAATGTGCATTTTCCACAACTAAATTGTACCATGTTCTAATTTTTTTCACCGATTGCTATAACTACATAAACCATAACTTGCATGCTAAGACCATCATTGCTTTATTGAACACCGGAAATTGGTTATGTTGAGCCATAATAGGGGATTAACACATCCTAACAGATATGACAAAGTCTGTCTTGTACCAATCAAAGTTTTGATAACTCAAAAATGAGCAGACCAGACAACTACGAGACTGGGGGACATCCGACTTTAATGCACCTTGAACCGAGCTCACAACAAAGTTGGATGAGATTAAGCTAGCAACAATGAACCAATATACCAATGATTGAGAAACGATCGTCGAAATAGGTACTTTATTATCGTTAGCCAGCCCACAAGGTTACTTTGCTCAAGTATAGCATGTATTCCCAGGTAGTGTGGATGAACCTACTCGAATCTAGGGTTGGGGTCAAAGGTACCCGATATGTGAAACAAATCCTATCCAGAGACCTATAACAGAGAATATTTTCATATTATATTGCAGAACGAATTCTCCTAGAAATACTAATGGGAATATTTCCACATTCTGGACTGAATCTCCTTTTCGATACTCAAAAGGAGATATGTCCTAAAAACTAAGAAGCTGAATCCCCGTTCGGCACACACAAGGGGATGTGTTACTAATGAACCGAATGCTCCTAAATATATTAGAGAGGATGCATTCATAGTTTCGGTAAATTGAATATCCCTAGATATATTAAAGGAGGTGTATCTACTTAACTGTTAAATAAGATCCTATTAATAAGCACACGGAGACATGAATATGTTATACGTCTAGTATACCAAAACAGAGAATAATCAAATATAAACTCATCGCACAAGTTTATAACTCAGATTTCCACTACACTGGAATTCTGTATTATTTTTTATAACAATATTAATGTTGTAAATAAATTAGAACAACAGCGTTATACTATTTTGAATAAGTAGTATAACAAAATTAAAGGATAGAATAACTAGAAATCTAACCGTATAGCGTCTGAGGCTTGTCGTAACAATTTCCTTAAGAATTTTATTTCAAAATTCTCCCAAGATACAACAGACGTAATCTGCATGAGATTGTAATGAGTATGTCAACTCTGTGATATATATGGAATGTTGAGCAGTAGAGCAAAGAAGCAGAAGAAATTAGATTGGAATGGAATGAGAATGTGATCAGGATTCTCTTCTATTTATAATTTCGTCCGCACCCCTTCGAACAGTCGCGTCTGCCTGAAAGGTTGCACCCGTTTCCTTTCATTGCTGCTGTTCATTAACGGGCCGCACCCGTTCGCTCATGCTGTCGCCATACGTCGCACCCGTTCGCGTCTAACGGGTCGCACTCGCTTCCGGCTGCGTCTGTTCGCCAAAAACCCGCGCCCGCTTCAGAAGTCGCACCTCCTCAGTTAATCCGCGTCCGCTTACGAACAGTTGCGTCTGTTCGTATAGCCTGCAACTGTTAAAATGCCCGGCCCAGTTTTGCAGTAAAAATAGGATCATATTAGACCTAAACCCAAACCCGAGCCCGGCCCGGTTCGGTCGGACGGACGGCGGCGCGCGCGCGTGTGGTGGTGATGCATGATCTCCCACCTCACAACGAAGCAAACATTTGGGTGCCCCAAGGCCCCAACCCCTTCATTACGTCGCACCCGTTCGCGTCTAACGGGTCGCACCTGCTTCCGGCTGCGTCTATTCGCCAAAAACTCATGCCCGCTTCAGAAGTCGCACCTCCTCAGTTAATCCACGTCCGCTTACGAACAGTTGCGTCTGTTCGTATAGCCTGCAACTGTTAAAAAGCCCGGCCCAGTTTTGCAGTAAAAATAGGATCATATTAGACCCAAACCCAAACCCAAACCCGAGCCCGGCCCGGTTCGGTTCGGTCGGACGGACGGTGGCGCGCGCACGTGTGTGGTGGTGATGCATGATCTCCCTCCTCACAACAAAGCAAACATTTGGGTGCCCCAAGGCCCCAACCCCTTCATTGCAAAGCTATTAATATACTAGAATAGTTTGCAATTTTTGGCGATGTGGGACTATGTTATTTTCATTCATTTTGGTATTTAGGAATTCCAACAATCCCCCACATGAATGATAATATACATATCCCCCACACAAAGCGAAATATCACAGAGTACATGTGGAATAATGCTTTATCGTGGATAAGTAGATATTTCACTTTGAACTTTCCCTAGTTAAAACTTATCAGATCTACTTGGCTAATCGGTGAATTATTTCATCTTGAACCGTCGGCCTTTATTGTATATCCAGACAATAAGCTTTACGAAGCATTGATTCCCTTCTCATCCAATCTCTTGGTTGTGTTCATTTTGGTCCTGAACAATTTTTGGTTCTGCGAGTGTTTTAGAGAATAAAAGCCTTTTAATATTCTCATAGAGCCGACCCAGCTCACACTAACATAGGTGATCGCAACCACTAAGAGTATCCTACATATACCCCACTTGTTATTTCCAAGATATGGTCATCATTAAAAACATAGTTTTAACCTTTAAATACTTCTATAGGCATGCATTTATATTGTGCACCATAGGAATGGAGTTGGACTATGTCCACGCAAATGCATTACGTCTTGAGTTATTCAGAACTGGTTTGCCTATTGATCCTAGTCCGTGGGATCTCCAGTCGCTAGGATAGGTTTCCGTATAAGATAACTCTTGGTGGTTTAGGCTTTTAAACCCATTCCCCTCGATGCGCAGTCAATTTTCTCTCCTGATAAACCTTTAGTAAATGGATCCGCTAGGTTATCATTTGTTCTCACATAATCTATGGAAATAGTTCCATTTGAGAGTAACTGCCTAACTGTGTTATGTCGTCGACGAATATGTCGTGACTTTCCATTATACACAAAGTTGTGCGCTCTGCTTAGCGCAGCTTGGTTATCACAGTGTATGCATATGGCCGGTACAGGTTTAGGCCAAAATGGAATATCTTCTAAAAAATGACGAAGCCATTCGGCTTCTTCGCTTGCTTTATCTAAAGCGATGAACTCCAATTCCATAGTGGATCGAGCTATGCATGTTTGTTTAGTAGATTTCCATGACACTGCTGCCCCTGCTAAGGTAAATACATAACCACTGGTTGATTTTGATTCCTCTGAATCAGCAATCCAATTTGCATCACTATATCGTTCTAAGACGGCAGGATATTTTCCATAATGTAAGGAATAATTTGTGGTATTTTTTAAATATCCAAGCACTCTCATTAGTGCTTTCCAGTGTTCCTTTCCTGGATTGCTTGTATACCTGCTCAGTCGAATTACCGCGTAAGCGATATCTGGTCTAGTGCAATTCATCCTATTACACGAGAGTATTCCAGTTGCATTACACTCTCATTAGTGTTTTTATGCAGTATTTCTGATGGATTAAAAGGTGTTCTCACTCCTTTAATTCCATAGTCTTGGAATTTTTAGTAACTATCTACTGTTTTTGGTCCAAGTTTGACTTTCTTGGGAGGCGGAACTGGAACTTTTGCCAAGCACCCCCACACTTTGAGGTATTTAAAACTTGGTTTGTGTCCTTTCCATAACTCATATGGAATTGTTCCAGTTTTATTATGAGGGACTTTGTTTAATATGTGATTAGACATATTTAAGGATTCCCCCCACAAGTTCGTCGGTAGACCAGAGGTTAAAAGCATGGCATTAATCATGTCTTTTACCGTTCTGTTCTTCCTCTCGGCTACACCATTTTGTTGTGGTGAATATGGAGCTGTTGTTTGATGAATTATACCATTTTCGGCACAGAACTGTTCAAATGGTGATTCATATTCTCCACCTCGATCAGATCTCAATATCTTGATCTTTTTATTTAACTGATGCCATCTCTGTTTTAGTTAAAACAGTAAAATTCTTAAGATGTTATATGTCTAGTATACCAAAACAGAGAATAATCAAATATAAACTCGTCGCACAAGTTTATAACTCAGATTTCCACTAAACTCGAATTCTGTATTATTTTTTATAACAATATGAATGTTGTAAATAAATTACAACAACAACGTTATACTATTTTGAATTAGTAGTATAACAAAATTAAAGGATAGAATAACTAGAAATCTAACCGTATAGCGTCTAAGGCTTGTCGTAACAATTTCCTTAAGAATTTTATTTCAAAATTCTCCCAAGGTACAACAGACGTAATCTGCACGAGATTGTAATGAGTATGTCAACTCTGTGATATATATGGAATGTTGAGCAGTAGAGCAAAGAAGCAGAAGAAATTAGATTGGAATGGAATGAGAATGTGATCAGGATTCTCTTCTATTTATAATTTCGTCCGCACCCCTTCGAACAGTCGTGTCTGCCTGAAAGGTTGCACCCGTTTCCTTTCATTGCTGCTGTTCATTAACGGGTCGCACCCGTTCACTCATGCTGCCGCCATACGTCGCACCCGTTTGCGTCTAACGGGTCGCACCCACTTCCGGCTGCGTCTGTTCGCCAAAAACCCACGCCCGCTTCAAAAGTCGCACCTCCTCAGTTAATCCGCATCCGCTTACGAACAGTTGCGTCTGTTCGTATAGCCTGCAACTGTTAAAAAGCTCGGCCCAGTTTTGCAGTAAAAATAGGATCATATTAGACCCAAACCCAAACCCGAGCCCGGCCTGGTTCGGTTCGGTCGGACGGACGGCGGCGCGCGCGCGTGTGTGGTGGTGATGCATGATCTACCTCCTCACAACGAAGCAAACATTTGGGTGCCCCAAGGCCCCAACCCCTTCATTGCAAAGCTATTAATATACTAGAATAGTTTCCAATTTTTGGCGATGTGGGACTATGTTATTTTCATTCATTTTGGTATTTAGGAATTCCAACAATCCCCCACATGAATGATAATATACATATCCCCCACACAAAGCGAAATATTACAGAGTACATATGGAATAATGCTTTATCATGGATAAGTAGATATTTCACTTTGAACTTTCCCTAGTTAAAACTTATCGAATCTACTTGGCTAATCGGTGAATTATTTCATCTTGAACCGTCGGCCTTTATTGTATATCCATACAATAAGCTTTACGAAGCATTGATTCCCTTCTCATCCAATCTCTTGGTTGTGTTCATTTTGGTCCTGAACAATTTTTGGTTCTGCGAGTGTTTTAGAGAATAAAAGCCTTTTAATATTCTCATAGAGCCGACCCAGCTCACACTAACATAGGTGATCGCAACCACTAAGAGTATCCTACATATACCCCACTTGTTATTTCCAAGATATGGTCATCATTAAAAAACATAGTTTTAACCTTTAAATACTTCTGTAGGCATGCATTTATATTGTGCACCATAGCAATGGAGTTGGACTATGTCCACTCAAATGCATTATGTCTTGAGTTATTCAGAACTGGTTTGCCTATTGATCCTAGTCCATGGGATCTCACGTCGCTAGGATAGGTTTCCGTATAAGATAACTCTTGGTGGTTTAAGCTTTTAAACCCATTCCCCTCGATGCGCAGTCAATTTTCTCTCTTGATAAACCTTTAGTAAATGGATCTACTAGGTTATCATTTGTTCTCACATAATCTATGGAAATAGTTCCATTTGAGAGTAACTGCCTAACTGTGTTATGGCATCGACGAATATGTCGTGACTTTCCATTATACACAAAGTTGTGCGCTCTGCTTAGCGCAGCTTGGTTATCACAGTGTATGCATATGGCCGGTACAGGTTTAGGCCAAAATGGAATATCTTCTAAAAAATGACGAAGCCATTCGGCTTCTTCGCTTGCTTTATCTAAAGCGATGAACTCCGATTCCATAGTGGATCGAGCTATGCATGTTTGTTTAGTAGATTTCCATGACACTACTGCCCCTGCTAAGGTAAATACATAACCACTTGTTGATTTTGATTCCTCTGAATCAGCAATCCAATTTGCATCACTATATCCTTCTAAGACGGCAGGATATTTTCCATAATGTAAGGAATAATTTGTGGTATTTTTTAAATATCCAAGCACTCTCATTAGTGCTTTCTAGTGTTCCTTTCCTGGATTGCTTGTATACCTGCTCAGTCGACTTACCGCGTAAGCGATATCTGGTCTAGTGCAATTCATCCTATTACACGAGAGTATTCCAGTTGCATTACACTCTCATTAGTGTTTTTATGCAGTATTTTTGATGGATTAAAAGGTGTTCTCACTGCTTTAATTCCATAGTCTTGGAATTTTTAGTAACTCTCTACTGTTTTTGGTCCAAGTTTGACTTTCTTGGGAGGCGGAACTGGAACTTTTGCCAAGCACCCCCACACTTTGAGGTATTTAAAACTTGGTTTGTGTCCTTTCCATAACTCATATGGAATTGTTCCAGTTTTATTATGAGGGACTTTGTTTAATATGTGATTAGACATATTTAAGGCTTCACCCCACAAGTTCGTCGGTAGACCAGAGGTTAAAAGCATGGCATTAATCATGTCTTTTACCGTTCTGTTCTTCCTCTCGGCTACACCATTTTGTTGTGGTGAATATGGAGCTGTTGTTTGATGAATTATACCATTTTCGACACAGAACTGTTCAAATGGTGATTCATATTCTCCACCTCGATCAGATCTCAATATCTTGATCTTTTTATTTAACTGATGTCATCTCTGTTTTAGTTAAAACAGTAAAATTCTTAAGATGTTATACGTCTAGTATACCAAAACAGAGAATAATCAAATATAAACTCGTCGCACAAGTTTATAACTCAGATTTCCACTACACTGGAATTCTGTATTATTTTTTATAACAATATGAATGTTGTAAATAAATTAGAACAACAGCGTTATACTATTTTGAATAAGTAGTATAACAAAATTAAAGGATAGAATAACTAGAAATCTAACCGTATAGCGTCTGAGGCTTGTCGTAACAATTTCCTTAAGAATTTTATTTCAAAATTCTCCCAAGATACAACAGACGTAATCTGCATGAGATTATAATGAGTATGTCAACTCTGTGATATATATGGAATGTTGAGTAGTAGAGCAAAGAAGTAGAAGAAATTAGATTGGAATGGAATGAGAATGTGATCAGGATTCTCTTCTATTTATAATTTCGTCCGCACCCCTGCAACTGTTAAAAATCCCGGCCCATTTTTGCAGTAAAAATAGGATCATATTAGACCCAAACCCGAGCCCGGCCTGGTTCGGTCGGACGGACGACGGCGCGCGCGCGTGTGTGGTGGTGATGCATGATCTCCCACCTCACAACAAAGCAAACATTTGGGTACCCCAAGGCCCCAACCCCTTCATTGCAAAGCTATTAATATACTAGAATAGTTTGCAATTTTTGGTGATGTGGGACTATGTTATTTTCATTCATTTTGGTATTTAGGAATTCCAACAGAATAGTGAAGATGTACATTAATAGAAACCACTTACCTAGTAGGTGATTGATCCCTTTACAGGTATGCACAGTAATGGTAAAGCATTAGCTAATGGGATAAATGACAACTTAGCAACCATGTTGGATAAACGCATAATGGTTGCTAATGTTAGCCACGTATGAAAAATACAGTTACATATTAATATGGAATGTATCTGCATTTTTGTAACTATGTATACATATAACAAAGAATATAATACAGAAAATACTAAAAAATAGCCACGTATAAAGATCAAAAGGAATTAACTTCATACCATAAACGCCAAATAGTATGAGTTATAGGTATATGCCCTATAAATTCAAAGCTAAAATGTTCAGGCTTATGCCCTTACATAAGCCGAAAATCTCAAAAGTTTTTAAGTCAAAATATGGACAACATAAAGACAATGTTCTCCTCACTTAATGGACTTATAGCCTTTCTTTTCAAGAGCTTTAGGATCTGACTGCACTAACCCTCTTTCATCCATCTTAGCTTTTGAGTAGGCAAATAGTTGCATCTTCTCATGCTACTTCTTCATTTGTCCAATGTCCTCGACAATCTCAATTTTGACTTAGGAAATCGCCTTCAAATGGATTTTCTTCAACCTGGCTGTAAGAGCATTCCCAGAATTGGCATCCTCTTAGGTACATCCATATAATGGGTAATTTCAAGGTCAAGATCTTCATCTAAGGCAGCAATCTTCTCGAAGGGATCTTTAGACTACATAGGCTTGGAGGGGTCGAGGATACAAAAGTGTGATGGCAACCCTATACCACAGCCACCAAATATAACATGTATAGTGCACTATAGTGGTGCCCGACTGATGTAGGACGACCATCAAGGTTGTGGTAAATTAAATCAAACAAAAAACATGTCGTATATCTCACAGCGTATTGAATAAAATACAATAATAAATATCTTAGATATAAAACAGACGAGACAGTAATAAATTAATGAATCATAGAAATCAGAGTAAATAGATCCATACAGTATACAACATAAGTGATAGAGTTATATATCAAATGATAACTCATAAACAAACTATATATATAAGTATAAAGACACGAGAGAGCTCCATAGTGTTGTGCACCAGAATAACAAATCATAATAAGTAAATGTAGTATTATGAGAGTGTGATCTCTTGCTCGTCCTTTGTCTAGCTCCATGCGATCACCAGACCTGATATCCCTAATTTACTCATTTAAGAGTACGCATTGTAATAGGAGGCAAAGCATAAAACTCCAAGTCAAACAACGATCTTATGTGAGCAGTAGAAAATCTCTAAATACAAATTATTAACCCACCTTTTTCCAAGACAATATACAGCCGGATTTAACCCAACAGACTTCGCGATTATCGAAGCCGGTGAGTCCATAGTGATGATTATGGGACTCAAAGATCAAGTACGGATAATAACATGAAGTCAAG
Organism: Allium fistulosum; assembly: GCA_030737815.1. Taxonomy (NCBI): domain Eukaryota; kingdom Viridiplantae; phylum Streptophyta; class Magnoliopsida; order Asparagales; family Amaryllidaceae; genus Allium; species Allium fistulosum. Next base: position 357,830,858 of record CM060906.1, read on the forward strand.
ATTGAATGGAATTGGTAGATATGCAAGATAGAATGTTCGAAGTATGGAATATGGTTCAGCACATAGGAGCGAGTGCATTTCGATAGAAAACAACTAATAACTCAACAACCACAAGAGGGATCGAAGTGAAACTCTAGGAATAGGAAGAGGGGACCATAGGGAGTTCACCCTAGGGATCGCACCTCAAAACATGCAACTTGAAGGGATCGGTACCGATCCCTCCATAGGGGTCGGCACTCTTCCCATGTAGGGATCCACTATATTCAAATTCTGGCAGTGATTAGTCAATATCTCAGTAACTACTAATCCAATTGACATGAAATTTGGAGCACGAGCTAATTACAACATGTGGAATACCCTATAGGGATCGCATATCATTTGGAGCAAGTTGGAGGGATCAGTACCTATCCCTTCATAGGGATCGGCTATAATCAGCCTTCACAACTTATTGCAATAAAGATTGATTGATAACTCGAGTTCTACTAATCCAATTGGCATGAAACTTGCAGGCTAAGCATAATATAATATGGAGAAGCTCCCTAGGGATTGCATGGCATTTGGAAGAAATTGGAGAGATCGACACCAGTCCCTCTAGAGGGATCGGCAGAAATCAGAATTCAAGCAACACCACTTCATGGAAAACGCGATATCTCACAAATCGTAAGTCGAAATGACACGAAATTTGGAGGGAAAGTAGCTAACACTGTATGCCACCCCTTATAGGGATCTCAACCCATTTGGACACACTAATAGGGATCGGTACCGATCCCTATTGTGGGCCCCAATAGGCTTATAAATTTTTAGGTGGCCTCGTCTTGGTCTCCCAAACCTTTTGTCAAAATTTCAGCCTGATCCGTGCACGTCTTCCCCTATAAATACAACTGGCATAGCATCAGAAAAAGGTTCTTCTTTCTGCTTCTCTTTATCTTCAACCTAGGCTACGCTCTACCAATTTTATTCTTGATTTTAGATTGTAACTGTAAACAAACTTCAGTATAATAAAATGGATTATTTGAGAGTGGATGTAGGCTGGAGTTAGCCGAACCACTATAAATCTTGTCTCTTTTTACGTGCTTTCTGATTGTTTTAATTTTGTTCTTCATTTATTTCTCTTCATATTTCTATGATTGGATTGGATATTGGTACTTTTACATAATTGGTGTTAGTGGCCAATTTTGACGCCAACACAAATAAACCACTATAATAGGACAAATGGTATGAAAATTATGCCTGACATGTCCCTGCATCCACAGAGTTAGCACATACACAAGATATATGCTACTATACATCATAGTTATCATGGGTGTACTATACATCAAAGTACTAAGGGTGTTTAAGGGTCTATCAACGACATCGGCATCATCTGACATCCCTAAAGTAATAAGCAATCAAAGCAAACATGGCATCCATCATCCATCCTTATGTTCACTTACTCAGTGTGTTGAATACGTGATAACTCGATCGACCTGTCAAGGTCAAAGACTACTCAACGTCCTGATAAATTAGTACTCGAATCCATGCCACTTAGTAGGCAAGGAACTAGATCGCCCGTCATGGCCGATCCAGGGTAAAGATCGCCTGTCATGTAAATCAGATTGCCCGTCCTAGAGATCAGGACCCATCACGGTCCGAATGGGTACCCCGTATTACCCTTGCTTTACGAGTACTCTCTAAACACTTGAGTTTTAACGATCCCTTTGCGCATGTCATCTATAGAAGGGCTCATCCTGGAACTGATCTTATGACTCTTGTCAGAAGTCATCGTAGTTGGGAAACTCTCCATAATTATCATCAATAGAGTATTGTCATTCGTCCCGTAACCTTCCTCCAACTGTCCCCTTAATCCGACTCATAGTCCTCTACTCTACGTCTTGAAGTACAGTTATCCATCGTCGAAGCCATCACTTCGCATCGTGTAATCATCATCATCACATCGTGCATCATAATCGTTGAAATCGCCATCGAGCTCTATGGTTTGGTACCAATCAAAAACATGGCAATATTTGTCTAAGTGTTTGGTTTGTCATGAGTTTGAGTGAACACACACCCAAGACTCAAAGCAAACACCATCACGTCTTAAAGCAAGCATATGAAGACTCGAAGCCTAATTTCTCTTTGTCATAACATCACCACTGATCCATAAGACCCGAACCATCACCACCGATCCAAGTCGCCAACGATCCATGCCTAACTGATCCAACACTTCACACAATTGAGCCATGTCCCATCACGTAAGACTTCCCTTCACTGATCCATCACTTTCACCGGTCGATACCCCATGGTTCAGTATTGATCCATGACCACCAATCCATGCCTTAGCTAATTTTCGCTTACCCTTGCTCCATTGGCCCAACATTTAATATGAACCAAGTATCCCCATGGGCATTATCTTTTCCTCACATAGTATTTTTCCCACCTTCTCATGTGATCCATCCATGCAAGCTAGCGACTTGAAGCATTCCCTCATATGACTCAAAGCGATCCATCCTATGAGTCGAGCACTCCCCGAAGAACTCTCTATCGATCCATAGCCTTCAAACCACCACTGATCCATCCATAACTTGAGAAAATGAACTCCAAATGACTTGAAACTTGGAACATAGTCTTATGAGGCCCGTTGTAACATCCTAATTTTTCTTTAACAGTATTCAAGAAATTTAATTAGATTAATTAAACAAAATAATGTGTGGCTTGAAAAGGAGATGAGATTTGTTGGGTTAGGCCTTAACTAATCAACATATAAGATTGTTTTAACTTAAACATAAGTAGGAGGATTTATGAGAGTTGAAATATAGGAATAAGCTTCATTTCCTAAACATAAACCCTTCCACCCTCATATCCTCATTCATTTTTACATCCATACACAACACAAATAAAGTAGAAGCCATTGCTAAAGCTTTTAAAGGAAGAAAGTTAGATAATCATGTTAAAGCTAAGGGGAATCAAATCAACAACTCAAATCTCAACTCTTTTTCTCAAAACAAGGTGAATAATAGTATTAATCTCATTCATATGCATAAAATTTTGGATTTTTAATGTACTCCATATTTTTTGATGATGATATGGTTTATTTTACCATTGTTTGCATGAATGGTGATTTATTGGAATTTTTATGAAATTATTATGATAGGTTTCAAGGGAAAATACTTAGTGAATGACCTCCAAACGACTTGATTTTTGGATATTTTATGTAATACATAATTTTCGAGATGGGTTTTTAATTTCATAATTTTTGGAATTAATAGGAATATTATATGAATTTCCTAAGGTGAAAAGGGCAATTATTTCAGGTTTTAATTATTAAAAACAATAAAATAATGAATTTTTCCTCGAAATTTTTATATAGTAAAGAAAATGTTATTTTATATTTTTGGTGAATTTTTGGGATTTTTCCCAAGTGTTTTCAATTTATTATGAATTTTCCAAGCTACTTCATAATTATGTTAGAATATCAATAAAATTTAATGGTTTGAAAATAATTTTGGAAATTATGAAATCTGATTATAGCAGTTTTTCTACAAAGAAATTGATAAAGTATATCTCTATACAATAGGAATTTGACAAACAATAAGAGTTGGTGAAATGAATATACTTTATTTAGCAAAATAGCAGTTTTACGTTAATTACGAGTCTGTCACTGTACCCCTTCATCACCTTTGTTTTCGTATTGCTACAGTACCTTTTAGCTTTTGAAGCCACTCTACAGTACCTAATTACTTTTGTATTGCTACAGTACCTTTTAGCTTTCGAAGTCATGCTAAAGTACCCATTTGCTTTCGTATTGCTACAGTACCTTTTAGCTTTTGAAGTCATGCTATAGTACCCATTTGCTTTCGTATTGCTACAGTACCTTTTAGCCTTTTAAGCAATGCTACCCTACCATTTTCTTTCGTATTGCTACAGTACCTTTAGCTTTCGAAGCCATGCTACACTACCATTTGCTTTCGTATTGCTACAATACCTTTAGTTTTCGAAGCCATGCTACAGTATCAATGCTTTCATAGCCATGCTACAGTAACGTTAGCTTTCAAAGCAATGCTTGAGTATCAATACTTTTGAAGCCATGCTACAGTAGCTTCAGCTTTTGTAGCCATGCTACAGTAATGCTAGCTTTGTTTTTAGAATTTAAAACATGTATAACCTTTCAACTGTAAGTCCATTTCTCTGTTATGACCACTCTACGGAAAGTGAAACCATCATTCGGAAGCAATGAAATAGGTTAGAGACCCTAATTCTACACTTATAAAAAGAAATAACCCATGAAAACTATGCCTTGAGAAATGTTATTGGTAGGGGCTAATAGGTTCTTAATAATCCCATGAAAACTATGTCCGGAATAGGTTATTGATAGAGATCAATAGGTTCATAGTCAGCCCATGAAAACTATGACCTTAGAGATGTTATTGGAGAATCCAGTATGTTCATAGTCAGCCCATGAAAATTGCGATTGGATGATGTTATTGGTAGACACCAATTGGTTATTAGTAATCCTATGAAAACTATGAAACCGAACAGATAGTCCGTAAGCTTGGAGCAGGTTATTAATTAGCCCATGAAAACTAATAGGTTAATGTTGACCCTAGAAACTATAACTTGAGACAAATGGTCTAATGAATGGGGATGGGAAATCTAGGATATATTGTGAAAGTGACTATGCTATAGGATCGTGTAATATGGATAAACTACTTGTGCGGAATAATAATTAAAGTAGTAAAGTAAATGACACCAGATATTTTAATACTGGTTCGAACTCCCGTTCTACGTCTAGTCCCAAACTCCTTCTGGAATTAAATTAGCAACCCTCACTTAACCCGGAGGAATAGGTTTACACCGCCTGAGCAACTGAACATGACTTCTACCGCCTAAGCAACCGAATATGACTTCTACCACCTGAGCAAACGAATAGAACTTCTTTACAACTAACAAAAGTATCTGACTGTAGTGTGCTCTTTTAGATAGCACTGATAAGTCAATGAAGTACAATCTTCCTATAATCTTCCCTTTTATGATATGTAGTGTAATGTGCTTGAAGAATGTGGAAGATAGAGTGATCAACGATCAGAGATTGTATGCAGTTTAAGTGCAAATTGAAAATAGAATAATAGTAAAGATTTCAGGAATACTAAAATCAGTTGGGTTTTTTTGTTTGTCGAATTCTAAAATCTATTTATAGAGATTAAAAGGTTGCAATCATTCATGAAAGATAACACTGAAAATAAACAGGTGCAACTGTTGATTTGAAGATGTTTCTCTTCGATGAAGAGAAGTGTCTTTTCATAAAAAATAGCCGTTACAAATATTCAGCCGGCTAAAAATATAATTCAGCCTTCTGAATTTGCTAAAATCGAAAACAACAAAGAAATAGGCATTTTCAGGTCTAATTCAGCCGGCTGAATGAAACCATTCAGCCGGCTGAAACTTCATATCAATTTATGAAATGTTTCAGCATTCAACCGGCTGAATTCTGTTAATAAACAAAAGTTACCGTAGCTCATTTGGTTAGAGCACTTGCCTTCTAAACTAGTGACCCGGGTTCGAGCCCTGCTCCATGCAATTTTTGAAAACTTGATTTTTCATTTAAAATATGAATGTATATGTGTGTATACCATTTTGAGAAGATTTTAACATTTGTAAACTCTAGACACGACACTCTACGACTAATAATACTTTGTTTGTCACCTTCGTCTTGTCTCTATCGTGTATATCTCTTCTTGTATCTCTATATACATACTTTCTTCCTTTTTTGTACCGTGTATCTTCATTTTGAACGTATTTGTTTGTCTCTTTTTGATGCTCATGTACCTGCAAATTAGCTTAGAGATTCTTTGGCACAATTGTATAGTTGTTGTCATTAAAATCCAACAATAAAGGTTCTAACATATTGTATAATTGCATATCATCATATTGTGGTATGTTTTAACCATTGTGGATGCAGGTGCACAATATATGGTTAATTAGTTTTTGGTTAAAGTACTAGCGAGGGGAAAACCCATTCCGCTCAACGGCGTGGTCTCGTTAGATATCTATTTGGTTCGAGATGGTATATTGTTATTCACACCAGACTTTTTGTCTGACTTGAAGTTTATGTTTCCCCTTAAACTCTCGGGTGCTCAAAAATTAATTTTAGTAGGCTGAGGGTAAGGGTTTTCAGATTATTAGTTGACGAAAAAGCTTTCGGAGACATGTAGGAGGCAAGCTAACTATTTAGGAGATTCTATCTATTGTCCGATGTGTTATTTGGATGTAAGGGAAAATTTCTTTAACTGCCTATATTTAGACTCTTATCGACCAAAAGGGCTTCTTCATATGTCGCTCTTGGCATATTTTGTGATAAATTGTAATTTCTCTGAACATGGCTTATGTATGGGATTATGTAATGAATCTGAAATACTATTTGTAATGAAATGAGAAAATTATTTTAAATTGAGTTTAAATTTTTTCATATTCATGTGTTTCTGTTATATCAATGTATCTAACATTACCGCATTTGGTCATTGAGAATAAATAACTATGGATGATTGTAGCATCCATAGCAGTTAGTTTTGGGCCTCCAAATGGGGGATGTTACAAGTTGGTATCAGAGCATAGGTTTATGTAAATTTAAAAGAAATTTAAACCTAAAAGATTTTCAAAACACAACCCAATGAATCAGAGAATGAGACCGGGATTTGGGTTAATGCTATAGTAACTTGCATTTTTTTTATATATATACACATATAAGTACGTATTCCCTTTCTCTTAGAATGTTCTTCTGTAACTTACTAAGGCTCGTATGCAGATATACGAGAAAGGAAGATATGGAAGTAGGAAACGGAGGAGGAAATCTAGGTGGAGGAAGCACCGCAACTGATGGAAATGCTCGACCCAATACCAGGAGGGATCCAGGCCGACAAGCAAATGCTAATCCAAATGCAAATGCCAACGTAGTGCTGGAACCCTTCCCGTAGATATAGGGATGACGTATCAGTTCTTTGTCAATCTAATGCAAGCTGGAGCAGCTACAAGAGTAGCTGGGGGAAATGCTGTGAATGTTGGGGGAGCAAATCCTATGGCCCCAGTTGGCAATAACTACGCCAAGCTGAGTAGGGATTACACCAGTCTTCATGGGAAGCCGTTTTTGGGGACAAAGGATGCTGTCAAAGTAGAAAACTGGTTATTGCACTGTGAAAGAATTTTCGCTGACTTGAGATTAGATGATGAACAGAAGAGAAGACTTTTTTCCAAACAGCTGCAGGGAGCAGCATTATAGTAGTGGAATGGGGTTATTGTTGGAGTGCCTGAAGAAGAACTAATTTAGGCCGAGTTTCGAAGGAGATTGGAATAGAGGTTTCTATCTGAAGTGGCCAAGTCGGCATTGATGAGCAATTTTATGGAAATAGAGTAGGGGGAGATGTCGGTAATTGAATATGCCATGAAATTTGATGAGCTGTCCAGATACGGATACGCCATGATTGACACCATCATCAAGAGAAATGAAAAGTTTATTCGAGGGCTAAAGCCAGAGATTGCCAGGGAAACCATGCCACACCTCCATGACCCAAGCAATGTCGTAGTGGAGATGGCCATCAAGAATGAAGAGATGCTCTCTACGTTTAGTAAGGGAAAGTCAGTTGAGGTTCAAGATCTCTAGGGAAAGAAGAGAAAGTTCTTTAAACAAAAAGGAACTCAGAAAGGAGGAGCAGCCAATAAAGGGAAGGCCATTGTAGTTTGCTACAAGTGTGACAAGAAAATACATTTTTTTCATGAATGCCGAACTGGAAAAGTGAAGAAGGTTGCAGATAAGAAAGGAGTGAAGTGCTTCAACTGTGACCAGATTGGGCATTACAAGAATCAATGTCCAGAACCGGTTATCGCGGACAAGGAAAAAGTTTTTTGCCTTGGAACCATCTTCTTCCAAACCAATAACAGCAGAGAAAGGGAAATCCATGATGGGAGGTACGCTTTTGATTCATAGTATATCAGTTAGTGTACTATCTGATACCAGTGCATCACATTCATTTATATCTCAGTGTTTGGTAGATAAATTATGTTTAGAACCATCATACCTACTTACTTCCTTAAGGGTTGCACATCCAGTAGGAGGGTGTGCAACTCCGGGAATGAGATGTGGTCAGTCAGAACTTGACTTGTTAGGTCATAAGTTTGCATGCAGTCTATATGTTTTTGAATTCCGAGGTTTTGGGATCATATTGGGTATGGATTGGTTAGATAAATATGATGCAAAATATTTTGCCGGGGGAAATATCGTTGAGACACCGTAACGGCCATAATCGAATTATATACTCAGTGGAGAAGTCAGACTCAAGTGCTTGTGGTTTGGTGAATGCAATGGAAGCGGAAGAAGAATTAGATCGGGTGTTGGTAGCAAAAGAGTTTGCAGATGTTTTTGAGCCAGTGTTAGCGCTACCGCTAAAGTGAGCTATCGAATTTCGGATAGATCTTATGCCAGGGACAGAACCTTTAATTAGACCACCTAGCCGGATGATACCTACTGAGATGAGAGAACTGAAGGTGCAGTTAGTGGACTTGGAAGGGAAGAGCTTTATTAGACCAAGTAGCTCTCCTTGGGGAGTAGCTGCAGTATTCATTAAGAAGCCAAATGGATCTCTAAGGTTGTGTATTGACTACCACAAGTTGAATGAAAGGACGATCAAGAATAAGTATGCTTTGTCGAGAATCGATGATTTGTTCGATCAGTTGAATGCAGCTAGAGTGCTCTCCCAGTTGGATTTGGCAACAGAGTTCCATCAGCTAAGAGTGGCGGAGGATAATATTCCATTAACAGCATTCAGGACCAGATACGGGTCATATGAGTGGTCGGTGATGCCATTCGGGTTAACGAATGCGCCAGCTTTCTTCTTGGATTTGATGGACCGGGTTTTTCGAGAGAGCATGGATAGGTTTTTTTGGTATTCATAGATGACATCTTAATATACTCTACGGATGAAAGAGAGCATGAAGTTCACCTTAGAGTGGTGCTGAGACGCTGAGGCAGCATCAACTGAAAGCGAAGTTTTCATAGTGTCATTTCTGGAAGCAAGAAATTAAGTTTCTTGGTCACGTGGTTTCAGAGAAGGATTTGTCAGTTGATCCAGATAAGATTGAAGCTGTTAACAACTAGAAGAGACAGAGACGGTGACTAAGATCAGAATTTTCCTTGGGCTTGTTGGTTACTACCGGATATTTATTAAGGATTTCTCGTGGATAGCAGCGCCTTTGACTAGGCTAACTAGGAAGGATGTGAAGTTTACTTAGTCTGGAAAATGTGAGGAAGCATTCCTTAAGTTGAAGCATTTATTGACCAATGCACATGTGTTAGTACTTCCAGACGGGAATCAAGGATTATTAGTGTATACAGATGCATGTGAAACCGGATTAGGAGCTGTGTTGATGCAAAATGGTAAGGTCATTGCCTACGAGTTCTCGACAGCTTAGACCTCATGAAGTGAGATGTCCTACTCATGATTTAGAGTTGGCAGCAGTAATCTTCGCATTGAAAATAGGGAGACACTATCACTTGGGAGAGAGATTCGAGTTATATACCGATCATAAGTCCTTAAGATACCTATTCTCTTAGAAGGAGTTAAATATGAGACGGCGGAGGTGGCTGAGGTTTTTAGCAGCTTATGACTTTGGTATAGAGTACACGCTGGGGAAAGGTAACAAGGTTGCGGATGCACTTAGCAGGAAACATCGAAATGTGGTGTTAGCCATGTTGGCGGAATGGAAGGATCTTGAGGCATTGACTACGTGAAGTGTGCAGTTAAGATCTACTGCTAGTTCTAGTTAGACTACTTCCATGTTGACCTACTTGGAAGTTTGACCGAGATTGTCGGAAGCATTGCATCTATGCAAAAAGATGACCCAGTGTTAGCTGAGAAGACTAGAAGGCTAGAGGCCGAAATCGTGATTGATGATCTGAAGGATTTTAGTCTTGACCAGAGAGGGTGATTGAGAAAGAAGGGATGATTGTGTGTCCCGAATATAGAAAACCTAAGGAAGGAGGTCCTTAGAGAATGTCATCGATCGAAATACGATTCATCCTGGGAGGACCAAGATGTATCAGGATATAAAGAGGAGTTTCTACTGGGAAGGTATGAAGAGGGATGTTGGCTTGTGGGTAAAGCAGTGTGTGAACTGCCAACAAGTGAAGGCCGAACATCAGAAGCCGAGTGGGTAACTTCAACCTTCGAAGATCCCAGTTTGGAAATGAGATTCGATATCCATGGATTTTATAGATGGGTTGCCAAGGTCGAACTGGGGAAATAAAAGTATATGGGTCGTAGTGAATAGGTTGACCAAGAGAGCCTATTTCATTCTAGTCAAATCAACCAGGATGGCACCTGTCTTGGCTAAATTGTTTATAAAGAACATAGTTAGACTACATGGGATTCCCAGTAGCATATTCAGTGACAGAGATGCCTTGTTCACTAGTGAATTCTCGAAGAGTCTACAAGGAATGTTGAGAACCGAGCTTAAGATGGATGGGCAAATAGAGAGAGTCAACAAGGTACTCGAGGATCTATTAAGAGCTTGTGTATGAGATTTTGGTTGGTCGTGGGAAGACCATTTGCACTTGGTTGAGTTTTCCTATAATAATAGTTATCAGGCTAGTATAGGGATGGCACCTTTCAAAGCTTTATATGGAAGGCCATGCAAATCACTAGCGTGTTGGTTAGAGACCGGAGACAGATTGGTCCTTGGTCCAGATATGGTGAGAGAAGTAATGGAGAAGATGGAGTTGATCCGAGGTAGGATGAAGGAAGCTTAGTCTAGATAAAAGAGTTACGCGGACAAAAGGCGTAAGGATCTATAGTCCTCGGTTGGAGATAGGATTTTCATTAAAGTATCACCGATGAAGGATGTGGTACGATTTGGAAATTTAGAGAAACTGCCATCAAGGTATGTTGGACCGTTCCCAGTGATAGAGAGGATCAGAAAGCTCGCATACAAAGTAGAGTTACCGAGAAGTTTGGCAGGTGTCCATAATGTGTTTCATGTGTCTTATCTTCATAAGTATGTACATGATCCAGAGACTACTATCCCTCTGACTGCATTGGAAGACTTAATAGTAGAACCAGATCTGACTTTGTTAGGCAACTAGTTCGGGTTGTAGCAAGAAATGAGAAGAGGTTAAGAAACAGGACAGTCAAGTTGGTAAAAGTTCAGTGGAGCGACAACGAGAAGGACTGTACTTGGGAAACAGAAGACGGGATTAGGGATACTTGTCCTAGGTTGTTATGAGGGTATGTTCTATATTTGTTTTATATAGACTTTTCGCTCGTGGAATATATTGGCTTTGTTGGCATGATTGATAATCTTGTTCATAGTCCTTACTGAATTTCGAGGATGAAATTCTTTAAGGGGGGAAGCTAGTAACACCCCTAATTTTTGTTTAATATTATTCAGGAAATTTAATTAGATTAATGAAACAGAATAATGTGTGGTGTGAAAAGTAGATGAGATTTAATAATTAATTGGGTTAGGCCTTAACTGATCAACATAAAAGATTATTTTAACTTAAACATAAATAGGAGGATTCTGAGAGGGGCAAAATAGGAATAAGCTTCATTTCCTAAACATAAACCCTTCCACCCTCATATCCTCATTCATTTATACATCCATACAAAACACAAACAAAGCATAGGCCATTGCTAAAGCTTTTAAAGGAAGAAAAGTTAGAGAATCAAGTTAAAGCTAAGGGGAATCAAATCAACAACTCAAATCTTACTCTTTTTCTCAAAACAAGGTGAATAATAGTATCCATCTCATTCATATGTGTTAAATTTCAGATTTTTGATGTATTCCACATTGTTTGATGATGATATGGTTGATTTTACCATTGTTTGCATGAATGATGATTTATTGGAATTTTTATGAAATTATTATGATAGGTTTCAAGGGAAAAACCTTATTGAATGACCTTCAAATGGTTTGATTTCTGTATATGTTGTGTAATACCTAATTTTGGAGATAGGTTTTTAATTTCATAATTTTTGGAATTAATAGGAATATTTTATGAATTTCCTAAGGTGAAAAGGGCATTTATTTCGGGTTTTAATTATTAAAAATAATAAAATAATGAATTTTGCACCGAAGTTTTTATATAGCAAATAAAATGTTAAATCTATATTTTTTGGTGAATTTTTGGGATTTTTCCCAAATGTTTTTCAATTTATTATGAATTTTCTAAGCTAGAAAGGCTTAATAATTATATTTAAATATTAATATAATTTAATGGCTTGAAAATAATTTTGAAAATTATGAAATCTGATTATAGCAGTTCATCTGCAAAGAAATTGATAAAGTATATCTCTATCCAATAGGAATTTGACAAACAATAAGAATAAGAGTTGGTGAAAATAATATACTTTATTTAGGAAAATAGCAGTTTTTACATTAATTACGAGTCTGCCACTATACCCCTTCGTCACTTTTTCTTTCGTATTGTTACAGTACCTTTTAGTTTTCGAAGCCATGATACAGTACTCATTTGTTTCGTATTGCTACAGTACCTTTTAGCTTTTGAAGCTATGCTACAATACCCATTTGCTTTCTTATCATTACAGTACCTTTTAACTTTCAAAGCCATGCTACAGTACCCAATTTCTTTTGTATTGCTACAGTACCTTTAGTTTTCGAAGCCATGCTACGGTACCACTGCTTCCGAAGTCATGCTACAGTATCAATGCTTTCGTAGTCATGCTACAGTAACGTTAGCTTTCGAAGTCATGCTACAGTGCCAATGCTTTCGAAGCCACGCTATAGTAACTTCAGCTTTTGTAGCCATGCTACAGTAACGCCAGCTTTGTTTTCAGAATTTAAAACATGTATAACTTTCTAACCGTAAGTCCATTTCTCTATTATGACCACTCTACGGAAAGAGAAACCATCATTCGAAAACAATGAAATATGGTAGAGACCCTAATTCTATAGCTATAAAAAGTTATAGCCCATGAAAACTATGCCTCGAGAAATGTTATTGGCATATGCCAATAAGTTCTTAGTGATCCCATGAAAACTATGCCTCGAGAAATGTTATTGGCATATGCCAATAAGTTCTTAGTGATCCCATGAAAACTATGTCTGGAATAGGTTATTGATAGAGATCGATAGGTTCATAGTCAACCCATGAAAACTATGAGCTTAGAGATGTTATTGGAGAATCCAGTAGGTTCATAGTCAGCCCATAAAAACTATGATTTGATGATGTTATTGGTAGACACCAATAGGTTCTTAGTAATCCCATGAAAACTATGAAACCGGACAGATAGTCCGTAAGCTTGGAACAGGTTATTAATTAGCCCATGAAAACTAATAGGTTAATAGTGACCCTAGAAACTATAACTTGAGACAGATGGTCCAATTAATGGGGATGGGAAATCCAGGATATATTGTATATTTGCATATCATCATATTATGTTATGTTTTAACCATTGTGGATGCAAATGCACAGTATATGGTTAATTAGTTTTTGGTTAAGGTACTAGCGAGGGGAAAACCCGTTCCGCTTAGCGGCGTGGTCTCGCTAGATATCTATTTGGTTCGAGATGGTATATTATTATTCACACCAGATTTTTTGCCCGACTCGAAGTTTATGTTTTCCCCTTAAACTCTCGGGTGCTCAAAAATTAATTTGAGTACGCTGAGGTTAAGGGTTTTTCAAGTTATTAGTTGACGAATAAGCTTCTGGAGATGTGTAGGAGGCAAGCTAGCTATTTAGGAGATTCTATCTATTGTCCGCTGTGTTATTTGGATGTAAGGGCAAATTTGTTTAATTGCCTATATTTAGACTCTAATCAACCAAGAGGGCATCTTCATATTTCGCTCTTGGCGTACTTTGTAATAAATTATAATTTCTCTGAATGTTTGGCTTACGTATAGGATTATGTAATGAATCTGAAATACTATTTGTAATGAAATGAGAAATTTGTTTTAAATTGAGTTTATCATATTCATGTGTTTCTGGTATATCAATGTATCTAACATTACCGCATTTGGTCACCGAGAATTAATAAGTATGAATGGCTGCAACATCCGTAGCAGTTAGTTTTGGGCCTCCAAATGGAGGATGTTACACCTTCCTTAGTGCCCCATTTCGATCCCCCTATGGACCATCACCGATCGATACTGATCCATAACTCGTTCCTAAAACTAAATCGCCATTTGATCAGCGTTCCAACCAAACAAAACATCACACACTCACGAAGTCATTATACATAGTATATCCTAACATGCATACAACCATACATATTCAAATGAAGCTTAAATCTAAAGGCAGAACCATAAGAACAAAGGAGATCCATAAGAATACTAATTTTACAAATATTTTCCAAATCATTTGAAATTTACGTATGTGATTAAATAAGATTTAAAACGTATTTTAAAGTTTAGAAATCACTTAAAAAAATCATTAAGCATCATATAGTGGCTAATTAATAAGTAGAGGCTTAAAACCACACCTAAATACTAAGCAATCCGAAGCAAGTCCAAAAGTGTGCAAATCCCGAGATGAACAGCAGCTCCAAGTTATCTTCAAATAGCAAATTTCTAATCCAATGTGCTAATCTTGCTAATCTTCCTCTGATGACACTTTTTGGTTAACTAAAGTAAGATTTATGGTAACTTTTAGGCTAGAGAATGTCAATGAAGGTCTTCTTTTTATTTTTAGGAATTGTGAAATGATGTAAAGAAGTCCCATCAGACCCATCCCCTTGCTAATCCCGAAATGGGCTTTGGGTCTATCCATTAACTCACAAATTACCCATTAAGCTATCCAAAATCAAGTGAAACTTTAAACAGCCATAACTCCCTAACGGTAAGTCTATTTTCTATTACGACCACTCTACAAAAAGAGAAACCATCATCATGATCTAAAGGAAGTGATTTCAGACCCAAATTTGGCTCCTATCAAAAGTTATAGGCCATACAAGATTCTTGGGGTTAAAATCATCCGATAAAGGTCCTAAGGATGGAAAATGCCTCTTGTAGTCATTTTCCAAAATCATAGAATTATACGACCCCAAATAAAATAGTACAATACTCTACGATCCTCCGATACATAGAATATAGGTCAATACAAAAGGCCAAACTAGAAGAAACAATAGCCCTATCAGGATCCACTGCACCAATTCTACTAATAGGAAAGTAAATAGGTGAGTCATAATCACATCTCCCTAATAGAGAGCGCATTCGAAGAGTGGTAGCATATGAGCTAAAGAGCATAATCATGCCTTCATTGGGAGCTTCCTAAGCAGCAGTGACAAATTGCTTTCATCGGCCAAAGTTAGCATGGGGAACACTTGAAGGGGAACATCATACATTGCTTCACAGGCAATTGACTGAGAAGGAGTTAGGTCGAGAGGTGAAGCAAAGGAAGGATCTTCACTAGCCTTTTTCCTTTTCTCCTCCCTTGCAAGATTTGCCTAAATAATGTAACATCATGGATGGCCTCCATCTCCTCCGTTGAAAAGAAAGCATCAATGGAATTGGGATCAAGTTTCCCCCTTCTTTCTGGCTAGCTTCCTTGGCCTCATGAACTAGCCGCTTATGAATAAAGGCCATGACCTCCTTGTGATTGCTCAACTTTCCTTCGTGTATAATCCAAATAAACTTCATCTAGGAGGGTATCTATGGAATCTAGTTACTTTTCCATCGCCTCAGACTCCCTCTTAACCTTTGCAAGTTATGTTAATAAGGCCGTATTCTTAGTAGTAAGGGAAGCAATCTCAGCCTTCAACGACGTCTTCTCAACCCTCCATTCCTTAACGGTCTTGTTCAGGATATCCCTTTTCATCATCTAATTGTTCAGGTAAGCCTTCCCCCTAAATGTGACCTTGGCCTTCTTTATATGAGGTATATGCTCACTCATCTTCTCAACCTCAATGGTGTGGGTCCTTTTGTTCTCTTCCAAATTTGAAGAGTAGGCCCTCTCCAACACCTCCACCATGTTTTTATGTTTCTGAATCTATAGGTCGCGCTCATACACATCTTTCTGAAGCATGAGTATCTAGCATTTCATATTGACCTTCTACTCTCCAATCTCATTCCTCGCTTGGATAACCACGTTGTAAACTTCTGACAGGTTCTGCAAATCGATAAGTGCCTTGATTTGTGAATTTGAGGCATTTCACAAGTCAATGGTCAAACCAGAAACTAGGGGTAGGAGCACTATCCAACAGCCTATCATTGGTTTCCTTGGGGTGTGCCCAAGATAATATCCATTATATCCAAGATCGTTAGGATCCGTGATGCTAAATATTTGGTTCCTTTGGTAGTTAAGTCATAAGAGGCCAACCCTTGAGCAAGAGCAATGGAAGCATTGGAACCCCGTGGGTGTGTTTTCTCTTGGTGCCAAGTCTTTCAGCAAGAATAAGCAAAAGGGGAGATCCTATGAGGCAAAAAGTGGTGGTGAGATGATCTTGACCGTAAGCCCTTAGTAGGTGAACTTGAATTCTTTTAGGACTGAGATAACTCCTTAGGTACATCAACATCGGCTGGGCAATATTTAACTACCTCTCCTATCCTAAGCTCGGTGGTAGGGTGGCCAACATTTTGCCCGACCCAAAAGAAGTAGAAACTTCTAGAATCTTCTTTGAATCTTCCTTGGAAGCTATTTGTTTACTGGCCATATCCAAGCGTCTATGAAAAGCCACAGAATCTACAAGGAAAAGAAAAAGCATGCACTAAGATCATTTGCTAATATAAGATCACTTACAGTGCAAGCATGCATGTAGTGTGTGCAGGGACTAACAAACGAACCGCTAGACTCGTAAATAGCGCCCAACCCTCTCTCTTCTATGGTCATGGTAGGGCCTATGTCTATATTCGCTTCCATGCCCTAAAAATAACCGAGGAGTGAGCTATGAAGTATGGAAGGCATAACATCATTGGAACAAAGAACCTCATGAAGTGCCTTGTCCACATCAAAGTCAACAATGGAGTATGTCATAGACTCTTCCCTTTTTGGGGATTCTTCCGAACTAGAAATTGTGGCCTCGCTATCTCTAGATGAAGCCACCTCGGTAGGAGCTTCATTATCTCCAAGGCCATCATCTCGCTAGTCTCTTAAAGAATCAAATCTCCTAGAATGAGAGAGGAGGTCTATATTAGCACTAGTAAAGGGAACCTAGTTAGTAGGTACTTCATTCGATTCTCCCACTATTAGGGCCTTAGTTCTACCTTATGAACTGAACTTTTAGTTAACATATCCCTAATTCTTCCAATAGACCGACCCTCAGCAAGTAATCCATATTGACCTAATACTTTGTAGGTCAAGAGTTATGGTGATTCCCTAGTCTCCTTAGGTATATCCTTAAGCCTCTATAACATTTCAATTAGGTCGCTCTAGGTAAATGCCTTGGCAATTCCTGGAAAACAACCAAGAAGAGTTATCCCTTAAACCTAGACAACTAAACCAATTAAAACATAAGGAACATAGATTACTTATAGTCAGAGTGACATTGAAGGAAGCATTTGATCCCTAATGGAACAGCACTCTTGTTTAATCATGTTGTATTTGCAATATAAATCCTCTATAGGATTAAATCAGTTATAGGATCGAAGTAAAAGAATGATGAGTTCTCCACTTTTATCTTTATGATATATAGAAAACGAAGTTGTCATGCTTAGGATGAGATTAGAACTCCCTTGTAAAAATAACATACAAGTAGCTTAAGATAGCATAACCGTTAGGCTATACCTGGAATGGAGCTATCTTAAAGTAAACCAAGACCCTGGAAATCCAAGTATATATGCAAGGGAGGATCTCCTTCCAAACAATGATATATATTATAGGCCATATACCCCTCAAGCAAAACATGGGCCCACTGGTCAAGAGTAGGAAAAAACGTGTCCTCCCAAGGTAGACCGTGTGTTTAGGCTATGCACAAGTGCTTAGGAAGTAAGGTTGTAGGCACAAAGTCAGTTGGTCCTCTAACAGCTTAGATGGCCTATATCTTGCAACTAGAGATTGGGAAGTGCTTGGCTGGATAACTATAGCCCTAGAAGGCATACCAGCAATATAGTAGAAAATGGAACATGAGAATTAGAGGACTGAGTGCTAGCTATAGTAATGGACCTAGTAAGTCGACAAGAGGGCATACCTGTCTGATATACTACAAACTAACAAATGTGCATGGAGGCAAGTGCAATATGAAAATATAGTATAAAACGCAAAAGTATATATGCAACATTCCTTGCATTTCTATGTTCAAAACCGATCAAAATGAAACATTAATCAATATGTTCACGAACCAATATATACCGAATCGATTGACACCACTTTCTAATTGGTGATACATGACAATTCAAGTAGGCAATATCATCAAATACCATTTAACTGCAATAAACAGCTAACCCCGACTAGCTAATTATGATAAATGGATAGTTGTTAAGTTATTTAAAAGATAATCGTTCAACTAAATCCTACGGTGTTGTATTGAAATAATCACTTACATAAAATTACAGTAATTAAGCATACCCACACACACACATATACATCGGTATAATTTGCATTGATAAAGGAATTTTCTAGAGAAGTGGTGTATGTCCTAAAAATTGGAAGGATTTTGTTCAAACGTTTACTTCGGGAAACCCTAACCGATCCAAGCAACACCCTGTATTCTAATTAGGGTTTTAAAATATCTCTTTTGCCATAAAACATACATTAGCTCTATATAACTATGTTGATATGCCCACACAACAAGCTTAAATAAAAACCCCTGTGCTAGCCAAATTGAGGCACAACATTGTTTAGCTATGTTTAAACCCGTTAAATTTAGGAAAATTCAAACTAAAATTGGCAAACTATCCCAAAACCGGGACCAATTTCGATAAAGGAAAAGGAAAATTTTACAATTAAATCAAAAAATGTATAAACTTGAATAAAATCCACGAATTTTGTTGACCATTGAACACACATACAACTAGGTTGATTTGCATGAGAGAAGTTATAATTAGATGCATAAATCAATGAGAATCATGAGTAGATTGAAGGTACTAATTGTTACATGTTGAATTTAAGAGGGATTCATTTGAATCTGAAGGGTTGCATGCTTAAATCTGAAATTGGGTCGAAAGGAGATGAAGCGACCAAATGTTTTTGAGCTAAAGAAGTAAAGTGAAGGGATAAGGAGTCTAACCATATCATAAATTGATTAGTCTAGTGAAGACAATTTGAACCATTGATACGACAAGTTGATGGGCCCCCAAACTGTTTGTCTACTAAGCCAATGACCTACTGAGCTAAAATGAAGCACTTTGAAGAACTTTCTAGATGTCTATGACTTTGCACATGAGCTATCATTATTCTAGTACTCAAGGATGTCTTGCGATAATTAGCAATTTTTTTCTTAAAGAAGCCAGACTTTGAAACAAACAATTAGCTAAAATCTCATTAGAATAGATAAAACTATAGATGGGAACATTTAAAGTAAAGCAAGACAAGTCTGGATGAAGCAAAGCACAATTTGTATTCACGAAAGCGTGCTTTAGGCGGTAAGTGTTGTGGGTGTTTTTGTTGATAGCATAACTGATACAAATAGACATTAAGGAGCATAGAAACAACTGAAAAGTCTAGAGGTACCGTCACTCAATCACAAGAACAAGGCAAGAGGCAAAAAGATGAAGAGATAGCTCGAAGAAAATCAAAAGAAAAACAAGTATTTAAAAGCTAAGTAAACAATTTGGTAGTATTCTAAGACAAGTGGTTCGACAACAACAACTTTAAAATAGCTTGGTGGTAATAACTACCGAATAAGAAAATTAGTTGGGTAGTTCACCACCGAACATGAATAAGGTTCAACAATCCTTTACCGAGAAAAATCATTACCGAACCCATTTTAGCCGAACCAAAATGCTATCGAACCTGTCAAACATGGAAAGTGCTTACTTTTGGAGGATTACCAACCAACTACTTTATATTATCATACCAATAAATACCCCATAGGATAAACAATAATGGTGGATAATCCAAACAGCAAGCAACCATCGAACCAATTCTACCACGTCAACTTCAACTTTTATAGAAATCTAACTGTTAGAGTGTCTTTTTACATTTCTTTGAGTAATAATAATTTTATTTTGTATTTTCTACATTACTCGATATATATAAGAAAAGTAATGATTATACACAGTGGTTGTATGCATTTTTCAGCCGAACCACTATAAATTTGTGTGTTCTTTACTTTACATCATTTAGACTTTTGGTGTTATCTGTATTTGGTTTTCTCTCTAAAACCCATAAATAACATATACCAAAATACTATGAGCTAAACTCGGTATCTGTAGTTCTATAAACAACAACATGGAGGTGTAATTTTAAAAAAGACACCGACCTTCTGGAGCTACTAAAACTACCCTCGCTCTAAAATCTTGATCACTAGATGCACCATCAACATATAGCCATCATTGTGACAACTCAACCATATCTTCCTATATTTCATTACCTAGATAGTGGATTCACTAATGAAATCTGCCAATGCTGTCCTTGAATAGCCTTCTTAGGATGACATGTGATCTCGCACTAACTCATCTCAATGCTCCACTTCAATAGTTGTCATAATGTCTTTAGCGATGGAAGACTTGCCTTAGGGGTTGATCAGTCAACACCCTTATTGAATGAGTGACAATATGGTCATAATTTCCTCAATGCTATCAGTAAGAACATACCAACTTCTCCAGATTAGGATAAAAAAATTCTGCGCAAGTGAACCACTTACTGATACAGTATACCGGCCATTGGGTCTTTTCTTCCTTATGCACCCATGCTGTAAATAATGTGTGAGATGATACTATTAAGTAAATGTGCAATTCTTCTCTTTCCAAGGATTTGATGGAATGATGGGGTTTAAGAGAAGTTCTAAAAATTGTTGAAAAGTAGCTTCATACTCGTCTACCTATCAGACTTTCCCTTTACCTTTTTGAAGGTATCAAAGAATAGTATGCACTTATCAGTTTATTTTGAGATGATTATGCTCAAGAGGCAACCTTACCATTCAAGCTTAGCATTTTCCTCCTTAGCTTCAGAGCTTTACTTGCTTCAATACTTCATTCTACTCTGGATTGGCTTCAACAACCATAGTAAACCCTAGAATTTTCCAGATGATATGCTGAATTTACACTTCAAGGGCTTCAACTTCATTTCGTACTTTTAGAGCATCTCAAATTTTTGATAGGTGTTACATATAGTCCACTGATTTCCTTGACTTCACAAGTATATCATCCACGTACACTTCCATAATCCATCCAATTTTATTTCATAAACATCTTGTTAACCAATCATTTCTAAGTAGCTCTGTCATTCTTTAAACCAAATGACGTGAACTTGTACCATTATAGTCCTACGTCGGTGATAAAACTTATGTGCTTTTGATTTGGAATATGCATTGCAATTTGATTAGAACCAAAATATACATCCACATACGAATGTAATTCACATTCGATTATTTCATCCACCATTTGGTTTATCCATAAAAGTGGAAAGCAATCCTTTGATCATGCATCATTTAAATTTGAGTAATCGATGTATGTCTACCAATTCCCACTGGACTTCCTAAAAAATACAGGATTTCCTATGTAACGCAATTTCAGTTATTTGCTAACAACTTATCCACTTCTTCTTTCAACGCAGTAGATCTCTCCGGATTAATGCTACATTTATCACCATGGAAATTTTAATAATAAATTAAAATATAAATAAGGATAAAAATGTAATTTTACATCAAAGGAAAAAATAGTAAATTTTTACAAACATTGGGATTAGGCCTTGAGACCTATTCCATTACCTCTGGATTGTCATTTACAGTTTGAAAACATATAAAACTTGTTAAGTTTGATAAAACAGGTCAAAGTTAGCGAAAATTATAACCAATAACATTTTTGTAATTATTAATTTCAAGTTTGGATTAGATAACCCTACTTTTCAATTATATATAAGATCTTAACACTCACTCCTTTTCTTCCTAAACTCAAGCTGCCACCTCTCTACTTCTGTCATTCATATCTCCTTCTTCTTCCTCTTCAAAACCTCTTGATTCTAAATATTTTATGTTATCTTCTCCAAAATTTCTTAATCAAAATCAAAATAGAACACATCAAATTAAAAGAGAAAGGGAGAGAGAGAGAATCAAAATCAAAGAGAAAGGAGAAGGAAGAGTGCATAAATCAAGGCTTGAAAGTCTAGGAAAGAAGATTCGAATAATAAAAATTAGAAGGAGAAAAGCTTTAAAAAGGTGGTGGATTGATTACGATGTGTTATGATGATTAATAAGTAGTTATGATTGAAAAGCTTTATAAACCCTAGTTGATGAATTGAAAAAATATTTACTATGAATTAGCAGGGAAGGTAAATTGAATTGAAATTACCATTAATTGAATAGATTTGATTTTTGTGTAAAGTTTGGGATAATTTTGGATAAACAAAGTTAATTGAATGCATCTTTGTGATTACCTTTAATTAATTTTATTTATTTTGAAATAAACATAGTTTAATAATTAAAAACACCATAGGTAATCAATTGAAATTTTATCTACAATTATAGAGATAAACTAGTTGAAGTTATATACATACAAAAATAGAAATCATACCAAAACATTGTTAAATCCAAATCTAGCTTGTATATTTGAATCTGTAAAGAAGACAAATGGAAATAAACAAAATAAACAAATTGTCAAATCTTGAAAACCCATAACCAGACATCTGAATAGTTAACCAGACGTCTAAATTCATTTTCAAACGTCTAATTTTCTAAAAGTTCGAAACAGAAAAGAGACATTTCAAAAATGGCTTGATTTTGACATCCATAACCTTATTCAGATATCTGGATTCAACATCATACATTTAAATAAGGAAACTAGACGTCTAAATACTTGTAATAAAGTTTTATACATGGTGAATCAGACGTTTGAATCGTTTTTCGAACGTTTGAATTGCTTCTGCGAGCTCAAGTTTAACCTAAACCTGGTGCAGACCAAATAATTAAGGTGAATCAGAGTGACTTGTTCCCACTTTCTCGACTTTCAGGAGTTCACATAGCTTCAAGGAGTAGGTGCAACAGGCAGCATTAGTTCTACACTGGATGACATACCTATGTCCATACCACATGGCGTACATAACGTGGAACTCAACAAGGCATGTGATTGCAGCACAACTAGAAGCTCATATTCTTACTAAGGCATGCCCGGTCACATTTTAACATGTTAGACAACAGGGAAGGGAGATGGAAACATCCACAATAGTAGGGTTATATGGCCAGGTAGTGGCTGAACTGATGGGGGAATTGTTATAAGCAATTTCTTTAGCTTCAAGTTGAACAATAAAGAGCATAGGACACATTTACCATTAACAAGGTGACACAGATGCTTTGGTAGGCCATAAATTGTCGAGGTAGTATACTTGGTGCAAGCTCAAGCATTACAATGTCTGCAGAGTGTATATGTGTGATTTACATTGTTCGCCATTGAGAATGTTAACTCAGTGTTTGTTAGGAGGTTATTTAACCTGACCATATACTAGGAATTGACCTAGAGTTATTCATCGTTGGTTCTTCAACCCTTTGTTGGAAACCTTCATAAGATGTAGTTGATCTTGGTGTAATAAGAATTATACCCATTATTTGTAAACAATCCTTTACATGTAATACACAAATACAAATAGGCACCCTAGGTTGTATAGATTATAATTGTAAGTTAATTACTTATGAACACCATACACCAGTAATACAATTCATTCATCGGACTTTATTTGAACCCCTCCATTTCTTCCTCTTTAAATCAACCATAAGTGTTTAGGTCAGTAGGTGAAGGAAGCAAGACGAGGTACATAGAGGAGGTGACTTGGCGCGTTCAAGATTTATTTTACTTGTAGTCACTCTTTTATGTACTTATATTATGTTATTAGTCGGACTTTTATTACGTAGTCAAAAATTCTATGTATTACATTCATTTTGAGACTATGATATTCCGTATTATTTTCACTATTTATATTTTATTTCCTTCTATTGTGAGATTTGAAAGTATAGAATGTTCTAAATTTTATATTAATCTTAGTATCATGTAATGTTCTAAAACCCCGATGACTCGTACTTTTTGGCATGATGTGAGTTCAAAAGTTCCTTTAGGCTTTTAATCAGTGTGTTTGGGAGTGGAAGTTGTCACAGTTAGTATCAAAGGATAGGTATGGGATTCTTTAGGTATTTAGGCACGTATTGAGAGAATGAACTTGTTTTTAAAATTAGTATATATTATTTGTACCAAAATTGGGCACAACACCCTTCGGATGTGTTTGAAGAGATAAAGTGAAGAATATAAATGAAAAAGGAGGCAGATCTAACATACACACCAAAAATAAACAAGAAAAACGCATAGAAACACACAGATTTAGAGTGGTTCGGCGTATGGCCTACGTCCACTATGAAATGATTGACTTTTATTAACTTTTGCCTGCTGGTTACAATGAATTACAACAGTAAAACTTGAAGACAACAGTGATTTCAGCAGAGTCTGGACGTAGAAGAGCCAAAAGGTCCCTTTTCTGTAGGTCCAGGGCTGTTATTTATAGGCGTAGGCTGCAAATATCTCGCTCGGATCTCGAAAAACCTCTTCTCTCACGTGGGTGGGCCCACACGATCGATGCCATGTCGTTTGAACTCGATTCGTGATCGATACGAATGAATTTCGTATCGATCAATATTTCGTCCAATAGAGTCGAGATCGATCATGAACACTTTTGATGATGTGCGCAAGCTCCTGTGAAAATTTGGTGGCGTTTGGACTTGTAGATTTTGAGTTATGATCGATGCAAGCTTGGGTTTTTTGAAGGCTGTCGAAATCGCATCGATGATGTTCGTATCGATAGCTTCGTATCGATAGTTCTGCACGTGATGTCTGATGACGTGCCACTTGCTTTTAGAATCGATCTACATTTCATGCCGAACGATCGAGTCTTTCCTATGGATGCGCCTCGTTCGTATCGACCCGGCTTGGCCTTGTTCGTGTCGATCCACAGCTCTGTTCGTATCGATCGTCACTGCTCTGTTCATATCGATCAATCATCAGTGCATTTTGCATCGGTCCATCTTGTATTGTTAATATCGATCACTGGCCGATCGATACGAATGCAGTGTGTACTAATGGATCGATACGAAGTAGCGGCTTCGTATGGTTTCGATGGATACGAAGTAGACGTTGGTTGATCGATACGAACAGACTAGAGATGATGGATGCGAAGCAGTATGAGGATGGATGGATACGAACTTATGCTTCCCTGATCGATACGAAACCATGCGCATCTGATGGATTCGAACTAGATCGATACGAAGGAGGTTTTTTCCTGGTCGCTTGATGGATACGAACAAGGTGATCACTTGAGTTGCATCGATCATATCTTGAGCATACGAGCTCGGATTGACTTAAAATTTGGAATGTTGGCTTCTATAGCTTTGCTTGTCGTGCCTTGTCAATTGTAGCTCGATCCGGACTCGGACAAAATTCATCAGTATCCATAGTGAACCTATGCATAACCGATCTTCGGGATGAACTGCCCTCGGTTTCCAGCTAAGTTCTTGGTATCACGGCCTTGCCAAAAGGCGGATAACATTTGCCCCCCAAAGTACGTCTTGTGAGAACATGACATGCTTTGGAAATCTGCGATCTCTATTCTGACAAAGTTCTTTCCGATTCGCTGAATGGTTGTTGTCTTTTCGTCAAAAGATATATCCTTTGATTTATTTCCAATAATACAAATACTGAAT
This sequence comes from Allium fistulosum, assembly GCA_030737815.1. NCBI lineage: Eukaryota > Viridiplantae > Streptophyta > Magnoliopsida > Asparagales > Amaryllidaceae > Allium > Allium fistulosum. The sequence continues at coordinate 357,856,609 of CM060906.1, forward strand.
TGTTGATTGCTAATTGTTGTACTATGTACTGTTGTAACTAAGCATTGGATGCAGACTGTTGTTCGTTGTGGAAATTGTCACCGGATGAGCATTCAATTCCTGTGAATTTTAAAAATTGGATGTTAGTCCGTCATACATGCACGTATGTTAACCTGACTCCCATTAACGTTCGTACACTCACGGGTCATTGTCAGTTCTCTTTTATCGAATTCTGTATCGATCCTCTCCTAAATCGATGTGAAATTCGAACTGTAACAACGCTTGATGGTTGTTTTTGAATATTCCTTCGTATCGATCCTCTCCTGGATCGATGTAAAAGGTCGAAAAAATTGTCTTCATATCGATGTCGATCGACATGAATTTAGTTGTTGTTTTAATGTAGTTCGTATCGATGGATACGAAATCTTAGGGTCTTTGAATAGGGGATATGAAATTGTCGTTTCGTATCGATGGAGTTGAGTGGCCTAAGTGTGATCTTGTTGTATCCTTCGTATCGATGGAATTCTCACTGATGGACACGAAGATGTTGGCCGATCATTAATGGATATGAAATGCTAATTTTTGCACCGCTCTGGGTCGATGGATACGAAAGATTCTCTTCGTATCGATAAAATTTCTGACCGTTGCAATCGATTTTGGTTACTGGGATACGAACCGTTTTCTCCCTTGGATACGAGACCATATAAATACCATTTGGACTTAGAAAATTTTTACTTGCTTTCATTTTCATACTTTGCATTCATATCGATTAGAACAAAAGAGGAAGAAAACCGTCCTTGTCTTCAAACCGATCAACCCACTAATCCCCCAAACCAGTCGCTTAAATTAGTTAAATGACAAACTAAAACCATCCCAAAATGATAAGACTAGAGTTTTATGCCAATTCGTCCAAAGTCGTGGCCGACTCTGGTGATGCTGATGCTGGAGTTGGGCCGAAGCAAGGTTGAGGAAGGAGGAAATGACGTCTGAGCCGCTTGGGGAAGAAGAAGGGTTGACGGATACAAAGGAAACACTAGAACGTGTAGAAGGGGTTTGTATCGATTCGAAAACAATGGAAGTCCGTATCAATGGAGGGAGTAGCTTCGTATCGATTGGGGATGATGGGAGTTCGTATCGATCCAGAGTGATCGATACGAAGACCTGACCGTGCGATTGATACGAAGACGTGGCTGATGAACGATACGAAATAGAGGGTTTGGGATCGATACGAACCGATCTTCTGGTGATCGATACAAAATCCTATTTTCCTCGATCGATACGAATCGGGCTTATGGTGATCGGTCCAAGTTCAAACTTTGATGGATAATAAATCTTCGCACATTCAAGCATTTGACTCCGACGAGCTTCAGCCTTGCATCTCCGGACTTAACTGTTAAACTGCATATTTAACTGCCCTTCGAAGCTCATCGATGGAACTGTAACTTGACTGATTTTAATAAACTTTAACTTGGATTGATCTCTTAAGTCTGAATGGTACGGTTGTGACGGTCAGCGATGACGGTCACTCTGGTCGAACCTCGAAGTCTTGTCGTTTAAACATCTCTCCAATTCTGTAGAGTTCTAAGTATTATGTAGCACTTCACTGCACAACACATTCACGCACTTCACACTGGGGAACACGCGGGCTTATTATCATCTAATGATGGTTTTTTATGAGTTGATTAGTTATGGAATCTACAAGTTCTCAGCAGCAGGAGATTCAAAGTTCATCTTCTCCGATAATAGAGGTCCCGACCATCGCAGCCGAAGCAATAGGTCCAGCTCCAGACGAGCTGCCAGGAGCAACTTTTATTGCGAACCCACAAGATTCTATTCCATCCAACGTCTCCGAAGACATGCTAGGGCGAATATGCTTAAGACATGGTTTATCTTTAGACGACGTTCTACTTCCCGGGCCAAATGATAGGCCACATGCTCCCCCAGAAGGATTCACAGCCTTTAACCGACATTCGTGCACAGCGAGAACACTTCCTCCATTCAACCAGTATATCCAAGAAGTGTTGTCTTTCTTCAGAATTGCTCCATCACAATTACATCCAAATGGATATGCACTGTTGAATAGTTTATTCATCATCTTCATGGAACATCTCTTCCACCCCCCGACCCCAGAAGAAATCAGATTCCTGTTTAATGTTAAGAGTCGGGGAGACAGTCCTTCGTTCACATTTCTAAAGGCAGTCAGGAACTGCCAAGTGGTGGCGGGGTCCTGAACTAGGCTCAGTTACTTTAAAACGGAGTGGTTCTACGTCCGATGCCCTCCAGGGTTTGCTAGTCGATGGTTAGTCAGACGTAAGTGCCGCAATTTTTTCAATAGTTAATGGGATGGTCATAATTGACTTTGAAACTAATATCTCCTTTCCTTTACAAGTACAATTCCACGACCCGGAGGTGCTCAGTTCAAAGAAATAGTATGGATTCTCCAGGAAGTGCCGAGCGAAATGAGAGATATGGACTCGGTGCTAACAGACAGAAACTTGAGGATTGTCGGGCTAATCGATCGAAAGCAAAGCATAAGATTGGAGGGAACGCTTAGGGCAGCTCCGACAAGATGGGTAAAGCGTAAAGCGCCAGGGGTTGTAATAACCGAGGAGGGCGATGAAGAAAATACGCCCACTGACGATGAACCCGTAGCCGGGCCTTTTGACAGTTTTCAGGGTTTAGAGGGAAGGAGAAAAGTCAAGGCAGTAGCACACAAGCATCATAAATCTTTGAGATGGAAATCCATAGTTGTGTCCCTGCCAGCGTCCGGTATTAGAATTTCGGAGGCTCCTCCCTCGCAAGTATAGAATCCTTTCGAAGGGCTCGCTGATATACCAATTCCGGACTATGTATCGCTTCAGCACGACACCGGATTGGAAGGGCTTCAAAGTGTCTTAGATTTAAGTGAGCCACTTCCTACAAGTGTGGCCGACATATCCGGTTGGTCGGGGGGCTTAACACATGCGTACACTTCACGGCACTACACGATCTCCAATCACAAGCTATTCACTTCTAGAGGTCACTAACTCTACTTTTCTTTTATTCTACAAATACAATGACTAGGCGAGATTCTATGCTTGGAAGCCTCCATTCAGCATGCCGGTCATCGAGTTCATACTATGAGTCCCGTAGGAGGGAAGCTGATAGAGACCGCGATCGTGGTTATTCTAGTCAAGAACGTTATGAGAGGGATAGGGATAGAGACAGAGAATATAGATATCGCTCCCGATCATGCTCTCCGCCTCCTCGAGCTCCAACACCACCCTCCGGTCACTGGAAACAATCCCTAGAGCCTCCACGTCAGAAACCATCTTCTCAAGCTCCCAGGCTCGATTCACAACGCCGTAGAACTGAGGCCGAAACTCCCATAGTCATTGAACAAGCCATTACCGAGCCCACTGGGGAAGGAGCAATCAGAATCGCCCAGTTGAAAAAAGACTTCCCTAACATCTGTTTCGATGGCTTCGTCTTCCCCCCCCCCCCCGCATTTAAAGAGAATTACAGCTAAGGCGGAGCAGAATATGCATGACTACATCCATAACATATATACCCAGAATCGAGAGTGGATGAAAACTGCGGGTAAAGCCTCTGCGATGGATTTTGAGCGTGCAAAAGTTATCGAGAAGTTAGAAACCAATATCGCTCAAAAGGACCGTATAATACAAGTGCTCAATATTGAAGCTGAATCTTCCCGGAAGTTGGAAATAGAAGCCACCAAGAAAGCGGATGAGGCAAATCAATCTATGGAAAGGATGCGACAGACGCATTTCGCTTTGGTCGAGGAGATGGGCCACCGAAACACCACTATGACAGCTGAAAGGGATGCTGCGTTGAAGGAACTTAACGAGCTTAAAGCCAAATTTTCCGAAATCGTCAAGGAAAAGGACGACGCAAACAAAGCAGCCTAGGAGGCATGCAAACAAGCTATGGTGCTCCGGAACGAAAAGGATGCGGCCGTACTTAAAGTTCGGGAGACTGAGGCCAAGGTTGAGGAGGAAGTTAAGATGGCAGAGGCCAGGTTAGAGGCCGATATTGAAGATCTTCTGATTACGTACAATGCCAGAGTACTGAAGTACAGGGATCTAACCTGGCTCGACAATTATCCAACACACTTGTATAATGCTTGGGGTCGGTTGGTGCAGGATGAGAAAACTGAACGACAAGCGGAATCGGTTGATGAGTTCGAGCTTGAGAACTGGGTGTTGAGCGAAGATGAACGGAAAGTTCTCCATGATACGATGATCTCATATGAAAAGGAGAAACTTGGCGCTCAACACTCAGAGGTTGGAGAAGGCTCTGGTGTCGAGCACCATGATATAAGTTCTGAAACTCTTGCATCAACTCAGCCTGAATCCACATCTGCGGTTGATTTCCAGTCAATTCCTGCTTATAATCTCGATCAACCGCGGTTGTCTCCAGTTCATGAGCACGTCACTGAAGCTGCTCCAGTTCCGCCTGCAAGTCAAACTAAGGAAGGTATTCTAAGCATTTCTTGTGCTCGTTCAGTGTGGGAAGCATTATTTGAAGCAATCACTAATAACTTTATCCTTGTCTTTGTTCAGTGATAGGAGCTACATCCGCTATGCCTCCTGCAACCCAAGAGTTACATAACGAGCAGGAGGCTATCATAATGGAAGCGACCACGACAACGGCTACTGCACCTACGGACGGGGTACAAGGGAGCTCACTTATTTTCGATGAACAGATGATGGAGGAACTTCTCGGCCATCACAGTGACCCCATTGCTGATCTGCTGTTTGTCATGAGTGGGAGCGCACCTGTGACTAGCTCTTCGGGCCCAACTGCTAGCGTCCCCAGCGAGGCCCAAACAATGCACGAAGAGGAAATACTGGCTGAAATTAACGCCAAGATGGAGGCAGTTGTGCGGGGCAGTGGCTTTGGAGGTGGAATAGTGGGACCTGGCCCAGCCCCCTTGTGGATGATCTCCCCGGGAGGAACGGTCGTTGATACAAGTGTGCCTCCTCCGCCTGCTAACATTGATCCTATCCCTCCGACTCCGCCTTCGGGGAGCATTCCTATTCATTTGAGTTCGGAGGAGGAAGTTGATATAATGCCCCCAACTGGAGATCAGCCGCCAAAAGGCAAGGGTTCGAAGAGGAAACCATGCGGCGAATCCAGCGGGTCAACATCGAAGAAGAAGCCGAGAAAGAAGAAAGAATAAATATGTTTCTTCGGCTCATTTTTGGTAGATATACATGAATCTACTTTTGTTTTCTTTTTGTAGGACGTGTATAGATGCGGGTTCGGCCCCTGCTAGTAGGACTTTCGGTGTAGTTTTGTACTTACCTTTTTTCTTCCAAAGAATAATTGAAATAAAATTTCATTTTGTCTTTAGCTCAATTTGTGTTCATTTGTTAAAGTGCTTCAACGTTTGAACTTTCATTCAACACACTTATGGAGTTTTAGCCTTTAAATCGGACCCGGGTTTAGTTACTAAGTTCCAGAGTCACGGTTTCGGGTCGTGATCGAGCGCTAAGTCGAATTCCGATATTGCATTGTCCCAATCAGTGGCTGACACTTAAGTTATGCCCCCAGTTCCGGGGAGAAATTGGAAATAATGATTAACAATCGTTGATTGCCTCTAATATATCGAGCTAAACTTCGTTGAAGTAGAATTGAAACAGGACGAGTTCAGGTGGTCGAATCACACTTGCTCGTTTATTGGTGATCGCATCCAGACTCTGGGGATTGCATTTGTAGATCGATGGTCTGTCACACCTGCACAAGGTTTTTTAGATACGTCCGCGCTCCGAGGACTTAAGTTATTTTATGGGCGGTCAGTTGCACTCGTTTGATATTCAGAACTTTGTCCGCACTCTGGGGACTTAGATCAATTCGTGGGTAGTCAGTCACACCCGGCTTGCGTTTATACTCCAATCCACACTTTGGGGATTTAGAGCTATTCGATGTTTATACTCCAGTTCGCACTTTGAGAATTTGGAGTTATTTAATGTTTATACTCCGATTCGCACTCTGGGAATCTGGAGTTAGTTGATGGGTAGTCAGTCACACCCATTTGGTATTTATGTTCACACTCCAGCTCACACTCCAGGAGTCTGGAGTTAGCGACAGACGACCAGTCACATCTGTTTAGGCTTTAGGATTTCGTTTGCACTCTGGGAACGACGGATCTATCAGGATCGTGGATGGTCGACTCACATCTACCCTGAGTTAACAAGTGAGGTCGTTAAATGGACGGATCCATCTTCCTCGAACTTGGTTCAAATACGGGCGAAGTCGTTAGGTGGACGGATCCACCCTCTTCAAAACCGCATTTATAGGTTTATACTCCAGTTCGCACTCTGGGAATCTGGAGTTAGTTAGAGTATTGTCATGTATCAATCCTTTTTTCGCTTCAGTGTAATGACTTGTCCCCGAGTTTGGGTTTCACTTAGTGAGTGACCGGCCATATCATAGTCACTCCTTATTTGAATAAATCCCACCGTATGGTGGAACTTAGCTCTCCGTGCATAGTGATGGTCATATAATGTATTTCGAATAAATCACAGGTCTGGCTTGAAGAGATTGCATTTTATTGCTGAAATAAGAAAATACGGCACAGTCAGTTGCCTTATTACAAATTCAAATTTCGAAATGCATAAAAAAATTGCAAATGAAAAGTAGACTGAATAAATAAACAGAGCCTGTTATGTGTAGTAGCGACGAAGACTTTCGCTGTTCCAAGCTCTCGGCAGAGTGAGACCGTCAACGGTCGATAATTTGAATGTGCCATCTCCGAGCTTTCGTTCAATAACATAGGGCCCTTCCCAGGTTGGCTTCATATGTGAAGGGACCGGGTAAATTCTCTTGCGGACGATATCATCGAGTTCAAAGGTTCGGGGTCGGACCTTGGCATTGTATAACCGGGCGACTCGACTTCGATATGCGGCTGCCCTCAAATCAGCCTCTTCATGCTTCTCATCCAATAAATCCAGAGATTCAGCAAGTAGGATAGCATTTGTCTTCGGATCATAATAGGTCACACGATGAGAAGGTACTTCCATCTCGACTGGAATAACGGCTTCTGAACCGTAGGAAAGAGAAAAAGAAGAGTGGCCGGTTGTAGATTTGTGGGTTATCCGATAGGCCCATAGGGCCATAGGAAGTTCATCGACCCATTTTCCCACGTCTTTTTTTTGGTCGTTTCTTCAGAATAGACTTTATAACTTTATTAACAGGTCCGACCTGTCCATTCCCTTGAGGGTGTGCAACTGCGAAGAACTTCTTCTGGATGTGGAACCTTTGACAGAAATTCTTAAATTCAACACTGTCGAATTAAGCTCCATTGTCTGTGATGATGGTATGTGGGAGACCAAATCGGCAGATGATGTTGCGCACTACAAAGTTGATCACTTTCTTTGTTGTGATTGTAGCAAGGGGTTCAGCTTCCGCCCACTTGGTAAAGTAATCAACTGCTATGATGGCATACTTCGCACCACCTTTGGCTAGGGGTAGAGAGCTAATAATGTCAATGCCCCATACTGCAAACGGCCATGGACTGACCATCTGAGTTATTTCGGTAGGTGGGGCTCTTGGAATTCGAGCGTGTTTCTGACATCTGTCACATTTTCTGGCATAACCAGATACATCGCGATTTACGGTCGGCCAATAGTATCCATATTGGAGCACTTTCTTGGCAAGAGCTTGCCCCTCTGTGTGATCACCACATTCTCCTTCGTGTACATCATGCAATACTCGTTTGATCTCATCGTGAGCGATACATCGGAGTAAAGGAACAGAGTATCCTCTTCTATACATGACTCCACTCTGGATGGTGAACCGCGAAGCTTTTCGAAGAACTTGTCTCTTTTCACTCCTGCGCTCTGGCAGGGTCCCATGCTTGAGATAATTTCTGAACGGAGTCATCCATGACTCCTTATCGGGAATGACCTCAAATACTCAACCTGTTTCCATCTGATCGATGCTAGGGGAAGATAATGTTTCCACGGGAACGATTCCCATTTGTCGTGCCTCACTTGTACTAGCTAACTTTGCTAATGAGTCGGCTTTTTGGTTACGCTCTCGGGGTATACAATAAATAGCATAATAATCGAACTGATTCAATATCTCCTGGACCCGAGCTAGGTAAGCTGCCAGCCTTCGATCTTTGGCCTGGTACTCCCCCCGAACTTGACATACGACCAACTGTGGATCACAGTAAATCTCCACAGCAATGACTCTCAAATCTCTGGCAAGTCTCAATCCGGCAAGCAGGGCTTCATATTCGGCTTCGTTGTTGGTTGCATGAAAATCAAACTTTAAAGCATAGCATATAGATCGACCTTCAGGAGTTTCAAGTACAACCCCTGCACCTGAAAAATGGTCATTTTATACACCATCAGTATGCAGCTTCCAAATATATTTGGGAGATTCACTGTTTTTGGGCAAGTCCTCCGGGATAGTGAATTCAGCTATGAAATCTGCTAGGACTTGTCCTTGAATGGCTCGCCTTGCAGTGTAAGTAATGTCAAACTGACTTAGCTCGATATTCCATATTTAAGTAACCTACCAGACGTCTCAGGAACCATAAGGACCTGTCGTAACGGCTGGTCGGTGTAGATAATGATAGGATGAGCCTGAAAATATGGACGGAGCTTCCTCGAGGCAATAACAAGACAATAAGTCAATTTTTCCAGCTTCGAATAATTTCTCTCTGCCCCGGCCAGTCGCTTTCTAATGTAATATACTGGTCGTTGTATCTGATCTTCCTCCCAAACTAGGGCAGCTCTGATAGCGTTCTTTGACACCGCCAAGTAAATGTACAGCCTTTCGTGATCAATAGTCTTGGACAGAATGGGTGGTGTAGAAAGATGTTGAACTAGTGCTCAGAATGCGCCCTCACATTCCGTAGTCCATTCGAAGTTTCGCTTTCCTTTTCTGATCAGGTCGAAGAAGGGAATGCATTTGTCAATGGACTTTGAGATGAACCTGCTCGGTGCGGCTACTTTCCCGTTGAGGCTTTGGACTTGCTTTATAGTTCTTGGAGTCTCAAGATTTATAATTGCCCAGATCTTTTCAGGATTAGCTTCGATCCCTCGAGCATTGATGATAAACCCAAGGAATTTTCTAGATGCGACCCTAAAGTGACATTTCAACGGGTTGAGCTTCATTCTATATTCTCGGAGGATATTAAACATTGACTCCAGGTCTTTGATATGATCAGTGGAAAATCGCGATTTCACGAGCATGTCGTCCACATATACGTCCATGGTTTTTCCGATCTGGTTAGCGAACATTCGATTAACTAACCGTTGGTAAGTTGCCCCGGCATTCTTGAGTCCGAAAGGCATAACTTTATAGCAGTAAAGTCGCATATTGGTTACGAAGCCGGTATGCTCCTGGTCGGGCAAGTGCATGGGTATTTGATTGTAGCCAGAGTACGCATCCATGAAGGATAAGAGTTCATGTCCAGCCGTTGAGTCTACGAGCTGATCAATTCGGGGAAGTGGAAAACTATCTTTAGGGCAAGCTTTATTCAAGTCTGAGTAGTCAACACATGTTCTGCATGTCCCATTTGGCTTTTAGACGAGTACAGGATTGGACACCCATTCTGGGTATAATGCATCTCGAATAAACCCGTTCGATTTGAGCTTTTCTACCTCTTCCTTAAGGGCGGCAGATCTCTCTGGATCCATACCACGCCTTTTTTGCTTGACTGGGACATGCCACGGATTAATATTTAATGCGTGGCTCGCGATGTCCGGCGATATCCCACACATGTCAGAGTGCGTCCAGACAAATACGTCGAGGTTTTCCTGGAGAAATTCAACCAATTCCTCTTGCATTTGTTGGCTTAGCTGAGATCCAATCTTTATCATTTTAGAATCGTCATTATCGTCGATCGGAACATCGATCGTCAGTTCGGCCTAGGAAGCTTGATTGTCTTTACTTTTGTCTTCACTTTCAGTATCTCTCGGGTCAAAATCCCTTGGGAATCGGTTGGGGTGCCCGGGCCTGGGCCCAGGCGACAATTGTCAATTCTCAGCAAAGCGGACGCTGAGAGATTCCTCTATGCCCTTTCCTTTTTCTTTTCACTGCGCCTTTCACAGCTCAGCAACATAACAGGCTCGTCCAGCAGCCTGGTCTCCCTGGACAACTCCGACTCCATTGTCGGTAGGGAATTTTAAAGTCAGACACCAAGGGGCAATGGCAGCCCTGAACTCGGCTAGGGCCGGTCAGCCCAAAAGGGCATTGTATGGCGAATCTATATCTAATACAACAAACTGTAGTATCCGGAGTCTCTGGCGTTCTGCAATTCCCAACTCCACTGGTAGCTCCACCATCCCAGTGGGTATTGTCGCACTTCCATTGAAGCCATGGATGCGGTACTGACAAGGCCTCAGATCCTTTGCTTCCATTTTCATCTGGTCATAGGCACGTTTAAACAATATATTTACTGAACTTCCACTGTCCACTAGGATCCTCTTCATCCAAGCAGGACCTATTTGGGCTGAAATGACAAGTAGATCAATAATGGGGGCTTCGACCCTGTCGGCATCTCGATCTCAAAATATGATGTCGTCCGTCATCGTTTTTTGTTGCTTGGTCGAAGCCTCATCTTCTGAATTACTACAACATTCAAAGCCTGCATGCCTGATAGAGCTGGCATACGACTCCATTTCCCTCCAGCTCCGATCTGCTGGATGTGGACCACCGCTAACAGTATTTACCACTAATCTCCCGCCAGTACGGGCGGTTTCCTCCTGTCTTGCCTGAATTTGCACATGGTTCTGATTTAATGGGCCCGCACCTCCTGCCTACGGCGCCCGCACAAACTGCTCCAACTTTCTTTCACGTATCAACTTTTCAATGAGGTCTTGCAAATGACAGCACTCATTCGTGTTATGACCGTAGCTTTCGTGAAATCTACAAAACTTCCCTGTCTAGATCTGTTTGTCCGATGATTGTTTTGGAGCAGGTTTCTTATACTGAAAAGTATTACAGGTTTGTAGATACACATTTTTCAGCGACGTATTCAATGGGGTATAATTATCAAACATGGGATCCCTACGTCGTGGCCCACGATTGTGATCTCGTTTCCTGTTTTGGTTTCCATTGCCTTTCTGTTGATTCTGTTTATTTTGTATATTCAGTTGTACCTTTTCGGAACTCTCCCCGGTTTGTTTATTAGCAACATTGCTCTGGATTCCTTCCACACTGGGCCCTGCATCATCCTTCTTCCTAGACTATTTCACATCCTCCCTTCTCAGGAATTGGGCTGCCATGGAATAGAAACGGTCCAATGACGTAGGGGATTTTCCGTCCAACCAGTTGCTGAACTCGGAATCGGGATCGATCCCCTTAGTCAGTGCCATCAGAATTAAGTTATCATTGGGGTTACTAATCTCAGCACATGCAGCATGAAATCTCTCCAGATAACATCTGAGTTTATCTCCAGGAGCTTGAGTGACACTAGACAAAGTATTAACATCTTTCGGCCTTGCGACATGCATGCAAAACTGCTCAATAAACTTTGTTGCCAACTGGTCAAAACAAGAGATAGATCGAGGTGGTAAATGGGTAAACCACATAGTTGCTATGCCCCTTAGGGAAATCGGGAAGCTTTGGCATTTTACCGCATCATCGGCTTGTGCAGCATTCATTAACCACTCGTACTTTACGATATGCTGATTAGGATCAGAGCTCCCTTCATAAACGGGAAGAGTCGGCATCTTGAATCGCCAAGGTGGTTCAGCATTGAGTATATCGTCAGTGAAAGGGGTATGACTCCGAGAGATTCCCCAGTCGTCGTTAGTAAGACCCTGACTTTCACGAATCATTTGACGGATCATCGTCGGGATGTCCGGCATCTGGACATTTTGAGCATGTTGGGCTAAGGTGTGGTCGGATTCCACAATGCGAGGAGGGGCCAGTCGCGGTCGACGGTCCATGTCTCGCCTCCTTGGTTCTATGTCTTCAGGGACATAAGGCTCAGGAGTATGGTTACGTTGGCGGTGGGTCGGATCCGTTCGATTCCGAGCATCAGCTCCCAAATTAGTAGCAGTGGTAGTGCAGTTGTCGGTAAGGTGATATGCGGTAGCACCTCCTCGGGAGGAGGGTCCAGTTTGATGGCTGGTTGATAGGCAAACTCTCGGTTGCCCAAGATTAAATGTGTGTTGATGCCCAGTGGCCTGTGTGTAACTTCCATCCAGCCATGGGTGCGTGGATCTATGATTAAAGTCTGATGAGGCTGAACTTTTGGTGGATGAACAGGAAGCCTGATCCCTTCTTGATCTCCTTCGTCTCTGACGGTTTAGTTGATCGGTCAGCTCTACGTTGGCACGCAGTTGCTGAGTAAGCTGTTGGCGGCTTTGAGTAAGCTCTAGCATTAGCATTTGAAACTCTTCCCTGGTGACAGGGCCTTGCGGATCTGATGGTCCGGTAGCATTCTGATCGGCAGAAGGTAGCTGTACGGGGTTCTGTCTGTCCCGTCCTTCTGGATCTGCAGCAGCTGAGGTAGTCCAAGTGTTAACCATGATGGATAGTGAAGCTCTTTCCTAGACTTGATGCAAATCTGAATAAGATGGAAGAACTTTAAACTTGAAATCTGGATCTTCTTCTTAGATTTATGCAATCCGATATCGATAGTAGATCTAACGAGCAGGAGAAAAACTGGGTTTTCTCGGTGAAAGCACCAAAGTGTTTGTACCAAAATTGGGCACAACACCCTTCAGATGTGTTTGAAGAGATAAAGTAAAGAATGTAAATGAAAAAGGAGGCAGATCTAACATACACACCAAAAATAAACAAGAAAAACGCACAGAAACACATAGATTTAGAGTCGTTTGGCGTATGGCCTACGTCCACTATGAAATGATTGACTTTTTTAACTTTTACTTGCTGGTTACAACGAATTACAACAGTAAAACTTGAATACAACAGTGATTTCGACAGAGTCTGGACGTAGAAGAGCAAAAAGGTCCCATTTCTGTAGGTCCAGGGCTGCTATTTATAGGCGTAGGCTGCAAATATCTCGCTCAGATCTCGAAAAACCTCTTCTCTCACGTGGGTGGGCCCACACGATCGATGCCATGTTGTTTGCACTCGATCCATGATCGATACGAAAGAATTTCATATCGATCAATATTTCGTCCAATCAAGTCGAGATCGATCATGAACACTCTTGATGATGTGCGCTAGCTCTTGTGAAAATTTGGTGGCGTTTGGACTTGTGATTTTGAGTTATGATCGATGCAAGTTTGGGTTTTTTGAAGGCTTCCGAAATCGCATCGATGCTGTTCGTATCGATAGTTATGCACGTGATTTCTGATGATGTGCCGCTTGCTTTTAGGATCGATCCACGTTTCATACCGAACGATCGAGTCTTTCCTATGGATGCGCCACGTTCGTATCGACCCGACTTGGCCTTGTTCGTGTCGATCTACTGCTCTGTTCGTATTGATCATCACTACTCTATTCCTATCGATCAATCATAAGTGCATTTCGCACCAGTCCATCTTGTACTGTTCATATCGATCACTGGCCGGTCGATACGAATGCAGTGTGTACTAATGGATCAATATGAAGTAGCAGCTTTGTATGGTTTCGATGGATATGAAGTAGACGTTGGTTGATCGATACGAACAGGCTGGAGATGATGGATGCGAAGCAGTATAAGGATGGATGGATACGAACTTGTGCTCCCCTGATCGATATGAAACCATGTGCATCTGATGGATTCGAACCAGATCGATACGAAAGGGGTTTTTTCCTGGTCGCTTGATGGATACGAACAAGGTGATCACTGGAGTTGCATTGATCATATCTTGAGCATACGAACTCAGATTGACTTAAAATTTGGAACGTTGGCTTCTATAGCTTTGCTTGTTGTGCCTTGTCAATTGTAGCTCGATCCAGACTCGGACAAAATTCGTCAGTATCCATAGTGAACCTGTGCATAACCGATCTTCGGGATGGACTGTCCTCGGTTTCCAGCTATGTTCTTGGTGTCACGTCCTTTCCAAACGGCAGGATAACATATATATTGTTAACTCAAAAATTAGTATAACCCCATGGTGCCAAGTATGATGAGTCAAAGGTCGATTTTAACATGCTTGATGACATGACTAAGAATGGCTTAGTTGCTGTTAACCAAATGGTGTAAAGAGATCAAGATTAGACTTTGCATTCAAGGCCTAATACAAGATGATGTCATTGAGGAATGGATCTATGATGCCCATGGACTTTCGGAATGAGGAATTCGAAAGGCCATATAGTCTTTTAGAACAAGTTATTCGAAAGCCTATACGTTCTTTTGGAGTAAAACATTCAAAATCCATGCCAAATGATCAAAGAAAATAAAAGAATATGCCTTAAATATGTGCAATAGCCCATTAAGCATGTTAATGGACGAGATAGTCAATCCTCTTAGTCCATAGTCCTATGTCTACATGTAAACGACAAGATAGTGATTATGCATATGAACAGTAGTTTAGACCGAAACCCATATGATTTATAAAAAATCACGACAAGCTTTGGATCTAAAAAGCTTTATCACATGCATGTCCATGTCCAATAATGTCCAAAGTGCACAATCAAGGTAATAGGCAAATTCAAGTCCTTGTTCATATATTTTCGTCATAATTACAATCAAATCGAGTTTTCCCTAATTCAATTTAGGGTTACAACTATTTAATTTTGAGAGGATAGAAAAGAAATGATAGCCCTTTTTTCCTTGCCACAAGGTCCGTATTTATAAGGGTAGAGGGGTTCAGTATGGCTGCTTTATACTGCCTTCGACATGCATAACTCTTGATATCAACGATAATAATGGCGCCAGGCCTCATACTTCATCTTCATTAATCTTTGATATTGATAAACTTGTGGCATCATTTCTTACTCGATAGTTTTTATAGACATTGATGACATTTGTATTCAATGTCGCATTGAAGACCTGTGGCATCCTTTATTGGTTGATGAAGAGCGATATCACCAAGGCATAACATTGATAACTAACCGTTCTGAAGATATACAATATTATTAAAGGCGACATTGACAGGAGGCGACATTGATGATGAGCGACGTTGATAAGAGGTGGTAATAATAGGAGGTGGCATTAGTGATGAGTGACATTAATAAGAGATGACATTAGCATGAACCGACATTGATAAGATGCGACATTGATAGGAGGCGATATTGATAGAGCTCAGCTCTGATAGGAGGCAATATTGATAAAGCGCGGCATTGAGGATGCGGCATTGATAGGAGGCGATAATGATAGAGCGTGGCATTGATAGGATGCGGCATTGATAGGGTGCAGCATTGAATCTATGTGGCATTAATTAGGTACAACATTGAATCTTTGCGGCATTGATAAGGTATAACATTGAATCTATGCAGCATTGATTAGGTGCGGCATTGAATCCATGTGGCATTAATTATATAATGCTTTAAAGGAATGCGGAATTGCTTGAAAGGTGGCATTGAAGGGAGGTGGCATTGAAGGGAGGCAGCATCAATCTTTGCCTTTATGGAGTGTAGTGCATGCGATATTACTTTTTCCTCCGACGGCATGAGAGGCCTTATGCTTTCAACTTAATGTCCTTGTTTGATATCAAATGTGACGTTGTCTTTAGATTCGACATTTTTCCAACTTCAACTTGATATACCTATGCTTGTCTCTTTAAGAAAATATATGGATAACATTTGTCCCTCTCCTTGTATAAAAGAAGCTTTTTACACTTTAGTGTAAAACAAAGAAGTTCTTTGATTTCTTACTCCTTTGCGATATATTCTTTCCAGTTATGTCTTCCCATAAAACATAAAGTGAATGATAATTTTCATTATTAAATTTAAATTGATCTTTAAGTTTAAGCAATCCTTCCTGGATGTGATCAAGTTATAAATTATCATAGATTTCTCATACTATCCATGTTAGTCAAGATTATAAATATACTAACACTAGTTTTTCAAACAAAAGCTCAGAAAGTTATCTGGTAATTTCATAAGAGGAAGGATCGGAAATTTCTCTGGCAAGATCATGAATTAGAAAGTCCATCTAAGAATATTAATTTCCTGATTCATAAGACTAGAAAACCCTTTAGCCATAGGAATAATGTTTCGAATAGAAGACTAGAAAACTATTTGGTAATAAGAGAATCTTTTAAATATAAGGCCAAAAAACTTTTGGCAGTAATAGAAGACCAGAAAATCTAGTTGGCAATAGAAGATCAGAAAATCCATCTGATAAAAACAGAAGGCCAGAAAATCTTTGGCAATAATAGAAGACCAGAAAATCCATTTGGCAATAGAAGACCAGAAATCCATCTGGTAATAACAGAAGACCAGAAAATCCATCTAGCAATAGAAGATCAAAAAATCCTTCTGATGATAATAAAAGGCTAGAAAATCCATCTGGCAAAAGAAGATCAGAAAATCCATCTGATAATAATTGAAGACCGGAAAATTCATCTAGTAATAACAGAGGATGACCATAAAATCCTTCTGATAATAATAGAAGACCTAAAAATCCATCCGGCCATAGAAGATCAAAAAATTCATTTGATAATAATAGAAGACCAGAAAATCCATCTGGTAACAATAGAAGAAGATCAGAAATCCTTCTGGTAATAATAGCAAACTAGAAAATCCATTTGGCAATAGAGGATCGGAAAATCCTTCTGATAATAATAGAAGACCAAAAAATTCATCTGGTAATAGAAGACTAAGAAATCCTTCTGATAATAATAGAAAACCAAAAAAATCCATCCGGCAATAGAAGATCAGAAAATCCTTTTGATAGAAGACCAGAAAACCCATCTGGAAATAGAAGATTAGAAAATCCTTCTAATAATAATAAAAAACCAGAAAATCCATCTGGTAATAACAGAAGAAGACCAAAAAATCCTTCTGGCAATAAGGCTTTCTTTTGCGGAGAAATCCCGCTTTCTTTACTTTGGAGCAGAACAACTCATTTTTGATTGATCTCCCTCTAGAAGATTGTTTGATTTTGCTCTGGAGCGCAAAGAACTCATTTTGATCAAGTTCTTCTGCCTCTCTTCGGGCTTTGAACATCTTAATCCCTTTTCTTTTCACCTCTCTTTTGGCTTTGAACGTCTTAATCCCTTTTCTTTTCACCTCTCTTTGGGCTTTGGACATCTTAGTCCTTTTTCTTTTCACCTCTCTTTGGGCTTTGGACATTTTAGTCCCTTTTCTTTTTGCCTCTCTTTAGGCTTTAGAGATCTTCATCCAAAGCCCAAAGAGTGGTGAAAAAAAGGGACTAAAACGTTTAATGCCCAAAGAGAGGCGAAAAGAAAAGGGACTAAAATGTCCAAAGCCCAAAGAGAGGCGAAAATAAAAGATACTAAGACATCCAAAGCCAAAGAGAGGCGAACAGAAAAGGGATTAAGATGTCCAAAGCCCGAAGAGAGGCAGAAGAACTTGATCAAAATGACCATGTGCACTCTAGAGCAAAATCAAACAATCTTCTAGAAGAAGACCAATCAAACATGAGCTATTCTGCTCCAAAGTAAAGAAAGCAGGATTTTTCCGCACTTTATTGCCAGATGGATTTTCTAGTCTTCTTCTATTTAGAAGCTATTACTGCCATATGGTTTTCTAGTCTTTTATTATTATTGCTAGATAGTTTTATGGTCTTCCTTTATTACTACCAGATGGGGTTTCTGTTCACTATTATTGCCAAATAGATTTTTTTGTCTTTTATTATAGCTAGATAGGTTTTTTGTCTTCTATCATTATTGCCAGATAGGTTTTCTGTCTTCTATCATTATTGTCAGATGGTTTTTTGGATTTCTATAACCAAATGGTTTTCTAGCCATTTATTTAGAAGGATTTCATTATTGCCAGTTAGGTTTCTGGTCTACTATCAGAAGATTTTCTAATACAAGAAAAATGGCCGATGCTAAAAGTAAACTATTTTACTTGAAGGACAAAAACGGGGCTTCATTAAATCGACTTTCGATCTTTTAAGTTTATATTGGAACTCAACTTTCTTAAAATAATGGGAACCTCTGTTACTAGACTGAGAGGTAGACTCTTACATCAAGATCAAAATTTATGGTCTTCATAGCAACTGAAATTCAGAATAGTCAATCAGTGAAGTTCCTAGTTCTTTTAACATACAGCTTATTAGCTTATATGGTAAAAGCTCAAAATACTGGAAAGTAGGATATACATCTCAAATAATTCAGCACATTCAAAAGTACATATGGTGCATTCAAGGTAACATTTATTTGAATACAAATTCATTCATTATCTAATATGTTGCATACCAAAGTTACGGTGCAAAAATTGAACTACAAAAAGAGGTCTATTTAGAGATCTACAAGTAATTCTCTACTAAAGTTCAAGGCTCTGTGCCATCCTATCTAGATCTTTAGCAACCGATGAAGAATCAGTAATATGGTGAATGACCACATCCAAAAATTCTTTGAGTTTCTTCTCTTTCCTTTGAATGGTGTTCGCTTCGTCAACTGAGTCAATTTGAGTCCTCAGTGCATGCTTAAGAGTCTTGTTGGCTCCTTTTAAGATTTGGACCATGCTCTTTAATTCTTTGATCTCCTGCCCAAGAATGTCCTTTTCATGCTCAAGTTTTTCAACCTGACTTTCATAATCATTTAGGTGTTGAGAAACTTTTTCATTCCATTTCTTATTAAAGAATTGCATGCATTCGAATTTGACTTACCTACCCCACTGGGAGATCACTTTGTTACCTAGACTTGGAGGTGGGTTAATAAAGTGGGGAATTCTTGGCTAACGAAAGATTGAAATCTTTTCATCCTCCCAGGAGTAGGAGTAGGAAGGATAGAATCATCTCCACTCGCAATCAGTTCCAAAGATTGGCAGGGTACTTGACTTTTCATAAAATTCACTTCAAGATCATTTATTCGTTGATGTAATTTAGCCATTTCTATATCAATAAAGTTGAAGGTCCAGACCCCAGGACCATGTCAATCTTCTTTTTCAACCCTTGAAATTCTTTGTCCTTCTCTTTAATTTGGTCCTCTAAACTAGAGGTCATTTCTTTATAGTTTCTAAATGTTGATCTTAATTGATAATATTTCCCGTGCCACTATTGCGCTTTTGAATTGTTTAAAAACTGTAAAGCTGAAGCTTCTTGAGAAGACCACCTCTTTTCAATATCGGCTATCAGTTTATCGTTGATAACGTACAGTCAAGAAAGAGCATCTGTAGGACCAGGTCTAAGCGCTAACTGGCTTTCCTATTTAGAATAAGTAAAACGGAAATTAATACATGAAAAAATAAGCTCTTCCATTAATAATAGCAAAGTTTGCAAACAATAAGGAAATTCAAATTACATTACAATTCCATTTTTGAACATTTAAGTAACTCTTAAAATTTGAAACACTGATTTTGGTCTTTTCAAATGACCCGACCGATAAGGTAAGGGTAGAATCAAAAGGTGCTTTAATCCCTTCTGGGTTATTAACTAGGAGGGAATTTATAATAATCTCATTTTTCGACTGAAGGGCTAGTGTGACCGCACAACAATTTGGCATGACAAGTTCGAATTTCACTAAGTAGTTTATCCTTTTCATCACCCAAGAAATCAAAATGAAAATGGGGGAATTGTGTGTATACTTCTTGTAAATCTCTTAGAAAACAGTGCCTTGCTAACTGAAATGTTCTGATGGTTAAAGATTCTCCTTAGAATCTATCTTTAACTTGGCAAACTTACTCAAAAGTTCCACGGGAACATGACTATGGGAGAGTTCCTTAATCTGTATAATATGTGAACATTAGAGAGACAAAAGCAATAAAGTTTATAAGCTACTTGAATTACATATTACAATTATACAATTATTAGGGTTCATAAAATATTGATCTCTTATAAAATTCAGAAATAAATCTCCACGTATTATACTTAATCTTTTCAGAAGAAAGTGTATTAGGAGAAAAGGGAACATTAGCGACCCTAGGTAAGTTCCAACAAGCCCCAGGATGAAGATCGCTTCCATGATCGTCTAGATATCTTTTATGAAGGTGTCTAAGCAAACCCCCACTATTTTCGCCCAATTAAGAAAAGTCCACAAATTGACCCCTAGAGTAGACTTTATAGAGGAACTCCACTAAAGCATTTCTATCGTCAATTAACATGCAAAAGTGGGTCATTAACTCAGTATTCTCTCTTGTAATCCTTTCTTAGTATAGACGAGCTTTTTTAAGCGAGAGGCGTCCTGCTTCTCCTTAAAAAACTGTAACCACGCGGCATCACCAAAAAGGTGTTTGTATTTGTCAAACAAGGCATTGTATTCTTTAACTTACTTTTCAGATTCCCTATTTAGTCGGATCTCCCTATTCACACTCTTTTCATAAATAGTCTTGTAATTGTACTTGTCCTTTTTCTTTACCTAAAATAGTAACCTTATCAATTAAGAGCTAAACATATTCTTGAACATCTAAAATGAAGAACTTTGTACCTGTGAAGTCAGAACTTGAGTATGAGTTTT
Source organism: Allium fistulosum (assembly GCA_030737815.1). Taxonomy (NCBI): domain Eukaryota; kingdom Viridiplantae; phylum Streptophyta; class Magnoliopsida; order Asparagales; family Amaryllidaceae; genus Allium; species Allium fistulosum. The sequence continues at coordinate 357,877,038 of CM060906.1, forward strand.
TGCCTTCGGCTAATGACTGGGGGGAGTGTTGTCTTTAGAAGTAGTATCTTTCTTTTTAGGGAATTCAGTAAAGCCTGCATCATAAGCAGACGAATCTAAGTTAGGATCGCCTGGTCTATCTCCCCCATCTTTTGGTCCTCCAAGACCTATTCCATCACCATCATTATCATCAACATCGTCGTTGTCTTCATCATCGTCTTCTTCTCCTCCATTAGATTCTTTTTCTTCCTCGATTGGAGGATCATTAAAGGTTAGCCACTTTTCAACGTCGACCTTTTCTTTAACGAGAAACTCTTCCTAAAGAGCCTTCTTATCTCTCTTTAGTTTAAGACTAAACTATCTTTTAAATTTTTTTTTCCAATCTAGGAGAGATGGAAAATCTAAGCTGGGCACTTTTGAATGTCATTAGCATATGCCACCAACAAGGCTTCTTCATAACATCTCTCGGTAATCTTAGGAAGGCCATCATTGAGGAAAGATGTGACTTTCTTTTTAGCGTCGCTAATAATACCATTCGAATAGGCCAAGATGCTAGTTTTCCTCTATATCTTGTCCTCCAAGGATTGGTTCTTATCAGATAGCTCGGCTTTTTCTTCATTAGCCCTCTTGAGATCTGCTTTTAACATTTTCACTTCCTTCTCGACTAACTCAGTTTTATCCTTATTGACTGTCTCAAGGTCCGCTTTCAATGCTTCTGCCACCTTTTCTAGCAATTGCCTAGAATTTTTCTCTTCATTAAGTAAGGAGATGAGATTCTCTTTCTCAATAATAGCTTCATCTCTTACTGACGCAATATCAATTATGTTGTGGTTAAGTGAAGATATTTGTATTTTAAACTAAACTATTTCGTTAGAAGCCTCTTGAAGGAGAAACATATTCTTTCGCACCTAAAATGTATCGCAAGTATAAGTTGGGACAAGGTCTATATAGCTGAAAATTAACCAAATGGGAAGAAATACGTACCGATAAAAGCTGCTTAAGAATGATGAAAAGATGATCCTCGGAATAAATTGAGGGCTGTGATGACTCAAGAGAGGTAATAGAGGGAGATCGGATAGCCCATTGAATAAGGTCATCAAAACTGGCCAAAGGAGACTGGACCTAGGCCTTTGAAGGAAGATGATCTTTTAGGGAAGGAGATATCCCAAGATTAGCATATAAACGACTGAGTTGTCGGAGAAGTAGGAAAAGAAATCTTGAGGAGGGGATCCGAAGAGTGAGCCACCTTGATAGATTCTTGAATTTTATGCCTAAGAGATTCCCGATTGTCAACCATACGACTCGAGTCAATGTTCACATGTTCCTCCTCCTCCACAACAGTAGGGGTAAAGTCACCCACAAGCTTAGGCCTTTTGTTTGAGGAAGAAGATAGAACATCAGCAAGAACCTCGTCATTTTCTTCCTTTTCTAATCCTTCAAGTGCTTTGGAAATAGAGTCCTTAATGGAAGCAGGTTTGCTCAATCGAGATGAGGCAGGAATTTCATCTTTAGTTTTCCTCTTTTTGGGAGCACCATCTTTAACTCCTGTCTCTTTAGAAGCGATAACAAGAGTAATCGAGCCTAAAACGAAGAAAATAAGTCAATAAAACAATGACATAAGGAATTCTACACTAGTTACATTAAAAATTTACCAATGGGCTCAAGTTGAACTAAGAAGAAGTAGAGAAAGCATTACAATTATTGATGATCAATGACTGTTTCCCATAGGCATTTCCTTTTATAATTGGGGGTTCCCCAAGTATTATATGATGATCTAGAGTCAGTGAGTAGTGACGAAGATTACTTCAATTACCAGTGCGAGCCTATCACCTATGTCGTTAAATGCCAAAGTTAGGGATTTAACAATCTCGCTATCAGAGGAGCTTAACTGCTTAGGAGCCGAACCTAAAGGAAAACATCCTTTGTGAGAAAAATGACAATTATAATATAAGTACAGGAACCAGAGACTTACCTATAACATAGAAAGTTCCTCTAATCCTAGAATAGCATCTGACATACAAAAATTGGTTTTCCCATCCCCTGGTCTTGCTTACAGAATTGATGATTAAGCTCTTTGGAAGGGGACGAATTCGATATAGAGGGTTACCCTACTTCTCACATATCTTCGTAGGAATAGCTATGCTGTGAAGAATTTTAGCACTGAGATAGGGAAGCTTGGTCTCCCTAGCAACAAGTTCCAAACAAGTCAGATAGGTGTATGAATTTGAAGTTAACTGAATTAAAGCGATGTTTATGTGCTCCAAGAATCTCAGGAGAAAGTCAGGGAAAGGAAGATATCCCGAGTGCCATATATGTATTAAGGTGAAGGCAAAAAACCCTTCTGGGGGATTGTCAATTCTGCCAGAAGGACCGGTGGGAATAGCTTCTATACCTATAATTCGAAACTGCTTAAGAATGGAATCCATTTCTTCTTGAGTGGTAATATATGACGTACTAAGAAGATGATCTTCTTTCTTAGTAGACGAAGAAGAATTGGACCCTTACTGGTCTTCTTGATTCCTTTATGGGTTGTGTTCTTGCCTTCAATTTATTTGCCAGGTGATATTATTCCAAATTATAAAAGTGATAATTAGAATGCTCATGATATAAAATGGGATATTATATTCTAAAACAAGGAATAGCTAATTGATTGCCTAAATTATTGCACCAAAATGTGGGAAGTCTGTAGTCCCACATATATTTACAATAAGTCAATGGCTATTGCATAATCAATGTCGAACTTATGGAAATTTTAAACTTTTAAGTCTATTAAGATTGTGCAAATAAATGTTAGACTTATGGTAAGAAAGTAAGCCTATAGGTGTTTATAAGAAACTTAAAGTAAGAATTATCATAAGAGTAACCAAAGTGTTATTTTGCATCACTAAATCTATGTCGAACGGATGAACTAATGACGAATGTCACATTAGTTACGTTATAAAATTATGATATAATACAGCAGGTCATGATCAATGTCGAAATGATAAAATAACCGGCATCAATGACCAATGTCGACATAGGTCGATAATATTTTTATAAGTGACCCATAAAATTACTACAACAACTATGTCGTAATATAACAATGTCGTATAATGTCTACATAAAAATGTTGGAAATAATTGCCAAAGAAAAATGATAACATACGGCGAGATTATCAATGTCATACAGCAGCCCCATAAATCAATATCAAATCTAAATGGCAATGTTTTTAATCAATGTCGGACACCATAATGATGTCGTAAGGCATCAACGCTGAAATAGAGTAACATCGGGTGGGTCTAATAAACTATTCATTTCATCATTAAACTAGAAACACCCAGGTTTCCAAATCAATGTCGTCCGACTTTAATTAATTCAATAAATCATCTAAATGACATAAAAATTCTTTGCTAATTCAATCTAGAAGCATAGTTAATCAACGAGTTAACCAAAAATATGAAGACTAGCCACCCCAATCAAATATCAAAACTTAAGCACCAACTCAAATTCAAAAATCCCTAAATCAAACCCTAATAGCCATCGAATGAGAAATTCCTAATTTAACTCACTAGTTTAATCGATTGAAAGGAGAGCCAATGCCGGCAGACTGGAATTTGTGAGTAAGTTTGAAAATTTTAAGTTTGCTTGTTTTAGCTTTTAATTATAGGTAATGTGATGCCCTACCCTGAGACCCACATTAACAAAGAGTATTACTAGGTAATACTGTCTGCTAATGCAGAGAATAGGGCTGGTTAGGAGCGACCATCTATAGCCTTGTCTTCATTATCTATTGAATACGTCGACAAATGCTATATATTTTTTTCTAACTCAAGTGGATCGACATATCCAATAAATACTTAACACAAAGCCATAGGTGGCTATAGGATCTATCAGAACAAAATACAATAACTCGAATGCAAAACACATCACAGAACAACAGATCATCACATATATATACATATACAGATACATCACAGAGCATACAAAATGATACATGTCAAGTGGTATAGCAACCACAATATACAAGCGAGTCAAAAGAATATACATATCATAGTAGCAAACAAAAAGGATTACACAAAAAAGCTATAACAAAAAGAGCTAGCATAATAGTCCATGTGGAAGCAGAATAGGCTAACTCCAAATGTACCTAACCTGAAACACTTCGGTCTGACCCGAGTATAAAATACACGGGTTAGTCTAGCTAAACAAATCAGTTTACAAGGATAAGCGATAATATGAGCATAAGGATAATGTGATAATATTCTCAAGTGAGAAGAGACAATCAAAGTGTATGGTTACATCAAGTGATAATATGGTATCACTGCACGCTAAATATAGCAAGCCTCATATCATCGGCATATCCCATATCATCAATAATGGTTTAGGGAAAATTATAGCTCCTAAAAAGGAGAAATCCCAAACCCGCCATAACGGCAATCTCAAAAACAACTCAAAGAAATCACCATCTCCAAATGCACCACAAGGAAAATATATCTCCAAATAGGAGATTAAAATCTCAAATATACGCCATATCGAAAATCTCAATAAAATGCCAATGTAGGCAACTCAAATCTCAAAGATAGAACTCACAAGAGTTCAAATTCCCGTAAGGTAATCGCCGTGTGTGTGTGTGTGTGTATATAATATCCCAAATGGCTCAAATGGCCAACAATAAAAATGCGATACTCTTGGGAAATCACAAACATCAATGAAATCATCTCAAAGATATAGCACGTGCTTATGGCCGAAGCCCGCCAAGTACTGTTCTCTCAAAATAAGGTGCCACGTCTCTTAGACAAACGTCCCGAAGGAAAAATAAATACGTCTTTTAGACAAACATCCCGAAGGACAAATACGTCGCAATGGACAAATGACCCAAAGGTCCAGTACTAGCTAATGCGTCTCTTAGGCAAATGCGTCACAAACATTCGGATAGGAACCCAAACAGTGTTAACTTGTGTCCCATACCACATGTTCGCACTAAACGGTTTACTAACCGCTAGTAAATTTCACACTCAAATCAGTAAAAAGTTTACCTCATCTCATCGGTAAATTCGACCCGAAGGTGATCAAACGAACAAGTCGGGAATTAACCGATAAGATAAACACATGTATCCCATACCACGTGTTTTACCAAACCGTTTAATTCTCCTTCTCATTCGCTCGAAATGTGCAAAAACGTGTAATTTACAAATTAAATTCAAAATTTGAATTTCAAAATCTCCAAAATTTGGCTAGTCTATTGATAGACATCATGGCCTATAATCATCATCAAAATCATCTCAAAATTTGCATCAAAACGAGTGACAAAACAGCAATTCCAAGGCAAAAGTCACAAAATATGCTACGAAAGTATACAAACACAAGGCCAAAACGCACGCACCTGGGCCAACAAGGGGTTCGACCCAGCCCAGTGGCCAAGTCGACCGCCTGGTCGACCTGGAGGGTGCTGGGTCGACCTGCTTGTCGACCCAGGCTACGAACTCTTCTCCAGGTTGTTTTCCAGCCTTGTATTGATTTTCCAGGGAGATTTTGACATAGCAAATGACCATAATTTTCAACAATTTTTTTACAGAGATGAAGTTCAACATGCAAGCTACCAAATGCAAGAAATCTGGCAGCATTTCTTTGCCGGAATCACAAGATATAAGGGTTCAAAGATGCAACAGAAACTGATTATAACAAGGCAAAAACTAGCTACAGAAAACTACAGACAGAAGCAAATTCTTTACAAATTCAAGCATTGGCACTTTTGTTTTGGCTAGTTTGTGAGTTTATACAACTCACCTTGCTGATTTGTTGCAAAAGCTTGGATTTTTGATGAAAAGAGGAAGCTTTGCTTGAGATTACAAGCCTTTAGAACCTGTAGAAAGCAAATACAGGACATGCAAACAAATATACAGTAAAAATTAGAAAACCATTTACTGTAAAAGAATTTGGTGATGAAATTCAGTAGTTTGGAGGTGATTGCCTTAGATTTATCACTAGCTTGCAAAAAGATTTGAATTTGGTGAGTATTAATTGAGAAATTTGCTTGAATTTTGAGAAATTGGTAAAGTGTTTACTGACTTTTGTTTTTAGGCTGACGAAGGAAGAAGATAATATGAAATGAATGTATAGATAATCATTATTTCTCATTTCTCAACTGGTTAAAGGTTTGTGGGCCTAATTGGGTTAAAAAAAGAAATAAATGGCTTAAGGTTTAAATCAACACTTAACAAATTAATGTGTACATATCACATATACACATAAATAAAAATGCATTTCTCTCAAGTTTCACACAAGAAAAATGTTAAAACTTGTATACATATAAAATAAAACATTTTCTATCATTTAAAAAGATTAATTTATATTTTTAGAACATTTTTATTATTAGAATCCTTAATTTAACAAAAATACACCATTTACTCAAATAAATGAATAAAGCATTGTTTGTAACTTCTAAAATTCCACAAAAATTATTTTCTCACTTAGAAAAATATTTCAAACCATTTCAAAACATTATTTATTGCCAAAACTTATTTTTAACCCAATTTTTACCTTTTTATTTCAATAAACCACCTTTAAAATAAAATACATCTCTTTAAAATTATTAAGAGAAGTAAATGGGCAATAATTCATATAATTATTGCATTTCCACTTAAATAAAATCATATTCCATTTATTATCCCTCCAAACAAAATAAATTAAAGCTTGGAACTTTATTTTCTCAATTTAATTCCAATTTCATTGTTTATTCCAAATAAATAATTTAATTTCTCCAATTTTAATTTAATTTACAATATTAAATTATAATTATCATTATAATTCAATATTGAAAGGTAATCTCCAAACCAGGATTGTTACAGGTAAAAAGAGGAAGAATGAGAAGATTCGACTATTAATGGAAGAAAAGAAGACAGACAGCTACTACTGGATTAATTTTAAATGTATGGTTGGATCTGCAAAGAAGTCCAACAGGCCGTAAAGAGCCAATGCCGAAGGTACTGACTTGAAAAGTCAAATACATCCTTTATACTATGGGGTAAATGTTACTATCATTATCAATACTAAAGGTATACGGCATGTCGACATAACCATGATGTTACATCAATAAGAAATGTTGAAACTATGAAGATAAACCAATGCCGAAAGCATACAATGTCACCCCTAATCAATAAAGAATAATAAGCAATGTCGAAGGTCATCAACAAAACTAGCAATACTGAACGCCATCAATGTCGCATGCCACTTATAAAGTTGAATAAGTGATATCATGCCAAAGAAATTAGAAAACAATGTCGCATGTTAGTAAGGGAATGACAACATTGGAAAGCTCTATACCATAAGCCATCAATGTTATAACGGCATGATATAGCATTGATGTCGTACCACATTAATGCCGCATTCCATCAAGCACTTCTTCCATGTAGCCAGCAAAATCAATGTCGCTCTAGATTAATGTCACATCTCGTCGATGCCGCTTCACCATCGATGCCCTCTCCTATTAATGCCGCTCATCACCAATGTCGTCTCGTATTAATGTCGCTTATCATCAGTGTTACATATTGTCAATGCTTTCTGTTACCAATGCCGCTTATTATCAATGTCATTCGTTATCGATGCCGCTTGTTTTCAATACCGTATGTTATCAATGTCGGTCATGCCAATATCGCCACTTATCAATGTCGCCACTTACTGATGCCATGCCATAGTCATGCCACACTTCATCAACCTTCAAAGGTGGCTACATATCCTCAATACAATTTTGATATTGAATGTCATCAATGAAGGCTATCAAGGCGGGATGGATGCTAAGCATCGAAGTTCACCATTATACAAGTGCATGCTGAAGTATAGCACCATGCGCCATTAATATGGTAATGCCGGAGGTTAAGCATGCGCATGGACACATGACAACCATGATGCATCCCTCAACCCCTATAAACACGGACCTAGGGGCATGAAGAAAGGGGCGAATTACTCTTTTCTTGTCTCTTACATTTTAAACTTTGTAACCCTAAATTGATTTGGGAAATTTAATGTCGATTGTACTTTTGCACATAGGACCTTGTACATTCAATAATTACAAGACATACAAATATAGAGGACTTGAATTATGACTTATTTTTGAGTTCCAAAGTACTTGTGGTTTTTAATTATGACTTGCTTCGAATTCCAAAAGCACTCATAATCTAGATTTGTGCTTGCATAAGATTGCTCTACATAGATTGACGTTGCTTCGACATGATCATAATTATGACATCATCATGGACTTAAACAAGCCAAGCCTAATTACCCAAGCCCTTTATCAACCAAGCGTCGCTTTTTCCAACACTCTTTGAAGTTTACAAGGGACGTCCAATCCTTCTTACAACCACATTCCTCTTTCTTTACACTTTTTGGGGTTGATGAAGAAATTCGTTAAAATATAATTATATACATATGTATGTATGTATATGTATATGTATATGTATAATGCAAACACACCCTCATATGCTAGTAATTCTTAACATTATCTGAGGAAAGTCTCTAATAATAATTATTTATAGTTAAGTGAGAATGATCAATCAAATTGGAAATAGTTTTGGTGAAGCGGCCAAGGCTCCAGGCGTGAATCTTTTAATATGGTTCCATTGATATTTAAAAGCAAGAGGCCAGACTGAACTGAACCCCAATGGAGGACCCGATGTGTAAGCACAAGGTGCAGTCTCAACCCCTCCACTTGCTTTGGACTTCCCCAAGCCGTGTCGAGATTTTCAAAGTCCAAGTAGAAAGAATTATTTTGGGAATGATACATTTGTTGAGATAGGGGCATAGCTAAGGAATTGTGATAGAATTTTTGCCATGATGGGTGTGGAGGATGCAGTGAAGAGATAGTTAGCTTCGTGGCACTTGCAAGGAGAAGCCTTGAACTGGTGAGAGATTGTTATTGCTAAGACAGATGAGACTAGTATTGCTTGGGCTGATTTTGAGAGGTGTTTTGAGACTAAGTTTATTTCTAAAGCAGAATAGGGAGTGGAGTTAGAAAAGTTCATCCATTTAGAGTAAGGAGACCATAGTGTTAAGGAATATGTCAATGAGTTCAATCAGCTGGCAAAATATGGCCTAGACCTTATTAATACACCAGTGATAAAGGCGACAAATTGGTAAGGGACTAAGTCCATCGCTGAAAGTTATTGCTTTGAGCCATGTGCCTACTAGAGATACTTTTGAGAGTTTGGTTGAGATGGCATTGGTGAACTCAGTTGGGAAGGAAGACCTAAGAAGGCGGAAGGGAAGTCGGTTCAGCAAGGTTACCGCAGAGGTGGAATGGGAGCTCAAGGAAAAATAAAGAAACCTAAGTTTAAGTCTAAGAAGTGCCATGGCAAGAGGCATCTGGTAAGGGATTGCAGGAGGAGTATTGCGAAGATCAAATGCTACAACTGCAACCAATTTGAGCATATAAGAAAGGAGTGTCTGAAATGCACCTAAAAATTATACTCATGTGGTTTCAGCTTATGCACTATATGTTATTCCTAGCTAGAGCGTAGCTCCAGCTGTGGAAAAGGGAAAGAAGGTTGTAACTGAAGGTGTATTAACTCTTTCTGATTTATCTAAGCGCACTTTATTTGACTCTGGAGAATCACACTCATTTATTTCGAGTAGACTAGTAGATTAATTGCATTTAGAGACTAGTATAGTTACAAACCTTATTATAGTGTCGAACCCAGTTAGATGATCATTTCATTTATCCATGATTTATAAGGGTTTGAAGTTATATATTTCGGGTGTCGAATTCAATTGTGATGATTTTGTATTGGGATTCTCTAGGTTTCGATTAATATTGGAAATGGACTCAATGGCTATGTATGGAGCAGTGCAAGATTATGATAAGAAGGTGGTTTGGTAAGGTACTTGTAGTGGGCACAAACTTGAGGATTACTACGATCCAAGAGTTTAGTTATGTTGAGTTACCTATATTCTTTAGACCTTTCACATGATGGGTTAGCTTCAATATCAGTAGTTTGTGACTACCCAAATGACTTTTCAGAAGTTTCCAGTCTTACTCCCCATAGAGAGGTCGAATTTTGAATTTACCTTGAAGAGAATGCTAGACCTGTTACCTTACCCCTAAGGCATATGGATCTTAGATAAAGACATGAGCTAAATAAGTAAGCAAATGAATTATTGGAAAAGGGCTTTATTCGGAGAAGTATTTCAAAGTGGGGAACACCAGTTTTTTATGCTGCCAAAGCAGATCGCGCCTTAAGGCTATGGGTTGATTATCGTGAATTGAATAAGATGACAAAGAAGAATTATTATCCACTACCACGTATAGAAGATCTCTTTGATTGGTTAGTTCGAGCAAAAATATTCTATTAGCTTGACTTGGCTACCAAATCCTATTAGTTGCATGTGACCGAGGATGGTATTCATAAAACTACTTTTCGTACACCCGACGGACTTTACAAGTGGTTAATCATGCCATTTGGACTGACCAACGTAAAAACATATTTCGTTGACCTCATGATTCGAGTCTTTAGAATGTTGCTAAATAAGTTCGTGGTGGTATTCATTGATGACATACTTGTCTATTTGAGAAGTGAGGAAGAGAACGTGTTGCAATTAGAAGAAGTGCTCAAAACTCGCCATAGGAATAAGCTAAAGGCAAAATTTTCCTAATTTCACTTTTGGCACAAAGAGGTTTGCTTTCTAAGACATGTTGTCTCCAAGCATGGTTTAGTTGTTGATCCTAGTAAAGTTGCTGCAGTGGATAATTGGCACGTACCAAAGAATGCCATGGATGTGAAAAGTTTTCATGGTTTGGCTAGCTATTATGGGAAGTTCATTAAGGACTTCGCTAAAATTTCTGCACCGTTGACACACCTTACCAAAAAGAATCTATTTTCTCATGGAATTCAGAATGCAGAGATGCTTTTATTAAGATGAAGGAGTTTTTGATTAGTGCACCTGTTTTAGTACTCCTTGATAGTTCAAATGCATTAACAGTGTATACCGATGCTTATGGTACATGACTGTATGCAGTGTTGATGCAGAAGGGTAGAGTTGTTTGTTATGTTAGTCAATAATTACATGAGAGAAACTACCCAACCCATGATCTTAAGTTGGCAGCCATTATCTTTGCCCTCAAATCATAGAGGCATTATCTTTTAGGGGAGCGATTTGAGCTATTCACAAATCATAATCTCTTAAGTATTTATTATCCCAAAAGGATTTGAATTTGAGGTAGTAGAGGTGGATGGAGTTCTTAATGTCATATGACTTCAGTATCTCACATATACTAGGAAAAGGTAATATTGTAGCCGATGCCTTGAGTAGAAAGCATGCGATGTTAAGCCTTATGTTTTTGGAATGGAAGCACTTGGAGTTCATTTCACACTTTATTTTTGACCTTCATCGGACATTAGACCGGGGTTATTGGCAGTTTTAGATGTTCAGCCTTTACTGATGGACCGTATTAGTTCAAGTCGGAAACAAGACAATGAGTTGTTGGATATTTCTGAGTAGCTAAACAAAGGAGAGCATTCGAGTCATTTGGATTGTTATTCCACTGATTTGAGGGGATGGCTATAAAGAGATGGTAGGTTGTGTGTTCCTTTTATTAAGGAGTTGATTGATATAGTACTAGCAGAGTCCCATCATTCTAGGATAACTATTCATCTTGGGAGTAACAAAATGTATCATGATATGAAGAGAGTATTTTACTGACCTAGTATGAAGAGGCATGTAGCAAGAGTTTGTTTCCAAGTGTGTGACTTGTCAGAGAGTAAAGGTAGAGTAGAAGAAGCATAGTAGGCTATTGCTGCCTTTGGATATTTCACAGTGGAAATTGGAGAGTAAATCTATGGATTCTGTTGATGGATTACCTAGGAGTAGAAAAGGGAGGGAATGAGAGTATTTGGGTCATAGTCGATCGACTAACGATATGTGATTCATTTTATTCTAGTCAGGAGTATGAGGAAGCATCTTTGGTGACCTTATATATATGAGAGATAGCTAAGTTACATGGAGTTTCTTTTAGAATTGTCAGTGACCGGGATTCGTTTTTCACTAATGAGTTTTGGAGGAGTCTTCAAGAGGCTTTGGGCACTGAAGTAAATTTGAGTACCGATTATCACCAACAGACGGATGGAAAGATAGAGAGGGTGAATAGGGTATTCGAGCATTTGTTGTGGTTGCGTATTTTGGACTTTTGAGGTTCTTTGGAGGATCACTTGTCATTAGTAGAGTTTGCATATAATAACAGCTATCGGGGAAGTATTGGGATGACACCATTCAAGGCATTGTATGCGAGGCCATGTAAATCTCCATCCTGTTAGTTGGATACTACAGATAGAATCATTCTTGGGCCAAACATGATTACCGAGACGTTGGAGAAAGTATACTTGATTCATAGGAGGATGAAGACTATGCGGGATAGGCAGAAATCATATGCTAAGAGGAGAGACACAGAGTTGGGTTCGCAGTGGACAGCATTGTCTTTGTGAAGGTCTCATTACTTAGACTCATTATAAGGTTTGATAATTCAGAAAATTTAGCACCAAGATTTGTAGGGCCTTATTCGATCATGAAGAGAGTAGGGAAGTTAGCTTATAGAGTGAAGCTTTCTGAAAAGCTGGCGGGAGTTCACAATGTTTTCCATATGTCACATTTGCGGAAGTGGTTATACGATTCAGCTACCATGGTCGAGCCGAGCCAGTTGGAAGAAGTTGAAGTGGACAAAGAGTCACTTTTCCACCATGCACCTGCCTGTATTATTGAGCATGGGACAAGGAAACTCTGTAATAAAGTAATTAGACTGGTTAGAATCTAGTGAAGAGATGACTCAGCTGAGAGTATGTGGGAGCCCGAGGAGAAAATCCGAGCTACCCATCTAGAGCTCTTTTTTAGTACATTTCCATTTAAGTTGATATAATTACTAGTGCACTTGTATTTAGCTTAGTATATTCCATATGTAGGAGCATTTGGATGCTAGGCATGGTTGTGAATGTGTTGCTAGGACATGTTTTAGATGATGGTTGCTAATGAATGAATTTTATTAGTTAGTATCACATATATGGACCGATATGTTCATGTTAGCCTACAACACACATCACATTATCCATTTTATTATATTAGTTATATACATAATGGTTGTCACATTTTTGCATATGTATTGAATGGTTGCTCATCCATGTAGAATTGCAAGTATAGGACGTTGCATACATTTTGGATACATGGCATAAGCACTTGCATTTCAAGAGGTCGACTAATTTAGGAGACAGCCTAATTTTACCTTATCTATACTAGTATGAGACCCGTGCTTTACACACGGGATGAGGATAACACCTTAGTTTTGTTGGTTGTTGAGTGTGCAACTATCATTTTTCATTTTTAGATTTATAGAACTGAAAGCCCATTAGCAGTTGGGTACATGATATTTCATGTATCGTTGGAAACAGAGCTTGGTTAATGTATAAGCAGTTTTAATATGCTTGAATGTTTGAGTTTAGCAAATGATGTAGCAGAATAATGGTTAAAATGGTTAAGCAATTAACATTGGTAATATGGCATCATAAATAGATGTCAGAACTTGTGAATCCAGATATAAGATACTGCAGCGGCTAGAGTTAAAAAGTTTCATTCATTATTTGGGAGAGTAAAAGCACAGAGGCAAGACAAATGGTCAGAAAAATGTTTTTAGAGTAAATGAGTTGCAATGAATATATAATCCTAGCAACTTTGTACACTACTTTTTGAGTATGGGTAGTAGTGGAAGGATAGTAAACGTATATTGATTCACATACAGAAAAAAACCTAAAACACAGATCGAAAGGAAGTACACAGGAAAAGAAAGGTAACATAAAGGTGTGACATTTATACATGGGAGGATGGAAAATTTCACCAGTGCGCCCAAAACTAATTACGCTTCTTTCTTGCACCTTTTGTCATTTCTTTTGGTTATGGTTATCCCTGAGTTACTAACATTTACATATATGAAGTAACATTTATTATATCCTCATAACAAAGCAACTGCCAACATTTGGCACATCCACAACTTGGTTGTCTGAAATTGCATGGTGTGAACATTCTACATATAAAAAATTAATTTAAGAAAAAAAAATTGTTTATAATGTTGTATTGATATGAAAATATCCGCTAAACAATGACTTAAGCATGCAAAGGTTGTCTGTTATTATAACTGTAGATACTTATAGGTTGTGTCTACACAAATTCATTGAAAAACATTGCAAAAAGGTTAATAACTGGGAGTCCTAATTTTGGACGAAGGATGATAAACCTCCTTAAGTTGAAGCAGCCATGTGTTTGGGGTACTCACAATTTGAAATCTATATATTATTTAATGCGATTGTTGTCTTCATAAAAATGATAAATTAGATGGCTTTATAAATTAGGTTAGTCCCACATCGTCCACGACATATCTTTTCTTAGTGTATATAAGCTAATAGATGAAGTAGCAATCAAAATGATGTTGATAAATGTAGAATGCCCTGAACTTGGATGTCATGTACAAATGAACTGATGCATTTTTTCAACGTAAAATGAAAGAAGAACGAAGGGTATTATAGGTATTTCAAAAAGACACCGAGTAAATCAATGAAATGAATTCTCTTTATTAATAGTAGATATGTTAAAATGCATTCCATACCTATATGTATATGATATATTAGAAAATTTGAATTTAAGGACAATGTTTGCAAGTGGTTGATAGTTGAGTAGATGGTTGTAGATATTGGTTATATGAGTGAATTACATTTTTTCATCCTTAGATATTTAACGAACGAGATCCTTTTAAGTGGGGAGAATGTAACACTCAGGAAATTTTAATAATAAATTAAAATGTATATAAGGGTAAAGATATAATTTTACATAAAAGGACAAAATAGTAATTTTCACAGACATTGGAATTAGGCTTCAAGACCCATTCCATTATGTCCGGACTATTGTTTACAGTTAGAAAACATATATATAACTTGTTAAATTTGATAAAACTGGTCAAAATTAACGAAAGCCGTAACCAATGACATTTCCATAATTATTAGTTTCGGGTTTAGATCAAATAACTCTAGTTTTCAACTATAAACAAGATCCTAACTCTCACTCCTTTTCACTCTAAACCCTAACCGCTACCTCTCTACTTCTTTACGTTCTTATCTCCTTCTTCTTCTTCTTGCTTAAAACCTCTCAATTCTAAATATTTTCTATTCTCTTCTCTTAATTTTCTTAATCAAAATAAAATATATCAAATTAAAGAAGAGAGATAGAGAATCAAAATCAAAGAGAAACAGAAGGAAGAACGAACAAATCAAGGCTTGGAAGTTTAGGAAAGAGGATTCAAATCAAAATTTAGAAAAAGGAAAGCTTTGAAAAGGTGAGTGGCTCGATTACGATGTGTTATGATGATTAATTAGTAGTTAATTTCCTTTATGTTCTACTTAAATTAATAATATGATTTTTAATCTTAAATCTATGCTTTTATTTAAAAGAATACTTACAAATTAAAAAGCTTTAGAAAACCCTAGTTGATGAATTGACAAAATAACTATGAATTAGGAGAGAAAGGTAAATTGAATTGAAATTATCATTAATTGCATAGGCTTGATTTTTGTATAAAGGTTTGGACAATTTTGGATAAACAAAGATAATTGAATACAACTTTGTGATTACCTTGAATTAGTTTCATTTACTTTGAAATATACATAGATTAGTGAATAAAAACATCGTGGATAATCAATTGAAATTTACCCTACAATTGTAGAGATAAACTAGCTGAAGTTTTATACACACACATACAAAAATAGAAATCATACCAAAGCAGTGTTAAATTTAAATTTAGCTTGTATATTCGAAACCGCGAAGAAAACAAACAAAAATAAATTAATTAAACAAATTATCAAATCTCGAAAACCCATAACCAGACGTTTGAATTCATTTTCTGATGTCTGATTTTTTAAACAGTTTGAAACAAAAAAGAAACAGTTCAAAAATGGTTTGATTCAGACATTTGAAACCTTATTCAGATGTCAAGAATCAAAGTCACACATTTGAATAAGAAAACCAAACATCTGAATACTTGTAACAAAATTTTGTACATAGTGAATCAGACATCTAAATTATTTCTCAAACATCTGAATTGTTTTAGCAAGACCAGGTTGAACATAGACCATTTGCAGGCTAAGTAAGGCAAATTAGGGAGACTTGTTCCCAATTTCTTGACTTTTGGGAGTTAATGTAGCTTCATGGAGCAGGTGCAACAGGCAGTATCAGTTTTACACTAGATGATGTACCTAAGTCCATGCTTCATGGTAAGTGTAACGTGGAACTTGACAAGGTATGTGATTGCAGTGCAACTAGAAGCTCTTAGTGTTACTAGGGCACACCCAGTCACATGTTAACATAGTGGACAACCGGGAAGGGAGATGGAGATGTCCACAATAGTAAGTTTATACAATCGAGTAGTGACTGAACCTATAGGGGAATCGTTATAAGAAATTTCTTTAGCTTCAACGATAATAAGAATAAGACATGTTTACCACTGAGAAAGTGACATGAATGCTTCGGTAGGCCATAAATTGTCGAGGTAGTATACTCGATGTTAACCCAGATATCACGATGTTCGCTCAGTGTGTATGTACGAGTTACGTGGTTCGCCATTGAGAATGTTAACTCGATGTTTGTTAGGAGGTTATTTATCAGGACCATATACTATGAATTGATATAGAGTTGTCGGTTGTTGGTTGTTCAACTCTTGGTTGGAGACCTTCGTAAGTAGTTGTTGATGTAAGTGTAATAAAAATTATACCCATATTTTCTAAAATAACCAATCCTTTATATGTAATAAATGAACCCAAATACACACTCTAGATTCTATAGATTATAATTGCAAGTTAATTACTTGTGAACACCATACACTAGTAATATGATTCATTCAACAGACTTTTTCTGATCCCCTCTGTTTCTCCCTCTTTATATCTACCACAGATGATCAGCTCAATAGGTGAAGTGAGCAAGACAAGGTGCGTGGAGGAGGTGACTTGGTGCACTAGAGATTTATTTTAGTTATAGTTAGTCCTTTATATATTAAGATTATGCCATCAGTTAGACTTTATTACATACTATCATTTGGAGACTTTATCTATGTCAAACATTCTATATACCACATTCATTTTGAGATTGTGTTATTCTAGATTATTTACAGTATTTATACTTTATTTCCTTTCGCTATGAGATTTAAAAGTGTAGAATATTCTAAATTTTATATTAGTCCATGTATCATATAATATTCTAAAACCCCGACTACTCGTACTTCTTGACCCAATGCTAGTTCGAAAGTCACTTTAGGCTTTGAATCGATGTGTCCAGAGGTGCAGTTGTCATACTATGTCTTCTCTACATTCTTACCTTTCTGTTTATTCTGGACTTCTTCGCCACATAGCATTCCTTTTCTATACTTTGGTCCACTCGGACTACTCCAACTCTGCTATTATATGGGAATTTCATAGTTAAGCACCATGAAATTGGAGAAATCCCAACAAGAACAAGAGATGATAAAAAAATGCATTGTATGATGGAAAACCATAAACGACCACAAATTTCCTTATCTGTAAAGCATGCAAAGTTTATTTTCTATTTGCACCGTCAAATTGATAAATCTGATTAGAGATGTTGCCTCCCCAGTAAATACATGAAGGAGGAAGAACAAGACAACAAACTTTTTCATTCAACCTCATCTCATTTAAAGCGTGTTTGAACAAAATATTCATCGAGCTTCCATAGTCAATTAACATTTGATAAACGATTGCACGCCCTGTGCAGTTAAAACGCTCGACAGATTCAAAGCGGTGGAGGTGCAAAAAGTCATAGCGAGGATACAGCGAAGATATAGTGGGATATAGCGGATGGCTCTAAAATAGCATATAAAACTCGTACTTAATGTTTTTACAAATATATAATTGGTAATTAAATGAAAAATTATCATTCAATTGAATTATAATTAATACATAAATAATTTTAAATAAAAACATGTGCGAATATACTTTAAATAAACGTAAAATTATTATATAACATAATTGAATTTAGTAGAATATTAGAGTATTTTAATTTCTGAAAATATATTAAAAATTAAATCAAATAAATTAGTTTCATAATTTTTATAATGTATAAATGCAATTTTTCAATTCATTTTATTAAAGAAGATATAGCAGAAATAGCGGAATATAGCGGGAATAACGGAATATAGCGGAAATAGCGGGGCTTAAAGCGGAAAGGCTATATTTTGAGGCTATATGGAAAAATCGTAGCGGTAGAAATCCGCTATGAGATATAGCGGGGTAATAGCGGGGGCATTAACTACACAGTGCACGCCCAAATATGCTCGCTATGACTATATGATCAAATGTTGGGAATTCAATCCTATTAGCATCCTTGTTTCTAAAGAAAATACCGTCACTCATCCTATGAAATTGTTTGGTTGGGGAAACATCCTCCATGGGTAGCAAGTATCTAACAGTGTATGCTTCAATGAACTTCCATATTTCTTTAGAGCGTTCTAGCTTTTGTTCATGGAATGTGCAGCTCCTGATATGGAGTTAATCACCAAATTATCTCTTGGCGAACGGGAACTAGCTTTGCTCGTTCCTTCTCCCTCACCTTAATGCGTCTATCTCGAAAGTTGATTATTTCCTTATCCACCTAGTTGTGGATTCTTCACATATTGTAACAATAGCTTTTTCTTAATCATCCCTTCAATGATGTCCTTCAAGTTTCGACAATCATTGGTGTTGTACCCATTAGTTTCATGAAAACTACGGTAAGGACCACTAGCTCAACTGGTTGATGGTACGACGCTTTAGAGGTCATAGTTTCGAATTCCTGAGACATCAAAATGAGTGATCTGCTTGAATAAAGTACCACTCTTACTATCAAAATAAAGTTTTATGGAAACTACAATACCTTCCTAGCCTCCTTTCTTCCCTTGCAACCTGGCATGAGGATGGCTTCCGATACCTAATAGTGTTTTGGGTCGTTTGGTAAATATTTTTCATGGAATCGGTTAATCTTGTATATTTACTATTCAATGTGGACCTGAACCATTTTCAGGGATCCTCTTTCCTTCTACCTATCTAATTATTTTTTCTTGTGCTATCCTTATTGTTGTTACCACTATTGTTTTTATTTTCATCGCTTTTTTACTACAGAACTAGACAATTGTCCTACTCTCACAATATTCAATCATTCTTATATCTCTACCTCATCCAAGCCTAGAAAATTATTTCGTCTTCTTATAAAAGTCTTTCGATGTTATTGGCTTCTTCAGAGTAAGTCACTTTCCAAAATTAGAGTCTTTACTCTTTTCCTCCAACCAAGGACATCCATACTATGTTAGCTTCTAGGTTCTTCACCTTCGTCGATGCAGCATCGAACCTCTTTAAAAAGACTTTCAAAGACTCCCCTCCCCATTGCTCAATGTTCGCCAATGATATTGCATTATTAGTCTGGGATGCATGAACTTTGAATTGACTTAAAAACTTATTTGCAAGTTGATCGCAAGAACTTATGGAACTTGGCTCAAGCTTACAGAACCACATCAAAGCCAATTCCTTCAAGAACAAAATGAAACATCTACACTTCACGTGCTCAACTTCATGGGAACCACGATATGCCAACCTTAACAAACATTGCATGGGATCCATCAATTCGTTGTACAACAAAATTATCAACATTGTAAATCTTTGAGGATATTGGGCTCTTCGAATTCAGTTGTAAAAGGATTACAACTTAATGCGCTTTCCCCACTCATCAACATGGTTCTCTCTCTAGAGTAATTGCATAATCATCTCATTAATTATATCATCCTTTCCTTCTCCACGCCTTTGGGGGAGGCTATTGATCACATTATCGTGGGGTCAGTTCCATGAATGACTCTAATGGTTGTTGCTCGAGTGTTCACGATAAGTGGCACGATGCTTGGGTCTTCCTACCTCTAGGGAGTCCCTTTGCCAGACCTTTTTCCTTTTTCTCATTATCTATCATGACCGCGTCCCCGGGATTGCTCTCATTCTTGAGCATTTCTTCGGCGTTGTTCTTGAATTTACTTCCTCTAGGAATATTCCCTTGATGTTGTTGTCTATTCGATGCACTAGGATGATCCACCTCTTGGCTTAATCGATCGGTGCCAATAGATGGGGATCGATCGATACCGGTTGATGCATCTGGAGCGACAACTCCACCCACATCGTCTCAAACTCCAATAACTCCTTTGGCTCTGCTTCAATCTACCTTAGCCTTGTAGTTGAACTTCCTCTATATCGAGCTGGTTAATTTCTCCTTCCATCGCGATCCTTTGCAGGAGATTCATCTCCATTAACATTTCTTCTTGAAGGGTTTTCCTTATCAAACTGAATTGCTGCATCAATTTCTCCATCATCTTTTGCTGAGTTGCTGACATTTGTTGGTTAACTTTAGCAATAATTCTTTCATATTCCTCTATTGTAACAAGATCTGATGGTGGTTATGTGACGTGTATGCGATTTAGCACTTGCGCTATATCTGCAGCACTTCCTTCTTCAGTGTCTGCCCCTCTACTAAGTTGCTTTCTAACATTCTTTCTATGCCCATTTTATTTGATCCGGTCTCCTAGAAGACATAAATCGAACCCAAGTATCTGTGAGATCTTGGTTCTCGGTAAAGGCACCAAAAAATATTAGCCTTAAAATTGGTCAAACATCCCCATAGAGGCTATGGAGAACCAAAGGTTTGGAATGTAATCATTGATTGTTGCTAATTCATGGATTGAGCCTCTGACTAACATTTGTTGTGAGTTCAACCTATTAATCTCATATCAAAATATAGCAATAAATATAAAAATAGAATGAAAAGCTAGCGAAAGTCATGCAAGAATTTTACAGTGGCTCGGTATTGCTTATGTCTGCTTTAATATGAACTTGGTACTTGATTTCACAAATTTTCAGATAGAATTACAATCAATAACTCGAAATCTAGATCAGATTCGAGTTAGAAAGCCTGCAAAGTTTCCCTTAGCAAAAATATCACATTCATTTTTTGGTTAATGACTGACGTAAAGGAATGAGTTATGGTTCTGGAATCAACTCCTCATTTGATCGATGGCTTATTGATCGGTATTGATTGATGGATTAAGGGAAATTCCTTACTTTGCTCCATTTTGGAGTGCATTGTCGATTGATCCGTCATTGCTTCATGACTTAGCTTTAATCCATGCTCCAAGACAATAATACATAGGCATTTCATCATCATTACTAATCCATGCCATCAAACGATATTGATTGTGATACTTGGTCTTTTTTCTAACCTTTTCTCATACAATCCACTCATGAGCTTTTCTTTATCCAAAGTCCAACATTACCAACTCATCGTACCTGAAACATCATGAATGACAATTACATTTACTCATGTATGTACAGCAGTGCTTCTTCACTTTATATGCTAACACAAGAATTACCTTTTTATTCAATTTACATAATGCTTATTATTTGAAATGTTGTTTTGAACGTTAGGTATGTATTGTTGTTTTGACGTTTTTCTACTTAGTATAATTGTTCATTGAAGATGAGCCCTACGTCAAAGTAAGAGCTGGCTTAGCCACTGAAACCACAATAACAGATAATAACAAAACAGTATCTTCACGCAAATTACATTAACACTGAACTGAATTTGAAACAATGAGCAGCTTGCATATCTGATACACACTTAGAAAGCCAAAGCACTAATTACAACACTTCGGGTGGCTAGTTTAAAGCCATTTTTTACATATGTAACAAAGAATCATAGATCACGAATGACGTGAAGCCATTCTTTTGAGGTGCTGAAACATCTTTTGCTTGATCCATTGTCGATCATTTGGCAGATAAGCATGAACTGTTGTGTCGTACCTGTATTGCATTAGAAACATGTCATGCCATTAGCAACAAGAGTTTTATGTATGTAAAAAAAAGAAGACAAGTTAATCATGAAATGCATACACTAAAGCACTCAGATCTGTAAGACCATCCATGAAGTTGTAAAGATCTGTAATGTCATATGTGATATTATTTGAGGCAGGATTGATCTCTTTCAGCTTTCTTTCATATAAGCCACAAATTCCTGCACAATATAGAGTACATTATTACAGGGAAGAGGCTACTAGCTAAATGGGGTTTAGTTAAAGTTTGTCAAGAATTTAAATAAAGTAGTTCGATCAACTAATAACTGATGAAGAGCAAATTTTGAAAGGGATCTACTGACCAAGGGACAAAATTTGGCGCAAATCTTGTTTTAAGGTTAGATACAATGAAGAACAAATGTAGTGAACTGTTCAAATGTCTACAAAACCTTATAAAAACAGTGACAAGGAAGCTAATAAAATTACAGCAAAGTTGGTGGTAAGTTGTGGAATTATGTATATCAAGAAGACATTCAAAGGGGAAAGTCGTATTTCATAGTGAATAAAAATACCAAGTGACAAGATAAGAAGTTTCATTCTGAGGAACTGGAAATATTTACCATCCATGGCTTGACTTATTGATTCATAATCCATAAAAGTTCTGCTTGCTCTGTTATGTGATGTTTGCATCAATATAATGGTGTGCTTATTGCTAGCCTACATAAAATAATAATGATAAAAAAGAAATAAAAAAAGAAGAAGAAAAAAACATCAGAACATACTGCAAATTTGGGCTTAATAATATCTAAGATCTGGGATAAATATTAGAGTACAATTTAAAACAAATTCAAACATGATGAGTTTAGTTATCAGAGCGTCTTCAACTCCCTCATCACAATGTAATGTTATATAATAACTACATGGCAGGGGTTATTAGAGAATGTAATATACATGTGGCAAAAAATGTATTACACATGGCAAGAAAGCAGGTTTTAGAACAGAAAAGAAAACCCATTGGAAATATTTAAAAGATCAACTTTGTTAATGTTGCAAATACTGTTTCCATTACAATAATATACGATTGATGATGGTTATGAGTTGATATTGTGAATTGCAATGTTTAGAACTATCCATTGCAGTTCACAATGTCTAATATAAAACTTAGTCAGTCATATTTCACATTTAATTAGCATCGCCATTGAAGATTAAAAAGTTAAATAAAATTATCCATTGTTGTGGTTTTCACTTTACACACATCTAGGTTAAGATTCTCTGAGCTGACACAGAGAAACTAAAAATAATCAAATACTGATGCCATGCAAAGATATAAAACAAATTCTCTAGTATTTATATTATTGACTGAATACAAGTACTGTGAATAGAGAGAGTAGATTATGAGTAACTTGAACTTGAGATATGCCTTTTCACCAAGGCCTTACACAAGGTTGGGTTGCCTAAACCCGACCAAATTTTGGTTGCCTAGATTGATAATATACTTATTAGTATAGATGGACATTCCAACAGTGGAATAATCAACATTTTATTATGTTTTACTTTAGATTTTGACATATGAATGTATCTTTGCAACAATTTGTTTAGTCTCATTTCTTATGGTCTAAGACCTATATACAAATCCTTATTAAAAAAAAGTGTTTTCGTTTATGAAGGATATCACAAACGCTGCTGCTTAATAAATGTTCAAAAATCTAAAAGATGTACACAATTAATTTGCCATCCAGAACCTTGGCGTAATGTAAAATTTTATACATATAGTCTGCCTTCTGTATTTATCTCTACATCATATGTAGAGTCCCAAGGGATGGTGATGTTGACAGGGGCAACAAAACTCACTATCAACAGATCAAAGAATAAATCACTGATGTATACTTCTGTGTGTAAGGGGATGGCATGAGTCATCAGGGTTTATCAGACCCAATCGAATATGGGATCTGCTGCAAACTACAGATCCCAACAGTGAGTATGTGGGTGCGATTGCACCCACAAAAGTGACACCGGTGGTTGCTGTAGCAACCCCCAATTTCACTTAAATAATCGGCCTTATCAAGGCCAGTTATCTTCTTAAAATAATACACTTATAATGGGGGCAACATGCATATTTTGAATAATCCTACTTTATGAAAGCATGGTAACATTAGAGTTATTCAATCAGCCTTTTTGAGTGTCGGGTGTCGGTGGATGTTGTTTAGTTTTGAAAAGAGTACATTACGAATGCAAATTCTATTTGAACCCATTAATTTGCCAAGTTTCCTACCTTTGTTGTATAAAAAATGCTACATAAAATTATCCTTCTTGTCTTTCTTCTTGAACCAAATCATTTAACCTCTGTTGACACTCTTAACTCAAAAAATTAAAATCTTCTTCAACGTGATGAATCTTGATAAAGAGAATGGATTAGTAGAAGTCTACAACAATAGGAAGAAGTAATCAAACTATTTTCATCTTTGTTTCTTATGTTCATACAAACCAAAATTTTGATGTTTAAGAAATTGAAATTGAAACTAAAATAAAAACCACAATCTCTTCTTTTTAAGTAAAACCGAAATAAAAAATCAAATAAAATTCATCTCAAAATACAACGAAATAATCTGAAATAAAATTAACATCAAGGGATTAAAGGATTTTGGAGTTAGCCAGTTAGGGTTGAAGAAAGTGAAATTCGGAGCAGGAGATGATAGGATGTTTAGATGAAATGAAGCCGAGAAGTGAACAATGGAGGGAATTTTGGAATATTTATTTCATATTGGGATTAGCTCGGCAATTTAATGGGTATATTGATCTTGAAAGATTTTAGGGATTTTACACAGTAAACATATGAGTCTAAGAACATCTACAATGGTTTAAACCCTTAATATTCAGGTCCTGACCGAATGTGCAATGTTTCAATAGTCGAGCACCTATTTAATAGGTGTCTGGTTTAAGACGCGTATTAGATTAAATAGACATTTAAGTTTCGAACGCCTATTAAATAGGCCCTTGAAGTTCAAGCGTTTATTTAATAGGCTCTCTATCATTAGACGCCTATTAAATAATCGTCTGAGCATTTGCGCCTACATCTACAAAAAGCTCGAGCAATTAATTTTTCCTTGTTTTTTCCACTCGATTTTTCTCTTTTTATTCAAAAATACAACAAAATGCCGCCGCATGCTACCAAAATTGCTAGACGAACCATTCGAAGGCAGACGCTGGAGGTAGCTGACTCTATTCACGTTGGTCCTAGACCTGATACGACAATTTACAAAGTATGCAAGAGTTTCCAATTGGATACACTCATCACATATGAACTGCAATAGATTTCATAGACGTATATTCATATATCTTTTTCTACTTTTTACTTATAATCGTAAATCGTAAATCTGATTATAAAATGATAAATATTAAATAACTGCTAGTACGCCAATTTTAGATTAATTGTATATTAATTATGCATTGTTATTTATTATATAGAGCGAGTACATCAGTTGTCGATGTAGTTAGTCCAAGTGCATTTGACAGTATTATGACATGCACAGGCCAGGAATTCAAAAAAAAATTACCTTCATTCTTCTGTCCATGAATAAAACCCTAGCCTAGCTTTAGAATCATAAACATCAAAACTGGACATGACAAAGCCAGCCATCATTCTCCTCAACCATCGTACCTGTCTGCTCATCAACATGGGTAAGCTTCTCTTGATGTCACAAATTTGACGAGTTCGATTTTCAAATTTGAATTCATTCAAACTAATTTCAAATTCAAAAGTCAAAATTGGTACTTCCGTTTTTGAACATGAATTAGAGTTAACGGTTAATAAATTGTTGGTTGATAAAGAACTCTACTGGTAAAAAGTTAAAGTTGTTAGATGATTTTCCCAAAATTTATACAAAATGCTCAAGTTGTTGGCTTACATTACTACAGCCTACAAAGTTTTGACCGTTTTGATGTAAAGTAGTCTTAATAACATAAAATATGTGTTTTAAAAGAGAATACTGATAATGGTAATGACTATTAATTATTTTTGGTAATGGCTGTTAATGACATAAAATTAGAGCTAGAAGTGTTGGTAATAACAAGTATGAGATCAATTTAAATGAACTAAATATAGTTAGCTAGCATTTGGCATATTCACATCAAATGAATTGATATTAAATGTTTATTTAAATAATGGCACGAAGTTAATGGTTGTTAACAGTAATGGCATTTAATTAGTGCTTGTAGTGTGGCTGTTAACGACATAAAACTTGTCTTAATGGCTTGAAATTAGTTTAAATGGATGTAATTTGGTAAGCGAAGCAATGATTTTTTTTGTTATTGATTGTTAGAACTATGTTACGATGTTTTAACTTTAATAATTAATAGTTTTTACGGTGAAGTCATTATTATTTCAATTGATTTGTTACGCCTGATTAAATATTTATCATGAGTTTTAACGTAGTTATCTTGATAATTGATCAAAAATGATTCAAGGTTCACATTGTGACCCCACCAGCGTAAATACCTGGCTACGCCACTGACGACACGTCCCCTTGTGTTCTAGTAAAAAGATTGCAGGCCAGTCCATTTTTCTATTTTCTACATATTATGCATGTCCAGTCTTTTGATCGTCCACTCATATTGACCTTAGTACACATTCCATTTTCAATTTTAAGTTGGGCATTACTCCAGTTGATTTTTACATTATGGCTGATAAAGAAATAGGGGACCCGATAGGATACCTTTTTCATTTGACATGACTATGAGACTTTCGCGCTCTATATGTTTATCCGCCACATTTTGATGATGGAGCTATTGGTTGCGTCGGTGTTGTTTGTAACGACCCGTATTTTTAACTATTTTAAATTATTAAATTTAATATAATTTTTGAATAAAAATGGTTAAAAATATAATTTAACGATTTATGTTGAAAAGATAAATTGGATGATGTTAGTTGTAAATAATTAATAATAGAAATAGTAATTGTAACGATCCATATTTTTAACAATTTTAAATTATAGAATTTGATATATTATTTAATGAAAATGGTTAGAGATAAAATTTAATGACTCATTATTGTAATTATTGGATAATTAAATTGTTTAAATTTAATGTCAAAATTATTGAATAATTGAATCTTAGATTTTATGTGAATAAAAATGATGTCAACAGTTGATTTAAATTTTATTTAAATATGAATGAAGATGGTTAACATTTAAAATTTGATTTAAAAATGAATAATTAGAAATTGAAAATTTTATATTTTAGTGTTAAAATAGCCATTTTTGGCACCTATCTCAAATTTCGACGAAACCAGTTTCATCAGATCCGTAATAGTGAATTATTGTAGGATTTCAAGTTTCGGAGTGATCAGACTTGCCGTTTGGCCGTGCGAACTTGAAACGCGTAGAAATTAATTTCAGAATTCAATTAAAATAATTCGATTTGAAAAGCCATCTTCTGCATACGATCGAATTAGACCTCGAAACTAGTCTCATTGCGTTCGGAATGAGGGTAAAATATTATAAACGCCAAGCGGCACGCTTCGTTTGAGGTTCAGAATTGTACAGGCCAATCGGACGAGATATTTTCCTATTTTAATTATATATATTCATTTTCAGGCAACAACTGTATTCAAACCCACGACCTATGCTACCCGTACCCATCTCCCCTTTATACGAATCTCGATCTACTAATATATAAAAAGAGGGCAAACTAAATAACGGATCGATTAAAAAAAAGACGTAGTCGCAATTCATCAGGGCGACGCGCGATCGAGCACGATAGTGAGGGGTGGGAATCAGCGACACTGGAGCATCGCGGTGGAGCGCTTGGAGCTGGTGGAGGGCGCGATCGACATGGTCGATGTAGATGCGTTTGGGTTCACATTGTTGCCGGAGGCGAAGGTCGAGATTGGTGGGGTGGAGGAGCTCGGAGGTTGGGCTCTTTTTGGCGACGGTCATGGCGAGGTCCGGCCGTTGGCAGGCGGAACATCATCCAATGAAGCGGAGCGACAGTGTGATGTCGCGATGTCTGGTTTCAGTGAAGATCAGTTAGCGCTAATCTGGGTTTAAGCTGGGTAATTAACTTCTAATAATTTTTTTTAGTTAATCAAATTGAATTAAAATTCAAATGTATATTAATCGATATCTCCTTCGTACGAGGTCGGATTTGGCAAGGGGTCGGTTGTGTTGGATTCGTATCAGCACCGTCTACGTTGTGAAGTTGTTTTCATCGTTGTTTGGTTAGTTTGAATGTTCGGATTCAAACGAAAGTGAGTGTTTATACGCTCACAAGTACTAAAATATATTTTTTATGTAGTTGAATTATATCGTGAAGTGAATTGAATTTATTGATTGTTGCTTGATAAATTAAATTGACATTTAATTGACATCTGAATTTATTGATAGAATTTAAATTGATAGTTAAAATTGAATTAGAATTTAACTGCTAGTAAAATCTTCAATTTATCGATAATTGGTTTATTGATGTGATTATTGACTGTTTGGATGATGGATGGTGATGGATGAAATTTGATTGATATTTTGGATGTTTATTTATGTTTAATATATCCGGTTATCACCCTATATATTATTTACAGTATATAAAACTGTAAATTGAATTATTTTGAATAAATTAAGAAATAAGTTGAAATAATATATACCTATGACACTTTAATTTGGATTGAAATGATATATATTCATTCCTGTAATTAAATTGAAATAATTGATTCACTTGGCCATAGGATAGAAAATTATATATGAATACTGGATTGGTTAAATTAAATGATTTTAAAATTTTTGTTTTGAAATTATTTAAATGTTTTGGTTTTGAGAAGTAAAAATCGAATTTATGGAAATCGAATTAATTTCGAATTGGAACTCGAGATGTTAAAATTTAAATTTGAAATAGGAATTGTTTAATTAATTGAAGTTGAGATTTTTAAGTTATAATCGAAATATGACGTAAATTTTAGAAATTTATTTGTTTAAAGGATTGGACTTTTATTTCGAACTTTGAATATTGCTAAGAAAAGGTGATATAAAACGATATTTTGAAATTGAGCTCGAATTTGAATTATATTTAAAGATTTGGATTTTAAATTGGATATTGAAGGAAAAAATGATTTAAGTGTTTTGAATCGATATTTTAGAAATGGACTCGAAATTGATATAAATCGAAATGGTTTAAAATTTGGGATTAGAGTTGAAATTAATTTGGAATTTGAATTTAAATTAATTCGGAATTGAAATTAAAATTCGACTTGAAATCGAAATTGAATCGAGTAAATCAAAATGGAAATGGAAATTGATTTGAATTGGAAATTTTGAAATTGAATCAATTTGGCTTGGAAACTATTTTTAAATAAATTATTTTAATATAAACTATTTCAAATCTATTTTCTTTAAATATTCAAACTATTTTAATTTTTCCCAACTATTTTACTATATAAACCATTTTTAATACTCAAATTACTTTCTATTTAACTTTTTTTTAACTATTTAACTATTTTAAAACTATTTAAACTATTTTCTAAAATTCAAACTGATCAAGGGGTGGAATGTTTATATTTAAATCTTGGATTTAAATGCGAATTGGGTTAAAGTGAATCATAACCAAAACTGCAATTCGAATCAAGTTTTGAAGTGAAATTGATATATCGAGTTGCATTAACATTTTAAGTAAAAATATGGTTTTTTTTAAGCGAATATGATGATTTCGAAATGGATTTGATTTTGAAGCGAATATGATATTTTAATATCAAGTACGAATTGTTTTCGAAATATAAAAGAACCAACCGGTGTGTAAAATGACGTTTGGTTGTTAAAGAGACCGGGACCTCTTATTGGCATACTCTCTGTCAATATTGGAACCACTTTGACAACCTTGTACGCGGTGGATGATATTCAAAATGTAGTGGTTGAATTGACGAACGTTACTGGAATGAAGCAAGAGAACGATGATGGATAGCCTTGACACTCATGTCATAATTAAAATGACTAAAACAGGTGTCTATGTCTGGTCATTAAGGTTGGCTACCTCTAGCGACGTTGATCCCTCGTATTACTATTGTGATTTTGACTCGATGGGTGCACCTTTTGTCGGTTGGATTGATTGTCGCGGTCGGCTACGGATGGATTACGACCAGCCAGAAAGGGTAAACTGGTAGAATCATACCTTAGGTATTGCCTCACGTGCCTTATCATATTTATCCCTATACGAGCCCATTACGACTTTGGTTTAGAACTGTACAAATATGTTAAGGTGGATCAATGTAAAGCCTTAACGCTATTTCGATATTTATTTTACTGATAGACATTATCTATTATAGCGTATACTATTATATATAGATAGTTTGACGGATCCTTAGGAGATGGAAAATCCCGCAACATCTCTTAAGTTATTGTAGTCGTATTTCGCGATATTGATTTGACTTACATAAGATTATTTTAGTCTTGACTTGAGTGTTTTGTCTTTTCATTACGCTTGGATCAGCCCTGAGTTTTTCAGCGTATTAAAGATTATTCTTTGAAGGACGAAGACGAGGATTTTGGTATATTACTATTATTATTATCCCCTGCGTCATGCTATTATACTGTATTGATTATTTATCTCTGATGTATATATATAACTCTGATAAATGTGTGTAGATTATAATCGAATGTATAGTGAACAGCTTCATAAACTGTTATTTGATCATTATATTTTATCGTTTCCGCTGTGAGATTCTGTGTTTGTTTTCTTTTTCTTTTCTTATTCTTCTTATTAACCTCATTGATTATCTACGTTCTGGATTGTTTAAATTAGACACGTGTGGATTATTGTCGATTTAAACCATCTGAAATGTGGATCGTCTCGGTAATGTTTATTTTAAATAAGAGATTGATGTATGTAAATAACCGAAGAACATGAGTTACAACATTTAATCGAAATTCTAAAATGACGACAAGTTGTAATAAAATAAAAAGGGTCACTTATATATTAAAATTGAAATTAACGATGTTGGTTTGTAATAAATTTATAACAGAAATTAAGATAGTAAGTGTTAAGTTATAATTAATGAATGTTTATTAAAAGAAGCTTATGTTATTATTAAAATTTATTCTGATAAGTTGCATAATCGGAGTTTTAACAAATTAAGATTTAGTAAATTAAATGATAATTTCAAAATAAAATAAATAGTTAAATTTAATTGTGGAAAATTTAATTTTGAAATGCGTCTAATGTATTATAGTGAAAGAAATTTTTACTTGTTGCGAAATATGTAAATTTATCGGTTTTGAGTTTTAATTCAAAAATAAGTTAATATTTTAGTGGGAAATATTATTTTTCGACATATAAATATTTTTATATAGAAATGATCTAGAAATTTTTCGATTGAAACGTCGAAGTTCATTTCGTCCAATTCTGATCTTTCTAGCTCAATTTATCGCGATTTGTCGTTTGGTGTACGGTCTAATCGGGGTAATTAGCGACAACAGTGGATTTTTGACACGATTGTCGTAACACGGATTTTATTACACCATTTGATTCATCTCATCGCACTGATCTCCGTAGTATATTTACTTCTGTATTTCGACGTCCGGTGCGCAACGATAAGTGATTGAAATATAATGTTTAGGAAAACTCGAGTGCCACATCACCTACACACACAAATATCCATGCCATTCTTATTCTTGTGCTTGTGGCCGCGTCGACCTGTCCCGTCTGTTTTAATGAGCATTTAATTTTATTAATAAAAAAATTCATAAACCACTGTTCACACATTTTTAAAATATCACTCGTCTCTCTCTCCTCTCCCTTCATTTTGGTCAAGCTTCATGATACCTGAAGAGAGAATAATAAAAAGTCCCTCCGCCTTCACTTTATAAAAAAATGAATAATAATCATCAAAGCTTCCTCCATCCACCTGCCACGTTTCCTCAGTCGCGTCCCGCTCGTCTTCCAATTCGCCACTTCGCTCCTGTCCACCATCGCCACGTCGCTCGTTACCCCACCTAGATTCGAACTCGACCACTGTGACCCACCACCACCAGCGCCTCCAGTTCGCCAACCTCCTGCCCTCCATCAACCGCTCACCTCCATCTTCCTCCCTCCATCACGCGTCTCCGCCTCCTGAAGCCGCTGGCCAGAAACCCATCCACGTCCTCCTTCCTCATCTCCACGTTCGGAAGAAAAAAACTGCCACCTCGCCTTCCAGCCCTCGCCGATAGCCTGCTCCATCTTTCATCCAACCTCCAACCTTCCACTTCGCATGTGCTCAACCAGGTCGTAGGTCTTTCTACCTGAATCTGTCGAGTCACTGTCGTACACCCCTTGCCTGCATTCGCTTAAGAATTTCCACAACACACCTGCCTCCATCCAGTTGTTGCCTTGGTATTTTCTGCCTCGTAATTCGCCAGTTCATGCTGTCATTCATCTAGCCGGAGACCTGCTTCGTCACTGTTTCGCTTGTTGCCCAGGGCGCTGCCCGGTTGCCAAGTCATAGTCTTTTGTTTTGTGAGTTCGCATCAGCAGCTCCATTTTCTAAGCGACTGCTTCGTTCATTTGTATGCGTCCGTAGTCGACGGTGATCGTTCGTACTATTTTCAGAAGTCGCGTTATCAGGTGAGTGGTTAAATCAATTCACGAAGTGCTAAATTTCTTACTGTTGGTGAAACCAAGTAGTGTAGTGATAAAACTTATATCGATTGCTATTTGGAAATTTAACTGACTGAAATCGAATTGATAAAATTTGAATTGATTGATTTTAAAATCGACATTTAAATTTGACCGTTAAATTGACAATTTAACTTGATAGTTAAATTAAACAATAAATTTGATAGTTATAAATGTGACATTTAATTTGATAGTTAAATTTACATTTAACTTGATATTTAAATTGATGTTAATAATTAAAATTTCATCATTTTAAACAATCGACATTGATAGTTATTGGATGTTGATTGATATGGTTGAATTGGTTGCTTTGGATGTTGGTTGATATTGAGATGGATGATATTGTGATTGGCTATTATGTTGTTTAGTGATCTCGACATATCTGTATTATCACCTTGTTATTATCACTATTGATATGATTGATCATTTGTACATCGAATTTGGATATGAACCTTTGGACATCCTATTTGATATGTGAATTATTGGATGCATATTGACTGCTTTGACAGTAATGTGATTGTTGTGATTTTTTTTCCGCCGTTTGGTGAAATTAGAGATTTTGATATATTGAATTTTTAAACCCTAAAATGTTTTGGAATTTAACCTTTGGAATTTATATATTATAAAGAAAGTAAATTTTGTAAATTGAGTTAAATCGGATTTTAGAAAATAATTTTAAATTCATTTATAAAACTTCTAAATTCTAATTTTATAATAATATATGTTTCTAAAAAGGGGGTAATAAAAGGTTTGTGAAATTTTCTATAATTTTTTATGGTAAAGGAAATATTTTTGTAAACTAATCTATGATTTGGAAATTCGACCAATTAATGATTTTGGGTACTTCATACTTTAAAATGTGGAATTATCGAGATTTTGGATATATATATAAAGTAACGCGAAATCTCTTAAATGGAAATAAATATTTGGAAAATAATGATAAAAGAAACTTGTATTTATTTCGATGATTCTAAAATTTGTAGATTTTCAAACTTTGAAGTTCACCGTTTGAAAATATATGAAAATTATTAAATAAATTTGAAGTTGATAAATTTACTGAAACCTTTGAAATAAAGTATAAACTGTGAAACCTTATGTGAAATTCGAAGTAAATTAGAACTATATTCCACCTGATTTTGATTTGACTTACATGAGAATTTTTAGTCCTGACTCGAGTGTTTTGTTTTTCATTACGCTCGGGTTAGACCGAGTTTTTCAGTTATCGAAGACAGTTATTCCAAAGGACGAAGACGAAAATTCGGTATATCATATCTATTAGTATTTATTCTGCTGCACTATTTTATTCTGTCTATTAAAATTATATATGTATGTGGTAAATTGAATTGAGTATATATTGTTAAACAGCTTCATGAACTGTTTATGTGATTATTATATTTTATCGTTCCGCTGCGAGATTATGTTGTTGTTTTCTTCTTTTCTTTTTATTTCTTTAAAATAAACTCATTGATAATCGATCTTTTAAACGTTTTGAGTTGGACATGTATGCTTTATTGTCGACTTGAACTGTTCAAAAAGGTGAGTCGTCACATTGTTTCTTTGACATGTATATATAGCATATATATATAGCAGTATATTATACAGTATAAAAAAAATGAAGATATGGATGATGTGGTATTGAGGGTCTTTCCTTTATATAAATTTGGTTCAAACATTCTTTTCGAACCAAAAGGGAACTATAAGGTTAGGCTATCTTGCAACAATAGTCAATCTAGACCAACTTCACACCATTGATTGGGAGAAATTCATACTTGGATGTTTGTACACCGCACTTGACATGTTTTCTTTAGGGGAGGTGAAGCGGATGTTTGCATTTTGGTGCATTTTTCCGTGCCGGTACAATGAATACATGGCAAACATGCGTTCCCGCATAGTTGGACATAACCAGACGGTAGAATCATATTTTCACACATGAGACGATGGAAGCGTATACAGTATGTACATCATGCACCTATGAGGGTCAGGCACGACTTGATGGAGGTACAAATGTTTTTTGGGTAACAATACGTTACTTTTCTCCATAACTTTTCTTGTTTCTTTAATTGAATTTTTAGAATAGTGGCAATATACATAACAAAAATGGTAATCTTCTTCAC
This sequence comes from Allium fistulosum, assembly GCA_030737815.1. Taxonomy (NCBI): domain Eukaryota; kingdom Viridiplantae; phylum Streptophyta; class Magnoliopsida; order Asparagales; family Amaryllidaceae; genus Allium; species Allium fistulosum. The sequence goes on from CM060906.1 coordinate 357,911,622, forward strand.
CCTGTCATGGGTTAAATGAATGCAAACTAAGAGATGTTTCACTTTGCATTGGATCGTCTTCAAACGCAAAATTACTTGAATTTGATGTTTGTGTGAACGATCTGAATGGTGTAGACATATTACGTATTGAATTTGATATAAGATTGATTGTTTTAGTGGAACCAGTGTAAATTGTGATATATTTTGAAGATTGAAAGTGAATTATTTATGTCTATGTAGAGGAAAAATGTGTTGCTGTTTTCCTAAAGTTTTAGCTTGGATGCCTATTTGAAGGCGCCTGAATATCAAGCGCCTATTTAATAGACGTCTGATATCACATATATATTAAATAGGCGTGCGGACTCTAGAAGCCTATTTAATAGGTGTGAGAAGTCGGACACCTATTAAATAGGTGCCCGAAACACCCTGAATATTCAGGGTAATTTTGCTTGTTGGAGAGCTCATCATTGAATCTACACCTTGAATGGCCAACTGTTGGAGATGCTCTTGGAATTTGCATATTATGAACAGTAGTATTATATTAAGTGTTACTGTGTTCGTGAACTGGTGTTGGGTTTGCTCTTAGAGAGCCTTAGTTCACTGGTGTTTGGAATGAATATTTTACAATGTAACAACATATCATATAAACTAAATCAAAGTGCTTCGTACTCTGATATTTTCATGATCACAAAAGAGAAACAATTAAAAGTAGAATCAGGAAAGCTGCGAGCAGGTTTCTTTAAATTTAAAGTGCATTGGAAAAGTTGATTTAGTCTAGATTTGATTTAATCCAGAATTGATTTAATTAATGGGGTTTTGGACCAAAGGTCCCTATTTTCAAAGCTCATGCACAAAAAGTCCCTGCTCATAAACACATGTAAATTAGGTCTCTATTTTGTTATTTTTTACCAAACTGTCCTCTTTTAGAAAATCGACTTAGCATTCTTTTCAAGGACAAAAACGGTATAAATTAGCCAAAATCTAAAAATAGGGACCTAATTTTCATAACTTATTCGGAAGGGACTTTTCTTACATCATCTTTCAATTCCAGGGACTTGACAGCGATTCCTTGTTAATTAATTGACTTAAATTTGAGTTATTGACTTAAATTTGAGTTACATTTTTTTTCCTTCTTTTTTAATTGTAACAAACTACAGAATTAAAATGTTTTATGAGACATGATAAAATCGGAATCAAGATGCTTTCCTACTCTATTATGGTTATAATGACAAAAACAGATTTTCCATACAAATTTACAGCTAACCAGACATCTGGATTTAATTTTAGTCCCGAATTTGCGATCCAAAACCAAATTAACACCAATTTTTACGCAATCAAAAAGCAGCTCATGATTCATTAACACAGCAGTAAGGAACGAAATAAGCTAAAAATAGCGAAATCAAATCATATGGAATGAAAAGGAATTGAGAAATAGAGAAAATAGCCTACCATAAAAATTTGTAGTCTTCCGATTGGAAAAAATTTGGGAAGAAAAGGAGAGAATAAAAAATTGAGTGAGCTGACCACCCAGATTTTACCTCGATTTTATATTCAGAGCATCTTGATAGTGGCGTTCGAATTAGATTTTCCTTTAGTGTATGTACGCCAACTGAAGAAACACGGTAATCCCAATCTACTTTTAGATCCGCTTAAAACACTGAGTAGCCACATTTAAACATTTAATGAAACTAAACTATAAAATCAACTTCAAATATCCTTCTTGAACTTAAAAAAGATGATCCGAAAGCAAACGTTAACGCTGATACGTAATCGAGCAATATAGAAATAAAATAAAATCTAACCTCAAACATAATTATTTTCAGTCCTATCAACCATTAATGAATTAATAACATTGCAAGTAAAAATATTTCATCGAATTCAGATTAGGATTTATGAGTTAAATCTTTTAATTATATTTATAATATGCATCTGAATCAATATTGTTTAATCCCGTTAATTTTTGGACATTAATTTTCTAGGGAAAAGATGGTTATAATATATTTAGAATATGCATGTAAATTAATATTTTTGTTATAAAATAAACAAGAGTGGAAGCCATTAGAAATAGAAGACATTTTTATTCATTCAGATATCAAATACAATACAAATGAGCTTTCTATTTATAGACTCTATATGTAGTGAAGATTACAATAATATCGTTTGACATTTAACATATTCACCATTATTACTTGTATATATTACAACACTCCCACTTGATATGCGTATGTAAAGACGATAAGAATAATTGTCTCGTTAAAAACCCATGTTATGAAAACTCAGTAGGAAAAATCATAAATAAGGAAAAAAATGCAATTTTATTCCATATTTAGGTAACATGTTTTACAATGTTATTATGAGGGTTGATACTTCTGAATTAAGATAATACCTCATTAAAACCTTAGTAACAAAAACTCGGTGGAAAAAATATTAGTGAAGGAAAAAGAGTATATTATAACATACTTTTGAATACTCTTCTTGATTTATAACGCATTATTCAATTTGTCTGTTGATGCAGCCGACGCATACCAATTTTATACATCATCTTCTGAAATGTTGATTTTGGAAATGACTTTGTGAATAGATCTACCGGATTTTCTTGGGACTGGATTTGTTTCACCTCTATCTTATCATTCTTTTGTAATTCATGTGTGGAAAAAAATTAGGAGAAATGTGCTTCTCCTATTATCCTTGATGTAACCTGCTTGAATCTGAGTTAAGCAAGCTGTATTGTCTTCATAAATAATAATTGATCATTCTGCAACTGTGGGGAGTTGACATGTCTTTTGAATATGTTAAATTAATGATCTTAGTCAAATACATTCTCGACTTGATTCATGTAGTGCTCGTATTTCAGAATGATTGGATGATGTTGCTATCAACGTTTGCTTCGTAGATCGCCATGAAATAGCTACATTACTGTTATTAAATACATTCCAGTTTGTGATCTTGCTTTATGTGGGTTAGAAAGATAATCTGCATCAGTATAGCCAACTAGATTCAGATTATTGTCTATATAAGAATAAAACAAACCTAAATTTTTCGTTCCATGAAGATATCTCGCGATATGTTTTTATACCATTTCAGTATCTTTTCGTTGGTGCAGAACTATATTATACCAGTAGATTTACTAAGAATGCAATATCCGGTCTCATGCATTGTGCTAAATACAATAATGCACCAATCGCACTAAGATATGGTACTTCTGAACCAAGTACATTTTCATCATCTTCTTTTGGACGGTAAGGGTCATTTTTAATATCTAAAAATCTAACAACCAAAGGCGTACTAAGTGGATATGATTCCATTTGAAAACGCTTCAAGATTTTCTCAATGTAGTTTGACTGATGGTTCAGTATGCCATTAGTACTATGCTCGGTCTGTAGACCAAGATAATATTTAGTTTTTCAAAGATCTTTCATTTCAAATTCTTTCTTTAAATAATTTATTGTTTCGTCAATCTCTTTTGGAGTCCCAATTAAATTTATATCATTGATATAAACTGCTAAAATAGAAAATTCCTTTACCGATTTCTTTATAAGGACACATGGATAAATGATTGTTTTTATATCCGACTTTTACCAAATATTCACTAATGCGTTTATACCACATTCTTCTAGATTGTTTTAAGCCATATAATGATCGTCTCAGTTTTAATGAGTACATTGACTTTGATTTTACTTCAGGCAACTTATATCCATCTGGGATTTTTATTTAAATATCGGTATCTAATTCATCGTAAAGATAAGCTGTCACAACACCATTTCGTCTTATGTCTGGTTTTTTAGAAACTACAAGGCTTATCAAATATCGAAATGTTATGACTTCCATAACAGAAGGTCTTTAAAATCAAAATCTGGTCTCTGTAGGAAACCTTGTGCGACAAGTCATGCCTTATATCTCACGATTTCATTTTTATCATTTCGTTTTCTAACGAATATCCATTTATAGCCTACTGGTTTAACATTTTCTGGTGTTTTCTTTATCAGTCCAAACACACTATGTTTTTCAAGTGAATCTAATTCAGCTTGGATAGCAACTTTCCATTTTAGCCAATCATATCTTTTTCGACATTCATTTATGCTAGTTGGTTCAGTATCATTATTCTCATTATAGTCATGACTTTTAGTTATTTCAGTAGCTATAGTGAATGAGAATACATCATCAATTATTATTTTACTTCGATCCCACATTTCTCCATAGTTCGTATAAAATATTGAGATCTCATTATTATTAGGTCCATTTTATTTTTGAAAGCTTAATAGTTCCTTCGGCATTTTTAGGAGAATTGAAATTTTCATTTAAGTGATCTTTTGGATCATTTATAACTTCTTCAGAAGGTTTATCAATTGATGATTTTCCGTTAGATTTTCTTTTTTTAGGCGCCAAGTCTTTTGAACCAATGGGTCTTCTACGATTTTGTCTTGCTTTAGAATTATTTTCTGTTATATTCAACTTTGGTTCTTCTGTGACTTTAATTCTAGCTGGTGTATTTGCTGTTGTAATGTGAGATTTAGTTATTTTTGCAATGTCCTAAATGCATCTGGCATTTGAATTGTAATATTTTAAAGATGCAAAATTCTTTGTACCTCATATTGGCATTGTTTGGTATGCAGGTCCAAATGAGATATTGAAGGATTATTCCATGATATTTCACGCCGTTCTATTGGGACGGTCTTTTCTCCCCCTAACGGTGGGAAAATTGTTTCATCAAATTTATAGTCTGAAAATATTGGAGTGAAGACAACACCCGTAAAAGGTTCAAGATAATAAATTATTGAGGGCGAATCAAATCCAACATAAATTCCTAGCCTATGTTGAGGACCCATTTTAGTATGAAGTGAGGGACTAATGGGTACATGCATAGCACAACCAAATTTTCATAAGTGTAAAATATTTGGGCTATGATGGTGAAAATTGATGGTAAGTTGTTGATCTAATTTTAACCAATTTTGATGCATGCAAAATCGCATATCCCTAAGCTGAAAAAGGTAGCTTTGATTGCATAAACAATGGTCCTGCAATAAGTTGCAAACGCTTAATTAATGATTCTGCTAGACCATTTTGAGTGCGAACATGAGCTACTGGATGTTCAACTTCAATTCCTAACGATAGACAATAATCAATAAATACTTAAAAAACAAATTCTCATGCATTATCTAGTCGAATTGATTTAATCTGATAATCAAGGAAGTTTGCTCTCGGTTTGATTATTTGAGCAAGTAATTTAGCAAATGTCATATTTCTTGTAGAAAGTAAACATACATGTAACCAACGAGTTGATGCATCAATTAATACCATAAAATATTTAAATGGTCTACACTCAAGGTGGACTGGACTACACATATCACCTTGAATTTTTTGTAGAAATATTGGAGATTCCAAATTGATTTTAATATATAAAGGTCTAGTGATTTAATTTTCCTTGTGCGCAAAGGGCACATAAGTAATCACTTGGTAAATTCAGTTGGTTTGATAAATCGTATCCATTTGTGCTTTTAGCGATTTTATGCATCATGTTTAACCTAGGATGACCCAAGCGATCATACCAAAGAATCAATTTCTTTGTATTTGTTAGCTTCGGGCTCATTTTTATAGAGTGGGATTCAACTATCCCAATTTTCGTGAAATATAATCCAGTTGAAATTGTACCAAATTTTTCTAAAATAAGCTTCTGGCTTACAATTCTAGAAATAACATAAAGATATTCTTTGTCGTTTTCATTTATAGTTTAAATATGGCAATCATTCATTCTTATATCCTTAAATCTTAGAAGATTTCTTTTGGAATTGCTTGAGTATAATTCATTTTGAGTAAAGATATGTGTATCATTTGGTAATATTATATGGGCTCTTCCGGACCCTTCAATTATATTAGCAGATCCAATTATAGTGAAAACTTTAGCTGAAATATTTTCAGATAGTTCTGAGAAAAACTTCTGGTTTTTCAAAATTGTATGAGTAGTTGCACTGTCTAATAGGCATATATCATCATTCAAATATTGGTGGCCCATACCTTAAGAAATTGTTAAAAACAATATAGTTAGTCAATTATTAAAATAAGTTATGAACATATATAGAAGCTAATACTTTCTAAAATGATTTCAAAACAAATTACAAATCAAAACCAATATTAATCGGTACACATTATTACAACTAGTTCGATGAAAACTAAAAATATCAAGCATAACCTTCAAACTAACTTATTAATACAAGATAATAAACTAAAATAAAACAAAACAAAAACCATATGATAAGCTTCAGGTTACTTCTAGTTGCACTTAAATTTTCATCATTAATGGAATTTTCATCAACACCTTTGAAGAAATCATCTAACTTCAAGTTAGTGTTATCAAACAATCCTTCATCGTATTTGCCTCAATATTCTTTGAACATTCGTATTCTTCAATTTACCAAAGGAAAAATTACTTACAACTAAAGTCAATAACAACCTACTCACAAGTAAATTAATTAGATTGATATTTATTGATGAAGATTAGATGAAAAAAGGATCACATGTAAAGAAATTAGATGAAGAAATTTTGGTTTCATTGTTTGGAAAGAGAGGAAGTCGAGTTATGGTTTTAAAAAATAAAAAAAGCTATAAAAAGGTGTTAGTTGGTGTAACAACCCGTATTTTTTATAATTAAAAATATTAAATTTAATAAGATTTTTGGAATGTAATATTGTGAGAAACTAAAAAATATGATTTATAAATGGAAAAAAACTATTAGAATATAATTTAATAATGTTGATTGAATGAAATTTGACAACTGTTTAATGCAATTTCAAATAATGGTAATAATGAAAGTTAATAAGGAATAAAGTTGAATGTTGTATTAAAAAGAGAAATCAATGTTAGTTGATTTGGTTGGTTTTAACATGTAATAGAAAACAAATTATTTAGTACGTAGATTCAGTAACATTTGTTGTAAGTAATAGATTTATAAATGTGTTTTTAAATGTGTTTAAATTACTTAAAGGTAAATATTGTTTACTTATCATCTTATTATTTAATCCGTTGAAATCAATGAAATTAATGTAATTAAATATTGCGGTTAATATAAGTAAAGATATTAACTGTAGAGTTTGAGTGAAATAAAATGAAAACTTATGTTGAATAAATTCATAAGGTAATAGTTGATTTAATATGAGAACATTTAAATAAAAAAATAAAAGAATAAAATGAATAAGCTTAGTAAAGGAGTAAACATATGTTTATTTGTTTGAAATGTATTTAGCTTATAGATTAATTATAGGGATGAGAAACTATTATTTAGTAAGAAATGTATGACTCCTGTTTGTATCCAATAATGTATGAATATGTTTAAATTACTATTAGATAAGAAATAATTGTTCTATTTCTCATTACATTTATTTAGTCCATTTTGAAATTCATCCTTGTAATCAGCTAAAATTAATGTAATTGAATAATTTCAATTAATAGGAGAGATGACATTTGTAAATTAATAGGTGTAATTAAACTAGATTATGTTTTGTGAAAATATAAGGAAAGTTTGATTTAATGAAAAAAAAATTATATCAAATAAAATGAATGTTTCATTTGTGAATGTAGGTTTAATTTCATTAAAATAAAGAATAGAATAATTGATTTGAAGGAAGAAATATATGTTTATTTGAACTTTGTTTTAGCATACAGATTGATTACAAGAGTAGGAAAATAATTTATTTAAGTAAGTTATTTATTACTCTGGTGTATAAACAACAAATTTATAAACGTGTTTAAATGACTAAAGGAAACAATTGTTCTATTTTCATTCATTTTTGTTTGTCTATTTTGAAATTTAACTTTGTAATTAATTGCAACTAATGTAATTGAAATATTTCTAAAAGGAAAGAAAACGTTGATTGTAATTAATAGATTTAATAAAAGAAATGCACGTTTTGTGTTAAACAGAAAGGGCGTTTTAATGGAAATAAAAGATCATTTTGAGAAAACCAAATTTAACGTTTTCATTTTCAAGGTAAGTATATATTTATTACGTGTTGAAAAAAAAATTAAATGTGTACAGATTGAGTATTATTTTAGTTAATGAAATTAATTTGGTTACGTTTCAAAATTTGAATTTTAAAAGGTTGTGCAATGTACATGGTCCTTTCATTTCTTTTGTTATTAATTGTTACCAATACGTTTTAAAATAGTTACCTCATTATTAATACTTAATTCGTTCATTTCTCCTTCTGTTTAATACATGAGCCTAGACTTTTAGGCTATATTTAATTCTTGCCATCTCATTTTTAGTTGTTAAAAATTTCATTTTCTTTTGGTTTGCAAACTTTCCCATTTCTACGTACATTTCCTTATGCATTATTAATGTCCGAAGCTTTCAAAACAAAACATGACATTCATTTTTGTCCCTCCACCTTCATTTCCTTATTATCAAATAACCTACAATTTTATTTGTTCAGTTGCGTTTTGTTTCTCCTAACACCTCATATTCCTTTAGAACAAATTGTTCTTTACTAAAGGTATATTCTTATTATAAAATTGTTCACATTTTAAACTTGTCCCTCCATTTTTTTGTCACCACCTCATTTCTTACGTTCAGATCTCCATTTCAAATCTTTCTTTCTCCGAATCATTCTAACGTGAGCTTGCAAATTCAAAAGCTCTAATTTTTGCAAATTCAAAAGCTTTATTTTATGAAACATGGTTTCATTTTATTCATTTTTCCTACACTCCTGCCCTCATCTTAGTTTGTTCTTCCAACTTTTCCTGAAGCCTCATCTTGAGAAAAGCGTAAGTATTGAACTTTGTTTATTTTTTTTATATTAAACGTGTGTGTACCAATTATTATTTTAATAATATTTTTTATAACATAAATATCTGTTGCATATAAACTTCGATTCACGCACGATTTCTTCTGTTGGATTCATATTTAAATTCCGGACAACATGAAACTGATTTTGTTGAATTTGGAGACTTTTGAGATTTTTCGCTTCTGGTTGGATTTTTATGGGCTATTATCAAAGGTGAAAGATTTAACCCACTCACGCAATACTAAACCTTCTTATGGTAGTTGAATTAAATTTATGGTGTGATAAGAATTTTATTGATCGGTGTTTGGTAGTTTAAATTGACATTTTAATTATAATTGTATTTTATACTGAATTAAATTGACATTTAATTTAATATTAGATTTAATTGCTAGTTAAATACCTGATATTGATAACCAATAAATTGGTGTGAATTATTGACTAATTTGGATGTAGATTATGCTGGATTTTTATTTGTTGACATTTTGGATGATTGGATGTTTATTTATTTTTATATATCCCTGTTATCACTCTGTATATTAAGTGACAACATATAAACTATTATTTAAATTATTTCGAATTAATTTAGAAATAGGTTGAAGTGATATAAACCTATGACACTTTGATTTGGATTGAAATGATATATATCCATCCCTATAATTAAAATTGGAATAACTGATCACTTGGCCATATGGTAGAAAATTATATATGGATACCGGATTGGTTAAATTCAATAGTTTTAAAAATATTGATTTTTGGATTTTGGTTAAATGAAATTGTTTTAAAAGGCAATAAATTATGGATTTATATGAATTAAATTATTTTCTAATTCAAGCTTTGAAAGTGAAATTAAAATTGGTTAAAAGAAATTGTTTAAAAGAATTGAATTAGAAATGTAAAGTTATAATTGATATTTAACTTTAATTCGGAAAATTGAATTATTTAAAGTTTAGATCTTGAAATTGAATAATGAAGTTTAATTTGATTTAAATGCTTCAAATCGGTAAATTGAAATTGGACTTGAAATCTATATAAATTGAAATGGTTTAAAATAAGAATTGAATCGTAATTTTAAATCATTGAATTGAATTGTTGAATTGAATTTAAAGTTAAAATGAATGTTTCGGAAATTGAAATTAATTTGAATTGAAATCAAGTTGATTTGAAGCTAAATTGAAATTGAATCAATTGAATTGAAAGATTGGAAATTGAGTTTTGTTGATTTGAAATTGGACATGGGTCCAGATTTGTTGAAATGGAAAGAAATAGTTTGATTTGATACTATTTTCAAAATAAATTATTTTAATATAAACTGTTTTAAATCTATTCTTTTTAATATTCAAATTATTTAGTTTTTTCAAACTATTTTACTATATAAACCATTTTCAATACTCAAACCATTTTATATCAAACTGTTTTAAATCTTTGTACTATTTAAACTATTTTAAACCGTTTAAAACTACCCAAACTATTTCTAAAATTTCAAACCGTGCAAAGTTGGATGTTTATATTTAAATCGTTGATTTAAATACGAGTGTGGTTAACTGAGGTTATAACCTAAGTTGGGGTTGGAAATGATATTTTCAAGTGAAAATGACATATTTTGAGTAAATATGGTACTTTGAAAAGAGGTGATATTTTGAATTGAATATGATACTTTGATATCAAACATGAATCAGTTTTGAAATGTAAAAGAACCAACCGGTGTGAAAAATGACGTCTGGTTGTTAAAGAGACCAGGGTTGGCATACTCTCTGTCAATATTGGTACCACTTTAACAACTGTGTATGTGGTGGATGATCCAGAATGAAGTAGTTGATTTGGTGAACGTTTGCTGGATTTGAAGAAAGAGAACGATGATGGATGACCTCGGCACTTGTGCCAATTTGAAATAACTAAAACATGATAGCTTGTCAGGGCCAAGTGGGCTAGCTACCCCTAGCGGACACACCTCTTCATATTACTATATTGATGTTGGCTTGATCGATGCGCCTTTATTTGATTTTTGGGGTATTGGACGCGGTCGGCGGTCATGGCTACGATGCATTGCCACCAGTCCTGCGACCCGAACTGGTAGTATCCTACCTTGGGCATTGTCTCACGTGCCTTGTCATACTTTTATCCTTATTCGCGACCACTACGATTTTGTTTTAGTGTTGTCTTATTACGGTGCCTCCCTGGCTACCGACGTTACTGGTGATGCTACTAAGGCAAACTGTAGGACAATGCTTAAAAATGTGTTAAGGGGGATCAATGTAAAGCCTTAACGTTATTTTAATACTTAATTTACTGATAGACACTACACATATAGCATATTTTACTACATATAGATTGTTTGACGGATCCTTAGGAGATGGAAAATCCTATAACATCTCCTAAGTTATTGCACGCACGTTAGACACTAGATATGAGATGTAAAATCCCGTAAACATCTCTGAAGTTATCAGACTCATGTTTACTTATGATTGATTTAACTTACATAAGAACTTTTAGTTTTGACTCGAGTGTTTTGTCTTTTCATTACGCTCGGGTCAGTTTGGGCATTTCAATGTTTGGAGACATTATTTCTGGAGGACGAAGATGGAGTTTTGTATATTATATTATTAGTATTATTCCACTGCATCATTATTGGTATGTTGTTGTTGTACTCTGATTATTGTTGTAAAAGTTGTGTAATCAAATGTATATTATAAAACAGCTTCATGAACTGTTTATTTGATTATTATATCTTGTCATTCCGCTGCGAGATTCTGTGTTTTGTTTTCCTTCTTTTCACTTATTTTCTTATTTAACCCCATTAAAAATCCTCCCTTTTGAATGGTTTGAGTTAGACATATGTGGTTTATTGTCGATTTGAACTGTCCAAAAGGTGGGTCGTCACAGTTGGTATCAGAGCGAGGGTAAGAGATACCTTAGCCTGTTGGGGTTAACTCATTAGAGATATGGTTAGTAATATCCTAGAATGAGTTTGAGTGTATATATGAGAGAGAGTATTTGTTAGTGCTATAAAAATGTTTTGTGATGTGTTAATTTGTTCTGTTGAGTACTATGAATTCCAATCGGTACATAGGACGCTATGGCATCGATGAGAATTTCTAAACACTTGAACAGGGTAAACCAAAATAATATTTTTTTTAAAAATTGGTAAATTAAATAATTTTACCTAATTTTATATTTTATTTTGTATTTAAAAGAATATTTTTTCATAAACTGATATAGTTATTTTTGGTGTGTTGTTTGTTAGGAAATGATGATGTTTAATTATTGTCATTGCTGTTTGGATAGTCAAGGTCCTTAAAACTATTGACTATTGTATGTTATAAGAAAAGTAAGTTTATAAATATGGTTTATAAATACGATTTATAAATAAAATGAATTTAATTGGAAATTTAAGAACTTGAACGCTGGTGTTTTGAAATTGGTTTTTAAGGATTTGGAAAAATAATATTAGTATTATTGGAAGTATTAAATATAAATATTTCAAAAGGTATTTGGAAGAAACTTTTTTACAGAAATTTAAAAAAGGAAATAATTTATGTACTCCCATCTTCTATCGCTGGAAAATAATTTCGGTGATGATCACGACATCATCGATGTTCATTTTCGAGTTTCAAAGTGGGAAGACCACTAAAGTAGCTTTGCTACCATTTGTCTTGATGGACAATATTTGATTTAAATTTCCAAAATATGATTTGATATACAAAAGATATAAGTATATATTATTTCAAAGTGATTAGAAATGAACCCAATATTTGAATTCTTAAGTATGAGTTTCGAGCCTAGAAGTGTGAGAAGACGGTCGGTGTCGCGGAGGCTCTGGTGGGTGTGAAGCATGAATAGGAGGTGGTGAGGGAATTCTAGGAGGTGGCGAACGGGACCTAGATCGGTGTCTATAGTCTCTATCCCTATCCCGTTCGTATCTGTCCTGGTTGGAGTACCCGCGATCGCGGTCTCTATCCGAATCTCTCCTACGGGAATCATAATAAGAAGAAGACTTTCGAGCCGAGCGAAGGCTCCCTAACATCGATCCTCTCCCAGACATCGTACCTGTGAATGAGAAATGAAAGAAAAGTTAGTGATCTCTTGGATTGGACGATTTACGATTATGAATCATGTAGTGTAGTGAAGTGTATGTATGTGCAACCCCCCGACCAACCGGAAATGTCGGCCGCACTCATAGCAAGCGATTCGCTCAGGTCAAGAGCACTATCAAGCTCCTCCTTCCCGATGTCGTGTTGAAATGACACATAATCCGGAATCAGAATATCAGCAAGCCCTTCGAAAGGATTCTCTACTTGCAGGGGAGGAGCCTCCGAAATTCTAATTCCAGGAACAGGCAAAGACACAACCATGGATTTCGATCTCATGGATTTAGAACGCTTATGAGCAACTGCCTTGCCTTTTCTCCTTCCTTCTGAGTCCTGAAAACTGCTAGAAGGCCCAGCTATAAGTTCATCATCAGTGGGTGTTCTCTCCGGATCAACCCCTTCGGTTATCACGACACCGGGCGTTTCGCCCGCTTCTTCGAGGCTGTCCTCAGTGTTCCTTCGAGCCTTATACTTTGGTCCCGCTCGATCAATCCAACAATTCTCAAGTTTATGTCGGTTAGAACCAAGTCAATGTTCCTCTCTTCACTCGGAACTGCTTGGAGGATCTGAACTAACTCTTTGAAATACCCACCTTCAGGTCGTGAGATTGCGGCTGAAAGAGAAGTGAAGTATGTTAGTTTTGAGAATGATTATTATTATCTCGATAATTCTTGAGAAAGACTGCAACGCTTACGTCTATCCAACCATCGTCTAGCGAATCCAGGGGGGCATCGAACGTAGAACCATTCTATTTTAAAGTAACTCAGCCTTCCCCAGGATCCGGTTACTACTTGGCAGTTCCTGACTGACTCCAGGAAAGTGAAAGACAGGCTAGCTCCCCTACTTTTGAAGTTAAAAAGGTATCTAATCTCGATCGGCTTTGGTGGTCGAAAGAGAATTTCCATAAAAACAATGAAAGTGCTATTCAGCAAGGCATATCCGTTGGGGTGTAGCTGGGATGGAGCGATTCCAAGGAATGACAGCATTTCCCTTATATACTGATTAAATGGAGGAAGTGTCCCTACTGTGCAAGCATGACGATTGAAAGCAATAAACCCCTCCGGGGGAGCATGCGGTCTATCATCTGGCCCTGGCAGTAATACGTCGTCGAGCGACAAGCCATGTCTTAAGCATATCCATCCAAACATATCTTCAGAAATGCCGAATGGCATAGAGTCTTGTGGATGGCAAAGGAATTGGGCGCCTGGAAACTCATCCGGAGCTGGATCTATGACTTCGGCCTCGATGGTCGGTATCTCGATTATTGGAGGAATTAAACTCTGAGCTTCCTATTGGTGTGAGCTTGAAGATTCCATTACTAACTAGCTTATGAGAAACCATCATTAGATGATAATAAGCCCGTGCATCCCCCAGTGTGAAGTGTGTGAATGTGTTATGCAGTGCAGTGCTGTATATTACTTGAAAAAAATTGGGCAGAGTTAAAGAAAGCATGTAAACGATAAGACTTTGAAATTCAGTCGGAACGACCGTCATCGCTGACCGTCACAACCGTGCCATCCAGATGTTAGCAATCGATCCAAGTTAAAATTTATTATCATTTCGTTAAGTCATAGTTCCATCGGCAAGCTTCGAAGGGTAGTCAAATATGCAATTTAACAGTTAAGTCCGGTTATGCAAGGTTGAAGCTCGCCGGGGTCAGATATTCAAACATGCAAGAAATTTTAAGTCCATTCAGGTTCAATTCGTGTCGATCGCAGGAATCCCAGTTTCGAATCGATCAACTTCGCATCCATCTGAGTATGTGTTCGCATCGATCAATTGGGTCGCCGTCGTATCGATCCCCTGGCGCATAGTTCGTATCGATCGGAAACTCTAGGTTTCGAATCGATCAAACGCAATCCTTCGTATCGATCTACATGTTCAAAACACTCGCATCGATCATCTCGATTCAATGCAAAAGTTTAACCATCGATCGATACGAAAGCCTCCATCTCATCATCTCGAAGCCCCTACTCCAGATCGACATGAAGCGAAGGACAAACAACCTTCGATCGCGTATTGCCTACGTCCACTATGAAATTGATCGCTTTATTGATATTTCTTTGATGATTACAATTTATTGCAGCGGATTACAGCAAATTTAAGTTATGAAATTCGAGTACAACAGCAGTAATGGAGTATGAAATTGAATTCGGCAGAGTCTGGGCGTTGGAGCATCCAAAGATCCTTTCTCTGTAGGCCCTGGGGCTCTATTTATAGGTGTAGGAGGCTGGTATTTCGCTCAGATTTCGAGAGACTTCTTCTGGCACGTGAGTGAGCCCACACGACCGAGCCTATGAAGTTTCGGCTCGATCCGTGATCGATACGAACGAATTTTGTATCGATCAAGATTTCGTCCAATGGAGTTAAAACTTGGTGTGAACATTCTTTAGCATGTACGTAAGCTCCTATGAAAATTTCATAGCATTTGGACTTGTGGATTACGAGATATGATCAATACGAACTAACGTTCTTCGGTAGGCCGTTTGGTTCGAATCGATTGCATCGATCTCTTCGAATCGATCGTTGCACGTGATTGGGTGATGACTTGGTGCGCATCCTTCGGATCGATCCACCTTTTGCGCCGAGTTGATCGAGCCGTCTCAAGATTCTCGCCTTGTTCGTATCGATGTAGTTGCCTTATTCGAATCGATGGAGAACGACCCTATTCGTATCGATGAAACGAACTCTGTTCGTATCGATGGAAAGCACGTGGAACATGTTGACTGTATGGCCTTGTTCGTATCGATCAGAGACGAATCCAGCCGATCGATACGAAGATGAAGTGGCCAAATGTACCTGAGCATTGATAGCTTGATCGATACGAATAGCCATGATACGAACGATACGAACATGGACTTCTCGATGGATATGATGTAACTGGACTAGAAGGATACGAACAAGGGCCTTTTAGGATGGATACGAACTAGACCACCAATGGATACGAAGTAGACTCCATCTGTTGCTGATCGGTTTGAAACTACGCGTAGACGATGGATTCGAACAAAGCCTTACACCAGATGGATGCAACTACTGTAACCCAATGGATGCAAAATGGAGCTTGCTCACTGATGGGTTCGAAATACGATCGGTTCGAACTAAGGCTTAATGATGGATACGAATGGATGGGTTTTCTTGACTTGCATCGATCATATCTTGAGCATATGAACCCGGATTGACTTGAAAATTAGAACGTTGGCTTTCCTGGCTTCGCTCGTCGTGTCTTGTCAATTGTAGTTTGATCCGGACTCGAACAAAATTAGTCGATATCCATAGTGAGCCTGCGCATAACCGATCTCCAAGACGAACCATCATTGGTTTCTAGTCAAGTTCTTGGTGTCACGGCCTTGCCAAAAGGCGGGATAACATTTGCCCCCCAAAGTACGTCTTGTGGAAACATGACGTGCTTTGAAAAGCTGCAACCTTTACTTTGATCAGTTATCGTCCTTTCGTTGGATGTTGTAATCTTTGACTGATTTCATTAGTAATGTGATCCGTTGATTACTAACTGTTGTACCCTGTATTGTTGTAACTGATCGCTGTTTGACTGTGATTAGCTGTTTGTCGTCGTAACCATTATCAAATGAGTATCCAATTCCTGTGGATGTGAAAATTTGAATATTAGTCTGATATGTATGCATATATGTTAATCTAACTCTCGTTAACGTTGCACGTTCACGAGTCGTTGTCAGTTCTTTTGTATCGAATCCCGTATCGATCCTCTCCTGGACCGATGTGAAATTCGAGTTGCAACAACGCTTGATGATTGTTTTTGAATGTTCCTTCGTATCGATTCTCTCTTGAATCGATGTAAAATGTTGAAATGTGGTTTTCGTATCGACGTGATTCACAATGATGGATACAAGTTTCGGTGGAATCCATTGTCGTGAGCACTAAGTTGCAATTTCGTGTCGATAGCCTTCATTGCGTACTTCGTATTGATGGATATGAAACAAACACTTCGTATCGATAGGTATAAGCTCCGATGGATTCCTATGCAATGAACTTCACTTCGTATCGATGAACGTGTGCCATTGTGGGTCGAGTGCTGATGGATACGAACAAGCACTTCGTATCGATGGAGTCTAATACTTTCAGAATAGTCTTTGGTGCGCATTTCGTATCCATGAACCTTGCTCTGTTGGATACGAGTAGTCAATTCGTATCGATGGATACATGCCTTTGGAGGCTGTGATTTGATGGACCCGAAAGGCGTAGTTCGCATCGATGCTCAGTGGAGGGATCGAAAATGACCGACATGAACAACGGTTTCGAATCGATGGATCTTGGTAACAATTCCACATCGATGAGGGCTCGCATTTTCGAATCGTTCTGGTGGAACTGTCGTGACCGGTCGAGTTTACATGAAGGCGAAACGTTTTTCTCCTTTGGTTTTGCGCCCATATAAAAGCATCTTGGACTTAGAAACTTTTTCATTGTTTGCCACTTTTGCTCTCTGCCTTCGTATCGCTCTGAAAACTTAGAAACAGAAGAACTTTGCTCGCCTTCGAATCGAACCAAACTTTCAATTACTTGAATCAACTGTCAGATTTAGTTAATCCACTAAACGAATCCGACGCGTAAACAATGAGACTCAATCTTTAACGTCAAATCACCCAGAGTCGTGGTCGATCCCAGCGTAGTTGGTGTTGGATTTGGGTTGGAGCAAGATCGAGGAGGGAGCAATGGCGTTTGTACCGTTTGGGGAAGAAGGAATGAAGAGGGATACGAAGGAATTGATCGAAGGTTGTTCGGCCTTCGCTTCATGTCGATCTAGAGTAGGGGCTTCGAGATGATGAGATGGAGGCCTTCGTATCAATCGATGGTTAAACTTTTGCATTGAATCGAGATGATCGATGCGAGTGTTTCGAACATGTAGATCGATACGAAGGGGTTGCATTTGATCGATTCGAAACACAGAGTTTCCGATCGATATGAACTATGCGCTAGGGGATCGATACGACGATGACCCAATTGATCGATGCAAACACATACTCAGATGGATGCAAAGTTGATTGATTCAAAACTGGGATCCCTGTGATCGACACGAATTGAACCTGAATGGACTTAAAATTTCTTGCACGTTTGAACATCTGACCCCGGCGAGCTTCAACCTTGCATAACCGGACTTAACTATTAAATTACATATTTGACTACCCTTCGAAGCTCGCCGATGGAACTATGACGAAATGATAACAAAACTTAACTTGGATCGATTGCTAACATCTGGATGGCACGGTTGTGACGGTCAGCGATGACGGTTGTTCCGACTGAATTTCGAAGTCTTATCGTTTACATGCTTTCTTTAACTCTGCCCAATTTTTTTCAAGTAATATACAGCACTGCACTGCACAACACATTCACACACTTCACACTGGGGGATTTACGGGCTTATTATCATCTAATGATGGTTTCTCATAAGCTAGTTAGTAATGGAATCTTCAAGCTCATAGCAATAGGAAGCTCGGAGTTTAATTCCTCCAATAATCGAGATACCGGCCATCGAGGCCGAAGTCATAGATCCAGCTTTGGACGAGTTTCCAAGCGCCCGGTTCCTTTGCTATCCACAAGTCTCTGTGTCGTCCGACATTTCTGAAGATATGCTGGGACGGATATGCTTAAGACATGGCTTGTCGCTCGACGACATATTACTGCCAGGGCCAGATGATAGACCGCATGCTCCCCGGAGGGGTTTACTGCTTTCAATCAACATGCTTGCATAGCAGGGACACTTCCTCCATTTAATCAGTATATAAGTGAAATGCTGTCATTCCTTGGAATCGTTCCATCCCAGTTACACCCCAACGGATATGCCTTGCTGAATAGCACTTTCATTGTTTTTATGGAAATTCTCTTTCGACCACCAAAGCCGATCGAGATTAGATACCTTTTTAACTTCAAAAGTAGGGGAGATAGCCCGTCTTTCACTTTCCTGGAGTCAGTCAGGAACTGCCAAGTAGTAACCGGATCCTGGGGAAGGCTGAGTTACTTTAAAACAGAATGGTTCTACGTTCGATGCCCTCCTGGATTCGCTAGACGATGGTTGGATAGACGTAAGCATTGCAGTCTTTCTCAAGAATTATCGAGATAATAATAATCGTTCTCAAAACTAACATACTTCTCTTCTTTTACAGCCGCAATCTCACGACCTGAAGGTGGGTATTTCAAAGAGTTAGTTCGGATCCTCCAAGCAGTTCCGGGTGAAGAGAGGAACATTGACTTGGTTCTAACCGACAGAAACTTGAGAATTGTTGGATTGATCGAGCGGGACCAAAGTATAAGGCTCGAAGGAACACTGAGGACGGCCTCGAAGAAGCGGGCGAAACGCCCGGTGTCATGATAACCGAAGGGGTTGATCCGGAGAGAACACCCACTGATGATGAACTTATAGCTGGGCCTTCTGGCAGTTTTCAAGACTCAGAAGGAAGGAGAAAAGGCAAGGTAGTTGCTCATAAGCGTTCTAAATCCATGAGATTGAAATTCGTGGTTGTGTCTTTGCCTGTTCCTGGAATTAGAATTTCAGAGTCTCCTTCCCTACAAGTAGAGAATCCTTTCGAAGGGCTTGCTGATATTCCGATTCCAGATTATGTGTCGTTTCAACACAACACCGGGATGGAGGAGCTTGATAGTGCTCTTGACTTGAGTGAGTTGCTTGCTATGAGTGCGGCCGACATTTCCAATTGGTTGGGGGGTTGCACATACATACACTTCACTGCACTACATGATTCATAATCGTAAATCATCCAATCCAAGAGATCACTAACTTTTCTTTCGTTTCTCATTCACAGGTACGATGTCTGGGAGAGGATCGATGTTAGAGAGTCTTCGCTTCGCTCGAAAGTCTTCTTCTTATTATGATTCCCGCACGAGAGATTCAAATAGAGACCGCGATCGTGGGTACTCCAACCAGGACAGATATGAACGGGATTGGGATAGAGACTATAGACACCGATCTAGGTCCTGTTCTCCACCTCGTAGAATTCCCTCACCACCTCCTGTTCATGTTTCACACCCACCAGAGCCTCCGCGACACCGACCGTCTTCTCACACTTCTAGGCCCGAAACTCATCACCAGCGAGCTGAAACCGTGGCCCCCATAATTGCAGAGTAGGCCATAACTGAGCCTACGGGGGAAGGGGCTATAAAAATTGCTCAGTTGAGGAAGGAGTTCCCGAACATATGCTTCGACAGCTACGTCTTTCCACCTCATTTAAAGAGAATTCCATCGGGGGTGGAGAACACGATGCATGATTACATTCATGACATCTACGCCCAGTATAGAGAGTGGGCGAAGGCTGCAGAAAAAGCTTCCAAGGTGGCCTTTGAGCGAGCCAAAGCGATTGAAAAGATGGAGTCCGAACTCGCTCAAAAAGACCGAATCATTCAAGTGCTCAATACCGAGGTCGAGTCTTCTCGAAAATCTGAAATTGAGGCTACCAAAAAAGCTGATGAAGCGAATGTGGCGATGGAGAGGTTGAGGCAGACACACGTTGCCTTGGTGGAGGAGATGGGCCACCGAAATACTATAGTTACAGCCGAACGGGATGCGGCGGTCAAGGAACTTAACGATCTTAAGGCCAAATTCTCTGACATGGCTAAGGAAAGAGATGAAGCGAACAACGCAGCCCAGGAGGCGTGCGAACAGGCTGTCTTGCTTCGAGGCGAATGGGATGCGCCCGTGGCTAAGGTTCGCGAGGTGGAGAACAAGGTTGAGGAGGAGGTGAGATCGGCCGAGTCCAGGCTAGAAGCCGACATTGAAGATCTTCTCGTCGTTTACAACGCTAACGTGCTGAGGCACAGGGGTCTAGCCTGGCTCGATGATTACCCGGCACATTTATACAACGCCTGGGGCCGATTAGTTGAGGAGGAGAAGGCGGTGCATCTGGGTGAGTCAGTTGATGAGTTTGAGCTCGAGAATCGTCTACTGAACAAAGATGAACGGAGGATTCTTCATGAGTTGATGATTCTACATGAAAAGGAGAGGCTCGGCACCCTGCACTTAGAAGTAGGAGAAGGTTTAGGGGTTGACCATCATGATGCAAGTCTTGAAGTTCCAATGTCAACTCAACCTGAACCCTTATCTGCGGTGGATCCCCAAGCCGTCCCTACCTACAATCCAGATCAACCGCAGATATCTCCGGTTATAGAGCAAGTTGTTGAAGCCGCTCATCCATCTACGGGCCAAACTAAGGAAGGTACTGTGAACATTCTTCGTACTTGTTCGAGATCGATAGCTTTATTTGATTTGTTTACCGACAGTCTTCCTTTTCCTTTGTCCAGTGATTGATGCTGCACCGATCGTGCTTCCTGCAACCCAAGAATCGCATCAAACGCAGGAGGTCGTCATCACTGAAGCGACCACCATAACTACAACTGCGTCACTCGATGAAATGCAGGGAAGCACGCTTGTTTTTGATGAGCAGATGATGGAGGAACTCTTTCGTCGTCATAGTGATCCTTTTGCCGACCTGCCATTTGTTATGGGTGGAGGCGTTCCTGCTACAAGCTCTTCTATGCCAACCACCGATGCTCCTAGCGAGGCTCAAGCGATTCACGAGGGAGAAATATTGGCCGAAATTGACGTTGAAATGGAAGCAGCGGCTCGTGGTGGCAGTTTTGGAGGTGGGATGTCAGCACCTGGTCCAACTTCGCTTAGAATGGTATCACCTGGTGGTACAGTCGCCAACACCGGTGTGTTCATTCCACCTCCTACAGTTGACCCCGTTCCTTCGACTCCGCCCGTAGGAAGTATCCTCATTCATTCGAGCTTGGAGGAAGACGTCGAGATTATGCCCCCGCATGGAGATCGACCACCAAAAAGTAAAGGCTTAAAAAGAAAAGTTAGCGGCGGCTCCAGCGGGTCTACACCAAAAAGGAAGCCGAGGAAGAAAAAAGAGTAGACATGCTTCCTCGGTTTATTTTGATTTCCATTTTGTTGGCCGTGTATATATGCGGGTTCGGCCCCTGCTAGTAGGAATTCTTTAGAATAAACTTGTACATGAATTTCTTTCACAAATAGTAGAAATGAAACTCTTCTTTTTCGGCTTCTTTTCAGTTATTGTGTATTTGCTCAAGTGTTTTAATATTTCAAGTGTACTTGTGAAGTTTCAGCTTCCGGGTCAAGTTTGTTTTTATTCGCCAGGTCCGAAAACTGTGGACATGGTTCACGACTGGGAAGTGAGTTGAATTTTGATGTTGCACCGCTTCAGTCAATGGTCGACGTTAAGTCCTGCCCCCCAGTCTTGGGGATGAGTTGTAGAACATCAGCCAGTGATTGCATTTCACTTATAACACGTTGAGCCTAGTGCCACTGAACGGATGTTTGAGACAAGTGGAGATTGAGTGGTTCAACCCCACTCGTTTAATTATCAGTGATCATATCCGCACTCCGGGGATTTTCATTTGTTCATCGGCGGTCTGTTACGCCGGTTTAAGTTTTAATTATATGTCCGCACTCTGGGGACTTGGAGTTAATGTTTATACTCCGTTTTGTGCTATGGGAATTCGGAGTTGGTTGATGTTTATACTCCTTTTCGCAATCTGGGAATCCGGTGTTGACGTTTATACTCGAATTTGCACTCTGGGAATTTGGAGTTGGCGTTTATACTCCAATTCGCACTTTGGGAATTTGGAGTTACTGTTTATACTCCGACTCGCACTCTGGGAGTTCGGAGTTGGCGTTTGTACTCCAATTCGCACTCTGGGAATTTGGAGTTAATGTTTATACTCCGACTCACACTCTGGGAGTTCGGAGTTGGTAAACAAACGGTCAGTCACATCTGCTGCATGTTTTTGGATTTCGCTCGCACTCTGGGAATGAAAGGTGTATAAGGATCGTGGATGGTTGGATCACATCCACCCTGAGTTAACAAGTGAGGTCGTTAGATGGACGAGTCCACCCTCCTCAAACTTGGTTTGGATACAGGCGAAGTCGTTAGGTGGACGGATCCACCCTCTCCGCAAATGTATCTATGAGTTTGTACTCTAGTTCGCACTCTGGGAATCTGGAGTTAAGTGAAGGATTGTCGTGTATCAATCCTTTTCTGACTTTGGTGTGATGGTTTGTCCCTGAGCATGGGTTTCACTTAGCGAGTGACCGGTTGCATCACAGTCACTCCCTATTTAAATAAATCCCACCGTATGGTGGAACTTAGCTCTCCATGCACGGTGATGTTCATATGGAGTATTTCAAGTAAATCACAGCTCTTGGTCGAAGAGATTGCATTTTATTGCTGAAATAAGAAAAATGTGGCAAAGTCAGTTGCCTTATTACAAATTCTAATTTTGAAATGCAGAAACAAAATGCAAATGAAAAATAAACTAAATGAATAAAAATAGCCTGTTATGTGTAGTAGCGACGAAGACTTTCGCTGTTCCAGGCTCTCGGTAGAGTGAGACCGTCGACGGTCGATAATTTGAATGTGCCATCTCCGAGCCTTCGTTCAATAACATATGGTCCTTCCCATGTTGGCTTCATATGCGAAGGAACCGGATAAATTCTTTTCAGGATGAGATCGCTGAGTTCAAAGGTTCGCGGGCGGACCTTGGCATTGTATAATCGGGCGACTCGACTCCGATATGCGGCTGCCCTCAGATCAGCCTCTTCACGTTTCTCATCTAATAAATCGAGGGATTCAACAAGTAATATAGCATTTGTCTTCGGATCGTAGTATGTCACTCGATGAGAAGGTACTTCTAGCTCGATTGGAATAACAGCCTCTGAACCATAAGAGAGAGAGAATGGAGTGTGACCGGTCGTGGAATTATGGGTTGTTCGGTAAGCCCATAAAGCCATAGGAAGTTCATCGACCCATTTGCCCCCGACCTTTTCCAGTCGCTTTTTCAGAATGGACTTTATGACCTTGTTGACTGCTTCGACTTGTCCGTTTGCTTAGGGGTGTGCAACTGCAGAGAATTTCTTTTGAATGCGAAACCGTTTGCAGAAATCTTTAAATTCAACAATGTCGAATTGGGTTCTGTTATCAATGATAATGGTGTGCGGGAGACCGAATCGACAAATAATGTTGCGAACTACAAAGTTGATCACTTTTTTCGTCGTTATGGTAGCAAGAGGCTCAGCTTCAGCCCACTTTGTAAAGTAATCAACTGCGACGATGGTGTACTTCGCACCACCTTTTGCCAGAGGTAGAGTACCAATGATGTCGATGCCCTATACTGCAAACGGCCATGTACTGACCATTTGCGTTATCTCGGTAGGTGGGGCTCTAGGAATTCGAGTATGCTTTTGACATTTATCACATTTCTTTGCATAATCCGATGCATCGCGATTCACAGTCGGCCAGTAATATCTATCGAAGTATTTTCTTGGCCAGTGCTTGCCTCCTGGTGTGATCGCCACATTCTCCCTCGTATACGTCGTGTAACACTCGTTTAATTTCATCGTGAGCGATACACCAAAGTAAAGGAACGGAGTACCCTCTTCTATACATGACTCCATTCTGGATGGTGAATCGTGAGGCCTTCCGAAGGACTTGTCTTTTTTCACTCCTGCGCTCCGGCAGGATTCCGTGCTCAAGGTAATTTCTGAATGGAGTCATCCATGAATCCTTATCGGGGACGGTTTCACATACCCAGTCTGTTTCTTCCCGATCAATACTTGGGAAAGGTAACATCTCTACGGGAACGAGTCCCATTTGCTGAGCTTCACCTGTGCTGGCTAACTTCGCCAATGAATCGGCTTTTTGATTGTGTTCTCGAGGTATATAATAAATGGCATAAAAATCAAATTGATCCAGCATTTCCTGGACTCGAGCTAAGTAGGCAACCAGCCTTCGATCTCTCGCTTGATATTCTCCCCGAACTTGACACACAACTAATTGTGAATCACAATAAATTTCTAGAGCGATAATTCTCAAATCTCTGGCAAGTTTCAATCCAGCTAAGAGAGCTTCATATTCAGCTTCATTATTGGTTGCATGAAAATCGAACTTTAAAGCATAACATATAGATCGGCCTTCGGGGGTTTCAAGTACAACCCGAGCACCAGTCGTTTGATGCACCATCAGTTTACAGCTTCCAAACGTATTCGGGGGATTCACTAGTTTTGGGAAAGTCCTCTGGAATGGTAAATTTGGCAATAAAATCGGCTAGGACTTGTCCTTGAATGGCTCGTCTCGGAGTATAAGTAAATATCAAACTGGCTCAGTTCGATGTTCCACTTGAGTAACCTACCAGACGTCTCAGGCCGCGTAAGGACCTGTCGTAATGGCTGGTCGGTGTAAACAATAATAGGATGTGCCTGGAAATATGGACGGAGCTTCCTTGATGCAATAACAAGGAAATAAGCCAACTTCTCTAGTTTTGGATAATTCCTTTCAGCTCTAGTCAATCGTTTGCTGATGTTGTATACTGGCTTCTGTATCCCGTCTTCTTCTCGAATTAAGACAGCACTGATAGCGTTTTCTGATATCGCCAAGTAAACGTACAACTTCTCATGATCAATAGGCTTTGACAGGATAGGTGGTGTGGATAGATGCTGAATTAGTGCTTGGAAAGCGCCCTCACACTCCGTGGTCCATTCAAAGTTTCGTTTTCCTTTTTGGATCAGATCGACGAAGGGAATGCATTTGTCAGTGGACTTTGAAATGAACCTGCTCAGTGCTGCTACTTTCCCATTAAGACTCTGGACTTGCTTTATAGTTTTCAGAGTTTCAAGATTTCTGATTGCCCAGATCTTTTCAGGATTAGCTTCAATCCCTCGAGCATTGACGATAAACCCAAGGAATTTTCTGGATGCAACTCCAAAATGACATTTCAGTGGGTTGAGCTTCATTATGTATTCTCGAAGTATGTTAAACATAGTTTCCAGGTCTTTAATATGGTCAGTGGAAAATCATGACTTCACAAGCATGTCGTCTACATATACTTCCATTGTTTTCCCGATTTGATTGGCAAGCATCCGATTGACCAATCGTTGATAAGTAGCCCCGGCATTCTTGAGACCGAATGGCATAACTTTGTAGCAATAAAGTCCCAGATTGGTTACGAAGCTGGTATGTTCTTGATCAGGTAAGTGCATTGGTATCTGATTACAGAATACGCATCCATGAAGGATAAGAGTTCATGTTCACTGTTGAGTCTACTAATTGATCAATTCTGGGAAGCGGAAAACTGTCTTTAGGACAAGCTTTATTCAGATTGGAGTAATCGATACGTGTTCTCCATTTTCCGTTTGACTTTCGGACAAGCACGAGATTCGACACCCATTCGAGATATAGCGCATCTCGAATGAACCCATTCCTTTTAAGCTTTTCTACCTCTTCTTTAAGGGCGGCAGATCTCTCTGGATCCATACCACGCCTTTTCTGTTTGACCGGGACATGCCGTGGGTCAATATTCAGAGTGTGGCTCGTGTTGTCTGGCGAGATCCCACACATATCAGAATGCGTCCAGGAGAATACGTCAAGGTTCGCCCATAGAAACTCAACCAATTCCTCTTGAGTTTGCTGGCTTAGCTGAGACCCAATCTTTATCATCTTCGAATCATCATCATTGTCGATTGGGACATCAATCGTCAGTTCGGCCGGGGATGCTTGACTTTCTTTAGATTCTCCTTCATCTTCGGTTTCTCTTGGGTCAAGATCCCTTTGGCATTGGCTATGGTGCCCACGCCTAGGCCCAGGCACTAATTGTCAATTATCAGCAAAACGGATGCATAAAGATTCCTCTATGCCCTTTCCTTTCTCCTTTCGCTGCGCCTCCCGCAGCTCGGCAACGTAACAGGCTCTCCCAGCAGCCTGATCTCCTTGAATGGCTCCCACTCCACGATCAGTGGGAAACTTCAGGGTTAAGCACCACAGGGAAATAGCTGTCCTGAATTCAACGAGGGCCGGTCGGCCCAAAAAAGCATTATAATGGGAGTCTATGTCTAACATAACGAACTACAATATCCAGACTCTCCAGCATTCACCAACTCCCAACTCCACTGGCAGTTCTACTACTCTAGTGGGTATAGCAGCGCTCCCATTGAAACTGTGGATTCGGGACTGATAAGGTTTCAAATCTTTGGCTTCCATCTTCATTTGGTCGTAAGCTCGTTTAAAAAATATATTCACGAAGCTTCCACTATCAACTAATATCCTCTTCATCCAAGTTGGACCTACTTGAGCTGAGATGACCAGTGGATCGATAGTGGGGGCTTCGACTTTATCAGCATCTCTGTTTTTGAACACGATGTCATCTGTCATCGTCTTCTGTTGTTTGGCCGGAGCCCCTTCATCAAAACTACTATAACATTCGAAGTCTGCATGCCTGATAGAACTGGCATACGACTCCATTTCCTTCCAGCTTCGGTCTGTTGGATGGGGACCACCGCTTATTGTATTAATAACCAACCTCCCGCCAGTACGAGCGGGTTCCTCCTGCCTTTCCTGGTTCGGTGCTCGATTCTGATTTGATGGGCCCGCACCTTCTGACTGAGGCATCCGCACATACTGATCCAACTTTCGGTCACGTACCAGCTTTTCAATGAGATCTTGTAAATGACGACACTCATTTGTATTATGGCCATAACTTTCATGAAATCTGCAAAACTTCCCTGTTTGGACTTGTCTTTCCGTTGACGGCTTCGGGGCAGGTTTCTTGTATTGCATGGTATTACAGGTCTGCAAATACACATTTTCCAGTGACGTATTCAATGGAGTATAATTGTCGAACATGGGAGCTCTACGCCATGGACCACGATTTTGATCTCGTTTTTTACCTTGATTTCCACTGTCTCTCTGCTGGTTCTGTTTGTTTTGTATATTTAACTAAACTTTTTCTGAACTCTCCCTGGATTGTTTAACTGCGATGTTACTCTGAATTCCTTCCATGCTGGGTCCCGCATCATCCTGCTTCCTAGACTGTTTCGCATCCTCCCTTCTCAAGAATTGGGCTGCCTTGGAATAGAAACAGTCCAATGATGCAGTCGGCTTCCCAGCTAACCAATTTCCGAACTCAGAATCAGGATCAATCCCCTTAGTTAATGCCATCAGGATAGAGTTGTCATTGAGATTGCTTATTTCTACACACGCAACATGAAATTGCTCCAAGTAACGTCTGAGTGTTTCTCCGGGAGCCTGAGTAACACTAGACAGAGTATTAACATCTTTAGGTCTCGCTACGTGCATACAGAATTTTTCAACAAACTTGGTGGCCATGTGGTCGAAATTAGAAACAGATCGTGGCGGCAAAGGAGTAAACCACATAGTAGCAATGCCCCCTAAGGAAATGGGGAAACTACGGCATTTGACTGCATCATCAGCTCTCGCAGCATTCATCAACCATTCATACTTCAGGAGGTGTTGATTGGGATCAGAATTTCCTTCATAGACTGGCAAAGTTGGCATCCTGAAGCGCCGAGGTGGTTCAACATATAATATGTCATCAGTGAAAGGGGTATGACTTCGGGAAATCCCCTAGTCGTCGTTAGTGAGACCCTGACTTTCACGGATCATTTGACGAATCATCGTCGGTATATCCGACATCCGGATATTTGGAGCATGCTGTGCCAAGGTGTAGTCGGGTTCCACAATGCGAGTCTGGACCAGACGCGTTCGACGGTCCGTGCCTCGCCTCCTTGGTTCAAAATTTTCAGGGACATAAGGTTCTGGAGTGTGTTCTCGTTGGTTACAATGCAGATCAGCTTGATTTCTAGCATCAACTCCTTGTTCGGTAGTGGTGGTGGTAGCAAGGTTGCATGTGACATAGTAAGGAGCAGCACCCCCTCGGGATGAGGGTCCGGTCTAATGACTGGTGGATGGTCCAGTCCTGGGTTGTCCAAAATTTAAGGCAGGTTGGTGTCCTGTGGCCTGGGTGTAGCTTACATCCAGCCGTGGGCGTGTGGATCGATGATGATCATCAGATGAGGCTGAACTCTCCGTGGAAGAATAAGAAGCTTGATCTCTTCTGGATCTTCTGCGCCTTTGGCGATTCAGCTTGTTGGTCAACTCTGTGTTGGCGTGCAATTGTTCAGTAAGCTGTTGCCAACTCTGGGTCAACTCTTGAAGCAACATCTGGAATTTGTGTCTGGTGATCGGGCCTGATGGATCTAAAGGTTCGGCGACATCTTGGATTGATGGAGGCAATTGTACGGGATTCTGTCTATCCCGTCCTTCCTGATCAGCAGCTGTAGAAGCAGTTCGTGTGCTTACCATGATGAATTGATGAAGTCCTTTCCTAGATCTGATGCAAATCTGAATAGGATGGAAGGGCTTCAAGGCTTGAGAACTGGATCTTCTTCTTGGATTTATGCAATCCGGTATCGATAGGAGATCCAAGGAGCAGGAGAAAAATTAGGTTTTTTCTCAGTGAAAGCACCAAAGTGTTTGTATCAAAATTGGGCACAACACTCTTCAAAAGTTTTTGAAGAGATAAAATGAAGAAATTAAATGGAAAAAGAGGATTATCTAACAAAAACTCCAAAAATAAATGATAAAAATGTACAGGAACACAGAGATTTAGAGTGCTTCGGCGTATTGTCTACATCCACTATGAAATTGATCGCTTTATTGATATTTCTTTGATGATTACAATTGATTGTAGCGGATTACAGCAAATTTAAGTTATGAAATTCGAGTACAACAACAGTAATGGAGTATGAAATTGAATTCGGTAGAGTCTGGGCGTTGGAGCGTCCAGAGATCCTTTCGTTGTAGGCCTTGGGGCTCTATTTATAGGTGTAGGAGGCTGGTATTTCGCTCAAATTTCGGGAGACTTCTTCTGGCACATGAGTGGACCCACGCGACCGAGCCCATGAAGTTTTGGCTCGATCCGTGATCGATATGAATGAATTTCCTATCGATCAAGATTTCGTCCAATGGAGTCGAAACTTGGTGTGAACATTCTTTAGCATGTACGTAAGCTCCTGTGAAAATTTCATAGCATTTGGACTGGTGGATTGCAAGATATGATCGATACGAGCTGACGTTCTTCGGCATGTCGTTTGGTTCGAATCGATTGCATCGAATCGATCTCTTCGAATCGATCGTTGCACGTGATTGGGTGATGACGTGGTGCGCATCCTTCGGATCGATCCACCTTTTGCGCCGAGTTGATCAAGTTGTCTCAAGATTCTCGCCTTGTTCGTATCGATGTAGTTGCCTTGTTCGAATCGATGGAGAACGACCCTATTCGTATTGATGATTTGAACTCTGTTCGTATCGATGGAAAGCACGTGGAACATGTTGACTGTATGGCCTTGTTCGTATCGATCAGAGACGAATCCAGTCGATCGATACGAAGTTGAAGTGGCCAAATGTACCCGAGCATTGATAGCTCGATCAATACGAATAGCCATGATACAAACGATATGAACAGAGACTTCTTGATGGATATGATGTAACTGGACTTAATTGAAGGATACGAACAAGGGCCTTTTAGGATGGATACGAACTAGACCACCAATGGATACGAAGTAGACTCCATCTGTTGCTGATCGATTTGAAACTACGCATAGACGATGGATTCGAACAAAGCCTTACACCAGATGGATGCAACTACTGTAACCCGATGGATGCGAAATGGAGCTTGCTCACTGATGGGTTCGAAATACGATCGGTTCGAACTAAGGCTTAATGATGGATACGAATGGATGGGTTTTCTTGACTTGCATAGATCATATCTTGAGCATATGAACCCGGATTGACTTGAAAATTAGAATGTTGGCTTTCCTGGCTTCGCTCGTCGTGTCTTGTCAATTGTAGCTTGATCCGGACTCGGACAAAATTCATCGATATCCATAGTGAGCCTGCGCATAACTGATCTCCAAGACGAACCATCATTGGTTTCTAGTCAAGTTCTTGGTGTCACGGCCTTGCCAAAAGGCGGGATAACACTACTAATTAATGATTTTCAGCTGTAGTGTTAAGGTGAAATTTTAATAGTTGGAAACTTCTAAAATGTGAAACAAGAAATTAGAAGCTAAGTGTTTAATGAAACTGTAAAGAAATTGGAGATTTGTCACTTGCAAATTAAAAGATAATGAAAATTAAGAAGATGTAAACTATTGAACATTTTTATAACTAAAATGAATAAGATAAATTTGTATAACATTTAATTACATTCAAAAAACATACATAAAATTTACCCGAAATATTTAAAAAAGTTGAAATGTTAATATGGATATGTAATAGATTGTTATACAAGTAAAAGCTTAATAACAAAAATGCCTCAAAATGAACATATGTTTATAAATGAAACATTAAGATGTACAAAAAATATTACAAACTTAAGTGAATATTTTGAAATGCTTAATAAATTAAATTGAATAGTAAAAAAAGGTGAATACTACTTAAGTAGATGATTATAAACTTAAGAAATTGTTGAAATGATTCATAAATGTATTCAAAAATTAAATAATACTATATAAAAAAGGATAAATGTGGATTAAAAAGTAGAAAAACTTAAGTATGAATTCATTCATTAGTGAATATTAATATTAAATGGGAATCTAGTTATATAAGTAAATAATTACGAATTAAACTGCAAGGAAACTTATATAATACCTTAAGGATTTATTCATTGATAATTTTAAATCTTGAATGGTGGGAATTGACACTTCAAATCATCAAGGTTGTATAAATAATCTATTAAGTAATTATCTAAAGTTGTTGAGCGTAAGGTACACATGGTAGTTTATTTATCACCCTTGTACGATGAAAAGCTTCTGAACCTGGACAAACCATTAGTTTTGGTTGCTTTGGATGTGTGATTGATTCTTTTATTTCATATAATGGTTATACTGCTTTTGTTTGCATATGATTGTTATATATTGTCTGTTGCTTGTACTATTAATTGAAACAACTAAAATATATTACTCTTTTACATAGTTCTAACTCTTTTTGATCATGTAAATAAAATACAGGTTTATGGAAGCAATAGCAGTTGCTTTTGGTTTCATAAATAGAGTTTGTTTGCCCAACAAATAGGTACGTTTTCGGATGCGGTTTTTGGAACGATATTTTACTGTTTTCCCCATGGTTCGGGATGTTTATTATTGAAATATGATATAAATATATATATAGTAATTATTGATATTTTCAGACCTAACCGCGAAAAGGAGACTCTGCCGAAATTTTTCATAAATTTAGGAGTTAGAATTTTTTTGTAGAAGTTGAGTTATTTTCAAATTTTATATAAGCTTAAATATGTAAGTTAATTGTTATAAATTGATTATTTTGAATAAAAATATATCAAACCCTTTGATTCTTTCTTGTTCCTTTTCGGGGACGAAATGTTTTGAGTGTGGGAGATTGTAACGACCCGTATTCTTGATAATTAAAAATATTAAATTTAATAAGATTTTTCGAATTTAATATTGTGAGAAATTAAAAATTAGGATTTATAAATGGAAAAAAATTTATTTGAATATAATTTAATAATATTGATTGATTGAAATTTGACAACTGTTTAATGTAATTTTAAATAATGGTAATAATGAAAGTTAATAAGGAATAAAGATGAACGTTGTATTAAAAAGAGATTTGGTTGGTTTAACATGCAATAGGAAACCAATTATTTAGTACGTAGATTCAGTAACCTTTGTTGTAAGTAATAGGTTTATAAATGTGTTTTTAAATGTGTTTAAATTACTTAAAGGTAAATATTGTTCACTTATCATCTTATTTTTTAATCCGTTGAAATCAATTTGGAAATCAATGAAATTAATGTAATTAAATATTGTGGTTAATATAAGAAAAGATGTTAACTGTAGAGTTTGAGTGAAATAAAATGAAAACTTATGTTGAATAAATTCATAAGGAAATAGTTGATTTAATATGAGAACATTTAAATAAAAAATAAAAGAATAAAATGAATAAGCTTAGTATAGGAGTAAACATATGTATATTTGTTTGAAATGTATTTAGCTTACAGATTAATTATAGGGATGAGAAACTATTATTTAGTAAGAAATGTATAACTCCTTTTTGTATCCAATAATGTATGAATATGTTTAAATTACTATTAGATAGGAAATAATTGTTCTATTTCTCATTACATTTATTTAGTCCATTTTGAAATTCACCTTTGTAATCAACTGAAATTAATGTAATTGAATAATTTCAATTAATAGGAGAGAGGACACTTGTAAATTAATAGGTGTAATTAAACTAGATTATGTTTTGTGAAAATATAAGGAAAGTTTGATTTAATGAAAAGAATATTTATATCAAATAAAATGAATGTTTCATTTGTGAATGTAGGTTTAATTTCATTAAAATAAAGAATAGAATGATTGATTTGAAGGAAGAAATATATGTTTATTTGAACTGTGTTTTAGCATACAGATTGATTACAAGAATAGGAAATAATTTATTTAAGTAAGTTATTTATTACTCTAGTGTATAAACAACAAATTTATAAACGTGTTTAAATGACTAAAGGAAGCAATTGTTCTCTTTTTCATTCATTTTAGTTTGTCCGTTTTGAAATTAACTTTGTAATTAATTACAACTAATGCAATTGAAAACATTTCTAAAAGGAAAGAAAACGTTGATTGCAATTAATAGATTTAATAAAAGAAACGCGCGTTTAGTGTTAAACAGAAAGGGCGTTTTAATGGAAATAAAAGATTATTTTGAGAAAACCAAATTTAACGTTTTCATTTTTAAGGTAAGTACAGTTTTATTTATTATGTGTAGAAAAAAAAATTAATGTGTACAAATTGAGTATTATTTTAGTTAATGAAATTAATTTGGTCACGTTTCAAATTTTGAATTTCAAAAGGTTATGCAATGTACATGGTCTCTTCATTTCTTTTGTTATTAATTGTTGCCTGTACGTTTTAAAATAGTTACCTTATTATTAATACTTGATCGGTTCATTTCTCCCTCTGTTTAATACCCGAGCCTAGACTTTTAGGCTATATTTAATTCTTGCCATCTCATTTTTAGTTGTACAAAATTTCATTTTCCTTTGGTTTGCAAACTTTCTCATTTCTATGTACATTTCCTTATGCATTATTAATGCCCGAAGCTTTCAAAACAAAACGTGACATTCATTTTTATCCCTCCACCTTCATATCCTTATTATTAAATAACCTGCAATTTTATTTCTTCATTTGCATTTTGTTTCTCCTAACACCTCATATTCATTTAGTTCAAATTTTTTTTACTCAAGGCATATTCTTATCATAAAATTGTTCACATTTTAAACTTGTCTCTTCATTTTTTTTGTCACCACCTCATTTCCTATGTTTGGATCTCCATTTCAAATCTTCCTTTCCCTGAATCATTCTAACGTGAGCTGGCAAATTCAAAAGCTCTCATTTTTGCAAATTCAAAAGCTTTATTTTATGAAACACGAGTTTCTTTTTTTTTTTCATTTTTCCTACACGTCCTGCCCTCATCTTAGTTTGTTCTTCCATCTTTGCCTGAAGCCTCATCTTGAGAAAAACGTAAGTATTAAACTTTGTTTGTTTATTTTTATATTAAACGTGTGTACACCAATTATTATTTTAATAATATTTCTTATAACATGAATATCTTTTGCATATAAACTTTGATTCACACACGATTTCTTCTACTGGATTCATATTTAAATTCTGGACAATATGAAACTGATTTGGTTGAATTTGGAGACTGTTGAGATTTTTCACTTCTGTTTGGATTTTTATGGGCTATTATTATTAAATGTGAGTGATTTAACCCACTCACGCAATACTAAACCTTCTTATGGTAGTTGAATTAAATTTATGTTGTGATAAGAATTTTATTGATCAGTGTTTGGTAGTTTAATTTGACATTTTAATTATAATTGAATTTTATATTGAATTAAATTGACATTTAATTTAATATTAGATTTAATCGATAGTTAAATACCTGATATTGATAACCAATAAATTGTTGTGAATTATTGACTGATTTGGATGTGGATTATGCTGGATGTTTATTTGTTGACATTTTGGATGATTGGATGTTTATTTATTTTTATATATCCCTGTTATCACTCTATATATTAAGTGACATCATATAAACTGTTATTTAAATTATTTTGGATAAATTTAGAAATAGGTTGAAATGATATAAACCTATGACACTTTGATTTGGATTGAAATGATATATATCCATGCCTATAATTAAAATTGGAATAACTGATCACTTGGCCATATGGTAGAAAAATATATACGGACACCAGATTGGTTAAATTCAATGGTTTTAAAAATATTGTTTTTTGGATTTTGGTTAAATGAAATTGTTTTAAAAGGTAATAAATTTTGGATTTATATGAATTAAATTAATTTCTAATTCAAGCTTTGAAAGTGAAATTGAAATTAGTTAAAAGAAATTGTTTAAAAGAACTGAATTAGAAATGTAAAGTTATAATTGATATTTGACTTTAATTTGGAAAATTAAATTATTTGAAGTTTGGATTTTGAAATTTAACAATGAAGTTTAATTTGATTTAAATGCTTCAAATCGGTAAATTGAAATTGGACTTGAAATCTATATAAATTAAAATGGTTTAAAATAAGAATTGAATTGGAATTTTAAATCATTGAATTGAATTATTGAATCGAATTTGAAGTTAAAATGAATGTTTCGGAAATTGAATTTAATTCGAATTGAAATTGAAATCAAGATGATTTGACGCTAAATTGAAATTGAATCAATTGAATTGAAAAATTGGGAATTGAGTTTTGTTGATTTGAAATTGGACATGGGTCCAGATTTGTCGAAATGGAAAGAAACAGTTTGATTTGATACTATTTTCAAAATAAATTATTTTAATATAAACTGTTTAAAATCTATTCTTTTTAATATTCAAATTATTTAGATTTTTCAAACTATTTTACTATATAAACCATTTTCAATACTCAAACCATTTTATACCAAACTATTTAAAACCTTTATACTATTTAAACTATTTTAAACCATTTAAAACTATCCAAACTATTTCTAAAATTTCAAACTGTGCAAAGTTGGAATGTTTATATTTAAATCGTTGATTTAAATACGAGTGTGGTTAAATGAGGTTATAACCTAAGTTGGGATTGGAATTGATATTTTCAAGTGAAAATGACATATTTTGAGTAAATATGGTACTTTGAAAAGAGGGGATATTTTTGAATTGAATATGATATTTTGATATCAAATAAGAATCGGTTTTGAAATGTAAAAGAACCAACCAGTGTGAAAATTGATGTTTGGTTGTTAAAGAGACCGGGGATGGCATACTCTCTATTAATATTGGTACCACTTTAACAACTGTGTACGTGGTGGATGATCCAGAATGAAGTGGTTGATTTGGTGAACGTTTACTGGATTTGAAGAAAGATAACGATGATGGATGACCCCAGCACTTGTGCCAATTTGAAATGACTAAAACATGATGGCTTGTTAGGGCCAAGTGGGCTAGCTACCCCTAACGGACACACCTCTTCGTATTACTATATTGATGTTGGCTTGATCGGTGCACCTTTGTTTGATTTTTGGGTGTTGGACGCGGTGGGCGGCCGTTGCTACGATGCGTTACCACCAGCCCTACGACCCGAACTGGTAGTATCCTACATTGGGCATTGCCTCACGTGCCTTGTCATACTTTTATCCTTATTCACGACCACTATGATTTTTTTTAGTGTTATCTTATTACGGTGCCTCCCTGGCTACCGACGTTATTGGTGATGCTACTAAGGAAAACTGTAGGACAATGCTTAAAAATGTGTTAAAGGGGATCAATGTAAAGCCTTAATGCTATTTTAATACTTTACTTATAGACACTACATATATAGCGTATTTTACTACATATAGATAGTTTGACGGATCCTTAGGAGATGGAAAATCACGTGACATCTCTTAAGTTATTGCACGCACGCTACACAATGGATAGGAGATGTAAAATCCCATAAACTTCTCTAAAGCTATCACACTTATGTTTACTTGTGATTGATTTAACTTACATAAGAACTTTTATTTCTGACTCGAGTGTTTTGTCTTTTCATTACGCTCGGGTCAGCCTGAGCATTTTAGCATTTAAAGACATTATTTCTGGAGGACGAAGACATCGTTTTGTATATTTTATTATTAGTATTATTCCGCTGCATCATTATTGGTATGTTGTTGTTGTACTCTGATTATTGTTATAAAAGTTGTGTAATCAAATGTATATTATAAAACAACTTCATGGATTGTTTATTTGATTATTATATCTTGTCATTCCGCTGCGAGATTCTGTGTTTTGTTTTCCTTCTTTTCACTTATTTTCTTATTTAACCACATTGACAATCCTCCCTTTTGAATGGTTTGAGTTAGACATGTGTGGTTTATTGTCGATTTAAACCGTCCAAAAGGTGGGTCGGAACAGTTGGTAGATGAGTGAAGTATTTGATTGCATGAGAGGACAAAAGGGTGAGAGAATGTGTTTAGGCGAACGTTGGTAGTATCACCATTTTTATATGTACTACGGAGATGCTCTTAGGAAATATCAAAAGAAAAACATACTTTAAAAGAGGAATCATGGACATAGTGATTTAAATATAAATTTATAAAATGGATAAATTGTTTTTTTCTTAGTAAAAATAATATATTTACTATTTATGCAAAATTAAAAAAACATTTTGATATAGATAAATAACTTTTGTAATCTTGAAAATATTAAATAAAATTAAAAAAAAATTAAAACGGTCTTTTCGATGTTGTAAACTTCTTCTTTTTTGAAACTTGAGACTTCTAATGAATAAAAATATGATTTTTTTAAATGAGTACTTTATTAATAAACAAAAATTCATATACTTCAATAATATACCTCATCAAAACCTTACACCCCCATATCCTAGATGGATGCCTTGGAAGAATAAAGAGTATATGTTATCTCCATATATTGACTTAAAGCAACTTGAACTGTAAAGGAAACAACACCCAAAACAAATGATTGTTGTGCTGAAAAAAATCAAAAGCAAAGATATGTATTAAATCGTATCACATTATGTATTAAATCATATCACATTATGTCCTTTAACTAAGAATACTTGTTATGAAATGTTTTTTGGTAAAAAACCCAAAGTATCATATTTTTGAATATTTGGTTCAAAATGTTTTATACTAAATGCTAAAGATAATCTTGGAAAATTTGATTCAAAAGCCGACGAAGGAATCTTTATCAGATACTCAGATCGTAGCAAAGCTTTTAGAGTATTTAATAAACGTACTAGTACTATAGAAGAAAGTCTACATGTTTCTTTTAACGAAAACTTTTCCATTAATAAGAACATTGACGATGATGAGATTTTAATAAAACCTTCTGAAAATAACACAACTATACATCTCTACTATTAATAATAAGAATTCAATGAATAACATTTCAACTGTGTCTTTTTGAAATTCCAAAAATATCCTACATCCATCAACAGAATCTTACCAACGGCTTACAAGCTCCACCCCCATCCCCTTCACGATCACCCATCAACGAAATTCCACTATAAACTTGCAACCAACACCACCAACCAAACTTTTTGAAATAAAAGTGTTTTGACCACCAAAGTTTTTGCACGTACATGCATTTTATACTAGTAACAATAATGAGTATATCATTGACAATGATAATACATTAAGGTCATCACCTCGTAATTTGAAAAACCATCCAATTAATAATATAATTGGTGATTTAAATACAAAAGTTTCTACCAGACATCAGTTAAATCAAATGAGTCACGTTGCATTTATTTCAAATTTTCAACCTAAAAACTATAAAGAAGCTTCAAATGACAAATCATGGATTATCGCAATGCAAGAAGAACTCAATCAATTCGAAAGAAATGAAGTATGGGAACTTATACTGAGACCTAGGGATCAATCCGTCATCGGGACAAAATGGGTATATAAAAATAAAACTGACGAAAATGGAAATATTATTCATAACAAAGCAAGATTTGTAGCACAAGGGTATAATCAAGAGGAAGGCATTGACTATGAAGAAACGTTTGCTCCAGTCGCACATCTAGAAGCCATCCGAACGTTACTTGCTTTTGCATGTCATCATAACTTTAAACTTTTTCAACGGACATAAAAAGTGCCTTTTTAAATGGTTTTATAAAATAATAGGTTTATGTTGAGCAACCCCCATTGTTCATACATGAAAAATTCCCTGAACATGTATATAAACTAAAAAAAGCTTTATATGGTTTAAAACAAGCACCTCGTGCTTGGAATGATAGACTAAAAACTCATTTGATAAATTATGGTTTTCAAGTTGGAAAAATAGATACAACCTTATTTATAAAAATAAATTATAATGACATTTTAGTTGTTCAAATATATGTAGATGACATAATTTTTGGATCAACTAATGAAAATCTATGTAACAAATTTGCAAATATTATGAAAAATGAATTTGAAATGTCCCA
Organism: Allium fistulosum; assembly: GCA_030737815.1. Classification (NCBI taxonomy): domain Eukaryota; kingdom Viridiplantae; phylum Streptophyta; class Magnoliopsida; order Asparagales; family Amaryllidaceae; genus Allium; species Allium fistulosum. The sequence goes on from CM060906.1 coordinate 357,950,804, forward strand.
TATGGGAGCAATAAATATTTTTCTTAGGATTACAGATTAAACAATTAGAAAATGATATTTTTATAAATCAAGAAAAATATTGTCATAATTTGTTAAAACGTTTTGGAATGGATAAAACATCAAGTAAACCAACCCCCATGAGCACAAGTACCGATTTAGATAAAGATGAAAACAGAAAGGATTTTGATCAAAAATTATATCGAAGTATAATAGGATCACTATTATACTTAACAGCTAGTAGACCCGATATCATGATGAGTGTGTGTCTGTGTGCAAGATTTCAAGCACAACCTAAAGATTCACACTCTGGCAGTTAAACATATTTTGCGTTACTTAACTAGCACTACGAATTACGGTCTTTTCTATCCTAAATATAGCTCCTTTGAACTTGTATCCTATAGCGATGTGGATTTTGGCGGCTGCAAAATCGATAGGAAAAGTATAAGTGGCACCTGTCACTTTATCGGTCAATCTCTAGTCTCTTGGTTTAGTAAAAAACAGTATTGTGTATCACTTTCAACCTGTGAAGCGGAATATATTGCTGCCACCTTAGCTTGCGCACAAGTAATATACATGCAACAAACACTTAAAGACTTTGGAAAAATTATAAACAAATCTCCAATATATTGCGATAATACTAGTGCTATAAATCTATCTAAAAATCCAATAAATCATTCTCGAACAAAACATATAAATATCCATCACCACTTTTTAAGAGATAATGTTGAAAAAGAAATAATAACTTTAGAATTTGTAAATACCAAAAATCAAATAGCCGATATTTTTACAAAACCTCTAAGCGAACAAACTTTTATTAAGTTAAGACGTGAACTTGGTATTATATCTTTACACGATTTATAATACAATTTTTTTTTCTGGCAACCATATCTTTTAAACAACCTTTCCTATATTCTTTTGGCTGAAATTTACTAATACTTACTAACCTCTTATTCTTTCACTTGTGGCTAACATTCTCTGACAATTAACGATCTTAATTTTGCTTTCTTAACATAGCATATAAATTTAGTATATATATGCACCTAATCACAAATCTTAAATACAAACTTTTTATAATTAAACAAAGCATCAGACTTCTAAACAAACATATCAAAAATGTCTTCTGATCACGATTCCACCTACTCCACAATTGACTATGCCACCCCATCTTCCGGCAGTGCTTACGTCTCTCCAGCAAAAGTCACTCTGACATCATCTCCATCTCTGAACATCATCCCTTCACCGACTTACCATACTGGCTTCTCTACGAAAGGAAAGAAAGCTAAACATGGAATTAACCTACAATCAGCCTCTCTCTCCGACAAAGTCAATGAAATTCATAATTATAAACAGGAAATGATAGGGGTTCAAAGAGAGATGTTTTATGAACAACGCCGCCAAGGTGCTCATTTAAACTTTATTGAAAAATGTATCCTCGCCATATGTGGTCATTCATCGATGAAAGATTGCTTACATCAGAGGTCTCCCCATGCACGAGAAAATCCTTCAAGAGCACACAAGATCACCCCATGAAAGTTATGAGGAGAAGGGACATCGAACATAGAACATAGTCCTGCTCGTCCCTGCTTGTCTCCACTTAGGCCATCAACCGAGCACACCAAGATCGAACCGAATACATGGGAGAAACAAAACTTTCATTCTCCTAATTCGCTGACTGACAACTGAAGAAGTATTTTCGTAAACAATAGGCGATTAATATATATATATATATATTAAATAAATATGTTTATAATCATTTGTAATTCTTTTGTTTTCCATAAATATTTATATAAAGATTTGCAGAGGCAATAAGAAAAATTACGTATGACCTGACGTCTGATTCAAACAACCAGACATCTGAAAACATGCCCTTCAATATATTTTTATCAGGTCAGACGTCTACCATACCTTCAATCATCTAAAAAACAAGAATAATAATTTACTCTTCAGCACAGACGTCTAAACCAAATTTCAGACGTTTGTGGACACTCTCTGGGAACAAAAAATCCAAGCAGCTTCAGTACAGACGTCTGAACAAAATATCAGACGTCTGTAAAAACTCTCTGTAAAATAAAAAACCACAAGGCTTCAGCTAAGATGTCTGGAAGTATAGTCAGACGTCTGTCTAATTCCTCTGGAAAAATATGATTTTCAAAGATAGATGTCTGCATTTCTATTCAGACGTCTATATAGCTTCTCTGTCTACAAATCCTTCCACACTCAGATGTCTAATCCCCCATTGACGGACGTCTGAACTCGACTAATACCCCACCTTTTCATCCTCCTAAATATTATCTTTTACCCTTTCATTCTTTTTCACCGTTCTTTATTTCAAACCCTAAAAAAACCCTAAATTCGCAATTCAATTTGCTCTCTCAAATTACCAAATCAATGGCCCATAAACCTAAGAATCCGGTTGCAAAACATCGCAAAGCTTCCGCAGGCCAAAGTTCACAACCACCCTCTCAACAATTTATTACCGACCACCACATTGAGGAGTGGATTGTGGAGAAGGAACATGGCAAACAAAGGCTACAAGAATTGGAGAAGAAGCCCTTCCACACCGGACCGTTCTATCCTATTCTCCGTTTCATCCACTACGATGCGATGGATCTGCTTGAGGATGCTCAGCTCTAACACTTGGTCAATTACGACGACAATGCTGGGAAAATTGACCAACTTGTGGTATTTCTATTTTTAGTTACTCTTTGTTCATTAACCCTTTGGAATCCTTCCTATGAGGATAACTGGATTAGGACCAGTGTCAATGGCCATTTGATAAAATTTAATGTTGAAATGCTTGGGCAAATCCTTAACTATTCTTATGGGGGGCTTCGATTACAAGAAGTTCTCGATACATGTTATGCCCCCAGAGATGCTATTACTCATCTTATCTGGAATGATGACATGCGAAAATTAAAACCGTCAAATTTCCGTCCACGAGCTCGACTTCTTAACTGAATGCGCATCAACAATGTCATCCCTAGATTAGGTAGTCACGAACAAGTCTTCGAAGATGATCATAGAGCTTTATATGCTACTTTTGGTCAAATTAAAGTAAATTGGGCCCAGTATATTTTTGACCAAATTAAAAGCTTTTGGACACCTACCTGTCGTAGAACTGTTTTTGCTCCCTACATAATGAGAATTCTACGGTCATTAGGAATTCCTTCACATCTCTCCCAATATGAAGAAATCTCCGTAAAAGATAGTGGCATTAGATTTCTCTCCATAATGCATCTCCCAGAAACACTTCTAAACATAGTACCCTTTTCCCAATACCGACAACCTCAACAACAACAACAAGCACCTCCAACTCGACCTTCCCAACCTACCAGAGCTTTAATATCTATAGAGTATTACTCTGATTCCGAAATTCAGGAAGCAAGTGTGAGGAATGCGGATTACGGATCTTAAGGTTAGGAATAACACTATAGGGGGGGTGAATAGTGTTTTTAAGAAATTACTAAATCTTTTTGAGTTTATGTTAATTTGAACACAAATGTATGCAATATTCAGACACAAATATAATCACAGAAACAAACACAGATGCAGAAATAAAGTAAATGCAGTAAAGGAAAGAACACACCGGATTTTATACTGGTTTGGAGTTACCCTACATCCAGTCCCGCACAACTAAGTACGGATTTCCTTTCAAAAGAAATTCAACAATTACAACCCTCGGTTTCAAGGCTACGAGGTACACCCTCCAGAATCACAATCCTCTGGGTAGAGATACTTGATTTCTGGGGCAACAAGTTCACCCAATTGATTTCCAAGGCTATAATCACACCTTTTCTCGCTTGATTGATTTCCAAGGCTACAATCACACCTTGTTCTAAGGTTAAATCCTGCATATACATATATATCTAAACTATAATATTAGTATTTATATTTTATAATCTTATTCTAAGGTTGTTGTCATCAAAACCATCAACTCATGGACTAACAATCTCCCTCGTTTTGATGATGACAACCGTTGTTTATAAAATATTACTTCTATCCTAATAACTCCCCCTAAATCTAATAACTCCCCCTTAATATATGCCTAACTACCATATTTTATATTTCTCCCCCTTTGTCATCAACAAAAACAAACTAACTCCAAACTATATAATTCTTAGTCTAATATCCTATATGATGATAGTGTTATCATCAATACTTACTTGTAAACCTAAAACTTAGTCCTAAATTACAAACTCTCCTAACTAAGAATCTATATAATAATACTTTTAATAGAACATATATAAGAACACACATTATTTATTAATTATATATTTGTTTATATTTACATTTTTCGTAGAGATCATAAAAAAAAAAACAACGAATAGAAAAGAAAGAGAAGAAACTCATGTGTGTCTTTGAACATAGAAGATCTATGAACCGAACAATTTGGATAGTGGAAACAGAAATTTCCACGTTGTTCGACAAGATTTCCATCTTTGTCAAAGCACACTTCGCCAACGCAAACGACTTTGTCGTTGTCTTCCGCATGCTCTTCTTCCATTGGTTCTTCTTCTTCTTCTTCTTCTTCACTTTCCTCTTGTTCATGATCTCCTGAAGAGTCCTCGTCAATCAAGATTGGGTTAGCATGAATATCCATAAGAAATTTTTGCAAATTCCTAAGGATTTTGCCTTGCCTCTCTTGTTCTTTGGCCATTCGAAGTTGCATCACTTGGATTTCAGTCATTAACTGAAGGGTATCTTTCAGAGAATCCTCCATTTTCGTTACACGAGCGAGCGTTGATTGTTGAAACGGACCAGAAGTAGGCGATGGGAACAAAAAAGTTGATTTTAAGTTTGATTTGGAAGAGGAGGCCATTGATAAATTGATCTTAGAAAATAGAACAGAAAGAGAACAGAGGGAATGAAGAAAATTTCGAAATAGGAGAAATTTATAACCATTTATTTGAATTTTGGTGGGAAAAATTTTAAAATTTTAAAAACGTTATATGTCGACATGGGTCTAGGCGGGATGTCGACATGGTTCTTGAATTTTTGCATATTTAATTTATTTTGAGTTAATTTTTAATTATACTTGTTATTTTATTTTATATTTCAGTTAATGAACAAATACCTAATTCTCTTCTTAATTTAGTAAATGTAGATTCATTTAAGGGTTTTGTTAAGATATCAGCAATTTGATTTTCAGAATTGATATAGTCGAGAGTAATTACTTCTCTACTTATATTATCTCTGAGAAAATGATGTCTGATATCAATATGTTTAGTTCGAGCATGTTGAGTAGTATTTTTAGATAAATTTATAGCACTAGTATTATCACAATAAATTGGTGATTTATAGATATTTAAACAAAAATCTTTTAAAGTTTGTTGCATATATATTACTTGAGAACAAGCCAAAGCAGCAGAAATATACTCTGCTTCAGTTGTTGATAGAGAAACTATGTTTTGCTTTTTACTAAATCAGGAAATCAGAGAATGCCCTAAAAAGTGACAAGTTCCACTTGTACTTTTTCGGTCTGATTTACAACCAGCATAATCAGCATCACAGTAAGATATTAAGTCAAACGAATCATTTTTAGGATAAAATAAGCCATAATTAAAGGTGTGTTTAACATATCTTATAATACGTTTTACAGCTTTTAAGTGAATTTCTTTAGGTTGGGATTGATACCTTGCACAGAGACAGACACTATGCATGATATCAGGTCTACTCGCAGTGATATAGAGTAGTGATCCAATCATTCCTCTATATAATTTTTGATCTACATTTTTCGAGAGATCTTCTTTACTAAGGTACTCATTGGTTGCCATGGGAGTGGGTTTTCCACTCGCAGTAGTCAAACCAAATTTACTAACTAGGTCTTTAGCATATTTTTCTTGACTAATAAAGATACCATTATCTAATTGTTTTATTTGTAATCCTAAAAAGAAGTTTAATTCACCCATATGACTCATCTCAAACTCTTTTGTCATTATTTCAGAAAATTCTTTATTCATTTCAAAATTAGTTGATCCAAAAATGATATCATCTACGTAGACTTGTACTAGTTGAATATCATTTTTATTTCTTTTAATAAAAAGAGTATTATCTACTTTACATATTTCAAAATTTGATTGTAACAAGTAAGATCTTAGTCTATCATACTAGGCTCTAGGAGCTTGTTTTAGACCATATAGAGCTTTCTTAAGTTTGTAAACATGATTTGGAAATTTATCATTTTCAAAAAGTGGTGGTTGTTTAACAAATACTTCTTCTTTTACAAAACCATTTAAAAATGCACTTTTAACATCCATTTGAAATAATTTGAAATTATTATGATTTGCGAAAGCAAGTAGAATCCTAATGGCTTCTAATCTTGCTACAGGGGCAAAGGTTTCATCAAAATCTAGTCCTTCTTCTTGACAATAACCTTGAGCGACTAGCCGAGCTTTATTTCTAACAACCTCTCCTTGTTCATTCATTTTATTTTTATAAACTCATTTAGTTCCAATTATTGTTTTATTTTCAGGTCTAGGAACAAGGTTCTCAAACATCATTTCTAGTGAATTGATTTAATTCTTCTTGCATAGCCAAAATCCATGAATCATCAGTTGATGCTTCTTCTGGATTTTTGGGTTCAATAGTTGATATAAAAGCTATATTACTCATTTGACTTAGTTGGTTTCTAGTTTTAACAACAGATTGCATATCTCCAAGTATATTTTCTATAGGGTGATCTTTTAAAAGTTTAATCCTTTTATTAGGATGATTTAATTCATTATTAGTTTCAGTTGACTCTTGGTTTTGAGTGATTAAATCCTCTTCATCATTTATTTCTTCAATTTTTTTGAAATTTTCATCAAATGAAACATGCATTGTTTCTTCGATGGTATTAGTTCTTAAATTAAATATTCTGTATGCTTTACTTCTATTAGAGTATCCGATAAAGATACCTTTGTCGGATTTAGGATCAAATTTATCTAAGTTATCTTTTGTATTTAAAATTAAACATTTACTTCTAAAAATTCTAAAATAAGATACCTTAGGTTTCTTTGAGTAAATAAGTTCATAAGATGTCTTATCAGTTAATGGTCTAACTAAAATTCTATTTAAAATATAACAGGTGGTAGCAACTGCTTCTGCCCAAAAGTACTTTGGTAAATTACTATCAGAAAGCATAGTTCTCCCACACTCTTGAATCGTCCTATTTTTACGTTCTACTACTCTGTTTTGTTGTGGAGTTCTTGGAAATGAAAAATTGTGAATTATTCCCTTTTTATTGCAGAATTATCCAAACTTTTCATTTTCAAATTCACCACCGTGATCACTATGGATGGTTATAATTTTTTGAGAAAGTTAATTTTGAACCCTTTTTGAAAAATTCTTAAAACATTCAAAGGTATCACTTTTATGTTTCAAAAATATTGTCCATGTAAATCTAGAATAATCATCTACAATTACAAAAACATATTTACTGTGATTTAATGACTGAATTTGAGATGGACCAAATAAATCAAGATGAAGTAATTCAAGAGGTTTTGAAGTTGAAATCATATCTTTTAATTTAAAAGAGGTTTTTCTAAGTTTTCCTAGTTGACATGCATCACATAGACTATCTACTTTAAAATTCATTTTAGGGAGGCCTCTTACTAGATCATGTTTTGACAGTCTAGATAAGAGTTTGAAATTCAAATGTCCAAATCTCTTATGCCAAATCCAAGGGTCACTTGCATTTGCCAAAATACACAAGTTATCATTTGAAATTTTCATACTAAGAATATAAATATTCTTTTTCCTAATTCCCTCAAAAATTATGGTTGAATTATTATCTTCAATGTGACACTTATCTTTTTCAAATTTAATTTAATATCCTTTATCGCATAGTTGACTTATACTTACCAGATTGTGTTTCAGATTCTTAACTAGCAAAACATTAGTAATAATAGGAGTTTCAGAGTTACCGACTTTGCCGATGCCGATCACATAACCTTTTGAATTGTCTCCAAAATTAACCAGTCCTCCGTCTTTGTATATTATATCATTCAACATATCTGAATTCCCAGTCATGTGTCTTGAACATCCACTATCGAGTATCCATTTATTCTTTTCGATCTCCACAGTTTGTTTGTTCTGGATTGATTCCTCAATTCCCATAAAGCATGATTCATGTACATCAAACAATCTTAGTAGACAACTTGTATTTGAATATTGATTATATGCAGACTCAAGAGACAATGATGATCTGAATATTTCTAAACATGCATTAACAAATTTCTTAAACATAGCCATTTAAAAAAAACTTTTTCAAAAATCAGATTATGAAACTTTTGAAAACCTTGCTCTGATACCAAATGTGAGGAATGCAGATTACGGATCTTAAGGCTGGGAATAACACTATAGGGGGGGTGAATAGTGTTTTTAAGAAATTACTAAATCTTTTTGAGTTTATGTTAATTTGAACACAAATGTATGCAATATTCAGACACAAATATAATCACAGAAACAAACACAGATGCAGAAATAAAGTAAATGCAGTAAAGGAAAGAACACACCAGATTTTATACTGGTTCGGAGTTACCCTACATCCAGTCCCGCACAACTAAGTACGGATTTCCTTTCAAAAACAATTCAACAATTACGACCCTCGGTTCCAAGGCTACGAGGTACACCCTCCAGAATCACAATCCTTTAGGTAGAGATCCTTGATTTCCGGAGTAACAAGTTCACCCAATTGATTTCCAAGGCTACAATCACACCTTTTCTCGCTTGATTGATTTCCAAGGCTACAATCACACCTTTTCTCGCTTGATAGATTACAAAGAAGCCTATAACTCTGAATAGCACTTGGATCTTGTTGAGATAGTGATAGAGAATCAAACCAGAGAGTATCTAGTTAGATTCAATGTTGATTTCGACAGAGTAATGAAAGGATTTTGAATAAGAAAATGTGGAAGAAGAAGAAGAGAAGTGAAAAACCAGAAAATCTGATATAAAATTCGTTGAAACCTACCCCTATTTATAGAAGAACAATAGTCATGTCCATTTGTGAAAGGTTATGGCGAATAGACACTTCTTTTGAAATTCAAACTTTTGAATCTAACTGTCACTATGTCGACATGGGGTACTAGGGCATGTCGACATCCCAAAGGAAATTTTGATGTTTTGTTTTTCTTTGAAAATAACCTTTATCTTATATTAAAACTATTTAAACTTTATAAATATACTTGACTATAGATAAAATACATACATAAATATATAGAATAATATATATAAAATTTTACTATAATTTTATATTTAAATCTAAGTATAAAGATAGTTTAAAACAAACGAAGTTTAAAACAAGAGTTTATTAAAAACAAAAACAAAGAATATTTTCAGGCTAAAACATCTTTTTGAAAAGATAATTTTAAGGCTAAAACATTTTGAAAAGCAGTTTTGAAAATCATTCTGAAGTAGTTTTGAAAATCATTTTGAAGTAGTTTTGCAAGCTTCTTCCTGTATAATATCTCATCGTATCAGGACTCGAGAACTTGTACAAAACCAGGATGTTCGTGGGTTTGTAAGCCACTTGTCGTGGGTTTGTAAGCCACTAAAAAAGGTAGAAATGGGTTCCATCCCAAAAGAAAAATGGAGTGAAGATTTCAGTGCTATTATGAAGTTTTAACATAATTCTAGACTCAATACTTATCTTGAAATCTTAAACTCTTGATAATCTTGATACTCATGAGTCTTCAATCTTGATATCTTGAATCTCTATACTGTACAGTCTTCATTCTTGATACCTGCATGGTTAAATCCTGCATATACATATATATCTAAACTATAATGTTAGTATTTATATTTTATAATCTTATTCTAAGGTTGTTGTCATCAAAACCATCAAATCATGGACTAACAGCCAGAATTGCAGCGGGACTGGGAGAGAACTATCGAGATGTTGCACTTTAAAATTAACGTCTCCTATCCTTAAACCAATAGGTGTTAGATAAAAAGATGTCTCGTTTGGAATGATCTTTTTATACTCGCATGACCAAGTAGAAAATACATTGGAAAAGGTCGTTTCAACCCTGGGAAAAGTTCTACGAAAGGTTCGTGGTTGTTCCTCATCTCTCTCTTCGTCTTCTCCGTCCCCTACACCACCACCACATGTACTTCACTAGGCCCATCTTCAGGAGCAGGGCCGCCACAAGAACCATCACAACAATCTCGTCATGGAAAAGCGCCTATTTATCTTGATACCAAAGAGAGTGAGTGTTTATCATTTCCCTCAGAAGATCCTCCTGCTCCACAAGACCTCCAGGACTATAACTACTACACATCATTCCAAGGTCTCTCTATTCAGGAAGATGAGGAGTATAATGACTAGTCTCAATGGCAACAAGGTTCATATAATAAAGACTCGTCAAACTTCTGAGGTTATTATCACTATCAGTGAGTTGTTCTTTTATTTGTAAATCTGGTAGTATTTATGTATCCGTATTTTGATTTATTTAAAACAATGCGCCTGTATGACTGTTACAACTTATCTGTGATTGAATATGGACTTATGTTCTTTTGCTTTCCATATTTTGTTCTATCTATATTTCTTTTTGATAATGCCAAAGGGAGAGAAATATCATGCTACATGTATGTAGGGGGAGGAATCACATTCAGGGGGAGTTATATGTTTATTTGATAAAGTGATTGTGTGGTTATCATAAAAAAAGGGAGAATGTTAGAACCTCTATTCTATGATTTCGATGACAATAACTATACAATCATACACATACAATATATGTTCCATCTACTTTCAAGAAAAAGCTTTCAGAATTCATCTTGAGGACGACTAGCAAAGGAGAAGAATCATCAGTATTAGAAAAGCTAATATAGTGTGTTAGTGTCATTGATATATAGATTGTAAAATCTCCTTTAGTAGTTTTCAACACAAACATTGCATTAGCAAAGTTTTTCAATCTTCATATATCAAACAGGCTGAATTGTAGAAAACAACATATGTCAGACGACTGATGTTATATATCAGACGCCTGACTGTAGTCTCTGATTTTAAACCATGCATAAATATCAAACGTCCGTCAATACGTTTAGATGTCTGACTCTGGCCACTGTTAAAATATATATACACACACAGACGTCTAAACGTTTTGGACAGACGTTTGTGTTGGGTAACGGCCATAACCCCTGAATAGTCACCTGCTTCATTCTAACAGTTGCTTCCATAACACTTCGCCGCATCTCTTCCTCCTCAATGATTGCAACTTTTAGACTGAAATAGAAAACACTAATGAATGCCAATCCTCAAGAAAACTCTTCAAACCATATAAATATGTACAGATTCTAAGGAACAACTTACTTGAATTTTCTGAATCTCATATCTATATTCTTTGAATATTCTAATTTCTAAATCCAAATAATATACCAGTCTTTATCACTTCCTAAAAGCAAAGCTTCACGTATACATACTACTCAAAGGAGATTATAGGAAGATTTGTACTGTGCGGTCAAAATCAGTGTTTCCCATAACACTTACTTGTCTTGGAAAGAATTTTTGTATCAAGCCTAATCCTCCGGGCAAAGCAAGGGTTGTTTACTAGTTAAAACCAAAGAGGAGCTTCGGGACTGGATGTAGGACGGGATGTCCAAACCAGTATAAAAACTCTGGTGTGATTGTTTTCTTTGCTGTTATTTACTTTACTTTGTTAGTTATAAGTTATCTTTTTATTACACTTGCATATTAGATATAAATATACGATCCATACACTCTTTCAGTGGTACTTGGTTTGATACCATCTCCCTTAGTAGTGCATTCAATCCATTAGCAAACCTCATCGCCTTTTTGAGTGGGGTATTAACAAGCTCATACCCAAACCTTGACAATTCATTAAACTTGTATACATATTTAGAAATCATCATCTCACCCTGCTTCAGGTTGATAAACTTCTCCAACACACATCCTTTCTCCACCTCGAAAACAAACTTCACCTCAAACTTCTTCATAAACAAATCCAAAGTGATATCCCTTACATTCACCTTGGTTGTAACTGTCTACCACCACACACCAGCTTCTTGTTTCAAATGCCATGCGGCTAAACGTCTCTTCTCTACATCACTTAGTCCCAATAATGCAAAAATCTCCTCACATTTGCTTAGCCATGCTTTAATCTTGTATAAGACTCGGTTCCACTAAAAACCTTCCCAACTAGGCTGGTAAAGTCCTTACACTACTTGATAAAGTTACCGGTAGGTGGTTGACGAGGGGGAACCTCAACAGTTGCAGTAATAGGTGCACCTAGAGTCTCGTTAGCCTGATTTATAGCTTGTACTACATGGTGGAACCAAATTAGAACATTCATGTTGGGAATATTCAATGGTCAGGTCCGGATTTAGCTCCAACTGTAGCCTCTGTTCCAGTCATTTCTGTTGAGTTACTCATCCTCAGGTATTTGAAAAATGGGTTGCATTAGTAGTCTTCCATAAAATCAGAAAATAGAATGGAACACTAAAAAGGTGTATATGTACATATTTCTATTGTCTATACAAATATAATTACAAATATGCTCTCTCACACGTGCCTAGTCCTACTGTTTTGCACTGATACCAAATTTAACAACCCGCCTTTTTCGACCCTTAGATTCAACGCCTGAACCGACTTTAATATCTCGAAGACTGAAAATGACAAGTCGTTATGATATGATTATAAGTAAACAAAACATAGTCTAACCACTAATTTAGAAAGTTCATAGTGAAAGGAAACAACATATGATGTAAAACATCTTATACACAAGCCAAAGATCCAATTATATAGTTAGATCTGTACAATAAATCCAAATTCAATCCACGACACATAGAAATATACTATTATAGGTCATATTTACAAATTATACATTATTTACAATACAATCCCTTTGCCATCATGTCCAACACACCGCCAGGGTCCATCAACCTAGTGGTATTAATAAAAAGGAAAATAGGAGTGAATTAGACACAAGTCTATTGAGCGAAACAAATCTATCCCATATATACAACAAAAAGACTGGCAAAACATCGTTAGTGTCTCCTAACCCACACACATACTCTAAATAATCCATATACATACCTTAACCTGCCTACTTGCACCTGTAGAGTAATATCAACACTAAACCTATGTTGACTACTCGATTAAGGTCATATTCGGTTCCATTTTATCTTATGCACAGGTGTGTATGTGTGTGTATGTATATATGTATGTATGTACCTATGTATGTATATACTCAACCAATGGAGTCTATCAAATCCACATCTCTAAGGAACACCACTTTCCTAACCAACCAACACGATATACCGAGGGAACAACTATTTCTTCAAAACATCTATTTTTTGGATCACTAGCATCAATACTGAGAGAATAACCATTTTCCTAGAACAACTATTTCCGTTTTGAATATTGAGGAAACAACAATTTCCCCAGGACAACTATTCTCTGGACTATGTTTACCTTATACACACATTCAATACCAAATACCCAAAGTATACCCATTTCAATGATCAATAGCACATCAAATGTGACCAATATCCAATTACCAATCATATGTATTTAATATAATATCTAAACACCACTATACTGGTCAAAATACTAGTGTCACATACACATCGTATACACGTATATTCGACAATGCCTATATGCTTTGCAATATCACCATCATCTTGCATAGCTTCCTCTAAATAGCCCGCTCATTGCTCAAAGTATCAATCCCACAAAGCATCTATAATTCTTACTAACCCTAACTGGGTCTAGGTTCAACCTGCCCAGTTTCATTTGCTACCGATGCACCGGTGTGGTACACCGGTCGACGTAATTTTTTATTAGGTATTTTATCTGTTTTATCTCATTTGTTATTCAATTTGATTTCTAATTTTATTTTCTTTGTTTTCCTTTGTTTATACCTTTATTCTACATCATACTTATGATTTATAACATCAATTTCAAGGATATCCAACCCATTTCAATGCAACATATTTCATCAAATTTTCAATTAGTTTACTGCTTATTATAATTAGCTACCATTTCCAAAATCTAATCATACATACTCATATTTAAATTTATTATTAATCCTAAATTAGACCCCTAGCCATGATTTAGCACTCTAATTACAATATAAATAAGTAGAGATTATCCACTCACATAAACAATGCTTTAGTTCCTGAATATGCTTGCAGTTTGGACTGCTGCACTCACACTCTCTAAAATTTTGCTCTAATTCCTTTCTCATATCATAGCCTTCGTCGTTCCCTTCGATTTTTCGTTGGTTTCGTTGAATTCCGTTAAGATTTGAGGAAGTTATACCCTTTTTACCGAAGGCAGTTTTTAAGAAACCGGAAGGAGTTTCTAAAAACGATCGTACAATTATTGATATGGGCGTATTTGTAGAAGGAGGAAAGCGTCGTTAGGAAATTCAAATTCAACACAAAGCCCATCTAAAATTCAGATCTTATTTCTTCTATATCTCCTTCTTTCGACCTCCAAATCAAACAAGTAAATATACCGTGTGAATTAGAAAAATGAGCCGTACACAATGGCGCAAGTCCCATCATCAAATTTCGAAGTTGGAAAAATGACCACGTTGCTCCTTTAATATTCAAATTAAATAAATTATCAGCTAAATATAATATTATGAAATATAAAAAGTACCAGGGTATTACATATACTGTTATCGAGTTATGCCATTCGGTTTGAAGAACGCCGGAGCCACGTACTAGAGATTGGTAAATTATACGTTCAAGAATCAGATCAGGCAAACAATGGAAGTATACGTAGATAACATGCTTGCAAAGTCATGAGTATCCTGGAACCATTTGGATGACCTTTCAGAGATGATTGAAGTTTTTACGAAAATACAGAATGAAGCTAAATCCCCTGAAATGTTCTTTCGAAGTAGCATCGGGAAGGTTTCTGGGATTTATTATGAATGCATGGGGGCATTGAGGCCAATCTGAAGCAGATTGACACCTTGAGGAACGTAACCTCCCCAACTATAAAGAAGGAGCTATAGAGCTTGAATGGAAAGATCGTTACTTTGAGTCGGTTCATCTCGAAGCCCACTGATAAGTGTATAACCTTCTTCGATGCTCTCAAGACGAGGAAGGAAAACTTTGAATGGAACCAAGATTGCCATAATACCTTCGAAGAATTATCAAGGCACATGGAGACGCCACCGGTGTTGTCCAAACCGCTGGACGGGGAGTACTTATATGTCTACTTGGTAGTGTTTGCTCACGCACTAAGTGCAGCACTGGTACATGAGGAGGTAAGAATTTAAAGTCCAGTTTACTATATCAAAAAGCACTTTATAGGAGCCGAAAAGAACTATCTAAAGCTGGAGAAACTTGCGTACTACTTGCTGATTGCATCTAGAAATCTACGACCATATTTTCAAGCTCATCCAATCAAAGTACCAACAGATCAGCCTCTTAAGCAGGTATTATAACGACCCAAAACCTCAGGAAGGCTACTAAAATGGAACATAGAATTGAGGTAGTATGATATCACTTACCATCCGAGGAAAGTGATAAATGGGCAGGTGTTGGTGAACTTCATCACTGGGTTTACCGTGTCAGATATGAGGCAGAAGAAGATGATGAGGCTGCAGTTCCACAATGTAAGCTATTTGTTGATGGTGCTTCAAACGAATATAGCTTGGGGTAGGAGTAGTATTTAAAATGCTGGAAGGATGGTCAATCTGTTACATATTGAAGCTGGAATTTCCTGCAACTAATAAAGAAGCCGAGTACGAGGCATTAATATCAGGATTGAAGAAAACGAAGTAACCGGGGATAAAGACACTGCACATATTTAGCGGTTCCCAACTGGTGGTTTGCCAAATCAGGAAGGAGTACCAGGCCAAGGGAGTGAGACTAGCCCCTCACTTGTCGAAGGCGCTGGAGCTATTAGACGATATATGGCATTATACGATAACACACTCTCCTAAAGAGGAAAACACGAAGGTTGATTCATTAGCTAAGCTAGCTAGCTTTAGGAAAGCACAGCTAATGGGATTAGTTCCGGTGGAAGTTCCCATAACTCCTAGTATCGATTAGATGGACGTCGCTTGGATTCTAGAAACCACGGAGTAGGAGGAGTCATGGATGATCCGACTATCTGATCAATGGAACTCTCTCGAGAGATAGAAACAAACGGAAGAAGCTCCTCCGTAAAGCGCTATGTTCATGATGCAAGATGAAGCACTGTACAGGGAAGGATTCTCAACTCCCCTTCTTCGGTGTCCAGCTAAGGATAATGCTAGGAAGATCCTCATGGAAATTCATAAGGGCAGCTGCGGTGATCACAACGGGGGGCAAACTCTGGCGAAGAAGATACTTCGCTATAGATATTTACGGCCAACAGTAAACTGAGATGCGGGTGATTAAACTAAATGATGTGACCGGTGCAAGAGATTTGCGAAGATTCCAAGAGCCTCGTCGATGGAACTTACACAGATGGTCAGTCCATGGCCAAATATGCTATTGTTGCAGTGGATTACTTTACAAAATGGGCAGAAGTGGAACCACTTGCCACAATCGCAACGAAGAAGATAATTATCTTTGTAAGGAAGAATATTATTTACGGGTTGGGAGTACTTCAAAAGATCATCACAGACTACCGAACCTAACGTCAAATTCAAGGATTTCTGCAACCAATACAAGATTGAGAAAAGATTCTCCAAGGTGGCACATTCGTAGGAGAATGGAGAAGTTGAAGTAGTGAACAAAATCTTCAAATCCACCTTGAAGAAGCAACTAACTAGTGCTAAAGGAAACTGGGTTGATGAGCTTCCAGTAGCACTTTGGGCTTATACGATGACACATAAGTTTACAACTAGACACTTGCCGTTCACTTTGGCTTACAGATCAGAAGTGATGATCCCGACAGATCTAGAAGTCTCTTCTCATCGTAAAAGGTAGTTCGGCCCGAAGGTGAATGAGGAACTCTTGCTTAAGTCCCTCGATTTGGTTGATGAGAAAAGGGAAGAAGCGGAACTAAAGGTAGCTACCCACTAGAAAAGGGTACCGCGACATTTCAACGCAAGGTTCACAACCATACCCTTGAGGTAGGGGATCTCGTTCTGAAATGAGTTCTCCACTTCTCCCATGTACGGGGGCGCTTGGCCCGAATTTGGAAGGACCCTCTGCAATTAATCAAAAGCTTGGATTCAAAACATTCAACTGGCAACTGTTGATGGAATCCCTATCCCGCGTGCATGGAACGGCGATCTGCTGCGGCACTACTGCATTTAGTCATTCTCAATTTATTTTCACAAATAAGCCACCCAAAGATACTGGGGAATGTAATGAGGTAGGACTTGCCACTTCTCTCATTTTCGAGTAAAGTCGACTTCTTGGACCAATGGAACCGTGTTCTTGCAAGAAAAAAATCTTGATAAGGGACAAGCTCCTCAGGCCTCAGATCATGGCTAGGAGTATAGCCCTAGAAAACCCACTTAGTGGTCGATCGGATAATTTAGCCCCGAGCTTCAAGAATTCATCGTTTCCTGGAGATTGGCAACTACGAGAAGGTTTGACAATTCACTTAGGGGTCGATCAGATAATTTGGCCCCAGCCTTCAGGAATTCGCCATTGCATGGAGATTAGAAACGACGAGAAGGTTTGACAATTCACTTAAGGGTCGATAGGATATTCGGCCTCGACCTTCAGGAATCTGCCATTACCCGAAGATAGCGATGCCAGGAAGGAAAATGCTAACCTTTAGGAATCTGGTGCTGCCTGTAGATTGGTAGCGTCGGGAAGGTAAAACTCTATCCTTCAGGAATCTGGCGTTGCTCGAAGATAGGCGATGCCAGGAAGGCGAACTTAAACCTTCACAAATTCGGTGTTGCCCGAAGATAGGCAACGCTGGAAAGGTAAAACCTATCCTTCAGGAATCTGGCATTGCCTAAAGATAGGCGATATTTGGATGGAAAACACCATCCTTCAGGAATCTGGCGTTGCTTGGAGATTAGCAATGCTAGGAAGGTAAAACTCCACCCTTTAAGAATCTGCGATGTTTGGAGAGTGGCGACGTCAAGAAGGGTAGCTGCTTAAGGCCAATCAAAGAATTTGGCCCCAAACTATTGGGATTTGCCGTTACCCGAAGATTGGCAATGAAGAAAAGGTTTAAACACCCACTTAGGAATTGATCGGATAATTCTACCCCGATAATTTACCGTTGCCCGAAGATAGGCAACAATAAAAATAAACTTTTGGGATCGAACCACTGATGTGCTAGTTTCTAGAGATAGAAACTGTTACTGATCTTATTTTCAACCACGATCGTCGGGAATTTGATTGTTTCCCGGAGATAGGTAACTTCAAAAGAGGAAACTCGAAATTGGATAAATCGTGCGTTGGTTTTCGGGGACTGAAACTAGTATCCAACTAAATTTAAATGATCGCACTAGCGACCACGTGGAACACGCTCGGTCGAGGATCAGCGAGGATGGCCATGTAGTCTTAAAATCAAGTATTACCTGACTTTCCCGATCCAGGATAAGGATATTAAAGGCACGCTCAGACCGGGGCAATCGGATAATTTTCCCCATGAAATTTATATCCCATCAATGCCCACATCCTAGCATTGGAAGTGCTAAGTCCCATGAACAGGGGCGAGCAAGCAGCAAAACTATATAAAAAAGAGAATAAGCATTCCAACTATGGCCCCATGGCCATGGGAGCAGCATGGAGCATAGAACATGCAGGTTAGTAACTGATCAAGAGACAATTGACCGAACACAAGCATTGATAACCACAGAGTTGGTTAAGTGTTGGTCATTGTTTCGGTAAGTAGGATGCTTCGGGGATCACAGACAGGACTAATAGCGAAATACAACCAAAGCAATTGCATGAATATTGTTTATATGCATAGAGTTGCAGTGAATAAGCACATTGCATAGGAACAAACATATATAATATAGGAAAATTGTCGTATAAGCGGTTATATTATATACACAGGCAGTTATAAAAAAAGGTACAATATATAAAAGTGCAGAAGAGTAACTAGAACAAAGATTACAAGAATAAAGTGATCTTTTCATTACTACAACATTTATATACAGATAGAACGGGGTCTGTCCCACACAAATACGGCCTGTTTACCACCAAAAGAAAGCCAATTAATAGTACGGACTATACAACAAACAAAAACAAACCGCCACACAAACAAGCTCCACATACCCACTACATGGTCTTCTACTTCTTTTCGACCTTGCCACCAGAACCGTCAAGACGGGTCCTGTGCATTCGCTCGTCCTTGATTACCCTTCCTTTAGGGGGGTTGCCTTGGGACTCAGAAGTCTCACCTCCAACGACCGAATGAGGCTCATCGGTCTTCCTTATAGAAGTCGTGGAGGATTTGATCGTAAACTTTGTCGGCCTTAGCTTGATTATGGAAAGCTTAGCAGTAGGACTTGTAGGATCGGAGGCAGTAGGCTTAGTGGTGCCAGGCTCAGGCTTCACCTTGATTTTCCTGAAGTTAGCCTTTAACCTCTCTGCTATGGAAGCATAATCCATTGGGTCTGTATCACTGGTGATTGTAACATCTTCTTCCTGAGATTGTGAAATGTCCTCCAACCCTGCCAATGCCACGATCTTTTGAGAATCAGGATCTGAACCAGAACCAGAAAGCAGGATGGGAGCGACAAGTCCTGAAGTGATGAAAGTCGACATGGTATAGATAGTTTTAGATCCCAAACCCTGAGTAGGTTGTTGCGGAGGAGGAAGATACAATTGGCCTACAAGTTGACAAACAAAATAGTAAAGATTAGTTATGGATTCACCTGATAACTAAAGTGTCTTGAATAGAGGTAAAATAAGAGATATACCATCACCCGGGATCGATTGTGAAGTGGGGGACTTAGAAAATTCGCCTTCTTCAGGAGAATATTAAATTAATTGGTCAGTGGAAGAAGAAATGTACGACTCGACAAGAGTAATCACTGCTAAGCTGAAGTGGTCTGGGTGGTCGTAGAGCTGGCCCTATCAGCCTTAAAAGCATTTGTCATAAGCTCTTCGAAATTTTGAACGCATGAATCTTCTGGACCCGATGCACCTAGGCCAGCTGAAGCCTTGGCAGCAGCGGTGGCGATGGCGACGTCCTCTCCAGAAAGTATGGCCTTTCCCTCCTCAAGTTTGAAGATGTCTTCTGCATCGAGGAACTAAGCGATCAATTCCTCTTCAGAACGATTATGCCGGCCTTTGTGCCCTAGCGTAGCACCTCTTAGGTCTTGGTATATGAACTTCCCAACCACTTCTAGTTCTTATGTAGAATCATGCTAGCATAAAAATGTTGGGGAGTTTCGTTCAGCTCCTCTCTTTCTTTAGCCCTGGTCTCCTTGAGTTCCTTTAAACTCAACCGTAATGGATGCGAGCTCAACATCAGCGTCTAGCTTGTCAACTTTCAATGAAAGCAATTCATCGATGAGTTTTCCTTTTTCCTCTCTCAACCTTTGCAATTCAGATGCCTCTCATTGATAGTATGGTCCCTAGCCTAAATGATCTTACCCTTTTCAATGAGGGCCAAGTCCTTCTCATTAAATTATGACTTCGGAGCAACACTCTCTTCATTTGCTGTCTTGAGGCAATCTTTTAGCATGAGGTTGGCTTGGGAATGTGCAACCTCCATCTTTATCATTGGGAATTAGCTCTTTCCTTGAGCTCTATTGCATCATCTCTTTCGGCCTTCATTTTCTTCATGTCCTCCTCACGAATCTTGATGATTCTTTCATAAGTTTGCTTCTCAGAGTCGAAGGAATGAATATTGGTATAGTTAATTCTATTGACATTGGAGAGGGTGTAGCAGAGTCATTTCCATTTGTTGCCCTCATTGACATGCCTTTGAACCCATTGGACATCCTGATCCATCTCTTCCTTTGGAGTGTTTTCAATGTCTTGATCAAACATCACGCCATGCAGGAAAAGGTCAAGAAATGCCGCTTGTAGGCATGGCAGAGTAGAAGGAAGAGAAGCCGAGGAAGCAGAAATCCCTTTGGATTGGGGAGGCGCTACAGCAGTTACTGACTGAAAGGTTTGAGCCTATTAGTGAGAAGAGATTTGTGGTTTAGAATGCGGTAGGGACCGCATCGATAATGCGATTCATTGTGTCGCTTGGTTTGATCATGCGATAGCCCCTTTTTTGCCTGCCTTTTCTTCCTTTCCTTCTCAACTCGGTGGTAATCTTCAGCCTCTCTCTCTTTCTTCCTATGCCTTTCTTCATCGGTTTCTTAATGGCCACGTGTAACATCCCTAATTTTTGGATAACATTATTCAAGAAATTTAATTAGATAAATTAAATAGAATAATAATGATAAGGGGATTAATATTTGAATAAACCATATATAGGGCAGTGCTTATTGATAAAGTAAATGGGCTTTAATTGGGCTATTAAACTAATTAAATCACACATAGGCATATTAGTAAAATAGCCTCCTTATCATACACGGCTATACACTTCTTATCCTTGCCCATTCACATTTCATTTCTCACCTTCACAAACGAAAATCAAAAACTAAAATATAGTTGGCCATTAACAAAGAGGAAAAGAGGAAAATTCATTCTAAAGCTAAGGATCAAAAGCTAGAAAGGATTAATCAACAACAAATCTCAAATTCCTTATCATACCTATGGTGAATAATAATTTCATTCCATCTCTATTTTATTCTATGATTATATGTTTTTAGATTTATTATTAAATCCATTTTTATGATGCTATGGATGATGATATGCTTGAGCTATATTATGGTTGATTTATTTTAATTCAATCATATATGAGTTAGCACAGTTTTAGGGTAAAACCGAGGGTTTAAGATTTTAGAATGCCATGAATTTTTTTTATGTTGAGTAAAACAAGAATTTGGATATAGGTTTTATTTTTAGAATTTTCCAAGCTGTAGAAAATTTATTATGAATTTCTACAGGAAAATATGATATAATTGGGTTTAATATTTATTTCAAGTATTTCAGGCAGAAATTGGGTCTGAAATTTTAATATGTTTGATTACATGATAAAATTGATTTTCTGTGATTTTTGGGGATTTTTCCCAATTGATTTATTAGGGAAAATAAATTATTGTTAAAGAGGGACTTTTCTGCAAATGTTGGTTTTGTTATATGGAAGGGCTCAAACGTTATATTTCTTTGATTTGGATCTAAATTAATGTGGCAGTTTCTAACTGTAAAGTATTTGAAAAGTTTTAAAGTAACCAATCAAGGAATTACAACATATAGGTTAATTATAAAGTAGTTGCCATATTTAGCTACGAGTATATATGCACGCCCATATGGTCGGTATTTGAACTTTATGTATCATAAGATTTGTAATATTATTTTCAATGAGCAAGTCACTTCCTTCCTTTCGTTATCTATTCAATGTACATACGTTAATGATACTCGAAGAATCCGAAATTTACCTACAACCGTGGTTGAAAATTGAAAAAAATTTAAAATATGAAAAAGAATATGAATATGATCGTATCCGCATCCAAAAATTATTCGTCTTAACTTTTATCAAAATAGTAGTAAATAAATATTTTAGTACGTAATAAAATAATTAATATTTACTGTTCTATCAAGTTGATAATTTATGTTATATATGTATAAATGAGTACTACTATCAAAAACTGATTTTTATCATTGTATTTTTCATTTCTTGTATTTATATTAGCATTATTACTTAAAAGGGTTTACGTTGGATTAGAATTTTCTATTTTTCTATTTTATTAATTAGGAGTGAACCGGATGCAGATATTCGATAATGGAAAATAATTTTGGATACAGATGCGGATATTGCACCATTCGCATCCAAAAGTGTCCGTCAGCAAAACTAATTTAATGATTAACTGAATTATCGTTATTGATCGTAGATGTTAATTACTTCAATGTTTATTGCTTCAATATTCTGTTGTAATTCATCTTTCACTCACTTTCGTTCTTTTCAAAGTGGGTCAAAATTGTTACTCAATATATGTCATTCTACTCTTCCACTTAGAACATGTATAAGACTACTTAGACAATTTACATATTTATGAAGTAGTTGTTGCCTACTATATTCATTCAAAATGTATTTTAGAAACTCCATGTGTGTACTGGTCATACTTACTAAACGAATGAAACTTAACTTATTTTACAACTGGATATGATAGTTTTGTACCAGCATATTGCTTCTGACAATATGTTGCACTTGCATATGACCAACTTACTGTACTTATCAAATTTAACCTCAATACACTTATCTAGTTTTAATAGAATTCCTTATGAAATCAGTTCTTGAGATAACCAGCTTTTTAGACGAAGCTAATCTTGTATGGCAGAGTCATAACCATTGTATGTACCATTTAACACTCCTTTTATCTACAACTGATTCACATGCAATTTATAACTATTGAGTAAACATATGGGTTATTCAAAATGAGAAGTTTGTCAGAAATGTTTCATGATCATAAACTAACATAAGAGATTCAATATCTGAAAATATAGCAACTAAGCAGCAGGTATGACAACAGTTAATATCATACAACTGCCTTGTTGTTATAAATTTAAATTACATCTACAACTATCCAAGGTTGACTTTGGAAACTTATTGGCGTAGACCGGCATTTTATACAATTAAAATTATTAAAATTCTCAAGCTTATGGCATGGCCACCTCCATTGTCTATTTAAATTTCTAATCGCACTTACTAACCTCGTCATCTTGTGAAATCGAGCAAAGGGGTTGTGACAATTTAACAACTTCAAGGAGGGATGAATAAAATTGTTCATCTATTTTTGACCTGAGAAAATCCACACCATTATTTCCACAACATCGGTTACCCGTCTTTCTTTCTAGTTCTTGTTTAACTTTTTGAAAATTAATGTAAAGGTCTAATTAGGTGGAAAAGTAGTAGATAATTCTTAAATCAAATAAATACAAAAATAGACAAACAGGTTATATAAATTTGTACTAACATAGTGAACACGTTGTATGAGTAGCCAGAGGTCTTAGATTTGAGCTGTAGGCATACACATTGACCAATTTTAAATAAAGAAAAACAATGCAACTAAAACTAATGCAGATCTTATCAAGTTTCAGAAATTCTATGATTTGTTTCTACAAATAACCAAGTTTATCAATGATGGTTCATATTATGCTTATTTCACTTTCACCTTGTTCCAAATATCAATCAGTTTTATTTACCACATGCAACAGTTGTTATAACTCAGAAAATGCAACAATAAAAGCTTTCTCAACCATCACACGTTCTAAAATGCAACATAGTGTATACGCACGTCCACGTTGACATGCATCTAATCACAATGTTCATGCATAAATTTAGCAATAAGTTTCTGTAGCATTACCACATACCATGAAGATGAACGATGACACTCAAATTTGTGTGTTGATTATGTATCATAACTGTCCTAAAAATAATATAAACAAATGGAATCATGTCAGTATTTCAAGTAAATGATTATGAGTTTCAAACTTCCAATTTTGTTCTTTGAGCTTATAAATAATTATGTTTGCAATAATTTATAGATTTTACTTGTGTATAAATCAAATTTACTATTAGCTATGTAATACTATAAAGAAATTCAAATAGAATTATTTCTTAAAATTTGTACTATTCAAAAATCAGCTTTTATGAAGTCGAAGAGTAGAAGTTAGTCAGACTACCTAAATAATGATCTAGTAATGATGGTTCTTTTCTTTCATTATGTCTCATCTTTTTGTTAGCTAAAATTATGCGTACGAAGGTAAACTATACACCTGCCACCTTTGGACAAAAATAAAAACAAATATATTTCTCAGTTTGTAAAGGTAGAAGCCAATTAACAAAAACCTTTAAATAAGTCATTTAATTGCTATCCTAATCATAATCACTTGGCATTAGAGAAAATTTCTTTTGGAACCGTAATTACTTGAAAAAAAAGTCATTTAGGTTCGAAAGGAAAAAAAGTGCTTCAAATAAATTCTAACAGTGTGCCACTTGCATAAGTAACTGATTTAATATGTATAACCTTCTACGGTCTCTTTACAGATTTATTTGGATAATTAGATGTACACTCTTGCCAATAATTTTGTGTTTCTATGTTGTCCTCTACTGAAAGGCCATTTGAGGAACTCTTCAGAATTATAGATATAACCTGCACCATATAAGCAATTAGGGAAATTATCGAACTCATTTGAAGTACTATGTATACTAATTGTAACTGAGTCGCTATGAGTGAATTATGTTCAAAGATTTCGCTGTCTTTTATAAAAGTCTCTCCATATATCAAGGGAAATTGAAATTAGTTCTTTAAACTGTTCGGTAAATAATAGAGAAGTTTATTTTTAGTTCAGTAAATAATAAAAAATAAGTGGCTAACTTTCAACAATCACAGAATAACAACTAAAGGACACTTCAGTTAACAAAAACATATTTAAAGTGATGAAACAATTTATGTGCATAAGAGAACATATTCAGTAAAGGGAAAGAATAAGTTTCAGTTATGATTTCAAATAAGTAACAGTAGGTTTATTGAAAGAGCATTAAGATATAGTATTGCCTCATATATACACCGACCAGATAATTCGTTCTCATGTCAACTAAATAAGTAAACCTTGATAGATTTTTCTGATCTAAATGACATAGCTAAGCTAGTCAAGCTACCATGTTATCTGATACAAAAAATATCAAGCACAAATTCAAATGTTTACCACCGTACATTTTTTTTCTGGGTAATATGTTAACAAAATTCAAAACATAATCATTTCAATAGTATATATTATATGTAGATGAACAAATCAACTTACATAACAGAATAAAACAACAGAAGCTATCCATGAAGATAAATCCAAATGAAATTAAAAAAGCCAAAAGTTATTTTAATTAATATCGACAGATTAGGAATCAAAACAACCTTGAAAATCAATGAATAAATGAAAATCAACGAAGACTTACCAAAAAATAACCTTGATCTTCGACAGTCGAAGCTGGAGAAGACGGTAGCTGATAATCCGAAATTTTCACAGTTGAACGAACTATCTTTAGTCGATAATCGATAATAGATCGGTAGTTAATGATCGATAATCAGACTTGGAGCGTACGGTTGATCTGGGACAGCAATTTTAATGAAGTAACCCTGGTTTACATTTAATTGGGATATCTTACTGTTAGAGTGATAGGTGAATTAGGTTTATTACTTTAATACGAAGGAAGAAAACAGGAAAAAGGGTATTTTAGGAAATCTAAAAAGACACGGTTGATATTAGTTGTTTGAATTTACATTATTAATAGTAGAGATAAATCAGCGTTTCAGAAAAAGGTTGTTCCGCCTAATTCGGAGGCACCTTTTGACTCCTTTACCTCTGCATCAATCCAGTCGAAACCATTAGAGTCGAAACCAATGCACATGGTATCAATGGAATTGGTAAGCAGCGGAAGGTAGGGTGTCGAAAGCAATGCTTTCGTCAGGGTCGAAACCAAGGTTCACTTTTAGAAGATAAGCACCTGCCTAGTTTTTGAACTGCTTTTGACTGAGTCGATACCCTTTTGAGTCGAAACCTTAGTTTGTTTTCTAAAGTTAAATTCCAGCCTTGTTTTACTTAAAGTTTTCGATATAGTCGAAACATATGCTTTCGAAAAGGGTTTTTATAAATAGCCTTCAAAGAAGGTTGCTATACTATGTAAAGGTGTTAGCTTTCGAAAGTATTGGTTTCGACAAAGTCGAAACCCAACCGCAAATTTTCTCTTTTCGACTGTATTGAAGCCATCTATGCTGTCGAAGGGTTCTCTTTGTTTTAACTTAAACTAAGTCTTTTTCCTGAATGCTTTCGAAGGGTTGGGGGTTTCGAAGGCAATGGAGTCGAAAGGGGATTTCGACTCTATCCTTTGATGTTTTAATTAAAAAGGTGGTTGCTTTCGACTAGATGGTTACGACACCATCCACTTTTTCCCAAAACAATTTTATAATTGGTTTTGAAAGAGGTACTTTTGTATATAATCATTTTGACCCAAAGAATGTTTTTAGAGAGTAAACCCAATGCTTTCGAAAAGGTACTTTATTTGCTTCGAAGCTATGTTTTAAAGTATATTTTGATACCATCGAAAGGTACTATTGGTTTCGAAAGCGAACATTTAACAAGGGCTTCGAAAGGTATGTTTATTATGTTTTGAAAAGGAGTTTATGCTTTCGAAGGAGGTTATCCAGAGGTTTCGAAGGTGACGTTTTAAAGTTTCAAAACGAATAATCCACTCTCACTTTTAAAAGGAGATACCATGGCATAAATAAAGATTTTGGAAGTATTACTTTTTCATATACTTATTTACATTGTAATTAACCCATAATAGTACTTTGGGGAAAGGCAGAATAAACAGTTAGGTTGACCCAGTAATGAATATAATTTAAGAAATGGTAAAATTTTAAATAAAGATATTGTCAGAGACCAATAGTGTTTGACGGCTAAATCTCCATCGAATTAGAAAAATAGCCAAAAAAAATTAAATTAAAAATAACCGCAAGCTCACGGCTTACAATTCTAGTACGTGGCGAGTACAGGCCGATCCGCAGGGAGTTGTATTGATTTAAAATTTCTACTCAATCAAATTAAACCAAGAATTGAAGTTGTGATTAGCTAAAAATTTCTTGAAACTAACAAAAAATAAAAGTGGATAATAATATGAGAGTAGAAGGCAATTTAGAGGTAATTTCCTTCTCATGATCACATAAATCAACAAAATGAAATTATGATCTCTCTTTTGACCATTAGTGAATTTAGTTGATATGTTCATCATAAGTATGTGATATTTGTGCTATTAATTAGCCTAACATAAACCATCAAATTTTAACATGCCCACTAAAACACTTTTTTAACTCTCATGAAAATGACAATGAACTTGAAAATAAAATCTATACTAAGCATGATCTATTAACTATTGATTAGAAATATAGACCATCAAATTTTGATTTTAATATTCACTTCATTACCATAATTATATGTAGATGAAGAGGTAATTTGTATTTGTGTTTGTTTAAGCATAGCCTATTTGGTGTCGACAACATAGGCTATCAAATTCAAGCTAAAACAATAAAAAATTTACCCATTCAAACATGGTCTAAGCACAAAAAGTGATCAAAAATTAGCAAAATGTGGAATCTACATGATTAAGAGAGCTTCATTACCCCTAAATTGAAGAGGTTTAGCCTCTCATATTTGTTATCATTTCAACAAATGTAGCATTCAACATGAAACAAAAACAAGAAGAAAAAGAGAGATAAATAAAATAAGAGCTAAGCTACTTGCATAAAATAAAACTAACTACTAACATGAAAGGAAAAGAGCATGTAAATAAAAAAGCAAGAATTAACATTACATAAAAATAAATTACATAAAAGAAGAAAATGGTTAAGTAGCCATGAAATAGAAGAAGAGAGTTTATATTTATTTTTGAGCCTAAAACTAAACTAACTAAAGAGGAGGCTAAAGACTTAATTACATTAACATATGAGGTATTTATACAAGCCTAAAACCATAATGCATATTTTTAGGGACTACCCAAAATACTCTTGAGGAAATGTGGCCACTAAGTTATCATTATCATGAGATAATCCTCCATTTAAATGTGCATGAAACTTTAAGCTCCACTAACATGTGCATTAGCTCCTAATTGTAGATCAAGGTAAGTGGGTAGGTGGGGTCCACCATGATGCATGGTTTGAATTATTTCCATCTTCATTCCTTTGTTTCCATCCTTGTGCATGCATATCTTCATGAAACCCTCTTCAATTTTGTCATCCAATTTCCTACAATTACAAATAAAATGTGCAAATAAATATTCTCAAATTAAATTATGCACAAAAATTACCGTTTTGCCCCTATATGAAGAAGAATAAACGATGATTTGAAAATAATTTGAATTTTGGTTTAAACATGTTAAAATACCCTATATGCTTATTTATTTAATTAAATTCGATTAAATATGGAAGTAAAAATATGCACATTTACATGCACATCAAATAGCCATACACTTACCTTTTTATTCATTCTCAAATAAACTAAAACTAAGATAAATCTGTTTTCATAGGGAGCACGATTGCATTGAGGGTGCGCAACAAGCCGTTAAACCTTTAGGTGTCCCTAGTAGGATGTGTGTTGTCTCGTGAGGGTTTTCAGCGGATACCACCCACAAAATCCAAATGCAAATTGTAAATTCCTAAATGCAAGATTTATTTACAAAGGTATGAATGCAAGTTTTTGAAAATATTTACAGGTGAAGAATATACTTTTAGATCAACACAAATAAGTTATATATACGTTTTGGTTATTATCAAGAAATTTAAGTCCTTTCACTCGTCAAAAGTTTCAACAAAAATTAAGTTATCATCACAATTAAACTCTAGTTTGGCTAGTTGTTTCGGTTGATAACATAGTGCAACTATGAAATAGACCCTTAGTTGATTATCATAGTTTATCAAAGTAGTATTTTCATTTCTTTTGAATAACAAGTCAAATCACATAAGTTAAAATAGTGCTTCGATTTCAATTACTTACTCTCTTTTATTTATAAATTTTATTAAAATTAACAATATTTACATATGCCTAACTAAGAAAACTGAGACCAGATATATCACCCATGCACTGCCTTTGGGCTTACGTGAGGGGAATACAGAGCATGGTGAGTGTATATACAAGTATATCACCTATCGACTGTAGGCATTATTAATGAAAGAATTTTTATATACATGCACCTAACTTAGATAAACTGAGGCTAGATATACCCATTATGCACTGCCTTTCGGGCTTACGTGAGAAGGGTACAGAGCATGGCAAGTGGACACACTTGCATGTAAATACATGACTCTAGGTGTTAATAAAAATATATTCATATATACAAATATATTTTTTCTTTTGTTTGTTTGTTTTTTTTAATATTTTTTTTTGTTTTTTTTGAAGAGAGAGTTTTGCAAAATCATCTTAGCACTATTTAACTTAGAAGATAAAAAAACGTTATATCCTTTTCTTTAAATCCACCACTTTTTTTAAACAAAGATTTTCCATTAGGTTATACTTCATAATTATCACCCATGAACCTTCCTATATACTAGTTAAACCATCGTTACTTGTAATTAACTTTATTTTTATTTTTGTTAAGACAAATAAAATTTCAAAAATTTCAATTTAATAACCAAAATCCTATACTTATCCTATAGTGTTTGTTTAAACGTAATTTAAAATGCTAGAAAGAAAATTTGTTTAGATTTTTTTATTTTATTTTTGTTGAATTTTTTTTGAATTTTTTTTAAGTTTTGGAAAGAAAATGCAAAAGATAAACCATGAAAAATAAAAAATGAAGATGAGACTCCCCCCTACACTTAATTTTGACTGTATCCTACAGTCAATCCCAAGTGAAAGGGGAGAAATAAATTAAAAATATGACCTATATTTACAAGAAAATGAAATGATTGTTATTTACACGACATTAGAAAATATATCGTCAAAGAGTAAATGAAACGGTCTTCCAAAGACCAACTCATTTGTCTCATTAAGTATGAGAGACATAGTTTAAGCAAAGAACACCAAACCATAAAATATTTCAATTTTGAATGTTGATTTGGAAAAACGAATGTCCTTTTAAAAATCGTATGAGTTGTTTTATTTTCAATGATTTTTGGGGTAGATAGAACAATTGGTTGAAGTTCATGTTTATTTTCACCAAATTCAAATTCAAACTTATCATTGAATACTTCTTTAGAATTATTGATTTCAAAATCAAAATGGTGATTTAAATCTTCCCCTTCGAAATTCAACAACTCGCCTTCGAAAAGTCCAAAAAATTTATGTTCACTAAATTCATCTTCCTTTGTTGAATTATTCACAACTTCATTGCATATATCATATTCAAAATCCAAAGTTGTATTCAATTTTTCAAAATCGAAAAAAGGAAGATCAAATTTTAAATTTGGTTCCACACTCTAAAAAGAATTTAAATCTAACTCAATTACCGTATTTTCAACAACTTCATTAAGATCGTCATTTTCAATTTCAAAAGTTGTTATTTGAAAATCGTCAAATTTTGTAAAAGGTGTATTATTATTTGACTCGTCACACGTTGGGATTTGATTTTGTTTTTCACTTTGTTTCATTTAAGTTTCAAACAAATCCGTGTGATCCTTGTGAATTTCATCCATTTGCTCAACAAAATCAAATTTATAATTACTGACTTAAGCATTTTGAATTTGAAATTGTTGAGAACAAAAATTGTCAATTGCACCATAATCGAGATTATTCCCATTGCCAAAATCATTTAAATAGTTGTTTCCATTTTTATTTTTATTTTGAAATTCATTTTGGAGTTCGAAATTTAATTGGCATGGATTATGATCGAAATCATTTGAATTTTGAAGTGAATTCAAATTTTGATTATTTTGAAAACTTTGACTTGAATCATTGAACAAATATGAATTACACAAATCATTTATCCTTTGATTTTGTTCTGTAGAGAGTTCAAGTAAAGACGAAATCGTTAGTACTATTTTCAAGATTTGAGGGTTGGTCATCATTTTGGAAATTTTATGGCTCAAAATTCGAATTATTTGTATAATAGTTGTCATTAAAATATCTATAAGAATTTGGTGTGAAATTATATGGATTATATTGATTTTCACAACTATTGTAAAATTCTTGCGAGTAGGGAAATTCAGACATTTCCAAGAATTTTTTTTATATAGCGAAAAATATTTACAAAAGGAGTTTATTTTTCAAAAGGGAAATTTGATTTTTGTTTTGTATTTGGATTTTTAAATTTATTTTGTTTTTTTGCTTTTGAAAAGATTATATATATATATTGGATTTTTGTTTTTTCTAAAAATAAACTAACTCAATTTTTTTTTCGGATTTTTGATTTTGATTGAAAGTTTTCAAAGGATTTAAAAACTAAGTTAAGAAATATTTACAATTGTTTTAGTTTTGGATTTTGATTTTTTTTCTTTTTGTTAAATATGCATGAACTAATGCAACTAAATGAATGCAAAGGACTTAATTACAATATGCTGTCCTTAGTAGCTCCTAACCCAAAATTGTATTATCACACTTTGTCTTAATTCAACAAGATAGTTCTCAGCCAGGTAACAGATATGATTTATCAGTACACCACGAATCACCATAGCAATGCAGTCGAAAGTTTAAGTACCATCAGAGAAACAACCACTATAATATTTACGAATCACCATAATATTTATAAATGGTTATTGCTCTGCCGTAGCCAAGACACCAAGAAAATAAATTGTCAAAAGAGGACAATGTCAAGATACAATTAAGCCCTAGGCGAGCTTGTGACACCCTTAAGTAAAATGTCTAACCATTATTATTAATCAAGTTCTAAGATGAAATTCAAAAAAAAAATTAAACATGTATTATCAATGCAACTACGAATGAAATTTGTTTTTGTTTTTGTTTTTGATTTTTTTGTATATATAAATGCAAATGCAAGCAACCAACAATGCAACACAAATAAAAACAAGAGATGAGGGCACGATACCAAAACGTGCAGAATTATTAGCAAATTTATTTTAAAGCGGCGATTTTTTAATTTTTAGCAAGCTAAGCAGAGCAATTATTTTTAGCAATCAGCTCCATTCCTTTTCTGCTTTTGCAACCTGAAATTTTGATTAACACTTGAAAACTGAAAACAACAAAATAAAATTGGAAATAAAGCAAATCCCGTTTTTTGAAATAGGATGGAACTAAAAAACAAATTAAAACAAAACAAATTAAACAAAATAAAAAATTTAAAATTTTTTTTTTTTGTTTTGTAATTTTTTTAAAGTTTTGGAAAGAAACTTAAACAAACTAACTATTATCAAACCCAGACCCACAAACCATTATCAAACCCAAAACAACGTATATCATATCCAAAAAACAATTCTCAACTAAAAATTATCAAAATACCCGAACTTATATCCCCTTTCCTCATGAATTTCCAAATTCAGAAATAAAAAAACAATGATTTTCCCAAATTTCAGCAACCAATGATTCACGCAATTTAGGAGATTGCAAAGGATGGTCGCGACTTGGGGATTTCAGGTCGAGGCGATGAGATTAGGGGATTTCTGGCGATGGTCGATGTCGATTAAGGGGTTCGGGTCAGTATAAGTATGATGTGGGTAGTTTGTTGTTGCTGTGATGTTGTAAAGTTGAAGTATAGCAGAGAGGATGGTGATGGAGTGTTGATGGTGAACTGAAAAGGTAGTGGCCGTTGTAGAGGGGAGTAGTGGTAGTTGAATATTGATGGACAGTGGTTGATTATAGGGTTGTCTTGCTGCAGTTAGTATATGGTGTTGTTGTGGAGTGATGTGGGATGTTTGAAGGAAGCGTACTGCTGTGTTATGGGGAGGTTGTAGTTGATGAAGGCAGGAAGAAGTATGGTCTGTTTTTTGTGGCTGCAGTGGTGTGGCAAGGGTTGAAATGCTGAGTGGCAGTAAGTGGTTCAGTGGCAGCAAGTAAGTGGGCAACAAGCAAGGTATGGTGGTGGTTTTTGTTGTCGCTTGAAGTTGGGGTGATTACGGAGTTTTATTGTGATGAAGCATGAGGCAGCTTGTAGTGTTGATATGAATGGAAGTGGAGGATGGTGGGTGGTTTTGAGATATATGGGGCAGTGGTTGTGTGGATGATATATGACTGAAGTGCAGTTTTGGATTGTTAGCGGCAGTTTTGGATGTTGTATGGTGGCTGTGCAATTGTAATGCAGTTGATAGGTTGTATGATAGAGGGTGGAAGCAAGGGGATGCAACGTGTGCAATTACAGTAGTTTGTGGATGATGGTTTGTATGCAGAGAGTATAAGTTTGTTGCTGATGGTTGGTTTGAAGGATGGTGGTGTTGATATGTTGAAGAAGAGTTATGTAGTGGATAGCAGGGGAATTTGCTACTGTAATAATGTTTGACAGTGTTGATGGAGGATGGTAGCTTGGTTGAGGTGAAGTAGAGTGTGGTTATGACACAGTTTTGGTTGCTGGAAGGTGAATGTGAAGTTTGGTTATGTGCAGTTTTTGGAGGCAGTAATGGATTGTAGTGTAAATGATGGCCAGTGTTATGAAGCGTGGTTAGTCAGTGATAGTATGCAGTGAAGTGAGATGGTTAAGGGGGTGGAGTTGAAATGTTGGGAGGTAGGCGGTGCAACTGGTGCACAGAAAATGCATAGTGATATATTGGTTGTGTTGCAATGATGTTTGGAGGTTGCTTTGCTGGGTGAATTTTGTTTTTGTTGTTGGTAATAGTGCAGCAGTTTTGAGGAGGAGTAGGACAGTGGTGAATGGTTGATTGATGAAGGAGTTGTATGGTGTTTCAGGTGACTGTTGAAAGTGTTTGTGGTAGTGAGTTTGTATGTGGTGTGCAGGCACAGTTGATTGCAAGGTGGTATGTTTGGCAATGTGATATGGTGGAGGAGTTTCAAACAGTGTGATATGTTGGTATGTTGACTGAAGTGGCAGTATTGATGATGAGGTTATACTGAACTGATGATGCAGTAGTGTTGTATGAATGAAGTGTAGTGATTATTTAGGAAGCAGGAGGAGGTGATGTGCGGGGAAGTTGCAGTGATATGGAATTGTGATTGAGTTAGTACGTGTGGTGATTGGTAGGCAGAAGCTTTTGGTTGAGGAAGTGGGAAGTTTGGTGAGGCAGTGGGAAGATGAAATGTATGCTGTATGTATGCAAAACAGCTAGAACAGTGAATGTAAATGTACAAATTAAAATGTAACAGTGAACTGAAATGTAAAGCAGAGAATAGAAAATAAAATAAACTTGTGTAATTTTTTTTCTTTTTGAAAGTTGTACTAAAGAAAATTGTAAATGAAATGGAATAATTTTTTCTCTTTTTGAAATGAACTTGTGTGTGTGTATAATGAAAATGCACAAATAGAAAAACAACAAGCACACAAACAAAATGCAAGCAAAAATCAAACAACAAACACAACAAATAATTTTTTTAAATGAACATTAACACACAAAACAAACGCACAATAAAATCAAACAAAAAATAATTCGAAGAATAGAAAATTAAAATCAAATAAATTCCCTGGCAACGACGCCAAAAACTTGTTTGACGGCTAAATCTCTACCGAATTAGAAAAATAGCCAAAAAATTTAAATTAAAATTAACCGCAAGCGCACGATGTACAATTCTAGTATGGGTCGATCTACAGGGATTGTACTGATTTAAAATTTTTACTCAATCAAATTAAACCAAGAATTGAAGTTGTGATTAGCTAAAAATTTCTAAAAACTAACAAAAAGTAAAAGTGGATAAAAATATGAGAGTAGAAGGCAATTTAGAGGTAATTTTCGTCTCATGATCACATAAATCAACAAAATGAAATTATGATCTCTCTTTTGGTCATTAGTGAATTTAGTTGATATGTTTATCATAAGTATAGCCTATTTGTGCTATTAATTAGCTTAACATAAACCATCAAACTTTAACATGCCCACTAAACCACTTTTTTAACCCTCATGAAAATGACAATAAACTTGAAAATAAAATCTATACTAAACATGATTTATTAACTATTGATTAGAAATATAGACCATCAAATTTTGATTTTAATATTCACTTCATTACCATAATCATATGTAGATGAAGAGGTAATTTGTGTTTGTGTTTGTTTAAGTATAGCCTATTTGGTGTCAACAACATAGGCTATCAAATTCAAAGCTAAAACAACAAAATTTTTACCCATTAAAACATTGTCGTTAAGCACAAAAAGAGATAAAAAATTGGCAAAATGTTGAATCTACATGATTAAGAGAGCTTCATTACCCCTAAATTGAAGGGGTTTAGCCTCTCATATTTTTTATCATTTCAACAAATGTAGCATTCAACATGAAACAAAAACAAGAAAAAAAAGAGAGCTAAATAAAATAAAAGCTAAGCTACTTGCATAAAATAGAACTAACTACTAACATGAAAGGAAAAGATCATGTAAATAAAAAGAGAATGAATAAACATTGCATAAAAATAAATTACAGAAAAGAAGAAAATGGCTAAGTAGCCATGAAATAGAAGAAGAGAGTTTATATTTATCTTTGAGCCTAAAACTAAACTAACTAAAGAGGAGGCTAATGGCTTAATTACATGAACATATGGAGTATTTATACAAGCCTAAAACCCTAATGCATATTTTTGGGGACTACCCAAAATACCTTTGAGGAAGTGTGGCCACCAAGTTATCATTAGCATGAGATAATCCTCCATTTAAATGTGCATGAAACTTTAAGCTCCACTAACATGTGTATTAGGTCCTAAT
The DNA here is from genome assembly GCA_030737815.1 of Allium fistulosum. Classification (NCBI taxonomy): domain Eukaryota; kingdom Viridiplantae; phylum Streptophyta; class Magnoliopsida; order Asparagales; family Amaryllidaceae; genus Allium; species Allium fistulosum. The sequence continues at coordinate 357,987,033 of CM060906.1, forward strand.
TGTAGATCAAGGTAAGTGGGTAGGTGGACTCCTCCATGATGCATGGTTTGAATTATTTCCATCTTCATTCCTTTGTTTCCATCCTTGTGCATGCAAATCTTCATGAAACCCTCTTCCATTTTACCATCCAATTTCCTACAAATACAAATAAAATGTGCAAATAAATATTCTCAAATTAAATTATGCACAAAAATGACAATTTTGTTCCTATATGAAGATGAATAAATGATGATTTGAAAATAATTTGAATTTTGGTTTAAACATGTTAAAATACCCTATATGCTCATTTATTTAATTCAATTCGATTAAATATGAAAGTAAAATATGCACATTTACATGCACATCAAATAAGTTCGCAGTAAGCCCATGAAAACCAAGATAAGAGATAAGATATTTGAGTTACCAATAGAGTCTTAGTGATCCCATGAAAACTATGATATTGGACAGATAGTCCATAAACATTTAACAGGTTAATAATAATCCTAGGAATTATAATTAAGACATATAGTCAAAATGAATGGGGATGGGTAATCTATATTTAATTTACTTATTTTGCATATCATCATAATGTTTTGAAATACTATGTTTTAACCTTTGTGGATGCAGGAGCACAGTATATGGTTTTGTAAGTGTTTTAGGATACTAGCGGGGGGAAAACCCATTCCGCTAAGCGGTGTGGTCTCACTAGATATCTAAATGGTTTGAGATGTTGAATTATTTTCGTACCAGGCTTTATGTCCGACTCGAAGTTTTTTTTCCTCTTAAACTCTCGGATACTCAATTGATTTTGAGTAGGTTGAGAATTAAGGTTTCCAGGTGTTCTTTTAGACAATAAAGCTTTCAAGGACATGCAGGAGGCAAGCTTGTTATTAGAGTTCATTTATTTCCACTGTGTGTTTTGTTTGTAAAGGCAAATTGGTTTTCTTGCCTATTTATATACTCTGATCATCCAAGGGGCATCTTCATATGTCGCTCTTTGTGTATTTTGTAATAATTATATGTTATCTGAATGTGGTCTGCGAACTGGGATTATGTAATCAATTTGGAATATTTTAAAATGGAATGTGGAACTGGTTTGATGTTTAAATTTTTTCTATATTCTTATGTTTCTGTGTATCAATGTATCTAATATCGTCGTATTTGGTCATCGAGGATTAATAACTATGGATGATTGTAGCATCCATAGTCGTTAGTTTTGGGCCTCCAAGTAGGGGGATGTTACACCCCGATAGATGGAATGAGGAGGATTCGTGTAAGAAGTTTGTACTCTAAACTCACCAGCATTATGTGAGAGATTTCTATATCTATCCCTATTCATGGAATTTGAAACAAAAGGAAAGTAGTATAAGTGTTGGAATCACAAAGATAACAGATGCAGAGATGTGTGTTCATAGTCTTAGTGAAGTTTATGGTGTTGATGACCTTCTATGTACTCTATAGATCGTGTTGGCAAGGGATTAGAGACAGAGTCTTGCCACCTTCATTCAAAATTCCTCTAAGTGAGAAGCTGAATTTGGGGGAACCCTCAGCAAGAAGATCAATAATGGAAATGTCAAAATTTCTTAAACTAGCGAATATGACTCCAAGAATGCGACCTGAAGGAGTTATTTTAGTCGAAGGCAATGTGATCGGTCCTTCGAACATCTTTGAAGTTTCAACGACGATTCATTCAGGATGAGGAAAGCTTTGAAGCTCAGGGCTCTCATAGGGTGTCTCTACAAATGATTCACCCTCCTTCGCACTAGCGTGATACTCACTATCGCTATCGCCGTCACTTTCTTCTTCCTCTTTCACCATTGGATTCTTCCCTTCTCTCCTTCTCGCACTCTCACTCTCCTCTGGGTTTGGTTTCATCCCAACTCTTTTGTCCTCTTCTCTCAGGACATCATTAAGAGCTGGTTCCTTAGCTCCCCTTCTAACAGGCTCTTCGTTACACGCCGTGGCCAATGGACCTTTGACTTCCCTTTGAAGATTCTTATCGGAGTTGCGAGTGGGCATAGGAGATCGGATATGTGCTCTAGAGCTATTGGGCGGAGGCATTTCAACAATAACATATCTATTTAGGACTAGCCAACCACACTGTCGAAGATTCTCATTGGTCAAGAGATACGTAGTGATGCGAAGCTGGAAGCTAATCTCCTTCAGAGCTTTAAGGATATTAGCATGCTCGTCGTGATCATCTCAAATAGGAGTATCTACATGGAAGTGTACAATAAATTAGGCACTTGGAAAAAAGGAATCCAAGCACTAAAGAATAAGAAGGAATGGAATGATACTTATAGAAAGCCAACACCAGTTGAAGCTGTAACACACCTACTTCTTGATAACAATATTCAGGAGATTTAATTAGATAAATTAAATAGAATAATGTAAATGTTAAGTGATAAAAGGGTTGAGATTTGAACAAATCTAAATACAGTCGTGCTTAATAAATAATTAAATGGGCTTAAGAATGGGTTATAGGTTAATTAATCTACATAAGAGTATATTGGGTATTTGTCGCACATAACCCTTACCCTTATATATTCTCATTCCTACCATTTCATTCCCATTCATGTCATTTTGAAAACGCAAATCAAAAATATTAAGAGGAGCCGGCCATAATCAAAGAGAAGAGGAATTTAACTAAAAGCTAGAGATCTAAGCTTAGGGGAAGTCAATCTCAAGCTAATCTCCTTACCTTAATCAAGGTGAATAATAATTCCATCTCTATTTTTTTTGTAATCATATGTTTTCAAATTTATGGGTAAATTAGTTTTTATGATGATTTGGATGAAGATATGCTTCGATCATAATTTATTTGATTTAAACAAGGATGTTTAAATATGATTTCTCATAGTTTTAGGGTAAAATCGGTTTATGTTGATGTTTACATGCCATGGAAAAATAATTTGTTATGTAAAACATGATTTTGGAGTTGGGTTTTAATTTTGATAAATTTTCAAGCTATGGAAAGATTGTTATGAATTTTCAAAGGAAAATAAGGTTATTTGGGTTTATAAATTTATTTTGGAAAATATATTGAGAATTTGGGTCTGAAATTTTGATATGTGAGATAACACGATTAAAGTGAATTTCTAGAATTTCTGGGGATTTTTCCAAAGTGATTTGCTATGCAAATTAAATTGTTTTAGAAGAGGGACTTCTTTGCAATATTGGTTTTGCTTAATGGAAGGGCTTATTTGATTAACTAAACCATGGTTTAGATCTGAAATTAGTGGCAGTTATTTTAGTAAAGAATTTTAAAAGTCAAGGAAACTAATCTGGTGTTTGCACGTGGTAGGTTAGTTAGAAAAAGGTTTGCTTTAATTAGTACTAAAACAGATTTACCCAAAAAAGTTGGTTTCGCCTACTTTAGAAGTACCTTTCGACTCAGAGTTTCCGCCTTTAACCCAGTCGAAACCTACTAAGTCAAAACCAATACCCAATGTATCACAAAGATGGTATGCAGTGGATTGGAGAAAGGTGGAAGGTTAGGTGTCGAAAGCATAGCTTCCAAAGGGGTCGACACCTTGTTTGTTTTAAAAAGAGAAGTGCCTGCCTTCGTTTTTTTAAGCCTTCAAAGGAGTCGAAGCGTATGTTTTCGAAAGAGGTTTTTAAAAGCCATTCTTTAGCCTTTCGATGGTATTGAAGTCATCAATGCTTTCAAAAGGTTGTGTTTGTTTTTAAAGATGTTTCAAGCCTCTTCCTTAATGCTTTCAAAAGGGTCCAAGGGTTTCGAAGGGAATGGATTCGAAAGGGGTTTCGATGCTATCCTTCAATGTTTGTTTAAGTGGTTTAGAGCTTTCGAAAGAGATGGTGCCGATGCCATCATGTTTTCTCCAATATTTTTATATGATAAAGGATGGTTTTGAAAGAGATGCTTTCGCCTATATTCACTTTGACCCAAATAATATTTTTAAGTATAAACCCAATGGTTTCAAAATGGGGACTTTCAACTGGCTTCAAAGCCATGCTTCTAAATGACTAAATGCTAATGCTTTAATACATTCAAAAGGTTTAGAAAGTAAGTTTTAAAGTGTTCGAAAGGCAGGGGCCTAATGTTTTAAAAATATATTTTTATACTTTCGAAGAGGGTATCCAAGGAAGTTGAAGCAAGGTTTTGAAGGTTTCGAAAGGTTTTGTAACCCAACCTCATTTTTAAAGGAAAAACCCATGGCTAAATTAAAGGAGTTCTGAAATGATTTTAAGAAGAAGTTCTCCTTGATAAAATTATAGGTTTAAGGGATTAACCATGTTTTATATGAAAAGTATTTCAAGGATATTAAACCCGCATGTGAAGGCCCGTAACTCCGTACCCCTTAGAGCTGACAAAATTCCACCACAATTCAGCTCAAAGTGGAACAAAAGTACGAATCTTTAGGTTACAAAGAAGAGGTAGAAGAAAAAGAAACAGAAACAATATCAGAATCTCACATTCGTAGTGGAACAACATATAATAGATAAATGAATAATCTTTAAACAAAGAACTATATCAGCTTATACATTACATCATATCATCAGAGTTTACAACAACACACATCACTGGACAGTTATATAAACTTGTCCACATAACATAACACAACGGAATAATACTAGTATAAGTGATACGTCTCGCCATCCAGCTCGCCTCCAGATCTTCACAACAACTTCTGAATTCCAGAATGACCTAATAACCTGACTCTAGGCTGCCCGTGTGGAAAATTATGGGCACCCAGAGTTTAGAAAGGGAACAATAAACTCCAGGTCAGTCATGGGACTGGTGTGAGATCTTAAAAATAGTTATTTTCACAAAGAAAATAAAAATTGTTCGCAATGCTTTTGGAAAATGAAACTACCATAAGGCCTCCTGCCACACACACAATGCAAATGCAGAATTGGAGGAGATTTCTCCTTATGATAGTCAAATATGCTTAATACGCAAAATCCTTTTAATATTATTATTAGTGCATAGTGTGGAAAACATTTCGAAAATATAATATTAATCTTAGCCAACATACAACCATTATTGTATGCCTACTATAGCTACTATGTTCAATAGCAGGTTACCACCACATTCCATAGCAGGTTATACAACTAAAACCGTACAAGGTTCGTATTGTTTCTTTGGATTTTTCCAACAAATGGTCAGGCTAAGGAACTTCCTATGCCACATGGGAACGCCTCTGGAGGGACGACCCGAGAACTAACTAGCTCTCTGCCAACACAAGGCCGGGTTACCTCTTACTAGGTAACTACTACACGAGTATACCACCCCCCGGTCATTTGCGACCTTTATCCGAGGCGCCTCGATCACAAAGCAACAATCACAGAGTAAAATAAGATTGATGCAACCACACAGGTAAAGCATCTGGGCTCCATACCATAATACTACCTTTTTCCAGAAGGAAATGACATACCCTAAAGGGAGCGACCCTCATAACCTTGCCGCATTTTCTTGTTTCGACCATTTTCGGTGTGTGAGGTTCGATTAGGTCTCGTCCACAAAGCTATGCTTCTTCACAAAGCCATGCTTTGATCAACAAATGATCAGCAACACATAGCAACACTTAGCATGCCACACTACAAAATTGGGAGTATATCACAAATAACCTTCAACTACATAACCTCTGAGCTCGTACGTCTCAGAGAAGGGTGTTAAGCTAAGAGAATAAATTCTCCGCCACCAAACAGAAATGTATTTGAAAGAAATCAGCTTTATATCTCAAAGTGTAGTGTCAGACATACAACCATACAAGTCTTTTCCAGGTTCGAACAGAACCGAAGGCACTTTCAAAGAAGCCCTTGCAAATCCGGGTATTAACAATCCCAATCGGACTTCCAATCACATAGGGAATCTCTATACCGGAGCAACTCAGTGTAGAGACATTCGATAGGTTATTCTATCGTTCTCGCAAACACCCGGTCTTCAACACCGGTCTTCAATTGCAATCCATAACGTCGTATCATTATTCGGAATAGGTTATATGACACAAAGTCCTCTCCCGGCTAAACCGAAAAATGAACGCTTGTTTTAAAAAAAACAAATCCAGGTGCCATTTCAAAGGCAAATATTGATAGTCGGTTATTTAACTATCAAACAACATTCACAACAATCAACCAATTTAATTAATTTTCCCAAATTATTAAATTTCAAAATATCTTTGCAAGATATATATTTTCGACACTTCATCACTTTGAAAACAAATTTCAAATCACTTTTCATTCGTAGAATAAAATTCCCGGTATTATTTATTTCCCTTTTTTTTTATAAATTCCATTGTGAATTTAAATTCCTAAATATTCACTTTCAAACACCAACTCAAATCCCAAATTGATTTCTAATTTCTTTTCAAGCACCAAATCAATTACAAATTGATTTCCAAGTTTATTTCTAAATACCAAATCATTTTCATTCAAAACACCAATCAATTTTCATATTGATTTTCCAAAGATTTATCTTCCAACATCAAATCAATTCTCAAATTTATTTATAAAAATTTATTTCCTTTTAAATAAATCCTTTTATTCTTTCCAAACTATTCAAAATCCAATTTTCAATGAATTCTTCAACTTTTAAACAGTCTTTTCCAAAACCCATTTATTAATATCTTTTCCCATATTTTGGAAATAATTCGATAAGATTTCAAAAAAATCAATTTTATGCCTATAAATTCCTTCTTTTAAATTCAACCAATTCTTTCAAAAGGGATTTACTTAAAATTTCCTACTTTAATTTCAAAATCCAATTTTATTTATTTCTAGTATCCAACGATACCAAAAATACATTCGGCTAAATTATAGCCTTCAACAAATTCAATCATCGATATAATCATTCACAGATTATAAATAAATCAACACACAACATATGAAACAAATTCATACAACATATGAAACAAATTCATATAAATTTGAGGAATCCAGTTGGATCCCTCCAACCTGTTTCCCTGCATCCACAGATGTTAGCACAACAATTAAATACCCATTCCACTTTGAGGTGGAATATCGCGGTATATGAGATTTATAAAAATATCATCCGCTATTATGCAGTGCATAGGGTCTCATCCGCTATATAATGCGGGGAATCCAAATATATATATATACTACTATATATACTATCGCATCCAAACAAACAATCAATCAATAACTGAAATTCCAATTTTGATTTGAGTGAGAAGATCTCACCTTCCATTATGCATGCAATCCATTTTCCATCCCGGCTTGTTTTCTCGATTTTTAAACCTTGTATAAATATTATACAGTTGATTAATATTTTGAACAATTGGACAAATCAATTTCCATTTAATAAATTTGATTTAATAATTTAATTTTAAACAAATTTTCTTTTTCAAAAAAAATATTTTTAGCGACTAAAGTAATTAATTAAGTTTATTAAACAAATTTTTCTTCATAATACATTATTTAAAATAAACAAGTAAATATAAAAACGTATATATGTATATATCATTTCCTGTTTTACTATAAAACTGCATATAAATATTTTCCACTGTATCTGTACATATTCAAATATATATATATATATATATTATCAAATTTAAATTGAAACAAAACTTATAACTTACTGCCTATTTGAAATCGCAATGCTCGAAACCCGCGTAGTCGCTAGCAATCCCAAAGTCGATCCCCAAATCGAGACCGCAATCACAAACAAGCCATGCTGTGCTCTCCTCCTCGTTGATCGTGCAGCAGCATGCCATCCCACCGAGTGTCGTTCAACCCTACTCGAGTTCTGGCAAAGCAACCCCTCGTGAGTCGAGACCATCGATCGATTGTGCGATGCTCGAGTTTGCTAAAGGCCATGACTTCGCTTCACAGCCATGACACCCAAACTCCCCTGCCCTCGCATCGCCGCTGCCTGCCGTTCGAACTCGAGCCCCAATCCAATCGAAGGCCGCCGCGATGATAAGACGCACTCCCCCTTCTCACTGCTAGATTCACTCGAACTTGCTATATGAACGAGATGCACTCGATTCACGTGAGGGATTTCATTTCCCTATTACATATGAGATTCACTCGCGTTCGAATTCAGTTTCGATTTACTTGAGGAAGCGCCATTTCTTTTCTTCTTTTTTTTAGAGGGAGAGGCCGAACGATTTAATCTGAAGCCATTATTTGATTTATAGAAGAGGAACGAAGAATATGGTTTGTGGCTATTACTTTGTTTGAACGATGGATATAAATTTTCTCAAATATTTTAGTTCGACTTAGCTTCTGAGAGAAGAGAAAAGGTACGAGAGATTTTTTTCTTTTGAAAAGATTTGGGCGGCTGAATGTTGACTGGATAATATATATATATATATATATATATATATAATTTTCAAATATCTCGATTTATGCACTAAAATTTTCAAACTCCCATCGAGGAGTGCCGCCAGGCGTTTATAATGTTATACGCCTATTCTGGATGAAATGGAAAAGGTTTCGAGTCCAAATTCGATCGTATGGAGAATATAGCTTTTTGGACCAGTTATAATATTGAATTTCCATTTAATTTCAGCGCGTTTGCTTATCGTACGGCCAAACGATCACTCTAAACATTACGAAAATTGAAATCCGATAATAATACAATATTACGGATCCAATGGAACAGGTTTCGTCGAATTCCGAGACTGTGCCCCGAAAAGCCATTTTTAAATATCGATTTAAACGATAAAATTCAAAACTGAACAAAACATCTCCAAATTCAATTCTAAAGCTTCCATTATCTTCAGTATTATTAATATAAATTTTTTCAAGCCTTTAAAATATTTTTAACCAGCTTAAAACTGAAGATACAATATTTTACCCAATTTCAATAATTAAATTCAATAATTAAATCACCAAATTCATTCTGATATTTGAATTTCAAATTAAACTAACTTCCAGATATTTAAAATCAATTAAATATTCTGATTTCCAATGTCAAAATTTCAGGGTCGTTACACCGCAGGAGTGGTATTGTTTTGTAATTATGTTTGCTACTTCAAATATAAATATATTCACATTATAATGGACCTATAACTGCATTTTGAGGAATAAAAGGGTAGAAGAAACAGCTAGGTCAACCCAGTAGTGAATATAAATTGATTGAACTCCTGAATGAGTAGAATTGCATCCAAGAGGTCGGGGAGATCAAAATATAGGATGCCTAAAAATGGAAGTTGTGAAGGAGACATCACCCATGAAAACTATGATTAGGAAGTTATTGGAGTTACCAATAGGTTCATAGTGATCCCATGAAAACTATGTTATAAGAGTGGTTGGTAGTGGCCAATTGGTTTGTAGTGCACCCATGAAAACTATATCGAATTAAGTTATTGATAGTTGTCAATATGTTCCTAGTCAACCAATAACACTCCCCTACTTGGAGGCCCAAAACTAATGGCTACGGATGATGCAGTCATCCATAGTTATTAATCCTCGGTGACCAAATACGGCGACATTAGGTACATTGATATACAGAAACACAAGAATATGGAAAAAAATTAAATAGCAAACAAATTCCATATTCCATTTCAAAATATTCCAAATTGATTACATAATCCTAGTTCATAGACCACATTCAGATAACATATCATTATTACAAAATATTCCAAGAGCGACATATGAGGTGCCCCCATGGTTGATCAGAGTATATGATAAGGCAAGAACACAAATTGCCTTTATAATTAAAACACATAGCGGAAATAAAAGAACTTTAATAACTAGATTGCCTCCTGCATATCCTCGGAAGATTTATTCATCTAAAAGAATACCCGGAAACCTTAACTCTCAACCTACTCAAAATCAATTAAGTACCCCGAGAGTTTAAGGGAGAAAACAAAAACTTTGAGTCAGAAATAAAGCCTGGTATGAATAATAATTTACCATCTTAAACCATTTAGATATTTAGTGAGACCACGCCGCTTAGCGGAACGGGATTTCCCCTCACTAATATCTTAAAACATTTATAAAACCATATACTGTGCTCCTGCATCCACAATGGTTAAAAACATTGTATTTCAAAAACATTATGATGATATGCAAAATAAGTAAATCAAATCTGGATTACCCATCCCCATTAATTCCGACTATCTGTCTCAAATATAATTTCTAGGATTACTATTAACCTATTAAATGTTTATGAACTATCTGTCTAATTTCATAGTTTTCATGGGATCACTATGAACCTATTGGCTCCAATATCTTCTCTATTATCGTAGTTTTCATGGGCTAATTAGGAACCTATTGACTAACTGTCAATATCTTAATCCAGATATAGCTTTCATGGGCTAACTACAAACCTACGCCCCTGCAAGTATCAAATCATAGTTTTCATGAGCTGAATATGAACCTATTGGCCCCTGCCAATATCATTTATTATACACAGTTTTCACGGGCTTACTGTAAACCTATTGACCCCTGCCAATATCTTTAGTTTTAAGGTTTTAACATTCTTTAATTTATATTCACTACTAGGTTAACCTAACTGGTTATTCTGGCCTTCCCCAAAAATACAGTTATGGGTTGATAACAACGTGAATAGATATATGAAGAAGTATGCATAACATCAATTATTACCAACACATGTGGTTTATTATCCTTGAAATAGTCTTTTATATATATGTATCCTGGTTAAACCCTTTAACCTATTTAATCAAGGAAAACTTCTTCATTTCAAAACCCTTTGTTTGTTTATTTCCATGGTTATTCCTTTAAGTTGAGATTGGGTTTATGTTTTGAAATCTTAAAAACATCTCTTCCGAAACCTCTAGATGACCCCTGTCGAAAGCAAAAACTACTTTTCAAAACATAATAAACATAGCTTCGAAATAAATGAAAATACCCCTTTAGAAAGCATTGGGTTTACTTTTTTTTTAAAACATCATTTGGGTCAAAAATGGTTATGTACGAAAGTATCTCTTTCAGAACCAACAAATTGTTTTGGGGAAAAAGTTGATGGTGTCAGAACCATCTAGTCGAAAGCAACAATTCTTTAAATCGAAACTTCAAAGGATAGAGTCGAAACCCCCTTTTGACTTCATTGCCTTTGAAACCCTCTACCGCTTTCGAAAGCATTCAGGAAAAGGGCTTAGTTTAAGTTAAAACAAAGAGAACCATTCGACATCATATATGACTTTAATACAGTCGAAAGGAGAAAATTTGCGGCTGGGTTTCGACTTCGTCGAAACCAATACTTTCGAAAGCTCTTGTTTAGGGAGAAAGGTACCTCTTCGAAAGCTAATACTTCAACTTAATAAAGCAACCTTCCCCAAAAGCTATTTATTTAAGCCTTTTCGAAAGCATACATTTCAACTGTGTCGAAAGCTTTAAGTAAAACAAAGCAATAACTTAGCTTTTGAAAGCCGAATATGGTTTCGACCCTAACGAAAGCATTACTTTCGACACCCTACCTTCCGCTACCCACCAATTTACTTCATACCAATACCATTGATACCATGTGCATTGGTTTCGACTGAGATGGTTTCGACTGAGATGGTGCGGAGGTAAAGGAGTCTAAATGTACTGCTATTTGAGGCAAAACCTACTTTTCTGAATTAAAGGCTGAAATGTAGGAACTATTAGTAATTACTTTTTAACCGCTTGCTTATTTGTAAACCTTTCATTGGTTGCTGTATAACTTTTCAAATACTTTACAAAGATAACTGCCGCATTTAATCAGATCCAAATCAAAGGAATTATAACGTTTAAGTCCTTCTATTAACAAAACCAGTATTTGCAAATAAGTCCTTCTCTTGAAATAATTTATTTTCCCTAGTAAATCAGTTGGGAAAAATCCCCAAAAATAACAGAAATTCAATTTTATCATGTAATCAAACATATAAAAATTTCAGAGCCAATTTCTTCCTGAAATACTCGAAATATATTTTAAACCCAATTATACCATATTTTCCTTTAGAAATTCATAATAAATTTTCTATACCTCGGAAAATTCTGAAAGATAAAACCCATCTCCAAAATCATGTTTTACTTAACATAAAAAATTTCCATGGCATTCTAAAATCATAAACTCTCGATTTTACTCTAAAACCATGCTAATTCATATGTGATTAAATTAAATAAATCAAACATAATATAGTTCTAGCATATCATCATCCATATCAACATAACTACGAATTTAATCGTAATCCGAAAACATATAATCATAGAATAAAATAGAAATGGTATGAAATTATTATTCACCATAGATATGATAAGGAATTTGAGATTTATTGTTGATTAATCCTTCCTAGATTTGATCTTAATCTTTAGAATATAATCTTCCTCTTTGATAATGGCCGGCTCCTTAGGGTTTTTGCGTTTATTTTTGTTTTGAGAAAAATGAACTTGAATAGACAAGAATGAGAAGTGTATAGCCATGTATAATGAAGTGGCTATTTTACTAATATGCCCATGTGTAATTTAATTAGATAATAACCCAATTAAAGCCCATTCATTTTATTAATAAGCATGGCCCTAAATATGGTTTACTAAAATCTCAATCCCCTTATCATCATTATTCTATTTAATTTCCTGAATAATGTTATCAAAAATTAGGGATGTTACATGCTCCCCTCTTAAAGAATTTTGTCCTCGAAATTCAGTAAGGACTAAATACTAAACATAACAATCATCTGTAACAATCCTAACAATCATACTAGTCTAACTGACTAGCAACTACCTATATAAATTAAATATAGACATACCCTCAAAGCAGATCAGGATAAGTATCTCTAATCTTGTCCTCTATCTTCCAAGTACAGTCCTTCTCCTTGTCCCTCCACTGAACTTTCACCAACCTGACTGTATTATTCCTTAATCTTTTCTTATCTCTAGCTACGACGTGAACTGGTTGTCTAACAAAAGCCAAATTAGGCTCTACTACTAAGTCTTCCAACCCTGTCGGAGGAATAGTAGTCTCTGGATCATGCACGTACTTGCGAAGATGAGACACATGAGATACATTATGGACGCCTACCATACTACTCGGCAACTCTACTCTATATGCGAGCTTTCCAATCCTTTCTATAATCTAGAATGGACCTACATATCTTGGGGCTAACTTCCCTGACTTTCCAAATCATACCACACCCTTCATAGGTGATACCTTAATGAAAAACTTATCTCCAATTGGAATTCTAAGTCCTTACACCTCTTAGCTGCATAACTTTTCTGCCTTAACTGAGCTTCCTTCATCCTTCCTCGGATTAACTCAATCTTCTCTGATGCCTCTCTGACCAAATCTGGACCTAAGACTAGTCTGTCTCCAGTATCCAACCAACATGCTGGTGATTTGCATGACCATCCATACAAAGCTTCGAACGACGCCATTCATGTACTAGTCTGATAACTATTATTATAGGAAAACTTAACCAAATATAGGCGATCCTCCCAAGATCCACCAAAGTCCAACACACAAGCTCTCAATAAATCCTTGAGTACCTTGTTGACTCTCTCTGTCTGCCCATCCGTCTGTGGGTGATATGATGTACTCATCTTGAGCTTAGTGCCTAACACATCCTGCAGACTCTTCCAGAATTCGCTAGTGAATAAAGCATCTCTGTTGCTGACTATGCTACTAGGAACTCCATGAAGTCTAACTATATTCTTCAGGAACAACTTAGCTAAAACAGGTGTCGTCCTGGTTTACCTAATTAGAATGAAATGGGCACTCTTGGTCAATCTATCCACTATAACCCATATACTTTCATTACTCCTATTTGTCCTTGGCAACCCGTCTATAAAATCCATGGATATTGAATCCCATTTCCAAATTGGAATCTCTAAAGGCTGAAGCAACCCACTCGGCTTATGATGTTCGGCTTTCACTTGTTGACAGTTTGCACACTGCTTAACCCACAAGCCAACATCCCTCTTCATACCTTCCCAATAGAAGCTCCTCTTCATATCTTGATACATCTTGGTTCCTCCAGGATGAATCATAAACTTCGATCAATGACATTCTCCAAGAACTTCTTTCTTCAAGTCCTCAATATTCAGAACACACAATCGTCCCTTCATTCTCAACCATCCTCTCCGGTCAAGGCTAAAATCCTTTAGATCATCGATCACTATTTCAACCTCAAGCCTTCGGATTCTCTCAACCAACATTGGATCCTCCTTCAACTTAGAAGCAATTTTCTCAATCAATACTGGTCGAACTTCTAAACAAGACAACCTGGCAGAAATCTGACTAGAACTAGCAGTCGATCTTAACGGCACATCACCACTGACTAAAGCTTCTAAATCTTTCCACTCTGCCAACATAGCTAACACCACATTCTGATGTTTTTTGCTAAGAGCATCTGCTACCTTATTACCATTTCCTAGTGTATACTCTATACCAAAATCATATGCAGCCAAAAACTCCAGCCATCTCTGCTGCCTCATATTCAACTCCTTTTGAAAGAATAAATACAGTAAAGACTTATGATCGATATAAAGCTCAAACCTCTCCCCTAGGAGATAATGTCTACATATCTTCAATGTGAAGATTACTGCCGTCAACTCCAAATCATGAGTAGGGTACCTAACTTCATGCAGTCTAAGATGCCTGGATGTGTAGGCATTAACTTTACCGTTTTGCATCAACATTGCTCCTAATCCAATTCCACATGCATCAGTGTACACCACCAATCCTTGGTTTCCGTTTGGAACTACTAACACGGGTGCGTTGGTCAACAAATGCTTTAACTTAAGGAATGCTTCCACACATTTGTCGAACCAAATGAATTTCACCTCCTTCCTGGTTAGCCTAGTTAAGGGTGCCGCTATCCACGAGAAATCCTTAATGAATCTCCGATAGTAGCCAACAAGTCCAAGAAAACTCCTGACCTCAGTCACAGTCTCTGGTCTCTTCCAATTATTCATAGCTTCGATCTTATCTGGATCGAACGACAATCTTTTCTCTAAAACCATGTGACTAAGAAATTTAACCTCTTTCTTCCAGAAATGACACTTGGTAAACTTCGCCTTTAGCTGATTCTGCCTCAGCGTCTCAAGTACCGCTCAAAGTTGAACTTCATGCTCTCTCTCATCCTTAGAGTAGACTAGAATGTCATCTATAAACACCAGCACAAACCTATCCAAATACTCTTGGAAAACTCAGTCATCAAATCCACAAAGAAAGCAAGTGCATTCGTTCATCCAAATGGCATCACCAACCACTTATATGAACCATACCTAGTTCGAAATGCTGTCAAAGGAATATTGTCCTCCGTCACTCTTAACTGATGGAAACCTGTCGCCAAATCTAATTGGGAAAACACTCTGGCTCCACTCAACTAATCAAACAGATCATCTATTCTGGGCAAAGGATACTTATTCTTAACTGTCCTATCATTCAGCATACGATAGTCAATACACATCCTCAACGACCCATTTGGTTTCTTCACGAATACCGCAAATGCTCCTCAGGGCGAACTGCTTGGTCTAATAAAATCCCTTCCCTCTAGATCCATTAGGATCACCTTCAATTCTTTCATCTCAGTCGGTGTCATCCTTCTAGGTGGTCTACTTACAGATTTGGCTCCAAGCACAAGATCTATTCTAAACTCAACAGCTCTTCTCAGTGTTAGTCCAGTGACTGGCTCAAAGACATCTAAAATTTCTCTTGCTACTCGAACCTGACTCATCTCCTACCTCCATAGCATTAAGTAAAGCACTAACACTCCGGTCAGTATTCTCTACCGAGAATATTATTCCGTTATGACTATCAGGATGTCTAAGTGATATTTCCCTATCTTGGAAAAATATTCTAGCCTCATACCTACCCAACCATTCCATACCCAAAATGATTTTGATATCTACGAAATCAATAATATAAAAATTGCAGGTAAACTTATGACCTAACAAGTCAAGTTTTAACTGGTCACATCTTAACCTAGATTTGCATACCCTCCTATTGGATTCGCAACCCTTAAGGAAGTAATAAGGTAGGTGGGTTCTAAACATAATTTATCAACCAAACACTGGGATATAGATGAATGTGATGCACCGGTATCAAAAAGTACGATAACTGAAATACTCTGAATCAAAAGCATATCTTCCATCATAGTCTTTTCCTTTATCAGCTGCAATAGGCCTAGCTGGTCCTATAGCAAAAAAAATTCCTCTGTCCCCCCTAACTGGTTCTGGATACTGATTCTTGTAATGCCCATTTGATCACAGTTGAAGCACTTCATTTTCCTCTTACTTGCAGCTTTCTTCCCATTTCCTGACCGGCATTCATTCGCAAAGTGACCCTTCTTGTCACACTTATAGCAAACTACCTCAGCCTTTGACTTCTTAGAAGTATCTCCCTTCTGGGCTCCCTTCTTTTTAAAGAACTTCCTCTTTTTACCTTGAGAACCCTGAGTTTGCACTGGCCTTTCTTTAGCAAAATCAGCAAGTAACTCCTCATGGCGAATGGCCATCTCCACCACTATATTACAAGGATCACGGACATGTGTCATGGTCATTCTAGCAAGCTCGGGCCTCAATCCCCGAATGAACCTCCCATTCCTTTTGATGTCAGTATCTATAGTAGCATATCCGTATCGAGACAGATCTTCAAACTAGTAGCATACTTGACTACTGACATCTCTCCCTGAACTAGATCCATAAACTCCCTCATCAGTTCTAACTTAGCAAACTTGGATTCAAACTTATGCTCAAACCTCATTTTAAAATCAGCCCAAGTTAAATGCTCTTCTGGAGCTCACTATTCCACCAATGTAGTGCTGACCTCTACAACTGTCTAGAGGCCAACCTTCTCTTTTGCCCATCATTCAGACCCAAATCAGAAAATATACGCTCACAACACAACAGCCAATTCTAAACCTCTATGGCACTCTCTGTTTCCAAGAACGGCTTCCCACCCAAACTGGTGTAATCTCTACTCAGCAAAGCATAATTACTCCCAACTGGAGCCACAGGATTAGCTCCTTCTACATTTCCAGCAACACCAATAGCAGCTCCTGCTTGCATCAAACTAACAAAGAACTGATACATCGCCCCCATAACTACTGGTGGATTTCCAGCACCCACATTGGCATCAACATTTTGATTACTAGCATTAGCCGGTCGACCCTAGTTCCTCCTTGTAGTGGGTCGAGTATTTCCATTAGTTGTGGTGCTTCCTTCACCGAGATTTCCTCTTCCATTTCCTTCTTCCATATCTCCTTTCTTTTAAATCTGTATATGAGCCTTAGTAAGATACAGAACAACGGTCTAAGAGAGCCGAGAATACGTACTTATATACATAACTATATATCAAATACAAGTACGTTACTATAGCGTTAACCCAAACCCCAATCTTATTATTTGATTCATTGGATTATGTTTAAAAATCTTTTAAGCTTAAATTTCTTTCAAAGTTTCATAAACCTATGCTCTGATACCAACTTGTAACATCCCCCAATTTTGGAGGCTCAAAACTAACATCTACGGAGTGTTGCAGTTATCCATAGTTATTAATCCTCGATTACCAAATACGGCGATATTAGATACATTGATATACAGAAACACAAAAATATGGAAAAAATATAAACATCAAACATACTCCACATTCCATTTCAAAATATTCCAAATTAATTACATAATCCCAGTTCGCAGACCACGTTTAGATAAAATATAATTATTGTAAAATACGCCAAGAGCAACATATGAAGATGCCCCATGGTCGACCAGAGTATATGATAAGGCAAGAACACAGATTGCCTTTATAATCAAAACACACAGCGGAAATAAAAGAAATATAATAACAAGCTCACCACCTGTACGTCCTCGGAAGGTTTATTCGTCTAAAAGAATACTTGGAAACCTTAACTCTCAACCTACTCAACATCAATTGAGTACCAGAGAGTTTAAGGGGGAAAACGATAAGTTCGAGTCAGACATAAAGCCTGGTATGAATAATAATTTACCATCTCAAACCATTTAAATATCTAGTGAGACCATGCCGCTTAGCGGAACGAGTTTTCCCCTCACTAGTATCTTAAAACATTTATAAAACCATATACTGTGCTCCTGCATCCATAATGGTTAAGAACATTGTATTTCAAAAACATTATGATGATATGCAAAATAATAAATTAAATCTGGATTACCTATCCCCATTTATTCTGACTATCTGTCCCAATTATAGTTTCTAGGATTACTATTTACCTATTAAATGTTTATGAACTATCTGTCCAATTTCATAGTTTTCATGGGATCACTAAGAACATAGTGGTAACTCCAATATCTTTTCTATTATCCTAGTTCATGGGCTAACTAGGAACCTATTGACTAACTATCAATGTCTTAGTCCGGATATAATTTTCATTGGCAAACTATAAACCTACTGGCCCCTGCCAGTATCAAATCATAGTTTTCATGGGCTGACTATGAACCTATTGACCCCTATCAATATCATTTATTACACACAGTTATCATGGGCTTACCGTAAACCTATTGGCCCTTGGAATATCTTTAATTTTAAGGTTTTAACATTCCTTAATTTATATTCACTATGGGTCAACCTAACTGGTTATTCCGTCCTTCCCCAAAAATACAGTTATGGATTAATAACAATGTAAATAGATATATGAAGAAGTATGCATAACAACAATTAATACCAACACATGTGGTTTATTATCCTTGAAATCATCTTTTACATATATGTATCCTGGTTAAACCCTTTAACCTATTTAATCAAGGAAAAATTCTTCATTTTAAAACCCTTTGTTTGTTTATTGCCATGGTTATTCCTTTAAGTTGAGATTGGGTTTATATTTTGAAATCTTAAAAACATCTTTTTCGATACCTATGGATGACCTCTGTCGAAAGAAAAACTTCTTTTCAAAACATAATAAACATAGCTTCCGAAATAAATGAAAATACCCCTTTCAAAAGCATTAGGTTTACTTTTTTTTAAAACATCATTTGGGTCAAAAATGGTTATGTATGAAAGTATCTCTTTTGAAACCAACAAAAATTTGTTTTGGAGAAAAGTTGATTGTGTCCGAACTATCTAGTCGAAAGCTACAATTCTTTAAGTTGAAATTTCAAAGGACAGAGTCGAAACCCCCTTTCGACTCCATTGCCTTCGAAACCCTCAACCCCATTCGAAAGCATTCGGGAAAAGGGCTTAGTTTAAGTTAAAACAAAGAGAACCCTTCGATAACATAGATGGCTTCAATACAGTTGAAAGGAGAAAATTTGCGGTTGGGTTTGACTTGGTCGAAACCGGTACTTTCAAAAGCACTTGTTTAGGGAGAAAGGTACCCCTTTAAAAGCTAATACTTCAACTTAATAAAGCAACCTTCCCCAAAATCTATTTGTATAAACCTTTTCAAAAGCATACGTTTCTACTGCGTCGAAAGCTTTAAGTAAAACAAAGCAAGAACTTAGCTTTTGAAAGTAGAATATGGTTTCGACCCTAACGAAAGCATTACTTTTGACACCCTACCATTCACTACCCACCAATTCACTTCATACCAATACCATTGATACCATGTGCATTGGTTATGACTATATGGATTTCGATTGAGATGGTTTGGACTGAGATGGTCAGGAGGTAAAGGAGTTGAAAGGTACTGCTATATGAGGCAAAACCTACTTTTCTGAATTAAAGGCTGAAATGTAGCAACCATTAGTAATTACTTTATAACCGCTTGCTTATTTGTAAACCTTTCATTGGTTGCTGTATAACTTTTCAAATACTTTACAAATATAACTGTCACATTTAATTAGATCTAAATCAAAGGAATTATTACGTTTAAGCCCTTCTATTAACAAAACCAGTATTTGCAAATAAGTCCTTCTCTTGAAATAATTTATCTTCCCTAGTAAATCAATTGGGAAAAATCCCCAAAAATCATAGAAATTCAATTTTATCATGTAATCAAACACATTAAAATTTCAGATTCAATTTCTTCCTGAAATACTAGAAATAAATTTTAAACCCAATTATACCATATTTTCCTTTAGAAATTCATAATAAATTTTCTATAGCTCGGAAAATTCTGAAACATAAAATCCACCTCCAAAATCATGTTTTACTTAACATAAAATTTTTCCATGGAATTCTAAAATCATAAACTCTTGGTTTTACTCTAAAACCGTGCTAATTCATATGTGATTGAATTAAATAAATCAAACATAATATAGTTCTAGCATATCATCATCCATATCAACATAAATACAAATTTAATCATAATCCGAAAACATATAATCATGGAAAAAATAGAGATGGTATGAAATTATTATTCAGCTTAGATATGATAAAGAATTTGAGATTTGTTGTTGATTGATTCTTCCTAGCTTTGATCCTTAGCTTTAGATTATAATCTTCCTCTTTGACAATGACCAGCTCCTTAGGGTTTTTGCATTTATTTTTGTTTTGAGAAAAATGAACGTGAGTAAACAAGAATGAGAAGTGTATAGCCATGTACAATGAAGTGGCTATTTTACTAATATGCCCATATGTAATTAAATTAGCTAATAACCCAATTAAAGCCCATTCATTTTATTAATAAGCACGGCCCTATATATGGTTTATTCTAATCTCAATCCCCTTTTCATCATTATTCTATTTAATTTATCTAATTAAATTTCCAGAATAATGTTATAAAAAATTAGGGATGTTGCAAATTCCATGAAAATTAGGATAAGAGAGAAGTTATTGGAATCACCAATAAGTTCAGGGGAACCCATGAATTAATTAAGTTAATTGACAGGAGCCAATAGGTTCATAGTGCACCCATGAAAAGTATGAAATAGGACAGGGAGTCCATATATTATATAAAGGTTATTAGTAAGCCCATAAAAACTAATATGTTAATAGTGACCCTAGAAACTATAAATATGACAGGGAGTCAATTAAATAGAGGATGGAAAATCGAAAATGTTTTAACATGTTTGCATATCATCATAATATTTTGAAATGACTATGTTTTTAACCATTGTAGATGCAGGAGCACAATATATGGTTTTATAAAGGTTTTAAGATACTAGTGAGGGGAAAACCCATTCCGCTAAGCGGCGTGGTCTCACTAAATATCTAAATGATTTGAGATGGTAGATTATTATTCATACTAGGCTTTATGTCTGACTCAAAGTTTGTGTTTTCCCTTTAAACTCTCGGATACTTAATTAATTTTGAGTAGTTTAAGGGTTGAGGTTTTCAGGTACCTCATTAGACGAATAAAGCTTCCGGAGATGTGCAGGAGGCATGATAGCTATATAGAGTTTTCTTTTATTTGATTCCGCTGTGTTGTTTGTAACGACAAAGTTGTTAAATTGCCTGTACAAACTCTGATCATCCAAGGAGGCATCTTCATATGTCTCTCTTGGCGTATGCTGTAATAAATATATTTTCTCTAAACGTGATTTGTGATTGTGGGATTATGCAATGAATTGGAAATGTTATGAAATGGAATGTGATTTTGTTTGATGTTTTAAATTTTTTCCATATTCATGTATTTCTGTGTATCAATGAATCTAAAACCACCGTATTTGGTCGCCGAGGATTAATGACTATGGATGACTGCAACATCCATAGCTATTAGTTTTGGACCTTCAAGTTGGAGGATGTTACAATTTGGTATCAGAGCATAGGTTTGTGAAAACTTAAAAGAAAGTTAAACCTAAAAGCTTTTTCAAACATAATCCAATGAATTAGAAAGATGATCGGGGTTTGGGTTAACGCTCTAGAAAACGTACTTGTAGTTGATATATAGATATATATAAGTATGTGTTCCCCTTTCTCTTAGACCTTTCTTCTGTATCTTATAAATACTCGTATGCAGATTTACAAGAAAGAGGATATGGAAGCAGGAAATAGAAGAGGAAATCTAAGTGGAGGAAGCACCACAACGAACGGAAATGCTCGACCTAATACCAGGAGGAACCAAGGTCGACAGGCTAATGCTAACCCAAATGCTGAAGCCAATGTTGACGTTGGAAATCTGCCAGTAGATGCGGGGGTGGTGTATCAGTTGTTAGCCAATCTTTCGCAAGCTAGAGCTGCTGGTAATGTTGGAGGAGCTAATCATGCGGCTCCAGTTGGGAATAACTATGCTAGGTTGAGCAGAGACTACACTAGTCTGGGTGGAAAGCCGTTTGTTGGAACGGAGGATGCTGTTGAAGTCGAGAATAGGCTATTACACTGTGAGAGGATCTTTACTGATCTAGGCTCGAATGATGAGCAAAAGAGGAGGCCGGCCTCTAGGCAGTTGCAAGAGGCATCACATCACTGGTGGAATAGTGTGACTGTCGGAGTTCCGGAGGAAGAGCTAACATGAGCTAATTTCAAAATGAGGTTTGAGCCAAAGTTTTTATCCGAAGTGGCAAAGTCGGCGTTGATGAGGAAGTTAATGGATTTAGTCCATGGAAATATGTCAATAATCGAGTATGCTGCTAAGTTTGATGAGTTGTCTCGATATGGATATGCCACTATAGACACTGACCTCAGAAGGAATGAGAGGCTCATTCGAGGACTGAGACCTGAGCTTGCTAGAATGACCATGACCCATATCCATGATCCTTGTAATGTGGTGGTGGAGATGGCCATTCGCCATGAAGAGACGCTGGCTGGTTGTGCTAGAGAGAAGCCAGTTGAATCTCAGGGTCCTCAGGGAAAGAAGAGGAAGTTCTTTAAGAAGAAAGGAGCCCATAAAGGGAATGTTGCCAAGAAGGCAAAGGCTGATTTGGTGTGCTTCAAGTGTGACAAGAAGGGTCATTATGCTCATGAGTGCCGAATAGGCAAGGGGAAGAAGGCTGCAGACAAGAAGAATGTGAAGTGCTTTAACTGTGATCAAGTTGGGCATTATAAGAACCAGTGTCCAGAGCCAGTCAGGGAGGACAAGGGCAAGGTCTTTACTGTTGGATCACCAGCTAAGCCAACTGCAGCTGAAAAGTGAAAGACTATGATGGAAGGTACGTTTTTGATTCAGAGTATACCAGTTAGGATACTATTTGATATCGGTGCATCACATTCATTTATATCATAGTATTTGGTTGATAGGTTATGCTTAGAAGCCACATACCTTGTTACTTCCTTAAGGGTTGCAAATCCAATAGGAGGGTATGGAACTCTGGGGATGAGATGTGACCAGTTGAACTTGACTTGTTAGGTCATATGTTTGCATGCAGTCTGTATATTTTCAATTTCGTAGATTTCGGAATCATTTTGGGTATGGATTGGTTGAGAAGGTATGATGGCAGGATATTTTTCCAAGATGGGGAGATATCACTAAGACACCTTGATAGTCATAACCGAATTATATTCTTGGTAGAAAATTCTGACCGGAGTAATTGTGCTTTGTTAAGTGCAATGGAAGTGGGAGAAGATCTAAGTCAGGTTTGAATAGCAAAAGAGTTTGTAGATATCTTTAAGCCAGTCATAGGACTACCACCAAAACGAGCTATTGAGTTTCGGATAGATCTTGTGTCAGGAGCTGAATCTGTAAGTAGACCACCTAGTAGGATGACACCGACTGAGATGAAGGAATTGAAGGTGCAGCTAGTGGATCTAGAAGGAAGGAATTTTATTAAACCAAGCAGTTTGCCTTGGGGAGCGACCGTGGTATTCGTGAAGAAACCAGATGGGTCGTTGAGGATGTATATCGACTATCGTAAGCTGAACGAAAGGACAATAAAGAATAAGTATCCTTTTCCAAGGATTGATGATCTATTTGATTAGTTGAGTGGAGCCAGAGTGTTTTCTCAGTTGGATTTAGTGACGGATTCCATCGGTTAAGAGTGGTAGAGGGCAGCATTCCGTTGACAGCATTTCAGACTAGATATAGTTCGTATGAGTGGTTAGTAATGCCATTCGAGTTGACGAATGCACTTGCTTTCTTTGTGAATTTGATGAACCGAGTCTTCCAAGAGTATTTGGATAGATTCGTGTTGGTGTTTATAAATGACATTCTAGCATACTCGAAAGATGAAAGAGAGCATGAAGATCATCTTAGAGTTGTGCTTGAGACACTGAGGCAAAATAAGCTAAAGGCAAAGTTTCCCAAGTGTCATTTTTGGAAGAAAGACGTTTAGTTCCTTGGTCACGTGGTTTCAGAGAAAGGGTTGTCAGTCAATCCAGATAAGATCGAAGCTGTGAATAATTAGAAGAGACCAGAGACGGTGACCGAGATTAGAAGTTTTCTTGGACTTGCTGGCTACTACCAGAGATTCAACAAGGATTTCTCGCGGATAGCAGCGCCTTTGACTAAGCTTACCAGGAAGGAGGTGAAGTTTGTTTGGTCCGACAAATGTAAGGAAGCATTTCTTAAGTTAAAGCATTTGTTGACCAATGCACCAGTGTTAGTAGTTCCAGATGGAAACCAAGGATCGGTGGTGTATACTGATGCATGTGGAACTGGATTGGGAGTTGTATTGATATAGAAGGGTAAAGTGATTTCCTACATATCTAGGTAGCTTAGACCGCACGATGTAAGATATTTTACTCATGATTTGGAGTTGGCAGCGGTAATCATCGCATTGAATATTTGGAGGCATTATCTCTTAGGAGCAGATTTGAGTTGTATACCGATCATAAGTCTTTAAGATATTTATTCTCTCGGAAGGAGTTGAATATGAGACAGCAGAGGTGGCTGGGGTTTTTGGCTGCTTATGATTTTGGTATAGAGTACACTTCTAGGAAAGGAAATAAGGTAGCGGATGCTCTCAACAGAAGACACCAGAATGTCGTGTTGGCTATGTTGGCAGAATGGAAGGATCTAGACGCTTTGTCCAGCTGTGGTGTGCAGTTAAGATTGACTGCTAGTTTTAGTCAGAGTACTGCCATGTTGTCATATTTAGAAGTTCGACCAGTGTTGATCGAGATAATTTCTTCTAAGCAGAAGAAGGATCCATTATTAACCGAGAGAATTAGAAGGCTTAAGGTTGGAACCGAGGTCGATGATTTAAAAGATTTTTGTATTGACCAGAGAGGATGGTTGAGAAAGAAGGGGCGATTAAGTGTTTCTGATGTTGAGAACTTGAGGAGAGAAGTTCTTGGGGAATGTCATAGATCCAAGTTTACGATTCATCCTGGAGGGACCAAGATGTATTCGGATACGAAGAGGAGCTTCTATTGGGAAGGCATGAAAAGGGATGTTGGCTTGTGGGTTAGGCTGTGTGTAAACTATCAATAAGTGAAAACCGAACATCGAAAACCAAGTGGGCTACTTCAGCCTCTAGGTATTTCAGTTTGGAAATGGGATTCGATATCCATGGATTTTGTAAATGGTTGCCAAGGTCAAGCAGAGGAAATGAAAGTATATGGGTCATAGTGAACAGATTGACCAAGAGTGCCCATTTCATGTGGTAAAGTCGACCAGGACGGCACCTGTTTTGGAAAAGCTGTTCATGAAGAACATAGATAGACTACATGGAGTTCCTAGTAGCATAGTCAGTGACAGAGATGCTTTATTCACTAGCGAATTCTAGAAGAGTCTACAGGATGTATTAGGCAGTAAGCTCAAGATGAGTACCGCATATCACCCTCAGACGGATGGGCAGATAGAGAGAGTCAATAAGGTACTCAAGGATTTGTTTAGAGCTTGTGTGTTGGATTTTGGTGGATCTTGGGAGGATCGCCTATACTTGGTTGAGTTTTCCTATTATAATAGTTATCAGAATAGCATAGGAATGACGCCTTTTGAAGCTTTGTATGAAAGGCCATGCAAATCACCAGTATGTTAGTTGGAGACTAGAGACAGATTGGTCTTAAGTCCAGATTTGGTTAGGGAAGCGTCAGAGAAGATTGAGTTGATCCGAGAATGGATGAAGGAAGCTCAATCCAGGCAGAAGGGTTACACTGATAAGAGGCGTAAGGACCTAGAGTTCTCAGTTAGAGACAAGGTTTTTATTAAGGTATCACCAATGAAGTGTGTGGTATAGTTTGGGAAGTCAGGGAAACTGGCACCAAGATATGTTGGTCCATTCCAGGTTATAGAAAGGATTGGAAAGCTCGCATACAGAGTGGAGATGCCGAGTAGTATGGAAGGTGTCCATAATGTATTTCATGTGTCTCATCTTCGCAAGTATGTGTATGATCCAGAGACAACCATTCTTCCGACAGGGTTGGAAGATCTAATAGTAGAGCCTAATTTGACTTTTGTTAGACAACCAGTATGGGTTGTTGCGAGAGATGAGAAAAGATTGAGGAACAAGACAGTCAAGTTGGTGAAAGTTCATTGGAGTGAAAATGAGAAGGACTGTACTTGGGAGACAAAGGATAGGATTTGAGATACTTATCCTAATATGCTTTGAGGGTATGTCTGTATTAGATTTATATAGATACTTCCTAGTCATGTAGAATAGTATGGTTGTTAGGAGTCGTTACAGATGATTGCTATGTTTAGTATTTAGTCCTTGTTGAATTTCGAGGATGAAATTCTTTAAGGGGAGCCTGTAACACCCCTAATTCTTGATAACATTATTCAGGAGATTTAATTAGATAAATTAAATAGAATAATGTAAATGTTAAGTGATAAAGGGGTTGAGATTTGAACAAATCTAATTAAGGACGTGCTTAATAAATAATTAAATGGGCTTAAGAATGGGTTATATGTTAATTAATCTATATAAGGGTACACTGGGTATTTGCCACATGTAACCCTTACCGTTATATATTCTCATTCCTACCATTTCATTTCCATTCACGTCATTTTGAAAAAGCAAACCAAAAATATTAAGAGGAGCTAACCAAGGAATTTAACTAAAAGCTAGAGATCCAAGCTTAGGGGAAATCAATCTCAATCCAATCTCCTTATATTAATCAAGGTGAATAATAATTCCATCTCTATTTTGTTTTGTAATCATATGTTTTCGGATTTAAGGGTAAATTCGTTTTTACGATGATTTGGATGATGATATGCATGAATCATAATTTATTTGATTTAAACAAGGATGTTTAAATATGATTTCTCATGGTTTGAAGGTAAAACCGGTTTATGTTGATGTTTACATGCCATGGAAAAATTCTATGTTATGTAAAACATGATTTTGGAGTTGGGTTTTAATTTCGATAATTTACCAAGCCATGGAAAGATTGTTATGAATTTTCAAAGGAAAATATGGTTATTTGGGTCTATAAATTTATTTCAAAAATATATTGAGAATTTGGGTCTGAAATTTTGATATTTTAGATAACATGATTAAAGTGAATTTTTGAAATTTTTGGTGATTTTTCCAAAGTGATTTGCTATGCAAATTAAATTTTTTTAGAAGAGGGATTTCTTTGCAATATTGGTTTTGCTTAATGGAAGGGCTTATTTGATTAACTTAACCTTGGTTTAGATTTGAAACTAGCGGAAGTTATTTTAGTAAAGGATTTAAAAAGTTAAGGCAAACAATCTGGTGTTTACACGTGGCAGGTTAGTTAGAAAAAGGTTTGCTTTAACTAGTACTAAAACAGATTTACCCAGAAAAGTTGGTTTCACCTACTTTAGAAGTACCTTTCGACTCAGAGCTTCCGCCTTCAACCCAGTCAAAACCTACTATGTCGAAACTAATACACAAGGTATCACAAAGATAGTATGTAGTGGATTGGAGAAAGGCGGAATGTTAGGTGTCGAAAGCGTAGCTTTCGAAGGGGTCGACACCTTGGTTTGTTTTAAAAAGTGAAGCGCCTGCCTTAGTTTTGTTTAAGCCTTCGAAGAAGTCGAAGCATATGTTTTTGAAAGAGATTTTTAAAAGCTTTCGAAAGGGTTTCCATCAACTTGTGTTTGCTTTCGAAAGGGTTCCTTACTTATGAAATAATGCTTTTGGAAAGAAGGGGTTCTGACCTAGTTGAAGCCCCGCTGCTATTCTTTAGCCTTTCAATGGTATTGAAGTCATTAATGCTTTTGAAAGGTAGTGTTTGTTTTTAAAGATGTTTCAAGCCTCTTCCTAAATGCTTTCGAAAGGGTCCAAGGGTTTCGAAGGGAATGGCTTCGAAAGGGGTTTCGACGCTATCCTTCAATGTTTGTTTAAATAGTTTGGAGCTTTCGAAAGAGATGGTGCCGACGACGTTATGTTTTCCCCAATATTTTTATATGGTAAAGGATGGTTTCGAAAGAGATGCTTTTGCCTATATTCACTTTGACCCAAGTAATATTTTTAAGTATAAACCAATGGTTTCGAAAGGGGGATATTCAACTGGTTTCGAAGCTATGCTTCTAAATGATTAAATGCTAATGCTTTAATACATTTGAAAGGTTTCAAAAGAAAGTTTTAAAGTGTTCGAAAGGGAGGGGCCTAATGTTTTGAAAATATATTTTTGTGCTTTCGAAGGAGGGTATCCAAGGAAGTCGAAAGCAAGGTTTCGAAGGTTTCGAAAGGTTTTGTAACCAAAACTCATTTTTAAAGGAAAAACCCATGGCTAAATTAAAGGAGTTTTGAAATGATTTTAAGAAGAAGTTTTCCTTGATAAAATTATAGGTTAAAGGGATTAACCTTGTTTTATATGAAAAGTATTTCAAGGACATTAAACCCATAGGAGCGGTATTGTTTTGTAATTATGTTTGCTTCTTCAAATATAAATATATTCACATTATAATGGACCCATAACTGCATTTTAGGGAATAAAAGGGTAGAAGAACCAACTAGGTTAACCGAGTAGTGAATATAAATTGATTGAACTCCTGGATGAGTAGAATCGCATCCAAGAGGTCGGGGAGACCAGAATATTGGATGCCTAAAAATGGAAGTTATCAGGGAGACAACACCCGTGAAAACTATGATTAGGAAGTTATTGGAGTTACCAATAGGTTCATAGTGATTCCATGAAAACTATGTTATAAGAGTGGTTGGCATGGGCAAATTGGTTTGTAGTGCATCCATGAAAACTATATCCGGATTAATTTATTGATGGTTGTTAATAGGTTTCTAGTCAACCCATGAAAACTAAGATTTGTGAGAAGTTATTGGAGTCACCAATAGGTTTAGGGGAACCCATGAATTAATTAACTTAATTGGCAAAGGCCAATAGGTTCATAGTGCACCCATGAAAGCTATGAAATAGGACAGGGAGTCCATATATTATATAAAGGTTATTAGTAAGCCCATGAAAACTAATAGGTTAATAGTGACCCTAGAAACTATAAATATGACAGGGAGTCAATTAAGCAGAGGATGGAAAATCCAGAATGTTTTAACATGTTTGTATATCATCATAATATTTTGAAACGACTATGTTTTTAACCATTGTGGATGCATGAGCATAGTATATGGTTTTATAAAGGTTTTAAGATAGTAGTGAGGGGAAAACCCGTTCCGCTAAGCGGCGTGATCTCATTAGATATCTAAATGATTTGAGGTGGTAGATTATTATTCATACCAGCCTTTATGTCTGACTCGAAGTTTGTGTTTTCCCCTTAAACTCTTGGGTACTCAATTGATTTTTAGTAGTTTAAGGGATGAGGTTTTCAGGTACCTCATTAGACGAATAAAGCTTCCGGAGACGTGCAGGAGGCATGATAGCTATATAGAGTTTTCTTTTATTTGATTCCGCTATGTTGTTTGTAATGACAAAGTTGTTATATTGCTTGTATAAACTCTGATCATCCAGGGGGCATCTTCATATGTCGCTCTTGGCGTATGTTGTAATAAATATATTTTCTTTGAACATGATTTGCGATTGTGGGATTATGTAATGAATTGGAAATGTTATGAAATGGAATGTGATTTTTTTGATGTTTTAATTTTTTTCCATATTCATGTCTTTCTGTGTATCAATGAATCTAACACCACCGTATTTAGTATTCGAGGATTAATAATTATGGATGACTGTAGCATCCGTAGCTGTTAGTTTTGAGCTCCAAGTAGGGGGATGTTACAGAAGCCATACGGGCATCGGATGAAGAAGTATTCGTTCTTGAAATAAGAACATCTGCTGCGAAGCTTTTCAACAACCTTGCATCTACACCAGGCCTCAATAATCATGTAAGATGGAGATTCACGCCTTTGTTTGAGATGAAAAAGATAAGTTATTTTGTTGAAATGCGAAGGCCATTTAAACCAGTTCATGAAGAGCACGTATAGAGAGCTCAGAAGAGCATAGCCATTTGGATGGACTTTGGATGGAGCCAGCCCAAGCTCTTGAAGAACCATGCATAGAAATGGATTGAATGGTGGAATGGAGCCATCCAGGCACATGTATCTATTGCATGCCGTGTATTCCAACAGAGGATGGTGTGCTCGTTAACCCTGCATCGGGAGAAGTATGTCGCTTTGAGGAATCCTATGTTGGTGACATATGTTTTAAAGCATCTTGGGAGTAAGAATCGTAGGCGTTTTCTAGAGGGTCGTCCAAGATCCTTAAACCGATATATTCATCTAACGGTGGGGGTTGATTCTACGACCACACCTTGTAACTCGACGGTGATCGAACATTTGGACCTAATAGGTATAAAAGGTGAAGCCTGAGCCATAGAGGATGCAGCTTCAGGAGGAGTAGACGTACCCTCACCGAACTTGAAGCGTGGCGACAGATACGTCATTCTAAACAAGAAAACTTGACGTTCAAAATGGCCAGATATGTTTTATTTCAAATATCGATCCAATGTGACTAACATTTGGAATCAAAAGGGTGTCAACATGTGTTGACCAATCAGATTTTGAGCGATTGACCGGGGCAAGTAAAAGTGTTAATCTATACAGTGTGAGTCTTGTGTCCCGTATACGACAAACTGACTATCATGTGTAGATAGCT
This sequence comes from Allium fistulosum, assembly GCA_030737815.1. Lineage (NCBI taxonomy): Eukaryota > Viridiplantae > Streptophyta > Magnoliopsida > Asparagales > Amaryllidaceae > Allium > Allium fistulosum. Next base: position 358,017,634 of record CM060906.1, read on the forward strand.
CACTCATGCTAGAAAAATGAGCCATGCTGCATGACAAAATTCTGCATCGGATCTTACCCGTTATCAATGGATAATCGATAATGGAACCATTGTTCGAAGCAGCGTGGAAGCTTTTCTCTTACAGGAACACCGAGAATGCTATGCAGAAAGAATATCAAAATGGCAAAGATGCTAGGCAATTGAATTTCTCAAATTTTGAAGCCTAACCGATACGATCGTTTTCGAAACGAAACCGTCCTTTTGGAATTCAAGCAATGAAACTCGATCGACTGAGTGTTGAAAGGAGTTATTTGCCAAGCAATGCACAGAGGTGATCCAAGCATGTGTTAAGCTCAACTCGAAATTATTCTAGGCAAAACCCGAGTCAAAACAGAACTTCGCGCCAACTATTCCCCTTCAACGCTCATCAATCACCAACTCACCACCAACACATCGTGACATAGAAGCATTGCTAACCTTAGAGCTAGGTCAAGATGCAGATTCGGGTTGGTGAACATAGGCAGTCAGTGGTGAACGCTTGGAAATAACTCAGGCCCAAGAGCTTTGGTGCCACTAGGATTTTGCAATTGGAAGTGGCGGCGGCGGCTAACTTTGATGAATGGTGATCTCAGGATGAAGACGGTGATAGTTCGAGGTCGGCATCAGTGAGATGGTCGGTGTAGAGTTTGGTCATGAGAAGCTTTGAAGAAGTCGATGGAAGGAACTCTCGAAAGTGAAAAAGGCACAAGTGAAAAGCGAAAGCGGTAGTAATATTTTTCCAAGTGTGAATTTTATACCACTCGACGTAGAAGAAAGCACTTGGTACCAAGAGGAAGTTTTGAGCACAAGACTTGCCAAAAGTTGAAGTAAAAAGTAAGCTTAATTATGCATGGCACCGTTACCTGAGCGTAGATCTTGTGCTTAGTGCGAAGAATGGAATTTTAATTATGCAAAGCAGTTGAAGGAATATCTATAAATGAAAGCAATGCTTTGAAGAAATTCCTGAACGACCAACCGGAATCACAATAGTGAATCAAAACTTGTCCAAATCCAGAGCATGCTTTGTTCAAATGAAAGCATACTCTGGAGGGCAAGTGTTAACCGGATTTTAAAATAAGCAGATTTCAAATTGATGTTAGGATGTCAAAATGAAGATGAAACAGCTCACGAACTTGGAAACACGCTTAGAAGGACCAAAAGATTGAGCTCAAGAAGTTTCAAGTTGATTGGAGCAAATAGGATCTTTGGGTATCGAGAGGTATTTCTTTAAGTTTGGACCTCATGAACCCATTATGCTTTAAGTATAGCCTCAAGTGATTATCATCGAGTGCATTTCTTAGAGAATAAATGAGCAACCTCAAGGATTTATAAGAAGAAAGCTAAAAAAGTAGGAAAAGACAAGTTGTATCGAGGAAATCATCGGTAACAACTCAACCTTCAAGAACAAATGGTCGAAACACAATGAACTAAAGATTGGAGAGCAAGGCAAAGAAGAAAGGAGGGTTTTCACCTACAAAAAGCAGTCGGTACCGAGAGCTTTCTCTTGATAGCGAGAGGTTTTTATTGCTTTACGGGCTGACTTTGGATCTTCTACACCACTGTACTAGTATCTGGGCCTTGAACTTCATGGGCTTTTGAGTCTATTGGCGAATTTCTCCATAAACATCAACCATATAGCAACTAGGATCTTTTTCTTCACTTTGTTCACTCGACTTTCTTCTTCTTCAATCTCTCTTCTCCATAGTCACCAAGACAGATACTTTTGGCATTTCTAGGCTTAAGAACTTGTCAATCCTTTGTGTTTGTGACTTCAATCTCTCTCAAATTTCTAATAAATAAAACATAAAGTGGTCGTAGGCCAGAGATTGTCGAACCACTAAAAATTCTTGCGTCTCTTTACTTTTCGCATACAATTTGCTAGATCTGATCCTACAATAGTTATCTTTGGGTATTGTGCCACTTTTAGCGTCAATAGCAGCAGACTGAGCATAGTCTGGAGGAGCGTTTCCTTAGGCAGTATCATTAGTAGTGGGTCCTTCTCTCGTAAAAACTATATTTGGAAAAAGTTTTCAAAATTGAGTTTGTTAAGAAAGTAACTTTTTCCAAAAAAATTCCCAAAGTAAAAATGTTATCTTTCTTCGCATAATATTTCTCAAGCTGAAGAAAAAAATCATAATATTTTCTTTTGAAATCAATGGAATTTTTAATGCAAGCACTAATCTATTTACATTAAAAATGGATGCAAATATCATGTAGATATGCAGATTTTTGGCTATTTAATATCAATAAAAAATTGTTTTGTTATCAGTTTATCTACTTGTATTGACATAATTGGAAAGAATTAATTTATAACACAAGCAAATCGCAAGCAACTAAAATAAAATTAGAAAACGTAAAACAAAAAAGTATAGAATGTTGGATAACCACAATAAAACTCTTTTGTCCCATATCACCTATTATTTTGACATCCTCCTCTTTATATTCCAAATTTCCACTAGTGTTTGACCAAGTGTATGGAGCATGAATGGCTAGGCAAGCTTGCATGTGCACACCATGGTAGGGGAAACTAGGGATATGTGACACTTTGATGATGAACTCGGCGGTGTACACCATGCATCGTAACAAGATGGGCTTTACTTAGATCCCCACCTGTATCTTTATCTTTTTATTTTGATCCATTCGGATATTTAGATTATATATGAATTGAAAAGACAAGAATCCAAAGTGAAAAAAATATATCCTCATTTACCCGGACGTTACCATTATGATTAATTGAAATTATATTTACCCAAAACAATTGTCTTCTCATAAGCTTGATGTTGGAAACTGTGTAGTACCAACATGAATGGATCTTAAGGATACTTTAACACTAGAGGAGGCGGTGAATAGTATTTTATAACTTATATAGAACTTTTCTAAATTATTTCAAGATTTAAATTCAAACACAGATAATCAATACAGATATATATGAATAGGCAGTCATAGATATTTATAAATGCAGTAAAAGTAAAGTAAAAGTAAGAGAGATGACATCAGGAGTTTTATACTAGTTCGGGTTAACCAATCCTATGTCCAGTCATGTACATTGTATGTACGGATTTCCTTTCCAATGCCTACTTTAAACAGGCAGCAAGCAAAGCAGAATACAGTCTCGATTTCAAGGCAAGGAGACACACCCTCCCGATTTTCCAAGTTCAAGGTAGTCTCTCTTGATTTAATCGGGTGACAAAACCACCCAGTTGATTTAAATAGGCAACAAGCACATCCACTTGATTTGAAAGGCAACAAGCACATCCACTTGATTTGAACGGGCAACAAGCACGACCAAACAAATAATAGTATAAAGTTGTTGGTTCCAAATACAAACAGTTGTGCTTTGGATGCAGAATATCCTATAGCCCTTTTGATAGCACTTTGATCTTTTAATTGATGAGAGGACGCTTTCAAATTAGCGAGTAGATTGTAGAGAATAAAAGTAGTAAAGTAGAGATTGAGTATGAGCGAATTTGAAGAGTATAGAAAGTAGATTTTGTGAAATATATTATGATGATCGCTTTATACCTCTAGTACTTAATATACCTATGTGATGCGCTGTGGAGACACCCGGCCGATGTAGGACACTAGCCAAGAATATAAGGAAGAGAAAATCCAAACATAGAACCTGTAGAACATCTCATAGCACATAAATAAAATATAATATAACAACATAGATGTAAAATAGGCGAGACTATGATATAATCAAATGAACCACAAATAAGATCAAAGTGCATCAAGTTCAAAGACTATACAAAAACTGAAATAAAGAGTTTATGCATCCTAAAACTCCATAATGAACTCTATAAATATCTCTAATAATACATGTACTAACATAGCTCTATAGTACCGCATAGTGGAATATAAGCGATAGTCAGCTCCAAGTATAGATATACAAAAGCATAGCCTCCTGCTCGTACTCCGTACAGCTCCATACGCTATCTAGATCTCCTATCCCTAATCTACCCATTTGAGCGTACCATCATAAGAATAAAAGCATAAAACCTTAGGTCAGACAATAGTCAGGTGTGAGTGATATATCATGTCAAAACACCATAAAAATTGTACATAGTAAATAGGTTATAGGGTATGAATAACCATACTTGACCCATCCCTGCATCCAAAGAGTTAGCACGTAAACACAGTATATGCTAAACTACTATAACAAGAGGAAGATATGGAGTATATGGGTATCATACAGCATATCAAGCACACAGTAAACATAGCATCCATCATACAACCTTGTATCTCTCACTCAAGTTCTTCATATATATGATAACTCTCTCAAATGCTCAATTCATTGTCCCCGTAGATGGCTAGGGACTGGACATACATAGACGTCCAAAATATGGGTACACGCAGACTACCCTGGGTACACGTAGACTACCCTGTCCTGTTAATGAGCATCACAATCATAGAGTTATTCATTAATCCCTAAGCACACGTGCCGACAGTAGAAATACTTCATAGACGCTCACTCTTGCCCACGTAGATGGTTAAGGACTGGACACATGTAGATGTCCAAACACATGGGTACATGCAAACTACCCTGTCCTACTCATGAGCATTATAACCTCATGTTCTACTCTATGAGCTATCTCGCAGAACTCGTTCTCTCGGTCCACCACAAAATGCTATAGTCACTCATCACATCAAGATATCATAGTCTTCATACTTCATTTGTTTCCATAACAAAGTCATCTAGAGCCATCCCAGGGTCATCCATCCTTACCCCAAACCACTAAGCAACCCCAAGTCCTGCTTTAAAGTCCACAGCTAACTTTGTGCTTGATTCCCGTTGGTCCATCCTACGACCAAACCAAGCGGGACCCAACTATCTAGCTAAGCGCCAACTACCAATGTAGAACCATTCCCAATGCCAAACCACTGAACATGCTCTCTTGCTAACCGCCGACCCACCATCCGTCGACCAGGTTTCCAGGATAGGCCACAGATCCACCACCTACTGACTAGGTTTCCAGGACCAACCACAAAGCCACCCATGCCGACCCTGTTTCCAATACCGGCCACCGACCCTATTTCCATGACCTACCACCGACTAAACCACCTACCGAACTTGTTTCCATGACCGACCACCGAGTCACCACCAACCATCCTGAAACCCTATAGCACTTCCAGCAATCCAAATCGCACTAATTTCATCGCTACACTTAACACTTCAATACACATGCATCACCTATGCAACAATATAACTCCAAACGCTCTTGATCCAATCCGTCAAAGCTCGGTTTCACGGTTCCTAACTCTAAGTCGCCTCGATGAGCTTTTCAACCGTACACGCATTTGCACAAACACAACATGCACACCCATTACATCCAAATATACATCAAATAAAAGAAAATCATCATGCAACTACGTCCCTAATATAGCCTATCACATACAAAGGCAACAATACTCCTAAATAACATGATTATGGTGCTTTCTCATTTTGCTAAAGGTTTGGCCTTGAAAATAGTTTTAAACCTTAATTTGACTTCAAAAATAAGTTTTAAACATAAAAAAACCTATAGATATATATAGTGTGGTGAGAGATGATAAATCACTCACGAAACACCAAAAATCCAAGTTTTGCATGGAAATCGATGCAAATCCGAGAATGGACAAAAACCCGAGATTTTATCTTCCCAAAGATGTAGACGTGAAGGTCTCTAATGACTTCCCATGTTATTTATCTTTAATATATTATTTAGACTTGATTTAAAGGAGAAATGAGAAGGTTTTGCGTAGAGGAAGGGTTAATAGAGGCGTAGATCTATGAGAGAGGGTGTAAAAGTGATTTGGGGATGATAGTTTAGCCATATAAGGTCTCTAAACCAGAAATCGGTTAGTGGGCTTGCCCCCAAACTCACTAATTACATACTAAGCTACTCCAAAAGCAGCTAATTTTCAGACAGCCATATTCCCTAACCAAAAAGTCCAAATTACTATGATGACCACTCTACGGAAAGGGAAAGCATCGTATCTTTCCGATGGAAGTGGTAAGACGCTAACTCGACTATTATCAAAAGTTACAGCTAATACAATTTTCCAGGGGTAAAATCATTCGAAATTTTTTTAAATATGGAAAATGTCTCTAATAGGCATTTCCCAAGGTTATAGAGTCATACGACCTCATATGAATTTAAAAAATAATATTTTTCGATCCTCCGATATGTAAAATACAAGTCCTTACACTCTCCCCCCATTTAGGAATTTCAACCCCAAAATCCCCAATATAAACAAGGTAAAGTCAAACATAGCAACTCCGCATGCCTATCATCCACGAGCAAATATGTCAAACATCAAACATGCACACAAAAGCAATAAATGGTATATACGCCTACCCTAGCATGCAGGATACTAAACTAACCTATATGATATCGAAACCGAAAACAAATGCGAGAAATAGAAGTCTCACCAAATAAATAACTTTGGATAAGTGGTCCTCATGCTCTCCTCGGTCTTCCAAGTACAATCGCCTTCGCTCTCGCTTTGCTGAACCTTCACTAGCTCTACTGTCTTCCTCCTAAGCTGTTTCGTATCATGTCCTATGATACAAATAGGCCTACGAGGTCTCGAAGCTTTTGGTTCAATCTCGATCTCATCAAGCTGATCAGGTTGAACTATCATGCTTGAGTCGTGCACAAACTTTGCATGTGAGATACGTGGGACACATTATGCATGCCTACCATCTTCTGAGGTAAGTCGACTCTATATGCTAGATTCCCGATCCTCTTAAGTATCAAAAAAGTACCAACGAATCTCGGTGCCAACTTCCACTTAGTACCAAAGAAAACAACATCTTAAGTGGAGAAACCTTGACAAACACCATATTGCCAATGGAGAACTCCAAGTCACATCTTCTCTTATCAGCGTAACTCTTATGTCTGTCCTTGGCAGCTTTGATCGTTGTTGATTGATCTTGATAATCTCTGAAGTCTTTCTAATCATATCTAGCCCAATTATTAGTTTCTCACTCGCTTCCCACCAACATGAAGGAGCATGCACGATCGACTATATAACGCATCAAATGGTGCCATATCGATGCTGGATTGATAACTGTTTTTGTATGCGAACTCTACTAAGTGTAGATGATCATCCCACGAGCCATCGAAATCGAGAATGCAAGCTCGCAAGAGATCCTCAAGAATACGAGTCACCCTCTCGGTCTGCCCATCAGTTTATTGGTGATAAGCCGTACTAAGAAGCAGCTCTATCCCCAATGCCTCTTGTAAGCTCTTCCCAAACCATCTAGTCAACAAAGGGCCTCAGTCGCTCACAATGCTCTTCGACACACCATGGATTTCATAACCCACTTCACATATAACTCAGCCAATCCTGATGTCGTTCTACTTGACTTGACAGATATGAATCGAGCACTTTTCATCAATCTACCGACTATGACCCAGATGCTATCTGATCCTCCTCTAGTCGTTGGCAATCCATCGATGAAGTCCATTGAAACTTATTCCCATTTCCACTCGGGAATCTTGAGCGGTTGCAATAAACCACTCAGCTTCTTCTGCTCTGCCTTTACCAGTTGACAGTTCATGCATTTCAAGATGAATCTCCCAACATCCTTCTGAAAGGGAGTGCGGATTAAGGATCTTAAGGCTAATTTAACACTAGAGGGGGTGAATAGTGTTTAATGAATTCTAAGACTTATATGGACTAAATTAAAATTATGACACAAACAAATGCAGAACTTAATCACAGAACAATCACAGAATCAAACACAGATGCAGAAAGTAAATAAAAAGCAGTAAAAGGAAAGAACACAACGGATTTTATACTGGTTCAGAGTTACCCTACATCCAGTCCTGTACCAAGGCAAAACACCTCATATATATTTTTATTATACCAAAGTCGAGATTACAATCCTCAGTTTCTAAAGGCCTTGAGGTACCCTCCTGTCTCACGAGTCTGGGGCAAACTCTCTTGATTTACGGGCCACAAGATTACCCAATTGATTTCCAGGCACAACCACACCTTATAGATAGACTCGATAAACTTTTGATTACTTATTGATCCTATAACTTCGAATAGCACTTTGATCTTCGAGAGAGGGCAAAGAATCAAACAAGAATTAGATTCTAATTTGATTCACTTGAGAATTCGGTAGAATTTCGGAACGATCTTAAAAATATGAAAATTTTAGAATATGAATTTGTGGAGAAGAAGGAGTGAAGAAAATAAGAAATTATTTAGTTAAAAAATTCGTTTGTGAAGGCTATTTATAGACCAGTAACAGTCATAACCATTCGTGAAGTGATTTAAACGAATAGACACTTCTTTTGAAAATTGAAACTTTTGAATTTAACGGTCACCATGTCGACATGGGGTATCCCATAAAGTCGACATACCCTAGTTAAAAATAATGTAAAATTTATTTTGAAAAAGGTATTGAAAGGAAAACAAGATGAAATGATTCTGGAGTAAAATAAACTAATTTTCCTATGTTTTAAAATAAAGAAAAGTAGAAAAATATATTTTTAGAATGTATATATAAATTTGATTTTAAATCTCAAGTATATATATATATATATTATAAAAGAATATTTTAAGGCTAAAACATCTTTTTGAAAATCATTTGAAAAAATAATTTTTAAGGCTAAAACATTTTGAAAAGCAGTTTTGAAAATCATTTTGAAAAACCATTTTGAAGTAGTTTTGCAAGCTTCTTCCTGCAGAATATCTCATCACATCAGGACTCGAGAACTTATACAAAACCAGGATGTTTGTGGGTTTGTAAGCCACTTGTCGTAGGTTTGTAAGCTACTTGTTGTGGGTTTGTAAGCCACTAAGAAGGTAGAAATGGGTTCCATCCCAAATGAAATATGGAATGAAGATTTCCGTGCTATTATGAAGTTTTAACAATAAACTAGACACATATCTTGAAATCTTGATCTTGATACTCATGAGTCTTCAAACTTGATTTCTTCATCCTTGATCTTTATACTATACAGTCTTCAATAATCAGTACCTGCCTTATATATATATATCCTTCATAATAACATTCATATATATCTAGACAATAGTGTTAGTATATAAGTTATAATAAAATAAGTTACAAAGGTTGTTGTCATCAAAACCACTATCTCCAGTTCCTAACACCTTCTTTATCCCTTCCTAATAAAATGTCCTATTGTGGTACATTTTATTTCCACCAGGATGTATCGTCAATCTCGGATGATGGCACTCGCGTAGCACCTTATCCCTCAACCCATCGACATCAGGAACAAACAATCTCCCAACCTTACAGAGCCAACCATCACGTTCGATCCCATACTGCTTTATCTTCTTAGACTCTACCTCTTCCTTTATCCTCCCCATGATCTCTATTAGTCTAGTGTCTCATCTCTGACTAGCACCGATCTGTTCAGTCAAAGTAGATCTGACCATCAAGCTGCCAACACTTCCGACTCCAGCTCACATCGAGGTCTAAAATCATAACCAACGATAAACTCCAACTGCTTTCACTCTACGAACATCACTCCCAAGCTATCATGTCTCCTACTCAAAGCATTAACGACCGCATTTCCCTTATCAGTCATGTAGGAAATGCCTAAGTCATATGAGGCAAGGATTTCGAACCATCGCTGCTTTAGAAGGTTGAGATCCTTCTGGGAGAATAGATACTTCAAGGACTTGAGGTTCACATACAACTTGAACCTCTCCCCGACAAATAATGCCTCCGTATTTTCAAAGCAAATACTACCTCTGTTGACTTCAAATCGTGAGTTGGATACTTCCACTTGTGTGGTTTTAGTTGTCGACTAGCATAGGCAACAACGTTTCCCCTCTACATCAACTCCGCACTAAGTCCAATTCTACAAGCGTCTGTGTACACTGTCAGCTCCTCATTCCCACTTGAAATAGCTAACACCAGTGTGCTCGTCAACCTCTCCTTTAAACTCACAAATGCATGCTCCTACCTCATGTCCCAAATAAAAGTCTGATTATTCTTCGTCAAGTTGGTTAACAATGCTGCTACCTTAGAGAAGTCCTGGATAAAGCATTTATAGTATCCCCCAGTCCAAGGAAGCTTCTCACTTCTGTAGCGGTCTTGGGCCAATCCCAGCCTTGTACTGCTGCCACCTTCGTAGGATCTACAACAATACCCTGCTCAAAAACTACGTGACCCACTAATCGCACTTCCTTTCTCAAGAAGCGACACTTAGAAAACTTTGCCTTCAATTGGTGCTTCCTCAACACATCGAGTACAATCCTGAATGCTCCTTGTGTTCCGCCTTCATTCTCAAATAAACAAGGATATCGTCCATGAACACAAGTACAAACTTATTTAGCTGATCCCTGAAAACATGGTTCATAAGATCAACAAAGTATGCCAGTGCTATAGTGCGTTGGTTAGTCCGAATGGCACAACCAACCACCATAGAATCCAAACGGCGTACGAAATGCTGTAATCGGAAAACTCCCCTTCACCGCTGTCAGTTGATGAAACCCTATCGTAAGGTCCAACTAAGAGAACACCCTAGCACTATGGAGTTGATCGAACAAGTCATTAATACGCAGGAATGGATACTTGTTCTTCTTTTTCACCTTATTCAGTTCATAGTAATCTACATACAACTTCAGAGAGCCATCCACTTTAGTAGCGAATACTACAGGTGCACCCTAATCGGATATGCCCCCACGAATGGACCCTCACCTCAGTAGGCTATTCACTTGCACCTCCAACTCCTTCTGGTCTCTGGGTGCCATATGACTCAAAAGAATAACTATTGGTCTGACATCCTTCACTAAGTCTATGCGGAACTCAATCTCTTGGTGTGGCGGTAATCAGGTCACATCCTCGAATACGTATGCATACTCTCTCGCTATAGGCATAGATGATAACTCGTCATGTGGAGTCTCAAGCGAATATAGAAAACTAACCATAATTCGATCCACTGGCAAGCAGCCAATCACTACCGTTCGCCCCTCCATAACCCTAATAATCACCAACAGCCTCTCGTAGTCCACTACTACCACATACTTCCTTAGCCAGTCCATCCCCAGTATAATACCGAACCATACAAAACCCAAAACAAAGGAATCACAAGAAAACAAACATCCATGACTCGATAAGGTTAAGTCTCGACAAACCATGCAAAGGCTAGTAGGGCCTCCAACTGGGTTCGTCACAATCAAGGGTCGGTCAACAATTTCGGGTTTCAATCCCACTATATATACCAAATCACTAGATATGAAGGAATGTGAAGCCTCAGTATCAAATAAGACACATATATGTATATCAGAAATAGAAAGCTTACCCTATATAACAACGCTCTTCCCCTTCTCCTTCGTCGATGGAGCACTCGATGAAGCTGGAACAGCGTACAAAGCATAAGCATACACAACTTGCTTATTTCTTTACGGTTTTATGCAATCCTTCTTGATATGCCTTGGCTTGTTGTAGTTGAAACATCCTTTCCTCTCGTTCCTACAATCTTTGCTAAGATGGCCCCTCTGTCCACAGTTATAGCATGTAGGCTCCCACTTGCCCTTCTTCTAGACATCCTTTTGAAACAACCTTTTCTTCTTGTTGTTGTCCCACTTTCTTTTGCCTCCCCCGCTAGCTTGTGGCTTCGGCTCATCCTTAGGAGCAACAACCAGCTTAGGCTTAGGATATAGACTCTCATGTCGAAGAGCCTTCTCCACCAGCCGCTCAAAAGGCTCATCAGTATGCCCAACAAGATGCTCTCGAAGGTAATCGTCCAAGCCCATGATGAAATTCTCATTCTTCTTAAGTGGATTATTGATACAAGGTAGGCCGTACTTCGATAGTGTGTCAAACTTAGACACATTCTCCGAAACGAACATATCCCCATGTCTCAAGTCATCAAACTTTCGAAAGAGCATTGACTTCTGAGTGGCCGGTATATACTTTCTCTTCAAATCTCGCAGTAAACTGCTCCCAAGTAATCTGGTCCTTGAGAGTAGTAATCTTGGGGCGTTCCACCACCCCATAGCCCTTCCTTGATGCTGTCCAGAGGCCTGCTTCTTCTTCATCGAATCTTCTAACTCCATATCCTCAAAGATGCATTCGCATGTATCTAACCAATCTTGCACTTCAATGGATGATTCTGTTCCAAGAAATGATTTGCCACTTAGAGTAGAGTAATCCTTACTCAAATTTGATGAAGTCAACCCTCAGCGCTTGCAACGGAGCACCACCACCAGCAACCGCAATAGGAGCAACTTGGGCAATCTGGTGTTTTGCACCATCTCAGCAAACATGTTCTACAAGTCGAGGTTAGCAGCCCCCGATCCCTCCTCCTCAACTCTAGAGATGAAGATCCTAGCAGCGTTCCTTGTTAGCTGACTCATTCCTACAAGCTGTATCGGTCTCTCTAAAAGGAATAAGTGGTGTCCATAAATGCAATGCGATTTATATACTATATATACTACTATATAGTTTTGAAAACCAAAATATAACAAGTACGCTCTCTTATATATCGCTGGATCCATTCTAAGGCGATAGCTCCTTCCTTATCTCTAATGGAGCTAAGTACCAACTTAGGTCATCTACGCAACTTAAGCTTTGATACCAAAAGTGACAACCGTCCATACCTTCGGTACCCAATATACCAATGTGATGCGCTGTGGAGGTACTCGACAGATGCAAGACAGTAGCCAAGAATATAAAGAAAAGAAAATCTAAACATAGAACCTGTAGAACACCTCACAGCTCACAGATAAAATATAATATAACAACATAGACGTAAAACTGGCGAGGCAGTGATATAATCAAATGAACCATAAATAAGAACATCAGAGCGTATCAGGTTCATGGACTGTACAAAAACTGAGATAAAGAGTTTATACATCCCAATTCTCCATAATAAACTCTATAACTATCTCTAATAATAAAAGTTCTAACATAGATCCATACTACTGCATAGCGGAATATAAGTGATAGTAAGCTCCAAGATAGATATAGGAAAGTGTAGCCTTCTGCTCGTACTCCATACAGCTCCATGCACTTCCATATTTGCTTTTCATAATCTACTCATTTAAGAGTACCCAAGATAACAAGAAATAAGGTATAAAACTTGAGTCAGGCAACAGTCTGGTGTGAGTGATATATCATCTCAAAATACCATAAAACTCGTATATAATAAATAGGATATAGGGTATGAACAACCATACCTGACCTATCCCTACATCCAAAGAGCTAGCACAAAAAAACAGTATATGGTAAACTATTATCATAAGAGGAAGATATGAGGTATAGGGGTATCACACAACATAATAATAAACATATCGTCCATCACACATCCTTGCATCTCTCATTCAAGTGCTTCAGATATATGATAACTCTCTCATATGCTCAGCTCATTGCCCACACAGATGGCTAGGGACTGGACACACGCAGACGTCCAAAATATGGGTACACACAGATTACCCTGGGTACACACATACTACCCTGTCTCGTCAGTGAGCATCACAACCATAGAGTTATCCATCAATCCCTTAGCATAGGGGCCGATAGTAGAACTACTCCATAGATGCTCACTCTTGCCCACGCAGATGGCTAAGGACTGGACAGACGCAGACATCCAAACACCTGGGTACACGAAGACTACCCTAGGTACACACAGACGACCATGTCCTACTCACGAGCAGCACAACCTCATGTTCTACCCTACGAGCTATCACGCAGAACTCGTCCTCTTCGTCCACTACCAAATGCTATAGTCACTCGTCACATCGAGTTGTCAAAGACTTTATACTTTGTTGGTTTCCATTCCAAAGTCATGTAGAGCCATCCTGGGGTATTCCATCCTTACCCCAAACCACTCCCCAGACTACCAAGCAACCACGAGTCCTGCTCGGAAGTCCACAGCTAACTTCGTGCTCCACTCCCGTTGGTCTATCCTACGGCCAAACCTAGCGGGAAATAGCTGTTGAGCCAAGCACCAACTACCAACATCGAACCATGCCCTGTGACAAACCATCGACCATGCTCTCTTGCCAACCGTCGACCCACCACCTGTCGACCAAGTTTCCAGGACTGACCACCAACCCACCACCTACCGACTAGGTTTCTAGGACCGGCCACCGAGCCACCTCACATGCCAACCCTGTTTCCACGATTGACCACCTACTAAACCACTTATCGAACCTATTTCCTTGATCGACCACTGACCAAACCACTTACCGACCCTATTTCCAAGACCGGCCATCGACTAAATTACCTACCGACCTTGTTTTGATGACCGGCTACCAAGCACCAACAACCGACCCGAAACCCTATAACACTTCTAGTACTCCAAATCACGTTGGTTTCATCACTACACTTAACACTTCATCTCTCATGCATCACCTATGCAACAATATGGCTCTAAACGCTCTACAACCAATCCATCGAAGCCTGATTTCATGGTTCCTAACTCTAAGTCGTCCAAATGAGCATTTCAACCATGCATGCATTTACACAAACACAATAAGCACACCCATCACGTCCAACATCCAAACACCTAAATACACATCAAACCATAGCAAATCATCATTCAATTACGTCCCTAATATAGCCTATCACACACAAAGGCAACAATACTCCTAAACAATATGATTAGGGTGCTTTAAACAATTCAAGATTCATTTTGCTACAAGTTTGGCCTTGGAAACAGTTTTAAAACCTTAATTTGACTTCAAAAATGAGTTTAAAATATATCAAAACCTATTGATACATATATAATGAGGTGAGAGATGATAAATCACTCCCCAAAACACCAAAAATCAAAGTTTTGCATGCAAATCGATGCAAATCCAAGAATGGACAGTAAAACTGAGATTTTAACTTCCCAAAGATGTAGATGTGAAGGATTCTAATGATTTCCTTTATTAGCTTAGCTCTTCTATGATTTAGACTTGATTTGGAGGAGAAAAGAGAAGGTTTTAGGTAGAAGAAAGGTCAATAGAGGCTTAGATCTATGGAAGAGGGTGTAAAAGTGATTTGGGGATGATGGTCAATCGGGCCATATAAGGTTTCCAAACCCGAAATAGGTTAGTGGGCTTGTCCCCAAACTCACTAATTACCCATTAAGCTGCTCCAAAAACTGTCAATCTTCACACAGCCATATCTCCTAGCCAGAAAGTCCAAATCGCTATTATGACCCTTCAACAGAAAGGGAAACCATTATATCTTTCCAAAGGAAGTGATCTCAAATGCTAATTCGACACCTATTAAAAGTTACAGCCGATACAATTTTCTAGGGATAAAATCATCTAGAAAAATTCTAAATATAGAAAATATCTCTAATAGGCACTTGCCAAAGTTATAGAGTCACTCATATGAATTTAAAAAATAATATTTTACGATTCTGCGATACATAAAATACGGATCGTTACATATATAATGAGAATTTATAGTAAGAAGGTAGAGAAAGTAGTTCTCAAAATTCATTTTCCAGTCTCCTTTATATATTGTATGAAGGGATGTGTCTATTCGTGAAGAGATGTAGTCAAAAATTAAAACTATTCAAAATTCAAAAGACACCTCTTCATTATTACATATGTTAATATACCTATGTAGCCTATGTTGACATACCCTTGTTAATTTTGAAAAACATTAATACATTTAAAATGTTTATAAAATTCTAATAATTTGTTAAACATTTAAATATAGCTTTTAAATACTTTTTAATATATAATTTTTTTATTAAATATTTGTAAAAATATAATTTAATAATAAACTAAATATTTAAATAATAAAATAAATAATTTGATAAGAGAGTATTTAAAGAAAAAAGTTGCTATTCAAGGACTTTAACAAGTTAACCTATTATCTATTAACTATAAATTATAGTCTTGAACTCTTCGTGTCTTTGCCTCTGAACTCACGAGTCTTCAAATATTTTGATCATATCTGAATCTTGATTTCTATTGTTTTTACTAATCAGTCTTCAAACTCGATTATCTTGTACTTGTATAAACATGTATAATATCCTGCCAACTATTCTTTATAACTTGGAAAAATTTCAGTATCTATATTTATATGGTTATTGTCATCAAAACCAATGTTTATGTATTAACAATCTTCCCTTTTTGATGATGACCACCATGTAAATATATTTATTATAAAATATAATGTAACTCCCCCTATTTTATACAACTCCCCCTTAATATATGCGTATATTATATTTTATATTTTTCTTCCCCTTTGTCATCAACAAAAATGGGTAAAGAAAGATAACTCCTCCTCATGTATTAAATATATTAAATGTGGTAATACTATAGATGGTATCAAAATCAATACTAAGTGCAAAACAATATTACAATTAACTATATATAATTATAACTACATATATTTTAAGTATAAATCACAAATTTTATATTTATTCAATTAATTACATAAAAACACAAATATAACTAGAGTCGTTTATATAGATTGAAATGTATAATGCATAAGTATAAATTACAAATACATATCAAAACCTAGATTTCCTTTGGGAACTTCAACCCATCCTTTAGATCCAAAATAGGATTGGTGTTGATAACTTTCCAATCTTCATTATCCGTTTTCGATTTAGAGTTCGAACATTTTGGGGTATTGTTTAAACTTCGTTGGCAAAGTAGAAATATAATGTCAAAGAGAATCGAATTGTTCTTTGATCATTTGCATTTGACTCAACTTCAAGTGTCATTGATGGCAAAAACAAAGCAAATATCATTTTTGAAAGATTGAAGTGTCTCTTTTAGATATTCATTTAGACTTTATTTTGAAAAATTGTTGTTTGGATTCATTTTTATGGAATGAAATGTGTAGAAAAGAATAAGATAGGAAGATGAATTGTTTTTTAAGTTTTTCTGGAAGAAAAATTGTTTTATAGAAGTGAAAAGTTGGATTAGAACCAATCCCTCCAAAAATTAACTAACTTTGAAATCCAAAAATTCCGAAAACTATCGGTTTATTTTGACATACATAGGTGACCTATGCGACATATATGCATTAATTTGCATGTTTCTTATTTTTATTTTTATTTTATATTATTTTAGTTGATGATTCCAGAGAGCAAAAGAACATATTGACAGTAGAAATAAAGTCTCTAAGCAAATTTCATTAATAAACTAGAGAGATGCATATGCATAATGAAAAATATATAAAAATAACATAAGTAAAAGCTAAAAAACATGATAGCTAAATAGACCCAGAATGATGGGGATGAAGATGAAGAATTCCCACCAAGCTTTCTAATAATCTTCCCAAAGTATTTGTCCACTTTGTTCAAGAAGCTAGTGAACTTCTTATTAAAGGAATGTTTGAGCTTCTTTTGATTATTACGATGCTTCTCTTGATTCTTAAGAATTTCTTTTTTAGAACAACGAGATAGTTTGTCAAAGCTTTCTAGGAAAGTGTCCATTTCCTCCTCGTCTTCTTCTTGTGCTTCCTCCTCATCGATTTCCATATCTTCACTTTTTTTCTTCTTAAAGAATTTCTTTTTCTTCTTGTCTTGCCAATCTCTCTTCCTTTTTCATAAGAGATTCATAGGGTTCAAATTCGAGAGGGATGTGCATGAGAGAGGTTTGTTTTTTTGAAAACTTTATGAGGCAAAATGTTTTCTCCTTTTAGATCAATACCAAAATATTTGAAAATTCTAGTAAGGACACTCCATGGTAAAGTGTGTTTTCATGCCTATAAATTTTCTTTTGAACAAAATCATCTAAAATCACTTGAGCCCAATTTATGTTATATTTTCCAAAAATAGGAAAATGGGCTTTGAACTTCTTTTGTAGTGGGTTGTTATAATTCTCCATCCTCAAAGTAATACTTTGTTGTAAAATAAGACTCATTACTCTGGCTTTAGGCCTAAGATTCTTGCCTTTAAAACCATACTCCTCATCATTAGAAAATAAATTATGCATAACATTTCTATTACCATAATCAATTTCAAAAGCGGAGAGGACGTTTCACTACTTTTACAACCGAGAATTTCATAATCCAAAACAATAGTAGTATCTTTAACACTACTCCAAATTTGACCTTCTTCTCCTTGAAAAAAATTCCATTCAAATTGGCATAAGACATTTTAAACAAATCGGGATAAACAATCAAAATCATTTTGAGATAACTCGGTTAAACCAAAAATACCATTTTCTAAATCAAGATTTTGTAAACCATATGAATTAAACTCATTAAAATTTGCAAATATTCCTGAAAAGACTTTTCCATAAGTATCATGCTCAATATAGGTTTCAATGGACTTTAGATCAATGAAACTTTGACTTTTGATTCTTTTAGTAAGCCTAATGGCTTTGGATGAAGAGGGTTGATTTGAGGAAGACATTATTAAGTTGTTTTGGAGGAAAGAGAATGGAGAATAAGTTTTAATTTTGAAATAAAGTTTATATAGAAGATGAGATAAGAATGAGTGAATAAATAGAAGTTAAATTGTTATGTGATAGGTGAAACGGTGGCTTTTTAAAATTTGAAATTAATGCAAAAGAGAGGGAATTTACAAATTTTAAATTTTAAAAAGATTCTCTAAATTATGCCAGGTATGTCGACATACCCATGTAACGTATGTACAGATATAGGCCGAAATTTCAATGTTCAAATAATAAAGAAATATATTAATACACGAGTATCATATTGTATATATTTATATTCATATATACTTATTATTATATGTCTATTCCTATATTAAGTTTCCAACAAAAAATAAAAAATGAAATATGAGAAATAAAAAGGTATTGATTTTTTTGTTTCCTTTATTTCACCTGATTAATCTTCCATCACCGTGAAACATATGTTGATATTTTCAGTATTTGGTTCATTGTCACTGGATGTTGTATCGGAATCATTCAAAGTTGCATTATTAGCCCCTTTTCTCATTTTGAAGGAATCGGTGTTTGGTGAATTCTTGGTTTTCTTTTGTTGTGGGTAGTCTCTTCATAGATGACCAAATTCACCATAATTGTAACACTTAACAAAATTTCAGTTTTCGGATTTTTTTCCAATTTTACAAAAGTTGTTCATCTTTCTGTACTTTGGAAATTTTCTGAAATTTCGAGTCATAAAAGTAATCTCCTCATCATTATCATTGTCATTTGAATCTTGATCGTCAGTTGTTGAGTCAAACGTAACTGATTTCTTTTCATTTGCCTTATTTTCTCTTCCACCCTACAACTGTGCTTCATAGGACATTAAATTACTCATTAACTTTTCAATTTTCAATATACTAATATTATTGGCTTTCTGTATTGCTAATGTTTTTGATCCCTTTCACTAAAGGAGAATTAAGAATTTTTCTAACTCGGTCCTCTTATGAGAAGTTTTTACCTAACGATACTAATGAATGAACTATATCCTAAAATCTAGAATACATGAAAGAAATGGACTAATTTGGTTTCATTTTAAAAAGTTGAAATTGGTTGGTCAGCATGGTTTTACTTTACCAGCACCCTTACGTGTAACTTGCAATGTTCTCCAAATTTCAAAAGCGGTTTTATAAATAGAAACTCGATTAAATTCATTTTTATCTAAAGAGAAAAATAGAATATTCATGGCCTTACAATTACTGAGTGCTTGTGTCTTTTGGTCCAGTGTCCATGTTGAGTATTCAGTTTGGGGTTCAGTGTACTTACTCTGTGTAATGTTCCAAATATCTAAACCATTGGATTGTAAATAAATTTTCACCCTACATGACTAGTAAGTAAAATTACTACCATTAAATAGTGGGGGTCTACCAGTTGATTATTCTTCAACAAAAGTGTTAAAAAGTGTACTACCGGTGTTACTAGTCATTTATACTTTTCAAAAATAATAATCAAATAACGAATTTTTGAAAGTGGAAATTAGCCACAAGGGCCTCTTTAGCAAGTGGAATTAGTTTCTAGGACACACAACTGAAATAATTACTTTTAAGGATAAAACGTAAAATAATTAGTTTCTAGGGCCTAAAAACCTATGAAATTATGTCCTTGAAAGTAATTGGACTGCTGACTTTGTCCTTAAAAGTAATTATTCTGCTGACCTTGGCCTTGAAAGTAATTCTTTTAATGTGTGTCCTAGAAACTAATTGGACTGCATAGTTTGTCCTTCTGGTGAAATGCCCCTTTTTGAAAACCTTATGCTTTGGTACTAAATATGAGAAACTGTGTAGTACTAATGTGAACGGATCTTAAAACTACTTTGACACTAGAGAGGTTGAATGGTTTTTTATAAATTATATAGAACTATTTTAAATTATCTCAAGATTTAAATCCAAATAAAGATAATCATCAGAAATACATATTAATAGGTAGTCACAGATAAACATAAATACAGTAAAAGCAAAGTAAAAGTAAGAGAGATGACACCAAGAGTTTTATACTGGTTCGGATTCACCAATCCTACGTCCATTCTCGCATAGTGTATGTACATATTTTCTTTCCAATGGCTACTTTAAACAGGTAGCAAGCAAACCAGAATACAATCTCGATTTCAAGGCAACGAGAATCACTCACCTGATTTTCCATGTTCAAGGTAGACTCTCTTGATTTAATCGGGCAACAAGATCACCCACTTGATTTAAACGGGTAATGGCACACCTACTTGATTTAAATGGGCAACAAGCACACCCACTTGATTTGAACGGGTAACAAGCACACCCACTTGATTTGAATAGGCAACAAGCACACCGAAACAAATAATAGTAGAGAGTTGTTTATTCCAAATACAAACGGTTGTACTTTAGATACAAAATATCCTATATCCCTATGGATAGCACTTTGATCTTTGAATTGATGAGAGAATACTTTCAAATCAGTGAGTAGATTGTTGAGAATGAATTTAGTAAAGTAACGATTGAATCTGAGTGAATTTGAAGATTATAGAAAGTAGATTTTATGAAATATATAATGAGAATTTAGAGCAAGAAGAAAGTGGAGAAAGAAGTTCTTAAATTCATTTTCCAGTCCTCATTATATAGTGTATAAAGTGACATGTCTATTCACGAAAAGATGTAACCAAAAATCACAACAGTTCAAAATTCAAAAGAAACCTCTTCAACAGTACATATGTCGACATACCTATGCAGCCTATATCGACATACCCTTGTTAATTTTGAAAAAAATAATCCATTTACGGTGTTCATAAAATTCTAAGAATTTGTAAAACATTTAAACATTGTTTTTAAATACTTCTTAATATATAATTTTTTTATAAAATGTTTGTAAAAAATTATTTTAAAAATAAAATAAATATTTAGATAATAAAATAAATAATTTGATAGGAGAGTATTCAAGGAAAAGAAAGTTGCTATTCAAGGACTTTAACAAGTTAACCTATTGTCTATTGATTATAAACTATAATCTTGAACTTTTCGTGTCTTTAGCTCTAAACTTATGAGTCTTCAAATATATTGATCATCTCTGAATCTTAATATCTAGTTTTTTACTTATCAGTCTTCAAACTCGATTAACCTGTACTTGTATAAACCTGTATAATATCTTGCAAACTATTCTATACAACTTGAAAAAATATCAGTACCTATATTTATGTGGTTGTTGTCATCAAAATAAATATTTGTGGTATTAACACCTGCCAGTTTACATTTTATTGTCATTTTAAATTCTTTGCTACAGTAAGCACTTATGCTTTTTTATTGCTATTTATTTAATAAAAAAGAGACATACAAAATATAGAAACTTCATCTTCAAAATTTTCAAAAAGTTCCGAGCAAAGGTTTTCTGCTCTTCTTTAATTATTCAACTTTGAGTACACAAGTTTGAACATTGTTTTGTTAACTTTGGAGAGTGAACAATAATAAAAGTGCATCATCATCATGTCGAATTTCATTTTTAAGGTAGTGGCCTATCCATGACACAACCGTTCTCTTCTACCTCTTTGTTTTTTCTATTCCAACAATTTAAAAGTGAAATTTGAATTAAAGAGTAATAACTCTTCCAATTGATCACTATTATCCCGCCTTTTGGCAAGGCCGTGATACCAGGAACTTAACTGGAAACCGAAGACAGTCAATCTTGAAGATCGGTTATACACAGGCTCACTATGGATATCGATGAATTTTGTCCGAGTCCGGATCGAACTACAATTGACAAGACATGAAAAGCAAAGCTATGAAAGCCAACGTTCCAAATTTCAAGTCAATCTGAGTTCGTATGCTCAAGATATGATCGATGAAAGTCAAAGAAATCATCTCAATCGCATCCATCATTTCGTATCGGTTAAGCCGTCTCCATCAATTCGCGTCCATCATTTCGTATCCATCAAAACGCATTACCTCGTATCCATCAGGGGAATATGCTTTATTCGTATCGATCTATTCGAATCCATCAGCAAACAACTCCACTTCGTATCGATCAGCAGTTGTCTTGTTCGTATCCATCGAGGATGGCCTTCTTTGTATCCATCAGAAGGCAGGCCCACTTCGAATCAATCAGCTATTGCCCATTTCGTATCCATCGACTGCAATACAAGTGTCTAGTTCGTGTCGATCAAACATCATACATACTTTGTATCGATCAACCACAGATCGATACGAAGTAGACACTTCCCATCGATACGAACAGAACCAAGCACTCGATTTTGTACGAATATAATAGATCAACCGATCGATACGAACATGACCAAATACGATTGATACGAACAGAATAGCTAACATCGATACGAACAAGGCCAAAGACGACCGATACGAATAAGGCATCGATATTGGATATGAATAAGGAAGCAGTCAACACGGTAGGAAAAGCGGATCAATCCGAGGAGTTAGCGCCACGTCAACTTGCATGCACGTGCTCAAAAGCGATTCGAATTGATTGATACGAAGGTATCGATTCGAACAAGACAGCCTACATAAAACCCAAGGTTGCATCGATCATAACTCACAATCTACAAGTCCAAATGCACCAAATTTTCATAGGAGCTTGCGTACAACCAAAAGAATGTTCATGCTAAATTTCGACTCGATTGGGTCAAATCTTGATCGATACGAAATTTGTTCGTATCGATCACGGACCGCGTGCAAATCACGTGGGATCGATCGGATGGGCCCACTCATGTGCCAGAAGAGGTCTCCCGAGATCTGAGCGAGATATTTGCAGCCTACGCCTATAAATAGCATCCCAGAGCCTACAGAAAAGGGATCTTTTGGCTCTTTGACGTCCAGACTCTGCCGAATTCACCATTGTATTCGAATTTCATTGTTGTATTCGAGATTTACTGTTGTAATCCATTGTAACCAGCAGAGAAAAGTTAATAAAAGTCAAGCATTTCATAGTGGACATAGGCAACACGCCGAACCACTCTAAATCCCTGTGTTTCTGCGTATTTTCTTGTTTGTTTTTGAACTGTTTGTTAGATAATCCTATTTTTTCATTTCACTTCTTTATTTTATCTCTTCAAACCCTTCCGAAGAGTGTTGTGCCCAATTTTGGTACAAACACTTTGGTGCTTTCACTGAGAAAATACACTGTTTTTCTCCTGCTCGTTGGATCTACTATCGATATTGGATTGCACAAATCTAAGAAGAAGATCCAGATCTCAAAGACTAAATTTCTTCCATCCTATTATGATTTGCATCAAGTCTAGGAAAGAGCTTCGCTATCCATCATGGTTAATACAAGGACTACTTCTACAGCTGCAGTTCCAGAAGGACGGGACAGACAGAATCTCGTACAGCCGCTTCCAGCCGACCAGAATGCTACCGGACCATCAGATCCACAAGGCCTGGTCACCAGGGAAGAATTTCAGATGTTAATGCAAGAATTGACCCAAAGTCGCCAATAGCTCACTCAACAGCTCCGTGCTAATGCGGAACTAACCAACCAACTGAACCGTCAACAATGAAGGAGGTCCAGGAGGGATCAGGCTTCCTATTCATCCACTGAAAGTTCATCCTCTTTTGATTATCATCATAGATCCACGCGCCCCGACTGGACGGAAGTTACACACATGCCACTGGGCATCAGCATACATTGATTGTTGGGCAACTGAGAGTTGGCCCGTCAGCCAGCCATCAGACCGGACCCTTCTCCCGAGGAGGCGCTACCCCACACCATATTACTGATAACCATACTGCAATAGCTACTGATTTGGGAGTTGATGCTTGGAACCAAACGGATCGACCCACCATCAACGCAACCATACTCCTGAGCCTTACATCCCCGAGGACATAGAATCAAGGAGGCGAGACATGGATCGTCAACAGCGAACGGCCCCTCCTCGCATTGTGGAACCCGACCACACCTTGGCCCAACATGCTCAAAATGTCCAGATGCTCGACCTGCCAACAATGATCCGTCAAATGATCCGTGAAAGTCGGGGTCTTAGCAATGACGACTGGGGAATCTCCCGGAGTCATACCCCCTTTACTGATGAGACACTCTATGCTGAACCACCTCGGCGATTCAGGATGCCGACTCTACCCGTTTATGAAGGAAACTCAGATCCTAATCAGCATATCTTGAAATATGAATGGTTGATGAATGCTGCATGAGCTGATGACACAGTTAAATGCCGAAGCTTCCCGATCTCTCTGGGGGGCATAGCGACTATGTGGTTTACCCGATTGCCACCTCGATCCATCTCATGTTTTGATCAGCTAGCGACAAAGTTTATTGAACAATTACGTATGCATGTCGCAAGACCGAAAGATGTTAATACTTTATCTAGTGTCACTCAAGCTCCTGGAGAGACACTCAGGCGCTATTTAGAGAGATTTCATGCTGCATGTGCTGAGATTAGCAACCCAAACGATAATTCTATCCTTATGGCACTAACTAAGGGGATTGAGCCCGATTCTGAGTTCGGCAACTGGTTGGCTGGAAAAACCCTACATCATTGGACCATTTCTATTCCAAGGAAGCTCAATTCTTGAGAAGGGAGGATGCAAAATAGTCTAGGAAAAAGGATGATGCGAGGCCTAGTGTGGAAGGAATTCAGAGTAATATTGCAGTTAAACAATATGGGGAGAGTTCCGAAAAAGTGCAATTGAACATTCAGAATAAACAAGATCAGCAAAAAGGCAATGTTAACCAAAATAGAAAATGAGATCAAAACCGTGGTCCACGACGTAGAGCTCCTGTGTTTGATAATTATACTCCTTTGAATACGTCGCTGGAGAATGTATATCTACAAACTTGCAATACCTTCAGTACAAGAAGCCTGCTCCGAAATAGTCATCGGAGAAGTAAATTCAGACGGAAAAGTTTTGTAGATTCCACGAAAGCTACGGCCATAACACAAATGAATGCCGTCACCTGCAGGATCCATCAAAAAGTTGATAAGAGAGAGAAAGTTATAACAGTTTGTGCGGGCGCCGCAGTCTGGAGGTGCAGGCCCATCGAACCAGAATCATGTACCGAATCCGGCAAGACAGGAAGAACCCGCTCGTACTGGCGGGAGGTTGGTGATAAACACTATTAGTGGTGGTCCTCATCCAGCAAACCGTAGCTGGAAGGAAATGGGGTCGTATGCCAGCTCTATCAGGCATGCGGACTTTGAATGTTGTAGTAATTCTGAAGATGGGGCTCCGGCCAAGCAACGTAGAACGATGGCAGATGACATCATATTTCGAGGTCGGGATGCCGACAGGATCAAAGCCCCCACTATTGATCCGCTTATCATATCAGCTCAAGTAGGTCATGCTTGGATGAAGAGGACCTTGGTAGACAGCGGAAGTTCTATGAATATCTTGTTTTAACGAGCCTATGACCAGATGAGAATGGAGACTAAAGACTTGAAGCCATGTCAGTCCCGTATTCATGGCTTCAACGGGAGTGCAACTATACCCACTGGAGTGGTGGAATTGCCAGTGGAGTTAGGAATTGGTGAACGTCGGAGAGTCTGGATACTGCAGTTTGTTGTTTTGGATATAAACTCCCCATATAATGCTTTCTTGGGCCGACCGGCCCTAGCTGAATTCAGGGCTGCCATTTTCCTATGGTGTTTGACTTTGAAATTCCCTACCGACAATGGAGTCGGAGTTGTTCAAGGGGATCAGGCCACAGGACGGGCCTGTTACATTGCTGAGCTGTGTGAGGCGCAGCGAAAAGAAAAAGGGAAGGGCGTAGAGGAATCTCTCTGCGTCCTCTTTGCTGATAATTGACAATTAGCGCCTGGGCCCGGGCCCGGGCACCCCAACCAATTCCAAAGAGATCTTGACCCGAGAGACACCAAAAGTGAAGACGAAAGTAACGACAGTCAAGCTTCTCCGGTCGAATTGACGATCGATGTTCCAATCGATGATAATGACAACTCGAAAATGATAAAGATTGGATCTCAGCTAAGCCAACAAATGCAAGAGGAATTGGTTGAATTTCTCTGGGTAAACCTTGATGTGTTTTCCTGGATGCACTCTGATATATATGGGATCTCGCCGGACATCGCGAGCCATACATTGAACATTGACCTGTGGCACGTCCCGGTCAAACAAAAAAGGCGTGGTATGGATCCAGAGAGATCTGCCACCCTTAAAGAAGAGGTAGATAAGCTTAAAACGAATGGATTCATTCGAGATGCATTATACCCGGAATGGGTATCCAATCTTGTACTTTTCCGAAAGCCAAATGGGAAATGGAGAACATGTGTTGACTACTCAGACTTGAATAAAGCTTGCCCCAAAGACAGTTTTCCACTTCCACGAATTGATCAGCTTGTAAACTCAACAGCTGGATATGAACTTTTATCCTTCATGGATGCGTACTCTGGCTATAATCAAATACCCATGCACTTGCCCGACCAGGAGCATACCAGCTTCGTAACCAATATGGGACTCTATTGCTACAAAGTTATGCCTTTTGGACTCAAATGCTGGGGCAACTTATCAACGGTCAGTTAATCGAATGTTCGCTAACCAGATTGGAAAGACCATGGAGGTGTATGTGGATGACATGCTAGTCAAGTTGCGATTTTCCACTGATCACATCAGAGACCTGGAGTCAATGTTTAATATCCTTCGAGAATACAGAATGAAGCTCAACCCGTTGAAATGTCACTTCGGGGTCGCATCCGGAAAATTCCTTGGGTTTATCGTCAACGCTCGAGGAATCGAAGCCAATCCCGAAAATATCCGGGCGATCAGAAATCTTGAAACTCCGAAAACTATAAAGCAAGTCCAGAGTCTCAACGGGAAAGTAGCGGCACTGAGCAGGTTCATTTCAAAGTCTACTGACAAATGCATTCCCTTCTTCGATCTGATTCGAAAAGGAAAATGAAACTTTGAATGGACTACGGAATGTGAGGGCACATTCTGAGCACTAATTCAACATCTCTCCACACTGCCAATTTTGTCAAAGCCTATCGATCACGAGAAATTGTACATCTACTTGGCGGTATCAGAAAACGCAATCAGTGCTGCCCTAATTTGGGAGGAAGACTGAATACAAAAGCCGGTCTACTACATAAGCAAGCGGCTAACCGGAGTTGAGAGAAATTATCCTAAGCTATAGAAGTTGGCTTATTGTCTTGTTATTGCCTCCAGGAAGATCCGTCCATATTTCCAGGCTCACCCAATCACCGTTTACACCGACCAGCCGTTACGATAGGTCCTTAAGCGTCCTGAGACGTCTGGTAGGTTACTCAAATGGAATATCGAGTTAAGTCAGTTTGCCTTACTTACACTCCAAGGCGAGCCATTCAAGGACAAGTCCTAGCAGATTTCATTGCTGAATTTACCATCCCAGAGGACTTTCCCAAAACCAGTGAATCTCCCAAGTATATCTGGAAGCTACATACAAATAGTGCATCAAATGACCGTTGCTCAGGTGCAAGGGTTGTGCTTGAAACTCCTGAAGGTCGATCTATATGTTATCCTCTAAAATTCAACTTTCGTGAAACTAATAACGAAGCCGAATATGAAGCCCTGTTGGCTGGATTGAAACTTGCCAGAGATTTAAGAATCATTGCAGTGGAAATTTATTGTGATTCACAATTGGTCGTGTGTCAAGTCAGAGGGGAATACCAAGCCAAAGATCGAAGACTGGCTGCTTACCTTGTTCAGGTTCTGGAGACATTGAATCAATTTGATTATTATGCCATTTATTACATACCACGAGAGCACAATCAGAAAGCTGATTCGTTAGCAAAGTTAGTCAGTACAGGTGAATCACAGCAAATGAGACTTGTTCCCGTAGAGACATTATCTTCACCAAGCATCAATCAGATGGAAACCGATTGGGTATTTGATGTCATTTTCGAGAGGGAGTCATGGATGACTCCGTTCAGAAATTATCTCGAGCACGGAACCCTGCTAGAGTGCAGGAGTGGAAAGAGACAAATTCTTCGAAAAGCTTCGCGATTCATTATTCAGAATGGAGTCATGTATAGAAGAGGATACTCTATTCCTTTACTCCGGTGTATCGCTCACGATGAAATCAAAAGAGTATTGCATGATGTACACGAAGGAGAATGTGGCGATCACATTGGGGGGCAAGCTCTTGCCAAGAAAGTACTTCGATATGGATATTATTGGCCGACTGTAAATCGTGACGCATCGGATTATGCCAAGAAATGTGATTAGTGTTAGAAGCATGCTCGAATTCCTAGAGCCCCACCTACTGAGATAACACAGATGGTCAGCCCATGGCCATTCGTGGTATGGGGCATCGATATTATTGGCTCTTTACCTCTAGCCAAAGGGGGTGCAAAGTACGCCATCGTAGCAGTTGATTACTTTACCAAGTGGGTGAAAGCTGAACCCCTTGCTAAAATCACAACGCAGAAGGTGATCAACTTTGTAGGGCGCAACATCATCTGCCGATTTGGTCTTCCACGTACTATCATCACTGACAACGGGACCCAATTCGAGAGTGCCGAATTTAAGGATTTCTGTCAACGATTCCACATTCTGAAGAAATTCACCGCAGTTGCACACCCTCAAGCGAATGGACAAGTCGAAGCTGTAAATAAAATTATAAAATCTATTCTGAAGAAACGACTGGAAAAAGTCGGGGGCAAATGGGTCGATGAACTTCCTATGGCCTTATGGGCTTACCGAACAACCCATAAGTCCGCGACCGGTCACACTCCATTCTCTCTCTCTTATGGTTCAGAAGCTGTTATTCTAGTCGAATTAGAAGTACCTTCTCATCGTGTGACATACTATGATCCAAAGACAAATGCTATATTACTTGCTAAATCTCTCGATTTATTGGATGAGAAGCATGAAGAGGCTGATTTGAGGGTAGCCGCATATCGAAGTCGAGTCGTCTTATTATACAATGCCAAGGTCCGACCCTGAACCTTTGAACTTGGTGATCTCGTACTCAAGAGAATTTACCCGGTCCCTTCTCATATGAAGCCAACTTGGGAAGGGCCATATGTTATTAAACGAAAGCTCGGAGATGGCACATTCAAATTATCGACCGTTGACGGTCTCACTCTTCCGAGAGCCTGGAACAGCGAGAGTCTTCGTCGCTACTACACATACTAGGCTCTGTTTATTTATTCAGTCTATTTTTCATTTGCAATTTGTTTCTGCATTTTGAAATTTGAATTTGTAATAAGGCAACTAACTTTGCCATATTTTCTTATTTCAGCAATAAAATGCAATCTCTTCGAGCCAGAGCTGTGATTTACTTGGAATACTTCATATCACCATCACTATGCACGGAGAGCTAAGTTCCATCATACGGTGGAATTTATTCAAATAGGGAGTGACTATGATACGACCGGTCACTCACTATGTGAAACCCGAGCTCGGGGACAAGCCATCACACTGAAGCCAACAAAAGGATTGATACATGACAATCCTTTAACTAACTCCAGATTCCCAGAGTGTGAACTGGAGTATAAACTTACAAATACGGTTTCAAAGAGGGTGGATCCGTCACCTAACTACTTCACCCATATTCGAACCAAGTTTGAGGAGGATGGACCCGTCCATCTAACGACCTCACTTGTTAACTCAGGGTGGATGTGATCCGACCATCCACGATCTTGATGCACCTTTCGTTCCCGGAGTGCGAACAAAATTCAAAAACTCACAACAGATGTGATTGACCATATGTTTACCAACTCCGGATTCCCATAGTGCGAACCGGAGTATAAACATCAACTAACTCTAAGTTCCCAGAGTGTGAACTGGAGTACAAACATCACCTAACTCCGGATTCCCAGAGTGCGAACCGGAGTATAGACATCAAAATGATTCGGATTCCCAGAGTGCGAACTGGAGAGTAAACGTCAACCAACTCCAAGTCCCCGGAGCGTGGACTGGATTATAGAATGCTAATCGACTCTAAGTCCCCAGAGTGTGGACCGGAGTATAAACTCAGGTCAGGTGTGACCAAGCGCCCACGAATTTATTTAAGTCCCCAGAGTGCGGACGAAAGGCTAAGTGTCAAGCAAACGTGGATGATCGCCCGTGAAAATAACTTAAGTCCCTGGAGTATGAATTTGCACTTAAAACATGACCAGATGCAACCGACCACCGACGCACAAGTGCAATCCCCGGAGTATGGATACAATCATCGATAAAAGAGCGAGTGTGACTCGACCACTCAAATTCTCTCTGTTTCAGCATCAATTCAACGATGTTAAGCATGATGCGTTGAGAGCGAAATAAGACCGCTAGCCGATCTTTTCAATTCATCCCTGAAACTGGGGGCAGAACTTAAGTGTCAATCGCTGACTAAAGAAGTACAACATCGGAGTTTGACTTAATAACCAGTCATGACTTGTGGCCGTGATTTCAGGACTTGACGGGTAAACTCAAACAAGATTCAAAAGTTGAAACTTCACAAGTGTACTGAACGAAGAATTCAAATGCTGGAACACTTAAGCAAATAAACGAAAGTCGAAACTAAAGACAAAATAGAATTTCATTTCAACTGTTTGTAGAAGGAAACTAAGTACAAGTTTATCCAAAAAAATTCTACTAGCAGGGGCCGAACTCGCATCTATACACGACCAACAAAAAACAAAAGAAATTCCTATCTACTCAAAAATTTCACCAAAGAAGCATGTCTATTCTTTCTTCTTCTTCGGTTTCCCCTTTGGTGTGGACCCGCCGGAGCTTCCGCTTAGTTTTCTCTTTGAGCCTTTTCCTTTCGGCGGCCGGTCTACAGCAGGGGGCATTATATCAACATCCTCCTACGAAATCAAATGTATTGGAACACTTCCTGCAGGTGGAGTCGGAGGGACATGATCAACAAAAGAAGGTGGGGCAGGCGCGCTCGTCTCAATAACCGTTCCTCCTGGAGATATCATCCGCAAAGGAGCCGGACCAGGTCCAGCCATTCCACCACTAAAACCACTGCCCCGCGCGGCTGCCTCCATTTCGGCATTGATTTCAGCTATGATTTCCTCCTCATGAAGCGTTAGTGCATCATCCGGAACTCCCATAGTTGGAGCCGAAGAACTTGTCATCGGTGCATTTCCACCCATAACGAACGACAAATTTGCAAAAGGATCGCTATGATGACCGTGGAGTTCCTCCATCATCTGCTCGTAAAAAATGAGCGTGCTCCCCTGCGCTCCATTAGTCGGCGCCATGGTCGTTGTGGTGGTTGCTTCAGTTATAATGGCCTCCTACATATGATGTGATTCTTGAGTGGCAGGAGGCACAACCGGCGTAGCATCAATCACCGGACAAAAACAAAAGAACTGTTAATAATTACTTCAAGTGACAATTACGATTTCGGATAAGCATAGAGAATGTTCAGAGTACCTTCCTCAGTTTGACTTGTGGGTAGATGAACGGCCTTAGAAACTTGCTCTCTAGCCGGAGATAACTGCGGCTGATCCAGATTGTAAGCAGGAACTGATTGGGAATCAACCACAGGTGCAAATTCAGGCTGGGTTAGCACAGGAACTTCATGACTTGCATCGCGGTGCTCAACACCTGAACCTTCTCCGGCCTCCAAGTGTTGGGTGCCAAGCCTTTCTTTTTCATGCGAAATCATCGACTCATGGAGAATCTTTCGTTCGTCTTCATTTAGCATACGATTCCCAAGCTCAAACTCGTCGATTGATTCACCCAGATGCACCGCCTTCTCCACCTCAACCAATCGGCCCCAAGCATTATATACATGTGTCGGGTAGTTGTCGAGCCAGGCTAGGTTTTTGTGCTTCAATACGTTAGCGTTGTAAGTTATCAAGAGATCTTCTATATCCGTCTCTAGCCTGGACTCAGCCGATTTATTCTTCTCCTCGACCTCAGTCTCCATCACCCGGACCTTAGCCGTTGCCGCAACCCGTTCGCCTCGAAGCACGACGGCCTGTTCACATGCTTCCTGGGCGGCTTTGTTTGCATCATCCTTTTCTTTGATGAGTTCGGAAAATTTAGCTTTAAGCTCAGCAAGCTCTTTCAAAGCAGCATCCCGCTCAGCTGTGACAGTGGTGTTTCAGTGGCCCATCTGCTCCACCAAGGCAAAGTGTGTCTGCCTCATCTCTCTATGGCCAAGTTCGCCTCATCGGCCTTTTTGGTGGCCTCTATCTCTGATTTCCGAGAGGACTCGGCTTCATCATTAAGCACTTGGACGATGCGGTCCTTTTGGGCGAGATCAGATTCTAACTTTTCGATTATTTTAGCCCGCTCGAAGGCCACCTTCGACGCTTTCTCTGCAGCCTTCGCCCACTCTTTGTATTGGGAATAAATGTCATGAATGTAATCATGTATTGTGTTATCTACCTCCAATGGAATTCTCTTTAAGTAAGGAGGGAAAATGTAGCCGTCAAAGCATATATTTGGAAAATCCTTCTTTAGTTGAGCAATTCTAATAGCCCCTTCCCCAGTAGGCTCAGTGATAGCTTGCTCAGCGATGACTGGAGGCTCAACCTCAGTTCTATGGCGTTGCGACTCAGGCCGAGAAGCTTGCGAAGATGGTTTGTGACAAGGGGGCTCTACCGGCTGTTTTCCCTGGCCCGAAGGTTGTGTGGGGAGTCGAGGGGGTGGAGAACGCGATCAGGATCGGTATCTCTATTCTCTGTAATCCCTGTCTATATCCCTCTCATAGCGTTCCTAACTAGAATAACCGCAATCGCGGTTTCTGTCATCCTCCCTCCGGCGGGACTCATAATACGAGCCTGATGATTGGCGGGCCGAACGAAGACTGCTGAGCATAGAATCTTGTCTGTTCATCGTATATGTAAAGTAAAAGGAAAATGGAGTTAGTGAATTCTTGAAACAGGCAACTTAAAGCTGGAAACCATGTAGTGCCGTGAAGTGTGTATGTGTGTGCAACCCCCGACCAACCGGTAATGTCGGCCGCACTGATGGGTAGAGACTCGCTTAAATCTAGAGCATTTTGAAGCTCCTCCAATCCGATATCATGTGGAAGTGACACAAAGTCCGGAATCGGAATATCGGCAAGCCCTTCCAAAGGACTCTCTGTTGGCGAGGGAGGAGCCTCTGAGATTCTAATGCTGGGGACCAACAAAGAAACCACAACTGATTTCGACCTCGAAGACTTAGGGCGTTTGTGAGCAGCGACCTTGCCTTTTCTCCTTCCTTCTGTCGCTTGAAATCCGGTAGAAGGCCCAACAACAAGTTCATCATCTTTGGGCGTTCTCTCTCCATCACCTTCCTTAGCAATTATGACCCCGGGCGCTTTGCATTTTACCCACTTCGTCGGGGCCACTTTTAGCGTTCCTTCAAGCCTTATGCTCTGGTTTCGCTCAATAAGCCCAACGATTCTCAAGTTTTGGTCTGTTAGAACCGAGTCTATGTCTCTCATTTCGCTTGGCACTTCTTGAAGGACCCGCACAATTTCTTTAAAATGCATGCCCTCAGGTCGTGGAATTGCGGCTGTAAAAGAAAGAAAGTATTAGTCCCAATACCTATTGCAATTATTTTATCGACTAGCAGCAAAGACGAAGCGCTTACGTCTGGCTAACTATCGGCTAGCATATCCTGGTGGGCATCGGACATAGAACCATTCGGTTTTAAAATAACTCAGTCTGGTCCAAGAGCCGGTCATTGACAATTTCTGACTGCCTTTAGAAAAGTAAACGAGGGACTATCTCCCCGGCTCTTGACATTAAATAAATATCTAATATCAATCGGGATCGGTGGTCGGAAAAGATGCTGCATAAATACGATGAACAGACTGTTGAGCGGAAAGACAACACTTCCCTAATGTATTGGTTAAACGGAGTAAGTGTTCCCGCTGTAGATGCATGGTGATTAAAGGCCGTAAACCCCTCTAGGGGAGCATGCGGTCTATCATTCGGTCCTGGTAATAATACATCGTCCAACGGTAGACCATGCCTTAGACATATTCATCCTAACATATCTTCGGAAACGTTAGACGGCACAAAACTCTGTGGATTCATGATAAACGTGGCACCAGGCAGCTCGTCCGGAGCTGGATCTATAACTTCGGCCGTGATAGACGGAATCTCTAGGACAAAAGGAGATGAATCCTGAAGCTTATGCTGTTGTGAACTTGTGGATTCCATAGCTAATCAACTTATCAAAAACTGTCTTTAGATGATAATAAGCCGGTGTGTACCCCTATGTGAAGTGTATGAATGTGTTGTACAGTGCAGTGCTACATGTTGCTTAAGAAAGTATATAGAGTTAGAGAAAATGTCCAAGCAACGAGACTTCGAAATTCAACTGGAAGTGACCGTCATCGCTGACCGTCACAATCGTACCATCCAGACTTTAGAGACCGATCTGAGTTAAAGTTTGTTAGAAATTTTGGCTAGTTATAGTTCCATCGACGAGCTTCGAAGGGCAGTCAAATATACAGTTTAACAGTTAAATCCAGTTATGCAGCGCGGAAGCTCGTCGGAGTCAAGTGTTCGAATTTGCATAAAGTTCGTATCCACCGAAGTCAAAACTTAGATCATTCACTACAAAGGCCTTAGCTTCGTATCGGTCCAAGAGTATTCAGTTCGCATCGATCAAAGCCAATGACTTCGAACCAATCCAAGATGATTATTTCGTATCGATAAAAAGACATCCATTTCGTATCGATCATTTAACATCCATTTCGTATCGATCTAAAGTTATCGACTTCTCATCGATCAAACGACTCAGCTTCGTATCGACCAAAGAGGCACCAACTTCATATCGATCAAGATTTGTTAGTTTTGTATCAATATCGATTCAAAACAATCAATACTAAGTTGCTGTCCCACAATCGATACGAAATTGAAAGCAAGCGACCGAAGTGAAGGTGATCAATACGAAATCCAAGTATCAAAGTTCGATACGAAATCTAAGGCAAGAGATTGATACGAAATTCCCAATCCAGACCAATACGAAGCAAAACGTCTTCTTCCCTAATCAATTGAGGCGAGATCAAAGCAGAGCATCTTTTCCATGGTTATTTCGAATCCCTCTATGCTTCGTCTTCCCCAATCAACACGAAGGCAACTCTGACCCTCCTCGACCTCGCATCAACCCTCTCCAATCTCCACCATGCTACACTCGGCCATGAATATAAATAGGATGGCACGAGAATTCGAGTCTCGTCATGTTAAGATTAAATTTGGTTGATTATTTACCTAATTTCAGAAGTTAGTTCAAACATGATGGATGTAGTGTTGGATTTGAAGGCGAGGGCAAGTTTTCTCTTCTTTTCTCAAGTTGTCGAGCGATACGAAGGCAAGGTTATCAAATGAGCAAAGGGGAAAATGGCTAAGTACAGAACGTTTATATATGGACGCGAGCAATGAAGGAAAACTATTCGCCTTCCAGTCATTATGACTGGTCCCAGCCGGTTTCTCCCCAGATCGAATTCGCTAGTCGTATCGATAGACTCGAGCTTTATTGATACGAAAGTTGCAACGAAGATTTCTCCGAATCACCAGATTCCATCGATACGAAACAGTTGTTCGTATCCATTGTTTTGGCTTCCATCTAAGGCGCAACGATACGAATTGTATTGTTCGTATCCATTAACATACAACCCATAAAGGCTCGTATCCATCGATACGAATAGTGCACAGGAGACCAGTCGCTCTGTTCGCATCCTTTATTAGTCTATCGATATGAACTCCAACTTCGTATCCATCATTTAGAAAATTGCAGGAAGTTCACAACCACCGATGCGAAGTTCTTCATAGATTCATGTTTATTCATCCCGAATTGATCTAGGAGAGGATCGATACGGAGGGATACTCCAAAATGACCACCAAGCGTCATTACAACTCGAATTCCACGTCAATTCAGGAGAGGGTCGATACGGAATTCGATACAAAAAACTGAAAACCTGACAACGACTCATGAACATACGAACGTTAATGGGAGTCAGGCTAACATACATTCATGAATAATGAACTGACATCCAATTTTTGAAATTCGCAGGAATTGAATGCTTGTCTGGTGACAATTACAACAACAAATGACAAATTA
Organism: Allium fistulosum; assembly: GCA_030737815.1. Taxonomy (NCBI): domain Eukaryota; kingdom Viridiplantae; phylum Streptophyta; class Magnoliopsida; order Asparagales; family Amaryllidaceae; genus Allium; species Allium fistulosum. The sequence goes on from CM060906.1 coordinate 358,053,906, forward strand.
CTATCATACATCGATCAATTACAACAGTACACAGTACAACAATGGGCAGTTTACGGTTCATAGTGTATGTTTCTATGGATCATCAAAGATTACAACTTTCGACGAGAAAACAACAACCGTTTAACAAGTCAGATGGGAACTTTTCAGAAAGAAGATTGCAGCTTTTCAAAGCACGTCGTGTTCTCACAAGACGTACTTTGGGGGGAAAATGTTATCCCATCTTTTGGCAAGGCCGTGATACCAGTAACTTAACTGGAAACCGAAGACTGTCCATCCCGAAGATCGGTTATACACAGGCTCACTATGGATATCAATGAATTTTGTCCGAGTCCGGATCGAGCTACAATTGACAAGACATGACAAACAAAGCTATGAAAGCCAACGTTCCAAATTTCAAAACAATCCGAGTTCGTATGCTCAAGATATGATCGATGCAAGTCAAAGAAATCATCTCAATCGCATCCATCATTTCGTATCGGTTAGGCCGTCTCCATCAATTCGGATCCATAAAAATGCATTACTTCGTATCCATCAGGGGAATATGCTTTATTCGTATCGATCTATTCGACTCCATCAGCAAACAACTCCACTTCGTATCGATCGGCAATTGTCTTGTTCGTATCCATCGAGGATGGCCTTCTTTGTATCCATCAGAAGGCAGGCCCACTTCGAATCGATCAGCTATTGCCCATTTCGTATCCATCGACTGCAATACAAGTGTCTAGTTCACGTCGATCAAAAATCATACATACTTTGTATCGATCAACCATAGGTCGATACGAAGTAGACACTTCCTATCGATACGAACAGAACCAAGCACTCGATTTTGTACGAATATAATAGATCAATCGATCGATACGAACATGACCAAATACGATCGATACAAACAGAATAGCTAACAATGATACGAACAAGGCCAAAGACGATCGATACAAACAAGGCATCGATATTGGATACGAATAAGGAAGCAGTCAACATGGCAGGAAAAGTGGGTCGATCCGAGGAGTTAGCGCCACATCAACTTACATGCACGTGCTCAAAAGAGATTCGAATTGATCGATACGAAGGTATCGATTCGAACAAGACAGCCTAAATAAAACCCAAGGTTGCATCGATCATAGCTCACAATCTACAAGTCCAAATGTCACCAAATTTTCACAGGAGCTTGCGTACAACCAAAAGAATGTTCATGCTAAATTTCGACTCGATTGGGTCAAATCTTGATCGATACGAAATTCGTTCGTATCGATTACGGACCGCATGCAAATCACGTGGGATCGATCGCGTGGGCCCACTCATGTGCCAGAAGTGGTCACCCGAGATCTGAGCGAGATATTTGCAGCCTACGCCTATAAATAGGATCCCAGAGCCTATAGAAAAGGGATCTTTTGGCTCTTTGACGTCCAGACTCTGCCGAATTCACCATTGTATTCGAATTTCACTGTTGTATTCGAGATTTACTGTTGTAATCCATTGTAACCAGCAGAGAAAAGTTAATAAAAGTCAATCATTTCATAGTGGACGCAGGCAACACGCCGAACGACTCTAAATCCCTATGTTTCTGCGTATTTTCTTGTTTGTTTTTGAAGTGTTTGTTAGATAATCCTCTTTTTTCATTTAACTTCTTCATTTTATCTCTTCAAACCCTTCCGAAGAGTGTTGTGCCTAATTTTGGTACAAACAATCACATTCTTCTTGGGCCCTCCAAAATTTATAGCTTTGGATGAAACCGACTACAAACGTTGTACGAAAACCTACTCATCTTGTTCAAACAATTGGAGGTCAATTAGTTCTTGTATATTGAACCCCCCCTCTAACGATGGTTCAAATGACACTATTCCTACCATAATCGAAATTGCATACTAGATTATCACAATAAGGCGAAGTAATAATGAAGCTGAAAGGAAATTTGAGAAGGATAAACTGCTGGTCAGAGGAGACAAGCTCACATACATGTAGAACAAACTAAATGATCTATTTTTTTCAATCGAAAATTGACTAAATCACATGGGACATAATGGAAAAGAAGCATGTACCAGGTGATGCTGGAAGGAAAAAGTAAGTGTGAGCAAGTAGTTAAAGTTTCATATGACCCATAAGAAGTCAATAATGAAGCAAATTCATGAACATGAAATTTTTGTATCCGATATACTCAACGAGCGAATGAAGATGTTTGAGATATGGTAGTTTAATGTATTATTGGAAAAATTCACACAATCTAGAGTGATTATAGAAAGTACCTCAAGCATAAAAAGATAGATCTATCGTTTTGAGAACTAGTTAGTCATATGCAGATCGAGGAAGCCAATTTTCTAAGGGATAAATTCAATGTCATGTCCATTAATGCCGACAACGCCAATCTTATGGAATCAGATAGTCACTGCAATACAAATAAATTCAAAAACAATGGGAAAATAATTCAGAGATTTTCTTTTTAGAAAATTAAAAAAACGGTCAACAAAATTAAGAAAACCCAAAATTAAAATATTATATGTTGTATTTGTGGAAAACTAGGTCATAAAGTGCATTATAAATGCTGAATAAACTTGTACACTATATTCAATTATTCTTTAGCTGGCTTCGTCTTCTCTTTCACTTTCCAGATCTCGTTTACACTAAAACTCCATTTCTTAATTTCTAGTCAACTATTTTCATGAATATTCACTAATTTACACAAATTTAACCCATTTTTCCATCACTCAACACAAATACGAGAAGACTATCATGTGTTGTTTAGTGTAGTGATAGATCTAATCCATACGTTGGAGGCAGCGGAGGCGATAGCTGAATATGTGATAAAACTATAGGTGATGAAGTAATTTCTAGTTCTTCTAAAGGGCATAGCTTGAGCAATGGAACAATAGTATCTTGAAGGAGGTGGATAGGAGTTGTATTATAAGCCACCACATTGGACCTATATATCGACCAGAACTAGGATCCGATAACGAGTTGGTGGATTTTTTGTATTCTACCCAATAAATAGGTGCATATTTCTACCCATATCGAGATCCGTGTAAGTTTAACATATTACTCAAATGCACTATTATAGATTGTTATACCTCCTTTTGACCAGGCAGTATATTATAAAAGTTGGCTAAATGACGTTTGTGATCATCAAGGCAAGCAGACCGAGAGACGGTTATCAGGCTTGGAAATCGATGATATTTGGAACTATGGACAATAGTTGGACGGATCCAGACTGGGTCCTAATCAGTTTGCAATTAATATGAAGTGACAAGGAAAGCCCCGTGAGGCCACATTTCAAATTTCAAGTCAATCGGAGTTCATATGCTCGAGTTATGGGCAAAGGAAGAATTTATATGGATCAATCGGGAACGATCCATAAAACAACATAAATCAACGATGATTGATCAATAACTCAAGATCTACAACTTCATTACCCATGAAACTTTGGGAACATCAATATATTGAAGAAAGGAGTTCCCAAAATTGATCGCATGTTAAAACTCACAAATATCAGAAAAACATACCGATAGTTCCATAACAATCGTACAAAATCAGCCAGAACAATCCATAGTTTCACAGAAAACGTGATATCTCACAAAAAGTATGTCAGAATTGCACAAAATTTGGAGAACAAGTAGATTACATCATGGGGAACCTACATGATTGATTAGCTCAATTGGATGAAGCATGGAACGATCGCATTTGATTTACTACGACTCAACTCGACTCCACGGAAAATGCGATATTTCACAAATGGTACGTCGGAATTACACGAAATTTGGAGAGCAAGTAGCTTACATAATGGAGCACCCCCATGATCGATTGTAGATCCATTGGAGTTCATATGAATGATTAGCCCTGATTGTTCCAATAGTGTTCAATCGATCCGAAAATTGGTGGACCGGGTCATACAGATTTGGAGGCTCTTTTGGTGAAATTTCAGCCCGATCCATGCACGTCTTCACCTATAACTACAGCGTACTTGGCTCATTGCAAGGGATTTTTTTTGGCTGACTCTCCTTCATCACTTCTTATCTCTTCCTCCATTAATTTTCTAAGGCAAAAACAACTGTACTTGTAATCTTACAGTATAAATAAAAGATTATTGGAATGGACGTAGGCCGAAGTTTACCGAACCACTATAAAACTTGCATATTCATTTACTTTTCTACTATCTATTATATGATATGTGAATCTATATTTCTTTGTTTGAATCTAAATATTGGACATTGGTGCTTTCAATTATAAGAGGGTATTTGTGACCATTTTTGTCGCAAATATTTTGGTGCTTTCACTGAGAAAGCTAGCCACCGCGAATTTGGTGTTCAGATTTTGAATCAACTAGAGAACTTAGAATTAGAGCTGTAATGACCCAAAATTTCAGTCATTTAAAATTCGTATATTTAATTAATTTCAAATAGGGAAAATTAATTTAAAGTACAAAAATTTGTATATTTTTAGCCTCAAGGACACAAGCTCAATATTTTAACCACAAGGACAAACATTCTCCTAAAAATTATTCATAAGGACAAACATTCTTTCAAAATTATTCATAAGGACAAACATTCTTTAAAAACTGCTACCAAACTAAAAACTGATACCTAAAAAATGCTATCGATAACTACAAACTGATACCTAAAAACTTCTATCAATAACAAAAAACTAATACCTAAATAAATTTGTCCTTCAGGCTAAAATACTGAAGGTCTGTCCTTGATACTAAAACGTTGAGAAATTTTATCCTTCAAAATAATTTCCTGTTTTAAATATTCACAGTTAATTTTATAAGCTGAATAACTTATATTTTGAATATAAGGATTTATTTGGATAATTAAATTGTTAATTTAATATTTGAAATTGAAGAAATAATTGAAATTTGGATTTAATGTGAATAAAAATGATTTATAAAGTTGAATAAAATTATATTTGAATTAGAATGATGTTAGAGAACTTTTAAAATTGAATTAAAAGTTAATTTGTAGAAATTGAATATTTAATTAACGTGTAAAAATAGTCATTTTTGATATAGTCTCGGATTTCAACGAAACTAGTTTCATTGGATCTGTAATGTTATATTATTGTAGGATTTCAAATTTCATGTCAATCGGATTTACGGTTTGTCCGTGGCAAGCTAAAACGCGTAGAAATTTGTTTAAGTGAATTTTAAATTTTAAAATAAGTCGATTCGAAATCCTATCTTCCTAATACGATCGAATTGGCTCCTGATATATATTCCATTGTGTTCGGAATAGGGGTAAAACATTATAAATGCCAGGCGGCACGCTTCGATTGGAGTTTGGAAAAAATTCGAATAAATAGTGCGCGAAATTTTCTATAAAAGGCCAAACTTTTTTATAATTTTCACAAAACCCTAATGCATCTAGGGCTAGCCGCCATTAACATTCAATGGCCAGAAATTTACCTTGTTTCCCCCATGATCTCTTCCAATCCACTAATCTATACAAAAAACTATCAACTACAAAATTGTAGAGGGCATCGTGATCTTCAAATCCAACGGGTATGATCTAAATCAGAGCGACATGGAGGGGGGAAAATGGTCGTGTTCATCACGCATTTGGGTTCGTTTTTCTCGGCGTAGGAGGAGCCGAGTGTGACCGTGCTTCGGCCACTGATGGAGTTCGCGACGAGCTTTCGTTTGAAGGTAGCTGATCGTCGTCAAGATGATCGATGAAGGCTCGAAAATTGATGAATGTTTGGCGGCCGATTGGGTTTGTTCGACCTGATGATTCGAACGGGGGAGAAGAAAGCAAGTAACGGCCAGATCTCATCGTTAAAACACACGGCCACGATTAAAAAGGGTTTGAAAATAAAATTAAATTTGTAATTAATTTATATATATATATATTCGTACAAACTTTAAAACGTCATAACTTCTTCATACGAGGTCCATTTTTGACGAAACAAGTTGCGTTGGGTACGTATTGATGAGCACTATATTTTAAAGCTAGTTTGGAGTTGATTGGAGCTAGTGTAAATTTTGGGTAAAATTAAATGCTTGTTTAATTTTATTTGGAATAAAACGCTGCAACTGCTATTGGAACCAAAGTGAGTACAACTCACTCTTTTTGTCTCGCTTATATTTTTATACAAGTGAGAATATATTTATTATATGTTAATCGATGATTGTTTGGATGATATATGGTGTATTATCTATATATTAATTGGTATTTGGATATATTCCTGCCAATTAGAGCAGATGAGACCCTATACATTCCCGTGTATGAGCAAATGACCCTTTGTACGCGCGTCTGCCTCGAAGCGGACATTGTACATATTTTCTAATATGTATATTTGTTGCAGGTGACAGGTTGGAGGGATCCAACTTGATTCCTCACCGGTGTTGATTTTATTTACAATTATTGTAATATATGATGTTATCATGTGATATATGATGTTTTGGATGTCGTGATTGATGTATTTAGTGTTGTTGCAGCATTGGGCCATATTTTGGAATTTAAAAATGTTAAAGTGATGATTTTGAATTAAAAAGGATTTTCAAGTGATTTTTGAAAATAGATGTTTATTAAATTTTGAATTGGTATAAAAGAATGGATTTATTTTAAATAAATAAATGTTATAATTTTTATGTTATAAAAATTATGGTTTTTGTGAAATATATCGAAATGTGATTTTTGGAATATGGAGATAACTATTTTGTAAAATACTTTAAAATGAGATTTTTGAATTATTATAAATGGTTTCTATATAAGATTTATAAAATTGATATTTTATAAATCAAGATAATGGAATTATAAAGGAGTTTTATAATTGTTAAAATGAAGTTATAATTGAATTTTATAAGTAAATAAGATTTATGAATTTGTGAAGTTATAAAACAAAATGAGTTTGTAAATAGGAGATTTATAAGTAAATTAACTTATAATTGGATTTGAAATATAAATGAGATAAATGAAATTGGTTAATAAATAGATTTTATAAATGGAAGTTTTTATAAAAAAGAAATGGAATTTAAAAACATTGTTTTATAAATCCGAAATCAATTGAATTTGATAAGTTAAATATAGAAGTTTATTAAAGGGATATTATTCACGATTTTGGATAGTGGATAATCCTTTAATTAAATGTGCAATAGTAATGAATTTGGTAAAGGAATTTCATCCATGATTTTGGACAGTGGATAATCCTTTAGTAAATGTGTAGATTTATTGAATTTGGTAAACGAAGTATATTCACGATTTTGGACAGTGAATAATCTTTTAAATTAAATAAATGTTTTGAAAAGTGATATTTTTAAATGAAGTTAAATGGTTTGAAGATGTTTTAAAATGTGAAGTATCGAAACCATAGATTTCAACATTCATTGTTGAAATAGACGTTTTCGAGAAATAAGGAAATGATGGACTATAACACTGTTGTTATAGTAATATGATTTTCGAAACGAGATGTTTTATATAGTATATGGGATTTATATATCTATCAAATTTTTGAATCCCTATACTAGTGATTTTGGGTTGTCGTAATGATGTTTTACACAACATTCGTTTTGACCCAAATAAATATGTTTAAGAGATTGTTTTCCTTAAAGAATAGAATATATACTTAATCCTGATTTAAGTATATGTAATACTTTCTAAGTGTTGAAAATAAAGAGAATCGTGAATTACTTATTATTAAATAAGTATGTGGAAATGTTTTCCAAAATACAAAGTTGAAATGGTTTGAGATTATATCTTTTTTAAAAGATAATTTGAAGTGAATATTTGGAAAGTGATTTAATTAATAAAAGATTAATTAAAAGGGCCTGGTGATTGCTTATGGTGCTAGATATTTGTTGTTGCTTTGATAATTAAATAACCGACCATCAAATCTGGCCATTTTAGTTCCTCGACTTGATGTGGGAACTATTTAGTCATACACTTAGTACGTAGCCATCCGTGTAGGCTTGATTATCGTTTGTGTTGAGGATGTTGATTCGTGTAGTGCAGAGTCTTACTCCAATCTATCGAGCTTTCTTCTTGGCCGAAGGATAGCAAGTTGAAAGTTGGAGACGTGATAAATCTATGAGACTTAGTTTCTGTGTGAGGTTGAGAAACGCTTTTGCGTTGTTGGTACGAAGAGACTAGGATCAGATTTATCAGAAAACCACTTCGGGCCAACATTTATACGACGATTGTGCAGGTTGGCCGATGATATTGATGTTTAGGATTTTCATAGTGGAGGACTGCTTGTTGATCGTTTGGGGTTAAAATCCCAATATACATCCAGTAGCAGTAGTCTCTTCGTTATGAAATATCCATTGCAAGGGCTGTCGCTACTAATCCTAAGGATGTCCCGACAGGATGTGGTAGGAGAGTACCTTCAGTTTGTCCTGTTCCTGGACAACTTGTATGGATGTTTGTTTGACATTGCATTTCTAAAGATTACGTACATTGGTTTTTACAAACATACATCAGTTGGTGGCGGAGAAGGCAACTTCTCTTAGCTTAACACCCTCCTTAAGACGTACGAGCTCAAGGGTTGTATTTTTGTGGAAAGCAATTAGTAGTCAACGAAAATGGCCGTGTGGCATTCAAAGTGATGCAATATGTTATATGTGAAAGATAATCGTTACCTCAGGCCTCATCAACTGGAAATGACCAAAACAGGGTTAGATGTGGTAAGGCTAAGTGGGTCGCTCCCATCAGATATGATCATCCTCTTCTAGATATATTTCTTCCCGCTATGACGTTCGGGATGTAAATTATTGTGGTTTGTATGCTATAAGGGCCCTCAGAAAAGGTCGGTAACAACATGGGGATGACATATTCGGTACTATCTAGTTATAGAGGTAGGTTAGTCTTGTGTTGGTAGAGGGCAGATGTTCTGTGCCTCGGGACATCCATCTAGAGGTGTACCCATCGGAAGGTAGTCCCTTTACCTGGTCATTTGTATGGAAATCCAAATTCCACCACGTGCCTGCCATTTTGATTGTATTACCCATTTTGGGCTATATGCTGGAATTTAATCAATGTAACAATTTCGGCTATGATTAATATTATTTGTATACTAGACACTAGTATAATATATGAGGATTTGATATGAAATGATTTAGTTATCGTAGGGTAAAAACATGTCCGTGTTTATGTATGGGCGTGTTTTATGAGATACTTTTGTTTTGAAAGGAAAAGTTTGGTAATTTAATAAATTCAACTGAGTGTGTTTCTCACGCTGGTTTACCAGACTGATCCGAGCGTTCTTCCCTTTCAATGCTCGGGTCAGACCGAGTATATTTACAGGTTTAGATTTGGTGCTTTTGGAGCTTTAGCAGGAAAGCTGGAGATATTCATTTCGTATACACGTATTTGTTTTGATTATCTGCTTTGCACATTGTTGTTGTTGTTTATATTATCGGCAATTGTGAGGATAGGTTATTATAACTGTCCAGGCTGATAACTAGCGATTGATTGTTGATCTCTGATTCTTGTATGTATATACAGTTTTTGTTTTGTAAAGATCATTGATATGATAAAATATGTTATTCCGCTGCGATGTGAGATTCTGTATTGTTCTATTTGGTTCTATCTTCTCTCTTTCTTCTCTTCTCTTCTTCTCTTTTCTTTTCTTTCTCCCGACTTTCCATCAATCTGTGCTTTTTGGGTCGGACATGTGTGGTTTATTGTCAATTCAAAGGGTATGGATTTGCGGGTCGTCACAAGAGCAATGGTGAAACCATCAATAAGGAGATAGATAACATATAAGAACCATTATGAAGGGAGTCAAGAGGCTTCCTCGGGAGCTAATCAAACTTTAGTCTACATTACCAGAGGCAAGATGGAAATGATGATGGATGCTATACAGAAAAGAATGCTAAAGAGAAAGGAGGAGATGATGTAGAATCTACTCCGATAGATTGGACAAGATGGAGTGCAAAACTAAGGGACCAGAGTAGGTCAAGTTGCTGGAAATATGAATCACAGAGATGGAGAAGCAAGAGCTGAGGAAAACCAGAATCAGGACCAAGGAAATGAAGCTAACAGATAGCAGAATGGAGTAGTATAGCCGAGGGAAGTCCCCGGCCGACACATAATGATTGGTATCGATCGTTCTAGAATGATTTGTGTCGATCGATCTAGACTCGGGGAATGCCCACGGGATATGCTGGATCGATCCCATGTAGGGTGTTGGATAATATTGAGCAGTTTGGTGTCAATCAGAACATGGATGCTCGTCCGGAAGAGGATAATCTGGGATTCCTTGGCAAACTCGGGAGGGGGTGCAAGATGGAAATGAAGATCAGAGACCACTTATGGATGCTGGAATAGCTGGAAATTGGTATCCAGGACTTGGAGCGAAAACTAGCAGACTTGGATATGGATTGGAGCAACCGGGGGTAAACCCCAGCTATGGAGAATGGATCAGCACTACTTCCCATGGAACTGGGGGAACATATCTAATTGACTCTGGAAGGAATCAGATAACGGTGATGGAACAGAAGCAGCCATCATCCACTACAAATTAGAGTGAGCCAGCTTAAGGGCACAGGTCGTCATCTCTTGATCAGGATGGCATGAATTAAATGAAACTCCACATTAAAATGGCTAAGTCACTTACACATGTACGGGATCGAGGTTGATCCCTAGGAATGCTATGAGATTGTGATAAACCGCCATAATAAATGATTCCGAAACTCACTTGAATGTGAAAAAAAAGTATTTCACCTTGAGCGACAATCGATCTCGAACAGTCACATTTTGCCTCGAATGGAAATCGATTTGGAACGATCACAATTAGCCTCGAATGGCACTAGATCTCGAACAGTCACATTTTGCCTCGAATGGAAATCGATTTGGAACGATCACAATTAGCCTCGAATGGCACTAGATCTCGAACAATCTCATTTCGTCCTGAACATCACTTGATCTCGAACGATCAAATTTTTCCCTGAATGACACTCAATCTCGAATGATCACGTTTTGCCTTGAACGGTACTCGATCTCAAACAATCACATTTTGCCCCGAATGGCACTCGATCTTGAACGACCACATTCCGCCTCGAATGGCACTCGATCTCGACCGATCACATTTCGCCCCAAACGACGCTCGATCTTGAACGATCACATTTCACCTCGAATGGCACTCGATCTCGAACGATCACATTTTGCCTCGAATTGGCACTCATCTCTAACGATCACATTACGCCTCGAACAGGCACTCGATATTGAACGATCGCATTTCGCCTCAAACATGCATTCGATCTCAAACCATCACATTACGTCTCGAACAGACACTCGATCTCATGCGATCATCATCGGCCTGGGATGGCTACAAATTTGATTATTAGTCCCGAACGGTCATAACTAACTATCAAGTAAGATCACAGATTTGTTCACAGGTCATCAATGGGTTTCGAACATTTGAAGGCAATTCAAAACACGCCTTCCTACCGCAAGGTTTGTTTTAGGGGGAAAATGTTATACCGCCTTTTGGCCATGCAGTATATCATAAAAGTTGACTAAATGGCTTATGTGGTCATCAAGGCAGGAAGCCCAGAGAGATGGTTATCAGGCTCGGAAATCGATGACATTTGGAACTATGATAATAGTTGGGTGAATTCGGACTAGGTCCCAATCAAGGTGAAATCAATATGAAGTGACAAGCAAGGCCCCGTGAGTCCACATTTCAAATTTCAAGTCAATCAGAGTTTGTATGCTCAAGTTATGGGCAAAGAAAGAATTTATATGGATCGATCAGGAACGATCCATAACATGACATAAATCAACGATGATCGATCAATAACTTAAGATCTACAACTCCATTACTCACAAAACTTTGGACAATATATTGAAGAAAGGAGTTCCCAAAATCGATTACATGTAAAAACCCACAAATATCAGAAAAACATACCAATTGTTCCATAATGATCATACAAAATCAACCAGAACGATCCATCGTTTCACGGAAAATGCGATATCTCACAGACGGTACATCATAATTGCATGAGATTTGGAGAGCAAGTAGCTTACATAATGATGAACTTACATGATTGATTGTAGTTCAAAATTCACAAATCATAAAAACATACCGATCGTTCCATAACGATCGTACAAACTCCGCCAGAACGATCTATGGTTTCACGGAAAATGCGATATCTCAAAAAAAGTATATCAAAATTGCATGAATTTGGAGAGAAAGTAGCTTACATCATGGGTAACTTACATGATCGATTGCAGCTCATTTGGATGAAGCATGGAACAATCACACTTGATTTACTACCACTCAACTCTACTCCATGGAAAATGCGATATCCCGCAAAAGGTACGTTGGAATTGCACGAAATTTGGAGAGCAAGTAGCTTACATCATGGAGAATCCCCGTGATTGATCGCATATCCATTGGAGCTTATATGAACGATTGACTCGGTCTTTCCAATGGTGTGTGATCGATCCAAAAATTAGTGGACTGGGTGATACGAACTGGTGGTTCTTCTGACGAAATTTCAGCTCAATCCATGCACGTCTTCACCTATAAATACAACAAACTTGGCTCATTGTAGGGGACTATTTTTGACTGGCTTTCCTTCGTCACTTCTGATCTCTTCCCTTGTTAATTTTCTAAGGTAAAAACAACTATACTTGTAATCTTACAGTATAAATAAAAGATTTTTGAAGTGGACATAGGCCGAAGTTTGCCAAACCACTATAAAACTTGCGTGTTCATTTAATATTCTGCAATCTATTTTATGATCTTCGAATCTATATTTCTCTGTTTGGATCTAAATATTGGACATTGGTGCTTTCACTTATAACAGGGTGTTTGTGACCATTTTTGACGTAAATATAGATTTAATTCGACAAATATTTATATTTACAGTTAGTAACATTATAATTTTAAAATTGATTGTTACAGATAAAATTAATTTACTAAAATTGCCTTATAATTAAGTAGTTGAATTGTGAAAAAAAATAAACTCTTAATGTCGACGACTTTTATGAAATTTATTATAGTTTAAGTTAATCAAATCCAAAATATGTTTTAAATATGCTAGGACATGAAAATTATGTGGATCTCTATTATAGGTATTTCGTATTTACCGAATGATCCAACAATGAAATACTAATGGATAGGTAAGGACTTCTTAAATGCCATTAGTATTCAAAACTTTTTAGGTACGTCTTTTCTTTACTAAAAAATCATTTTCAAGAAACTTTATATTTTTCATAATAATCCCAATTTACAATTATAAGAATGCATCTCACCTTAAATTCTGATATACAAATTCATTGGCTACTATTCGGTGAAAGTCTACTCGAAATATTTCAGTTTTCTTTTGGGGAAATGGGTAATACATTTCTTGATTTTGTTATGCTTTTGGGTATTTGTGTTGGTCTTCATCTTCCTCTCCTTATGAAGTGCAGTTCCAAAGACATGAAAATTTAAGGCGTGTTTTACCTAGTATTCATATACCCACATGCTTAGCAGGTGGTACTTAAGTTAGCTTTAGTTTCATCAAGGACACTATTAGAAAATTAATTAAACGACACACCCTAGATAATGACTTAGAGATAACTCGGTTATTTTCTTTGTACATGATGTGAAACCCTTTCTTTTCAAATCCATCCACTACACTTCCCCAATTACATGTTGTGGCAGTAGTAGATTTGTCTCTATTTTCATCGATTTTATATAATATGGTAGGACTATCATTGTTTACTATTGCAGGCGTTTTCACCCATGGAATGGTAAATATGAAGAAGTGGTACAAGGAGAAAAAATAGTTAGAATGTCTATAATAGAAGTTTCACCATTTGATCATGGGCTTAAGGCATGAAAGCAAGAAAAACACAAAGTAGCAAAAGATAGTAGAACTATTATAGTGCATGAGTTGGATCGACCATAAACTACAATATTTTCTGTCTGGTAGCATAACTATCAAAAATATTCTTTTTCAGTAGCAACTACCAAACAAGAAATCATGTTCGATGGTTGGCTATTGGACCTTATGATGTCGACCACCAAACACCTAAGGCTGAAGTTGCTACTCACAACATGCCCTTCTAATGGACAAGATCTTAGCAGCATACCATTATCAAATCGAACCAGGTTGTGTAAATATAGAAATTCTAGACAATATCCTTTATACATGGAAATCCTAGATCGAACCTTTTTATATAAAGAAAGAACTGAACTAGAGGAGCTAAATAAGCATACTGCTTATTTTATCGAAGGAAACCTCCCCATATCTTCACTCCTATAAATACTAAGCTTACAATAGTAATGGGATGATTTTGGAGAGCAAAAATAGTCGAATAAAGCTAGCTGAATAGAATTTTCAGAAGCTATATCTAACTTTATTTTGACCTTTGGATTGTTGTACTTTATACCTCAATTATTGCACAACTGATCAATAAGAAAAATAATGAAAAATGGACAATGGATGTTGGCATGTCCAGATCGAACCACTATAAAAAGTTTGTGTAATTTATTTTATTTCATTTCTTTTTTGTTCATTATGTCTGTGTCTTGCTCTCTTAAAAATAATTAAATTACATATGAAATAGCTATTAATACATCCCATATGCATTGAACAAATTGATTGGAGGTATTTGTCTATTTCTTAAGCAAACATTTTTGGTGCTTTCGCTAAGAAAGAAACTTGTTTCTCAACATGCCTCCAAAGAAAAACCTGAGCTGGGGCTACCAACGAGAGCATGGGAAATGCCAATGCACTTAATCAGACAACAACCAATTAAGACAACCAATCGTCCAGTACTCCAACACTAGTAGATGTAGTTACAAGAGACTACATAGACAAAGTTGTGACAGAGCGTTAACTATTGTTTCACTGCTCAACAACAATCTATTATCGACTAGATTAAAATACATATTGGGCAGGTATAAACTGTTGGCCACAACATTGAAGCACTGGAGCGATCCCAATCTAAGGGGCGAGAAGGTGGAAAAGGTCATACTCTTGCAACAAATTTTACCAAGGGAATAAAAGAACCTGGAGGGAGAATGTCAAAGATCTAGAATGAGAAAGAGTTTAGCTTAAGCAATGCCCGTGAGTCGATTTAGTACCGAATTGAACGGGGAAGGCACCGAACCAGGACCGGTTGTAGCTAACCCTACTCATGTCCAACGATGTTCTCTTATCCTTATTACAATAGTTGTTAATGGAGGAAGGATTGGTTATTGGGAGCTATTTAGAAGCCGAGGCTAGGACCGGAGGTCAAGTCGTCAATGAGAGGGTGATAGTGGCCTTAGAGACCTTTTACCCTAAAGGGATGGTCCATCATTGGAAATCACCTGAGCTAGAAGATTGAATGACACAAAACATTAGGGAGTGTGATAGGAGTGAGCAGGTGAAGCGAGGTATTGGATCCAGAATTGGTAGCCATTTCTCTCAGGAGATGAAACTACTTGAAAAGGAAGAGATTTCTTATTGTCCACTATGGATCCATACAAAGGTTTAACTGACCCCATAATACATTTACAACGATATAGTCAGCATATGCTAGTGAGTGGAGCAACGAAGGAAGTCTTGTGTAAATGTTTTCCTCTATTTATGGCAAACTTAGCTACCCTTAGGTTCAATACACTCTTAGGCAATGTTAAAAGAAAGGTTTATCAACCAGTTCTAGGTGCATGTGGACCGGCCTATGGATTCCAACTCATTATCGAATGTGAAACAAAGGGAGGATGAACCAATGTGGTAGTACTTGACTCGATTTAACACTGCAATAGTTGGAGTTTAAAATGTGGATGAATGACTAACCTTGATGGCATTGAGCGGTGGAATGCATCCAAAGATGAAGCATGCCTAGAGACTGACTATTGAAAAGTTGACCATTTTACAAGACTTCTTCTATGATGTAGTGAAATATACGAGGTTGGAAGAAGCCATAGCTGGACAACATTCTAGGGCGACCATCAGGGTGCCAGAAGCATCCAACAACATAAAAGCCATGGTAAAGGGAAGTTGAAGCAATTTTGCTGAAAAGAAGAAAGACTACAACATGGTAGTCGGGTGGAAAGAAGGTACAGTGGAAAAGGTTTAGGCCTAGACCAGGGTTTGATGCTTACACAGACCTAAATGACACCATGGAAAACATCTACCTTGCATGCAAGAAGAAATAAGATATAATAGGCCTCACTCAAGAAAGGAAACTGAAGCAGATTTAAATACGGGAAAGTACTATCGATTCCATGAGTCTCACAGGCATGAAAATAATGAATGTTGCCACTTATGCAATATAACTGAGTAATATATAAGAAAGAAAAGTTGGACCGAAACATCAGAAATTCTAATTCCCCTCTTATTCGTATGCACCAACCATTAAGGCAACCCTCGCAAAGGGATGGAGAAAAAGGAAATAGTGTTAACCATGCAAAGGATCAAAGATTAATTACCAATACCATAATAGGAGGACCCCACATGGTAGATAAGAGTTGGATCGAGATGGAAAGTATGTCAAGTCTTTGAAGAATGGTAAGGGTTTCGTATATGTTATGAGGGAGGAGAGTGAAACTAGTGCCCCTCACTGAGAGCAAGTGGTGATAACTTTTAATGACAGCGATTTGCAAAGGGAACTTATCCGCATACCGATCTCGTTATGATTCAGCCATGCTTGGTCCACCAGAAGTACCTCGAGTATTGGTAGATAGCGGGAGCATGGTCAACATACCATTCAGGGATGCTTTCGACAAAATAGGACTATTTATGAAGGATGTCATGCCATGCAACAAACAACTGCATGAACTTACCAAAGAAGTGAAATGCCGTTAAGGAAGTTTGATTTATTTGTCCAGCTCGAAAACCATCCCCGATCAGCCATACAAAAGTAGAATTTCATTTTGGTAGACACGATCTCAACGTATAATGCTATCCCAGGATAGCCAACTTTATCAGACTATGGCGCATCATGACCCAATGGTGTTTGAAAATTAAATTCATATAGCACATGGGGTAGGGACAATCAAAGGAGATTAGAACACTGCTAGGGAATGCTATGTGGAAGAGCTCCGTGATAACAAACGTATAGAGAAAGGAAAGCACACAGAGACTACTCTCCATGCCAAAAAATCTACCGCATAGCAATTAAAGAAGGACCTCTGCTCAGGTATGCCTGTGATCCAGTCAATGAACTAGACCCAAGAGAAGAAGAAGAGGGTGTAGAACCTCGTAAAATTTTAATAAATAAAGTAGATAAATTAATTAAATAAGATAAGGTTGAAATGGAAATTTTGCAAAATTCAAAATTTGACCACAAAAGTGTTAATATCTCAGTTATTGATTTTGATGATAATTAATCATATGAAATATAGATACTAATGCTTTACCAAGTTACATAGTATATAGTGGAGAATATTAGTTAGGTGTTGATTTGAAGACTGTACAGTATAAAGACTCAAGAGATCGATATAAAGACTCAAGAGATGGACATGAAGACTACTACAACCTTTTGACCGGGCAATATTTGTACGGACTTGATGAATTGAACTTGAAATCTATCAAGGTAGAAAGCACAGAGAGATAAACATAAAGTCCAGAAATCAAGTACAACTAAGGTTACAAGATATAACAAGACTATCCCAAGAAATTGCAAAGCAAAAACCATCAAGGTGATGGATCAGTACCGATCCAAGTACTGATCCATCCTTATAGATCGGTATCGATCAATAGAACTTCATCACATAAGCCATATTTCCCTCTTACTATCAAGTCTCGATGCCAGAAGCCTATTCCTAACTCCATTGATCGATCGCATGCCGTTTGCTATCGAACCCCTCAAGCACTTGAAATTAACAACTCCATTCCTTCGCCGATTCATCTTATTGGCCTAAAAACAGGCTTATAACCATGCAAACAAGATACAAATCATGAAGTAAACAACAAGATGACATCACACAAAGCATTATGAAGGATCCACAAGAAGATCTTATGGATTGGTACCGATCCATAACTACTTGCAGACTTGGCCATGTTTTCTAGAGAGCAACTGCTGCTAGATAGTGGAGACCGTAGAGGAAAACATGGTGGAGCATTTTACGCAAACCTACAACTATAAATAGGAGGCTATGGGCTCATTTTCAGAGATTTTTTCACTTCCTTGCAATTTTAACATATTTTCCTATAATCGCCTATGGAGTGGTACCGAACCATAAGAACTATACTTATAAACAACAAGACAATCAATAGAAATCTCAAGTAGATGTAGGCAAAGCCAAATCATTATAATTGTTTGGTGTCATGTTTCTTACTCATTTTCATTTACTTTTCTTTAATTTCATTATCTACTTAAATTCTTGGGTGTTTGTGCCAATTTTTGGTACTAATATTCTGATGCCGATTTTGAGTCTATTTGGATCCATTATCTAATATTGGATAGCCTAAATTCAAGAGATAGATCCAGTTTTCTTTATTTTTGGAATTTTTAACTACTTAGATTTCAGAAAATCTATACAAGTGCTTTCTACCATGGCTCCTAAAAGAGATCGAACTACCACTTCATGTGCTGCTGATAATGTCGAGAATGCTGGTTCCCAACATGTTGAGGAGGTTGCACAACCAACCGCAACGAAGGTCGGAACCCAATAGATGAGATTACTAGGGTTGAGATGGGTCGTATGATGAAGCAAATGGAAGACCAGCTCTAGGAAAGCCATAATGAACTGAATCAGCAAATAAAGCAGAGCTTGGATTTGTTGAATCAATTAATAAGCTATCGTAGGAGAAGCAGGAGGGACATAACACCGTTTGGTTCAAAGTATAATAGTTCCTCGTCATCAGAGCAAAGGCAAAGAAACAGGAAACAAAAGACGGCTCAAAAGGAGACTGGAGCATCGAATCAAAGGCTCGGACCAAGTTGAGGAAAAGGGTATGTATGGGTCGGTACCGATCCACTAAAAGAGATCGTACTGAACTATCCAATTATGGTTTTGGTGCTCGATTTTTGAATGATGATGTTGACTTGGCTTCTGGTCATGCTGCAGATGGCCAGAATGCTAGAAATCAGGCGGCTCTATAGACCCGCCTCAGTGAAGTCATCAAGCTGCTGAACGAACGGTTCTCTCGATATTAAGGAAACCTAGGTATCATGAAACAAATCAAGAGCGTTTCTACGCCAAACACTTGGGGCATCTCATGATTACCGCCATTAAGTAGATTCACTCGAACTAGATTTGATTGAAATGGTCAGAAGACTTATAAGTGAGAGCCAGCACCAGACTAATGATAAGTGGGGTTCCTCCTTGAGCAAGAATCCGTTCACCTAGGATATCCTACGTGAAGAATACCCGAGGAGGTTTGTGATGTCGACGATGTCATCATATAATGGGAAGATGGATCTGTGGCAACACTTGATTAAGTACGTCTGGCACATAGATTATGCCAGAGCTAGTGATGTTGTACAGTTTCGTTTCCCCGTTTTCCTAGAGAAAGTGGTGGTGATGTAATTCACCCGGCTACTGCCGAGATCTGTATCATCTTTTGAGCAATTGGCATGGAAGTTCATGGAGAAATTCTATATGCACACGACCATACCGAAGGACTTAGTCACTTTCCAACCTCTTCCAGTGAGCATAAGAATCTTTAAAGGATTTCTTACATAGGTTAACACCATAGTGACTAAATTAAGCAACGTTCAAGAGGATATCATGTTGATGGCACTGATTAAGGGGATTCATCCTGAGACTGATTTCGGGAGGTGGTTGAAGATGAAACCCCCACCGACCATGGATGTGTTGTATAGAAAGGCGAACCAGTTCTTGCGCTTAGAGGAGGCAAGTACTAACACGAAAAGACCAATGTTGGACAGTCGGTAGAGGTAATATAAAGTAATGTTGCTGTGAAATAGTATGGAGAGAATTCTAGCAATGTTGATGTCAATATGGAGCATCGAAGTGGTTGACATAGCAAAAACAATGATGGGGCTAAAGACAAGAAGTCAGATTCAAGGAAACATCCGAGAATCCCAAATTTTGATAGTTATACCCCATTGAACAACTCGATTGAGAATATATATTTGGCTACCTAGGGTAAAGAACAATACAGGAAGCCAGCTTCCAGGGAGTTGACTGAAAAGGAAAAAAAATCTGGTAAGTTTTGAAGATTTAATGATACACATGGTGACAACACCAACGAATGTAGACATTTGCATGATGTGATCAAAGAATTGATTCGTAAGAAGAAATTACAACAGTTTGTGCAAGCCCCACAGGATGGTGGGAAAGGAACTTCAAGCCCCCAATCGGGCCTGGTGTTGATGAGCCTAGATGGCTTAAGAAGCGATTAGTAATCAATACTATTATTAGAGGACCACATCCAGCCGAGAAGAGCTGGAATGAGATGGAACAGTATGCGGGAGCGTTGAAACATGTAGTGAATGAGAATTGTTTTGCCGTCGAGGGTAATATTCCAGCAAAGCAACTCTAAACTATGACCGATGATATCGTGTTTTGAAACAGAGATGCTAATAGGGTAGTGGCCCTAACGATTGATCCGCTTATGATATCGGCCATGATTGGCCCTTCTGTTATGAGGAAAGCGTTGATTGACTATAGGAGCTCAGTCAACATTTTATTCTAGAAAGCTTATGATCAGATGCTTTTGGAGGACAAGGATTTAAAGCCGTGTAAATCTTAAATCTAGGTATTTAACGGGACTGCTATTTCCTATGGAATGCGTGGATTTACCGGTGGTACTTGGAAAGGGCGACTACAAGAGAGTGCAGGTTATTCCTTTTGTTGTGTTGGACATTTACTCTACTTATAATGCATTTTTTGGTTGACCGGCCCTTGATGAATTTAGAGCGGCCATCGCATCGTAGTGGTTAATGATGAAGTTCTCGACATGGTGTGGGAATCATTCAAGGAGATTAGGGGCTGGGTCGCGAATGTTATGTCGCCAAACTGAAAGAAGCGAGGCGAAGAGAGAAAGGAAAGGGTGTAGAGAGGACTCTCTGCATCAAGGCTCTGGATGCATTGCAACTACCGCCTGAGCCCTGGCTTAGGCAGTACAATCAGTTCCATAAGGATATGGATTCGCAGAAAGAGCCGGAGGAAGGAAGGGTAGCTCCAATCGAGTTAACAATCAATATCCCGATCAGCCAGGATGATCCTACGCGGGTCCTAAAAGTCGGATTGTAGCTTGGCATGAAAATGATGAAAGAGTTAGGGCCCGTTTGGTTTACTGTTTTTAGTTTTGTGTTTTCGTCTAAACAAAAATGCACATTTCTTATGCATTGTTGGAAAACACACAATTTTGAAAAATGAAATTAACATAGAAAATAGAAAACAAGTTTACTTGATTTTTCGTGTTTTGAGACATAACAAAGGACGGAAAACAATTCCTCCCCTCTATTTTCCGTCCATCGTTGTAACGGCTAAGAATTGTAAAAAAAATTCTCATGTTTTCTTGTATTTTGTAGTGTATGTTGAAAACACAAAACACAAAACTCAAAACGAAACCAAACGGGCCCTTAGTTTTCTCCGGGAAAATCTGGATGTGTTTGCCTGGACTCACTCAGACATGCATGGAATATCACCAGACATAGCAAGCAATGCATTAATATAAATTCTAAATATGTTCCAATGAAATAGAAACACTATAGCCTTGGTCAGGAGAGATCCGCTGCACTCAAAGAAGAAGTGAGAAATTGAAAGATAGCGGCTTCATCTGCGACGCCCTATACCCAGAGTAGGTATCAAATCTAGTCATGGTGAAAAAGTTAAATAGGAAGTGGAGGACATGCATCAACTATTCTGACCTAAATTAGGCATGCCCAAATGACAGCTTTCCGCTCTCGGGGATTGTTAGCTGGGAGGCTCGACTGCTAAACATGAATTCCTCTCGTTCATGGATGCATACTTTGGGTGTAATCAGATCCCAATGCACATCCCAGACCAGGAACACACCAGCTTTATAATTGATCTGGGACTATACTGCTATCATGTAATGCCTTTTGGATTGAAGAATGCTAGAGCGACTTGCCAAAGATTGGTGAACAAGATGTTTAAAGATCAGATCAGATGCTCGACGGAGGTCTATGTAGATGATATGCTTATGAAGTCGTGGCAATCGAGGAACCACATTGATGATTTGGCAGAGATGTTCAATGTTCCCCGGAAGTACAAGATGAAGCTTAACTCTATGAAATACTCATTCGGCGTTGTGTCAAGGAAACTCTTAGGTTTCATCATGATCTCCCATGGAATCAAAGCCAATCCAGATTAGATCGAAGCACTGAGGAACATCAAAGCATCGAAAATGATCAAATATGTTCAAAGCTTGAATGGGAAGGTCACCACCCTGAGTCGATTCATTTCCAAAGCCACCAATAAATGCATCCCTTTCTTTGATGTTATCAAGAAGGGGAAGAGGAATTTCGCTTAGATGCGATAATATATAGATGCATTACAGGCTCTATGGATCACTTGGAGAGACTCCACTTCTATCAAAGCCACTAGATAACGAGGACTTGTTTATTTATCTAGCTATGTCAGTTCATGCTTTAAGCGCCACACTCATATCTGAGGAGTCTTGAATCCAAATACCGATGTACTACATCAATAAGCGGTGGACAGAAGCAGAGAGAAATTACTCGAAGCTAAAAATGCTTGCATACTACCTATTAATTATTTCAAGGAAACTTCGCCCCTACTTTCAGGATCGTCTGATCAAAGTTCTGATCGACAGCCTTTGAGACAGGTCCTGCAATGACCTAAGACCTTTGGAAGGTGTTGAAATGGAGCATTGAATTAAGCCAGTACGACATAACCTATCATCTCTGGAGAGCGATCTAGGGTAAAGCTTTGGTGGATTTCATTGATGAATACACTGCACGAGATGACACTCAAGAGACTTGTGGAGAGCAGAATGCCAGATGGAAGGCGTACACGGATGGTGCATCTAGCGAACATTGTTCTGGTGCTGGTGACTCCAAAGGAACATCTTATTTGTTACGCCCTTCAACCCAAATTTTATGCAACAAATAACGAAGCGGAGTATGAAGCCTTGATTGCATGACTCAAAATCACCAAGGAACTGGGAGTAATGAACTTTTCATATCTTCTATGATGCCCAGCTACTGGTATGCCAAGTAAGGAAAGAGTTTCATGCGAAGGGAGAAAGGCTAGCTCCTTATCTCAACTGAGCCGTTGAGCTACTCTGTAATGTTTAATATTACACCATAATGCATATTCCTAACGAGGAAAATGCGAAGGCCGACTCGCTAGCCAAGTTGGCCAGTTCCAGAGATGCATAGCTTATGGGCCTGTTTCCAGTGGAAGTATTGTCAGCTCTATGCATCGACCAATGGATGTCCATTGGATCTTGGAGGCCGAATGTGAGAGAGAGTCATGGATGACTTCGATAAAGAGCTATTTGCAGAGAAGGATCCTTCTAAACAGGAAAAGCGAACGACGTCAACTCCTTCGTAAAGCTCCAAGATTCATCATACAAGAAGGAGTACTGTACAAGAAGGGATTCTCAATGCCTATGCTTCGATGTGTTACCAATGATAAGGCCAAGCAAGCCCCGAGAGAAGTACATGAAGGGGCATGCGGCGACTAACCGGAGGGCAGTCCCTAGTGAAGAAGATCCTTCGTTACAAATATTTATGGCTTATTATCAACCAAGACACAGCTGATTACACTAGAAAGTGTGATAAGTGCCATCGATTCTTTAAGATTCCAAGAGCCCCGTCGATGGAGATTACACAAATGGTCAGTCCTTGGCCACTTGTAGTCTGGGGAATTGTGTAACATCCCTTATCTGGATGCCCGAAGCTAAGCGCTACAGATGTTGCAGTCATCCATAGTATTAACTTTCGGTGACCAAATACAGTAATGTTAATGGTATCCATAATATAAGAAGCACATGAATATGAAACAAAATCACAGATTTCCCAAAAAAACATTTCTAATTACATTTCATAAAACATGTTTCATATCCAGATTACATAATCATAATCGTTTCCCAGGTTCAAATAAAATATGATTATTACATAAATACGCCAAGAGCGACATATGAAGATGCCCCTTTGGTTGACCAAAGTACTATATAGTCATATCTAACTTAATACAACACAGCGGAATCAAAAAAAATAAAGTAGCAACTCCTAAATAACTATCCGTCAGCCACCTGCTTGTCTTCAGAAGCTTTATTCGCCAACCTACTAAAAACTTGTAAACCTCAACCCTCAGTCTACTCAAATCAATTTTGAGCACCCAAGAGTTTAAAAGGAAAAACATAAATTTTGAGTCAGACATAAAGCCTAGTGCGAATAATACTATACATCTCGGTTATTTGATATTAAGTGAGACACGCCACTTAGAGGAACGGGTTTCTCCTCACTAATATCCTTTTAAAACATATCTTTTGCAAATCATAATCCTGCAACCAAAACTGGTTAAAACTGTAAAGCATTATCATGTAAACATACATATCAAGTAACAAATGAACTATCTATTCGAACACTATAGTTTTGTTTGGCTATCTACTAACCTTTGGCTGACTCGGGCCTACCAAACAATATAAATAAAATAATCTAACACTTGTTAGATACTCCTCTTCTGGACAGTTTGTCCCTAACTTATCTATTAGATACTCCACTTCTGGACGGTTTGTCTCTAACTTATCTTCTCCCAGGGTCACCTGATCCAAATGGTTTTGTGTGGCAAAGCCCTACACACTGGAATTTTGGACTAAATTAGTCGGGGCTAGTAGCTAATGTATATGATGCGACCTTATACCAGTCCCATCCGGTATACAAATATCTGAGTCATTTTACTTAGGGTAGCCTTCCCTTTAATTTTCCTTGAACTTTTTCTTCTCAAAATTGATTAAAAACCTTTAGATCAAACTTAAACAAAGAAAATATACTCCATGCTTTACTCAAAATCACCTTTCCATGTTATATATACTTTACTCTAATCTTTGTTGATGAAAACATTTAAACCTTTGAAACTACCCCTTTCGAATCCATTGAAAGTACCCCTTTCAAAACCAAGTAAACCCCTTTCTTTTACCAAGGCCGAAAGGCCAAAACTTTCCTTTTGAAACCATTCAATCTTCCTTTCAAAACCATTGAAAAACCTTTCCTTCGAAAGCTTTAAAACCTTAGACATCCTATCTTTAAGACCTTTAAACATTGTCTTTCGAAAACATTGGAAAACCTTTGCTTTCAAACCTTTCGAAACCTTCCTTTTAAACCTTTCAAAACCATTGGGGAACCACCCCTTCGAAACCTTCATTAAAACCTTTCGAAAGCTTTAAAACATCAAACCTTTCGAAAGCATTTAGGTTCAAGTAAAACATGTGGATCAACCTTTCGAAACCATTTAAAAACGTCTTCTTCGAAACCATTTGGGTTCTACCTTCAACAGAGCAAAAGGGTCATAAAACATTTAAGTCAAAAGATCTCTTTCGAAAGCATTTCCTAAGTAAAGAAGTGATGGTGTCGAAACCAACCCTTCCGAAAGCATTGGAGAAGCGGCTAAGTTCTAAAAGCAAAGTATTCCCTTCGAAACCTTTGTTTCGAAATATAAGAAAAGCGTCAGCTAGGGGTTTCGACCCCATTCAAAAGCATTTACTTAAAACAAAGGCACAACCCATTTCAAAACCATTCCTTAAATCAATTTGACCTAGTCGGAAGCCAACCAAGTCGAAAGCATATCCTTCGAAAGCAAAGCAGGCGCATTTTCATTTGAAAGCTAAGTAACACTTCGTCCCCTTCGGAACCCCTGGTTTCGACCGAATACCTTCCGCCTATATCCAATTCGTTACGCACCAACTCTTTGGTGCCGTGCACATTGGTTTCAAGGGTGATGGCAGAGCTAATAATCGAAACCCCTGGTGCCGAAAGTGGCGAAACATGCTGAAAGCATGTAAAAAACTGATTCTAACTTTAAAAAGAAATTTTTTTCAACTAACCTGCCTTGTTTGTCAAAATATTATTAGTTGCTAATTTTCTTTTCTAAAAGTATTGCCATTATTTTAGAAATAAACAATTTAATTTATTTATAAAATACCCCTTCTCCTTTTATAAATATATAAAACATTTAAGTCCCATACCTTAAATAATTTTATATATCTATTAAAACACTTAGGAAAATTTTCAGAAGTTCTAGAAAATCATTTTTAATATGTTTTCCAACATATATTAATTTCAGACCCAAAACCTATATTATTTAACCGTAAATAATTTTAAACCTACTTAACCATTTTCCTCACTAGAAAATTAATATAAAATCCACATTAATTCAGTAAATTATGAAAACTGAAAACCATCTCTAAAATATCATTTCTGATCTAAATCTAAAATCGCAAGGCATTTGGATGTCATTAAATAGGCTTTTCCATTAAAACATATCATAAAACCTAAATGAATGAGCATATATCATCAACAAGCATATATAAATAATTAATCGTTTAAAACATGGCATAACCTTGCAAGATAAATCGGGTTTAATCTTAAAATCGAAAATCATTAGAAAACATGAGATGTGGTCATTATTCACCTTAGCTTTGAGATTAAGGAGTTTGAGATTTGAGTAGCTTTGAATTGATTAATCTTCTTCCTTAGCTTTTCTTGTTTATCTTCCTCTTTCTCTTGCTAATAGTGGCCAGCCTCAATATAAATTTTTTGCAAATGAATGAATGTGTGAAATGAATTCGTAAGGGTTTTGGGTATTAGAATACTCTTTTTCCTATTTTGCCCTTATCTATTTTAATTCATGTTAGCTCATTTTAGTTTATTCATTAACATGGCACTGCTACCCCTATTAATCACAAATCTCAATCCTCTAATCATCACATTATTTTAGTTAATTAAATATCCTAAATAATGTTATTAAGAATATGGGGTGTTACAAATCGATATCATTAGTGTGCTGCCAATACCTAAAGGTGGTGCAAAGTACGCCATCGTCGCTGTGGATTACTTCACCAAATGGGCTGAGGCAGAGCCGTTAGCCATAATTACCATAAAGAAATTAATCAACTTCATGGTCGGAAACATCATCTATCGTTTTGGGGTTCCATAAATGATCATTTTTTATAACTGGACCCAATTCGACAACGCTGAATTCAAGGATTTCTACCATAGACACCGCATCGAGAAGAGATTTGCAGTGATGGCACACCCCTAGGAAATTGGACAGGTCGAGGCAATGAACAAGATTATCAAGTCCATTCTTAAGAAACGATTGAGAAAGCCAAAAGAAAGTGGGTTGATGAACTTCCGTTAGCCACAAGTCCACGACCGGCCACTCTTCATTCGCCCTGGTTTATGGGTCAGAGACTATGATCCTGATTGAACTTGAAGTACCATCTCATCAAGTAACTAACTATAATCCTTGGACAAATGAGGAACTTCTACTGGAATCTCTCGATATGATCGATGAGAAGCGTGATGAAGCTGACTTGAGGGTAGCTGCACATCGAAGCCAAGTCACTCGATACTACAACACTAAGGTCGGGTCTCGAACATTTAAGATTGGCAATCTCATTCTCAAACGAATCTTCCTTACCCCTGGGAACTTAGGCCTGAGTTGGGAAGGTCTGTAGGCAATTGAATAGAAGCTTGGAGATGGCACGTTCAAGCTAGCAACAGTGGATGTGATCTCACTCTTATGGGTGGGGAATAGTGAGCACTTACGATGCTATTTCACTTGGGTGTAAATTTGCATATATTTAATCAAAGCTTTGTAGCCAGATAGAATTTTTCATTTCTAATGTTCATAAAAGAAGTGACTTCCAGAGCTCCTGAATCTGTCTATACCCGACTTTGAACTATGAATAATGTTGTGTTTAAATGAACCTGCATGTGCAAAATGCAGGTGTGTAGATACCTAGAGATAGGTGCCAACTAAGCTTTCGCAGTCCATGATCGGACACAAGAAGCTCGACCACAGTTGGTATTCGGAGATTGATACCCAACAACTCCTCTAACCCATGACTCAGGGGTAGGAGTATAAACATTCAAAGTTGAATGAGATAGTTTGCCTTTGCGGATCATGTGCAGAGTTTGGTAAAGCATCCATACCATACCTAGAGTAGGCTAGATGAAAGGTCTACGTCCGGAGTTAGGTGTGATTTTCTACAAAATTCGATCGGTGCCCAAAGTTAGGCGCGATTATAAGTAAACATCCTGCATAGGGATGTTCTAACCACTATTCTAAGTGGTTTACTCCCAATCGACGCCCGGGGTTTAGTGTGGTTAAAGTATGCATCCTAAAATAGGATGTCCAAATTGCTATCTAGAAATGAACCATTTCGATTGATGCACAAAGTTAGGCGCAATCACACTCAAAACATCCTCAAAATGAATGTTTAAGTTATTTCTCCAAGCAATCAGAATCCGACCAAGTTCTAGAGTTGAACATGGTCATGTGCATGCGTGTGTGGATAAACGCTCTGATAATCATCCCTTACTTTCCTAAACAATGAAGTGGACTAATAACTTAGTTGGATAACAATAATGAGAAGTGGATCACAAACATGTTGGATATAAAGCACATTTCTCAAACACTTAATCAAATTCACATAAGAAGTGAGTGAAACAAAGAGTCTGTATTATTTATAGTCGAAATAAGAGTTGGAAAAAAGTACAAGTATTATTGACACCTAAATTGAAAACAAAAGCGGGGGCCAAACCCGCGCAAAGCCGACCTGAGAACAAAAGAAAAACATGTCTTACATCTATATAACCAAAAACATGAAGGAGATAGATGATCACTTCTTGGATTTCTTCTTCTTCTCCGACGTAGAAGACGATGCACCAAACTCCTCTAGTTTCTTCCTTATTTTTTCTCCACTACCTTTGCCTTTCGAAGGCAAGCTAAGGAACGAGCCGGCAGATATGCTTTGAGTGCTTCCATTCATAGGTATCATGATCGAAGCAAAAATGGTCTCGCTGGGCAAAGCTATTGATAGAGGAGGAGGAAAAAAGTTCGACTGCTCTTGCTTAATCAATACAGCGTATTTGAGCTGTTGTTCAAAAAGCTCACTCATTGAAAGCCCTTGAGCAAGATCAATTGACTCAGTGATCTGAACATCGTCGTTAGCTTGTGCACCATGGAAGTCACCAGGACCCTCTTCTGGCAAAGCGTGAATCATTTGCATGCCAGGGCTTCGAGTGTCCTCAACGGGAATGCTCGAAGTCATCCTAAAAATAGACATGACCGTTGAATCAGTCGTTGTTGCTTCTTTTCCAGGTTGGGTCCCTCCTTCAGGAAACTAGAAATCGTAGGCTGACTTGAATTTTGAGAAAGATGAAAGGAGAGATTAGCGACATTGATCAGGGTCATCTGTGCCTTCTCAAATATGGGTGAGGTTAACGAAATACCTCCACCAGATTGAGGCTCTGTGTGGGCGGGTGTACCGTCTGAATTCCCTTCTTGGATGGGGAATAACATGCTTCTCTTCGGCAGTTATGGCGCATCCGGATTGTATGGAGGAACAGGCGAAGTGATGGATGCAATTAGAGGCCCGGAAGTGAGGCCTATCGTGATATCCTAAGGTGTAATGTCGGAGCCTTCAGCTTAGTCTTTCTAAACTGTAGCAACTAACTCCGGGTGTAAAATAAGCTTACCCGCTCTGAGCGCATCGATTTTCTCTAGACTTAAAATCTCACTTTTCGACTTTGTCAGGTCCACTTCACCTCCTTCTGAATGTCGTCGCACTTCTCGCACAATTTTCTCCATTGCCATTGCTGAACTACGGGGATAGCCTTTTCCAAGCCACGTCAAGCCTATAAACTTAAGAATGTTGGCATTTTAGTTGGTGATGAGTGGATTAAAACTATCCTTAACCCTCTTCTCTACTGTTACCACCAACTCATCTACTTTCTTGGCCTTTCCAACGCATCGTCTCTTTGCTTACGAGCTTCGACGGTTTCTTCGCAATACTCTTGAGCTGTTTGGAGGGCCTCGTCCTTCTCCTTCTTTTCTTTTTCAAGCCATGCCTTCATCTCCTTTACCTCTTCGGCCAATTCATGATTTCTATGGTGAACGGACTCTACTTGGCTTAGGTGGTTCTTTCTTGCTCGATAGTCCCATTTAAGTCCCTTACATTTTGATCGGTGGCCACCCATGCCTTCTTCAGCTTAGCAACCTTTGCCTTAAGATGAGCAATGGTCTCATCATTTGACTTGCTGTCAGTTGAAATCCGGCAATCTCAGTCTCTAAAATCTTGGTGTATTTCGAAATTTGCTCAGCCAACCTTGTTTGAATAAGTATTGACCATACACGTCCCCAGCGTACGCTACCATCCGATCCTTAATATACGAAGGAATATCTTTCAGATTTGGAAAAAATTTGATGCCTTTAAATTGATCTTTGGAAAGTAACGTTGCAATTCATTTGAGGATTTGAAGCAATCAGCTTCTCTGTTTCGATAATAGGCTATTCGATATGTTGCTTGATAGGCTCTTTATTAGCTCTACGTCAAGAGGAATCCGAGGCAGTGAATTTTGATGGACGGTAAGAGTGCCGAGAAGCATGAGATGGTGTTGTTTGCTTGGTAGAGAGGGAAGCACAAGAAAGGTCATCGCGAAGTACGTTGTCGTGGCGACTAAAGCGCCTTTTTGAACCCCTGGATGAAGGTGACCTAGAGCTAGATCGATGCCTAGACGAGGAGTCATGTGGCCTATAGTCATTCTCTCTGCTTCCTCGATCACAGCTTGAGCACCGACTAGAGCTAGAATCATGGCTGGACTTGTAGGTGCATGCAACCGGTTGATGCCTCAATTGGTATCCCATTTGATCTTAAAGATCATCATACAACCCATGCCGTTCCATAGAACCTACAAATAAAACAAAAACAAATCAGCTTTGACAAGATAGGAATACAACATAAGCTGAGCAAAGGGTGGTGCATGCGTGTGTGCGTGCAAGTATCCTAGTGTCCCCTTGACGGACCATGGGTTTGAATTTTACTGATAAGGGTAATCTCTCCTGCTTTAGTCGAAGACATATCACTTAGAAGTGAATGGGGGATCCAACATCCCCGATGCTCGTATCGCCAAGACCATATGAAGGGATATTATCCGAAATTGGCCCAACGCCTATATAAGGATCATCCGAAGTCTGTATGGGAGTTTCAAATGCAGTTGTGGTCAGCGAAGGTGGAATCAAAGTCTACCTTATGCCGAGTTTTATCTTAAGGCTTCTTCTTTGAAGGGGTTGCTAGTCTCCGTCATCTTCGTCAATAGATAGGCCATGGCCCTCATTAGTACCAGCTTGGCCTTCTCTTCCTCTATTACTTCCTCCTTCACCTTCACCTCTAACTTCACCTTCTTCGATACGCTCCTGTACTTCACCTATTTCAACTACTGGACTTTGAACTGCAGGCACCAGTGAGTGCTCTCAATTATCCTCGAACAAAGAATCGTCCTTATCACAATCAGTAGTTTCTGGAGCAAGACTGACACTACGGTCCAAGTCCGACAAAATATATGCTCATAGATTCTCATCGCCAAGCAGTGTCTTCTCTCTCTTCCTTAGGATTTGATGAAGTTGTTGAAGGGTTTCTGCCAGAGTTGCATTACCGGGCCTACACAGTACAACTACAAAGGATGAAAAAGACGATCAGTGATAGCAGAACTATGAACCTAGACTTGTACGAAAAGGACAAGAAAAGAACTAACATGGGGACAACCATCGCTGTGCGAATTTAGGAGAATAGCAAATGAAAAAGAATTCATCCTTGAAATAAATTAATTTATTCCAGGTGCCAACTCCTATTCAACAACCCCTAGACGGCTTTAAGAAAATGAGGAAAGGATTTCTCTTGCGATGCTTGAAGCTGAGTAGATACCTGATCTCTTAATTGATAGGGACTCGATCGAAATGGCGAGTGAAGATCATAAATAAGCTATAAAGGAATGTATAGCTGTTCGGATGGAGATAAGCTGGAGCAAGTCTCATATAATGAAGAACTCGCCAGAATGAACTGATTAAATGATGGGACACATCCTATAAGCACATATACTTGTTGCATGTCTTATACCAATCTGGCGGATGGTGTGCTCTCTGGGGGCACATCAAAACCAAAATGTCTGCAAATGGGATTTCGTGCTTCTAGCAAATTCTACTAAGTGATCCTTCCTTGATTTTTGAACCCGACGGAGTCGGCAGGATCGTCTAATACGATGGCATCATCAAGGGTGTCAGGAGTAGCTCCAACTTCTAGGCCTTCTACAGGCTCTACTGGAAATTTCAAAGGAGGTTGTTCTGCTTGTGGATTTTCAGATTGAGGTAGAGGATGCACTAGAGTTTGTCGGGTAGATGGGACCAAAGTCAATCTTGGGTCGGTGTCTGACTCGGCAAATCTAGAAGCTAACGGACCTACAGCCTGAGCGGAGGACGCTCGGAATGTCTACAATCCGTAACTATTAAACTCAACTTATAATTGATATTATATTGATTAGAAGTTATGCCCTATGCTAAAGTAAAGACCCAGTGCAGTGTCGTGTAGTTTTGATTTTCGATATTGTGCAACAATTCGTTTAAAAATATGGATGTTGTCCGAAGTGACCGTCATTGCTGACCGTTCTGACGGACTTCGAGTCATTAGCCATGCATTAAGGATATCATAACCTCAAGTGATTTCATTCAGAAAGCCTGGTTTAGGTGTTCATGCAAATTTCCTCTAAGTTTTATCAAGGTAGAAAAACCCCAAGGGTAGGTTTGGTACCGAACTTTATCCCTTAAAGCCAATTTCTGCCTTGGTGATCTGAAACCCAATCCATGTTATGCCCATCCTTCTCGAAGCCATCCTATCTCACCGTCGATGGCACCACCTACCTATTGGAAGTCCAAACCAAGCATTATGCTAACTTTCAGGTATAAGGCACATATCTAGAAGCAGGTTCTGGTATGAATGGTGGCTCGAGTTCAACTTGGGAGTGACAAATGGCGTCATGCTCAGGTGAGAAGGCAGCGGCAGTTCAAATGTCAAGGGGTGGTGATGTGGAATTCGATTTGGAAGCAATGTCCTTTAATGGAAGACAATAGCTCAGGTTTAATTAGCAAGGATAAAGTGAAAAGAAGAAAGGAAGAGCTGGGTAACAGCCTGACCCTATAATTTTGGGCAACAAAATAGCCTATCTCTAAGGCTTGGATCAGTATTGATCCATGCTCATGGATCGGTACCGAACGATCAATACATTAAAAACAATATAAATATACACATAGCATATGTGTGTTCATGTGCATCTGGTGTTCTACAGGAATGCATGTGTACATGGAATCGGAGCACGATGGAAAGTAAAAGCGCACGTGCATGTGCCCACTTAATATTCAATAACTAGAACTGGAAGAAAGCAGAATCAAACCTGAAAGATCTGGAAGGAACATCAACATAGAACTGCTGAGCTCAGAATGACAGATCATGAGAGCATACTCTAGTTTTATAGTTCCAAATGCTAGAAAAGCATTATAATGAATGGCTATAGACACAACACTTTATCAAAAAGGTCCAAAGAAAGGATATCAACTATTTAAAGCATGGATTGGAGTCTGATATGGAAATCGAAACTTGTCTCGATTCAAAGCTCTTCGTGTTGGAAACAAGATGTACTTTAGAAGGAAAGCGTTATCCAAACTTTGATCGATCAATATCTATATGGACTTGATGAATCGAACTTGAAAGCTATCAAGGTAGGAAGCCTGGAGAGATAGCCATAATGTCCAAAATCAAGTACAACTAAGATTACAAGATAGAATAAGACCATTCTAAGGAATTACAAAGCAAAAACCATCAAGGTGATGGATCGGTACCGATCCATCTCCATGGATCGGTACCGATCCATGGAACTCCATCAGATAAGCCCTATTTTCCTCCTACTATCAAGTCTTGATGCTAGAAGCCTATTCCCAACTCCATCGATTGAATTCATGTCGTTTTCTATCGAACCCTCAAGCACTTGAAATCAACAACTCTATTCCTCCATCGATCCATCTTATTGGCCTGGAAACAGGCTCATAACCATGCAAACACAAGACAACATCACACAAAGCAATATGAAGGATCCATAAGAAGATCTTATGGATCCGTACCGAATCATAGCTGCTTGCTTTCCTAACCATGTTTTCTCATGAGCAACTACTGCTATATAGTGGAGATCGTTGAGGAAGGCGTGGTGGAGCATTTTCCTTCAACCTACAGCTATAATAGGAGGCTAGGGGCTCATTTTTGGGATATTTTCACTTCCTTGCAGTTTTAACATATTTTTTTGTGATTACCTATGGAATAGTACTGAACCATAAGAACTGTACTTGTAAACAGCAAGATAATCAATAGAAAGCTCAAGTGGATGTAGGCAGCGACTTAGCCGAACAATTATAAATGCTTGGTGCCATGTTTCTTACTCATTTTCATTTACTTGTTTCAATTTCATTCTCTACTTAAATTCTTGGGTGTTTGTGCCACTTTTTAGTACTAACAAAGACTCATGAGTTTAAATAATAAGATATGAAGATTTCAAAATTATAATTTAATGTATAGAATCATAGCATATATTGTTAAAGTCCTTGATAGCAATCTTTGATTTCTATCTCTAATTTTCTAAATCTTTTATATTTTTAACCAAAATATATTTTCTAAATCTTTTATATTTTTAATCAAAATATATTATCTAATTCTTTTTATATTTTTAACCAAAATTCTAAAGCTGTTATAATTTTAATCAAAATATATTCTTTCTAAATCTCTTATATTTTAACCACAATAAATTTCAAAATGTTTTAAAAATATTTTTATAAGTTTTTAAAAGTTCAAAATGCTTATAAACTATGTTCGAACTATTTAATAAAGTATCAAAATATTTTACAATGTACAGGATTTTTTAAAACATTTTAAAACAAAACGATTTTCATTTTTAACTAAGGTATGCCGACATACCTATACATCATATGTCGACATATATGTCGTCAATTGGTTTTTTGAATATAGAAAGGTAGTGTCTCTTCGTCCCAACTCTTCATGAACGAATATATTTGTTGATTTACCATATAAAGGGGAGTGCAAACAAATTTTTTGACACTTACTTACATTCTTCCCTCCTCTTACTCTCTTGAAAACTCCATTGAAAAATATACTCTATTCACTTTAAAATCATATAAAATCAATTCGCACTTCATTGTATTATTTCAAACTACTTTTTTACTATTTTATAAACATCCATCTCCCAATTCAAATATCAAAGTGCTGTCTAAGAGGCTATAGGTTCCATTGAACTCATAGTGTAAGAATTTTTCTTTGACAACTCTATTTGTATTAGCTTGGGCGTGCTTGTAGCCTGTTCAAATCAAGTGGGTGCGCTTTTAACTCTTTCAAATCAAGTGAGTCTACCTTAAAATCTGGAATCAGGAGGGCGTATCTCGTAGCTTTGAAATCAACACTGTAATGGGGTTGCTTGTTACCTGTTTAAAGTAGGCATTTGAAAAGAACTCTATACAAAAATTGTACGGAACTGGATGTAGGAGAAATCTGAGCCAGTATAAAATCCCTAGTGTCATCTCTCTAACTCTTTACTTTGCTTTACTGCTTTTATTTTAATATGTAATTGCATATGAGCTGATTGTTAGTATAATTCTATGTTGTTAATCTTTGATTTAATATTAATCCAGAAAGAAAATTAAAAAGATTTACATAAGTTAGAAAGAACTATTCATCCTCTCTGGTGTTAAATTAGCCCTAAGATCCATAATTCTGTAATCCACATTTTATATCAGAGCACTAGTTTTCAAAAACTCGTAATATTATTTTTGAAAAGTATAAATGGCAAGTAATATTATTAGTACTCCTTTTAACACTTTATTAGAAAAACAATTTTGTTAAACCAATATATTATTTTCAATTATATTAGAAACTAATTATTTCAAAAAGTCACTTGATATTCTGGAAATATATAATGTTGAATTGCAGGAACAAGTATGTTAAATGGTTCATGGTGAACAGATACTTGATAGTCATACATCACAAATCAAAAAGGACAAATGAATTTTAGATAGTGGATGTTAAAAAGACATGATGGAAGATCAGAAGGAAGAGCAACAATGCAGATATATATGCTTAAAGATAAACCTTTGAATGAAGAAATGGCAATATTCGAATAGAGGATGTCAGCAATGTCGGTGATCTTGAAACTTTATTTAATTTTTATATACAACTTATTAATGAGTTCTCTAAGAAGAAAAACATTTTACTTCTTCTTTTATGTTCCAAATAACCAAAATGGTTTAAATAAGTAGCAAACAGGTTTTCCCTCTAAAAATAGCGGCTTGATTTCAAATTGAAAAGACACTTTAATTTTTGAAATGCCTTATGATTTTATCTTTAAATATTCTAGTGTTTATCGATTAAAATATTATTTTTATATTATAATTAATATTATGTATTAAAAGTTAACAAAAATATTTCAAATAAAAATATTAATTTTTAAAATTTAGTATAACTTTTACAAAACTGACTATACACTTTGAAAATAGGACAGAAAATACTTAATGCAGTTGATTGTTTTAAATCAAAAAAATTATAAATTAATAATTTTTGAATGAATTTTTTTACACGTGTATAAGATAGATATAATTTATTCTGTAAAAAAATTGGAGCCAAGATCCAAATTTGAACTATTTTATTATTTTTGAATGAACAGACACTTAGTAAGTTACAATGGCTATATTTCAGATTTTGGAGCCATATTTTAATTTTTATAGCCTTCAAATTAAATAACTTTTTAATCATAAAAATATATTCCAAATAAAAATTAATACATTTAACTATGTAAAAAATCTAAAAGCATTTTAAATAATTTAAAATTTTCTAGATATTTGTAAAAAATTGACTGCTCTCTTTAAGTGTCGAATAGGCATATTAAACGCAGTAATTTTTTGAAAAATCTCAAAAATTATAAAATGCATGTTTTTATATGGAAATTTTTTATATGATAACATATACTCTGATCTACTTATGTAAAAAAAATTCATATCAAAATTTGAAAGTTAACTATTTTATTATTTTTAAATAAATGGACACTTGGTGGTTACAAAAGCCATATTTCTAATGCGGGCCGTTGGAAGAACTTTTACGTCCTTTTACACAAAAAATTTAACAAATATTTTTATTTTTTAGAATATAATTAGTACATATTACTACATAAAAAATTTAAGCACTTTAAATTAATGTAACATTTTCTTTTATTTTGTTAAATTCGAATGGACACTTCAATTGCCAAATTGTCCTTTTTAATTTTTCTAAAATTGTCATGCCCCTTTGTTATTGGTCATACATCTTTACTAATAACTTTTATAAAGCATTTCCTTTCTAATGACACCCCACTAATCATTTATCATGGCTACATTAAATAGAAAAGTGTACCTTTTTCCATGATTTCTACTTTTCTAATGTTAATTATACTTCTTTCACTCTTATTTCTTACCAACTTTATGATGGGATATTAACTTTATGGCTTCATGAAATTAATTGAATGTACTTAGAGTTTGTGAATAAGGCTCTATTTATAGAATTCTTTCTATTAACGAGAATGCATCACATCATATGACACTTGTCATATGAACAAATAGTAACACATATGCAAAATGACATGTGTCATTACACTTGTCCTTTAGGAAGATCATGTATACATGCACGATGCCAAGTGTCTTTACACATTTAATTCATTAATACACTTGAAATTTAAATAATGAACGAGACACAAAATACATTATGTTATATGTTAGAGTCACATTATCTCACACATAATAGTGTTATAAATGAAGTTTAGAACTCTGATTGTGTTGAATCAAAATTTGAAAATAAAAGATTTAGTAGAATATCTCATATTTTATTATCTTTTTCATTGTACGTAATCATTCATGCTTTCATGATTTAAACATTCATGATCATAAACTCTTACAAATATTGGGTTTGATTTCTGAAAAACTAACCATACAAATCCAACGTAGTATGGATACCCGTACAAATATGTTTATTCCTTTAGGCACTACGTACAATAAGATGAGAAAAGTGAAAAAATGATTATGGAAACCTTTCATATGATCAATCATATCATGATATTCTCCTAAAAAGAAAATTTTCAAGACGGGTGTAACGAACCACCTTTTTAACCCTCAGATGTCGACACAAATACATCCACTGTATTCATGTACGAGCAACTAGGTGCCAGAAAGACAGATTGTTAGGGGATAAGAAAGAAAGGACAGAAGAGAAGAAACTAAATAACATATAATCTCACAATGCAATAGAACAATATACATTACTCAACATAATATATTACAAAGTCATTTAAAAAATGTTATATCCGAGTCATACTAATACAAATTCTACCCAGGACAATTATAACAGTTTGTCCCTACCTAACTGATACAACATACATATAATATAGTGGAAAACAAGGTAATAACTAGCTATCGTTGAAGCCACATACTCCAAGCTCCTCCAAGATGAATCTATGGAAAAACCCGAACTTCTTGGCTGCCCATTCAAATTTGAGCACCCAAGAGTTTAGGAAAAGGAAAAATAAACTCTGGGTCAGACATGGGTCTGGTGTGAGAAAAGCATAAGTATTTAACTTTATAAAAACCTTTAAATCAAAGGCATCTCGTAAGATCACGTCGTACATGAACATGGACAGGTTTATATCTTACGATAACCAAACCATTTGTATATAAAATCCAGTGATATTATAATAGTGTCTAGGTTTAAAGTAAATAAAGAAAATAGCTAAAATGTTTGCATCTCACATTTCAACATGGTTGGGCACAACTAAGTCCGTAAGGCTCGTATTGGAGAATGGTTTCCAACAATGGCAAGGTAAGGGACTTTCGATGATACACCTCTAAAAACTGCACCAGGGGTCAGACCCTGACTTGATCTACCCCTACTAACAAAGAGCCAACTTCCCCTTTAACATGGCGAACCGGATTACCTCATCCCTTAACACCAAGGCTTATACTACCACGGTGCCTAGGCGCAAAACAACTCAAAAAGGAACAATCTAGAATGGGATGGCGGCTCCTAATGGTAGCTGGCCACATACCTCTGCTGCATACCTTGTTTTTGCCATTTTCTTGGTTGTGAGGCGTGAGTCTACGCTTTACCTTCTTTCATACTAGCAAACCATCTTGGAATGCTAACACTTCCCTCTAGGTAGAGATGTAATGCTAGCATTCATCCATGCAAGTTGTTCCAGGATTGAACAAACATTCCACATTACTATCTTCCATTTTGGAATCACCCTTAGGAAGAATAGTATAACTCCACAACATACTTCAATATGATTTAACATCGTTCGTTATTAATTTGGAGTGGTTCAGGTAAACCCGGGGACCGGTGTCTCCAAAACTAAGCGTTGAGTTTCGGCTAACTCAATTTAGATTCCTTTGGAAGTATGCAATAAGTAATCGAGTCCTCACCGGGGAACTCGAATATACCCGCCATACCTCTGGAGTCAAAGCAGGTCCAGATTTTATAGTCGGTTATTTAACTATCAAATAAACAAACAACAACAAATTCCATTTGTGATTTATATATCCATAGCAACCCCTAAGCCTCAAAACAAATCTTTATTTAATAAATCTCTTTTAAAAACATTTGTCTGAAACATTCATATACTTATCTCTCTGACATAAGGATATTCACAAAACGTTCGCGAATAGTTTCTTACTTCCAAATCATGTTAAAAAGAACTAAACAAATCATGTTTAAATTGGAGGTAAGGACAACCCTAAACACTATTCCCTCGGTTTTTAGTGTGGAACAGATGTTCCATACCACCATTTTAAAAAGGTCGGTTTAGAGAAACTCAGAGCTCAAATTCTTTTTATATTTCTTTCGATAAATCCTTTTTAATCAAACCTAGTTCATTCATGAAATCTCTTTTAATTGAAATCCAAATCCATTTCAAAATACTTTCCAAACTTCCAAATTCATTTATAAAACCCTTTTACAAATATTCAAAATCATTTACATAAATTGCCTTTATAAGTATCCAAACTTTTTATATCAATTTCTAATAAATATCCAAACCTTTTTATAAACTCCATTTATGAATATCCAAGTCATTTTCTAAAACTTCTATTATAAATACCCCAAAATCATTTATAAAACTTCTTTATAACCTTTCCTGTTTAAACAACTTCTTAAATAACCTCAAGTCAAATTACCTTCCTTTAATAGGAAAATCTATTTTTTAAATCTCCTTTATTTATGAAATCTTCCTTGCTTAAAAACTCAAATCCATTTACCCAAAACACTTTATAAATTTCCAAATTTCTTTATAAAACTCTTTATAAAAACTTCTTTTTATTAACATATAAATCATTTAGAAAACTCTTTGTAAACTTCTTTTTATAACATTGAAAACCCTTTCCATTAGTTAAAACATCTTTAATAAAACCATTTGCCAACTCATCCTTTAAATATCTTGTTCAAACTGCAAAACTTTGAAATCATTTCAAAAAGAAAATGAAATATTTATCCTTACAAAATCAAACGGAGGCTTAGCGACCACAATGGTGCTTCTAATTTGGTTTCACTTATCCAGTTTAATATGGCATCATATAATAACAAGTATATAAGGGATCAACACAAAAAAAATCAATCAACTTAAGTAAATGTCCAAGTTAATTATAATAGCAGAATGGTGTTTTGTTCTGCTAAAAGATGTCATTTAGTTTTCCTAATCATATGGGGTACTTAAGGGTAAGCGACATAGAAATCCTTTGATTTAAAACAAACTTGAAAAGAAAACAGTTTAAAACAAAACTAATTACTTAAACTCAAAGCAATTTTAAAACAATTAAAATCTTATTAATTTGAATAAAATCCTTGGTAAATAGTAATTAAACTCTAATTAAACCTTAAGTAAACCTTATTAAAACGTAATTAAACTTTAATCAAAGATTAATTAAATAAATCCCCTTTTAAAATAATAATTAATTAATAATTATCTTAAATAATTAATTAATTAATCCTTAAATAATAATTAACTTTAATTTAGTAACTAATTATGTTTAGCTTAATTGATTAACACTTAAGTATAAACATTCTTTGTTAATTAGTGATTAAGTGTTAATTACCTTAATTAATAAATTAAATAATCATTAAATAAATAATTAATAGATAATTAATTAATAATTTCCTAATAACTTAATCAAAGTTAGAAACCCATTTCTAAAAACAATTTAAGTTAAACCAAATTTAGATTGAAAAATAGTTAACTATTCTGAACTGCGCGTATAGCGACTATCGCTATACAACCCGTAATTTCAAAAAACTTGATTTCTAAACAAATTAACTTCAAAACAC
Organism: Allium fistulosum; assembly: GCA_030737815.1. Classification (NCBI taxonomy): domain Eukaryota; kingdom Viridiplantae; phylum Streptophyta; class Magnoliopsida; order Asparagales; family Amaryllidaceae; genus Allium; species Allium fistulosum. Next base: position 358,095,169 of record CM060906.1, read on the forward strand.
TATTTTTTGCACTTTAAAACTTATAACAAAGTTAGAAAACACCTCTCGAAAAGTTTCTAGATGTAAACAAGTTTTGGACTTGGAAATAGTTTGGTTTTTGCGAACTGCACGTATAACGACCATCGCTATACGACCCGTAATTTCAAAACATGATTTTTTTTTCTAACTATCAAAACTTAACTTTTTAACTCTTATCACTATTAAAACATACAATCAGACTTTTGAAATCAAAACAAAGATTAAAACTTTGTAAAATTCAACTTATAAAACCAATTTCAATTTTTTTTGGAAAAGGGTTTCAAATGGCCGCCTTTAGTCAGCAAGGCACTAACTTTTCATGTTATAAACAACATAATCCAATATCATCACAAACTACACTACCACGTTATATATACATGTTTATGATACACATACAACAAGATCCAACTTGCAATCAAATATGATTAATCAACTTTCATAATCACCTATATTCCGACTACTAGGCACATTCACATACAACCAAATCACATACATTTCCAAGTATATTCAAGTATAACCAAACCAAACATCAATGTTACACAACCAAACATCAAATTTACTAATAAATATACATATTTATAAAGTAAATAAATTTGATTTTAAAAGTGCTAACTTTACTCACCGTAACTTATTAAATCAAACTAAACTTCCACCCAAATTGGCTACAACACTAACAGACCGCCTTAGCTCCAAGATAAGACCTAGTGTGACCTTAAATGGTGCAAATGGGCTCAGCCAAGGGCATAATTAGGCTCGGCCTGGGCTGGTAAGGGCTCGGCCCTAGGTGGGTTTGAGGTGTAGTGGTTTGCTTTGAAGAGTACTGGTATTTGGAAGTGGAGTAAGACAATTAAACTTTATTATTTTTTTGAAGTGTATTTACTAGTTTTTATCTTAGGAATTTGGAGATGGAAGGGATGGAAATACATGAAGATAAGAAGAGGATTTTGACATGAGAATGTCAATGAAAACAAAGAAGAGGATGTAGGAATGAGGAGGGTATATATAGGCAAGGAGAAGAGGTAAATAACTATTATTTTTTGCATTAAATACTATAAACATGTCATGTAACCCCATACTTCTCCACAATCCCTTCTCCACGCGTCCTCCCCTCCACCCTCCATGAATTTGTGTGCTAACCAGGGTGTTTACGTACTAACCTAGGCTATATTATATATATATATATGTATGTATGTATATATAAATATGCATAAATAGTCAAATCATGAATGTATATGTATATATTATTAAGTATTCATGTATGTATACATGTATATGCATGTATATTATTTGCAAATTTGATCAAATCCTAGTTTATAAGCGTGTGCATGTTTAAAATAATTATGCACAACGTTTCTCAATAACTTTTCTGTGCCGAAAAATTGAAAATTCGAAAATGATTTCCGATCACATTTTCTATTTTTATTTGAACTGATTATTTTTGTATAGAAAATTGAAAATCTATTTTACCATCATTTGTTATTATTTAAAGACATATATTTTAATTATAAAATTGATTATTTGAATATTTAAAATTTATTAAATATTCGCAGATCAAGGTGGTAAAATTCTGGGTCGTTACACTCTTCCCTCCTTAAAAGAATTTCGTCCCCAAAATTGTACCACAAACTAATTCCTAGAAACACTAAAACTATTCATCAGTCTGTATGATGTACATAGGTCATTCCTATGTAAAATCAGATTTGATTACGCACTCAAACACATAGCTTCACTTCCGAACTAGTATCGCTCACTCAACTTCCCAGTGCAAACTTTGATCAGACTTCTTGATTAGAAACCTATGTTCTTCTTACATAGTCATAAACTATGATAGACAACTTTTGGTTCTACATAAAAACCCTCACCAATGCTCGCCGTCAAAAATCGAATGATAAATCCTAATTCGGAACGGGTTGAAACACCACAAGTCATATGCTTGAATCTTAGATCGAGAATTATGTGAAAAGGAGAAATGATCTACGTACAACCGACATACTGATCTAAAGATTCATACCATCTAACTACTTTCTACCCTCCCACCATGCTTCATAAGAATCGATTTTTAAATTTATTAACTTATATAATACTCTTCTACATCCTAAGAGCATATTCAAACAACTGATTTTCAATTCTAATTACTTCTGATTATTAGATATAGGCCAAAAATAATTTGGGTCTTGAAACTAAGTTGACCAAATAAACCTATTTACCCTAATTGGTCTGGTAAGTAGCTACGAAGAGTAGGATGCTGGTATCCAAACTCCATCCTAAATATTACTTTTTCTTAGACACTACTAAGGTAAAAATGACTATTACCTGGCCTAATAACATCAAATAATTCTTTACATCATAAATGTTAAAATCGAAAGACGTAGTTTAGATAAACAATGTTTATTAAACCTCCTTATTAAATTTAACCTAATTAAAACTTCATTTATCAATCCACCTCCTTTTATTTTGAAAACTCTTCCTTTTAAGGGATCCAAGAACACAATACCCGGGTTTTATTTCAAAAACCTTTTGAAAACATACATATAGCCGAAGTAACTTCAAAATGATGTCAAGGAACTGGGTGCTACAAAATAGTATCATATATCCCTTTACTAAGAAGTGCAATATTCAAGAGAAGTGTTTGCCATCCGAGCACATCTCTTAACCATTTTTAGTCATTTCCAAAACATTCAAACTAGTTAATAAAAAACATTTCTTCTTTTTCCAAATTTCTTCTCAAAATAATACTATTTATAGACAAATAGTTTTTAACAAAATTATCCACTTGCTTTGGATTCATTAGGATTTAAACTTGTTTCGATTTGTACAATGACAAAGAGAATATTACCAAGTGCAATATCCTATCTGCCTAAGAAAGCATTCGATTGTCACCTAGAAGATTATTCTGATCATTACAAAATAGATCAAGACTTATTCCTGAACTGTCTAGAGAAAACCTTACTACCAAACTTTATTTTAAAATATCTATATCTTAACATGTCTTTAAGAAAGATTACTACTATTTTCCAAAATCATTTAGAATTTATCAAAGCCACCGGGATTTAACATTCTCAAAACCCTTTTCATTTTTAAAACACATTTAATGGTTCTGATTTGTAAAATCATCTCTCTTAATTCATCTTATAAAACTATCCGATGATTTTTCTTTTAATAAACATCTTTATTTAAACTCAATTTTTAACCCTATATATCGTCGAACGTCTTATAGTCAAATTGTGAAACTTAATTCAGAAGGTGTTCGATTCAATGTTCCTACAAATTCTATCTACCCACCCATGATGGAAAAAGGAATTCTACTATTAAATCTGACAATAGTCAATGCTCAAAATTGGATGAGCATGACTAGTTAAACCCGAAATGCTAATAATTTAAATATTATTAATTCCTAACCCACTCTCCACATAGATAACTACATAGATTTTGAAAATCATCCCTTTTTATATATAGAAATATATTCCTAGGTAAAATTATTTCATTTACCAAATTTAAAACAATATTATATCTATTGAACTTGTTTAGGTGTTTAGGAAATCCTTATCGATAACGTTGATCAGGCACAACGACCAGAATTCTTAAGCCACTCAACAGGTCAAATAACATAGTATAAAACATTTTTATTCACTAAAAATATGCATCCATATATATATATATATATATATGTATATATATATTACGCTCAGACTCATTCTAGCACACTACTAACCTCATCTATAATGAGTTTACCCCACCAAAGCCTAGGTGTTCGCTCAACCTAAGCTCTGATACCAAATGTAATGACCCGCCTTTTTAACCATCAAATGTCGACATTAATACATTCACTGTATTCACTTACCGAGCAACCAAGTGCCGGAAAGGCAGATTGTTAGGGGATAAGAAAGAAAGGACAGAAGAGAAGAAACTAAACAACATGGAATCTCACAACGCAACAGAACAATATATATTGCTCAACATAATATATTACAAAGTCATTTCAAAAATGATACATCAGAGTCATACTAATACAAATTGTACCCTGGGATAGTTATAACACTCTATCCCTACCTAACTGATACAACATATCCATAATATCGTAGAAAACAAGGTAATAACTATCTATTGATGAAGCCACCTACTCCATGCTCCTCCAAGGTGAATTTGCGAAAAAACCTGAACTACTTGTATGCCCATTCAAATTTGAGAATCCAAGAGTTTAGGAAAAGGGAAAATAAACTTCGGGTCAGACATGGGTCTGGTCTGAGAAAAGCACAAGTCTTTAACTTTATAAAAACCTTTAAATCAAAGACAACTCGTAAGACCACGTCGTATATAAACACAGACTGGTTTATACCATATGATAACCAAACCATTTCTATATAAAATCCAGTGATATTATAATAGTGTCCAAGTTTAAAGTAAATAGAGAAAATAAATGAAATGCATGCATCTCATATTTCAATAAGTTGGGCACAACTAAGTCCATAAGGCTCGTATTGGAGAATGGTTTACAACAATGGCAAGGTAAGGGACTACCTTTCGATGATACACCTCTAAAACCTACACCAGGGGTCAGTCCTTGACTTGATCTACCCTTGTTAACACAGAGCCAGCTGCTCCTTTAACATGGCAAACCGGATTACCTCATCCCTTGACACCAAGGCCTTATACTACCATGGTGCCTGTGCATAAAATAACTCAAAAAGGAACAATCTAGAATGTGATGGCGGCTCCTAATGGTAGCGACCACATAGCTCTACTGCATACCCTGTTTTTGCCATTTTCCTAGTTGTGAGGCTTGAGGCTACGCTTTACCTTCTTTCATACTAGCAAACCATCCAGGAATGCTAACACTGCCCTCTAGGTAGAGATGTAATGCCAGCATTCATCCATGCAAGTTATTCCGGGATCGAACAGAAATTCCACATTACTATCTTCCATTTTGTAATCACCCTCAGGAAGAATAGTATAACTCTAAAGTATACTTCAATATGATTAACATTGTTCGTTAATAGTTTGGAGTGGTTCGGATAAATTCGGGGACCGATGTCTCCAAAACTAAGTGATAATTTTTAGCTAAGTCAATTCTAGTTCTTTTGGAAGTATGCACTAAGTGATCGAGTCCTCACCGGGGAACTCGAATATACCCGACACACCTCCTGAGTCAAAACAGGTCTAGATTTTATAGTCGGTTATTTAACTATCAAATAAACAAACAAAAACCAATTCCATTTGAGATTTATTTATCTATAGCAACCCCGAAGCCACAAAACAAATCTTTATCTAATAAATCTCTTTCAAAAACGTTTGTCTAAAACATTTATATACTTATCTCTCTAACATAAGTATATTCACAAAACATTTGTGAATAACTTCGTACTTCCAAATCATGTTAAAATGGATTAAACAAATGTTGATTAAATTGGAGATAAGGAAAACCCTAAACACTATACCCTTGGTGCTAAGTGCGGAACGGACGTTCCATACCACCATTTTTAAAAGGTCGGTTCAGAGAAATCCATATCTCAAATTCTTTTTATATTTCTTTCGTTAAATCCTTTTTAATCAAATCTATTTCATTCATGAAATCTCTTTCACTTGGAATCCAAATCCATTTCAAAATACTTTCCAAACGTCCAAATTCATTTATAAAACCTTTTTATAAATATTCAAAATCATTTATATAAATTGCTTTTATAAATATCCAAACATTTTATATAAATTTCTTATAAATATCCAAATCTTTTTATAATCTCCTTTTGTGAATATCCAAGTCATTTTCTAAAATATATTTTATAAATACCCCAAAATCATTTATAAAACTTCTTTGTAAATCTTTCCTGTTTAAACAACTTCTTAAATAACCTTAAATCAAATTAGCTACCTTTAATATGCAAATCTATTTTTTTAAATCTCCTTTATTTATGCAATCTTCCTTGCTTAAAAACTCAAATCCATTTACCCAAAACACTTTATAAATTTCCAAATTCATTTATAAAACTTGTTATAATTTTTTTTCATAAACATACAAATCATTTAGAAAACTCTTTGTAAACTTCTTTTTATAATACTGAAAACCCTTTCCATTACTTAACAAATCTTTAACAAAACCATTTGCCAGCTAATACTTTAAATATCTTGTTCAAAATGCAATAATTTTGAAACCGTTTCAAAAAGAAAATGAAATATTTATCCTTACAAAATCAAACGGAGGCTTAGCGACCACAATGGTGCTTTTAATTTGCTTATCCAGTTCAACATGGCATCACATAACAACAGGTATATAAGGGATCAACATATAACACTCAATCAACTTAAGTAAATGTCCAAGTTAAATGTAATTGCAGAATAGTGTTTTGTTCTGCTAATAGATGTCATTTAGTTTTCCTAATCATATGGGGTTACTTAAGAGTAAGCGACACAGAAATCCCTTGATTGAAAACAAACTTGAAAAGAAAACAGTTTAAAACAAAAATGATTACTTAAACTCAAAACGATTTAAAACAATTAAAATCTTATTAATTTGAATCAAATCCTTGTTAAACAGTAATTAAACTCTAATCAAAAGTAATTAAACCTTATTAAAATATAATTAAACTTTAATCAAAGATTAGTTAAATAAACCCCCTTTTAAAATAATAATTAATTAATAATTATCCTAAATAAATAAATAATTAATAATTAATTAATCTTTAATTAATAATTAAATAATAATTAACTTTAATTAAGTAACTAATTATGTTTAACTTAATTGACTAACACTTAAGTATAAACATTCTTTGTTAAATAGTGATTAAGTTCTAATTACCTTGATTAATAAATAAATAAATAAATAAAATAATCATTAAATAATTAATTAATTAGATAATTAATTAATTAATTCCAAATCACTTAATTAAAGTTAGAAACCCATTTGCAAAAATAATTTAAGTTAAATCAAGTTTAGATTGAAAAATAGTTATCTGTTATCCCGCCTTTTGGCAAGGCCGTGACACCAAAAACTTGACTAGAGGCCAAAGACAGTTCATCCTAGAAATCAGTTATACACAAGCTCACTATGGATATCGACGAATTTTGTCCGAGTTTGGATCAAGCTTAAATTGATATGACACAACAAGCGAAGCTTTGAGAGTCAACGTTCCAAATCTCAAGTCAAACTGAGTTCGTATGTTCAAGTTACGAACGATACAAAAGTGGATGAAAACCAACTACACTTCGACTCGCTCCGTTCGAATCCATCTGGGAAGCCTACTTCAACTCGCTCCATTCGAATCAATCTAGGTAGCCCACTTTGACTCGCTCCGTTCGAATCCATTTGGGAAGCCTACTTCGACTCGCTCCACTTCGACTCGCTCCGCCTCGCGTCCATCAGAAAACCACTAATCGACTCGCTCCACTTCGACTTGCTCCGCTTCGCGTCCATCAGATAGCCTATGTTCGACTCCACCTGGTTCGACTCACTTCGCGTCAATCAGGTAGCCCATGATCGACTCCATTTAGTTCGACTCCATCGTCCATCAGGTAGCCCATGCTCGACTCCATCTAGTTCGAGTCCATCAGAGAGCCACATTTCGACTCGCTCCCCTTCGTCAACTTCGCATCCATCCAAAGACTTCTACTTCGTGTCCATCAATGCGAAGCAAGGCATAGAAGTCAATACGAGTAAACGCCACGTCACCGAGTCAAACAGAACCGAGTCGAACAAAAGCGAGTCGAACAGAGCGAGTCGAACGAAACAGCCAACCGAGAATTCCATTTCGTATCGATCATATCTCCTAATATATAAGTCCAAATGCTATGAAATTTTCATAGAAGACTACGTGCATGTTAAAGAATGTCCACGCCAAATTTCGACTCCATAGGATGAAATCTTGATCGATACGAAATCAGTTCGTATCGATCATGGATCGGATCGAAACTTCACGGGCTTGGGCGCGCGAGCCCGGTCACGTGCCAGAGAGGGTCTCCCGAGATCTGAGCGAAATACCAGCCTCCTACACCTATAAATAGACCCCCAAAGCCAACAGAAAAGGGGTTCTTCTTCTTCTTTGAGATCTCCAACGCCTAGACTCTGCCGGATCCAGATCTGAACTCCATTGCTGCTGCTACCAACGAATTTCACTATTGTAAATCATCATTATCCACTGTAATCTGTTGTAATCAACTGAAATCATCAAGTGAACATCAATAAAATCATCAACTTCAGAGTGGACGTAGGCAAGATCGCCGAACCACTATAAATCTTGTGTCTCTGTCTACTTCTTTCCATTTTAAGTTTATTATTCTTCATTTTTATCCTCTACATTACTTAGATCTGTGATCTGTGATTATATACTGCTGATTTGTGTTCACACACTGGTGCTTTCACGATATTTGGGGTTTGTGACCAATTTTGGCGCAAACACTTTGGTGCTTTCACTGAGAAGCGAACTCAGGGATTCTATCATTTGGAAATTGAATTTGAAGGCTTGAAGAATTCAGATCTAAGAAGCTATGACAAGGCAATCAAATAGAAGACAAAGGGCGGAGAGAGGTCAACATGAAGGGAGTCAAGAGGCTTCCTCAGGTGCAAATCAGACATCAATCTTCATCACCAGGGATGAGATAGAGACAATGATGAAAAGGCAAGAGGAAATGGTCCAGAACTTGCTTCTTCAGATTGGGCAGCTTAGAGCGCAGAATCAAGGAGCAACCAGAGTTCAGAACGGAGTAGGACCATCTAGCACAGCCCCAGAACTAGGGGGCACTTACCCAGAGCATGTTGACCCGATCCCTGGAGCAGTACTAGGAGGAGCTGCGCAGTGCGGCGTTGATAGAGAAGCGAATGCTTGTTTAGGAGAGCAGACTCCAGGAATCCCTCGTGAACTCGGGGGGAAAATCGGAAACGACGGACAAGGACTACAACTTGGAGATAGTGATAGGTTGGCGGAGATGGTCAGACGAGCCATGAGAGGCGGACTAGTGAATAGAGATCTGGAGGATGTGAATAGGAGTCCCTTTGCTCCTACGATCAGGCAAGCCAGGAATCCACCAGAGTTCAAGCTACCGACATTGGAGGTGTATAATGGAAGGACAAACCCTGCTGTTCATCTGACGAGGTATATGCGACACATGGAGGTACTGGGGGTATCAGAGGAAGTCATGGCCAGGTGTTTCCCGTTGTATCTGACAGACATAGCAGCTTTATGGTTTAGACAATTGGAGAGCGGTTCCATTAGAACATGGATCGATTTAACTGAAAGGTTCATGAGGCAGTTCAGGGTTCACATTTCAAGACCCAAGAATGTGATGAGTTTGGCAGCGCTAAAGCAAAGAACCGGGGAATCTTTGAGGAACTTTCTGACGCGATTCAATGCAGCGGCAGCATCAGTGGATCGACCCGATCCATCCATGGTTTTGATGGCAGTTGTATCTGGCATAGCTGATGGCACAGAGTTCAAGAATTCGTTAACAAGGGATCCACCTATGGATCTAGGAAAATTTTATCACGAGGCTGAAGGATTTTTACAATTAGAGGACGCAAATGCTGAAAGAGAGGAAGGAGAAGGAACCGAGGTTTATGCAGTCAAGGGTGAAAATCCTCCTAGAACAGATTCATGGACTGGTAAAGGGAAACGAAAGGCCGAGGATAACAGTGATGGACCGACGCGACCACGAAAGGAACCAAGATTCACTTCTTACACGGAGTTGAATGAGACTTTGGAGCGAATCTACCAGGATACTAGAGGGCAGATTTCCTATCGAAGACCGATGAGAAGGGATCCGACCAACAATGAAAGAAGGTCAGACAAGTACTGCTTCTTCCATGAGCTGAATGGTCATAGCATGAATGATTGCCGACACTTGAAGGATGAGGTTGAGGGGCATATCCGGAATGGTCTGCTATCGCAATACATAAGAAGGGGAACAACGACGGTGGAACGGGAGCGACCACCATTTGCACCTACTGGGGACGGCTCAGGATCGAGACGTCATCTTGTCATCAATTGATTGGGATAATGACGAATAATTAGCAAACTCCACACCAACACGATTAAGTCATTTACACATGTACATGACCGCGAACGATCCTCAGGCATGCTCTGATACGACTACTAATCGTAACGGTGTAGGTGTTTGCACTTTGACGTCCCTGTTTTACTTTTATTTTCCATTTTTGATGTTTGAATTTGACTTTGTTGAACAATTCTGTTGAAAAACTCATTTTGAATAAAAGTATGCCATTTGTGATGCCATGACGGCTAAGCCACTCACACATGTAAGCGATCGCGAACGGTCCTCAGGCATGCTCTGAGATGGCGATAAACCGCCACCACAAACAGTTCAGAAACTCATTCGAACGTGAAATCTGGCATTGATGATACTAAGTCCCTCCCTGGGCACACTTAATTCACCTCGAACGACAACCGATCACGAACGATCACAAATTGCCTCGAATGGCACCCAACCGCGAACGGTCACAAATTGTATCGAACGGCACCCGACCGCGAACGGTCACAAATCGCCTCGAACGGCACCTGATCGCGAACGATCACAAATCACCTCGAACGGCACCCCGACCGCGAACGGTCACCATTCGCCGTGAACGGCATCCGGCCGCGAACGGTCACATATCAACTCGATTGACATACAATCTCGAACGATCGTCATTCGTGGTCAAATAAAACTATCAATTTCTTTGCATGTCATCAACAGGATATGAACATCCAGCTTATGGCATTACAAAACACACCTTCTTATCACAAGGCATGTTTTTGGGGGAAAATGTTATCCCGCCTTTTGGCAAGGCCGTGACACCAAGAACTTTACTAGAGACCAAAGACAGTTCGTCCTATAAATCAGTTATACACAAGCTCACTATGGATATCGACGAATTTTGTCCGAGTCCGGATCAAGCTTAAATTGATATGACAGAACAAGCGAAGCTGTGAGAGTCGACGTTCCAAATCTCAAGTCAATCCGAGTTCGTATGTTCAAGTTACGAACGATACAAAAGTGGATGAAAACCAACTACACTTCGGCTCGCTCCGTTCGAATCCATCTGGGAAGCCTACTTCGACTCGCTCCGTTCGAATCCATCTGGGAAGCCCACTTCGACTCGCTCCGTTCAAATCCATCTGGGAAGCCTACTTCGACTCGCTCCACTTCGACTCGCTCCGCCTCGCGTCCATCAGAAAACCACTAATCGACTCGCTCCATTTCGACTCGCTCCGCTTCGCGTCCATCAGATAGCCTATGTTTGACTCCACCTGGTTCGACTCGCTTCGCGTCCATCAGGTAGCCCATGCTCGACTCCATCTAGTTCGACTCCATCGTCCATCAGGTAGCCCATGCTCGACTCCATCTAGTTCGAGTCCATCAGAGAACCACATTTCGACTCGCTCCCCTTCGTCAACTTCGCATCCATCCGAAGACTTCTACTTCGTGTCCATCAATGCGAAGCAAGGCACAACAGTCAATACGAGTAAACTCCACGTCACCGAGTCAAACAGAACCGAGTCGAACAAAAGCGAGTCGAACAGAGCGAGTCGAACGAAACAGCCAACCGAGAATCCTATTTCGTATCGATCATATCTCCTAATCTACAAGTCCAAATGCTATGAAATTTTCACAGAAGACTACGTGCATGCTAACGAATGTCTACGCCAAATTTCGACTCCATAGGATGAAATCTTGATCGATACGAAATCAGTTCGTATCGATCACGGATCAGACCGATACTTCACGGGCTTGGGTGCGCGGGCCCGGTCACGTGCTAGAGAGGGTCTCCCAAGATCTGAGCGAAATACCAGCCTCCTACACCTATAAAAAGACCCCCAAAGCCAACAGAAAAGGGGTTCTTCTTCTTCTTTGAGATCTCCAATGCCCAGACTCTGCCGGATCCAGATCTGAACTCCATTGTTGCTCCTACCAACGAATTTCACTACTGTAAATCATCATTATCGACTGTAATCTGCTGTAATCAACTGAAATCATCAAGTGAACATCAATAAAACCATCAACTTCAGAGTGAACGTAGGCAAGATCGCTGAACCACTATAAATCTTGTGTCTCTGTCTACTTCTTTCCGCTTTTAGTTTATTATTCTTCATTTTTATCCTCTACATTACTTAGATCTGTGATATGTGATTATATACTACTGATTTGTGTTCACACACTGGTGCTTTCACGATATTTGGGGTTTGTGACCAATTTTGGCGCAAACATTATCTTTTTTCGAACTACGCATATAGCGACTATCGCTATAAGACCCGTAATTTCAAAAAAAACTTGATTTTTAAGCAAATTAACTTCAAAACTCTATTTTTACACTTTAAAACTTATAATAAAATTAGAAAACACCTTTCAAAAAGTTTCTAGATGGAAACAAATTTTGGATTTGAAAATAGTTTGGGTTTTGTTAACTACACGTATAGCGACTATCGCTATACGACCCGTAATTTTAAAACTTGATTTTTTCCCTTTTTCTAACTATCAAAACTAAACTTTTTAACTCTTATCACTATTAAAATATACAAGCAGACTTTTAAAAAAACACAAAGATTAAAATTTTGTAAAATTCAACTTATAAAACTAATTTCAAATTTTTTGGAAAAGATTTCAAATGGCTGCTTTTAGTTAGCATGGCACTAACTTTTCATGTTCTAAACAACATAACCCAATATCATCACAAAATACACTACCAGATCACATATACATGGTTATGATACACATACAACAAGATCCAACTTCAACCAAATATGATTAATCAACTTTCATAATCAGCTATATTCTGACTACTAAGCACATTCAAATAAAACCAAATCACATCCATTTCCAAGTATATTCAAGTATAACCAAACCAAACATCAATGTAACATTACCAAACATCAAATTTACTAATAAATATAAATTTTTATAAAGTAAATAAACTTGACTTTAAAAGTGCTAACTTTACTCACCGTAACTTATCTAAATTAAACTAAACTTCTACCGTACATGGCTACAACACTAGCAGACCGCCTTGGCTCCAAGATATGACCTAGTGTGACATTCTACGGTGCAAATGGGCTCAACCAAGGGCATAATTAGGCTCGGCCTAGGCTGGTAAGGACTCGGCCCTAAGTGGTTTTGAGGTGTAGGGGTTTGCTTTGAAAAGTATTGGTATTTGGAAGTGAAAAAGGCAATTTAACTTTTTTTTATCTTAAGAATTTGGTGATGAAAGGGATGGAAATAGATGAAGATAAGAAGAAGATTTTGACATGAGAATGTAAATGAAAACAAAGATGAGGATATAGGAATGAGGAGGGTATATATAGGCAAGGAGAAGAGGTAAATAACTATTATTTTTTGCACTAAATAATGTAAGCATGTCATGTAACACCATACCTCTCCATAATCCCCTCTCCACACGTCCTCCCCCACGCCCTCCATGAATTTATGTGCTAACTTAGGGTGTTTAGGTGATGTTTAGGTACAAACCTAGGTTATATTTTATATATGTGTATATAAATATGCATAAATAGTCATATCATGAATGTATATGTATATATTATTAAGTATTCATGTATGTATACATGTATATGCATGTATATTATTTGCAAATTTGATCAAACCCTATTTTTGTAAGTGTGTTCATGTTTAAAATAATTGGTGCACAATGTTTCCTTATAAATTTTCGGTGCCGAAAATTTGAAAATTCGAAAAACCAATTTCCGTTCACATTTTCTATTTTATTTGGACTAATTATTTTTGTAAACAAAATTGAAAATCTATTTTACCATCATATGTTATTATTTAAAAGAGATATTTTTTAATTATAAAACCTATTATTTGAATATTTAAAATTTATTAAATATTCGAAGATAAGGTGGTAAAATTCTGGGTCGTTACACTCTTCATTCTTATAAGAATTTCTTCTCCAAAATTGTACCACAACCTAATTCCCAGAAACATTTAAACTATTCATTAGTCCGTATGATTTACTTAGGTCATTCCTATGTAAAATCAGATTTGATCACTCACTCAAACACATACTTCACTTTCGAACAAATATCGCTCACCCAACTTCCTAGTGCGAACTTTGATCAGGCTTCTTCATTAGAAACTTCTATTCTCCTTGCATAGTTATAAATTATGATAGACAACTTTTGGTTCTACATAAGAATCCTCACCAACGCTCGCCGTAAAAAATCGAGTGATAAATCCTAATTCGGAATGGGTGTGAAAGTGAAACACCCCAAGTCATATGCTCGAATCTTAGGTCGAGAATTATGTGAAAAGGAGAAATGATCTACGTACAATCTACATATTGATCTAAAGATTCTTACCATCTAAATACTTTCTACCCTCCCACCATGCTTCATAAAAATCAGTTTTTAAATTTATTAACTTATATAATACTTTTCTACATCCAAAGAGTATATTCAAACATCTGATTTTTAATTCTAATTACTTCTAACTATTAGATGTAGGCCAAAAATAAATTAGGTCTTGAAACTAAGTCGACCCAATTAACGATTTTACCCTAATTGGTCTGGTAAGTAGCTATGAAGAGTAGGATGCTGGTATCCAAACTCCATCCTAGATTCTACTTTTTCTTAGAAAGTACTAAGGTAAAAATGTCTATTAGCCAGCCTAATAACATCAAATAATTCTTCACATCCTAGATGTAAAAATCAAAAGACATAGTTTAAATAAACAATGTTTATTAAACCTCCTTATTAAATTTAACCTAACTAAAACTTCATTTATTAATCCACCTTTTTAATCAAAATATCCTTTTATTTTGAAAACTCTTCCTTTTAAGGGATCCAAGAACACAATACCTAGGTTTTATTTCAAAAACCTTTTGAAAACATACATTTAGCCAAAGTAAATTCTAAATGATTCAAGGAACTGGGTGCTTCCAAATAGTGTCGTATACCCCTTTACTAAGAAGGGCAATATTCAAGAGAAGTATTCGTCATTTGAACACATCTCTTACCATTTTTAGTTATTTCTAAGACACTCAAACTAGTTATTAAAAAATATTGCTTCTTTTTCCAAATTTCTTCTCGAAACAATACTATTTATAGACAAATACTTTTTAACAAAATCTTCTACTTGGTTTGGATTCATTTGGATTTAAACTTGTTTCGATTTGTACAATGACAAAGAGAATAATTTACCTAGTGCACTATCCTATCTGCCTAAGCAAGCATTCGATTTTCACTTTGAAGTTTATTCTGATCATCACAAAACAGATCAAGACTTATTTCCAAAATACCCAAAGAAAACCTTATTCTCAAACTTTATTTTAAAATATCTATATCTTAAAATATCTTTAAGAAAAATTACTACTACTTTTCTAAATCATTTGGAATTTATCAAAGCCACCGGGATTTAACATTCTCAAAACCCTTTTCTTTTTTAAAACACATTTAATAGTTCTGATTTGTAAAATCATCTCTCTTAATTCATCTTATAAAACTATATGAAGATTTTTGTAACAACCCGCATATTTTACGATTATATATTAAAAAATTTTATTTAAATATAGCGTCGTTAGTCGGATTCAAGTCCGAAATGACACTTTTTGCAAACAGATGAATTGGGACTCGAGACCACTTCAATTGAGTCCAAAATAGCGTTTGCAACCTTTTTGAGTATAAACATCGATATGTTTGGAGTTGGGTAGAATTTTGACATTTTCACTTAGGGCTTTGGGTTTGGGTTTCAGCCCACTAACCCAACTCATCTTATATCCTAACTCCACCCCCTATCCTCTTCATACACTATCATTTCCTAACACTTCAAGCTTTAGAAAAATGGGGGAAGAGAAAAGGAATTAGAAATTCCTAAGCCCTAGATTCATTTGCAAACTCAAGTTCTAGCTCCAAAATCTAACAGAAGCTTAGGTAAGCATCCTCTTCATCTTCTCCATCTCATTTCCTCTTCAATTTCAGAAATTTCCTAAACCCTAACTTAGGAAATATTCATTGTAATCCTAGATTAGAGCTTCTAGAGTTGAAGCTGAAGTGTGGTTGATCTTTCTTTTGATTTTAAAGCTTCTCATTTATTGTTTTGGGTTGAAAAGGTGAGTTTTTGAACTCACCTCTATGTCTATAGCTATCATAGTTGTTAGGTATGAATTCCTAACACCTATTCGTGTTCATTTGCTTTTGATTTGAATTGATTTGGTGAATTTTCTAAATTTTGTGTTTTGAAGTCAAATCTTCAAAAATCCTATCTTTGATGTTTTGAACATTTTTTTGGGGTATATCGAAGAGCCAATAAGGTCGAGCTGTCGCTTGGCATAAATCCCTAGTCGCCATTGCTCGTCCAATCACTCCGGTGTGGATTTTGACCTTCAGAGGGCTAGGCAGAGTTTACTGCGAATTGCAGTTCAGTCGACTGAATCAGGAGGGTCAGTCGACTGAACCTGGGGGACATAAAGTTTCTGACCCTGTGTCAGTCGACTGAGCATTATGGTTTAGTCAACTAAGCCTGGAAACAAAAAGTTTCCAAGCATAGTGTCAGTCGACTGACCATTATGGTTAAGTCGACTGAATCTGCTATCTCAGCCTATTTACCTATTTTTGAGCGAATTTCCATTGTTCATCGATTTATGTCGATCCGATTAGTTGTTATCGCTTTTATCGACTTTGATGACTTCTTTTTCTGGATTTTTTGGTAATATCCATTTTGATGGATTTGGTATCGATTTCTTTGGATTTGATTCACGTCTTCGAATGTGGATTTTGGTGATTGATTATTTCTACAATCATTTCTGTGATTTGTCAATTTAAAATACAAAGATTTCTATACTAGTAGTAACTATTCAAACTCTTTCACAAAGATGATTTCAACTCTATTTTAAATACAAAGCTCGTTTATAAAACCGTTTTCCAATCTATTAGTATATACAAGCCTTTACCTCATTCGTATGAGAAATTTAATTAAACGGCTTAGCAAAACAAGTGGTATGAAACGCTTGCGTTTACTTTGTCGGTTAATTCTTAGACTTGTTCGATTGAACTCTTGTGACAATTTTCTAGTGGAAATCTACAATTTGTTCGTAAATATTTAAGTTAAGCTAGTGGTTATGGGACATGAAGCTAAACTCATCTATTTACTAGCTTAGTGTAATCGACACTTCTTATTGATCAATGGTGATCATTTTGTGATTTAGACTAGCGATGTGTGATGTCTATTTGTTTGTGTGGGGACTAAAAACCCCATTTGTGGAACTTCGGTTCAATTTGGTGGGGTAGCGACCCATGGTCTTCGGGCCGTTTGTGGAGCTTCGGCTCAAAATTGATGGTTAGCGACCATGGAATAGCGTTCCGTTTGCGTTACACGTGTTGGTGAGTTTTCATATGCTCCCATTTGTGATAGGCCTCCCCCCTTTGTGATTTCTGGATTTCTAGTTGATGATTTCTAGAATTTGTGTTTCACCTCTTTTTGTGATTGGCAATGATATGTTTGTCAATATTTGGGGTTTGGTGAATAAAATAAAGAATATGACATTCTTTTTGGTACTTTGAGATTCTTTAGATATTGTATGATTTTGTTGTTGTTTAAAGTATACTTATCACGGTATGACATTATTGTTATCATACGTTTTTGTTATATCTCTACTTATAGCTCAGTTTATATATGATAATTATAGCTAGACTGATCCGTTTATTATTTTCTTTTTAAATAATACTCGGGTCAAACCGAGATGTTACAGGTGCTTCCACTTGACTTCTTATCAGGGATTATCATCTGATTTTTGGCTAACTACTTTAGATTAGTAGTTTTTGTTATTATACATTTGAGATATAGACTCCTTGATGTATAATTATTCTTTTGTCTAGCACATGTATCTATTCTTTTGTGATGTAGTGGATCTTGTTTGACCACTACTTTGATGTACACTTTTATGTGTTATATTCATATCTGATTCCGCCTTTGTGATATGAATATCTGTGACTGATTTGTGTTATGTTTATTTCTATATTTATTTCCGAAGGCCTCATAGCCACTGTGTGGTAGCTTTGAGTTTGTATTTGATATGTCGGATTTTCTCTTGAAATGAAATGTAAGTTATATTATCTGACATATCGGTACCCGCACAAAGCAATTACACAGATGGTCGCTCCTCAACACCCTTATTCTTCGTGCTAGTCGACGGCATTACCCAGTAGTGTCCTTGGCTAGCGTGAGTATAGAGGTGGGAATCACAATTTTCTTTTAATAAACATCTTTATTGAAACTCAATTTTTAACCCTACATGTCGTCGAACGCCTTATAGTCAAACTGTGAAACTTAATTCACAAGGTGTTCGATTCAATGTTCCTACAAATTCTTTCTACCCACCCATGATGGAAAATGAAATCTACTATTAAATTTGACAATAGTCAATTCTCAAAACTAGATGAGCGTGACTAGTTAAACCCTAAATGCTAATAATTAGGCTCGGCCTGGGCTGGTAAGGGCTCGGCCCTAGGTGGTTCTGAGGCGTAAGTGTTTGCTTTGAAGATTATTGATATTTGGAAGTGAAGTAAGGCAATTTAACTTGATTTTTTTAAGTTTATTTACTAGTTTTTATCTTAGGAATATGGATATGGAAGCCATGGAAATACATGAAGATAAGAACAGGATTATGACATGAGAATGTAAACGAATACCAAGAAGAGAATGTAGGAATGAGGAATGTATATATAGGCAAGGAGAAGAGGTAAATAACTATTTTTTTGCATTAAATAATGTAAACATGTCATGTAACACCATACCTCTCCACCATCCCCTCTCCACACGTTCTCCTCCCCCCCTTCATGACTTTGTGTACTAACCTAGGGTGTTTAGGTGATGTTTAGGCACTAACCTAGGTTATATTATACATATGTATATAAATATGCATAAATAGTTATATCATGAATGTATATGTATATATTATTAAGTATTCATGTATGTATACATGTATATGCATATATATTATTTACAAATTTGATCAAACCCTAGTTTATAAGTGTGTGCATGCTTAAAACGCTTATGCACAATGTTTTTTGATAACTTTTCGGTGCCGAAAAGTCAAAAATTCGAAAAACAATTTTCGGTCACATTTTCTATTTTTATTAGAACTAGTTGTTTTTGTAAACAAAATTGAAAATTTATTTTACCATCACTTGTTATCGGTTAATAAGTTATATTTTAATCATAAAACCAATTATTTGAATATTGAAATTTATTAAATATTCGCAAACCAAGGGGATAAAATTTCGGGTCGTTACAATAACACTAAAACATATGATTAACCATATTACTGCCATTCCCACGTTCTCTTTATTATTAAATTTATATGATGTTTTTCAGTAATATTTTAAGCACGTATCTTACTTATAATTTGCAAATAAGGTTAAATAAAAATTATTATAAATTATCATGTAATTCTAGAAATGAACAAAGTATAAGAATAAAATAATATTTGCTTCAAAATTTTATTAATACATAGTTACACTTATCAAACATTGTAATTAGGCTATAATTAAATTTCGTAAATAGTTTAGTTTGTTAAGTAGATTTTGAATTTTATGTAATAAATTTAATGTAAAAATTTCTTTATCAAATTTGGATGCTTAGGATTATACAATAATATCATTTATGTCATATTGAATTGTTTTGCATACTCTCATCCTTAAATTTTGATTTCTTATATATCATCTAGTTTATACTGATTTTGATACATTAGATATTGATTTCAATGTATATATCATCTTACTCAGGAGTTTATTCCCATTATTATTAATAATAATTATAGCATCCCACATTCATATTTAGTATTAATTAAATAAATAGTTTCTCAATTTAGTCTCTCACAAAATGGCATTTCATTTAGGGGGAATATTTTAACTTAACTTTTTATTTTTAGTTTGATTAAATATGTAAATAATTAAGTTTGGATTGATTATCATAGATTGATTTGGTGTGAAGTATAATTAAAGTTTTGATTTGACTTTGATTGTATTATAGTAAATAAATAAAGGTTTACTTATCCAATTTATTTATATTTAAAGATTGATCATTATATATAAAATATATGACATGATTTATAGTATGTTCTTCATTTATGTCTCTGATATTGCATCTTTTATATTATATTTGTTTTACATAAAACTTATCCTTAAATATTAATTTTGATTCCATAGTCTTAAATATATTATTTAGGGGGAGTTTTTAGTTTTTTTTATGCATTTTTGTTGATGACAAAGAGGGAGAAAAATATAAAATATACACATACGTATATTCAGGAGGGAGTTTTCTAACTCAGGGGGAGTCATATCATATTTTATATATAGGAATATTTAATGGTTACCATCATCAAAATGGGGGAGAATGTTAATACCTCAATTATTGATTTTGATGACAACAATCATATACAATCATATAAAATTTAGATACTAATGCTTTACCAAGTTATATAGTATATAGTGTAGAATATTAGACAGGCGTTAAATTGAAGACTCTACAGTATAAAGACTCAAGGGATAGTATAAATGAAAGGGAGTGCGGATTAAGGATCTTAAGGCTAATTTAACACTAGAGGGGGGTGAATAGTGTTTAATGGATTCTAAGACTTATATGGACTAAATTTAAATTATGACACAAACAAATGCAGAACTTAATCACAGAACAATCACGGAATCAAACATAGATGCAAAAACTAAATAAAAAGCAGTAAAAGGAAAGAATACACCAGATTTTATACTGGTTCGGAGTTACCCTACATCCAGTCCTGTACCAAGGCAGAACACCTCATACAGATTTTTATTATACCAAAGTCGAGATTACAATCCTCTGTTTCTAAAGGCCTTGAGGTACCCTCCTGTCTCACGAGTCCGGGGCAAACTCTCCTGATTTACGGGCCACAAGATTACCCAAATGATTTCCAGGCACAACCACACCTTATAGAGAGACTCGATAAACTTTTGATTACAAATTGATCCTATAACTCTGAATAGCACTTTGATCTTCGAGAGAGGGCAGAGAATCAAACAATAATGAGATTCTAATTTGATTCACTTGAGAATTCGGCAGAATTTCGGCACGATCTTAAAAACATGAAAATTTTAGAATATGGATTTGTGGAGAAGGAGTGAAGAAAATAAGAAATTAGTTAGTTAAAAAATTCGTTTGTGAAGGCTATTTATAGACCAGTAACGGTCATAACCATTCGTGAAGAGATTTAAACGAATAGACACTTCTTCTGAAAATTAAAACTTTTGAATTTAACGGCCACCATGTCGACATGGGGTATCTCATGATGTCGACATCCCTTAGTTAAAAACAATGTAAAATTTGTTTTGAAAATGGTATTGAAAGGAAAATAAGATGAAATGATTCTGGAGTAAAATAAACTAATTTTCCTATGTTTTAAAATAAAGAAGAGTAGAAAAATATATTTTTAGAATGTATATATAAATTTGATTTTAAATCACAAGTATATATATTATAAAAGAATATTTAAAAATCAGAAGACTGTTTTAAAAACAAACGAAGTTTAAAACAAGAATTTATTAAAAAACAAAGACAAAGAATATTTTAAGGCTAAAACATTTTGAAAAGCAGCTTTGAAAATCATTTTGAAAAACCATTTTGAAGTAGTTTTACAAGCTTCTTCCTGCAGAATATCTCATCACATCAGGACTCGAGAAATTGTACAAAACCAGGATTTTTGTGGGTTTGTAAGCCACTTGTCGTAGGTTTGTAAGCTACTTGTCGTGGGTTTGTAAGCCACTAAGAAGATAGAAATGGGTTCTATCCCAAATGAAATATGGAATGAAGATTTCCATGCTATTATGAAGTTTGAACAATAAACTAGACTAAACTAGACACTTATCTTGAAATCTTGATCTTGATACTCATGAGTCTTCAAACTTGATTTCTTCATCCTTGATCTTTATACTGTACAGTCTTCAATAATCAGTACATGCCTTATATATATCCTGCATAATAACATTCATATATATCTAGACAATAGTGTTAATATATAAGTTATAATAAAATAAGTTACAAAGGTTGTTGTCATCAAAACCACTATCTTCAGTTCCTAACAATCTCCACCTTTTTGATGATGACAACCTTATAAAATATACTTACCACTTCGATCATACCATAACTCCTAACTCCCCCTTACACCAACAACTCCCCCTTACTCCAAGCCTACTATTTTATATAACCTCTCCCCCTTTGACATCAACAAAACAATAACCTATAAACCATGAACTAAATAGAAAATGAGATAAGCAAACATATAATATAAGAATAATAACTATGTATGAGTGAAATATAGCATCCTAAGTTATATGGAATTCAAGATTTTATACACCAAAGATTGTTTTTAGAAGAACATTAATTAAGATAACAATTTATATACAAACTAACAAACCAATATATAATCAAGAAAGAGAAAAACAAAAACGAAAAACACTTAACGATGACCCTTAACTATTGGTGATTTATGGATCGAACAATTTGGATAATGGAGACAAAAGTTTCCATGTTGTTCGACCAAGTTTCCATTAGCGTCAAAAAGGACCTCTCCAACGCAAATCACGCCATCGTCTTCGTCCATATGAACATCCGGATTCGACAGAGGATTTTCTTCTTCTTGATCCTCTTATGGTTCTTCCATAGGCTCTTCTTCTCCAGAATCCATGGCTTGTGACGATTCTTCGATGACAATGGGATTGGCATGGTTATCCATAAGGAATTTTTTCAAATTCCTAAGAATTCTGCCTTGCCTATCTTGTTCTCTAGCCATTCGCAGTTGACTCACTTGAATTTCCGTCATCATTTGAAGCAAATCTTTCACCTTCTCTTGTAATTTGACTCGTACGTGTGTGGAACGTTGAAAAGGGCCAGAATGAGGAGAAGTGGGTGAAGAAAGTTCGTTTTTAGAAGAGAAAGCCATTAATTTACCGTTTTAGAAGTTTATTAAAGAGAATAGAATAAAGGAAAGGAGTAAAAGTCGAAATATACAAATATATAACCAAATAACTAATTTTAGAGGGAAATTTAAATTTGAAAATCTCGGCCTGTATGTCGACATAGTGGGATGGGTCATGTCGACATGCCCAGTTCAATTTTTGGGAATTTTTTATTAATATTAATTATTAACTATACTTGTATTATTTATAATTTATATTTCAGTTAATGAACATATACCTAATTCTCTTCTAAATTTAGTAAAGTTTTGTTTATTTAATGGTTTGGTTAATATATCAGCAATTTGTTTTTCAGTATTAATATATTCAAGAGTTATGACTTCTTTACTTATATTATCTCTAAGAAAATGATGTCTAATATCAATATGTTTTGTTCTAGCATGATGAGTTGGATTTTTAGATAAGTTTATTACACTAGTATTATCACAATAAATTGGTGATTTAGTTATAGTTAATCCAAAATCTTTTAAAGTTTGTTGCATATATAAAATTGAGAACAAGCCAAAGCAGCATATATATATTCTGCTTCAGTTATTGACAAGGATACAGTGGTTTGCTTCTTACTAAACCAGGAAACCAGAGAATGTCCTAGAAAGTGACAAGTTCCACTTGTACTTTTTCGGTCTGATTTACAACCAGCGTAATCAGCATCACAATATGAAATTAAATCAAACACCTCATTTTAGGGTAAAATAAACCATAATCTAAAGTATGTTTTACATATCTTAAATTCTTTTAACAGCTTTTAAGTGAGTTTCTTTAGGTTGAGATTGGTATCTTGCACAGAGACAGACACAGACACTATGCATGATGTCAAGACGACTTGCTGTTATATAAAGCAGCAAACCAATCATTCCCCTATATAATTTTTGATCAACATCTTTTGATTTATCTTCTTTACTTAAAGCTACATTAGTTGTCATTGGAGTTGGTTTCCCACTAGAAGTGGTCAATCCAAATTTATTAGTTAAATCCTTAGCATATCTTTCTTGACTAATGAAAATTCGTTTATCTAATTGTTTGATTTGAAGTCCTAAGAAGAAGCTTAGTTCTCCCATATGACTCATCTCAAATTCTTTAGTCATTATATCTGAAAATTATTTATTCATTATGTTATTAGTTGACCCAAATATTATATCATCTACATATATTTGTACTAATTGAATATCATTTCTGTTTCTTTTAATAAAAAGAGTTGTATCTATTTTACCAATTTCAAAACTAGATTGTAGTAGTTAAGATCTTAGTCTTTCATATCAGGCTCTAAGAGCTTGTTTCATACCATATACAACTTTATTTAATTTATATACATGATTTGGAAATTCATTATTTTCAAAATGCGGAGGTTGTTCAACATAAACATATTCTTTTACAAAACCATTTAAAAAGCACTTTTAACATCCATTTGATATAACTTGAAATTATTGTAATTTGCGAAAGCAAGTAGAATCCTGATAGCTTCTATTCTTGCTACGGGTGCAAAGGTTTCGTCATAATCAATCCCTTCTTCTTGACAATAACCTTGCGTGACTAAACGAGCTTTATTTCTCATGACCTTACCAAGTTCATTCATTTTATTTTTATAAACCCATTTTGTTCCAATTATACTTTTATCCTCAGGTCTAGGAACAAGTTCCCAAACATCATTTCTGGTGAACTGGTTCAATCCTTCTTGCATAGCAAGAATTCATGAATCATCAAATGATGCTTCCTTTGGATTTTTAGGTTCAATAGTTGATATAAAAGCTACATTACTCATACTATTTAGTTGATTTCTTGTTTTAACTATAGATTCAATATTTCCTAGTATATTTTCTACAGGATGATCTTTTAATAATCTAATTCTTTTATTAGGTTGAATGATTTCACAATCAGTTTCATTAGGTTCATTATTTAAAGTTACAAAATCTTCTTCATCTTCTATTTGTACAATATCTTTATTAAACTTTTCATCAAAAGATACATGCATTGTTTCTTCAATGGTGTTAGTTCTTAAATTATAAAATCTAAATGCTTTACTTCTATTAGAATATCCGATAAAGATACCTTTGTCGAATTTAGGTTCAAATTTATCTAAATTATCTTTTGTATTAAGAATAAAACACTTACTACCAAAAACTTTAAAATAAGCTACTATGGGTTTCTTATTGTAAAGTAATTCATATGGTGTTTTATTAGTTAATGATCTAATTAAAATCGTATTTAATATATAACAAGCTGTAGCGACTGCTTCAGCCCATAAGTTTTTAGGTAAGTTACTATCAAAAAGTATTGTTCTAGCACACTCTTGAATTATTCTATTCTTATGTTCTACCACACCGTTTTGTTGTGGATTTCTTGGAAAAGAGAAATTATGATTGATTCCATTTTGATTACAAAAATTCTCAAAATTTTCATTTTCAAATTCTCCACCGTGATCACTACGAATAGATTTTATTTTTAAAGAAAATTGATTTTGAATTCTTTTAGCAAAATTCTTAAATAATTCAAAAGAATCACTTTTAAGTTTAAGAAAAATTGTCCAAGTATATCTAGAATAATAATCTACAATTACAAAAACATATTTATTGTGATTAATTGATTGAACTTGAGATGGACCAAATAAATCTAAATGAAGTAATTCTAGAGGTTTAGAAGTAGAAATCATATCTTTTAATTTAAATGAACTTTTCTTAAGTTTTCCTAATTGGAAAGCATCACATATATTATGGGAAGACCTCTAACTAAGTCAAGTTTTGATAACCTAGATAACAGTTTGAAATTTAAATCACCAAATCTTTTATGCCAAATCCAAGAGTCACTTGTATTAGCCAAAAGACATAAGTTATCATTTGAAACTTTCATACTAAGGATGTAAATGTTTTTCTTCCTAATTCCTTCAAAGATAATATTTGACTTATTATCTTCGATGTGACACTTATCTTTTCCAAATTTAATTTTAAATCCTTTATCACATAGTTGACTTATACTAAGCAGATTATGTTTTAAATTCCTAACTAGCAAAATATCATAAATAAGAGGAGTTTTAGAATTACCGATATTGTCGATGCCAATCACATATCCTTTTGAGTTGTCTCCAAAGTTGACCAATCCACCATCTTGATATATATTGTCATTGAGTATCTCGGGATTTCTAGTCATATGCCTTGAACAGCCACTATCAAGTATCCATTTATATTTCTCAATTTGCACAGTTTTTCCATTGGTTGTTGATTCTTCAAAAGCCATATAACATGTCTGTTCCTGCATAACAAACCAATTCGGTAGATAACTTGATTTTTCATAAAAACTATATGCAGACTTATGATACTTTGATGAAATGCATACATTCAAACTACTATTAACAAAATTTTCTAAAAATGCCATTTCAACTTTTCAAGTTTCAGATTATGAAAACTATGAAAACCTATGCTCCGATACCAATTGAAAGGGAGTGCGGATTAAGGATCTTAAGGCTAATTTAACACTAGAAGGGGGTGAATAGTGTTTAATGGATTCTAAGACTTATATGGACTAAATTAAACTTATAACACAGACAAATGAAGAACTTAATCACAGAACAATCATAGAATCAAACATAGATGTAGAAACTAAATAAAAATATTAAAAGGAAAGAACACACCGGATTTTATACTGGTTCGGAGTTACCCTACATCCAGTCCTGTACCAAGGCAGAACACCTTATACAAATTTTTATTATACTAAAGTCGAGATTACAATCCACAGTTTCTAAAGGCCTGGAGGTACCCTCCTGTCTGACGAGTCCAGGGCAAACTCTCTTGATATACGGGCCACAAGATTACCCAATAGATTTCCAGGCACAACCACACCTTATAGAGAGACTCGATAAACTTTTGATTACAAATTGGTCCTATAACTCTGAATAGCACTTTGATCTTCGAGAGAGGGCAGAGAATCAAACAAGAATGAGATTCTAATTTGATTCACTTAAGAATTCAGCAGAATTTCGGCACGATCTTAAAAACATGAAAATTTTAGAATATGGATTTGTGGAGAAGAAGGAGTGAAGAAAATATGAAACTAGTTAGTTAAAAAATTCGTTTGTGAAGGCTATTTATAGACCAGTAACGGTCATAACCATTCGTGAAGAGATTTAAACGAATAGACACTTCTTTTGAAAATTGAAACTTTTGAATTTAACGGCCACCATGTCAACATGGGGTATCCCATGATGTCGACATCCCTTAGTTAAAAACAATGTAAAATTTGTTTTGAAAATGGTATTGAAAGGAAAACAAGATGAAATGATTCTGGAGTAAAATAAACTAATTTTCCTATGTTTTAAAATAATGAACAGTAGAAAAATATATTTTTCGAATGTATATATAAATTTTATTTTAAATCTCAAGTATATATATATATATTATAAAAGAATATTTAAAAATCAGAAGATAGTTTTAAAACAAACGAAGTTTAAAAAAAGAGTTTGTTTAAAAACAAAGACAAAGAATATTTTAAGGCTAAAACATTTTGAAAAGCAGTTTTGAAAATCATTTTGAAAAACCATTTTGAAGTAGTTTTGCAAGCTTCTTCCTGTAGAATATCTCATCACATCAGGACTCGAGAACTTGTACAAAACCAGGATGTTCGTGGGTTTGTAAGCCACTTGTCGTAGGTTTGTAAGCTACTTGTCGTGGGTTTGTAAGCCACTAAGAAGATAGAAATTGGTTCCATCCCATATGAAATATGGAATGAATATTTCCATGCTATTATGAAGTTTTAACAATAAACTAGACACTTATCTTGAAATCTTGATCTCGATACTCATGAGTCTTCAAACTTGATTTCTTCATCCTTGATCTTTATACTGTACAGTCTTCAATAATCAGTACCTGCCTTATATATATTCTGCATAATAACATTCATATATATCTAGACAATAGTGTTAGTATATAAGTTATAATAAAATAAGTTACAAAGGTTGTTGTCATCAAAACCACTATCTCCAGTTCCTAACAATCTCCCCCTTTTTGATGATGACAACCTTATGAAATATACTTACCACTTCGATCATACCATAACTCCTAACTCCCCCTTACACCAACAACTCATCCTTACTCCAAGCCTACTATTTTATATAACCTCTCCCCCTTTGTCATCAACAAAACAATAACCTATAAACCTTGAACTTAATAGAAAATGAGATAAACAAACATATGATATAAGAATAATAACTATGTGTGAGTGAAATATAGCATCCTAAGTTAAATGGAATTCAAGATTTTATACACCAAAGATTGTTTTTAGAAGAACATTAATTAAGATAACACTTTATATACAAACTAACAAACCAATATATAATCAAGAAAGAGAAAAACAAAAACGAAAAACACTTAACGAGGATCCTTAACTATTGGTGATTTATGGACTGAACAATTTGGATAATGGAGACAAAAGTTTCCACGTTGTTCGACCAAGTTTCCATTAGCGTTAAAAAGGACCTCTCCAATGCAAATCATGCCATCGTCTTCATCCATATGAACATCCGGATTCGGTAGAGGATGTTCTTCTTCTTGTTCCTCTTATGGTTCTTCCATAGGCTCTTCTTCTTCAGAATCCATGTCTTATGACGATTCTTCGATGACAATGGGATTGGCATGGTTATCCATAAGAAATTTTTGCAAATTCCTAAGAATTCTGCCTTGCCTAACTTGTTCTCTAGCCCTTCGCAGTTGACTTACTTGAATTTCCGTCATCATTTGAAGCAAATCTTTCATCTTCTCTTGTAATTTGATGACTCGTACGTGCGTGGTGTTATCCCACCTTTTGGCAAAGCCGAGATACCCAAAAATTAACTAAAAATCAATAATTACTAGTCATGAATATCGATTGTGCATCGTAGGTTTACCATGGATATCGATGAATTTTGTCCGAGTCCGGATTGGGCTGTAGTTGACGAGACATGACAAGCAAAGCCATGGAAACCTGCATTCCAAATTTCAAGTCAATCCGAGTTCATATGCTCAAGATATGATCGATGCAAGTTGATGAAAAAAGTCACATTCTCGTATCCATCAAGTAGCATCAGCTTCGTATCGATGAGGTTCATATCCATAGAGACGTCTCCATTCGTATCCATCAACTTCGTACCGAACAAGTTCGAATCCATCGAGGAACCTTGGCTAGCGTCGATCGGGTTCGTATCCATCGACTTGAAGTCCTTCGAATCCATGAAGACACTCCATTTCGAGTCCACGTACGATGATATGTTCGAATCCAACTAGTGCTATCGTTTCATATCGATCAGCTGAAGTGAGATATGATCAATACGAACGAGTCTCAGTTTGAATCCATGATATGGTTGAAGCCTTTGAATCCATCAAGTCAAAGCGGCGAGATACTTGGAATGACTCGATCAAACCGGAGTGAAAGGTGGAACGACCTGAAGATTGTGCGCCACATCACCACGAGAGCACGTGCAGGTGATCGATTCGAAGGAATCGATTCGAAGGAGATCGAGTCAAAGCAAATAGCCACCGAAGAACACGATTTCGTATCGACGATATCTCGAGATCTACAAGTCCAAATGATATGAAATTTTCACAGTGGCTTACATACATGTTGAAGAATGTTCTCACCAAATTTCAGCTCGATTGGATGATTTTTTGATCGATTCGAATGGAGTTCGAATTGATCCCGAAGCGGGCCCAGATTTCTTGGACACGGGCGCATGGGCCCCCACACGTGCCAGAAGTAGTCTCCCTAGTTTTAGGCGAAATATCAGCCTCCTACACCTATAAATAGAGCCCCAGGTCATTCAGGAAAGGGGATCGGGATTCTGAAGCGCCTTGACTCTACCAGACTCAATTCTACACTTCAATACAACCATTGTACTCGAAGTTCTTCATTGCAACTGCTGTAATCAATTGTAATCAGCAAGGATAATCAATAAAAGATAAACCTTTGAAGTGGACGTAGGCCAGAGATAGCCGAACCACTATAAATCTCGTGTTTTTGTTCATTATTTCTGAATTGTGATACTATGTTTGCTTAGATTTGAGATTTGTGTTTGAATACTTGTTGATTTGTATTCATACACTGGTGCTTTCACAGCATCTGGGGTTTGTGACCAATTTTGGCGCAAACACGTGGAACGTTGAAAAGGGCTAGAATGAGGAGAAGTGGGTGAAGAAGGTTCATATTAAAAGAGAAAGCCATTAATATACCATTTTAGAAGTTTATTACAGAGAATAGAACAGAGGAAAGGAGTAAAAGTCGAAATATATAAATATATAACCAAATGCCTAATTTTAGAGGGAAATTTATATTTGAAAATCTCGGCCTATATGTCGACATAGTGGGATGGGTCATGTGGACATGCCCAGTTCAATTTTTGAGAAATTTTTATTAATATTAATTATTAACTATACTTGTATTATTTATAATTTATATTTCAGTTAATGAACATATACCTAATTCTCTTCTAAATTTAGTAAAGTTTTGTTCATTTAATGGTTTGGTTAATATATCAGCAATTTGTTTTTCAGTATTAATATATTCAAGAGTTATGACTTCTTTACTTATATTATCTCTAAGAAAATGATGTCTAATATCAATATGTTTTGTTCCAGCATGATGAGTTAGATTTTTAGATAAGTTTATTGCACTTGTATTATCACAATAAATTGGTGATTTAGTTATAGTTAATCCAAAATCTTTTAAAGTTTGTTGCATATATATAACTTGAGAACAAGCCAAAGCAGCAGATATATATCCTGCTTCAGTTGTTGACAAGGATATAGTGTTTTGCTTCTTACTAAACCAGGAAACCAGAGAATGTCCTAGAAAGTGACAAGTTCCACTTGTACCTTTTCGGTCTGATTTACAACCAGCGTAATCAGCATCACAATATGAAATTAAATACATCATTTTTAGGGTAAAATAACCATAATCTAAAGTATGTTTTACATATCTTAAAAAAATTTTAACAACTTTTAAGTGAGTTTCTTTAGGTTGAGATTGGTATCTTGCACAGAGACATACACTATGCATGATGTCAGGATGACTTGCTGTTATATAAAGCAGCGAACTAATCATTCCCCTATATATTTTTTGATCAACATCTTTCGATTTATCTTCTTTACTTAAAGCTACATTAGTTGTCATTGGAGTTGGTTTCCCACTAGAAGTGGTCAATCCAGATTTATTAATTAAATCCTTAGCATATTTTTCTTGACTAATGAAAATTCGTTTATCTAATTGTTTGATTTGAAGTCCTAAGAAGAAGCTTGGTTCTCCCATATGACTCATTTCAAATTCTTTAGTCATTATATCTGAAAATTATTTATTCATTATGTTATTAGTTGACCCAAATATTATATCATCTACATATATTTGTACTAATTGAATATCATTTTTGTTTCTTTTAACAAAAAGAGTTGTATCTATTTTACCAATTTCAAAACCAGATTGTAGTAAATAAGATCTTAGTCTTTCATACCAGGCTCTAGGAGCTTGTTTCAGACCATATAAAGCTTTCTTTAATTTATATACATGATTTGGTAATTCATTATTTTCAAAAAGTAGAGGTTGTTCAACATAAACATCTTCTTTTACAAAACCATTTAGAAAAGAACTTTTAACATCCATTTGATATAACTTGAAATTATTGTAATTTGCGAAAGCAAGTAGAATCCTGATAGCTTCTAGTCTTGCTATGGGTGCAAAGGTTTCGTCATAATCAATTCCTTCTTCTTGACAATAACCTTGCACGACAAAACGAGCTTTATTTCTCACGACCTCACCAAGTTCATTCATTTTATTTTTATAAACCCATTTTGTTACAATTATACTTTTATCCTCAGGTCTAGGAACAAGTTCCCAAACATCATTTCTGGTGAACTGATTCAATTCTTCTTGCATAGCAAGAATCCATGAATCATCAGATGATGCTTCCTTTGGATTTTTAGGTTTAATAGTTAATATAAAAGCTACATTACTCATACTATTTAGGTGATTTCTTGTTTTAACTATAGATTCAATATTTCCTATTATATTTTCTACATGATGATCTTTTAATAGTCTAATTCTTTTATTAGGTTGAATGATTTCACAATCAGTTTCATTAGGTTCATTATATAAAGTTACAACATCTTCTTCATCTTCTATTTGTACAGTATCTTTAAAATTTTCATTAAAAGGTACATGCATTGTTTCTTCAATAGTGTTAGTACTTAAATTATAAACTCTAAATGCTTTACTTCTATTAGAATATCCGATAAAGATACCTTTGTCGGATTTAGGCTCAAATTTTTCTAAATTATCTTTTGTATTAAGAATAAAACACTTACTACCAAAAACTTTAAAATAAGCTACTACGGGTTTCTTATTGTAAAGTAATTCATATGGTGTTTTATTAGTTAATGGTCTAATTAAAATCCTATTTAATATTTAACAAGTTGTAGCGACTGCTTCAGCCCAAAAGTTTTTAGGTAAGTTACTATCAGAAAGTATTGTTCTAACACACTCTTGAATCATTCTATTCTTACGTTCTACCATTCCGTTTTGTTGTGTAGTTCTTGGAAAAGAGAAATTATGAGTGATTCCTTTTTTATTACAGAAATTCTCAAAATTTTCATTTTCAAATTCTCCACCGTAATCACTACGAATAGTTTTTATTTTTAAAGAAAATTGATTTTGAATTCTTTTAGCAAAATTCTTAAATAATTCAAAAGCATCACTTTTAAGTTTAAGAAAAATTGTCCAAGTATATCTAGAATAATCATCTACAATTACAAAAACATATTTATTGTGATTAATTGATTGAACTTGAGATGGACCAAATAAATCTAAATGAAGTAATTCTAGAGGTTTAGAAGTAGAAATCATATCTTTTAATTTAAATGAACTTTTCTTAAGTTTTCCTAATTGGCAAGCATCGCATATATTATCTACTTTAAAGTTTAACTTGGGAAGACCTCTAACTAAGTCAAGTTTTGATAACCTAGATAACAGTTTGAAATTTAAATGACCAAATCTTTTGTGCCAAATCCAAGGGTCACTTGTATTAACCAAAAGACATAAGTTATCATTTGAAACTTTCATACTAAGGATGTAAATGTTGTTCTTCCTAATTCCTTCAAAGATAATATTTGACTTATTATCTTCGATGTGACACTTATCTTTTCCAAATTTAATTTTAAATCCTTTATCACATAGTTGACTTATACTAAGCAGATTATGTTTTAAATTCCTAACTAGCAAAATATCATAAATAAGAGGAGTTTTAGAATTACCGATATTGTCGATGCCAATCACATATCCTTTTGAGTTGTCTCCAAAGTTGACCAATCCACCATCTTGATATATATTATCATTGAGTATCTCGGGATTTCTAGTCATATGCCTTGAACAGCCACTATCAAGTATCCATTTATATTTCTGAATTTGCACAATTTGTCCATTGGTTGTTGATTCTTCAAAAGCCATGTAACATGTCTGTTCCTGCATAACAATCCAATTCGGTAGATAACTTGATTTTTCATAAAACTATATGCAGACTTATGATACTTTGATGAAATGCATACATTCAAACTAGTATTAACAAAATTTTCTAAAAATGCCATTTTCAACTTTTCAAGTTTCAGATTATGAAAACTATGAAAACCTATTCTCCGATACCAATTGAAAGGGAGTGCGGATTAAGGATCTTAAGGCTAATTTAACACTAGAGGGGGGTGAATAGTGTTTAATGGATTCTAAGACTTATATGGACTAAATTAAAATTATGACACAAACAAATGCAGAACTTAATCACAGAACAATCACATAATCAAACACAGATGCAGAAACTAAATAAAAACAGTAAAAGGAAAGAACACACCGGATTTTATACTGGTTCGGAGTTACCCTACATCCAGTCCTGTACCAAGGCAGAACACCTCATGCAGATTTTTATTATACCAAAGTCGAGATTACAATCCTCAGTTTCTAAAGGCCTTGAGGTACCCTCCTGTCTCACGAGTCCGGGGCAAACTCCCTTGATTTATGGGCCATAAGATTACCCAATTGATTTCCAGGCACAACCACACCTTATAGAGAGACTCGATAAACTTTTGATTACCAATTGATCCTATAACTATGAATAGCACTTTGATCTTCGAGAGAGGGCAGAGAATCAAACAAGAATGAGATTCTAATTTGATTCACTTGAGAATTCGGCAGAATTTCGGCACAATCTTAAAAATATGAAAATTTTAGAATATGGATTTATGGAGAAGAAAATATGAAATTAGTTAGTTAAAAAATTCATTTGTGAAGGCTATTTATAGACCAGTAACGGTCATTACCATTCGTGAAGAGATTTAAACGAACAGACACTTCTTTTGAAAATTTAAACTTTTGAATTTAACGGCCACCATGTCGACATGGGGTATCCCATGATGTCGACATCCCTTAGTTAAAAACAATGTAAAATTTGTTTTGAAAATGGTATTGAAAGGAAAACAAGATGAAATGATTCTGGAGTAAAATAAATTAATTTTCCTATGTTTTAAAATAAAGAAGAGTAGAAAAATATATTTTTAGAATGTATATATAAATTTGATTTTAAATCTCAAGTATATATATATTATAAAAGAATATTTAAAAATCAGAAGATAGTTTTAAAAACAAACGAAGTTTAAAACAAGAGTTTATTTAAAAACAAAGACAAAGAATATTTTAAGGCTAAAACATTTTGAAAATCATTTTGAAAATCCATTTTGAGGTAGTTTTGCAAGCTTCTTCCTACAAAATATCTCATCACATCAGGACTCGAGAACTTGTACAAAACCAGGATGTTTGTGGGTTTGTAAGCCAATTGTCGTAAGTTTGTAAGCTACTTGTCGTGGGTTTGTAAGCCACTATGAAAATAGAAATGGGTTCCATCCCAAATGAAATATGGAATGAAGATTTCCATGCTATTATGAAGTTTTAACAATAAACTAGACTAAACTAGACACTTATCTTGAAATCTTGATCTTGATACTCATGAGTCTTCAAACTTGATTTTTTCAGCCTTGATCTTTATACTGTATAGTCTTCAATAATCAGTACCTGCCTTATATATATCCTGCATAATAACATTCATATATTTCTAGACAATAGTGCTAGTATATAAGTTATAATAAAATAAGTTACAAAGGTTGTTGTCATCAAAACCACTATCTCCAGTTCCTAACAATAAAGACTCAAGAGAAGGATATAAAGACCCAAGAGATGGACATGAAGACTCATGAGTTTAATGGCCAAGGTACGAAGATTTCAAAACTATAATTTAGTATATAGAGTCATAGTATATATTGTTAAAGTCCTTGATAGCAATCTTTAATCTCTATCTTTAATTTTCTATATCTTTTATATTGTTAACCAAAATATATTTTCTAAATATTTTTATATTTTTAACCAAAATATATTTCTAAATCTTTTATATTTTTAATCAAATATATTCTTTCTAAATCTTTTATATTATTAATCAAATATATTCTTTCTAAATCTTTTATAATTTTTAATCAAAAAAATTTCAAAATGTTTTAAAAATAATTTATAATTTTTTTTAGAAGTTCAAAATTTTATAAACTATGTTTAAACTATTTTACAAAGTATCAAAATATTTTACAAAGTAAGGATTGTTTAAAACATTTTAAACAAAACAATTTTCATTTTTAACTAAGGTATGTCGACATACCTATACATCATATGTCGACATATATGCCACCAAGTGGTTTTCTGAATTTTAAAAGGAAGTGTCTATTTGTCGCAACTCCTCATGAATGGATACATTTGTTGATTTACTATATAAAGGGGAGTGCAAACATATTTTCAAAAATCTATTGGAAAATATACCCTATACTCTTCAAAATCACATAGAATCAATTCATGCTTCATTGTATCGATTCAATGCTACTTTCTTTCTATTTTAAAAACATCTCTCTCTCAATTCATAGATCAAAGTCCTGTCCAAGAGGCTATAGGATCCATTGTATCCAAAGTACAAGACTTTGACTTTCGAAAAAGTATCCACTCTATTTGTATTTGCTTGGGTGTGCTGATAGCCCATTCAAATCAAGTAGGTGTGCTTGTAGCCTATTCAAATCAAGTGAGTCTACCCTAAACTCTGAAATCAGGTGGGTGTGTCTTGTAACCTTGAAATCGAGACTGTAATGGGTTTACTTGCTACCTGTTTAAAGTAGGTATTTGAAAAGAACTCCATATAATAAATTGTACGGGATTAGATGTAGAAAAAATCCAAACCAGTATAAAATCCCTAGTGTCATCTATCTAACTCATTACTTTGCTTTACTGCTTTTATTTTTATCTATGATTGCATCTGTGATTAATTGTTAATATAATTCTGTATTTTTAATCTGTGATTTAATAGTAACCTTGAAAGAAAATTAAAAAGATTTATATAAGTTAGAAAACATTATTCATCCCCCTCTAATATTAAATTAGCCTTAAGATCCATAATTGCGCAACCCATAGAAAGTTATGCCATTGTGTTTGTGGAGAAATTCTAATTAATTTCCATATATAAAATGTTGAAAACGGAGCTCAAACGAAAATGTTATGGATGTTTGTGTTTATGGGTTCAAAATAATTTAAATAGGATTCAAATTCAAATACTTAAACAATTCTTAATTTGAAAATTGAAAACTAATAGTAATTAGACTTGATGGTTAATTAATCGTCAAAATTAATGTTAACTTTAAGTAGTAATTAAGGAATTAAATAATTAAAAAAACAGCCAATAAAATTCTTCCCGAAATATAATGACTGGTCAACCGCTCCTATAAGATTGGTCGACTGCTATAGGTCGAATGGTGGGTAGGTGTGATCGACCGGTGAAGATTGTGGCGGGTAGGGTTTTTACAACAATGAATGTCCATATTTTTATTATTTTAAACCGATTTAAATTTGACGGTTCTAGTGCATTTCAACCATTATGGATAAGAGCCTAGCCCCCTCACTTTTATTCACAAATTATTTTTGGAACCCAGCAAAGCTCTGCCAGTTCATCTCTTCTAAGATTCAGAAAACTTCTTTAGGGTTTCAGGTAAGAAATCTTATATGCTTATTTTTGTTTATTGTTTTTTTCTAAATACATTCTCCTCCAAACCTCTAATTTTCTGAATCTGAAGTATATATATACCTTGTTGTATATATTAAAAAAATAGATCTGAAAGAGATTATTGAAGGCATGTTAAATCCAAAAGGAGGCAAAGCTAAGGACCTACAACGAGTGGAAATCTTAATTTTTCTATCTTAGTGTTTGCGCCAAAAATGGTCACAAACCCCAAATGTCATGAAATCACCAGTGTATGAACATAGATCAACAATAAATGATCACCAATCACAAGTCTAAGTAATGTAGAGGATAAAAAATGAAGAATAATCAACTTAAAACGGAAAGAAATAGACAGAGACACAAGATTTATAGTGGTTCGGCTATCTCCGGCCTACGTCCACTCCAAAAGTTAATCTTTTATTGACTTTCCTTGCTGGTTACAGCTGATTACGGCGGATTACAATGAAGAAATTCGAGTTCAACAGTAGCTTAGTAATGCCAAAGTGTTTTCGGCAGAGTCTGGACGTTGGATAGCCCCAAAGATCCCTTTTCCGTAGGCTCTGACGTGCTATTTATAGGCGCTCTATGCAAATATCTCGCTTAAACTCTGGAAGACTTCTTCTGGCACGTGAGAGGGCCCACGCGATTGATCCCATGTGATTGCGGCTCGATCCGTGATCGATACAAACCAATTTCGTATCGATCAAGATTTGGTCTAATCGAGTTGAAATTTGGTATGATCATTCTTTAGCTTGTGCGTAGGCTCCTGTGAAAATTTCATAGCATTTGGACCTGTGGTTTGTGAGATATGATCGATGCAAATTCAAGTTTTCGGCGGGCTGTCCTGTTCAAATCGATACATTTGTATCGTTCTGTTAGACTCGATCTTGAGCACGTGTGCGTATGGTGACGTGGCGCGAGATTCTTGGATCTCTCCACCTTTTGTGCCGAACGATTGAGTCTTCCTTTTTCATAGGCCTTGTTCATATCGATCGGTAGTAACTTGTTCGCATGGATCGCTTCGGCGTAATTCGTATCGATCACTTATAAGAGCATGATACACTGTTCGCATCGAGTATCGATCACTTATAAGAGCATGATACACTGTTCGCATCGATCGGTCGTGGCTCTGTTCGTATTGATAATTCAAAGGCGCTTCGTATTGATTGCCTCGCACGTCATGCTTCACATCGATCGTTCTAATAGGCCAACCGATACGAAACACGATAAGATGAGGATCGATACGAAACGTTGCCTATTGGTGGAATTCGATGGATACAAACCAGAGCACATTTGCTCGATACGAAGCAGCGTAATTTGATGGATACGAATAAGGCTTCACTGGACTGATACGAACAAGATGGATTCGAACAGCGCGACCATGGATGGATTCGAACAGATTGACTGGATCATGGATCGGTGATCGATACGAACAACGTGCTTTCCTTAACTTGCATCGATCATATCTCGATCATACGAACTCCAATTGACTTGAAATTTGAAACATTGATTTCTGGCTTTGCTTGTCTTGTCTTGTCAATTGTAGCTCAATCTAAACTCGGAAAAAATTCATCGATATCCATAGTGAACCTGTGATGTATAATCAATACTTGGGATGGTTAATCATTGATTTCTAGTTAATTTCTTGATATCTCGGCCTTGCTAAAAGGTGGGATAACACTTTGCCCCCCAAAACATGCCTTTTGGTAAAAAGGCATGTTTTGAATGGATTTAACTCAAATGCCGTGAGTTTATGTTTTATTCACAGTTATAGTATCGTCAATCAAGTTTATGGCTGTTCGAAGTCGAATCAGTGTCCATTTCCTCCTATGGAAGTCGAGAATTAAATTCTACAGCCTCTCCGGGCTCATGCTGGATCCCATCCTGTCACTCTCCGGTGAAGGGGAAACAATGTTGAGTGAGTCGATCCTGTCGCTCTCTGGCGAAGCCGCAACACCCCCTACACTCCAGTTCAGCGTCGCTGAACATTAAGCGATGCCATGGCCTAAATCCTAGGTCGATTACAGCCACTCCGGGCTCTTGTCGAACCCTGATCCAATCATTCTCCGGTGAATGGGGAACAACGTTAAGTGAGTTGATCATGTCGCTCTCCGGCGAAGCAATTCACTTCTTGCACTCCGGACCCTGTCTCTCTAGGTAGGGTCATAAAGCGACTAATTTCAAATTGACTTCCAATATTCATCCTTTAACTCTCCGGTCAAAGGTTTATTTTGTGAAATTCAAGTTCAGTTATTAAATTCAAATTCCAAATGTCCAATCACAAACAAAGGAAAAACCTAGATGCCGCCTCTCTGGGCAGAGCGGTCTATTACCATCTCAGAGCATGCCTAGGGATCTCTCCGGTTCCCGTACATGTGTAAGCGGAATAGTCGTTTTATTTTGAAATCAAATCTAAGGAGTTTAATCGACCAAAGTACAAATCTTGAACTTGGCCCTTGCCATCATGATCAATTGATGATGAGTCCTGATCCCGATCCAGGATTAGTTCTATTAGGTGGAGGCGGTAGTCGCTCAGGTCCTATGACCACTGTCCGATCTCCGGTGTATTGTGGCAATCTACCACTTCTGACATGCTCTTCCACCTCATCCTTCAGATGGTGACATTCATCGGTAGTATGCCCTTCCAGCTCATGGAATAGGCAGTACTTTCCACTTCTATGCTCCTATTCTGTGGGATCTCTCCTGGGTGATTTTCGATAGGGGAGCTGCCCCCGAGTCTCTGTGTAAATCCGTTCCAGGTTTGCTGTCAAGTCCGTGTATTGTCTAAACCTGGGTTCTCGGAATTTCTTCCGTTTGTCAGGACCATCGTATCTGTCGTCCTGCTTTCGCTTCCCTTTGTCTGCTCCAGATTGTTCTTTGGAGGATCCTTCGCCTTGCACAACATTTGTTTCTCGCCTCTCGGCACGTGAATCTTCTAGCCGAATGAATCTTTCAGCTTTATGGTAAAATTCTCCAAGGTCTTGTGGCGGGTCTCTTGCCAGTGAATCCTTGAACTATGTGCCTTCTGCAACCCCTGTTACCACCGCCATCAAAATCATCGATGGATCCGGGCGATCTACTGAAGCCACAGTTGCATTGAATCGCAATAGAAAATCTTTTATGGACTCTCCGGTCCTCTGCTTTATCGATGCTAAGGTCATTACACTTTTGGGTCGCGTCACGTGGACCCTAAAGTGCCTCATGAAGCATTCCACTAGCCCAATCCATGTTCTAGTTGATCCATTCTCTAGCTGTCTAGACCAAAGCGTAGCCAAATCTGCTAAATATAGAGGGAAACATCGTGCCATCACTTCCTCGGATGCCCCTAGCACTTCCATATGCCTGATATATCTGGTAATATGCATGGTCGGATCTGACTTTCCATCATAAGGTTCCAGCATGGGTAGCTTGAACTTTGAAGGATTTCTCGCATTTCTAATATTCGGAGTGAACGGACTCCGACTAACTTCCTCTAAGCCTCTACTCGGCAATCCTCCCCTCATAATCCGTCGTACTAGTCCAGCCATTCTTTCGTCTCCATCCAGGGTTTGTCCCCTTATCATGTTTCTATCCTGCCCCCTATGTCTCGTAGGGTATTCTGGGTAATATTCTTCATGTGGCTCATTCATGTTGGCGTTGGCACTAGCCTGCTGAGCTCCATCTATGGGTCTTCCACTTTCATGTCCTGAGGGTCTGCCTCCAGGTCCTTGTTGAGTGCCTTCACGTTCTTCGTTCTGATCTTGAATCTGACCTCCATTGGTCTCTGTGACTCTAGCTCCTTGTCCCGTATTTGCAGCCGTTGTTGTCGGTCCAAGGTTCTGTGCTCCGGCTGCTCTCATCTGCACAAAGAATCTTTGCATCGCTTCTTGTTGGCTCTTCAATAATCTTTCATGTATTGAATCCACCATAGCCTCCATCTCGTCCCTGGTGATGTAGATCGAAGCTTGTCCTTCTCCAGCTCCAGAGAAGGCCTCTTGACTCCCCCCTTGTTGGCTCCTTTCTCCTCTCTGCCTTCTTGTTGATTGTCGCGTCATTGCCTTTCGAGTCTGAACTCTTTAAGCTTTCAAATCTGAACTCCAAATCTGGTATAACGGGTGCTAGTTGCTCTTAGTGAAAGCACCAAAGTGTTTGTGCCAAAAATGGTCACAAACCCCAAATGTCATGAAAGCACCAGTGTATGAACATAGATCAACAATAAATGATCAACAATCACAGGTCTAAGTAATGTAGAGGATAAAAAATGAAGAATAATCAACTTAAAACGGAAAGAAATAGACAGAGACACAAGATTTATAGTGGTTCGGCTATCTCCGGCCTACGTCCACTCCAAAAGTTAATCTTTTATTGACTTTCCTTACTGGTTACAGCTGATTGCGGCGGATTACAATGAAGAAATTCGAGTTCAACAGTAGCTTAGTAATGCCAAAGTGTTTTCGGTAGAGTCTGGACGTTGGATAGCCCCAAAGATCCCTTTTCTATAGGCTCTGACGTGCTATTTATAGCTCTATGCAAATATCTCGCTTAAACTCAAGGAGACTTCTTCTGGCACATGAGTGGGCCCACGCAATCGATCCTAGGTGATTTCGGCTCGATCCGTGATCGATAAGAACCAATTTCGTATCGATCAAGATTTGGTCTAATCGAGTTAAAATTTGGTATGATCATTCTTTAGCTTGTGCGTAGGCTCCTATGAAAATTTCATAGCATTTGGACATGTGGTTTGTGAGATATGATCGATGCAAATTCGAGTTTTCGGCGGGCTGTCCTGTTCGAATCGATACATTCATATCGTTCTGTTCGACTCGATCTCGAGCATGTGTGCGTATGGTGACGTGGCGCGAGATTCTTGGATCGCTCCACCTTTTGTGCCGAACAATTGAGTCTTCCTAGTGCATAGGCCTTGTTCGTATCGATCGGTAGTAACTTGTTCGCATGGATCGCTACGGCGTAATTCATATCGATCACTTATAAGAGCATTATACACTGTTCACATCGATCGGTCGTCGCTCTTTTCATATCGATAATTCAAAGGCGCTTTGTATTGATTGACTCGCACGTCATGCTTCGCATCGATCGTTCTAATAGGCCAACCGATACGAAACACGATAAGATGGGGATTGATACAAAATGTTGCCTTTTGGTGGAATTCGATGGATACGAACCGGAGCACATTTGCTCGATACGAAGCAGCGTAATTTGATGGATACGAATAAGGCTTCGCTGGACTGATACGAACAAGATGGATTCGAACAGTGCGGCCATGGATGGATTCGAACAGATTGACTCGATCATGGATCGGTGATCGATACGAACAACGTGCTTTCCTTAACTCGCATCGATCATATCTCGATCATACGAACTCCAATTGACTTGAAATTTAAAACGTTGGCTTTTATAGCTTTACTTTTCTTTCCTTGTCAATTGTAGCTCAATCTGGACTCGAACAAAATTCATCGATATCCATAGTGAACCTGTGATTTATAATCGATACTTGGGATGGTTAATGATTGATTTTCAGTTAATTTCTTGAAATCTCGGCCTTGCTAAAAGGTGGGATATCACTTAGTAATTGATTGGTATAGTTTGGATTTGAATATGTCTTAGGGAGTTTTGATTTATGAAATCATCATATTAAAATCCCTAAAATTGCCCCAAAGTGAAATATCAATTCTTAGTTGAAATCTCAGTTGTTTATACTAAAATAATAGAAATTATGTAGATTTTATATTTTAGTGTTTTTACTTTCTATTC
The DNA here is from genome assembly GCA_030737815.1 of Allium fistulosum. NCBI lineage: Eukaryota > Viridiplantae > Streptophyta > Magnoliopsida > Asparagales > Amaryllidaceae > Allium > Allium fistulosum. The sequence continues at coordinate 358,137,940 of CM060906.1, forward strand.
CACTTCTTATTCTCTTTCCTTGGATTTAATTAAGGGCTTTGATTAGAAAATAAGGTGCAATGTATGAATTCTTATTCATAGTTTCCACCGGTTATTTCCTAAATTTTGGTAGAAATTCCCTTTGTCTAATTTCATATATAAAAAAAGAAGTTGAATAGAGTGTAAATGGAACTGAAATTGTAAGTTTATTAATTTATTGTGACGCCCCACCTCTATGCTCACGCTAGCAAAGGACACTACTGGGTAATGTCGTCGACTAGCGCGAAGAATAAGGCTGTTGAGGAGCGACTATCCGTGCAATTGCCTTGTGCGAGTAGCGATATGCCAGATAGTGTAACATGCATTTCGTTTCAAGAGGAAATCCGACATACCGATGCAAACTCAAAGCTACCACACGGTGGCTAAGTGGACCTCGAAAACAAATATAGAAATAAACATAACATAAATCAGTCATAGATGTTCATATCTCAAAGGCGGAAACAGATATGAATATAACACATAAAAGTGTACATCAGAGTATTGGTCAAATAAGATCCACAATATCACAAAAGAATAGATACAAGTGCTAGACAAAAGAATAAGTATACATCATGGATTCTATATCTCGAATGTAGAACAACAAAAACTACAAATGTAGTGTAGTTAGACAAAAGTCAGAAGATGATCCCAGATAAGGAGTCAAGCAGAAGCACTTGTAACATCTCGGTCTGACCCGAGTATTATTTAAGAAGAAAATAATAAACGGATCAGTCTAGCTATAATTATCAGATAAAATGAGATAGGATAAGAGATGTGACCAAAAACATATGATAACAAAGAAATGCCATAATGTGTCAAGTATACATCAAATAACAACAAAAATCATACAATATCTCCAATCATCTCAAAATACCAAAAAGAATATCATATTCTTTATTTTATTCACCAAACTACAAATATTGACAAACATATAAATGCCAAACGCAAAAGTTGGTGAAACATAAATTCCAGAAATCATCAATTAGAAATCCAGAAATAAAAAGGGGAAGGCCTATTACAAACGGGAGCATGAAAACTCCCAACACGTGTATCACAAACGGAACGCTATTCCATGGTCGCTAACCATTGAGCCGGTGCAACGGCGTAGTACAATAACGGTACGCCCAAGGGACCAGAAACTCAAATAAGTCGGAACAACGACGTAGTACAGCATTACGCCCATTGAACCGAACTCCAATAAACCAGAACATCGACGTAGTACAACGTTATGCCCGATGAAAGAGCCGGTGCCACGACGTAGTACAGCGAAACGCCCGAGGAACCTGAAACTCCAATAAGCCGGAACAACGACGTAGTACAGCGTTACGCCCGTTGAACCGAACTTCAATAATTTGGAACATCAATGTAGTACAGCGTTACGCCCGATGAACCGAACTTCATAAAAGAACATGGGTCGCTAGCCCATAAAAATGAGACGAAGCTCATTAGGATGAGGTACTGTCCCCCACGTGGACAAAGAGACATCGCACATTGCTAGTCTAAACCATAAAATGATCATCATCGATCATCAAGAAGTGTCGATTACACTAAGCTAGTAAATATAAGAGTTTAGCTTCATGTCCCATAACCACTAGCTTAACTTAAATATTTACGAACAAATTGTAGATTTCCACTCGAAAATTGTCACAAGAGTTTCAATCGAACAAGTCCATAAATTAACCGACGAAGTAAACGCAAGCGTTTCATATCACTTGTTTTGCTAAGCCGTTTAATTAGATTTTCTCATACGAATGAGGTAAAGGTTTGTATATACTAATAGATTAGAAAACGGTTTTATAAACGAGCTTTGTATTAAAAATAGAGTTGAAATCATCTTTGTAAAGAGTTTGAATATTTACTATTAGTATAGAAGCTTTTGTATTTAGAAGTGACAAATCACAAAATGATTGTAGAAACAATCAATCACAAAAATCCACATTCGAAGACGTGAATTAAATCCAAAGAAATCGATACCAATTCCATTAAAATGGACATTCTCAAAAATCCCGAAAAAGAAGTCATCAAAGGCAATAACAAAGGATAACAATAAATCGGATAGTCACGAATCGATAAAAGTTGGATCCTCAAACTAATTAGGCAAAATAGGCAAAGTGAAGCAGGTCAGTCGACTGACTGCAGTGGGTCAGTCGACTGAACCAGAAACTAGAATGTTTCATTTCATGCAGTCGGTCGACTGCGACTGACTACAGAGGGTCAGTCGACTGACTGCAGAAAACAGAAACTTCTGTTCTCTGTAGACAGACCCAGGTTGGCCTGATTTCTACAGTCAGTCGACTGACTGCAGAGAGTCGGTCGACTGACTAGCACTGAAGCTGTTTTTCATCTTATTCAAATGAAGCGCAAACTCTTCCAATTCGCGATCGAACGAGTAATGGACTTAAGGGGCTTTTGCCAATCGACAACCCAGCCCTATAGGCTTTCCGATTCACCACCAAAAGCATGATCAAACATCAAAGCTAAGATTTTTAGAGTTTTAGACTTCAAACACCAAAAATTGAAATGATCACCAAATCAATCCAAACCAAAATCAAATGAACATGTAAAGATGTTAGTAATCCATACCTAACAATCAAAGATAGTTATAGATAAAGATGTGAGATAAAGATCTCACCTTTGAACCCAAAAACAATGAATGAGAAGCTTAATCACAAAGGAAAGATCAGCACTCTTCACTTCAACCCAAGTAGCTTGAATCTAAGCTCAAAAGAAGAACATTCCCTAAGTTAGGTTTAGGAAATTTCTGAAATTGAAGAGAGAATGAGATAGAGAAGATGAAGAGGAGACTTACCAAAGCTTCTCTTTGAATTTGGAGCAAGAAATGGAGTTTGCAATTGAATCTAGGGCTTCGAATATCTAATTCCATTTCTCTTCCCCCATTTTCAGTTTAGCTTGTGAAAAAGAAATGAAATGAAATGAGGATGAGTGGATGAAGAGAAGGGCTGAGTTAGGTTATAGAATGAGTTGGGTGAAACCCAAACCCAAAAGCCCAAGTGAAAATAGCAAATTTCAACTTACTCCAAATATATCGATGGTTATACTTAAAAAAGTCGCAAACGCCATTTTGGACTCAATGGAAGTGGTCACGAGTCCTAATTCGACTGTTTGCAAAAAGTAGCTTTTCAGACTTTAATCCGACTGACGACGCTATATTTAAATAAAATATTTAAATATACAATCGTAAAATATGCGGGTTGTTACAGACTCCTATCCTTAAAGAAATTGCATCCTCGCAATAATTAAGAGGAAAATAAAAAGTAACAACCATAAAGAGCACGAAAGAATAAGTCCGGATATGTTTGCTCGATGAATTCTCAAGATTCCCAAGAGAAATTCTTAGGATTTGAGGACCATTGAACTTTCACAAGAAGAACATCTTTATTTCGAAGGCGTTTAACCTCCGAAGTAATGATACGAATAGAATGTTGCTCATAAGTCAAATTTGGTGAAACTTGAATTTTTTTTTCAACAACACCGGGCTGAAGAATAAAAATCGGAATTCCAAGGTATTTCCGTAGTAGAGAGACGTGGAAAACGTCATAAATAGAAAAAGATTGAGGCAATAATAAAAAGGCGATAAGCCACGGAACAAATACGTTTGGCGATGGGAAATGGACCAACATATCGAGGTGCTAACTTTCCCGATCGACTGAAACGCACAACACCGATCATAGGTGAAACGCGAATGAACACCAATAAAGACTAGACCTAAAACCAGCTTCTCACCGGCTTCAAGCCAACACAAAGGAAATCGGCATGGCCTTACGTAGAGTGCCTCGAAAGATGCCATGCCAATACAAGATTGGAAGCTATTATAGGAAGAAAACTCAACAAGAATACGATCTTCCCAACTTCCACCAAAATCAAAAACACATGCACAAAGAAGATCTTCAAGAATTTGATTCACACGCTCTATTTGTCCATCGGATCGAGGACGATAAGCGGTGCTAGAATTAAGATTTGTTCCCAAAGCTTTTGAAGACCTTACCAAAATCCACTAGAAAAATAATGGATCATGATTGCTAACAATAGAAGTAGGAACTCTATGCATTTTAGTTTGGCATAGATTTTAGCCAAAAGAGGTATGGTCCAAAAGAGAAGGACGAGCCTCGAGGCTACACAAAACAAGAGATGAACATGAATTGAATTCACGATCTCGAACCTCACAAGTAGATAAAGTCTCGAGATCATTCCATTTGGATATCATCAAAGAAACAACTACTAGTTGCTTACAACTAAGGGCATCGGCAATCACGATTACTCTTTTCCGGAGTACAAAGAATATCAAGATCATAAGATGCAAGGAACTCGAGCCAACATTAAGTTCCTTATGAGAAAATAAACATTTTAAAGATTTATGATCGGAGTGGAGAAAGAATTTCTCCCCCAAAATAATGATGTTGAACTCTAAAAGCGAAAACAATAGCCGCGAGCACTAGATCATGAGTGGGATATCTAGTCTCGATAGGCTTTAATTGTCAAGAAGCAAATGCGATAACACATTCCCTTTGCAAGAGAATGACACCAAAACCAATACGACTAGTATCGGTACAAACAATAAAGTCTTGATTCCCTTCGGGAATCGCAAGAATAAAAACATCGGAAAAGAGTTCTTTTAAATGATCCTCTTTCCTGAAAAGCTAAGACTTTCAAAATTATAATTAACTTTATGTATATTCATCTTTTTAGAAAAAAATTTACCTTTTACAAGTCAATTTATTGTGTCTAACTGTCTCATCAAAGCATTTAGGAAATTCCTATCGATAACGTTGATCAAGCGCATCGACCAGAATTCTTAAAGCACTCAATGGGCAAAACAACACAAAATCATCTTATATATGTTAACCATGTCTCTTATAAAATTTTACAAATATTCTTTCCTTGTTTTGAGAATAAAATCCAATCATTTTTACAAATATATTATTAAAAAGATTTGCAAATTTTAAATTTGTTATTTTCATCCATAATCAATAAATATAAGGATAAACTAATCGAGATATTCGTAGAATACTCGATTCACAAGATGGATGAAATAAGGTAGAAGGTTCGCCTAACCGAATGACAAAACGAACCACTCACAAGAATCATGACGAGTGCGGAATGCGGCAAGTGGAATGCTACCCTCCGCAACTCATAGCTGATGAACACCGATGGCAAGGTCGAGCTAAAAAGACCTTAACACCACTCAATAGATTGCTTAGGTGATAATCCTAAGACAAGCTCAAATATATTCCGGAAAATTCACAAATTACTTGAATGAGGAAAATAACATCTTCTTCATCAAGTAGGTTTAAAGAATAAAATGTTGCCGCCAAATTTGGTAATCAAAATCTTTGAAAACAAAAGAAATCTGCTTAATAGATTGAAGATGTCAAGGATAAATAGTCCACACTGGACATAGGATATGGCCTTCATAATAATTAAGCCAATCCTTTCCCAAAAATCAGTTTCGAAGCCTCAATAACGCATAACATGCAAATCAGCTCGAAAAGAAAAATCACAAAAATAATCTTGACATTTTCACAAAGTAAATTGAGTGTTGCGGATCCATCAATCGAATTCGCAATTCTCAATGAAGTCATCAAGCTCAAAATATTTGAAGAAAAAGTATCAACAAATTTCTTTTGACATAAAAGAAGGAGATGCACTCATACCAAAAGAATTTGAATAGAAAATCATGAAACAAAATAATGTCATCAAGGATAGAAGGAGAAATACCTTGACTATAAGAAGTGTCACAAGGAGCTTGAACCTTTCCCTCTCTCTTCTTTGGAAGTTTGGGGCATGAGGATAAAAGATGACCCAAACCTTTGCAATAGCGACAAGTAAGAGGCTTTGGACACTTATTCGCATAGTGGTCCGTAGAACCACAATTGTAGCATCGTCCACGACTAATGGTAGGAGTCTTTGCTACCGAAATTGCCTGCTTCCCTTTCTTGTTGGGATTAGGGCTTTTGAACTTAATATGCCTTTTCTTGTTGAGGTTGAAGTTTTGTTTGGCATCCACAACTTCAACATTATTTTCTTTATCGGCCTCTTCTGGTCAAAGAGTGATATCTACAAGCTGATCGAAAGGCACTTCTAATTTCAGAGGTAAAACCTTTTTAGGGTTCTTACTCAAAGCACAGATAAACCTTTGATTCTTTGCAAGATCCAAAAGTTGTTGGTCAGACATAAATACGCCATCCAAAGAAGGACTACTGGATTGACCGGTGCTGGGGCTGCCAGATCTAACCATTTCTCTTCTTTAAGAAAGAAAGAAAGAAGAAACAGGTTATTCTTAGAATGAATATCAAACAACCTTGATTGATAAAACAAGGCATCACAAAAGAAAATAGGATAGAACGGTACGAAGACTCGAATTAAATCCTATGGCACGATTCCTAAGAAAGTCTCAGGACAATGATCCTTGCTAGATTATTCTACATTGTTCCGAAGTTTTGCTCTGATACCATGCTGTGACGCCCCACCTCTATGCTCACGCTAGCCAAGGACACTACTGGGTAACGCTGTCGACTAGCGTGAAGAATAAGGCTGTTGAGGAGCGACCATCCGTGCAATTGCCTTGTGCGAGTACCGATATGCCAGATAGTGTAACATGCATTTCGTTTCAAGAGGAAATCCGACATATCGATGCAAACTCAAAGCTACCACACGGTGGCTAAGTGGACCTCGGAAAAAAATATAGAAATAAACATAACATAAATCAGTCACAGATGTTCATATCTCAAAGGCGGAAACAGATATGAATATAACACATAAAAGTGTACATCAGAGTAGTGGTCAAATAAAATCCACAATATCACAAAAGAATAGATACAAGTGCTAGACAAAAGAATAAGTATACATCATGGAGTCTATATCTCGAATGTATAACAACAAAAACTACAAATGTAGTGTAGTTAGACAAAAGTCAGAAGATGATCCCAGATAAGGAGTCAAGCAGAAGCACCTGTAACATCTCAGTCTGACCCGAGTATTATTTAAGAAGAAAATAATAAACGGATCAGTCTAGCTATAATTATCAGATAAAATGAGATAGCATAAGAGAAGTGACCAAAAACGTATGATAACAAAGAAATGCCATACTGTGTCAAGTATACATCAAATAACAACAAAAATCATACAATATCTCTGTGATAACCCAGATTTTTGTGAGCAATTTCATGATTTAAATTAGTTTATGTTTGTTTAAAAATTGCATTGAGAAAGATAGGAATGGAAACTGATTGCAAATGTATGGTTTAAACATGTACATGTGCACAAGATAGTGCACACATATGCACACATTTTTCTGTATAATGAAATAGGCAGAAATCAATATATAAATTAGAATAAATAATTTAGAAATACATATGTATAAAGATATGATTATGTCTTTAATAAGTTTGGCACAAAGAAAATAAATGTTAGGCAGGAATAAATACGTGCAAGAAAAATATTTAGGTACTTAAAATTATTTAAAGAAAGAAAATAAGGACTTAGGCAAAATAGGCATACATATATTATATATGTGCACAAGCAAACACTTGTTGGAAGAAAACAAAAATTGCATGGAAATGGCATGAACCCTTAAGCAAGTACTTTATCCATTTCCAGCAATTCTTTTACTTTGGAAAATAAGAATCATGCATATAACATGACCAGGGTGAGATTAAAGAGATAAGGTTTATTTCTGAAAATAAAAACAAGGACCACATACCATTTTCTCTCTTGAATCAAAATGAGAGGCATATCATGTTGTATAGGGTAAAAATGACATTGGGTAATTTCACTAAACCCTAGTAGTAGCCAGGGTTTTGTATAAGGAGGCTTAGTGTAGTGAGACCTTTCACAATTGCTCTTCATCATTTAAAGAAAAATAAAACATAAGCCAGAGAAAAATAAGGAGCACCGACCATTAGAATTAGAAGAAGGCAGAAGACCAAAAGGGTTCAAAAAAGCTTAGGAAAAAGAGGGATTAAGGTGAGTAACCTCACTGGAAATTTTGGCAATAAGTCCTGAATATTGAGGCAGCCTAATTAAATTTATATTTCACTTTTGCAAGCTATGTTCATTTTTATGATTTGATAACTTTGGCTTGTCAATGATCTGCTCAAGTGTAAAACCCTTTATAGTGATTTATCCAGTATAAAAGAGTCATGGATTTCATGTTTAAATATGGTTATCTGTGTTGTGGTTTAACTTTGAGATGAAGTAGATTTTTTATGGGTTTTCTTTATACATTTATTTACTTAAAAACCCAGGATTTATGTTGTAGATATATGGTCTAAAAATGAAAGAAAATGTGGGGCTGCACCATTATGTTGCTGCTTATGTCTTTTATCAACTAAAATAAAGATAAATGTAGAGGTGCAATGTTATACATGTGCTGAGCTTCTATGTTTTATGAACTCTCCAAATCAAAGCATATACTTGTGGTTTGGCCAGATCTTAAAGATTAACAGAGGTTTGATTGAACCAGAGGTAAAAGGAGACAACCAGAAAACTATCTATGACCATATGTTTGTAACTTGATCCATTGAAACCCATAGACAAAATAATATGCTTAGAAATCACATCTGTTTGCATGATTAAATGCTTGCTTATGAGAACATGACTTACCAATCTCTGGATGAATACATGTTGGCTGAATGTTTATTTCTCTGATTGAAATATGATATGCAGAAGGGATTAGCATAGGAATGAGAAAGGGAAAGTAACACTTAGTAATTTAACTAAGGACTTTTGGATCTTAGGGCTACAAAATATGGCTTGGCAAGGTGAACATTGCAAGCTCACACATGGTATTCTTATACCCAGGGGCCTGAGTGTGCTGGGTTAACAGTGATATGTCCCAGGCAATGTGTGGTTTAACAAGAGAAAGTAGCTAAAGACCATAATATACTTGATAGTGAACAATAGAAATAGGTTCATGAGAGGGCTTGGGTAAAATCCCTGATGGCCAGTAATCTGGTAGAAAAGGCTTGATGATTGAATTGATGAATGCGTTGATTGGTTTATGATGTTTTATGGATGGATCCTATGATTGTTATCACTGAACTAAACCATTGAATCATGTATAATTTGTTGTGCACTAATGTATATGCACATGTATCACAGGAACATGCACAAGAGTGGTATTGAGTTCCTTTATCCATTTTGAAGTTATTTGAATATGAATAAGTGTCATATAAAATCATGTTTTCAGTTAGATTACTCATACCAGACTTTAGTCTGACCCTTGTGTGTTTTATGCACCATTGGGTGTCTCATGTTTATATGGGGCAGTTCATGGTGATTTTGCAGGAAAGTAGGAATTTCTTTGATCAGGCTTTGGATGTTTAGCTGCTTAAGGAATTGGATGCTATATTTAAAGATTTGTTGAAGTCAAAATAGATGTTTATGCTGAATTAGGTTAAGCTATTTTGTTTAAATTTGCTTAGAAAACTAATGTATTGTTAGAACTACTGTTTTGCAAGTGTTGAACCTATATGTGTATCAGTTGAAACTTATGTGCTTTGTTTTGCAAATGTTTTGCTAAGAAATGGAATTTTTAAGCTTTAAGAACAGTTAGTTTATAATGGTAGAAAATCTGAGATTGAAAGGATTTATGGATTGAATGTACAATCAAGTATTTGACATAGGAAAATCCATGTTTAAGTTGATATAAAATCTGGCAGAATAAAGGTTTGAGTTGCTTTGAAAAGAAAACAAAATGACATGTATTTTGCTTAAGAATAAGTGCAAGTTGAATATGGCTAACATGACCATTTTATTGAGCCCGGGTTAAGCCAGCACTAAAGAGTTTTAAGCTCAATTTTCAGTAAAGTTTTACAACCCAAATATAGGGTAGACTCAGTCATTTTTGCTAACAAGAAGAGGTAAAATTAGGCACATAAATCTTCCACTGACACACACATGCACAGGAACATGCACACACATGCACATGCAAGAGCACAGTTCATACAGTAACAAAATTATAGAAATACATGCAAAATGCTAAGTCTTGAGACATGAAACCAATAGTTATGCAATAATCTAAGTATGCTGGGAAAACCTGGTTATTAGAAACACTATTACTATGAAGGAATTATTTCTTTTAATGATTCCCAAACAGATTTCTACTTCCAAACTTTTGTACTCTGATTCAAGTAGAAAGTAACTTATATATCTTCACATATGTAAGTTTAAGATGATTTGAGCAAACCAATATTTTTATATTGGCATAAAGATCCTGGATAGAAGAAAATTAGAGTGTAATATTTTCTTGATTAAATGACCACTGCATATATATATATATATATATATAAAACTTTAGGAATAGAAGGTGGGTCATTTCATTTGGTATCAGAGCTATGTTGTTAAATAACATAGCAAAATTTTGTATGAACTTGATTGCATTGGATGTATGGAGGTGTTGAATGCCTTGGATGCTTTGTTTTGTTAGTGCTTATACTACTAATATCTATTATAACTGAATAGGGATAGATTGAAATGAATTAATCTATAGAGTATTAGGCAAAACGAACTAACCTATGTGTCATATCAATAGCTCTATGGTAGGACCCAGACATCAAAATGTAGAAACAAGTGAACCACCCATGGTGAATGTGCAAGAATTCATGAGAGCCATAAGGGATAGAGTAGGCAATAGGCAGGAAAATCCACATGAGGAGCTTTCCAAACTACTCAAGACTTTTACCAACCTTGGAGGCAAAACTTTTGATGGCACAGAAGGAGTTATGGCAGTTCAAAATTGGCTCAGGATTTTGGATAGGATCTTTGCAGACATGCAAGTTGAAGACCAAAGGAAGAGGCAAATTGCATCCAGGCAATTGAGAGGAGCAGCTTTGGATTGGTGGGAGGTTATCATAGCTGGAAGACCTGAAGGAGAAGTGACATGCGATCAATTTAAAGCAATGCTGGAAGGTAGGTTTATCCCTGCATCTGCCAAGGAGTCTTTGCTAGAGGAATTCATCAAATTAAGGCAAGGGACTATGAATGTCACTGAGTACACTCAGAGGTTTGAATCATTGGCAAAGTATGGTGCAGTACTCATCACCACTGAGGAGGATAAGAATGGAAGATATATTCAAGGGCTAAACCCTAGCCTTAGTAGAGCCATTCTACCATACAAGGACAGGACTTTTGATCAAGTTTTGGACTTGACTTTGAGCATTGAACAACATGATAAGGCTAGAGAGAATTTCAGGGCATTCAAGAATAGCCAAAACAAGAAAGGGAAGGGCAAATTTCACCCTAATGATAAGAAGAAAGTAGACACAGCTTCCACCAAGAAACCAGAAGAAGCCAGTGCTGTTGAAATTAAGAAGAAGATTTGTAACGATTGCGATTTTTCGTTGCTCGAAAATCGATATTAATACATTTACTGTATCAACTGCCGAGCAATCGAATGCCGAAAAACCGAATTGTTATGGAGAAAAAGAAGAGGTAGAAGAAGACATAAGGAAAAGAAAGAAGAAACAACAGAAAAACACAAAAACGGAAACAATATCAGAATCTCACATTCATAGCGGAACAACATATAATAGATAAATGAATAATCTTTAAAACAAAGAACTATATCATTTTATACATTACATCATCATCAGAGTTTACAACAACAATTCAACACTGGACAGTTATATAAACTTGTCCTCATACAGAATACACAGCGGAATAAATAATATCATATTATAGATGATACGTCTCGCCATCCAGCTCGCCACTGAGCTCCACAGCATCGCCTGAATCCAGAATGACCTGATAACCTGACTCTAGACTGCCCGTGTGGAAATTGGTGGGCACCCAGAGTTTAGGAAGGAAACAATAAACTCCGAGTCAGTCATGGTGACTGGTGTGAGAACTAAAATAGTTTATCTTTCAAACACACAACAAAAGAATTTTAACATTGAAACCCGCAATGCTTTTGGAAAATGAAACTACCATAAGGCCTCCCGCACACACACACAATGCAAACGCAGAATCGGAGGAGATTTCTCCTTATGATAGTCAAAGATGCTTACTACGCAAATCATTGGATTATTATTATTAATGTCTAGTGTGGAAAACATTTCGAAAATATAATATCAATCTTAGCCAGCATAGACATTCCGAACTATGCCTACTATAGCTACCATCTAAACAGTGGTGACCACCATAAGTAAATGGCAGGTTCTACAATTAAAACTGTACAGGGTTCGTATTGGAAAATGGATTTGCCAACAAATGGTCAGGCTAAGGAACTTCCTATGCCACGTAGGAAACGCCTCTGGCTGGACGCTCCGAGAGACAAACTGCTCTCTGCCAACAAGGCCGGGTTACCCATGTAACTAGGTAACTCACGAATATGTCATCCCCCGGTCCTTTGGGACCTTTATCCGAGCGCTCGGTAACCACATCACACATAATAAATAAAGTGTGTCCACATGAGTAAGTATCTGGGCTCCATACCATGATACCACCCCTTTCCAGAAGGAAATGACATACCCTAAAGGGCGCGACCCTCATAACCTTGCCGCAACATTCCTGTTTCGACCATTTCCGGGTTGTGAGGCCCTGACGAAGTCTCGTCCACAAAGCTACGCTTTATACAAAAGCTATGCTTTGGGTCAAACAGATGATCAAAGTAATGATCACAAAGATAAATGATCAAACAAATGATCATATCACAAATGATCAAACAATGATCATTTCACAGCAACACTCAGCATGTCACATTACCAAATTGGGAATATATCGCTGATAAATTTCAACTACATAACCTCTGAGCTCGTACGTCTCAGAGAAGGGTGTTAAGCTAAGAGAATAAATTCTCCGCCACCAACAGAAATGTATTTGAAAGAAATCAGCTTTACATCTCAAAATGTAATGTCAGACACGTAACCATACAAGTCTGTTCCGGGTTCGAACAGAACCGAAGGCACTTCAAAAGAAGCCCTTGCAATTCGGGTATTCACAATCCTGATAAAACTTCCCATCACAAAAGAAATCTCTATACCGTAGCTAACGGTGCAGAGACAATCGATAGGTCATCCTATCGTTTTCACAAATACCCGGTCTTCACCATCGGTCTTTAATACGATCCATATCGTCGTATCACAATTTCGGAATGGGTTATACGACACAAAGGTCCTTTCCCGGCTAACCCGAATAGTGAGCGCTTATTCAAAAATAAGTGTGGCATTCAAATACAAGCAAATCACAACAAATACCCATTCAAGGTAATTATTGATAGTCGGTTATTTAACTATCAATAGGTTTGCACAGCATCATCAGATTCCAAATAATTTTCCAAATTATTTATCTTCCAAAAATATCTTTACAAGATATATAATTTCCACACTTCAACTATTTGAAAACAATTTCAAATCAATTTCCACATTTCAATTTATCTTTGAAGATAAAATCTCACAACATTTCACTTCATATTGGAAAAACATTTCCATACCTATTTAATAATAGGTAATTCACAAATCCATTTATTTTCAACATTTGAAAATATTCAATATACTTAAATCAAAATTAAGTATATATTTCATTCTTTAAGGAAATCATTTTCTTAAACACATCTATTTGAGTCAAAACGAATGTTACGTAAAACATTGTCACAACAACTCAAAATCACTAGTATAGGGATTCGAAATTTAGATAGATATATAAATCCCAATACTATATAAAATATTTCCTTTCGGAAACCATTTACTATAACAACAATGTTATAGTCCACCATTTCCTTATTCCTCGAAACGTCTATTTCAACAATAACTGTTGAAATCTATGTTTTGATACTTAACACGTTTTAAAACATCTTTTTAAAACAATTGCTTCATTTCGTAATATCACTTCTCCAAAACATCTCCGTTTTATTTAATAATACATTCGCTGTCCAAAATCGTGAATATACCTCGTTAACACATTTAACGTTTCTACACATTTTACTTAAAAGATTATCCACTGTCCAAAATCGTGGATAAAATTCCCAACCAAACTCTTATATTACAACATTTAACTTAAAAGATAATTCGCTGTCCAAAATCACGAATATATCTCCTTTATTAAACTTCTATGTTTAATTTATCAAATTCAATTGATTTCGGATATATAAAACAATGTTTATAAATTCACATCTATATTTATAAAGGCTTCGATTATGAAATCCCTTTTATAAATCAATTCAATTTATAACTCAACTTTATACCCAAAATCCGATTTATAAGTTAATTATTTATAAATCCTTTATTTTACAAAATCTATTCATTTCATAACTTCACAATTTATAAATCTATAAATTTTATTCACTTGTGAAATCCATTTATGCTTCATTCTAATACTTATAAAACTCGTTTTATAATTCCAATATCTTCAATTTATAAATATCAACTTTATAAATCTTTTATATAAATCATTTATAATTTTTTTCAAGAATCCCAATTTAAAATCAAAATCGTTATTTTTAAACTTCAAAAATGGATCCGATGATGCAACAGCACTAAATAGTCAATCACAACATCCAGACATCATATATCATCATATGATAACAGAATATACAACAATATCTGTAAATAAATCCATACAGTTGAGGAATCCAGTTGGATCCCTCCAACATGTTTCCCTGCATCCACAGATGTTAGCAAAATACCAATTTTACTTCAATGTGAAATTATCGCGGTATATGGGATTTATAAATATTATCTGCTATTATGCAGCGCAATAGGGTTTCATCCGCTATACAATACGGGAAATCAACTCCAATATATACATATTCCAATATATATATATATATATTGCTATATGCATATATAATACCAATTCCACTAAACATTGGAATATTCGCGGTATATGTTTTTAATAAATAACATCCGCTTAATAACGGCGTATAATGTCTATTTAACACAATAAATAGCGATCATCATCCAATTCACACAATCAAGCACTATCAAAAAATTTAAATCTAACTATTTAAAATTTAAATCGAAACAAAACATTCGATTGAGTGAGGAATTCTCACCTTTGCTTTTAATTCAGTTGCAGCGTTTTATTTCGAATAAAATTAAACAGACGTTTAATTTTACCCGAAATTCACACTAGCTCCAAATGACTCCAATCCAGTTCCATAGCGTAGTGTTCGTCAATACGATTCCAACGCAACTGGTTTCGTGCATTTTTGACCTCGTATGAAGAAGTTATGCTATTTTAAAGTTTACACGAATTTAAATAAAACAATTTCAGCTTTAAATTTTTTTTTCAAACCCTCACTTTAATCTGGGCCATTGGATCTTGCTGCAGCACATCAGGGCCGTGCCCTTCATCGCCTTCCCCAACGTGAATATCACGTTCAAACAACCCACTAGCCGCCACGAAACCCTAATTCTTGCCACCACCTCGCTTGCTTAAAACTTGATCGAGACCCACTGCAGTGTTCGTCATCACGAGCTCCACCACCAGCCAGAAGAGCATGAAGCTCGGCCCTGACCTGCCCTTGAAATGCGTGCACCAATAGCAGCCGATCGCGGCCCCCTAGCTCCCACTCCAGTCAACAAAAATCGATCTCCACCGTTGAAAACGTAGCTCTCATCGCCCTCTTTATTTTTGTAGTTGAAAGTTTTTGCTAATTGTCAACGGATTGAGAGATTTGGAGGGAGAAAGAACATGAATTTCTGGCCATTGAAGATAGGGGTGGCGGCTGGAAGCAATTAGATTAGGGTTTGGGCAAACGTGTGTGTGTGTGTATATATATATATATATATATATATACGTATTAAATTAATATTAAATTCATTTTAAAACGAGTTTTTCAAACGATCTCCAAATCACACGTGCCGCCTGGTGTCCGTAAGGTTTACTCCATGTTCCGAATACAATGGAACATGTTTCGGGAGCTAATTCGGTCATCTGTGCGAGTTACGGAGAAAAACGATCGATTTAAAATTAAACCGATTTAAACCGATTTCGATGCGTTTTGGTTTGCCCCGGACAAACCGTAAATCCGATTGACACGAAATTTGAAACCATACAATAATTCAACATTATGGATCCGATGAAACTAGTTTCGTCAAAATCCAAGACTTTTTGAAAAATGACTATTTTAACTCGTCAAATTAATATTAAAACAATTTCGATGCATTTCGAGCTGCCACGGTCAAACGACAACTCCGATTGCTACGAAAATTGAAATCCGATAATAACAAACTATTACGGATCCAATAGAACTAGTTTCGTCCAATTCTGAGACTATCCCAAAAATGGCTAATTTCACTAGTCGATCAAATATTAAAATATTCAATTTTCACAAATTAACTTAAATTTCAATTTTAAAAGTTCTACAACATCACTATAACTTCAACATGATTTAATATAATTTTATAAATCATTTTCAATCACATTAAATCAAATTTTCAATTATTTCTGGAATTTCAACTATTAATTTATCGATTTAATTTCCCAATTAAATCCAGATATTCGAAAAATAAATTATTCGACTTATTAATTTCACTTGTTAATATTGAAAATCAATTAAATATTCAAATTTCAAATGTCAGAAATTCTGGGTCGTTACAAGATTACTTGTTATAACTGTGGCCAAGAGGAGCATATGAAGAATATGTGCACAAATGTTAGGCCAGCATCCTTCAAATGTCATCATTGTGGGAAGGAAGGTCACATAAAAAGGAATTGTCCAAATTTTAAGCAAGGAAAATTAGGGGCTTTGGAAGGAAAAGGCAAGGCAACTGAGGGATCAAATGTTGGGAATCATGGCCAAGTTGAAGGTACTTTGTTTATTCACTCAATACCTTTTGTAGTAGTGTATGATACTGGGGCTACACACTCATTGATCTCCCATGATATTGCACAACAATTAAAATTAAATTGTATGATTGTTGATAAGCCACTGTTTATTAGAAGCCCTATAGGTAGCTCATGTGTTCTGGGTATGATGTGTATGCAACTAGGGTTAGATATAGGGGGACATGTGTTTAACTCAGACTTATATGTGTTGCAATATCCGAGCATAGGGGTTATTCTAGGAGTTGATTGGTTGAGTAAATATAAGGCTATCATAAATATGGAGACATCCACCATATCATTGAAAATTTCTGATGGACAAAGGGTAGTTGTTCTTTGTGAGGCAGACAAGAATAGAAATATAGCCAACCTTTTTGCATTGTCTAGTGAAAAATCCGTGCCTGCATTAGAAGAAATCCCTATAGTGAATCAATATACTGATGTGTTTGGTGAAGTTAGGGGAGTTCCAAACCACAGACCAGTTGAGTTTTCAATCAGAATAATTCCAGGAGCTAGCGCAGTGGTTAAAAGACCAACCAGGATGGGGCCTAAGGAGTTGATAGAATTGAAAAAGAAATTGGTTGAATTAGAAGAAAGAGGCTTTATTAGACCCAGTAGCTCATCATGGGGAGCACCAGTAGTCTTTGTTAAGAAACAAGATGGATCCCTTAGGTTATGTATTGATTATAGGGAATTAAATAAAGTCACAATTAAAAATAAATATCCTTTACCAAGAATTGATGATCTCTTTGATCAATTGAGTGGTGCAAAAATATTTTCTAGGCTTGATTTAGCTTCAGGCTTTCATCAGATGAAAGTAGAAGAGGAAAGCATTAAGTATACAGCCTTTAACACAAGATATGGACTTTATGAATTTTTAGTAATGCCATTTGGCTTGACAAATGCTCCTTCCTATTTTGTTGATTTGATGAATAGGATTTTTAGAGAATACTTGGATAAATTTGTATTGATATTTATTGATGACATACTAATTTATTCTAAGTCAATTAGAGAGCATGAAAATCATTTGCATATGGTATTTGAGAAATTGAGGCAGGAAGACTTGAAAGCAAAGTTTTCAAAATGCACTTTTTTGCAAAATGAAGTGAATTTTCTAGGCCACATTATATCAGAAAAAGGAATATCTGTGGATCCCAATAAGGTCATTGCAGTGCAAGCTTGGAAAAGGCCTACCAATGTCACTGAGGTCAGATCATTCATGGAAATGGCTGGTTACTATAGAAGGTTTATAAAAGATTTTGCAAAAATTTCAATCCCATTAACCAGATTGACTAGGAAAAATCAAGTGTTTACTTAGACTGAAGAGTGTGAGCAAACCTTTGGGAAATTAAAGGAAGCACTAGTGCAAGCTCCAATCCTCAAAGTACCTGAAGGGAATGAAAACTTGGTGGTGTATACTGATGCAAGTGGACAAGGGCTTGGGGCAGTATTGATGCAACAACATCAAGTGATAGCTTATTCTTCTATGCAATTAAAACCAAGTGAGGTAAGATATGCTACTCATGACCTTGAATTAGCTTCTATAGTGTATGCTCTTAAGCTATGGAGACACTACTTGTTAGGGGCAAGGTTTGAAGTTTACACAGACCATAAGTCACTTAAATATTTATTTTCATAAAGAGAATTGAATATGAGGCAGAAAAGTTGGATTGAACTCCTAGCCTCATATGACTTTGAAATATTATATACCCCTGGTAAGGCTAATAAAGTAGCAGATGCCCTAAGTAGACAACATGCTAAAGTGGCTAGATTAATGATAGAAGAGTTTAACACTTTATCATTGTTAACTGATTTAGAGATAGAAAGTGATAATGTAGAAAACATGAGCCTATGCAGTGAGCATGTAGAAATGGGAAAGTTAAGCTTTATCACTCTAGAGTCAGAATTGAAAAACAAAGTTGTAAAGTTACAAGACCAAGATCCATTTTTATTTGAAAAGAAAACTCAGATATTAAATGGTGAAGCAGTGGAAGGTTTTTAGTTGAATGATCAAGGCCATCTAAAGAAAGGAAAAAGAATATGTGTTCCAGCAATTGATGAGTTGAAGCAAGAAATCTTGGATGCTTACCACAAAAGAAAATACACTATACACCCAGGAAGCACAAGGATGTATCACAACCTCAAGAGGGATTATTGGTGGAGTGGTATGAAGAGTGCAGTGGCAACCTATGTATCTAAATGTATGGTTTGCCAACAAGTGAAGGCTGAGTATCAAAAACCCTCAGGGATGCTTCAACCTTTGCAAATACCACAATGGAAATGGGAGGATATATCAATGGATTTCATTTATGGTTTTCCTAGAACTAGGAGGGGAAATGATAGCATTTGGGTAGTGGTTGATAGGTTAACCAAGTCAGTCCACTTTATACCAGTAAAGTCAGAGAGAAATGCATGTACACTAGCCCAGTTGTTTATCAAGGAAGTGGTTAGACTACATGGTATACCAAAGACTATAGTAAGTGATAGAGATACCATCTTCACTTCAAAATTTTGGCAGAGTTTTCACAAGGCAATGTGGACTAATTTATGCTTAAGCACAGCATACCATCCTCAATCTGATGGTCAAACAGAAATTGTGAACAAATTGCTTGAAGACATGTTGAGAGCTTGTGTATTGGATTGGGGAGGAAGTTGGGAGGATCATATCTTTTTAGCTGAATTTGCATACAACAATAGCCATCATAGTAGCATAGGCATAGCACCCTTTGAAGCTCTCTATGGGAGACCATGTTTATCACCTTCAAGTTGGCTTGAATCTGGGGAAAAAGTGCACTACAAGAAAATATGTTATTGATAACGCAATTTAATAGCGCATTTATTCTAAGCGTTATTATTTAGCTTTTTGATTTGTTTTATACTTGTTTAATTTGTACTGTAGCTATGTAATGTTGGTCCCAAAATTTTCGACTGCCTCCAAAAACACTTAACCATTTCGCTTCCCTCACTTAACACTTTTCATCTCCCTCCCAAAACGAAGAAAGCCCTAATCCACGTTCTACTCTATTTCCATCTCCAAATTATTTTCGTGGCCGCTGCTTCTTCTAATAGTTTTTCTCTTTCCTCTTCGTGAATTTGTTTCCCCAAATCCTCACAAAAAATCTCCTCCCTTTTCATCGCCTCTGCCCTTAACTACTCATAAGAAGCAAATGCTTTGGGATGTAAAATAGTTAGGGCACCATATCGTGCTTACAATGTTAGTAGAGAAAACCCCTGCATGAAAAAATTAGGCATCACATCCCATGATTTGCATCCACGAACTCATGAGCGAAAGGCGGGTTCGATGGCATGGCAAAGATTTGGCAACAACGAAATAGGTATTTTACAAAGCATGAAAGCAGGCAAAGGTTCAGGCAGTCTCTTGGACTCCTTCGTTCTAAACCCTTTCATTATTTATTTGCCAATTCAGGAATTTGAAATCGCATTAGGTTAGTGTTTTATATATTTGTTTTAGTTTAAAATTTCAAAAGTATGTTATGAATTTGGGAATTTCACAGTATTTGTATGATTTGAATACTTCATATGATGAAACCTTCGTTCCATTCCTAAGAGACCACACAAACAAGAGGTATTCTTCATAACACACTTATCCATAATGCTTAATACGTTATACATGAAACATCGAATATAATATTAGAAAGTACAAGACGAGAACAACTAATACAAAATAATATTACAGATTAAGCAGAGAGATGTAATGTTTCGGCAATTCAGTACTGAATTATTGTCAATACCAAAATGCAAACATAATAATCTAAATTTGGCAATTGTTACAACAAAACAAATTTGTTTTGCTATGGAAACTTTGATGAGTGCCACATCACACGAAATCCACTTCGATTCTCCTTAGAAATTTCCTTTGTCGGTCGACTAATGGTGAACTTAAGTCAACTGTTAACTTAACTTTCCTGCCGCGATTGATTGCGTGCTCATATGAATGACTGGGTGTGTTGATGTGTGCCTACGTGAGTTTCTAGATGTGTGTGCGCACTTCTATTCACTTGTGTGTATATGATGCTGCATTCTTTGCATATGTGCCCATACAAGTGTATTGCAGTGTCTATAAGATATTGAGTTACCATTGAGAGAGTTTTGCAATGTATGTGTGGGATTTATAGTGACTGGGTTTATATATTTTCATGTTTTTGTCGTGTGCATATAATTACGAGTGTGCATTTTGTATATGTATATATATAAATATAGGTAGCAGGTCTAAGCATTTAAACATAAAGTTTAGGTTAAATTGATAATTATATGAGGGTTTTGAGTGTGTATGGGTTGCGTGATGATGTGTGCTTGTATAAATCTGAGCATGTAGAGCATGCATGTCTTTAATCAAAGAAGGTGTGTGGACTGGCTTTAATCATATAATAAAATGAAATATAATAATACACACACACACACATTTTTTGTGGGAAATTGAGGATTGTAAAGAGTGTCATTTTTGTATTTTAGCCATTTGTAAAACTGTGATTTAAAATTAAGATAACCTCAATTTAAACAATATAAATTAAATTGCGCAATGGAAAAAAAAACCTGCAAGTCAATTTCCAGATTTGTGCTTTTTTTTAAAATGCCTATTGTACTCAATATAGAGCTCAGACCTGTTTTGCCTCTTCTGTGTAATAGAGTCCCTGAAAAATGATTAACTAAACACTCTGTATCTAGCTATGTTCCTATTGGCTAATTCCATGTTGTCACTGTACTGATATATCACTTATTTCTTCTGAAGGCCACAAAATATGTTGCAATCTTCTGGGAAATTGACATGTCAATTGCTCTGTTGTCAACATATATTACATGTGTATTTTAATTGAGTTTTAATTTGTAGTTTGTCAAATTAGTACTTTTTGTTTTTTTATGATTCTATCCATAAATATATACAAATTATTTAGAAGATTTCAATTTCAATAATATACTCAATTTTTGATACCATCAAAGATATTATCTGAAAACCGTTCAATTTTATGTTCATGGTGAATTATTATTTTTATGCGATGTGTTTAAACAATTTTTGTCTGCTAATTATATTACTGAAGCATTAGATTATGTTTGCTTCACCCTACCCTTTTCATCTTCTTTTCCTGTTGCTTGTATCCCGTTGATGTTGTGAACCTATATTTTATGTTACTCTGCTCCTTAGTTATAAAACTCTACATCAAAAATAAAAAATAAAATAATGAATGGTAGGTAATACCAATTAGCGGCATTAGTTTGCAGAAATATCTGTTTTACTTACTGCAACATACATGTAGAGCTTTACCAATAAATAATTAAAAAATACATGCTAAACTGTAACTGGTTGGATGTGTTTATCTTCATGGAGTGTAGACCTGTCTGTTATAACTTAATAAAGTGCACTGGTAATTTTTTATCTAGTTATAACTCAAACATGTTTAAAGTTAGAAGCCTGGTTTTGATGCACATTATTAACGGGCATTTTTGAAGGGACCCCAAAACCAGTGTTTCTTCCCCGATGTGTGGTGTGTTTTTAACAACTCCCTTATTAAATTAGGTATTTTATTTAAAATAATTTTGGAGGGCGAACTATTTTGCCTGATGCAACAAAAGCAATAGTTTAGAATGTCTGCTTTTTTGGGTACAAGTGTCAATACCTAATACAATAATGTTCACTAGTCACCTGCATACCTAAATAATATACAGCAACTATACCTATTCTAGCATACATCTGGGCGATAAGTGTTACCTGCATATTTATTTATTAGATGAATCAAGATGTAGGTACAAAAATTCAAGCCTTGATGTCCAAGCTATTAGTACAACCACATATCACTGTGACGACCGCTTGATTATATACTTTATGGGTTAAATATCAAATTATAATATGTTGATATAAACTTAAATTTAAGGATTTAATTGACCTTTCTGCAAAGAACAATTAAATAGCATTTAAAAAAATTAATAAGACATGTACTTTATTTTTTTGCCCCCCCCCCCTCACCCAAGTAAACAAACTCATCTATGATAGATCATTGTTTGAATGTCACCTTTATTCATGGATTTAACCAAACTCCAGTAACGAAAACTTACTCACCAGCAACTAAAGTCGACGTAAATCGTAAATAAAGCCAGGGCTTACTACCACACACAAGAACGGAAACACTGCTAAGATAATGCTTTTTTATTGGTAATGGATGAATTCATGATTTTTATTCCGAACTTGAATAAAATATAAGCATAAATCATTCATATTCTTAGTTTTCACCGAAGAAAACAAGAACATACACACGAAAGATACAAACTGAAAACGGAACTATCAAAATACAATACATTACACGCTGCACTCATTGCATATTTAGGACATAATAAATGGGTCCTCGCTATCTCAGTGGTCCAAGAATGGATTAATCGATTACCTGAACCATCCAACTTTTTATATTATTCTTCACGCACTTATTCAAAACCCTCGTGGTAAAGGGGGAACAGATTAAATTTTAGAACTATCCCACTGCTCTACAACCTCAAGCAGATTTTCAAAGCCCTGCAGTACAACAAATTAACTTCCTTTAATTAAATAAATAATATCAGAGCCACGAAGAGAAGTAAGAGTTGCATATACTGCATGTGCTACTTTAGATGAGAGATTGTTGTATCAGCTGAAATAAAAGTTGTCATCTGGTGCTATGCTACTCCAAATCTTGGCTATTTCTTTGACTTTATTTTAAGGAATCCTGACAAATCGTTGTATCCATGTTCTCTGGTTGCAGTTGCTGGATGGAAAAGGAATAAAAATGAAGCTTTGCCAAGTGGATTATTACGTACTGCTATTTATAGTCAAAGTTGTAGCCAAAAACGTAAGTACATTGACGTGATCAAGGTTTCAAATCTCGGATTTTGGCCAATATCTCGGGCAAATATCTCGGCTGTCTCGGGCGATATTTAAAAGACTTATAACTAACCAAGCTGCCAAATCTCGGATTTTGGCTAATATCTCGGATTTTCATCTCGGCTGATCTCGGGGAGATTTAAAACCTTGGACGTGATAAGGCATTGTATCTATACTACTGATTGCACATTACTTTATTGCAACTTCTTCGCAATTGGATTTCCTTTCCAACTTGGAGTCAGAATAAAAATTAATCTACTTGAGGATTGAGCCTCAAGATGCTTTTATACGGAACATATATCCTCAAAAATTTGCTATGCAATGCATAGTTTAATTTTCTTTTGCATTTAGCCTACTTTTTACACTATTAATTAATGAATCCGTGAGACGTATTATGCAAAATTATATTAAGAGCCGCTTATTGGAAGTAGTGCATTGGCATGATACATTGAAGTTGAGCTGATGTATGCTAGAATAGGTATAGTTGCTGTAAAAGTAGCACACGTTTACATTAGTATTCGAAAATAAAAGTTGTCATCTGGGCGATAAGTGTGATTTCTGCAACGTTTACCTGAAGTTTTTGTGCTACCAATTAAATTTGATAAAACTGACTTTTGGAAGCTAGTTCTTTGCTTATGATCAGCGTTTGGCCAATCAATCTCATAGTGAGGAGTAATGTATTGCATTCTTAAGTCATAAAATTTGTATTTGGGTAGTAATATAACATAATGGAATTTACTATATGTTCATGAAATATCTATTCGAACTCTGATATAGCAGTTTGTTCTCAGCCTTGTTCCATGGGGTTTGCAACTGGTGGAACGACTTTCTTTCTATGGGAAGGCTGCATGATGGTGAAATTGCATTTTATTATGCTATACTTTTAAAGGCTGATAACCACTTCATTTGTATGTGTCTTGATCATTAATTATGTTCTCCAGATGCATGCTGATGATTTCAGGAAAGATTGGTATGGCGTGGTCAGTGGACTTCGAAATGGTGGGTATTCGGATGATATGACTCTTGCTGCAATTGCTGGTGAGTTTTATAAGTTTCTTATGTGTTCTGTATGTGATTTGGTTACAAGTCATTCAAGATTTTTGTTGTTTTTAGTTACAATGTTTATATCAGTATTCACAATCAATGTTGTGTGGTTGCTGATTTTATTTTCATATATAATTTGAATATCATGGCGTCTATGTTAAGTTTGAAATTGAATAGTTATGAGCTAAATGTCTATGCTGAGATTGGAATTCCATTTTCTTTATTATCATATCATGAAGGAAATGACGAATCCGTGGTGGTGAAAATATAATTAGCAATAAGTTAATTACTCAACAGCTAAATATCCCATGCTTCTTCTCTAAACCTCTTCATGACATTTTCTTAGCTTTTTTTTTATAAATAAAAGTGTCTTCCTTTCTTACTTTAATACTATAAACCTGTGTTTTTCATGTGCAAGTAGGCACTATCATTCATCTTTACATTTTACTGAACAATTTTAAAAATTATTCTGGAGATCTATTTCTTTTAGAAAGAAAACTTTATGAATTACATATATAAGCTGAGTCTCCTATTCCTAATCATGGTGACTGCTTAAATATAATCAATTTCTTTTATAAAGGGAAGCCATTCTTGATTTTTCACATAGTAGAGAGCTTTATATGTTGGGTTTCGCCTTTTGTCAATCTAAGATTAATATAATAATATTACCATATTGTTATATCAACTTGATATACATCACCACCCCACCCAATGCTCTATATCTATCACACCTCACCTTTATATCCCATGTCACAAACCTATAGCAGCAAGGCAAATTTATGACAAATCTGTGATAGCTGTTATTAAGTCGTCAAAATGCATGTTATCATAGTTTTACATAATTATTTTCACACTGTTCTAAATTTTCAAGGACTACTACCAATGACTTAAGACATGCATGAAGAAAGGCTTTGAGCAGTTCAAGTTCTTAGTGTTAACTTCGCAGGCTTATTTGGAAGGAAGCAAGGCCCTTAGTACGCAACTAGATCAGATTTTGCATGTTGGAACTCTGTAATGTTTGTACTCTGTAATATTTGGAAGGATTGCTTTAATGTTTGTACTCTGTGATGTTTGTACACTTATTAAATTGACATTATTTTTTGTTTCTCTGTGTTAACTTGGCTGCAGGCTTATGTTTTATTCAATGGTTATGTACTTGCTTTAATGTTTGTACACTGTAATGAAAAATATATCACATTTCTTTTTGAGCTATTATAGCGGCTATAATGAGCTATTGAATAAATATTTTATAGCGGCAAAATGGTGTTATAAATATTTCCAGTTCCGTTGAGATTTAGCTGTATTATAGCGGCTATAATGAGCTATTGAATAAATATTTTATAGCGGCAAAATGGTGTTATAAAGATTTCCAGTTCCGTTGAGATTTAGCTGTATTATAGCGGCTATAATGAGCTATTGAATTAACGTACCATAGCGGCGAATTTGCGTTATAAAACTAAGCTCAACCATAGCGGCATATTTTGTGTTATAAATATTCAACAGTTTTTTATAACATGTCGATATACATCGCTTATGAAACCGCTATGGTTGTGATTAATAGCGGCTATATGCCGCTATAAAAGACACTTTTTGTTGTAGTGGTGGTCTTTGGGCCAGAGAGTGTGAAGGAAACTTCAGATAAAATAGCTTTGATCAAAAAAAGAATTGCTTCTGCCCAGGATAGGTAAAAGAAATATGCAGATCAAAGAAGGAAGGCAGTACAATATGGTGTTGGGGATTATGTATTTATCAAAATATCACCCATGAAGAAGGTTCTAAGGTTTGGGAAACACGGAAAGTTGATTCCTAGGTACATAGGGCCATATAAAATTCTAGAGAGAATAGGAACTATAGCTTATAAGCTGGAGTTGCCAGAAGAAATGAGAGCAATGCATGATGTTTTTCATGTGTCTCAACTAAGGAGGTGGGTTCATGATAAGGAGGCAATCCTAGAATCCCCTAAGGATGTGCAGATTGACCCAAGGATGATCTATAAAAATGAGCCAGTGGGCATAGTTGCTAGAGAGATCAAGAAATTGAGAAACAAAGAAATTAAATTAGTGAAAGTGCAATGGAGTCTTGACCTAAATGATTGCACATGGGAAGTGGAGGATAAAATCAGAAATGATTATCCACAACTGTTTGATTGAATGAAAGGTAAATTTATATATACTGATGAATGTTTTGATTGAATATGCATTGTGATTTTTGTTTTAATATGCATAGAGTTTAATCAAGTGATTGGCTTGAGAATGGTTTGAGATCAGAAAAATTGATTTTCTGGATTGATGATACTTAAGTTAAGTATGAGAGAATTGTGGGACACAATTCCTAAAAGGAGGGGTATATGTGATAACCCTGATTTTTGTGAGCAATTTCATGATTTAAATTAGTTTATGTTTGTTTAAAAATTGCATTGAGAAAGATAGGAATGGAAACTGATTGCAAATGTATGGTTTAAACATGTACATGTGCACAAGATAGTGCACACACATGCACACATTTTTCTGTATAATGAAATAGGCAGAAATCAATATATAAATTAGAATAAATAATTTAGAAATACATATGTATGAAGATATGATTATGTCTTTAATAAGTTTGGCACAAAGAAAATAAATGTTAGGTAGGAATAAATACATGCAAGAAAAATATTTAGGTACTTAAAATTATTTAAAGAAAGAAAATAAGGACTTAGGCAAAATAGGAATACATATATTATATATGTGCACAAGAAAACACTTGCTGGAAGAAAACAAAAATTGCATTGAAATGGCATGAACCCTTAAGCAAGTACTTTATCCATTTCCAGCAATCCTTTTACTTTGGAAAATAAGAATCATGCATATAACATGACCGGGGTGAAATTAAAGAGATAAGGTTTATTTCTGAAAATAAAAACAAGGACCATATACCCTTTTCTCTCTTGAATCAAAATGAGAGGCAGATCATGTTGTATAGGGTAAAAATGACATTGGGTAATTTCACTAAACCCTAGTAGCAGCCAGGGTTTTGTATAAGGAGGCTTAGTGTAGTGAGACCTTTCACAATTGCTCTTCATCATTTAAAGAAAAATAAAACATAAGCCGGAGAAAAATAAGGAGCACCGGCCATTAGAATTAGAAGAAGGAAGAAGACCAAAAGGGTTCAAAAAGCTTAGGAAAAAGAGGGATTAAGGTGAGTAACCTCACTGGAAATTTTGGCAATAAGTCCTGAAAATTGAGGCAGCCTAATTAAATTTATATTTCACTTTTGCAAGCTATGTTCATTTTTATGATTTGATAACTTTGGCTTGTCAATGATCTGCTCAAGTGTAAAACCCTTTATAGTGACTTATCCAGTATAAAAGAGTCATGGATTTCATGTTTAAATATGGTTATCTGTGTCGTGGTTTAATTTTGAGATGAAGTAGATTTTTTTTATGGGTTTTCTTTATACATTTATTTACTTAAAAACCCAGGATTTATGTTGTAGATATATGGTCTAAAAATGAAAGAAAATGTGGGGCTGCACCATTGTGTTGCTGCTTATGTCTCATATCAACTAAAATAAAGATAAATGTAGAGGTGCAATGTTATACATGTGCTGAGCTTCTATGTTTTATGAACTCTCCAAATCAAAGCATATACTTGTGGTTTGGCCAGATCTTAAAGATTAACAGAGGTCTGATTGAACCAGAGGTAAAAGGAGACAACCAGAAAACTATCTATGACCATATGTTTGTAACTTGATCCATTGAAACCCATAGACAAAATAATATGCTTAGAAATCACATCTGTTTGCATGATTAAATGCTTACTTATGAGAACATGACTTACCAATCTCTGGATGAATACATGTTGGCTGAATGTTTATTTCTCTGATTGAAATATGATATGCAGAAGGGATTAGCATAGGAATGAGAAAGGGAAAGTAACACTTAGTAATTTAACTAAGGACTTTTGGATCTTAGGGCTACAAAATATGGCTTGGCAAGGTGAACATTGCAAGCTCACACATGGTATTCTTATACCCAGGGGCCTGAGTGTGCTAGGTTAACAGTGATATGTCCCAGGCAGTGTGTGGTTTAACAAGAGAAAGTAGCTAAAGACCATAATATACTTGATAGTGAACAATAGAAATAGGTTCATGAGAGGGCTTGGGTAAAATCCCTGATGGCCAGTAATCTGGTAGAAAAGGCTTGATGATTGAATTGATGAATGCGTTGATTGGTTTATGATGTTTTATGGATGGATCCTATGATTGTTATCACTGAACTAAACCATTGAATCATGTATAATTTGTTGTGCACTAATGTATATGCACATGTATCATAGGAACATGCACAAGAGTGGTATTGAGTTCCTTTATCCATTTTGAAGTTATTTGAATATGAATAAGTGTCATATAAAATCATGTTTTCAGTTAGATTACTCATACCAGACTTTAGTCTGACCCTTGTGTGTTTTATGCACCATTGGGTGTCTCATGTTTATATGGGGCAGTTCATGGTGATTTTGCAGGAAAGTAGGAATTTCTTTGATCAGGCTTTGGATGTTTAGCTGCTTAAGGAATTGGATGCTATATTTAAAGATTTGTTGAAGTCAAAATAGATGTTTATGCTGAATTATGTTAAGCTATTTTGTTTAAATTTGCTTAGAAAACTAATGTATTGTTAGAACTACTGTTTTGCAAGTGTTGAACCTATATGTGTATCAGCTGAAACTTATGTGCTTTGTTTTGCAAATGTTTTGCTAAGAAATGAAATTTTTAAGCTTTAAGAACAGTTAGTTTATAATGGTAGAAAATCTGAGATTGAAAGGATTTATGGATTGAATGTACAATCAAGTATTTGACATAGGAAAATCCATGTTTAAGTTGATATAAAATCTGGCAGAATAAAGGTTTGAGTTGCTTTGAAAAGAAAACAAAATGACATGTATTTTGCTTAAGAATAAGTGCAAGTTGAATATGGCTAACATGACCATTTTATTGAGCCTGGGTTAAGCCAGCACTAAAGAGTTTTAAGCTCAATTTTCAGTAAAGTTTTACAACCCAAATATAGGGTAGACTCAGTCATTTTTGCTTACAAGAAGAGGTAAAATTAGGCACATAAATCTTCCACTGACACACACATGCACAGGAACATGCACACACATGCACATGCAAGAGCATAGTTCATACAGTAACAAAATTATAGAAATACATGCAAAATGCTAAGTCTTGAGACATGAAACCAATAGTTATGCAATAATCTAAGTATGCTTGGAAAACCTGGTTTTTAGAAACACTATTGCTATGAATGAAGGAATTATTTCTTTTAATGATTCCCAAACAGATTTCTACTTCCAAACTTTTGTACTCTGATTCAAGTAGAAAGTAACTTATATACCTTCACATATGTAAGTTTAAGATGATTTGAGCAAACCAATATTTTTATATTGGCATAAAGATCATGGATAGAAGAAAATTAGAGTGTAATATTTTCTTGATTAAATGACCACTGCATATATATATATATATATAAACTTTAGGAACAGAAGCTGTGTCATTTCAATCTCCAATCATCTCAAAATACCAAAAAGAATATCATATTCTTTATTTTATTCACCAAACTACAAATATTGACAAACATATAAATGCCAAACGCAAAAGTTGGTGAAACATAAATTCCAAAAATCATCAATTAGAAATCCAGAAATAAAAAGGGGGAGGCCTATTACAAATGGGAGCATGAAAACTCCCAACACGTGTATCACAAACGGAACGCTATTCCATGGTCGCTAACCATTGAGCCGGTGCAACGGCGTAGTACAATAACGGTACGCCCAAGGGACCAGAAACTCAAATAAGTCGGAACAACGACGTAGTACAGCGTTAGGCCCATTGAACCGAACTCCAATAAACCAGAACATCGACGTAGTACAGCGTTATGCCCGATGAAAGAGCCGGTGCCACGACGTAGTACAGCGAAACGTCCAAGGAACCTGAAACTCCAATAAGCCGGAACAATGACGTAGTACAGCGTTATGCCCGTTGAACCGAACTTCAATAAACCAGAACATTGATGTAGTACAGCGTTACGCCCGATGAACCGAACTTCATAAAAGAACATGGGTCGCTAGCCCATAAAAATGAGACAAAGCTCATTAGGACGAGGTACTGTCCCCCACGTGGACAAAGAGACATCGCACATTGCTAGTCTAAACCATAAAATGATCATCATCGATCATCAAGAAGTGTCGATTGCACTAAGCTAGTAAATATAAGTGTTTAGCTTCATGTCCTATAACCACTAGCTTAACTTAAATATTTACGAACAAATTGTAGATTTCCACTCGAAAATTGTCACAAGAGTTTCAATCGAACAAGTCCATAAATTAACCGACGAAGTAAATGCAAGCGTTTCATACCACTTGTTTTGCTAAGCCGTTTAATAAGATTTTCTCATACGAATAAGGTAAAGGTTTGTATATACTAATACATTAGAAAACGG
This sequence comes from Allium fistulosum, assembly GCA_030737815.1. Classification (NCBI taxonomy): domain Eukaryota; kingdom Viridiplantae; phylum Streptophyta; class Magnoliopsida; order Asparagales; family Amaryllidaceae; genus Allium; species Allium fistulosum. The sequence goes on from CM060906.1 coordinate 358,169,127, forward strand.
TTTTATAAACGAGCTTTGTATTAAAAATAGAGTTGAAATCATCTTTGTAAAGAGTTGGATCCTCAAAGGCAATAACCAAGGATAACAATAAATCGTATAGTCACGAATCGATAAAAGTTGGATCCTCAAACTAATTAGGCAAAATAGGCAAAGTGAAGCAGGTCAGTCGACTGACTGCAGAGGGTCATTCGACTGAACCAGAAACCAGAAACCAGAATGTTTCATTTCCTGCAGTCAGTCGACTGACTGCAGAGGGTCAGTCGACTGACTGCAGAGAACAGAAACTTCTGTTCTCTGCAGACAGACCCAGGTTGGCCTGATTTCTATAGTCAGTCGACTGACTGCAGAGAGTCGGTCGACTGACTGGCACTGAAGCCGTTTTTCAGCTTATTCTGTCTACCAGTAGTGTGACTTTGGGACTGATGTGAGACATCGTCTATAATAAGTATTTACAGATGATGCGAGGTTAGTCCCAAATTCTGTAGGGTAAATCTGCCCAGCTAATCTAACTACCAGTACCTATGAATAGTCGAACTAATATGAGATGTTGATGTGGGGTACGGGTCATAATACGAAGGACATGCTTCAGGGATTGAAGGTACTAAGTGGTTATGTGAAGTCCTTCCTTTTCCCTATGTATGAAGTAGTAAATAACTCTGTGTTGTTCTTTCGTTGTGAGATCTGAATGTGTAGATAAATAGCTCCACGTTGGTCTTTTTACTAACCAACAGCCAACTTTGAAATGTGTCTAAATTTTGATGAGTCTTTTCTGGATCAGAATTTAGGTCTGTTTTAGGGTGAGTTGTTACATTTGGTATCAGAGCATAGATTACCCAATCAACGAGGATAAGTATACGTATGAGAGACGTACTTGTTATTTTTGAAAGAATTTTTTCCAAAAATCACTATTATATATATATAATGAACATACGCATACACACTAGGAAAAACTTTATTTCATCGTATAATATTATCTTAGGAAGGTATAACTAAAAATTTAACCTACAGATAGCAGATTATGGTGGAAAACCCTTCTTCTTTGAGACTGGGAACCCTACCAGCAGAATGCCCACCATTCGAGGGATGTCAGAATGGTTTAAACAATACCCCAAGCACATAAGACAAGTCCCTATTCCTCAGCAAACTGCACCGAAGGCACCCATTGTCCCACCTGCCGAGCCAGCACTCAGCTCTTTGATTTTCTCAAAATGTGTTAGGATTTTATGAATATAGGAAGAAAAGTATATTCTAGAAAGGAAAGCTTCATGGACGCAAAGGAATGGATAAACGACTGCGAAAGGATATTTCAAGAGCTTGGTTGGGAGGATCAATTGAAGTAGAGGATGCTAGCTTAGGACCTTACGGGAGAGGCCTTAGATTGGTGGAACATGGTGGCTAGGGAGGATGTCGGTAGGATTGTCACTTGGGATGAGTTCGAGAACCAATTTGAGATAAGGTTTATGTCAAGGGCAAAAGTGAGATTGCAGTTAGAAAGATTCATACAACTTAGGCAGGGAACTCCACTCTGTAGGAGTATATTAGTAAATTTATAGAGTTAACCGAGTCCAGAATAAGTTTAGTTGATACACCCATTAAATGGCCATAATTTTTTTCAAGGGCCTAAACTCCCCGCTTAGGGAATGGTTGTTGACTCAAACACCCAATGGTGCCACTTATGAGATGCTTGTTGAGATGGATTTACTGCAAACAGTTAATGTTGAGGAGAAAGAGATGGAGAAGGAGAAGGCGAGACCTACACAGAATCATGGTGGAGCCAAGAAATGGAATTTTAGGTGAATAAGAAGTCGAAAAGGAAGTTTAAGAAAGAAGGTAAGGTGCGTAATAGATGCCAAAAGAAAGAACATTTGCTAAGGATTGCATGGTGAGTCTATTAAAGGAAGCTTTTAAGGGAAAATGTTACCATTGCCACGAAGAGGGGCACTATATGAATTAGTGTCCGAAGTTGATGAAGGAAGGGCAAAGGGTGCAAGCCTATGCAATAGAGGTTGTCCCTGTAGACCATCCCCTAGAGACTAAGGAAAGGCAGCTTTGGAAGGTATAACTCTTATTTTTAGGAATAAAATTCGTACTCTATTCGACTTTGGAGCATCACATTCATTCATAGCTAGGAATATGTTTAACTCCTTAAAGCTTCAAACCCAAACTATCACCAACCCTATAGTAGTTTCAAATATTATTAGGGGGATGACACATTTTTCTCAATTTGTAAAGACCTAAGACATATGTGATGTTGATTTCATATGTAATGCGTACGTTCTTAATTTTAAGGGGTATGGACTTATATTGGGAATGGATTAGATGTCGCGCTACAAAGTAATCCTAGATTGAATAAGAGAGAAATATGGTTAAAGAGTTGTAAAGAATGAGATATTGACGTTAGATGCACACCTTAGAATTCAATTGAGCTAAGCTATTTATACTCGATGAACTTATTACAAAATGAACTTTCTTCCGTACCCATAGTTCAAGAATTCTGATGTCTTTGAAGAAGTTATAGGCCTCCTAATTCAAAAGAAGGTTGAGCTTAAGATTGATCTGGAGAATGATGCAAGACCAGTCGCTATACTATTAAGACACATGGCCTCCAAGGAAAGGCGAGAATTAGATAGTAGATCTCAGAGCTACTACAGAAATGATTCATTCGACAAAGTACCTCGAAAATGGGAGCCCTATGGTCTATTCCACCAAGGCAGATGGCTCATTGAGGCTATGTGTTGGCTATAGGGAACTCAACAAGTTGAAGAAGAAGAATAGGTCTCCCTTACCTAGGATAAACGATTTGTTTGATCGGCTTGTTGGAGCTATTATCTTCTCCCAATTATACTTGGCAACTAGATTTCATCGGCTAAGGGTTGCATAGGATAGAAAACAAAAGACTGTATTTTGCATACCAGATGGACTTTATGAATAGGAAGTGATGCCTTTTGGATTGACCAATGCCCCCACATACTTTGTAGATTTGATGAGTAGAGTATTTATGGGACAGTAAAATAAATTTTTTGTAGTTTTTGTTAATGACATCTTAGTATTATCCAAGAGTGAAGGAGAGCATGAGAATCACTTAAGAGAGGTATTAGGAACCTTGAGAAGGCACAAATTTAAAGCCAAATTCTCAAAGTACCACTTTTGGAAGAAGGAAGTGAGATTTCTTAGGCATATCATTTTCGAGCATGGATTAGTGGTGGACCTTGCAAAAGTCAAAGCTATTCAAAGTTGGAAGATTTCAAAGAATGACACAGAGGTTAGGAGTTTTCTGTGATTAGCGGGTTATTATAGGAAATTCATAAAGGATTTTGCAAAGATAGCAGTCTCTTTAACTCGGTTAACTAAGAAGAATCTAGTCTTTGCATGGGGTGAAAAATGCACAGAAGCGTTTGAGAAGTTGAAGGAACAATTGATAGGTGCACCAATACTCATCATCCCTGATGGAACAAAACATTTTATGGTTTACACAGATGCATGTGGCACATGATTAGGAGCAGTTTTTATGCAAGAAGGAAGGGTGATACCTTATGCTAGTAGGCAATTAAAGGACCACGCGAAAAGATAACCAGTTCCTAACTTTGAATTGACAGCCATTGTTTTCACCTTGAAGATGTGGAGGCACTATCTTTTGGAGGAAAGATTTGAGTTGTTTACTGACCATAAATCACTCAAATATCTATTTACCCAAAAATATTTAAATCTTAGTTAGTAGAGATGGATGGATTTTATAGCATCCTACGACTTTAGGATATAATATACCCTCAGAAAAGGGAATGTCGTTGCCGATGCCCTTAGCCGGAGGCACGCTACCATGGGTGCTATATATAAGTGGAGGCGGTTGGAGTTCCACTCAAATTTCAACTTCAAACCGCAAATAGAACCCACTCAAAACTATTTGGCAGCAATGGAGGTTAGTCCAACATTGATGGACTGCATTGGACTTGAACAAAGAAGGATGAGGAGATAGTTGATAACTTAGACAAGCTAACAATTTCCTCACGTCAGTAGGTATGTAGTTGACAAAAAGGGATGTTTGAGGAGAGATGGATGGATGCCTTTGCGTTTCAAACATTTATAGTTAGGTGGAGGAAGTGCTTGCGAAGTGTCATTATTCAAGGATGACTATTCACCCTGGAGGAGACAAGATGTAAAGGGATATAAAATGGATTTTCTATTGGCCAGGGATGAAGAAGAGAGCAGCTGAATCTGTTTCTTGGTATTTGACATGTCAAAGATTAAAGCTGAGCGAGGGAAGCCCGGAGGATTGTTATTACTATTAGAAATCCCGACTTGGAAGTGGGAACATATATCGATGGACTTTATAGATGTGTTGCATAGGAGTCAAAGAGGCAATGAAGCAATTTGGGTCATAGTGGATAGACTCACAAAAAGCGCCCATCCGTTAGAAGCAATAGGACCGCATCATCTCTAGTGCATATTTATATTAAGGAGGTGGTTCAACTTTATGAGATTTTGGTTAGCATCATTAGTGATAAAACCCCTTATTTACTAGTGAGTTTTGAAGGACTTTGCAGACAACTATAGGAATTTCGTTGAATCTTAGTACCGCTTACCACCCACAGACAGATGGATAAACTAAAAGAGTTAATATGATCTTAGAGGATTTTTTGAGGGCTTGCATCATGGAATTCGGAGGATAATGGGAATGACTCCTACCTTTAATGGAATTCGCTTATAACAATAGTTACCAATCGACGATTGGTATGGCACCATTTGAAGCGCTTTATGGAAGGCCTTGTAAATCGCTAAATTGTTGGTGGGAAAACACCGATAAAATTCTACTTGGACCAGATTTAATTTCTGAAACTTCGAAAAAGTTATAATTGATTAGGCAACATATGAAGGCAACGCAAGATCGCTAGAAATCCTACGTAGATAAGAGAAGGAAAGAATTGGAGTTCGAGGTCAGGGACATGCTGTTTATCAAAGTTTCCCCTCCAAGGAAGTCATAAGATTTGTAAAATTAGGAAAGTTGGCACCAAGATTTGTTGGGCATTTTTGAGTTTTGAAAAGAATAGGAAAATTTTCTTATAGTGTCGAGCTATCTGATAGATTGGCTAGAGTCCACGATGTTTTTCAAGTTTTGCATTTGAGGAAATGCCTTCATACTACAACCATTGTTGTAGAGCCTAATCAATTGAGGGTATTGAGATGAAACCAATAGCATCCTATGACACCGCACAAATTATGGAGCACAGAACTAGGAAGCTTTGCAACAAAGAAATTAGGTTGAATTGGGAGACAACCTGATGGAAAGCACATGGAAGACCGAAGAGAAGATGAGGATCTCTCATCCTGAGCTTTTCACTGGTAAACCTTTCTCTCCAAAATTAGGTTTTGATTGCATTGTGATTGCTATATTGGATGGTTGCAGATGGTTGCTACACTTTTCGCCGTCACTTTGTACTCATACAGAAATTTTATGCATGTTTAGGGTGTTTTGCGTACATAATTATATGTCACGACCATGCACTTACGTTAGGATTGAGCTCACTTATAGTATGTCTGCACACATAATCATGTTGCACTTTTGGTTAAGTAGTTGGTTATGTAAATAACTTAGCTATATAACATGGACGTTTACTGCGCGTTACGATGTTCGCCTCTTGGAAAGATTTCGGAGACGAAATCCTTTTTAAGGGGGGAATGTAACACCCGGTAAAAGTTTATAATAAATAAATTAGATAAATAATTAAATAAGATAAGGTTAAAAATGGAAATATTGCAAAAATCAGAATTTGACCATCAAAGTTATGTCGTTGTGTTCGTGGCGAGGTCCATATATAAAATGTTGAAAACGGAGCTAAGACAAAAAAGTTATGGACGTTTGAAGTTTTCGTATTCAAAATAATTTAAATAGGATTCAAATTTAAATAATAAAATAATTATTAAATTTGAAATTTGAAAGTTAATAGTAATTAGACTTAGGGTTAAGTAATCATTAAATATGGAAATGAGAATTGTATAATTTTGAAAGGGTTGACATTTAGACGTTAGTTTAGTGCATCAACCCCGCACACTTAGAAATACCTGGGAGCATATGCATGCTCACATACATACATACATACATGTATAAGCATAAATGACGTATGATTATAATGTATTAATTGCATACTTAATAGGGTATTGATTATTATTAAATCCTCCTTAGGAAATTAATTAATGGTAGGGGCGAAATAAGAAAGATTTCTTATAAGGCCTTAATTATAGATGTGAGATGTGTGATAATATATGTAGAGAGTGTTATAGATTATGACTTAAGTTATAGGGATGCGAGGTTAATCAAAAGCACACGGAATTCTGCCTAACTAATCTGGCTACCAGAAGTGTGACTTTAGGATTGATGTGAGACACCACCTGTAATAAGTAACTATGGATGACGTGATGCTCGTCCCAACTTATGTAGGATAAATCTTCCCAACTAATCAGGCTACCAGTACCTATGAATAGTCAGACTAATGTGAGATGTCACTGTGGGGTACGGGCCATAATACGAAGGTCTACTTCACGGATTGAAGGTATTGAGTGGTTGTGTGGGGGCCCGCCGCTTTCCTATGAAGTATATCTTGGGAAAGGGCTTGCTTCAATGTGAAGTATTAAGGGGTTGAAGAGATTCTATGCAGTGTCGCTAGATAGTTACGAGAGAGGAGTCCGCCTTGGGATATGTATTAAAGGATGGAGACCTACTTTAAAAGAGGTATTAAATGGTCAGAGTCTACCTTGTTCCCATTAAAAGGTATTAAGTGACTTGGATATTATCTCTTACATTGATATGACATTATTGATGATAGATTTAGGTTATTGGGTTGAAAGCAAGATAGTTATGGGCTTATATTTGGAAAGCCTTTTTGGCCTATATTTGGAAAGACCTAGGATGTAGACAAAATGCGAAAGACATATTCCTATTTGAATTATACTGCCCAAGTATTACTATAGTAAGGTGATGTACACGTAAATGTGCACATTTTTACTTCCATATTTAATCGAATTTAATTAAATAAATGTGCATACAGAGTGTTTTAACATGTTTAAACCAAAATTCAAATTGATTTCAAATCGTCATTTATTCATCTTCATATAGGGGCAAAATGGTCATTTTTGTGCATATATTAATTTGAGAAAATTTACTTGGAAATTTTTATGTTATTTTGTAGAAAATTGGATGGAAATTACAAGAGGTTTCATGGAAAATATGCATGCACAAGAGGAAACAAAGGAATGAAGATGGAAATAATTCAAATTCATGTATCATGGAGGACCCTACCTACCCACTTACCATGATGTACAATTAGAAGCTAATGCACATGCTAATGAAGATTAAAGCTACATGCACATTTAAGTAGTGGATTAATTCATACTAATGATAACTTGGTGGCCACTCTTCCTCAAGGGCAATTTGGGTAGTTCCTGAAAATATGATTAGGGTTTCCATACATGTATATATATCCCATATGTTCATGTAATTAAGTTCTTAGCCTCCACTTTAGTTAGTTTAGTTTTAGGCTCAAAAATAAAATATAAGCTATCTTTCTTTTTCATGGCTACTTAGCCATTTTGTCCTTTCATGTAATTTTCTTTTTTATGCGATTTTAATTCATTTTCTTTTCTATTTACAAGCTTTCTTTCCTCTTATGTTAGTAGCTTAGTTTCATTCTTATGCAAGTAGATTAGCTTTTATTTCATTTTAATTAGCTCTCTTTTTAATTAGCTTGAATTTTCTTCTTGTTTTTGTTTCATGTTGCAATCTACATTTGTTGAAGTGATAACAAATATGAGAGGCTAAACTCCTTCAATTTAGAGGTAATGAAGCTCTCTTAATCATGTAGATTCAACATTTTGCTAATTTTTTATCTCTTTTTGTGCTTAATGACAATGTTTGAATGGTAAAATTTTATTGTTTTAGCTTTGAATTTGATAGCCTATGTTTTTGACACCAAATAGGCTATGCTTAAATAAATACAAACACAAATTACCTCTTCATCTACGTATGATTATGGTAATGAAGTGAATATTAAAATCAAAATTTGATGGTCTATATTTCTAGTCAATAGTTAATAGATCATGCTTAGAATAGATTTTATTTTTAACTTCATTGTCAATTTTCATGAGAGTTAAAAAGTGGTTTAGTGGTTGTATTATAGTTTGATGGTTTATGTTAGGTTAATTAGTAGCACAAATAGGCCATACTTATGATAAACACATCAGCTAAATTCACTAATGACCAAAAAAGAGAGATCATAATTTCATATATGTTGATTTATGTGATCATGAGAAGGGATTTGCCTCTAAATTTCCTTCAAACTCTCATATTTTTATTCATTTTTCTTTTGCTATTTTTTTCTACATTTTTAGCTTAAAACAATTTCAAACTTTTGGTTAATTTGATTGAATGGAATTTCAAAATCAATACAATTCCCTGTGGATCGACCCGTACTCGCCACGTACTAGAATTGTACGCCGTGCGCTTGTAGTTAATTTTTAATTTAAATTTTTCGGCTATTTTCTAATCTGATAGTGATTTAGCCGTTAAACAAGTTTTTGACATCGTTGCTAGGGAATTGAATTTGATTTTATTTATATTCTTTGAATTATTTTTGTTTGATTTTTATTGTGTGTTTGTTTTGTGTGATAATTTGCATTTTAAAAAAAATATTTTGTGTGTTTGTGTGATCTTTGTTTTCATTTGGTTGTGTGCTTGTTGTTTTTCTTTCTGGTTGCTTTTGCATTTCTATTTTTTTTTAAACACACACATTTCAAAACAAAATTTTTTTTATTCATTTCATTTTTCTTACATTATAATTTGCATTTCATTTTTTGCAATCACATTCTCTTTTACAAACTTTAAACAACACTGTCTATTACACACTGTGCACTGTGTACACTCACAACATTTCTGCCAATAACAGACCCCCGCTGTGCAATCACCAACCATCACCTGCCTGATTTCACCCACCTCTAACATCATCACCCCTTACTACTGCCACCTGCTGTTTTCCATACAACTTCAACGACACTACAAACTAAACCACTCTTCTGCAACTTCACTTCCTCACTGTTTCAAACACTGCTGCATAACAACCAAACCCCCTCCATTACACCGCTGGCCATAAACTTCACTGTTATATTACAATTGCCTACATCCTCCTTGTTGCCATCAGTTCAACTTCTACCATATTGCCTGCACATAAAAGTGCAGCCATCTCAAGTAAATTTCACACATCTCTCTCTTACACTCACAAATCAATACACTACTGCCATTCTCCTCCTCAAACATACCATATTATCCCATCATCATTGCTGCATAGTGTCGCCAACATCCCACAAATGTCTACTGCCATATCTCCTCTCCTTGCTTCATCAAATTCCACAGCTGCTACATCATCTTCACCATCCACAACCACACTGTCAAGCAACTACTAATACAACAAACTACCCTGCACATTCCACCTCATACTTCCAAACAGTCACCACCAGACAGTCATTTACACTTCTCTCCAACATCAGGATTATGCTCTTTGCCTTACCATCACCATTTTCCTTACCATCAAAACAACTCAAAACATCACCATTTGCCTTACCTCACCATTTGCCTTCCTTTGACAACCTCAAACTGCTGCAACCTATCACCAAGTACAAAATCACCTCAAAAAAAACTGCCATACATCTCACTTCAACCCACATCAACCAACAAACATCAGTGCACATTCTCATATAACAATACTGCCATGGTGCAAGCCTATCACCAAACCGACCACTGCCTTATACAGTCTCTGGCCATAGTTGAAAACATACCCACTGTCCTCAATACTCACTGTCTTCATTGCAACCGGACCACCCACTGTTCTACCATAAATCACCACCCCCAATTCCCCTGTACACATCATCATCAATCACCACTCCTCTGTTGCACTCCACCAAACCACTATCCACTTCCCTGCACCTAGTCATAAGCCACTATACCACCCGTGCTGCTCCATCACAGATCACCACTTCCATAGTCATCCACCACAAATCATTTAAATTCTCTCCACTTCCATTTTATCATCAACTCCTACTTCTCCTCCACCGGACTTCACAAACTACAATCCACTGGTTCACATTTACTGATCAACTGGTGCAAATACTTCCTGCACATTTCACTCTCCTCCTACATTCTCCTTGTTCCTTCCTTGTTCCAACATCCTTGCATATCTCCTACTTCCTCCTACATTTCACAAAACAAACCCAAATGCTTTGCCTACAACTACACAACAGCATCGCACCTTCCCAAAATTTCCCCAATCGCCTCGAACCCGAACACATATAACCTCAAATCTACCGCCTTCCTTAATCGCAACTCCAATTCACAACCGCGAACACCTCGAATGCTAATTAGGACAGAAAACTTATAATTAAACCCTTGCATTCATTTAGTTGCATTAGTTCATGCATATTTAAAAAAAAGAGAAAAGAAAATTCAAAAGCCAAAACTAAAAAAATTGTAAATATTTATTAACTTAGTTTTTAAATCCTTTGAAATTTTTCGATCAAAATAAAAAAAAGATTTTTGAGTTAGTTTTTTTTTAGAAAAGCAAAAAAAATCCAAAAAAATATAAAATATTTTCAAAAACAAGAATTGTTTTTTGAAAATCCAAAAAAAAACAAAACAAAATTCAAATTTCCCTTTTTTTAAATAAATTCTCTTTGGTAAATGCTTTTTCTCTAAAAAACCAAAAAAAAGATTTTTGAAAATGTCTGAATTTCCATATTCACAAGAAATTTACAATAGTTTTGAAAATAAATATAATCCATATAATTTCACAGCAAATTCTTATGGTTATTTTAATAACAACTATTGTATAAACAATTTGAATTTTGCGCCAAGTTTTCAAAATGATGACCAACCCTCAAATTTTGAAAATAACATTGAAATGATTTCGTCTTTACTTGAACTCTCTACATAACAAAATCAAAGGATAAATGATTTGCGTAATTCATATTTAATCAATGATTCAAGTTAAAGTTTTTAAAATAATCAAAACTTGAATTCACCTCAAAATTCAAATGATTTCGAGTATAACACATGCCAAAACTTCAAAATGAGTGTTAAAGTCAAAATGAAAATGGAAACAACTTTTTAAATGATTTTGGCAATGGGAGTTGTTTCAATGATGGTGAAATTTTTTATTCTCAATCATTTCAAACTGAAAATTCTCAAGTTAATAATTATAAATTGGATTTTGTTGAGTAAATGGAAGAGATTTACAATGATCACACGAATTTTTTGTTTGAAACATATATGAAACAACGTGAGAAACAAAAGCAAATCCCAACATGTGACGAATCATATAATAATCCACCTTTTACCGCAATTGATGATTTTCAAATAACAACTTTTGAAGTTGAAAATGACAATCTTAATGAAGTTGTTGAAAATACGGTAATTGAGTTGGATTTCAATTCTTTTGAGGGTGAGAAACCCGATTTAAAATTCGATCTTCCATTTTTTTTATTTTGAAATTTTGAAAACAACAACTTTAGATTTTGAAATTGGTACATGCAATGAAGTTGTGAATAATTCAAAGGAAGACGAATTTAATGAACATAAATTTTTTGGACTTTTCGAAGATGAGTTGTTGAATTCTGAAGGGGAAGATTTAAATCACCATTTTGATTTTGAATTCAATAATTTTGAAGAAGTTTTCAATGATAAGTTTGAATTTCAATTTGGTGAAAATAAACTTGAATTTCAACTAATTGTTTTATCTACCCCAAAAATCATCGAAAACAAAATAACTCATACGATTTTTAGTAAAACGACATTCGTTTTTCCAAATCAACATTCAACTTTGAAATCTTTTATGGTTTGGTTTTCTGAGCTTAAGCTGTGTCTCTCATACTTGACGAGACAAATGAATTGGTCTTTGGAAGACTATTTCATTTACTCCTTGATGATATATTTTCTGATATCATGTAAATAATAATCGTTTCATGTAAATATAGGTTATATTTATATTTTATTTTTCTCCTTTCACTTGGTTAACTATGGGGACACAGTCAAAATCAAGTATGGGGGGAGTCTCATCCTCTTTTTGATTTTTCATGGTTTATTTTTTTGCATTTTATTTCCAAAACTCAAAAAAAATTAGAAAAAAAATCCCAGAAACAAATTTTCCTTTTTTATTACTTTTGAAGGAACATTATAGGATAAATATATGGTTTGGTTATTAAATTGAATTTTTTTTAAATTTATTTGTCTTAACAAAAATAAAAATAAAGTTTGATTACAAGTAACGATGGTTTAAGTTCGTCTATCGGCCGGCCGGCTTTAAGCAACCTTCATCCCTCGGTCTAAGAATAGTTTGGATCGGTCCCTAATTAATATACTGTGGCTGGATCGGTCCAAGCTCGAAGTATATTGGATTGGTCGCCTCACCCGAAAACCTACAGTATATAGGAAGGTTCATGGGTCATAATTATGAAGTATATCCTAATTGAAAATCTTTGTTTAAAAAAAAGTGGTGGATTTAAAGAAAATGATATAACATTTTTTTATCTTCTAAGTTAAATGGTGCTAAGATGGTTTTGCAAAACTCTCTCTTCAAAAAAAAACAAACAAAAGATTTTTTGTATATATGTATATATTTCATAAACACCTAGAGTCAGGTGTACGCACGCAAGTGTGTACACTCGCCATGCTCTGTACCCTTCTTACGTAAGCTCGAAAGGCAGTGCATGATCGGTATATCTTGCCTCAGTTTATCTGAGTTAGGTGTATGTATATAAAAATTCTTTTATTAATAACGCCTATAGTCGATAGGTGTATACACTTGTGTACACTCGCCATGCTCTAAGCCCGAAAGGCAGTGGTCGTATATCTGGCCTCAGTTTATCTGTGTTAGGCATATGTAAATATTGTTAATATCAATAAAATTTTCAAATAAAGAGAGAGTAAGAAATTGAAATCCAAGCACTATTTTTACTTATTTGATTTGACTTGTTTTCTAAAGAAATGAAAATACCACTTTGAAAAACTTTGATAATCAACTAAGGATCCATTTCATAGTTACATTGTGTTATCAACCGAAACAACTAGCCAAACTATAGTCTATTTGTTATGATAACTTAATTTTTGTTGGAAATTTTGACAAGTAACATGATTAAATTTCTTGATAATTACCAGAACTTATATTTAACTTATTAGTGTCAATTTGAAAGTAAACTCTTCAATTGTAAATATTTTTGAAAACTTGCATTCATAACTTTGTAAATAAATCTTGCTTTAGGAATTTTTCATTTTGTAAATATTTTCATGTTGCATTTGGATTTTATGGGTAGTATCCACTGTAAACCCTGAAGAGACAACACTCGTCCTACAAGGAACACCTGGAGGTTTAACGGTTTGTTGTATACGCTCATTGCAATCGTGCTCCCTACGAAAACGGATTTATCTTAGTTTTAGTTTATTAGAGGACGAATAAAAAGATAAGTGTGGGGGTATTTGATGTGAACATAAATGTACATATTTTTACTTCCATATTTAATCGAATTTAATTAAATAAATGAGCATATATGGTGTTTCAACATGTTTAAACCAAAATTCAAATTATTTTCAAATCTTCATTTATCCATCTTCATATAGGGGAAAATGGTCATTTTTGTGCATATATTAATTTGAAAAAATTTACTTGGAAATTTTTATGTTATTTTGTAAAAAATTGGATGGAAATTACAAGAGGCTTCATGGAAAATATGCATGCACGAGAGGAAACAAAGGAATGAAGATGGAAATAATTCAAACTCATGTATCATGGAGGACCCCGCCTACCCACTTACCATGATGTACAATTAGGAGCTAATGCACATGCTAATGAAGATTAAAGCTACATGCACATTTAAGTGGAGGATTAATTCATGCTAATGATAACTTGGTGGCCACACTTCCTCAAGGGTAATTTGGATAGTTCCCAAAAATATGATTAGGGTTTCCAAACATGTATAAATACCCCATATGTTCATGTAATTAAGCTCTTATCCTCCTCTTTAGTTAGTTTAGTTTTAGGATCAAAAATAAAATATAAGCTCTCTTTCTTTTTCATGGCTACTTAGCCATTTTCTCCTTTCATGTAATTTCTTTTTTATTCAATTTTAATTCATTTTCTTTTCTATTTACAAGCTTTCTTTCCTCTTATGTTATTAGCTTAGTTTCCTTTCTTATGCAAGTAGATTAGCTTTTATTTCATTTTAATTAGCTCTCTTTTTAATTAGCTTGAATTTTATTTTTATTTTTGTTTCATGTTGCAATCTACATTTGTTGAAGTGATAACAAATATGAGAGGCTAAACCCCTTCAATTTAGGAGTAACGAAGCTCTCTTAATCATGTAGATTCAACATTTTTCTAATTTTTGATATCTTTTTTTGCTTAATTACAATGTTTGAATGGGTAAAATTTTGTTATTTAGCTTTGAATTTGATAGCCTACGTTGTTGACACCAAATAGGCTATGCTTCAACAAACACAAACACAAATTACCTCTTCATCTACATATTATTATGGTAATGAAGTGAATATTAAAATCAAAATTTGATGGTCTATATTTCTAATCAATAGTTAATAGATCACGGTTAGAATAGGTTTTATTTTTAACCTCATTGTCATTTTTCATGAGAGTTAAAAAGTGGTTTAGTGGTTGTGTTATAGTTTGATGGTTTACGTTGGGCTAATTAATAGCATAAATAGGCCATACTTATGATAAACACATCAACTAAATTCACTAATGATCAAAAAAGAGAGATCATAATTTCATATATGTTGATTTATGTGATCATGAGAAGGGATTTGCCTCTAAATTGCCTTCGAACTCTCATATTTTTATCCATTTTTCTTTTGCTAGTTTTTTCTACATTTCTAGCTTAAAACCATTTCAAACTCTTGGTTAATTTGATTGAATAGAATTTTAAAATCAATACAATTCCCTACGAATCTACCCATACTCGCCACGTACTAGAATTGTATGCCATGCGCTTGCGATTAATTTTTAATTCAAATTTTTCGGCTATTTTCTAATCCAATAGAGATTTAGCTTTTAAACATAAGGCTCAAGATTTTTATTCACCAAACATATATTGCTCTGACTCCCTCCTTATTACAACATAGGTTAGGAAAGATAACGATGTTGAAAGCGAAGGCATAGAGAAACCTTGTGGCAGTTTATCTATTTATGTTATTTGCAGATGTACCCATTGGAAACTATTGTATTTTAAATATTACGTGCCACGGATATGTAACGGTTATTATTGGTTTTGTGTTATGATTTTTATGACATTTTGAATTTATAATAAAATGGGTACTGTTGTTACTATTATGTTTTATCCTTCTTTAGTGAGACATGCATGTGTAGATAAATAGCTCTGTATTGTTCTATTTACTAACTAACAGCCAGCTTTGGAATGGGTGTAAGTTTTGATAGGTTTTTTCTAGTTTGGAATTTAGGTCCGTTTCAGGGTGGATTGTTACGGAAGAGAAACAGTTGAGCCTAGAGATGTAGCAGAGTTCGTAGAGGTTGATAAACATGACCTTACTAAACTAACGAAGATCGACTTCGATTTGAAGCAGGATTTGAAGGAGCAATAAGTAGGTTTCTTACGCAATAATCAAGATGTATTTGCATGGCACCACGATGATATATGCAGAATCTCTCCTAGAATTGAATATCATGTACTAAACATTGATTCAAGGAAATACCCCTTAAAGCAAAAGAAAAGGAGCGTGGTCCATGATTGATCGAAAACTCTAAATAAGGAAGTCGAGACCTTGTTGGAATGGAAATTGCAATGGAGCTGCGGCTTTGGTCACTATGTATGCAGTATGCACAATGACTCCCAACTGGTAGTCAACAAGTGCTTGGAGAATTCCAAGCTAAGGAAGAGTGGTTGGCGTCCTATCTAAAAAAGGTGAAATCTTTACTTGATGAGTTAGAATACTGTTTGGTTAAACATATGCCGAGGGAGGAGAATTAGGACGCGGATGATTTGGAAAAATTGGTAAGCTATGGAAATTAACCACTCTTAGATTGGGCCCGGTAACCAAGTTTTGAGGAAGAAGATATTATTATGATTATTGACAAGGAAGAGACTTGGATGACCCCAATAATTGAGCATTTAACTAGTGGCTTGTTACCGAGAAGCCAAAACAAAGCCAAAAACTATATGAATGGAACCTCGTTTTGCGATATAGGTGTCTTGTACCACAGGGGATTCTCTAATCCATTACTAAGATGTGTTGCAGGAAAAGAGGCTCGTGAAGTGCTAGACAACATGCATCAAAGTATTTACGAGGATCACATTGGGGAAAACCTTAACCAAAAAAGTGTTATGATATGGATTCTTTTGGCCAACAGAACCTTGATGTAATATAATAGGCAAAAAGATATATAAGTGCCAAAGGTTTGTAGAATTCCTAAGGCTACCTCCGACCGAACCAACTCATATGGTCTGTCCTTTGCCTTTTGTTGTTTGGTGATCGACTTGATTGGGGAGCTTCATATGGCAAGGGGTAGAGCTAAGCATGCAATAGTGGTGGTAGACTACTTCACTAAGTGAGTCGATGAAAAACCACTCACTAAGGTCTCTTCCACAAAGCTCATCAACTTTTTGGTTAGAAATATTATATGCAGGTTTAGAGTCCCACTTCAGATCATCTCAAATGATGGATTGTTGTTTTATAACAAGGAGTTCGTCGACTTAAGTTAGCAACATGGGATCAAGAAGAGCTTTTCCATGGTAGCACATCATAGGCTAATTGGTAAGTAGAAGCAGTCAACAAGGTTCATAAGACTATAAAGAAATGTCTAGAGAAGGTCAAGGGAGTATGAATGGATGAACTTTCGCTGGCACTTTAGGCTTAATACACATCTAACAAAACTGCAATGAGACACACTCTTTTCACTTTAGTTTATGAGTCGAGGCTATGCTCCTTGTTGAGATCGCATTACCTCTCATGGACAAATTCACTATGATCCAAATAAAAATGAGGAATTGTTGAATATGACTTTGGACCTAATTGATGAAAGCATGATGTAGTTGCTTTGAAGGCGATGTTGTAAAGATAGAAGGTAGCTAAGCAATATAATTCCAAGGTCAAGCACTGCCCACTTAAGAAAGGAGACCAGGAGCACTTGACCTTATTTAAGAAGGACCGTACGTTATCAAAAACGACTAGATGATGGAGCATACATACTTATCATGGCAAATGGAGCAGTATTCGGAAAAGCATGGAATGCATTGAACCTTTATCGTTATTTTTCCTAGTTTTTGTTTTTTTATTGGATATTATTACATATAAAAAAGGAACCTTTGTAGCAATTATTAATAACTATGCATTTCCTAAAATCTTTCTGCGTTAGGCTTTTTGCTCATAGATTAGTATAATTGTCTGGATTATGAATTTGAACATTACCCAATCACATTGTTCTCACTAGACCCCGATAATAAGGTGCGAAACAAAAATAAGCGATCGGTCTTACCTAATCATTGTAAAAACTACCTACCCGTATCGATTAAAGTTTCAAATTACTGGAACTGTGCACGAAGGATCCCTATACTCTAGAGGGAACATGACGTTGGATCAATGCAAGGATCTCCCACAAACTTTGGCTAGCAGTAGTGGACCAAACTTGCTCGCAATCAAGATATAATCGCTGACTAGGTGGTTCACTGTTGACGATCAACTAACAAACTTCGACCGACAACAGTGGGCCAGAATTACTCGTGATCAAGATACAATCTTCGATTAGGTAGTTCACTTTTGATGATCTGCCTCCAAAACATTTGCCCGCAGCATTGGACCGGAGTTACCAGCAATCGGGATGTGATCACCGACTAATTAGTTCACTATTAACAATTAGCCCACAAAATTTGGCCGACAATAGTCGAACAAACTTACCTACGATCATGACATGATCACGTATTGGATATTTCATTGTTAATGATCATCCTAGAAAATTTTGGCTACAAACAGTTAACCGCGCTTATCCACGATCGGGATATAGTCATTAACTAGGTATTCACTATTGACGATTGACCCTTAAATTTACTTGGTTCCAAACCTCGAATATTGAAATTATAAATTTTTGCTAACATCTAAAACATCGTTTGTCCAGCCAAACTTGGCATTGGCTGATTTTGCACTAATATTCGAGTTACATACTAAATACATTTAAAGGGATCAGCGAGTCATTAAAAGATGTTCTTACAATATCCGATCGAATTTGTCAGTAATCGACCATAAACAAGCGTGTCGAACAGCGAGAGGGAAGCTGTTAGCACATTTCCACTTGGGCAATGGCATGATATATGCCAAACGCATTGCAACAATGATGACTGGCAACGTATGATGGTTTTATGTAATATTTCTATAAAATATATATGTGAGTGGAAAAGTATTCATGCATGAATGCATATGACATAAAGTAAACAAAACACCAATCAAAAAATATTTCAACACCCACACAGCCATATCACAACTTGATACTAAGTCGTAAAGTCACAAGCATCAAAAGTGATGGGCTTATGCCTTATAAAAATCAAGGTCATCAAAACTGGACTCATTCCTTCCAATGCCAGTATGTTAATATCCTAAATAATCAAAGAAGTTGTAGAATAAATTTCACTTGGACGGAGATAGAACATCTTTGTCAAGGGTCGTGGACTTACTACCCTTGGCTTTGGCATGAGCAGCAACATCAAGTTCCTCTATTTCGTCTTTATAATTTTGAGGTCTTCCGCAGCCTCGAGCTTGACTCTTACCATATTAACTAGGAAACTGGCTATCATGTTTTCCTTAAGAACCTTGTCCTTGTTGAAGTTTACCAGCCCCTCTCGGTAGTCTACTATGTCTAGATCTATGTCATTGTAACAAAATTAACGATAATTAATAAATAATAATAAGGCTCCAAAAGGGGAATTTGAGTAAATGTTGGAATTTGGCCACGAAACTTGCGCTATTGCATTCGTGATGATTTTCTTAGCAACTTTCATATTTCGAGTTCTACAATCGGAGCTCAAACAAAAAGTTATTAGCATTTAAAGTTTCGAGAGCAAGTATAATTAAATATGAAAAAAGGAAATAAATAAACATTAAATATGGGACGCCACCGATCGACCTCCTTATTGGGCCGGTCGAACCACTCATTGTCGACCGCCTATAAGGGAGCGGTTGAGCGGTCGCTTAGTGGCGGCTAGGTTTGAACCTTGGCCAATGGTCCAGATTTAATTATTTAAATCTAACAGTTACAATTGATTTGTACATATATAAATAAAGGCCTACCTCCTTACTTCTCTTCTTGTATTTTCCGATTCAAGCAGCAAAGCTCTTCCATTTTTTCTCCTCCACTATTTCTAAAATTTGCAAAATATTATATATATATATATATATATATATCTATGTATGTATGTATGTATGTGTTTGTATGTATACGCACACACAAATCGAATAAGGGAGGAAAATAAAGGAGAAGAAGAGAAGAAACGAATCAATATCGCGAAATGGTAAATTTCAATCTATATTCTCCTTAACCTCCGATCTGTTCCCAAATATGTAATTCTAATAATATGTATATACCTTGTTATACATATTCTTTTGGATTAGAATGGAAAAAAGATTCAAGTAATGGATTGAATTTTGATATAGAGATTTGGAAAGATTAAAAAGGTGAGTGAAAAATTATATAATTTATTTATAACATTGAAATTATCTCGTTGAAATCTTATTTAATTATTATGTCTAAATAAGATCTTCTGAATTGCAAGCTTAAAATAGACATATAGGATTAGCACTTACACATTCAATAAAATAGTAATTAGAACAGGAATAGTATGTACAACCTGATGTGGAAATTTGAAATCAGTCCTAAATATTCATTTGTAGAATGTTAATAAAGATGTAAAATTATTCTATATCTATAATTGAGTTGTAAATTAGGTTTCCCTTGGAATGTG
The DNA here is from genome assembly GCA_030737815.1 of Allium fistulosum. Classification (NCBI taxonomy): domain Eukaryota; kingdom Viridiplantae; phylum Streptophyta; class Magnoliopsida; order Asparagales; family Amaryllidaceae; genus Allium; species Allium fistulosum. The sequence goes on from CM060906.1 coordinate 358,189,131, forward strand.
AATTTCTATGTTTTGATTTATTTGGAGTGGGCTCCATGTAATTTCCATAAGCTATCCAATTCTAAAATATATAAAAAGCACATCGTTTGAATTAATAAGGAATATACCAAAAAGGGAAAGAAATGTGTAAGATATGAATATTATTTTCCATAGTTTACACTGTGTATTTGAATAAATGATAAGAAATAATTCCTTGTAATTTCAAATGAAGCAAAGACCTCACATTTAGTTAATTATGGAAAATTATAACGGTAATACTTTTTAGAAGGATGGCTCTGATAAATTAAAATATGAAAAAGAATGTTCTAATTTAGAAATTAATAATTAGAAATATATATATACGTATATAAATGCATAATCAGGCATAATGTTCAAAAACATGATTATATAAATAGCGTAATTTATGACTATATACGTATTAGTTATTAACAACATAATAATCAACAGACTAGGATTTATGGAAATCAATTACAAATTTAACGAAAATAAATTTGTAATTAATAGTTAAAAGGGAATTAAAAGGGGACTGATTAGGGAAATTAATATGGCATTTAAGGATGAATAGGCATAATAGGTTAATTTTGAACCTAGTAAATAAATGTCATTAGAAAATTTAATATGGCAATTATGGGAAAATGAGTAGCCAAAATAGGTAGATTTTGAAACGAGTAAATAGATTAAAGGAATTAAATAAGGATTAATTAGAAAATGTCCAATTTTGGCATTAATGGCTACTTATTGCAGGTAATAGACATTTATTAGACGTTACAAGGAAACCAATGCCTAAGCATATAAATATGGAATAATAACGTAGCGAATAAGTAAGTATTAATATTATTAATTATATGTAGAAAGCAATATAATTTTTATAGTAGGAAATTATATAGCTTAAATTATACGTTTAGAAAAAACATGAATTAGTGGACCTAGCCCAACACTTAGGCATTGGGTGGTAGGTTTGGTTTAGTGGGTTGGGATGCTAGGTCAATAGAGTTATATAACATAAGCCTACCATTCACCTAGAGGCTACCGGTAGTAGTGTATACTTACTACTGATATGGGGCATCTCCAACCATATGACCCATGAAGAAGGGATATGCGTTGCAGATAGGTAAGGGAAAATAACCGAGGGTTCGCCTTAGATTTGAATTATTAAATGACCCGGTACCATTTGGAAAATGGGGTCTTCTTCATATCCAATAAGAGGTAGTAAGTAACTGAAAGGGGCATTTTCCTTGACTTACTTAGGTTAGTCTAAACGGGATTTCAGCTGTGCAGGGTCGGCAGTCTATGCTAGCTGTTGGTGCCAGAATTTAGTAGTAGGTCTAGCACGTAGGCTTTGATGCCTGGTGATCTAGAGTGAACGGTAGCAAAGACTCGGATTATGAATTGATGGATTTCGCTTCATACTAGTGTAGAATTTATATGGGAATGCACAGACCTCAAAATAGATGGTTAGACGAAAAATTAATTTAGTGGATGTGGGCTTGTTAACCCTTAGATGAGTCTTTGAGTTGCTTTAGTAGTATGTCATTTAAATTATATATTATATTACAAAGCCGTATATAAGGGTCAACGGCCTCCATAGCTTGAACCGATTGACTTGTGTCGACGTTGCGAAGGGCCCGCTTCAAAGGCTAGAGGTAGTAAATAGCTGATTGGTCTGCCTCTTCCCTATTTAAGAAGTATTAAGTGGCCGGGGTTTTTGGTAGTGAAATGTTTAGATAAATAAAATACACACACACACAATGATACCTTGAAGAAGGTTAGGTTAGGCAAATTGTATGTGCACATAAGAATTAATAGATTAGTCATAAATAATAGACATGGCTTTTAAATGGAAATAAATTGGTATAAATTAATGGGATAGGTAAAGTATGTAATTTTTCTATCACCAAAACGTTGTTTTAACCACTCATAACAACCCACAGATTAGATTTAAAAGGGCTAGCTACTGGAGCTAGACTGGAACGATATATGATGAAGTCTTCTTATACATACTTGGCGCTGACAAGACAATTAAATATCCAAGGAATGATATTTCGAGGTAACAACCTTAATTAATACATATGTTATATTATATTTTTCAATTACGTTGTGAGTTTATTTATCGCACTCTGATATACTTTTGTTTATTATAGGTTATCAAAACCAAGGATCCATACCCTAATGGACTTGGTTTCAATTTAGTCAAAATTCAGGCCCATTAAGGTGCGGGTTGTTACATGTGATATCAGAGCGTAGGTTAGTCGATCATAGAAATTAGGATACGCTAAGAGAACAAATTTGTATTTTTACCTATAATTATTATATAAATTATACGTCTAACTCTATAAACTCCGACTATAGAGGTAGTTGCGACCATATTTCAAAAGGATGTGCAAGGTGACTATGATTTGAAAAAATAAATAGAGTTAAATTTTACTCCTACACCGATTACCCCATATGGCAGAGGTCGTATCATAAGGAGTGGACCAAGAAAATCATGACCACGACATATTGAAGCACCCTAGAAGCTTGGATGGTACTTGACTCCTATGTTGGATTGAGGCTGCCTTATGATTTTTGGATTTTGATGGATTACTGATTGATGATATACATTTCATCCAGATCGATGGGAGATAAGAATCTATATGTTACAAGCATTTAGAAGTAAGGAATGATGGGAGTGGAGCAAGATATGAAGAAGGAGTGAAGCAAGTTCCTGCAAGAAGGTGTGTACTAATTACCATAAGAAGATAAGTCGGATTTATGGATGGAGATGAGTTAACGATGAATGGAATAGAAGGAGAATCCAAAAGGAATGGCAATTAAAGTCCATTTTTAAGTCCAACCCCATGTGAAAGAATTTGACAAAAATATTTTTGGGAATTCCTTAAAATGTTTTCTATGGGTTTTTCAATGGATTTAGTAGGAAGTTGTTTTGAAAAAACAAGGAATGTTGGAATTCATAATTTGGAAATTTGTTGAGTCAAAAGTTCTAATTTAAAGGTTTTTGGTAAAAAGGGTTTTTCATTTTTTAAATTCTTAGTTTAAAATTGACCGACTCAAAAAGTTTGGATTTAAAGATTTTTGAAAAAGGGGCATTTCATTTTTGAAATAAAAGGAAAACAAAGTGTAGGGTGGGGTCGATGATTTTTCCTATTTGTAAATTTTGAATTTCCATTTTAAAATTATTTTTAAGTGGTGGATAAATGGAAATGGTATTTGACGCAAATGGGGTATAGAAGGGTAAGAATGCCCGACAATCTAGATAGAAATAGCGTTAGGAAAATATATATAAATATGATTAGTAATTTAGTTAGAAATAATATAGTTGAAAAATAATCGGAAGAGAATGGGAAGAATGGAAAATTTCCATGGATATGTAGTAACTGTGCATATACTTTAGATAGACACTTAGATAGATGTTGCAATTGTGCATATCTGTTAGAAGTCCCCCTCTTGTGTTATAAAAATCTCCGTCAAAGGTGGAAGTGGAGATAGCATGAGTATAGGAAAATAATAGGATGAAAGTTATCCTTGTCTACCCCACTTTTCATTGTTTAAAGTTATAGAATATGTTTTTGAAAAATGATTTGGTACGATAATTAAGTTTTTTAATGTTATAAGTTAAAAATCCTAATTTTAAAGAAGTAAATCTCTATTGTAGAAAGTTCTTAAAAGGGTAAAATCAGTTAGAAAAGAGAAAATTTTCATGGTTCCATTTTGGAACCAAGTAGTTTTTGAATTTGATAAAAAGGTTTTCTAAGTTTATATTTTTAAAGTTAAAGGTTTTGGATCAAGTACTTCATGATTGTGAAGTTTTAATTTTATAAAGAATGATGATAACCAAACCAAGTTTATAATACGGAATAGATAGAGATCGCTACCTAGATAAGACAAAGTAAAGGTTTTAAGCTATGTATAAAATAACTACAGATGCTCATACGGTAGCAATAGGGTATCCCTGTCGAATTTAAGGAATATTGGTATGAACCTAGGAATATTTTATTGGGAGTGTATGAAACCCATAAGAAGGACCCTCAAAAGAATGGGGAATGGTACAAAAGTACAATTTTGCAAGTCCCACGGTATACTCACATGAAGGATCAAGGATGTAAAGGAAGCAAATACTAAAGTTTGAGGATACTATCAAGAGATTTTAGGAGTATGGTTGGAGAAGGGAGTAGTGAGTGTCAAACTTACATGAAGGATGTTAATTGACTCAAAACTGAAGAAGGCAAGATAGGTGGTATGGAAGTTTTTCCACTAAATCAATTTTTTGACGAGTTATTCCAATTGTGCATAGCTTATATTGCTTACCCATTATGGTGTATGAACGCACAATTTATTACATAATCGAATACAATAATTGAAGTAATTGATGGATCACACTTATTCAAAGCCAAGAAGGTGAGTTCAAGAAGGTGAGTGATAGTAAAAGGGTGTTACCCCGCCTTTTGGCCAAGGCCGGGATCAAAAAATTGGCTGGAAAGGGTGGATATCAAGATTGGAGATTGATTGGAAACAAGGCTATGGTCGATACTGTCAAAACTTGACTGAGCTCCAATTGAGAAGGAATCGATTAGGAATGATGAACAAGGCTAGGAAAGGCTACGTTTCGAATTTCAGGTCAATCGGAGTTCGTATGCTCAAGTTATGGATGGATCAAAATTCATGGGTAATCAATTTGTATCGAGGTGGTTCGTATCGATCGGTGTGGGCTCGGTTATCTACTTCATATCGATCAGGAATAAAATCGATACTACCGTGTCGATCACGAATGTACTCGATGCTTTTGTATCGATCAGGATGGATACGGGTGTGGGCTAACGCGTGTATTTGGCATTTGGTTTGGGTTGGTCAGTCTTCGTCTCGATGCATTTCGTATCGGTCGAAGCATATGATCGATACGAAGAACATGGTACTGGATCGATAGAAAGGCTGCGACGTTGGATAGACACGAAGGAAGGCTAGTTGATGGATACGAACAAACTAAATTGATGGATACGAAGAAGGCAGGTTTGATGGATACGAGGGCATGTGCTTTCGGGGTGCTCAAGGATCGATACGAAAAGGCTATTGAATCATCAATGCGAAATAAGAATCCCAGATCGATACAAAGGAAACGTGTTTGAATGAGGAAGCAGTCAACTCGGCATAAAAAATGGATCTCCCTTGGGTTTCCGAGCCACGTTATCGATGCAGATAGGATGGACATGAAGAAAAGATGGATACGAATGGATGGAGACGAATTCATGGATACAAAGCTTCCATCCTACTCGCAAACAACATTTGCATCGATCATAACTCCAGATCTATAAATCCAAACATCACAAAATTTTCACAGGAGCTTCTTGATCCACTCAAAAAGGTTCGTGATTGATCTCAGCTTAATGGGAGCTAGTTTGGATCGATACGAATTGAACATGGATCGATCCCAAACGACTCCAGATCGATCATGCAGGCCCACCTACGCAGGAGAAAAGGTATTCCAGGTTTTGAGGCGGATATTTTCAGATCTACACCTATAAATAGGAGTGCTATGGCAACAGAAAGGGGGATCGGCTCCTTCTCTGACGCGGAAGCTCTGCCATTTTTGTGATTGATACTAAAGGCTTGTAATTGTAACTATAGTACAAAGGGAATAAATAGGATTGATTCAAAGTGGACGTAGGCCAGATTGCCGAACCACTATAAACCTTGCGTTCTTTCCTGCTTTCTTCTATTTTAACTTTACTGTTTCTTCATCTTTATTCTCTACTTTATCTAGATCTGAGATCTGTGTTGGAATATTGTGAATTTGTGTATATTCACTGGTGCTTTCACTACTCCTGGGGTTTGTGACCAATTTTGGTACAAACAAAGGGTATACTAGAAATGTCCATTATAACTTAGTAAGGAGTGCTAGGGCCATAAAACCATTAAACCCAGTTGATGATGAAGTGCAACTTCCAACAATTTCCTTTTAGGGTTTTTAGGATGTAATCGTTAGTCATCTCCCTTTAAATTTAGAAAAACCGTACGATATGGTATGAGATATATTCCTATTTTATCACTATGTTGATTTAATTGATGGGTGCGACCAGTATATATATATATATATATATATATATTTGTGTGTGTGTGTCTGTATAGAAACAGTTTAATAAGAAAATCTCATTAGGACACTTAACTAGCGAACAAATGTAGCTAAGATTGGAAGTTTATAAAATAATTAGGAAATTAGGTTAGCAGCTATAAACTAAAAATGCTTAAATCCCAAAAACATAAGATTTTGGGAAAATTAAATTTTAGCAAGTGGAGGAGAGGAAAAGGTTGTTGTGGGATCACGGGTCACTATCCATATGCCTTAAAAACTAAAATTTATAAATATGCTCGTAGGTAGTTTGTTGTTTTAGACTAAAAGAAAAGAAAAGGTTCCTCAAATCTAGGATTAACCGCAAAATTCTAGGGTCAATCATATGCATTAACACATTGACTGAGTCACGATTTGGTTAAGATGTGGCTTGATTTGTTTTAAGGATAAAGTGGAAAATGTTTTGAAATAAAATTGCGTTCAAAAGTTTTGAATTTTTTTGTTTAAATACTTTAAAAAAGATTGTTTCTAAGTATTTGAAAATTATGAAATAATGGTGGTATATTTAGAAGTGACATGAAATATTTTCAAAATGGGATTTGGGGATTCAATGATTGTTTGATAAATAGTTTTGGAAATGTTTTGGAAGTAATTTTAAAAGGGGTGGAATGATATAGAAAACAAAATGGTAAATAAATTTTCTATAAATGAATTTCAAGTAATTTGGAAAAGTTGGTGTGAGTTTTGAAAATTTGAGTTCAAATGTTTTTAGTAGATTTTCTTCAAGTTTTTTAAAAAAATGGTTTTCAAATGCTTTTGGGAATTCAATTCTTTAAACTGTTTTGCAAGTTGGAAATTCTTTTGGAAATTATGTACAAAAATTTTCTTTTGAATTGAGAAAATTTCTGATTTTTAGATGCCACATACTAACGTTAACGTGTTAGTAAGTATGAATTATACTATCGACTAGGGTGACAGTATATTAAATATAGATAATAAAAAGGGAAAATGTTGTTTTACCTTTGGAATGTTATTTCCATACCTTAGTGATAGTGAAATGAAACTTATTCTTAGGATAATTACGGTTTAACGTCCAAAAATAAACCTCCTTATGCAAACTATACTGGGGAAAGTTGGAAAAATATTAGTGGCGGAAGAGAAGGTTCCAAGTTACACTGGAATAGGTATCCAAAAGAAGGGTGGAAATGTAAGATTTTCTATCTAAATTCCTTTTTCGGTATAGGAATAAAGATTTAGAAATCTAAATTTTCAAAAAAAATTGGATGTTAAAAAATTGTGTGTTGGGTTTTGATGGTAGGGATTGGATGCAAAATTTGTTGAGCCATACTCCTACACGTGGGAATGTGGAAATTATTGTGTGAAAAATGATTTTTGAAAACTTACATACATATAGAACTACCAGTATATCTAGGTTGCTTGCATCATATTTTCAATTTTTTAAAAGAATGCATTCATACAGGAGGCGCCTATTTAGATTCATTCTGCATACATGTTTTATATGTTATGATACACTTTGCACTTGTACACGTTTGGCTGCAAAATTAGATGTACACTAATTGGTTGGTTAGCTTAGTTGGTTGCATGCTATGTTATATGACTCAACCCTTAGGGAATTTCGGGGACGAAATTCTTTTAAGGAGAAGAATGTAACACTCTATAAAATTAATAAAAATTAATAAATACTTAATAAGACTTCAAAAATGGAATTTGAGAAAATGTTGGAATTTGGTCACAAAACTTGCACCATTGCATTCGTGACGATTTTCTAGGCAACTTTCATATTTGGAGTTCTACGATTAAATCTCAAACGTAAAAGTTATTGGCAATTGAAGTTTCGCGAGCAAAAATAATTAAATACGAAAAAAGGAAATAAATAAACATTAAATACATGACCCCATCGGTATAACCCCCTTATTGGTCCAGTCAACCACTAGCAGTCGACTACCTATACAGAAGTGATCTACCGGTCGCATAGTGGTGGCTAGGGTTTGAACCTTGGCCAATGGTCCAGATTTAATTATTTTAATCCAACGGTTATGTTTGATTCGTGCGCTTATAAATAAAGGCCTAACCCTTTATTTCTCTTCTCATATTTTTCGATTCAAGCAATAAAGCTATGCCATTTTCCGTTCTCCACCATTTCTAAAAATTATAAAATATTTTATATACACATACACACACATAAATCGAAGAAGGGTGGAAAATAAAAGAGAAGAAGCGAATCAATACTGCAGAAAAAGGTAAAATTCAATCTATATTCCCCTTAAGCTCTAATCTCTTCTCAGATTTATAATTCTAATAATATGTATATACCTTGTTATACATATTCTTTTGGATTAGAATAGAAAAAGGAGTTAAGTAAATGATTGAATTTAGATCTGGTGATTTGGAAAGCTTAAAAAGGTGATTAGGAAATTATATAATTTATTTATAACATTGAAATTTATCCCATTGAATTCTTATTTAATTATTATACCTAAATAAGATCATATGAATTGTAGGCTTAAAACAAACATATAAGATTAGCGCCTACACATTCAATTAGATAATTGGAATAGGAATCGTATACATAACCTGATCTGTAAATTTGAAATCAGTCCCAAATATTCATTTGTGGAATGTTAGTAAATTGTAAAATTATTCCAAATCTATAATTGGGTTGTAAATTAGGTTTTCCTTGGAACATGAATTTTCATATTTTGATTTATTTGGAATGGGTTCCATGTAATTTCCATTAGTTATCCAATTCTAAAATATGTATAAAAGTGCGTCGTTTGAATTAACAAGGAATATACAAAAAGGGAAAGAGATGTGTAAGATATGGATATTTTTTTTCCATAGTTTACACTGTCTATTTTAATAAAATAAAAGAAATAATTCCTTGCAATTTAAAATGAAGCAACGATCTTACTTTTGGTTAATTTATGAAAAATTATAATAGCAATCCTTTTTTAGAGGATAGCTCTAATAAATTGAACCGTGAAAAGGAATGTTCTAGTTTAGAAATTAATAACAAAAATACATACATACATACATATATAAACGTAAAACAATGTCTAATGTTCAAAAATCAAAATATATAAATAGCATAATTTTTGACTATATACGTATTAGTTATTAACAACATAATAATTAACAGACTATGATTTATGGAAATTAATTACAAATTTAACTGAAAATAAATTTGTAATTAATAGAGAGTTAAAAGGGAACTAAATGGGGACTGATTAGAGAAATTAATATGGCATTTATGGGAAAATGAATAGGCATAATAAGTTGATTTTGAAACTACTAAATAAATGTCATTAGAAAATTTAATATAGCAATTATAAGAAAATGGTGTAGATTTTGAAACAGATAAATAGATTAAAGGAATTAAAGGAATTAAATGAAGATTAATTAGAGATTATCCAATTTTGGCATTAATGACTAATTATTACGGGTAATAGACATTTATTAGACATTACAAGGAAACCAAAGCCTACACGTATAAATTAGGATAATAACGTAGCGAATACGTAATTATTAATACTATAAATTATACATAGGAAGAAATATAATTTTCATAGTAGGAAATTATATAGCTTAAATTATATGTTTAGGACAAACATGAATTAGTGGGCCTAGCCCAACACTTAGGCATTGAGTGATAGGTTTGGTTCAGTGGGTTGGGATGCGAGGTTAGTAGAATTACAAAACTGAAGTCTATCCTTGCGTAGAGGCTACCAGTAGTTGTGTATACTTACTACTGATGTGAGACATTTCCAACCATAGGTCCCGAGGGGAAGGGATATGCATTGCGGATAGGTAGAGTAAAATATACCGAGGTTCGCCTCGGATTTGAAGTACTAAATGGCCCAGTACCATTTGGGAAATGGGGTTTGCTTCATATCCAATAAGAAGTAGCGAGTAAACAAAAGGACATTTTCCTTTACTTACTTTGGTTAGTCTAAATGGTATGTTAGGTGTGGGGGGTCGACGGACTATGCCAGTTGTTGGTACGATATTTAGGAGTAGGTCTGGCATATATGCTTTAACGCCCAGCGACCCCGAGCAAGCAGTAGAAAAGACTCGATTATGCCTTGATGGATTTTGCTTCCTACTAGTGTAGAATCAATATAGGAGACGCACAAACCTCAAAGTAGATGGTTAGACGAAAAATTAGTTTAGTGGAGGTAGGCTAGTTAACCTTTAGATGAGTCTTTGAGTTGCATTAGTAGTATGACAATTAAATTATGTATTATATTAAAAGCCGTATATAAGGGTCATCGGTCTTTGTAGCTAGAACTGATTGACTAGCATTGACATAGCAAAGTGCTCGCTTCAGGGACTTGAGGTAGTAAATGGTCAATAGGTCTGCCTCCTCCCTATTTAAGGAGTACTAAATAGCTAGGGTTTTGGGTAGTGAAATGTTTAGATAAATATGAATACACACACACATACATACACACAATGATACCTTGAAGAAGGTTAGGTTAGTCATATTGTATGCGCACGTAAGAATTAATGGATTAGCCGTAAACCATAGACATGACATTTAAATGGAAATCAATCAGCATAAATTAATGGGATAGGTAAAGTATGTAATTTTACAATCACTGGAACATTGTTTGTCCCCCGCCTCATAATAACCCACATGTTAGATTTAGAAGGACTGGATACTGGAGCAAGGTGGGAACGATATATGATGAAGTCTTCTTATTCATGCTTGGCACTGACAAGGAAATCAAATACCCAATGAATGATATTCCGAGGTAGTAGCCTTAGCCGATACATATGTTATATTATATTTTTCAATTCCACCGTGAGTTTATATTAATCACTTTTTGATATAATTGTGTTTATTATTGGTTATCAAAACCAACGATCCGTACTCTAATGGACTTGGGTTTCGATTTAGTCAAAATTCGGCCCCTTAAGGTGCGGGTTGTTACAATATTGTCCAAGGCAATAATTTTCTACAGATGCTCCTCTTCCACAATAGGTTCGGAGGGAACTAAAGGCACGGGCAGTAACTTAGAAGAAGACAAAGTCAATACAACCCTAACAGGATTCACCACAGCTATCTAACCTACATGAAAACAAGGATGTCAGATACCAATCTACCTCGACAGGCTCGTATTAGTTAGGTAGTAACCCAATGGCTATAAAGGATAATCCTCCCTTAGGAGCTGGTGAGCACCGTCTATGGGCTGACTTCACACATCGATGTATAAAGAAATATGAAATATGCTTAGTGGGACATCATTCATGGGAGCGTAATGGATTGGTTTCTAAATCTGACTTAGAGTAATGGCAGTAAAACTAGCACACATGAACTAATATATAACATACTTGCATTAGCTATATAATTGTATAGATAGATAAATCTGCTCCTTAATTGTTGTTTCACTCTCTTTCTTTATGTTTCTAATGAAGTCATTCTTAGCATAAATGGATTTGAGAAGTTAAAGAATCAGGGCTAGAGGAGCCAATGCTAGGGGAGAGAGAATGTAGTACTCAGACTATCGAAGGCAATAGTGGAGAAGTTCCTCTAGTAGTAGTGAACGAGGTTATTCTGCCTATCCTAGGTATAGATATAAATGTTTATTTTGGACAGTTCCTAGCATAGATAATATAGGAAACCATGCCAAAAGCATTTAAGCTAATAACTGTTGTGAGAGAAGATTTTTTAAAGGTGAGTCAAGACTTTTAGGAATTTGGGAGGCAAGTTGTTTACTATGAGAGAGCTAGCAGTGGAAGTTTTAAATTTGCTAAAGATGGACAAGTGTATATTCAGGGACTTAGAACCGAATGATGCGCAGAAGCAAAAGTTGGCTTCTAGGCAATTACATGAAGACACTTTAGATTGGTAGGAGACCATAACTATAGTGACTCCAGAAGACGAGTTCACTTGGGAACAACACCGAGAGAGTTTGAGGCTCGGTTCATTTTCAAGTCTTAAAGAAACATGTTGTTAAGTGAGTTCATGATCTCAATCTGAGATCTTTCTATGGATGAAACATCCAGAAGTTTAATGCCTTGGTGAAGTATTACCGAGAGTTGATTACAGCTCATTGAAGGAGAACGAGAAGAGGGGTTTGAAGCGGCATTTAGATCATAAGGTAATGGCACATTTGGCGTCTCTGTTTGGGTTTGTCAAGGATATAACAAGGATTAATGACATCATGTTCCAAATACAGAATAGGGTGGAAGTAATGCCCAAGTCAGAATCAAGGAAGAGGTTTCCTCCTTACCAGAAAGTCAAAAGGGGTCAGCAGCCGAAGGGGTAGGCTTAAGAGGAGGAATTCGAAAGGATGATTCGAAGCTTACTTGCTACAATTATGGGCAGAAAGGGCACTATACATCAAGGTGCCTGCAATCAAAATGAGTGGCTAAGGTCAAGTATTATAACCGTGATAAGCCGGGCCATAACAAGAAGCATTGTACGGAGCTGAAGAAGACGAGGCTTTGCTTTAGAGGGATCTAAAGAGGGGCCTTCTACCGAGGAGAAGGACAAGAATATTTTGCTGGAAGTTATTATTATCATTTCCAGTACTTTAGTTAAAGTTCTATTTCGTACTAAAGCTACACATTCTTTTATTTCGAAGGATGTGGTAGATAGTTTGGGGATAGATGTTACCTATCTAGTTACCTCTTTTTGTGTAGTTAATCCGATTGGTGGGCATGCCAATCTTGGTATAAAAAGCATTAACCTAGAGTTTGTTCTGTGTGACCATTTATTTTCTTATGACCTATTTGTATTTGACTTTAAGGAGTATGGAGTGATTTTGGTAATGGATTGGTTAGTGCAGAATGATGCTAGAATTCATTGTGTCGAGAGAATTATTGCTTTGTGAAATCCAAAAGAAGGAGAAAGGAACTTGGTATGTTTGGATAAGACAAAAACAAGGTCTAGGATTTCATTTTGTGCATCGGAAGGTCTAGAAGAGTAAATAGATAGAGTTTTTGTGGTTTTGGAGTTTATAGATTTCTTTGAACCAGTGATGGGACTAACTCCAAGAAAAGCAATCGAGTTTCACATTGACTTTGTACTATTGGCGCAACCTATTAGCAAACCACCCAGTAGAATACCGCCTAAGGAAATTGAGGAGTTGAAGAAGCAATTAGCGGAACATGAGCATAGTAGTTTCATTAGACCAAGTAGTTCAACATGGTAAGCTTATGTGGTATTTGTGAAGAAGTCGAATGGATTGCTTCTGATGTGCATTGACCATCGGAAGTTGAATGAACTGATTGATCTATTTCCCAGGATAGATGATTTATTTGATCCATTGACCGTGCTTTGAACAAGGTATGGTTCATATAATTGGATGGTCATGCCTTTTGCGCTAACGGGTGCCCTAGTATTTTTTGTAAATCTTATGAACTGGGTCCTCCATGATCGGTTGGATACATTTGTGTTGGTTTTTATAGATGATATCTTAGTGTATTCCTAAGAATGAGCAAGATCACGAAGTTCATCTCAAAATGATTCTGGAGACCTTAAGGTCACACAAGATGAAGGAAAAGTTTTCCGTGTGTCATTTTTGGAAGTTGAAAGTTAAGTTCCTAGGTCATGTGGTTTTGAAGGAGGGATTGGTTATAGATCCTTCGAGAGTTGAAGTAGTGAATTATTGGAAGAGAACCGAGATGGTTACTAAGACAAGGACTTTCATGGTGTTGACTGGATACTATTGGAGATTAATTAAGGACTTCTCTAGTATATCAGCGCCATTTACCAGACTTACCTGAAAGAAAGGAAGGGATATTGGACGAAAGAGTGTGAAGTAGCATGCCAAGAGTTGAAGCTTCGGCTGACAGAAACTCCAATTTTAGTAATGCCGAAAGGCAACGAAGGTATGGTGGTATACATTGATGCTCGGGTTTAGGATTGGGAATAGTGTTGATGTAGAAAGGTAGAGTAATAGCTTATGGCTCTAGGTAGTTAGACCACATGAGGTTCGATGTCCAACTCATGATTTAGAGTTAGCGATAGTTATTTTTGTGCTGAAGATTTGAAGATATTACCTTCTTGGTGATATATTTGAATTCTATACTGACCATAAGTCTTTAAGATTTTTTTTCTTCTAGAAGGAGTTGAAGAGATATCACGGATAGTTGTAATTTTTGGCATTTTATGATTCTAGGATAGAGTACACCCTACGGAAAGGAAACAAGGTTGTTGATGCCTTGAGCCAAAAGCATCAAAGTTTTGTTTTGGCTATGATCGAGGAGTGGATTGTTTTATAAACATTAGCTTCTTGTGATGTTTAGTTTTGGTAGAAGGCTGGTCCGAGTTGAAAACTTGGGATGTTGTCTTGTTTAGAAGTTCATCCAATGCTCATAGAGAGGATTGTCAAGAGGTAAAAGAAAGACCCACTATATGCCGGAAGGATCAATGGTTTAAAGAGTGGTGCCGAGATCGATGATCTAAAGGGCTTCGGTATCAATAGAAGAGGTTGCGTTCGAAGGAAGGGAAGATTATATTTTCTGGATAGTAAAGACCTTCGAAAGTCAATTTTGGACAAATACCGTCATTCTAAATTTGCTATTCATCCAAGGATTACTAATATGTACTGATACATGAATCGAAGCTTCTACTAAGAAGGAGTGAAAAGAGATATTTGGAGAATGTGTAAAGAGATATTTCACAAGCTCATAGGTTAAGGTAGATCATCAAAAGCCAAGAGGTCTTTTGCGGCCATTAAAAGTTTCAGTTTAGAAGTGGGATTCGATTTTGATGGACTTTGCAGATGGGTTGTTGAGGTCTAGGGTAGAAACAAAAGTATGTGGGCCATAGTTAATAATTGATTAAGTGTGCTCATTTCATTCTGGTAAAGTCCATGAGGATGGTAGTAAGATTAGCAGAGATATATATTAAGACTATAGTGAGACTTCATGGAATTCTGAGTACTATAGTTAGTGATTGAGACCCTCTGTTTGCTAGTTGGATTTTGCATAGCCTAAGAGTGATTTGGGTTCAGAAATATGTATGAGTACTACTTACCATCTGTTAACCCACATTTTGGCAAGATAGTACATATGCGGATGTAACCCAATGGACTTCATGATCATCAAGGCGGGATGCCCGGAGAAACGGTTACCAGGCTCGAAGATCGGCTATAAACGAGACTATGGACGGTGGTCAAGCGGATTCAGATTGGATCTCTCATTTTTGTCCCAATCAAGGTGAAATTAGTATGAATAGATAGGGAAGGCCTCGTGAGGCTACATTTTAAATTTCAAGGCGATCGGAGTTTGTATGCTCGAGTTATGGGCAAAAGAGGAGGGATCATATCATATTCAGCT
Organism: Allium fistulosum; assembly: GCA_030737815.1. Lineage (NCBI taxonomy): Eukaryota > Viridiplantae > Streptophyta > Magnoliopsida > Asparagales > Amaryllidaceae > Allium > Allium fistulosum. The sequence continues at coordinate 358,204,504 of CM060906.1, forward strand.
CATCAGCGCAACTCAATGATGATCGCTCATAACTCAACAACCACAAGGCAGATTGTAGTGAATCTTTGGAAACAAGAAGAGGGGACCCTAGGGAGTCTAGCCTATGGATCACATGGAATTTGGAGAAGATGGAGGGATCGGGATCTATCCATCTAGAGGGATCGGCCCTCTTCCCTCATAGGGATCAGCTAAACCCAATTTTATAGCAAAGATCGATCAATATCTCAACATCTACACATTCATTTGTCATGAAACATGGAGCACAAGCTAACTACAATATATGGAATACTCCATAGGGATTTCATATCATATGGAGCAAGTTGGAGGGATCGGTACCTATCCCTCCATAGGAATCGGTTATAATCAGCCTTAGCACCATATTGCAACAAAGATTGATCAATAACTCGAGTTCAATTAATCAAATTGGCGTGAAACTTGGAGGCTAAGCATAATAAAACATGGAGAAGACCACCTAGGGATCGCATGGCATTAGTAAGAGGTTGAAGGGGTCGGTACCTATCCCTCTAGAGGGATCGGCAAAAGTCAGGTTACATGCAACACCACTTCATAGAATATGCGATATCTCACAAACCGTAAGTCGAAATGGTATGAAATTTGGAGGGCAAGTAGCTAACACCATGGGGAACTACCTAGAGGGATCACCCCCATTTGGACACACTTATAGGGATCGGTACCGATCCCTATTGTGGGACTCAATGGGCCTGGAAATTTTTAGGTGGCCTCGTCTTGGTCTTCCGAACCTTCTGGCAAAATTTCAGCTCAATCCGTGCACATCTTACGCTATAAATACAGCAGGCGTGGCATCAAAAAAGGTATCTTCTTCTTTCTTTTTCTCTTTATCTTCTACCTATGCTATACTCTGCCAATTTTATTCTTGAATTTCATGGATTTGTAACTGTAATCAACAGTACAAACTAATAAAAGGAAATTTTTTGGAGTAGACGTAGTCCGTAGTTAGCCGAATATAAATCGGTGTCCCCATTTATTTGCTTTCTGATTATTTTAGTTTTGTTCTTCATTTATTTCCCTTCATATTTCTATGCTTAGATTGGATATTGGTGCTTTCGTACAACTGGGTGTTGGTCGCCATTTTTGACCCCAATACCACCCATAGGCAGATGGACAGATGGAGAGGGTCAACTGAGTGCTAGAATATTTGTAGAGGGCATGTATACTGGATCTTTGTGGATCTTCAGAAGATCATTTACACTTAGTGGAATTTTCAAATAGTAATAGTTATCAATCAAGTATTGGAATGATATCTTTTGAGGCATTGTATAGAAGACCTTGCAAATCATAGCCAGTAAGTTGGTGTGAGATGGAAGATAAGCTTGTACTAGGGCCGAATCTTGTAAGAGAAGCTTTAGAGAAAGTCAAATTGATTCGGCAAAGGATGAATGATGGTCCATCGAGATATAACAGCTATGTCGATAGGAGGCTAAAAGACTTGGAACTTGATCAAAGGGATCATGTATTTGTTAAAGTGTTGCCAATGCAGGGCACTTTGAGGTTTGGAAAGGGCAGAAAGTTGGCCTTGAGATATATTGGCTCATCTTTGATACTAAGAGAATCGATAAAGTAACTTATAGAGTTGAATTGCCGAGTGCTTTAACTGGGGTCCATAATGTGTTTCATGTTTCACATTTAAGAAAGAGTGTTAAAGACGCTAAGGATGTTATAGTTTTGAGAATTATAGAGGAATTGGTTGTCAAACCAAATATGACCTTTGTAAAGAGGCATATTTGGATTGTTATCCATGATGTAAAAATGCTTTGGAATAAGACAGTGAAGCTTGTACGGATCCAATGGAGTGAGGACCAAGATGATTGCATACGAGAAATGGAGGTTAAAGCTAAGAGATCTCATCGCAAATTGTTTGTTTAGATAAGCATGTATGTTTTCTATGTTTTGTTTTAGCCATATATGTGTATGATATAATGTTTAATTTTTGTTTGAACTAATACACATTTGGAAAGAGCGTTTATGTTTTTTGTAACTCGGTTAGAAATGATTAAACTAGTGAATACTCAATTAAAATTTCGAGGTTGAAATTCCTTTTAGAGTGGACGCCTGTAACACCCCATAAATTAATAATTAATATTAATTATGTGAATGAGGTTTCAAATAATTTAATTATGAAATTAAAATAATATAATTGGATAAGTACTTGGGTGTGCATTTACATATCCAAGATTGTGTTTAATAAATTGCTTTGAATGAATTAAATAAGGGAAATGGAAGGATAATGGGCTGGCAGCCCATGAAACAGGAATAATACCTTTTCAAATCGTCATCAGTAATATTCAATTCATTACTCACTCATAATTAAAAATAAAAGGCTTGAGCTCTTTAATGATGAGTGGGGAGTAAGGAAGAAGAATAAAAAGGTAGATTTAAAGTTAAGGGAATTAGATAGTTCATTAATTAATGAATCTAGATGGATGATATATTCTCTAATCCTTTTTTGTCATAAATCTCCCATAGCTATGTTTAAAATGAATATGCTTTTCGTAATATAAATGCTCTGAGAACTTAGTATGATGTAGAGCACATGCTTTTAAAGAAGGATTTGATTTCTAGAACCCTTGAATAATAAATTAATATGAATTGTTTGAGTGCGGTATAATATCAAAAATGGGTAAGAAAGAAAGTTTGTAGGAATAGTTTAAAAAAAATCATGGTTAATATTTTCTAGAAATTAATTAAGTGATTTATGAAAGAAATTAAGCTTAGCAGGAAATTTATAATAGGGAGTCGGAAGGCAAAAAGGTAGTTGGAAGGTAGTTTAATTAAACTATGTGCTAAATAATTGGTCAACAGAGCAGAGGGCTGAATGTGTCAGTAAAGTACACTATAATGGTCAGAAAGGATTAAGTCAAGCGAATTAGAAGTCAATACATGTAAAGTGTTAGACGTGCAAAAGGTGGTTCTCAATATGGTAATAAACCAAAACCTAAGTAACGAGACTTAAGTAAGTAAGCTAAGACATTCTCTTCAGTTCACTAACTGAAGGAGTGCTCATAGGCCGAAGGTGGACTGAGTGTCTGAGGGTAGTTAACGGAGAAATTTTGGAAAGAGGAAGGGATTTTGGGAATTAAGTATTTATTATATAAGTCCCTAAAAATAAAAATAAGGCAGACTTTCCCCAAACGAGAATGACAATAGTGCAGCTCTCGGTAAGTTGTTGAAACTAGATTTGTAACTTCCAGAAGTAAGTCATGTGTCAAACATAATATGGCCCAAATACATAGAAAACTATTGTAAATGTGATAACTTTGCTAAAGGAACAAGCTAAATAAAAAGCCTAATAGTGTATTGTTAGGTAATGAATTTGGTTAATGACATAATGCCTAGAGTGGCAGTTAAGTGACCGAATATTCGTGTAAGGCTTGAGGTGGCCATCCAGAAGAAATAGGTGTGAGGCCGAGAGTGGAAACTGAAACTCAAAAGTGAAAATGTAAGGCCTAGTATGACAACCGAGAACAAAAGGGTGGTGTAAGGTCTAAGGTAGCAACTATCCAAACATGAAAGCAATTGATGTAAAGCCGAGAGTGGCAAACAACGGAACAGTGTAAGACGTGATGCTAGAGATGGCAGTCAAGAAACCAAGAATGAAGTTGGTGCAAGGCTCGAAGTGGAAACCAAAATATGATAGCATAGGTGTAAGGGTTGGAGTGGCAACCAAAAATGGAAGCCTAGTAGGCGTGAGGACAAGTGTAGCAGCCGCAGTATGAAAGTGATGGTGTAAGGCCTAAGTGGCATCTAAAATCGATAATGAGTTTAGTAGAATTAAAGAAGTAATGGAGGCATAAGGCCTTGGTATTAGTCGAATGCTCATTTTGAAATGATTTACTACTGATATAAGGTGTAAGGTTTCAATGACAACCTATGTTGGAGTGTTTCATTCTTTGAAAAGAGAAGAGTGATTGCTTAATAGTAAACCAGAATTTGGTTTTGGTTTTGACCTAATAGGTTGATTCAAACCCATAAGAGGGAAACATTGACCTACACCTTTATTTTATAAGTGTTAAATAAATGTTTATCATAGTGAGGGAAAAACCTGTTTCGTGCTTTAGCGGTGTGGTATCACTTTGTTCTTTGTTTAAAGCAATATGTTACTCATATCAAACTTTATGTCTTACCAATGTTTTTATTGTGTTTCCTCATAAGCTCATAGGTGCTTACTCGAGTAGGTTGAGTTTACGGTTTTAGGCAGGTTACTTTCAGATGGCGAGCAGGAGTTTCGAAGAAGAAGCAAGTGCCTTAGATGATATACTAATTTTTAATTTCATTGAACTTAATACCTATGTCAACATCTTCATATGTTGGGCATAGCATTATTACCTATGTTGTATTATATTTTGACCCCTGCATGGGCCCGAGTATGGAAGCAACCCAGACATGTAAAATATAGTATGATGGCATTATGTAATATTGATTTTCTACTCTGTTTTCTTATTAGTGTATAATATAACTGATCTTATCTCTATCCTCAAAAGATAATTCCAAGGTGACAGCGGCACATTAGGGTTCTATCTTTGGGTTTCAGAATGAGGTACATTACAACATTTGTACTAATTTTATTATTAATTTATAAAATAAATATATTAGTTTTGACACTAGTCAAATTTGTAGATAACTAAAGGCTTGGTTGTGTTGACTTTTAATGCGAACTCGGTCCTCAGTCAATATTTAAATAGCTTAAATACATAAGCCCGTACAGACTTTGCTCATTTAGGAGAAATTCAATTTCTAATCTATTTTAAGCTCACCTAATAATGACTTTATACTTTTATTATTTTCTTCATTACTGTATCATTTAGATCATTAGAATTTGGTTAAAGGTCAAAAACTCTATTAATATCTATATTTAATTGCATAGACCACTTTATAGTCCATAGTTCAATCCGATAACACTTTTCGATTCATCGATTTACTCTGGCTAGAGATTTTGACTTTAAGTTAACTACCAATTATGGTAATACTAACATTATAAAATGAATGAGACAAATTGTCTCTTGGGTAGTGCTTCACTTTAAGTAGTTTAACATATATCCAACTATGATCGTAAGAAGGTTGCCATGCCAAGTGCTTAACCATAATCAAAGTATAGCCTACCTACTTAATATTGATAGTACCCTCAAGTATGAATACTATTATATGTCACTACCGGTAAGATCTTCTATTTTGACTAGTTTTTTTAACCTATAGAAGATTCTAGTTGAATCTTGTCGTAATTGTTCCAACAACCACAAGTACGTAACCCCTTGGTACCCTCAATGGTCATGAGTAATTCACCGTCCATTATATGGAGAGTTACATACACTGGTATCAATGGATGTATTGATATTATTTTCTTGATACATTTTGACAAGGAACATTTAAAGAGTAAATATTTAGATATCGATTCAATAGTCCTGGTTATGAACACATTCATAACTGCAATCAATAAAATTCTCCTCCTAAGGATTTTCTAGTTATATAAGTTTATTGTTTTTATTATCATCATTTATATCTTTATATAACAACATGTATAAAAGAAAAGAAAACCAATAGTCTACTTCATTTCAAAAAAGACTCTAATATAAGAGTTAAGTTGTGTAATAATTACATTATTTCCCTTAGGGCACACCCTTAACTCTACCAAATCAATGTACAATCTACGTACTTAAGATTGACGATACTCTCAGATTGAAAGACTACTATACATCTTTACCATGGGATCTTCTACTTTGACTGGGTTATATTGACTTATAGAATACTATAACCGGGTCATTATATGGTTTGTTTTAAACAACCTGTAACAACCCACCCTGGAAAGGACCCAAATTGAGACCCAGAGAAAGGCCCATTGAAACTTAGATCCATTCTAAGGCAAGTTGTTGGTAGTAAAAAGAAATAACATTGTAGAGCCATAACTAAAGTTTCAGAATACACATCGGATGGAACAAAATATAATAGTAAAGTGTACCCATTTATTTCAAAACCATAAAAATGTCATAACACAAAATCCCATAAAAACCGTAATAAAATATCTGTTACAACAATCGTTTAAATCCATGGGTATACATAAAAGCAAATAATAATAAGTAATACCACTAGCCAAGCTTCTTCATCCTTAAGCATCGTTACTGCCATTACTATGTCCTTAATCTATATTGTAGTGAGGAGGGAGTCAGAACAATAAGTGTCTAGTGAATAAAAACCTCGAGTCTTGACATTTAAGTCAAAATAAGAATATGTCAACGAACATAATATAATTAAAATCATTTAATACTTCTTTATAAGGAAAGGAGGCGGGTCCAACCACTTAATACCTTCCATTCCACAAGTAGATCCCATATCCCAATCATACGTCATAAATAGCTAATAATGTGAGAGACGGTACCCAAGCCACTTAATACTTCCCAACGGAAAATAGGTAGAATCTGGTCATTTAAGACCTTAATTAAGTAGACCTCATCATTTAAGACCTATTTCCAGAAGTGTGCTCCTCAATGGTACTATCTAGCTGGCTTCACATGGAATCTCGTAGGCCACTTAATACTTCCAAGTGGAAAATGGGTAGACTTTGGTGATTTAAGACCTTAAATAAGGCATGCCTCATCATTTAAGACCTATTTCCAAAAGCAGACCCCGGTAGAGTTACCACCTAATGTAACCCCTCGGTCATTTAATACTTCATCTGGGGAAAAAGGCAGGTCCAACCATTTAATACCTCAAACCCCGAAGCAGGCCCTTCGTCTTTTAGCACATACTCATAATGACATCTCACATTAGTCCACTATTTATAGGAACTGGTAGCCAGATTACCTAGGCAGATTTCCTCTACATAATTTGGAACTAACCTTGCATCATTACAAATAATTATCATAAGGATATATCACATTAATAAAAGTGTACACAACTGTGGGTAGCCTCAAAGTGAATGGCGGACTTCCATCATGTAACACTATTGACCTCACATCCCTATGATACACACACACACACGTACACACACACACACACACACACACTCATCTCACCGTTTCATAAATAAGGCCTTATAAGGAATCTTCCTTATTACGCCTTTAAATAATAATTAGGCTATATAAGAGTTTCCTCTTAATTTTGCCTCAAAATCAATTACCTTCCTATTGGGGGAAATAAATGTAAATAAATGCCAAACTAACTATGCTATATACGCAATAATTATACGTTAATTACGTAAATATAGATAAATAAATATTCGTGCTTAATAAGTTCTAAATGCATGGATTTTATGCTCTAACCTAGCGTTAAATGTCAATTCCTTAACCGATATTATTACAAGTACTTTTTCTTCAATTTCCCAAGATTTCATAGAATTCTAATGTCCAAAACAGGGAATAAATATTTATAACCAAAACTGCAATAACAGACTTGTAAATAAAATAGAAACTAAATTTATTACACCAATTCAATGGAAGATCTTAAACAGTAAGAATTGCCATCTAAACCCCATATTCTATTCAACTCCTAACGTGAGTGTGTAATCGTGTCAGCAAAGTATGTATGCAAATATCCTAAACATGCCAAAAAATTCTATATGAGTGTAAAGTGATTGTGAAAAAATGCAACAACCGTCTCCTACCATTCAATCTAGCAACGACGATGCAACCAAAATCCTAATTTTGGAGAGAGAAATTAATAGTAAAAAGCCCTGGGTGAGTGTTTTTCATCTTCTCCTTGGTCTCCAATGTGCCTTCTGCCGGATTGTCCCCTCATTATACTCGGACCAACTTAATTATTTTATTATGGAGTCTTCTAGTACCTGCTCCACAATGCTGGCGGTGGCACAAGGCACTGTCAACTCCATCTCAAAATTTTCGAACTGATCAGGCTCTATTCTGCTAGTGGTGTCATGAAGGTACTTCCTAAGGTGAGAAACATGGAAAACATTGTGGACTCCTGCCAACTTGTCAAGAAGCTCCACAAGATATGCCAGTTTTCCTATTCATTCGAGAATTCTGAATGGCCCAATAAATCTAGGTGCCAATTTTCTAGATTTGCCAAATCTAACAACTTTTCTAAGAGGGGAGATTTTAACAAATACCATATCTCCAACCTCAAATTCAAATTCGTCCTTCTTTTATCGACATAAGATTTTTGACGATCTTGCGCTACCTTCATCCTTTGCCTGATCAACTCTACTTTTTCCGGGGTATCATGGATCAAATCGTGTCCGAGCAATACTTTGTCGGCGGTTTCCCACCAACAACTAAGCGATTTGCATAGCCGCCCATAAAGTGCTTCAAAAGGGGTTATACCAATCGTGTTTTGATAGCTATTATTATAGGCAAACTCAACAAAGGTAGATGCTGCTCCCAATGTCCTCCAAAATCCAAGGACACAAGCTCTCAAAAATTCATCCAAAGCTCTATTCACCCTCTTTGTTTGTCCGTCAGTTTGTGAGTGATATGTCGTGCTAAGGCTAAAAGAAGTTCCCAAAGCTGTTTGTAGGCTCCTCCAAAACTCGCTGGTGAACAAGGGATCCCTATCACTGACTATGCTTACAAGAATTCCATGTAGACGAACTACCTCCTTAATATAAATCTGGGCGATAGAGGTGCTAGTCCTCTTTCTCTTAATCAGAACAAAATGAGCACTCTTGGTGAGTCTATCTTCAACAAGTGAAATAGCCTCATTTCCCTTTTGACTTTTAGGCAATCCTTCCACAAAATCCATCAAAATATGTTCCCACTTCTAAGTCGGATTTCCAAAAGGTAATTTAATCCACCAGGCTTCCCTTGCTCAGCTTTTATCTTTTGACATGTCAAACACCTAGCAACAAACTCAGCTATGCTCCTCTTCATTCCATTCCAAAAGAAAATTCTCTTCATGTCCTTGTACATCTTATCTCCTCTGAGATGAATGGTCTTCCTTGAGTGATGACACTCCATAAGAAAATCTCTTATCAAATCATCAATCATTGGGATGCAAAGACGTCCATCTCTTCTCAAATATACCTTGTCATCAACTGAGTGTCTCCTAACATGGAGAAAATGCTCTCCTTTTTCTTAATTTTTCCAAATATCTACTAACTTCTCATCTTTTACTTGCTTGTGCCCTATACGATCTGTCAAGGCCAGTCTAATCTCTATAACTGATAGAAAACCCTAGATGGGTTCTGTAGACTGTTGAAGGTTAAAATTAGAGAGAAATTCCAACCGTCTCTATTCATAAATAGCACCTAAGGTAGTGTATCTCCTACAAAGGGAGTCGGGGACTACGTTCCCTTTTCCAAGGATATATTGAATACCAAAGTCAAAGAAGGCTACATACTCCATCTACCTCTTGTACCTAAGATTCAAATCTTTTTGGAAAAATAGGTATTTGAGTGATTTATGATCAGTGAATAATTCAAACCTTTCCCCAAAGAGATAATTCCTCCACATCTTTAAGGAAAAAACAATGGCTGCCAATTCTAAATCGTGCACTGGATACCTCTTCTCATAGTCTTTTAGTTGTCTACTAGCATAGGCAACTACCTTCCCTTCTTGCATAAGAACTGCTCCTAATCCTATGCCATATGCATCCGTGAAAACTATAAATGGCTTGGTTCCATCTGGAATAGTGAGCATGGGTGCACTAGTCAATGACTCCTTAAGCTTCTCAAATGCCTTGGTGCATCTATCATCCTAAAAAACTAGATTCTTCTTAGTCAATCGTGTTAAAAAGGCTGGTATTTGTACAAAGATCTTGATGAATTTCCTATAGTAGCCTTCCAACCCTAGAAAACTTCCAACCTCCGATGCATTACTAGGAATCTTCCATCCTTAGACAGCTTCCACTTTAGTAGGGTCCACCGCCAATCTTTTCTCCAAAAAAATATGCCCAAGGAACCTAACTTCATTTTTCCAAAAGTGGCATTTAGAAAACTTAGCTTTGAGTTGGTTTCTCCTTAAGGTCTCCAATACCTCTCTAAGGTGGTCCTTATGCTACTTCTTGCCTTTAGAGAAAACGAAGATATCATCAAACATCCCGACAAATTTATTAAGTTGCCCTCTAAATATTCTACTCATCAAATCCACAAAGTATGTTGGAGCATTCGTCAGTCCAAAAGGCATTACTTCCACTCATGGAGACCATCTGGCATACGGAATGTGGTCCTCATCTTGCTTTCCTCTGCAATCCTCAATTGATAGAATCTCATTGCTAAGTCTAATTGGGAAAAGACTTTAAGCTGATGTTGTCTCGGTGTCTCTAACATTATTCTAAGATGAACCTCATGCTCTCTTTCGTTCTTAGAATATATCAAATGTCGTCTATGTACACCAATACGAACCTACCCAAGTGCTTTCGGAAAATCCGGTTCATCAAATCTACGAAGAAAGCTGGCGCATTCGTTAGCCCGAATGGCATTACTAACCATTCGTACGAATCATATCTCATTCGAAATGTCATCAACGGAATACTCTCCTCCGCCACTCTTAGCTGATGGAAACCTTTTGCAAAATCCAATTGGGAGAACACTCTGGCTCCACTAAACTGACCAAATAAATCGTCGATTCTCGGCAAAGGATATCTATTTTTAATCATCTACTCATTCAACTTACGATAGTCGATACACAACCTTAAAGACCCGTCTAGTATGTTCATGAACACCAGGGTCGCTCCCCAAGGCAAACTGCTTAGTCTGATAAAGTTCTTTCCTTCTAAGTCCATAGTTGTACCTTTAACTCCTTCATCTCGATAGGTATCATCCTGCTAGGTAGTCTACTTACGGTTCTGCTCCTGGCATGAGATCTATTCGAAACTTGATAGCCCGTTTCGATGGTAGTCCTATGATCGGCTCAAAAACATCTACAAATTCTCTTACTACCAAAACCCAATTCAACTCTTCTTCTGCTTCCATAGCATTCAACAAAGCACAAATTCCTGGACTCGAATTCTCAACTGAGTATACTATTCGGTCACTACTATTAGGATGTCTCAATGATATTTCCCTATCCTAGCAAAATATCCTAGCATCTTATATATCTAACCAATCCATACCCAATATGATCCCAAAGACTTCAAAATCAAAGATATACAAAATGCATGTAGACTTATGACATAACAAGTCAAGTTCTAACCGGTCACATCTCATCCCCAGAGTTGCATACCCTCATATTGGATTCGCAACTCTTAAGGAAGTAGCTAGGTATGAAGTTTCTAAACACAACTTATCTACAAAACACTAAGATATAAATGAATGTGATGCACCGGTATCAAATAGTATTCTAATTGGTACACTTTAGATCAAAATCATACCTTCCATCAAAAAATTTCCCTTCTCAGTTGTTGTTGGTCCAGAGGATGATGGTTCTAAAGCATAGATTTACCATTCTCAGCCTTGGCTAGTTCAGGAGACTTATTCTTGTAATACGCCACTTGGTCGCAGTTAAAGAACTTCACATTCTGTTTCCCCACAATCACCTTTCCATCACCCAAGCGACACTGATTAGCATAATGCCCCTTCTTATCACACTTATAACGGACAATGTTTGCCTTCCCCTTCTTAGTTGCTCCTCCTTTCTGAGTACCCTTCTTCTTAAAGAATTTTATTTTCTTATTTTGGGATTTCTGAGTCTCCGTTGATTTCTCATTCCCGAAGGCAGAAAGCATTTCTTCATTTCTAATTGCCATCTCCACTACTACATTTGATGGATCTTGGAGATTGACATGGTTGCCCTAGCAATTTCCAGCCTTAACCACCGGATAAACTTCTCATTCCTCTTAGTGAAAGTGTCCACAGTGGCATATACATACCTGGACATCTCATTAAACTTCGCAGAATACTCCAACATTGACATCTCCCCTCGCTCCAAATCCATAAATTTCTTGAGCAAAGCGGACTTAGCTACCTCGGACAAAAATCTCTCCTAGAATCTCCTTCGGAAATCTGCCCAAGTTAACTCTTCTTTTGGCACACCCACAGTAACTCCATTCTACCAGAATAACGCCTCACATTGCAATTGCCTCGAAGCCAATCTTCTCTTCTGCCCATCGTCCAGACCAAGATCAGCAAAAATTCTCTCATAATGCAAATGCTAATTTTCCACTTCTACAGCATCTTCAGTCCCCAGAAAAGGATTTCCATCCAAACTGGTATAATCTCAACTTAGCTTGGCATAGTTTTTACCAACTAGCGCCATGGGATTTTCTCCTCTTGCATTCACAGCATTTCCTCCAGCTACTCTTGTAGCCGCTCCAGCTTGCATCAAGTTAATGAAGAACTGATACATCGTTCCCGTATCTACTGGTGGGGTTCCAACACCTACTTTGGAATTTGCGTTTTGATTAGCATTTACCTGCTGGCCCTGGTTTCTCCTGGTATTGGGTCGAGCATTTTGTTATTTGTGGTGCTTCCTCCACCTAGATTCACTTTTTCATTTCCTGCTTTCATACCTTTCTTTCTCGTAAATCTACATACAAGCCTTAGTAAGAAACAAAAGAACAGTCTAAGAGGGAGGGAATACATACCTATATATAGCAAAATACAAGTGTGTTATTATTGCGTTATCTCAACACCAATCTTATTTTCCGACTCATTGGTTTATCTTTTCAAAATCTTTTAGGTTTAAATTCCTTGTAATTTACATAAACTATACTCTGATATTAAACTATAACCTCTCCCATTTTGAGGCCCGAAACTAAGTGCTATGGATGCTGCAGTAATCCATAGTTATTAATTAACGGTGATAAAATACGGCAATGTTAATCATTTTGATAATACCAGAAACACATGAATATGGAAATTCAACACAATTTTCAAAATAATTTTTCTAACCTTATTTCACAATAAGATTTTATTTCATTACGTAATCCCAATTCGCAATCCACATTCAAAGAAAATATAATTATTACAACATATTTCAAGAGCGAGATATGAAGATGCCCCATTGGATGATCATAGTCAAATATATGTCTTTTAATACAACTTGCCATTACAACACAAAAGCAGAACCAAAACATAGCAGAAAAAAGATATATAGCTCCTACTAGCTAGATTGCCTTCTACACGTCTCCGGAAGCTTATTCGTCTAAAGGGAACCTGAAAAGCCCTTACTCTCAACCTATTCAAATGAGTACCCAAGAGTTTAAGGGGAAAACAAAAACATCGGATCAGACAAAATATTTGGTGTGAATAATAATCTACCATCTCAAACCAATAGATATATAGTTAAACCACGTCGCTGTGTGGAACGGGTTTCCCCTCACTAGTAACCAATTAAACACTTTAACCATATATTATGCTCCTGCATCCACAATGGTTATGACATAATAATTTGATAGCGTATAAATATGTCATATGTACCGGATTACTCATCATCCATTTATTAGACTACCCATCTAAGTTCTTATTGACTACCCATCTTATATTCATGTGGACTACCCATCCCACATTTTATTTTGCTTAAACTAATGTGGACTATCCATCTCACATTTTATCATTTAAACTGATGCAGACTATCCATCTCACATCTCATAGTTTTCTTAGGATGACTATGAATCCTTAAATTAACCAATAAGAGACTATCCATCTCCGACATGATGCAGACTATCCATCATACATCCAATAGTTTTCCTAGGATGACTATGAACCTATCACTTGGCCATTTAATTCATTTTATCCGCATGTTTCTATTTATCCCATGTTACCCACATCTTTAACTTTACTCCATGTTATCCACATGTTCAATATTAATCCATGCTATCCACATGTATAACTTATTTTTATTGGTGTCCCCAATTAAGTTATTTCCCCTTAGTTATTTAAATTTCATGGTGACATACATTGGTAACCCCCAAAAGATTTCATATCAAACTCATTAAGATATACCTTAGTGGCCCTAAGGTTCGAAGTTAAAATCAAGCAACAAATGGCTCTCCGCTGTTTATAAGCTCGATATGCATTAACGTCGTCATCTATACCATTTCGATGTAAAAGCGTAAGGCTCTCTGCCTATTTTAAGATTCGACGACTAAAACATGCGGCATCATGAGCCTCGATGACAATGAAGTCATCAATCCTCATGATACATAGGCTATCCGCCTATAAGAAACTTGAAGACTAGTTAAAATCGGCATGAGGTTGGCTCGACAATAGGTTAAAATTGGCATAGGGTAAACTCGATGACAAGTCAAAAGCGGTCTGGCTAGGCTCGATAACAAGTTGAAAGTGGCATGGCGTAGGCTCAATGGCCATCTGGATTTTCGAGGCTCAAAGCTCAAAGTCACTTATAAATAGTGCGACATCAATATTATAAAGGTTGGCGAGTATAAACATTGGCATAACTATGACAAGACCTATTCCTTTTTTCTCTTTTCTACTTTGGCCTCGACGAGGCTCAAAACTAATCCGGTGCATGCCAAACTCGTTGACATCATGTGTATTGTTTTGTTCCGCGTCGATGATACTAAGATGAGGAGATATGGCTAGACATAGCCAATATCGACATGATAAAACTGTAATTAACTTAAAAATTTCCAAATTACTATAAAAAATATATTAATTTTCACCAAACCATTATAATTTGTCAATAGCTTATTGGCTAGCAAAACTTTATCAATTTCCTTTACTGAAAGACCGTCGCATCCTATTTCCAAGGTCCAAAATATTATCTCAAATAATTAACTAATAACCATAATTAATTAAACTCTTATATGCTTATTATAGCATAAATAATTCTTCATAATTCAAAATTACATGGTAAAAATCCCAAAAAGTCATAGAAATTAGAGAATACCTTTCTCTACATCATATAAAATTTCAGAGCCCAAAACCTCATTTAATTATTTAAAATGATTCAAACCTGTAATTAAGTCATTTCCTCCATAGGAAATTCATAAAATAATCTCTATAATTCAAAAAATTATGAAATTAAAAACTCATCCTAAAATAATGTTTTCCATAACATATTAAAATTTCAAATCATTTGGAGGATAGAAACTTCGGATTTAAACCCAAAACCAGTTAAACCATTTCTAACAAATTCCAAAAGTTCCCATTAACCATTATTCTACCCAAACAATGATTATTAGATCATAACTTGACAAATCAAACACATAAGATTCCAATATTACTCATGACTGAATCAAAACAAAGATTTAAGAGATGATAAGTGTAATTATTCACCTTAGATTAATGGTTGGAGTTGAGATTTGGTGTAGCTCTTAATCCTAAGCTTACTTTCCATTTAATCCTAGATTTCGAACTCCGTATTGTTTCCTAATGGTCGGCCTTGATTGAGCTTTCCTTTTGGTAGTTTTTGTTGTGAACATGCAACGACTCATAAATTCGAACAATTTTTAAAAGAAATATTAATTATAATTGTTGAATAGAATTTGGTTAGGAATAAAAATTTGATATTTTATTTATGTAATTTATTGATATGAACTGGAACAAATTTATTAAATAACAAATTCTGATAAGTTATATAAAGATGATAATATATGTTGAATGTAATTGTATGATAATTGGATGCATAGTTAATAATGGCATGAATTAGATAATAAGGGAAATTGTAAAAAAACGATAAAATGCATATTTATTTAAGGAAAATAAAATGCGTGATTTAAATGGTAACATACCAAGTTGATTTCAAATAACAAAATAAGGTAAAACAATTATTTGGTACGTAGATTTATGCTCCTTGTGTAAACAATAAATTAATAGATATGAATTACTAAGTTATAACAATTGATTTAATTCCTCATCCCATTGATTAATCCATTTGGAAATTATTTTGTAATCAATAGAATTAAATATAATTGAAATCTTTCAAATAAAAGGAAAGAGAACATTAATTGTAATTAATGGACGTAATAATAAAAACGTATGTTTGAACTAAAATAAAAGATGAAGTTGAGGAAATAGAAAGGAAACATATGTTTTAATGGAAAGGGAAATTTGATGTAATATAATGAACATGTAAATTGAAATAAAAGGATAAAAATTTGTTTGAATTATTTAATGAAAATAAAACGATTAATGTGTAACCAACAATAAATTGGAAATTTATAACCACCATATAATTTGAAATATATACATTGAATTGATTGGCATTTACCTTTTAAATATGATAAATGGAAACAAATTAATATTGCATTAATTGATATTACATCTATTAATTAAGATAAAGAGAAACAAATTAGAAGTGAATTAATTGACATTAATTTACCAACATTCAATTTGGAAATTTAATATTGAATTTATGGACATTAAATCTTTTAATAAAGGGAAACAGATGGTAATTGATTCAGTCGAATTTAAATTATATTATTTTGAATTAAATTGATTTTTTTTAATTTAAATTTAAATAACAAATTTGTGATGTTGAGTGTTTTATTTGACCAAATTTAATAGAATTTTTTTTTGTGAAATTTCAAATTTTGGTCAAACTTAGTCAAAATTTGACTTTTGGTTGGAAAATTTAAATTTAAATTTTTAAATTTTGTTCTTATTATACGATACTAGATTGAATTCTAATCTCCTCTCCATCGTTCCATCGAAATCAAATCCTATTGCTCTAAAAATATGAATTACTACGAAAAATTGACATAAGTCGTAGCGTTTAGTTGTGTTTTATTTAGCTAAGTCCTATTGGGTTTGTTTGGTCTAATGGGCCTTGGTTAACCAAGAGTCTTATGACCATTCATTTGCCTACGACCTTTTGTTTCTTATCTGACTAGATAAGTACATACATAATTTTTCTTCTAAGAAACTTTCTGTGCATACTTCTTCTTCCTCCTTAAAATCTACAGAAAACTCTAGATCTAAATCTCCAAATTCTCTAATCAAAACTCCTTTCTTCCTCCTCCTCCAAAATTCCTCCTCTCTCTACCCTATAGCCGCCGCCTTCTCCACCATCTCCAAAGCCATCTCCTCCCCTCCTCCTCTCGGCCACCATCCCTTCCTCCCAAAGCCGAAAACCCTAACCCTTCTCTAGGCCATAGCTGAACCCAAACCACCACCAAATCCATCAATTCGACCACCACATCCACCCTTAGCCTTAGCCGCACCCATACCCTAACCATCCTCCTCCTTAACGCACCAAACCCGACCCAAAAACATTAAGGCCGAACCCACTTTGCACCTCTCTTCCTCTATTTTATAAAATAACAAAAATAACAAAAGTTATATATTTATATTTTGTGATCCATCGTTTCTAGTCGTGTTTGCTTTGGAATTGTGATTCAAATTAGTAGCTTTGTTTTTCAATTTTCCTAGCCTCGAAAGGCGAGCTATTCACTCAGGATTTATAATCTTATGATAAGTGAATGAATACCAATCGATATGTTATTGGAATGTTGCAATAGTTCAGATTTTGCGTAGTTTTTATATGATTTTGATATGATCTGTGTTCACTTAGGTTCCCCTATGATTATGACATGATATTATTATTTATATTATGTAGTTTATTTATAAAAATAGATGTGATGATATAGTTATTGATATGCTTCATGATGTTAATATAAAATATCTATGTTGAAAAAAAGAGAAATGTTCTATTGATTTGAAAATTGTCATCCATGTTGTGAAAAATTTAACTAATATGATATGTGAAAATTAATATGAGAAAATAAAAGAAAAAAAGAGAAGAAAAAAAGAAAAAAGAAATGAAAAGGAATAAAATTTATATGCATATATATGTGTTATGATGTAATATAGAAATCACCTAAAGTGCTATGTTAGAAACGATTGCATATTAAGTTATGTTATGGTAGAAATTTTATGTCACATTCCATGTTAAAATATGAATATATGCTATGTTATGAAATTTGTATGCAAGTTATATGTTATGCTATATAATTAGATATGTAAGTCGTATGCTATGTTATGTAAATTGTTATGTAAGTTATACTCTATTTTATGCAATTTGTTATGCAAGGTATATGCTATTTTATGCAATTTGTTATGTAAGTTATGTGCTACCTTATGTAATTTGTTATGTATGAATATGTGTTATGTTATTTATTTTATGTAAATCATGCTGCAAGTTCCCTTAGCTTTAGGAAATCCGTAAGGATTGAAATGATACATACCCGAATGAACTTTTAGATTAGGGAAAATAGTTATGGATTGAAATAATAAACCCAAGCGATTTTCTTGATTTTTGAAATTTGGATTGCGGGTTGAAATGATATACCCCAAAATTTTATATTATTGTGGATTGAAATGATAAATATCCATATCACTTGACCCTAGGATAGAAAACTATATACGCACACCGTTGGTCTGTCTTTTTAAGTGATTTCTGAAATTTTGGAAATATATGTTTTAATCAAAATTGATTTTTTTAAAATTTAATATAAAGATTTTTATTTTAATATATATGTAAAAATTTAGATTTTAAATTTATATGTTTTAAGAATTTTAAGCTTATAAGTTAAGTTTTAAAAATGTAAATTTTAAGGTTTTACTTATAACTTATTTTTAAAAATATAATATAAGATTTAATAAAATTTAATATATATATATATATATATATTATGTTTTAATATATTTAAATTAATGTAATAAAATAGACTTTTGTAATAAATGTAATAAATGAGATTTGGAAGGTAAGTTGGAATTAATTTATAATTGAAATGGTTTAAGAATTGAATTCAAATAAGAATTGATTGAAACTTATTGATTTTAAAGACATGACTTTATAATTTGATTTGATTAAGGGTAATTAAGCGAATATTTCAAAATTAAATAAAATTGAAGTTGAATATTTAATTTTGATTTTAATTGTAAAATGAGATTTATTAAAGTGATTTTGTAAAATTACCGTGGTGTGAAACAATTATTTGGTTGTTAAAGAGACAAGGATCGGATATTATCATACTCTCTGCCAATACCGAAAACAACTTTAAACACTGTGCACTTGGTGGAGAATCCAGAATGAAGTAGGATGGTTTGGCAAACGCTACTGGAATGAAGTAAGAGAACGATGATGGATAGCCTTGACATTCAGGTCATAATTAAAATGACTAAAACAGGAGCCACGCCGGGCCAAGTGGGGTCGCTCCCCCTATTGAGCATGCTTCTTCGAAACCATATCTATTATTTCTATGATTTATTTTGGTGTGCACACCTTTGATTTGGGAGTGTGTCTCGAGGTGGGCGGTAGTAGCTACTATGCGTTACCACTAATCTGGATCCGCTAAACGGTAGTATCCTACCCTGGGCATTGCCTCGCGTGCCTTGTCATATTTATCATGATCACGCCCACTACGTGTTAGATTTGTGTCGTACACTATGGAGTGCCCTCTGATAGCCCTCCAGTTTACGGAGGAATTACGGTACTGTATAGACTATGACATTTATACAAAAATGTGTTAAGGGGGATATGGGTAATGCCTTAACGCTATTTTAATATTTTACTTTACTGTAGACATTATTTATGTAGCATACTCTATTATGTATGTAGATAGTTCCACGGATCCTTAAAGGATGGAAATCCCAAACATTCTTTAAGTTATTGCATTTCATTTTGACATTTCACTTGAGTTGGTTTACTTGCATAAGATTGTAAATCCTGACTCGAGTGTTTTGTGTTTTGCTTTATGCTCGGGTCAACCTGAGTATTTCAGCATTTGAGACTTACCTTTGGAGCTTGGAGCTTTGCTGGAAAATTCATGTTAATCTATTTAGCTTTCAGTCACCTTGTTATTTTAGTTATTTCCAGTTATTTATGTTCAGACTTTGTCAGTTGCTTATGTATTAGCAGACTTCTATGTCTTTAGGATTTTTGTTGTATTTGCTTTAGACTCTGAGGTTGTAGTAGCTTCATGAACTACTATTTATCTATTCTGTAACGACCCGTAATTTTCGATAATTTAAATTATTTTATTTAATAAGATTTTGGTAATTTAATATTGAAAAAAAATAAAAAATTTGGGATTTATTAATGAAATAATAACTAAGTTGAAATGCAACAATGTTAGTTAAAGTTAATCATTAACAATTTGAATGAAATTCCAATCAATTGAAATAATGTAGTGGTTATACTTGGTTATAAAGTGAATATAGGGAAACAAATGTAAATATTGAATTAATTAATGAAATAGAATATAACTGAAATAAAGTGAAATAGTATTAATTTAAGGGGACTGGAAACTGCTTTAAATGAAGTTCCAATTAGTTAAAAGAATTAGAGAGTTATAATTGATATAGGTTGTAAATAAATTATAGTAATGTATATATTAATTGATAATTGGATTTAAGAAGAAATTGATAATTTAAAGGATGTATTAATTAATTTCATAATGTGCAATGAATAGAAATAGGATAGAATTAGTATAGTTGTAAATAATAAACTTACAAATGTTATTAAATGTAGAAATGGGGACAATTGTTATTTGCTGCCAATTTAATAAATCAATTGCAATTAAGTGTAGATAAATGTTACATTAATGTAAGTTAATACGATAACTGCAAATTTAAAATATAATGAATTGTATGGAAATGTTAATTATATTCTAATTATGATAATTGATGTAATAAAAAGAATGAAACCAAGATGACATAATTAATTTGGATTTTAAATTATAATTAATGTGTAAAATGGACAAAATTTCAATATAACTGAATTATAGCAGTTAGTACAAATAAAAGTTGGAAATTGTAGCATATTAGTGAAATAAGATATCAGCAAATATTAACTATGTTATTAGAGTAATAATTGATTGAATATAATGATTGAAATCAAAGCATAACCAATTTATTGAAATGTAATTTTATTTATTGGATTTAAATTTAGTTGAAATTGGACACTGTAACTAATGTAATAATTAACACTGAAATTATATGTAAATTTACTTTAAATTGTCATAAATGTCCAAGCAATCAAAAATGATGAAAATTGTTAGTTATTAAACTTGAAGTAAAAATGTGACTTAATTAACATAATAATATTTTATATAATTAATGTGAAAATAGCCATTTTGGCCACTGTCTCGGATTTCGATGAAACTAGTATCATTGGATCCGTAACAGTGAATTATTGTAAGATTTCAAGTTTTGTAGCGATCGGGCTTGTCGTTTGATCGTACGAGCTCGAAATGCCTAGAAATCAATTTAATTAAATTCAATTGAAATCAATTTGAAATAAGCTGATTTTAAGCTAACTTCTTCATACGATGGAATTAGAACTTGAAACATGTTCAATTGAATTTGAAATCATCAAAAACATCTATTTTGATAAATGGGATGACCCATTTTCGTTCCGGAGGCAGAACGGGCTTTTCGGGTCGTTAATCGTTCGAATCCAAATCGATCTGGTCCATTCTTTCCTATTTCAGCTATTCCTATAAATAGCTCGTTATAAACCCTAGGTCAGTTCTTAATTCCATTTGTCTGTACGTACATATCATTCTCAACTCCTCATTCCAATGGCAGACAAACCCTAATTACCAAATTTCAAAATTCAATTTCAAATTCAATTCCAAAACCAAACTCCTCCAAACCCTAGCAAATTATATACCGATTTGAAGCTCTCGACGAGCGCAAGTCAAATTTGCTGTTAGTTTTTCGATTTGGGTTTCTATCTATCTGGAATTCGAGGAATAAACCTCGGCCGTTCATCGTCTCACGATCAACATTGTCTGATCGACAAATCGAAGGTGCTGGGTTGTAGGGATTCACGAGTGGAGTTCAGCGGTGCAGTTTATTTGATGTTTCAACGCCTAGATTTCACGCAAATTGCTGCTATGGGTTGTTATTTCTATCGGTGGCTGCAATGTTTGGGATCGTTGGCATCGCTCGTGATGCTCGAGGGGGAGTCGTGGCCTTGGGGAAGATCGGAGGCGAAGGTTGGACAGCCGAGAAAGGCCGACAGCGGCGCGTGCGACCGGTTGGGAGGCGGCATGCTTCGTTCCTCGTTTGAGAACGAGATGCAGGGGCTTTAGGGTTCGAACAGTGAGATGACATGGCTTTCTGTGATTTGTGGGTAGTTGTTTTTTTTTCTTTTTCTATTTAAATTTTTATAATTTGAATTTCAATATTCTAATATTCATAACTTTTACATACGAGGTCCGATTTACGTGCGGTTTCTTTAGTTGGGATCGTATCAAAATTTCAGACATTTATACGCCTGTTTGGATGAATTCTGAGATTGCAAAATTTTGGGCCTTTATTTGGATTTTTATCCGATTTAAAATCGAAGGTGAGTGTTTTGACCCACTCACAACTACTAGATTTTTGCATGTTAGTTAAATTTAATTTATGATGTGATTAGAAATTTATTGATTGCTATCAGGTATGTTAAATTGTCATTCTGGATAAATTTGACTTTGATTGCAATTAATCATCGTTTAAATTAATATTGAATTTAAATTGTCAATTTAATGCCTGTTATTTATTATCAGTTAATTATTGATGTTTATTGATTGATTTGGATGATGATTGTGATGAATGTTTGATTTGTAATATTGGATGACTTAACTCCTCAGCGACCTAACACGTGACGACCTAAAACAACCCGCGACTTAACTTCCACGCGACCTACCAACCTATGCGACCTAACAACATATGCCAACACGCGACCTAACTACAACAGAACTCACGACCTAACTTAGGTCGCTAACAATTAGATCGCTAACTCCTATAGGTCGCGAACTATTATAGGTCACTAACCACTAGTTCCTTAGGTCGCTGCCGACCTAAATATACTAACTCGGCACCACTAGGTCGCTCATCCCTAGGTCGTTAACTACTGGGTTTAACTTGCTACTCCCATAGGTCGCTCCAAACTGTCCACGACCTAAACCACCTCGCGACTTATCACCTGAACGACTTAACACTTAGGTGCGACTCAAGACAGTGCGACCTACCACTTAATCTGGCTACGACCTAACTCTTAACTCGCCTATTCCCTTAGGTCGCAGACCTTCTCTAAGTCGCTCACGACTTATCTCCTAAGTCGCCAACAACATTTAACTAACCCTCTAGGTCGCGTACGACCTAGGACTTAGGCAAATTTCAACCAAAATCTGAAACAACTAGAAAATGCTGAAAATCCCAGATTTTGACAAACTTCTCGATCCGTAAAATACGGGTCGTTACAGTGAGTCAGTTTGATGCGGCTAAAATCAGGAGCCACGCCAGGCCAAGTGAGGTCATTCCTCCTATCGGGCACACTTCTGCGATACTATATTCCGACTTTGTGATTTGATTGGTGGCTACCCTTGATTTTGATTTGGGAGTGTGTTCCGAGGTGGGCGGTAGTAGCTGTTATGCGTTACCACCAGTCCGTATACGCAAATGGTATATCTACCCTGGCATTTCCTCATGTGTCGTGGTGCATGCCCTATCGTTCCTTCTACGAGTTTGTTTTGTACCATACCTATGGAGTGCCCTCTGGGTAAACCTCCAGTTTACGGAGCAGCATACGGTACAGTATAGACTATGGGAATATATAAAATGTGTTTAGGGAGATATGGGTAACGCCTTGATGCTATTTTAATACTTTTACTTTACTGTAGACATATTATAATAGCGTATTTTACTACATAGTAGATAGTTTAACGGATCCTTAGGAGATGTGAATCCCGAACATCTCTTAAGTTACTGCACTCACGTTAGACACTGGATAGGAGATGTCAAATCCCGTAAACATCTGTGACGCCGTCACACGCATATTTACCGTTGATTTAACTTACATAAGATCTTTTAGTTCTGACTCGAGTGTTTTGTCTTTTCAATTCACCCAGGTCAGCCTGAGCATTTCAGGATTTGAAGACCTTATTTTTGGAGGACGAAGACGAAGATTTGTACTATTATTATTTATTCTATTATTCCACTGCATTCATACTGTTCCGCTGCATTTGTATATTTATTCTCTATTGTTTGTAACTCTGATTCTGTATTATATAAGTATAATCAAAAGGTTATTTGTAAACAGCTTCATGAACTGTTTATTTGATTATTATATTTTATCATTCCGCTGCGAGATTCTGTTTTGTTTTTTTTCTTTCTCTGCTTTTTCTTATTTAGCCCATAACAATCTGCCCTTTTGAATGGTTTGAGTTTGACATGTGTGTCTGCTTAAAACGTCCAAAAAGGCTGTCGTTAAAGTTGGTATCAGAGCTTTGGTTTAGCGATAACCTTAGCTTTGTGGGGTCTGACTCATATTAAATAGGGTAGTAATACCCTAGAATGAGTCACTGAGTATATATATATATATATATATGAGAGAGAGCGTATTTGTTAGTGTTATAAAAGGTTTTTATATTGTGTTAATTTGTTTCGTTTTGTATTTATAAATTCTGGTCGGTGCATAGGACGCTATGACATCGATAGGGATTTCTAAACACTTAGTAGGGCAGACCGACACAATATTTGTTTTGAAAAATAGGTAAATGAAATAATTTTGCCTATTATATATTTTGTATATAAAATAATAGATTTTATAAATGATATAGTTGGATGTAATATGTTGTTTGTTAGGTAGTGAAATTTATAAATATTTGTTGAAAATAAGATTTGTAAATAAAATAAATATAAATTGGAAAATTTAGAACTTAAGTTCCGGGATTTTTGAAAATTTCTTTCGAATGATTTTGGAATATAATATTAATATTATTTGGAAGTATTTTCTGATATAAATATTTCAATGTGATTTGGAAGAACTGTTTTAAAATAATTTTGGAAGGAAATAAGTTCTGTACTCCCCACTCTGTCGCTGGAACAACTGTATTTTTACAACTATCATAAAATGTCAGTTGTAATAATGGTTTTTTACAACTCTTTTTTTCAGAAAGTTGTAATAAACTTATTTTCAACAACTCTTTTATTTTGCCAGTTGTAATAGGTTCTTATTACAACTTTTTTCTTTTGCCAGTTGTAATAGATGTCTATTTTTAACAACTTTTCTTTCAGGTCAGTTGTAATAGATGCATATTATAATCTTTTTCGTTTACTAATTGTAGTATATGTCTATTTTTAACAACTCTTCTTTCTTGCCAGTTGTAATAGATGCCTATTACAACCTTTTTCGGTTGCCAGTTGTAATAATTATTTATGATTATATATTAAATAATAATATTTAACAATTATTAAATAAATAAATAATAAAAAATTTGTAATAAATAATAATTACTATTAAATAAGAATAATTAATAACTAATTTGAAATATGAAATGATTACTATTAATAATTAATATTAATAATTACTATTCAATAATTAATATAATAATAATTCATTATTATTAAATAACTAACAATTAATAAATAAGAATCAATTTTTAATAATTAATAATTAAAAAGTAATAATTAATATTAATAATTAAGAAGTAATAGTTAAGAAGTAATATTTAATATTTCGTAACTAATTTTTGATAATTATTAATTACAACGTTTATTTATTAGGAAGTTGCAATACACATTTTTTACCAACTGTAATCTAGCCCTATTAAATATTAAAATATATAACGATAATTAATAATAATTAATAATATATAATTAATAATTAATTATATTTAATAATAAATTAATAATATTATTATTATTTAATATTAATTTATATTTAATAATTAATAATTAATAATAACCTTACAAATTAATAATAATTAAGACTTAACATTTAATATTTAGTATTTAATATTAAATATTTAATAATCAATAGTAAATAATTACTATTAAATAATTAAAATTAATTATTAATTCTTAATAATTAATAATTAATAATTAATTCTTAATAATTAATAATTTGTAATTAATAATTAATAATTAATAAATATTAATTAGTTTTTAATAATTAATATTTAATAATTAATAATTACTATTAAATATTTAATAATTAATAATTAGTAATATATACATAATAATTAGCTTTCAATAATTAATATTGAATTATAAACAAGGTATAATAAGTAATAATTAATAACTAGTAATTGATAGTAACTTTACAAATTAATAATAATTAATATTAAATATTTAGTATTTAATATTAAATATTTAATAATTAATACTAAATAAGTAAGAGTTAATTATTAATAATTATTAATAACAAATACTTAACAATTAATAATTAATATTAAGTAATTAATAGTTAATAATTAATGATTAATAATTTATAATTAATTAATTTTTTATAATTATTATTTAATATTTAATGACTAATAACTGCTATTAAATATTTCATAATTAATAATTGTTAATATATACATAATAATTAACTTTCAATCATTAATATTTATTTATAATTAAGAAATAATAAGTAATAATTAATAATAAAAAGGTAACAATTAATTTTAAATAATACAATAAAAAAAGATAGTTCAAATTGTTCAAAAATGCTATGTCTCATTTGAATTTGAGTAAATATTTATATAGTAACTTTTCTAAAAAAAGTTTGTTCAAATGTATACTACTTCAAATTACACCCTTCATATTCACTTTAAACCAATTCTGGCTCCAACCTTCCAAATTTTGGGTTCCAACCCTCTACAATTTTGTTAAAAATTTGGCTCTCAGTTCTAAATTTTGGCTCCAGCTTAAAATTTACAACCCTCCATTTTCTCCCCCGTTTACTTCTACGAACCCTAGTTTCCAAATCCCTATTTTTTGCCATGGCACCCAAAGCCTCAAAAAAGCCCGCAGAGAAGAAGCCAACTGCAGAAACATGCCATACCACGAGATTCGGACTTCGATTCTCCAATGCGTTGAATCCATCACCGCCGACAAAGGGTTGATAGTAGACTGCGATACCTAAATGTAAAGGAAACAGCTGCTTGATGCAAGACAACAGATTTAGTTACTGGATCTTATCATGTTCACTTTCAGACTGAAACACGCATACAAAATATGAGCAATTGTTTTCCCGAAATTAAATATTATACTATCAGAAATTTACTAGATGCATTTTTCTCTCAAACCCTACCCAGTTTTTATATATACTGCTGGACGGGAAGATTAAGTAATTGCGAGAGAGCTAATTATATGGAAAAATCGGGCTCGAGAGATTCGAATTCAGATCCGAAACCAGTTCCACGTAGCTTTCGATCCCCACTGTCAGTGGAAAGTCGAATCGGACTATTCATCGATGTTGTGGAGGTGGATCTGAACATATACCGAGTCCAATCAGTCTATATGGAAAAGAGGTCAGTTTATGTTTCTATTAATATTTTTTTTGTGGACGTTAAACTGTTTCTTTAAATTAAATTATTGACCATGACAACAATATATAATTTTAATTATGATATGTTTGGTGCGACTAATTGGGCATCAGAGCGGCAGTGAATGCGTAGGCATTCAAAGCAATAAGTGTTTCTACACTCTTTCTTCTGGTAGACATATTTTTGTAGTCAGTTGGACGAACAATTAAGATAATTTTTTGCTCTATAGGGGCTTCAACTTTGTATGATCTTGATTTTTGGGTATGTTCTAGTGTTTAATCTACCTAACCAATATTTATATATGTTTAAAGTTCGGTTGCTCTTAGTATTTTAATATAAAAGGCTCAATCGAGCTCGCCAAACATGTTGTATCTAAAGGTTATAGTGCGTGTTAAATTTGCAAAGGATGGGCTTATACATCAGCCGTTACAAAGTTGCTTGGGCCTGTAAAGTTTGGAAGTAGGAGTTGCTTGGGCGGTTGTTATGGTTTCAGTGCCAAATCGGCCGTTACAAAGTTCACTAGCGGTTAAATTTGGAAGTAAGAATTGCATTTAGGTTTTTAATTATTATGCTTTTTATTTTGTTATGAGTTGCTTGGGCTTGTAAAGTTTCAGTGCATTTTTGCCACTGTTTAGTTGGGATGATGCGAAGAAGGAAAGGATGAGTACGATCAGCCAGCTCACCTTAAGTTAAGGAATCCTGCAGTTCCAGAACGCTTGAATCTTCCAGTATACGCTGGAACCAAGTCTCGATAATGTCCTGCTCGTGTTTATGAGTACTAATATACATTGTAAAGAGGTTGGTTGTTCACCACTACCCAAGGCACAAATGTATTAGGCGGTTGAAGTGCATCAGTCTCTGCAGCATATTGCAGTCCAATCTGCATTTGGTTTTAACAATGGATTAATCAAAGGTAAGGTTATATAAAGAGTTTCATTGGTTTTTGTTTTAATTATGAACCGTATAAAAATGATGAGTGACGTTCATAGTCTATAATAGATTATGAGCCCATACCGATGGTTTGAGAACTAGTTTCCCATCAGTGTATTTGTACTCAAAAACCAATTTATTTACGTGGTAAATGAATTTGTGAAACTTTTGTTGTGACTATAAAGTTACAGTGTTACTTTCAAATTATATTATGGTTCAAGTTGTGAGATAAGATCCATTAACTTTACATCTTCAAATACTGTTAAATTTTTTCCCCAAGCACCTTAAGGCCAAGCTTTTTTAATCAAATTATATTTATAGTTTTATATTATTTTATGTTCATATTCACTAGCATACATCCAACATAAAACGATATTTATTCTTGCACTCAAAATCTTGAATTCTAATTAGAACTGAATTACAGTTACAGTTTTATATTATTTTATGTTCATGTTCACTAGCATACATCTAGCATACCTCTCCTCTTTAAAAATTGCATCTTTTTGTTTATTTTCAGTTTTGTCTTGCGGTTCCTCTTATTAGCAATTAATAATCGACAAACTTATGTTGTTTTCTATGTGGTGTATATGTTATTTCTATAAAGATATGTTCATGATGAGAAGATCGGGGGCTGAAACTCCAAATAAATGCACAGAATTGCCTCCATTGCAAGGTAAGAAATTATTTTATGTATTAACTTTTTCCCTTGTATTTGTATGTCAATCAGCTCAGATTAGAAAAATCATCATTGTTGTTGGAATTAGCAACTATTGTTATTATCTCGTGTACATTAAAAGAAGTCGTTTATCATCTTTTTCACTTTTGATTAATCATAGGCTTGCGATATAAAAGATCCAAGCCAAAACATAGAGTGGACAGTACCAGTAAATGGTGGAGGTCCTGGCTATACAATCATCTAAACAATACGAAATAGTAAATATTATTATATATTGCTTTTTATTTCCTTTTTTTGGGTATTCACATCCAAAGAAACTATCTGACCGGTGCATATATTCTAAAATGATAATTTCAAATTCATGAGCATCAATAAGATGAAATTCAATGTTTTATCTTGATTTATGATTTAGATGTTATGTTGCTATGAAACTCATGTACCATTAGGAGCAGATACTTGGAAAGTTTGGATTGATGCGGTGATGGATCCTGAAGCTCTTCTATTTAGGCCTACTTAAGATATCTATTCGATTGGACAAGCGGTTGGGACGTCTATTGCTTGGCATAAAGAATTTATCTCTTTTGATTAGTATGTATATGTACTTTTACTGATTTATGTTATGGATTTTGTTATGTTTTGGAATGGAGTTATGAATTCATAAATGGTGTAAATTTGAATTATTTTTGAATGTGAATGGGTGTTGTTTCAAGTATTTGAATGATTGTGGTTATTATTAACGAAATATTAGTTTTAATTATAACATCATGAAATTTATGGTTAATAGCAATTGTGAAAAGATGAATTATAGTAGTTTGTAGCAGTTGTGAAAAGTCTTATAACAACTGGTTTTGGCTGTTGCGATAAACTTTAATACAAGTGCAAATAGAAGTTGTAAAAAGTCTTTTACAACTGCTGAAAGCAGTTGTAATAAGATTTTTTACAACTGCTTACGCAACTGTACATACCCGTTGTAAAATAATCTCATTCTATTACAACTGCGGATATAAAGACTGGCGGGTGCCAGTTGTAATAGACCTATTACAACTGTTTTTGGCAGTTGTGAAAGGGTATTTTTGTTGTAGTGCGTGCACGCATCATCGACTTTCATTTTCGAGTTTCAAAGTGGGAAGACTATTATAGTAGTAACTACACCTTTGTTTGATAAATAAATCTTGATTTTAATTTTTAAATATGATTTGAGATATATAAAAGATATGGTTATATATGTATTGTCTTAAATGATTTGAAATGGAATCTGACATTTAGTTCTTAAATTTCTATAAATTAGAAATTTTAATTATTTAAATGAAAGGAAAGTTTAACCATTTAATAATTGGAACTTCTAAAATGGAAAATAAGAAACTAAATGCTAAGTTAAATGAAATATACAAGGAATTTGAAATTTGTAACCTGCAAATCAAAGGATAGAAAATCCAAAAGATATGATGATGGAACATTTTGTTAATTAAAATAAATAAAGTAACTTGTGTAACTTTCAATTGCATTCTTAAAAATATGTATAACTCACCAAAATATTAAAAGTTGAAATATTTAATAAGAATATGGAAGTTTACAAGTAAAAACTTTAGTAATAAAAGTGTTCAATGGAAATTACATCTATAGATAAGAATACTGATGTTATAAATTGTTATAAACTTAAGTTATAATTGAAATGCTTCTAATAAAATGTAATAGAAAGTGTGTACTGTAAGTAAAAGATTATAAACTTAAGTTAATGTTTGAAGCTATTGATAATTAAAGTAAATAATAAAATGAATACTATATTAAATTAAATGGTTATAACTTTAGAAAAGTTGAAATGATTTAGAAAATGGATTTAATATTCAACGACATTAAATAAGAAAATGAATGTAGATAAAAAGAGCAAGAAACTTAAGTATGAACTTCTGCACTAATGAATATTAATATCTAATGCGAAATCAAGTATAAATTTATAAATGTAAACTAAACTGCAATAAAATGTATGTAATACTTAAATAATAAATTCATTGATTATTATAAACAATTGAATGGAAATAACTTATGTGAGAAATAAGTATAAAGTAAAGAAATGAAATGACATTATATGGATAACTGAAAGTGAATTTTTTTTGTAAACAACAAATGGGAATAAATGAAAATAAGCACTGAATGAATGAATGCGAATTTATTTACAAAAAAAACATATATAGTACTTTAAGAATTGATTTACATATGTCTAAATAATTATAAATGAGTAATATATGTGAGGAAGTGTAAATAACATATGTAAATAAATGAATGTGAATGAATGAAATAGTCATTGTATGAATGAAACCAAAGAAAGGTAAATAATATGAAATGAAATATGAAAAATAAACTTAAATAATGTTTGGAATTTGTTGTTTGTTTGGCTTATGGGTTGTTTGGGTAAAGATACTTCTAATTGTTTGGATGTATGAATAATCTATTGAGTTTTATCTAAGGCTGTTGAGTAGAAGGTATACTTAGTAGTTTATTTGTCATTCTATGCGATTAAAAGTGTCTAAACCCGAACAAACCATTTGTTTTGGTTGCGATGGATGGTTGATTTATCTGATTTCATGTGATGATTGTATGCTTGTTTGCAAATGAATATTGTTATGTTGTATTGACTTGTTTAAATTTGTTGAAAACAACTTAAATTACTTCTCTTATATAATTATTAACTCATTTAGACCTTTTAAGTCAAATACAGGTTTATGGAAGCAATAGCTACTTCTTTTGGTTTCATAAAATAAGCGTTATTTGCCCGACAAGTAGGTACGTTCTCGGACTAT
The DNA here is from genome assembly GCA_030737815.1 of Allium fistulosum. Taxonomy (NCBI): domain Eukaryota; kingdom Viridiplantae; phylum Streptophyta; class Magnoliopsida; order Asparagales; family Amaryllidaceae; genus Allium; species Allium fistulosum. The sequence goes on from CM060906.1 coordinate 358,236,043, forward strand.
GGTTTTCTAGCGATATAATATTATTTTCCCGCTGTTGGGATGCATTTTTTTGAAAAATATGTGATATATATTATTATTATTGATACTATTATTTCTCCCAGACCTCTCCATATAAAGGAGACTCTGTCGAAATTTTTCGTGAATTTTGGACTTAGAAAATTTTATGGAATGTTTTCCAAACTTTGTGAATTTGAATATAAAAGGATTTAAATTGTTTATAAAGTGATATATTATATTTAAATTATTTACTTATGTAAATTAATCGTTTATAAATTTAATATTTTGAATAGGATATATTGGTTTCTTAATTCCTTCTTTTCCCTTTTCGGGGATGAAAAGTTTTGAATGGGGGAGAGTGTAACGACCCATAATTTTCGATAATTTAAATTATTTAATTTAATAACATTTGGTAATTTAATATTGAAAAAAAAAATAAAAAATTTGGGATTTATTAATGTAATAATAACTAAATTGAAATGTAACAATGTTGATTAAAGTTAATCATTAATAATTTGAATGAAATTCCAATCAATTGAAATAATGTAGAGGTTATACTTGGTTATAAAGTGAATATAGGGAAACAAATGTAAATATTGAATTAATTAATGAAATAGAATATAAATGAAATAAAGTGAAATAGTATTAATTTAAGGAGACTGGTAACTGCTTTAAATGAAGTTCCAATTAATTAAAAGAATTAGAGAGTTATAATTGATATAGGTTGTAAATAAATTATAGTAATATATGTATTAATTGATAATTGGATTTAAGAAGAAATTGATAATTTAAAGGATGATTAATTAATTTCATAATGTGTAATGAATAGAAATTGGATAGAATTAGTATAGTGTAAATGGTTATAACTGTTGTTGTAAATAATAAACTTTCAAATGTTATTAAATGTAGAAATGGGGACAATTGTTATTTGCTACTAATTTAATAAATCAATTGCAATTAAGTGTAGATAAATGTTACATTAATGTAAGTTAATACGATAACTGCAAATTTTGAATATAATAAATTGTATGGAAATGTTAATTATATTCACGTGACGATAATTGATGTAATAAAAAGAATGAAACCAAGATGACATAATTAATTTGGATTTTAAATTATAATTAATGTGTAAAATGGACAAAATTTCAATATAACTGAATTATAGCAGTTAGTACAAATAAAAGTTGGAAATTGTAGCATATTAGTGAAATAAGATATCAACAAATATTAACTATGTTATTAGAGTTATAATTGATTGAATGTAATGATTGAAACCAAAGCATAACCAATTTATTGAAATGTAATTTCATTTATTGGATTTAAATTCAGTTAAAATTGGACACTGTAACTAATGTAATAATTAACACTGAAATTATATGTAAATTTACTTTAAATTATCATAAATGTCCAAGCAATCAGAAATGATGAAAATTGTTAGTTATTAAACTTGAAATAAAAATGTGACTTAATTAACTTAATAATATTTTATATAATTAATGTGAAAATAGCCATTTTGGCTACTGTCTTGGATTTCGACGAAACTAGTTTCATCGGATCTGTAACAGTAAATTATTGTAAGATTTCAAGTTTTGTAGCGATCAGGCTTGTCGTTTGATCGTACGGGCTCGAAATGCCTAGAAATCTATTTAATTAAATTCAATTGAAATCAATTTGAAATAATCTGATATTTTGCTAACTGCTTCATACGATAGAATTAGGATTTGAAACCTGTTCCATTGAATTTGAAATCATCAAAAGCATCTATTTTGATATATGGGATGACCCATTTTCGTTCCGGAGGCAGAACAGGCTTTTCGGATCGTTTATCGTTCGAATCCAAATCGATCTGGTCCATTCTTTTCTATTTCAGCTATTCATATAAATAGCTCGTTATAAACCCTAGGTCATTTCTTAATTCCATTTGTCTGTACGTACATTTCATTCTCAACTCCTCATTCCAATGGCAGACAAACCCTAATTCCCAAATTTCAAAATTCAATTTCAAATTCAATTCCAAAACCAAACTCCTCCAAACCCTAGCAAATTATATATCGATTTGAAGCTCTCGATGGGCGCAAGTCAAATCTGCTGTTAGTTTTTCGATTTGGGTTTCTATCTGTCTGGAATTCGAGGAATAAACCTCGGCCATTCATCGTCTCACGATCAACTTTGCCCGATCGACAAATCGAAGGTGATGGGTTGTAGAGATTCACGAGTGGAGTTCAGCGGTGCAGTTTATTTGATGTTTCAATGGCTAGATTTCACGCAAATCACTGCTAGGGTTCGTTATTTCTATCGGCGGCTGCGATGTTTGGGATCGTTGGCGTCGCTCGTGATGCTCGGGGGGGAGTCGTGGCCTTCGGGAAGATCGGCGGCGAAGGTTGGACGGCCGATAAAGGCCAGCGGTGGCGCGTGCGACCGGTTGGGAGGCGGCGTGCTTTGATCCTCGTTCGAGAACTAGATGCAAGGGCTCTAGAGTTCAAACAGTGAGATGACGTGGCTTTCTGTGATTTGTGGGTAGTTGTTTTTTCTTTTTCTATTTAAATTTTTATAATTTGAATTTCAATATTCTAATATTCGTAACTTTTACATACGAGGTCCGATTTACGCGCGGTTTCTTGCGTTGGGATCGTATCGAAATTTCGAACATTCTGACATCAGTTTGGATGAATTCTAAGACTGTTAAATTTTGGGCCTTTATTTGGATTTTTATCCGATTTAAAATCAAAGGTGAGTGTTTTGACCCACTCACAACTACTAGATTTTTCGTATGTTAGTTAAATTTAATTTATGATGTGATTAAAAATTTATTGATTGCTGTTAGGTATGTTAAATTGTCATTCTGGATAAATTTGACTTTATTCCAATTAATCATCGTTTAAATTAATATTGAATTTAAATTGTCAATTTAATGACTATTATTTATTATCAGTTAATTATTGATGTTTATTGATTGATTTGGATGATGATTGTGATGAATGTTTGATTTATGATATTGGATGACTGGATGTTGTATTTTATATTCTTATAACTGCAAGTTCCCTATGAGTTGAAATGATACATACCCGAACGATCTACAGATTAGGGAAAAACCGTTATAGGTTGAAATGATAGACTCGAGCGATTTTATGGATTTTAATAAATTCGGGATTGCGGTTTGAAATGATATATAACCGTAAAATTTTAAATTGCGGATTGAAATGATAAATATCCGTAGCACTTGACCAGAGGGTAGAAAATTATATACGGACACCGGATTTGTTAAATTAAATGATTTTTTGAATCTTTGAAATTTTGAATTCATTTAAATAGTATTTTGAAATAGAAATTAATTTATATAAACTGAAATATTTTCGTTAATCCAAGTGTAAATGCTGGAATTTGAATTGATTTAATGAATTGTTCAAAGGATTTAAATTGAAATTTCAAAGTTAAAGTATCAAACATAAATTAATTTATCTGAATTGAGTTATTGAAATTTTTTGTTTAGAACTTTGAAATCTATTTAAATTAATTTAAACTATTTCCATTAAATTAACTAGTTTAATCAATGTAAACTATTTTTAATTTATATTAATTAATTATAACCTATTTAATCCAAATTAATCTATTTTACCAATTTTAAACAAATTAAATGTATTGAATCTATTTTAAATCTATTTAAACTATTTTAAATCTATTTAATCTATTTTAAATCTATTTAAACTATTTTAAATCTATTTAATCTATTTTAAATCTATTTCAACTATTTTAAATCTACTTAATCTATTTAAACTAATTTAAATCTATTTAATATCATTTAAATCCATTTAAATCATTTTTAAATCTAATTAAATTAAATTTAAACCTATTTAAACTATTTTACCATTCAAACTATTTTAACTATTATTAAAACTATTCATGACTATCTAAACTATTTCCTAAAATTTCATACTGTGTAAAGTTGAAGTATTTATGTTTAAATCCTTAATGATGACACAACTTAAGTGGTAATTTGAAATTGATACCAGTTTGAAAATTTACATATTGAGTAAATATGATTTTTGAAAGTGAAATATGATTTGAAAGTGAATATGAATTTCAAAAGTGAATATGATTTGAAAGTGAATATGATTTTGAAAGTGAATATAGTTGGAAAGTAAATATGATTTCGAAAGTGATATGGCTTTGAGAATATGATATTTTGACTACTAATTGTGAATTGGCCTTTGAAATATAAAAGAACCATCCGGTGTGAAATAAGCGTTTGGTTATTACAGAGACCGGGATCGGATATTGTCATACTCTCTACCAATACCGAAAACCACTTTAACAACTGTGTACGTGGTGGAGATTCCAGAAATGAAGTAGGATGGTTTGGTGAATGATTTCTGTATGAGGTATTTACATGACCCTGACTCCTGTGAGTCAGCTTGATGCGGCTAAAATCAGGAGCCATGCCGGGCCAAGTGAGGTCATTCCTCCTATCGGGCACACTTCTTCGGTACTATATTCCGACTTTGTGATTTGATTAGTGGCCACCCTTGATTTTGATTTGGGACTGTGTTCCAAGGTGGGCGGTATTAGCTGTTATGCATTACCACCAGTCCGGATATGCAAATGGTATATCTACCCTGGCATTTCCTCGTGTGCCGTGGCGCATGCCCTATCGTGCCTTCTACGAGTTTGTTTTGTACCATACCTATGGAGTGCCCTCTGGGTAAACCTCCAGTTTATGGAGGAGCATACGGTACTGTATAAACTATGGGAATATATAAAATGTGTTAGGAGGGATATGGGTAACGCCTTAACGCTATTTTAATACTTTTACTTTACTGTAGACATATTATAATAGTGTATTTTACTACATAGTAGATAGTTTAACGGATCCTTAGGAGATGTGAATCTCGAACATCTCTTAAGTTACTGCACTCACGTTAGACACTGGATATGAGATGTCAAACCCCGTAAACATCTCTGATGCTGTCACACACATATTTACCGTTGATTTAACTTACATAAGATCTTTTAGTTCTGACTCGAGTGTTTTATCTTTTCAATTCACTAGGGTCAGCCTGAGCATTTCAGGATTTGAAGACCATATTTCTGGAGGACGAAGATGAAGATTTGTACTATTATTACTTATTATATTATTCCACTTCGTTCATACTGTTCCGCTGCATTTGTATATTTATTCTCTGTTGTCTGTAACTCTGATTTTGTATTGTATAAGTATAATCAAAAGGTTATTTGTAAACAACTTCATGAACTGTTTATTTGATTATTATATTTTATCATTCCGCTGCGAGATTCTGTTTTGTTTTTTTTCTTTCTCTGCTTTTTCTTATTTACCCCATAACAATCTGCCCTTTTGAATTGTTTGAGTTTGACATGTGTGTTTGCTTAAAACATCCAAAAAGGCAGGTCGTTACATATTCCACCGCGTATTCCTGTATTCCTCTGTGTCTGTGATTCTGCGATTGATTTATTTACTGTATATGCTAAGTTTTGCCAAATATAAATAACAATCTGTTGTTTTGAGCAATTCAAGTCTGACATGTGTGGTTTATTGTCGATTTGAATGGTTCAAAATAGCGGGTCGTTACAGTTGGTATCAGAGCTAGGTTTAGGCAAAACTTAGCTTATGGAGTAAAAACTCATTAGAAATAGGGTAGCAATACCCTAGAATGAGTAGAATCAATTATGGAATCATCCTTCCTTTCGAGCCTATCTTCTTAGTTAGGATTCTCTTTGATTAGGGTTCCTCTAAATTTGAATCTTTATCTTTGTTCTAAATCCATTCTTGAATCATCCTATGAGAGAGCGTATTCGTTAGTGTTATAAAATTATTTTATATCGTATTGTTTATTTTGTTAAGTATGATTATATTTTATATATAAAAGTATAATTTTATGAATTTAGATATTTAAATGAATTGGTTGTTAGAAATGGTAATACTAGATTATCATTTATTGTTTTGTTAACATTCCTAAACTGGTAACTATTGTTGTATGTTATAAGGAGATGAAATTTTATAAACATGCTTTATAAATCTGATTTGCAAATGAGATAGAATTAACTTGTGGATTTGAGAATTTATTTTTTGGTACTTTTCTAAATTTGGTTTTCAAACTTTTGAAAAAAAAAATAAATAAAAAAATATTAATATTATTTGAAAGTATTTTCGAGTAGAAATTGTTTCCAAAGAATTTTAAAAGAAGCAAGTCAGTAGTCTCCTCTTATGTCGCTGGAAAATAATTTCGATCGGTGATGACTATAGCATCATCGACATTCATTTCGAGTCTCAAAGTGGGGGAGACCACTTAGTAACTTTGCTACACTTTTGCTTTGGAAATTGGATTTTTATTTGAATTTCTTAAGTATAATTTGATATACAAAAATATATATGCATATATTTATTTCAAAATGATTTGAAGTGAAATAGGAAATTTAACTCTTAAGTTTATGTTAAGTAATGGTTTTCAATTATTGAAATGAAGTAAAATTTCTAAAAAATTGGAGTGTCTAAAATGAGAAATGAAATTGAAACAACTTGAAACAGTTGAACTAGGATAAAATTAATTTGTATAATACTCAATTGCATTCTAAAACATATATAACTTACCAGAAATATTTAAAAAGTTAAAATGTTAACATGAATATGTAATTGAAGGGTATACAAGTGGAGAAACTTAAGTAAAAAATGTTCAAACTAAACTTTTGCTTAATAAAAAATATTGTAAATAAAAGGTAAATTGTATAGTGCTCAATTACATTCTGAAACATTAATAAAAACTTACCAGGAAAAAGGATTGAATGTTAATGAGAACATGTTATTTAATAGTATACAATATAAAATGCAAGTAATAAGATGTCCAAAATGAAATTTGTTAAGGAAAGTTATAAATAAAAATTGAGTTGTTATAATGAATGTTTATACACTTAATCTATGTTATAAGAAATGTTAAGTGAAATAAACTGAATAATAAAAAGAGAATGCTATTTAAGTAAATGAATATGAAGTTAAGAAACTAAACAAGTAATAAATAAATTTATATTTTGCAAGCTATTTGTGATACAAAGGTAAATTACAAAGAATGGTTGAAATAGAATTATGAAGTGGAATTAACTTAAGTGAAGTCAAATGGATTAAATAAATGAAATGAGTTAAATAAAATAGGATTTGTTTTGAAAAAAATAAATGAACTTAAGTTATAAAGAAAAGCTGAATGTAAATAAATTATGAATGAAAGTTAATTAAGTAGAGATGTAAGAAATTTGGAATATATATAAGTTATATAACTTGAAACTTGAGAAAATAGGAAGTAAAAACCAAAATAAGAACGTGGTTAAACATTTTGGGTAAGCAAAAGAAAATAAGGAATGTTGATATTAAACCTAAGTAAATTTGTAAAATGGTTAATTAAGTGATATTGACATTAAAGGAAATATACTATGTGAATGAAATAAAATAAACGATCATAAGTAAATTTGAATGTGAAAGAGAATAACAAATATGATTGTAAACGAATGTAAATAAATAGGGTGAACTTAATGAACGTTAATAATTGAATGTAAGTTAATTGGACATAATAGAACAGAAATTAATGGAATGAGAATTCATTAAATATGAATAAGTAAGCATGGGAAAAAAAATTGTAACGAAAGTTAATAAATTGAAAGTAAATTAATTGAATGTAAACCAATTAAATGTGGATGAAACAAATGTAAATAGTTGAAAAAATCAATTGAATGTAAATACATTAAATTGGAATCAATCAAATGCGAATGCAATGAATATTGATTGATTGAATAAAAATGGATTGAAACCAAATTAGTTGAATGTAAATCAATTAAAATCGAATGAATTGAATATAAATCCATTGTATGATTAACAAGATGAATAATAATAAGTGAATGTTAATCAATTAAGAAGTAAATAAGGTGAATGCAAATAAATTGGATATGAATGTAAATTAATTGAAAGTGAGTTAATTAGAATGAAAATAATAAATGGATGTTAATAAGTAATAAAAATGTATAATGTTAACACTTAAAAATGAAATTTATGTGGCTTTGAATTAATTGTTGTATCTGGTACTATGCATTTCGAATCTATCTTATCTTTCTGTTTTTCTTCTATTCTCCTATCTTCGTTCCTTTTCGAGGACGAAAAGTTTTTGAGTGGGGGAGAGTGTAATGACTCGTAAATTCGAACAATTTTTAAAAGAAATATTAATTATAATTGTTAAATAGAATTTGGTTAGGAATAAAAATTTGATGTTTTATTTTTGTAATTTATTGATATGAACTGGAACAAATTTATTAAATAACAAATTCCGATAAGTTATATAAAGATGATAATATAGGTCGAATGTAATTGGATGAGAATTGGATGCGTACTTAATAATGGCATGAATTGGATAATAAGGGAAATTGTAAAAAAACGATAAAATGCATATTTATTTAAGGAAAATAAAATGCGTGATTTAAATGGTAACATACCAAGTTGATTTCAAATAACGGAATGAGGTAAAACAATTATTTGGTAAGTAGATTTATACTCCTTGTGTAAACACTAAATTAATGAATATGAATTACTAAGTTGTAATAATTAATTTAATACCTCATCCCATTGATTAATCCATTTTGGAAATTATTTTGTAATCAATAAAATTAAATATAATTGAAATCTTTCAAATAAAAGGAAAGAGAACATTAATTGTAATTAATGGACGTAATAATAAAAACGTATGGTTGAACTAAAATAAAAGATGAAGTTGAGGAAATTAAAAGGAAATATATGTTTTAATGGAAACGGAAATTTGATGTAATATAATGAACATGTAAATCGAAATAAAAGGATAAAACTTTGTTTGAATTATTTAATGAAAATTAAACGATTAGTGTGTAACCAACAATAAATTGGAAATTTATAACCACTATGTAATTTGAAATATATACATTGAATTGATTAGCATTTAACCTTTTAAATATGATAAGGGGAAACAAATTAATATTGCATTAATTGATATTACGTCTTTTAATTAAGATAAAGAGAAACAAATTAGAAGTGAATTAATTGACATTAATTTACCAACATTCAATTTGAAAATTTAATATTGAATTTATGGACATTAAATCTTTTAATAAAGGGAAACAGATGGTAATTGATTCAGTCGATTTTAAATTATATTATTTTGAATTAAATTGAGCTTTCAAAATTTAAATTTAAATAACAAATTTGTGATGTTGAGTGTTTTATTTGACCAAATTTAATAGAATTTTTTTTTATTAAATTTCAAATTTTGGTCAAACTTAGTCAAAGTTTGACTTTTGGTTAGAAAATTTAAATTTGAATTTTTAATTTTGTTGTTTTTATATGATACTAGACTGAATTCTAATATCCTCTCCACTTTTCGTTTCGTTAAAATCAAATTCTTATTGCTCTAAAAATATGAATTACTATGAAAAATTGACATAGTTGTAGTGTTTAGTTGTGTTTTATTTGTCTAAGTCCTATTGGGTTTGTTTCGTCTAATGGGCCTTGATTAACCAAGAGTCTCTAGCCATACCAAGAGTCTTATGACCATTCATTTGCCTGTGACCTTTTGTTTCTTATCTGACTAGATAAGTATATACATAATTTTTCTCCTAAAGAAACTTTCTGTGCACACTTCTTCTTTCTCCTCAAAATCTATAGAAAACTCTAGATCAAAATCTCCAAATTCTCTAATCAAAACTCATTTCTTCTTCCTCCTTCAAAATTCCTCCTCTCTCTCCCCTATAGCCGCCGCCTTCTCCATCATCTCCAAGGCCATCTCCTCCACTCCTCCTCTCGGCCACCATCCCTTCCTCCCAAGGTCGAAAACCCTAACCCTTCCCTAGGCCATAGCCGAACCCAAACCACCACCAAATCCATCAATTCGACCACCACATCCACCCTTAGCCTTAGCCGCACCCATACCCTAACCATCCTCCTCCTTGGGGCACCAAACCCGACCTAAATACACCAAGGCCGAACCCACTTTGCACCTCTCTTCCTCTATTTTATAAAATTAAAATAACAAAAACAACAAAAGTTATATATTTATATTTTATGATCCATGCTTGCTTTGGAATTGTGATTCAAATTCGTAGTTTTGTTTGTCAATTTTCATAGCCTCGAAAGGTGAGTTATTCACTCACGATTTATAATCTTATGATAAGTGAATGAATATCAATTGATATGTTATTGGAATGTTGCAATAGTTTAGATTTTGCGTAGTTTATATATGATTTTGATATGATCTGTGTTCACTTATGTTCCCCTATGATTTTGACATGATATTGTTATATGTTGTTTATTTATAAATATAGATGTGATGATATGGTTATTGATATGCTTCATGATGTTAATATAAAATTTCTATGTTGAAAAAAAAAGAAATGTTATATTGATTTAAAAGTTGTCACCCATGTTGTGAAAAATGTAACTAATATGATATGTGAAAATTAATATGATGAAAAAAAAGAAAAAAAAGAAAGAGAAGAAAAAAAGAAAAACAAAAAGAATAAAATTTATATGCATATATGTGTTATGATGTAATATAGAAATCACCTAAAGTGCTATGTTAGAAATGATTGCATATTAAGTTATGTTATGGTAGAAATTTTATGTCACATTCCATGTTAAAATATGAATACATGCTATGTTATGAAATTTGTTATGCAAGTTATATGATATGCTATGTAATTAGTTATATAAGTCACATGCTATTTTATATAAATTGTTATGTAAGTTATTTGCTATTTTATGCAATTTGTTATGTAAGGTATATGCTATTTTATGCAATTTGTTGTGTAAGTTATGTGCTCCTTATGTAATTTGTTATGTGTGAATATGTGTTATGTTATTTATTTCACGTAAATCATGATGCGAATTCGCTTAGCTTTAGGAAATCCTATGGGTTGAAATGATACATACCCGAATGATCTTTTAAATTAGGGAAAATCGTTATGGGTTGAAATGATAAACTCAAACGATTTTTTTAATTTTGGAATTTGGGATTGCGGGTTGAAATGATATACTCGTAAATTTTAAATTATTGCAGATTGAAATGATAAATATCTGTATCACTTGACCCTATGATAGAAAACTATATACGGACACCGTTGGTCTATCTTTTTAAGTGATTTCTGAAATTTTGAAAATATGTGTTTTAATAAAAATTGATTTTTTTTAAATTTAATATAAAGATTTTTATTTTAATATATATATGTAAAAATTTAGATTTTAAATTTATACGTTTTAATAATTTTAAGCTTATAAGTTAAGTTTTAAAAATGTAAATTTTAAGGTTTTACTTATAACTTTATTTTTAAAATATATAATATAAGATTTAATTTAATAAAATTTGATAAAAATAAATATATATATATATATTATGTTTTAAAATATTTAAATTAATGTAATAAAACAGACTTTTGTAATAATTGTAATAAATGAGATTTGGAAGGTAAGTTGGAATTAATTTGTAATTGAAATGGTTTAAGAATTGAATTCAAATAAGAATTGATTGAAACTTATTGATTTTAAAGACATGACTTTATAATTTGATTTGATTAAGGGTGATTAAGCGAATATTTCAAAATTAAATAAAATTGAAGTTGAATATTTAATTTTGATTTTAATTGTAAAATGAGATTTATTAAAGTGATTTTATAAAATGACCGCGGTATGAAATAAGCGTTTGGTTGTTAAAGATACCAGGATCGGATATTGTCATACTCTCTGCCAATACCGAAAACCACTTTAACAACTGTGCACGTGGTGGAGAATCCAGAATGAAGTAGAATGGTTTGGCGAACGCTGCTGGAATGAAGTAAGAGAACGATGATGGAGAGCCTTGACTTTCGGGTCATAATTAAAATGACTAAAACAAGAGCCACGCCGAGCCAAGTGGGGTCGCTCCCCCTATCGAGCATGCTTCTTCGAAACCATATCTATTACTTTTGTGATTTGATTTTGGTGTGCACACCTTTGATTTGGGAGTGTGTCTCGAGGTGGGCGGTAGTAGCTGCTATGCGTTACCACCAGTCCGAATCCGCTAAACGGTAGTATCCTATCCTAGGCATTGCCTCGCGTGCCTTGTCATATTTATCCTGATCGCGCCCACTACGAGTTTGGTTTGTGTCGTACACTATGGAGTGCCCTCTGATAGCCCTCCAGTTTACGAAGGAATTACGGTACTGTATAGACTACGATATTTATATAAAAATGTGTTAAGGGGGATATGGGTAACGCCTTAACGCTATTTTAATATTTTACTTTACTGTAGACATTATTTATGTAGCGTACTCTATTATGTATGTAGATAGTTCCACGGATCCTTAAAGGATGGAAATCCCAAACATTCTTTAAGTTATTGCATTTCATTTTGACATTTCACTTGAGTTGGTTTACTTGCATAAGATTGTAAATCCCGACTCGAGTGTATTGTGTTTTGCTTTATGCTCGGGTCAGCCTGAGTATTTCAGCATATGAGACTCACCTTTGGAGCTTGGAGCTTGGAGCTTTTCTTGGAGCTTTGCTTGGAGATTCATCTTTATCTATTCAGCTTTCAGTCATCTTGTTATTTCCAGTTATTTATGTTCAGACTTTGTCAGTTGCTTATGTATTAGCAGACTTCTATGTATTTAGGATTTCTATTGTATTTGCTTTAGTCTCTGAGGTTGTAGTAGCTTCATGAACTACTATTATCTATTCCATTGCGTAATGTTGTATTACTCTGTGTCTGTGATTCTGTGATTGATTTATTTACTGTATATGCTAAGTTTTGTCAAATATAAATAACAATCTGTTGTTTTGAGCAATTCAAGTCTGACATGTGTGATTTATTGTCGATTTGAATAGTTCAAAATAGCGGGTCGTTACAGAACATGAGAATAATGTAGGAGGTGAGGGTTTTTCTATGTCTATTTTCCCCTTCCATGTATTCTTCTATGTGTATTAATTTTAAAACAATCTTACTTAGTTCATTAAGTTTGGCACGACCACACTAATTAACTAAATATCATTCTCTCCAATTATATACATTATTCTATTTAATATATCCAATTAAATGTCCTGAATAATGTTAACTAAAAATTAGGGGTGTTACACCAGAATAAGAAGCAAAAATATCAACATGTCGATCAAAAATCAAGGATTGAGGAGCATGAGAATTTCAGCACTAGTCGGAGACTGAACAAGATGAGAATGGATAGTATAATGTCTAGTAGCATGATCAACAAGAGTATCATGAACAAGAATACATTGTGTTGTCCATGTACTAATGCATTGATCAATGCATCAAACTACACCAAGCTCGAGATAAAGGCAAGAATCCAAGCAAGTGCAGCTAAGGCGGATTGATCAATAGTATGAGGGAGCTACAATTTTAGTTGAGCAGCAGATTGTCTATCGACTGCATGATCTTGTTCAAGAGCTGATAGTGCACCAAACATTGCATTGCTAGGAAAGACCGGTGTAAAAACCAATGCTTATACATGCTCAAAGTGTGCACATAATTTTGCATGATAAGAAACAACAACAGAGGCGTGAAAGTGGGTAACAGCTGCGACGAGGCTGCAATAGCTTTGGAAGAGCGAGATGGGGCTACTTTTGGGAACCAAATTTCGTTTTGATTTATACAACTTTGATATTGCACATGACTAAAAATATCATGCACCCCATGTCGTGGAGGCATTCACTAATAAACTACCAGAATGGCATAAGTGAGCCCATTGAAGATATCCACCTTGACTTTTTGGGAAGACTTGAAGACGCTCATTTCCACAAGTATACAAGCATAACCCAACCAGTAGGCGTTTGTGGTGAGATTATTCATCTCAACAGGAGTTCCCAACAAACTTGCGATAGCACTAAAAATTTCATTCTCCTAAAACTCAACCTGAAGCTCAAATCGAACCCATATCTGTATAAATGATAGTCTTTCCTTAGTGAGACGGATCCCAATCTCCATTTTCGAAGGATAACCAATCTCGAACAAAAAAAATGGACCACCGAGTACCACCCTCCAACAGTCTTTTGCTTTCTCAGATTTCATAAAATACAAGTCATTGCACTTTATGTATAAATTGAACTCGCCTAATGGTTTTCATATGCTATGGATATAAGCACTTAAGCGAACATAACAAATTTGGATCCGACCATATATAAGATAATCGAATTGTTCCATTTCCTAATAGATTTTTGCATCATGCCTTTGCTAACACAAGCCTGAACTTCACGAACAACATTATATGTAGCAATAAATCTAAGATCATATATCACCTGATAATGAACATGAATTGCTCGAGTGCTATTAATAAGATTCTCCTTCCAGCTCTTGCTCTATGACAATAAAGCGACAAGCCCAATAACATTAGCACTTGAGCGAACAGAGGTAGAGAGACTTGTTGCTTCAGTGACTGGTGACTTCTTCCGGACATTGAGGAGAAGCAGATCTAGCCAAGTTAGTCCGCAGCACCTGATTAACCATCAAAACAGAAGCTCCTACATCGTCCAAGCATGCAGTTGACGAGAGGACGATGACTGACATTGATAAGAGGCAGGTTTAGCCAAATAAGTGCATGGCACCTGATTAGAAACGCCAATCGAAACAGAAGTTTGTACATCGCCCGGGCTTGTAGATGACGGGTGGACAACGACAGAACAAAGTAGTCTCATAGGTCATCAATGGCACAAAACCTCCTCTAGGATTTCCGCTTGGCTATGGGGCACAAGCAATCAACATGCTAACAGGCGAAAGAAAAAAGAAGTTGCTAATTGATGAGTCTGATTCATGATTTGGGAATTAGGACACTCTAATCACCCGCTTTCGGACGTCATTGTTCTTTTATGAAATACTCTTTGTATATAAATATAGTATAATGCCAAGAGCACCTCATTTTGTGTTGTTAACCACCAAATATATTATTTTTTATTTTACACTACGGTCGGCGAGCAGCCAACTGAGGTGCCCCAAGCAACCAGCATAGTACTCTTAACACCACACTAAATATAGTGTAATTTCATGGGCACCGCGTTTTGTGCTTGGGAATATAATTTTTTTTTTAATTGCTGCCGTGTTTGGTTGGCGGCAAACCGTCGATCACCATGCCCCAAATAACAAAGGCGGTGCCCTTAGCACCACACTAAATATAATTGTGTATTTCTTAATTATTAGAAGTTTACTATATTATGGTTAACTATGAAAATGGTTACTAACATAAAATTACCAAATTGACATCTATGGTCATGTTTTGTTGTCTATTGATCAATATTAACATTATTTCATTCCATCGTTGGCATGCTTTGTTAATTTGTCTAAACTAATTTTTCAACGAGTCATCACTTCTAGGAAGACTATCAAGAAGTTGAGAATAGAACAAGTTGCAAATATATTCCAAAAAAGCAAATCGAGTATATTTCGTTTGATCTTTTGAACCCTCTAGCCAACAAGCATGAAGGGTGCGTTCTTTTGGCACACGAAAGGGATACAGAAAAGGGGCATGAAAGGATAATGGTTCGCCAAAAGGGGATGAATTCTTGTATTATGTAATGGATTTCGAAGGAGTTATGAATAATTTTTTTATTACTAATTATACTGTTAATGTATTTGTATTGTTTTAAAAAAGATGTATTCTAAGAATATAACTAAATCCGTAGATTTGGTAATTCAACTATAATAATGGTAAAAGTACAATTAAACTAGTACAATAATTTTGGATTACAGATACAATAATGATACAAGTGCAGTTGTAAAATACAAATTACCAACGTAGTCCAATAGCAACTAGTTTATTTCGTATGTTATTTCGAACGTTTACCATGGAATTTATTGTATTTCTTTCGACTAGTTCATGATCGTTATTTCCGAACATTCAAATATTACAGTACTCTTGTAGAAATTCTTCCGAAGCAAGATCGGGATCATCGTCAATGCATAAATTGTGGTCTCCTTCATTGTATCTTCGTATAAAATTTTGAATAGCCATTGTTTGAACGTTATATTTGTATATCGACATTTTTCTTATGCAAATATCGGATGCTGATTTCAAATTGTAACCTTTCAACCTCTCATATAATATCAAACAAAGTCTTTTCATGCGGAAATTTTGTGATAATGTTCTGCATGACTGTACAGTATATCATTAATCCAATGAATTTCTTTGTATTTCGATGTGTGAATTCAGTCGATTGGAGATTTCTGTAGCGCTTTAATTATCTAGTCAGCGAAATCTTCAATTTCATAATCTGAATGATCAAATTTGTCATACGGTTCAACTATTGAAATGGAGATGAAGAAAATGATGAAATGGATATGGAGATAAAATGGAGTAGAGAAGATGAGTTTATAGGTTGGTTAATTGATCGTTTGGGGTAATCAACGGTTGGCGTCTGACGCATCTACGCCAACCATTTATTTTCAACAGTTCTCCCCAACGGACCATTTCCATAGGGCCCACCAATAATGCACCTGACGCGTCTAATGTGTCAAACGCGATGCAAATTTGAATTGGGTAAAAAATGACCGCAGACGGTTCCTAACCGTTGCTTGATTTTCTCGCAAGTAATTAGCATTTCAATCTAGGAACAACTCGGCCCAATCAAAGTCGGCATAACTAATATGCGATCAGTCCGCCTCTATCAATCCAAGCCCTAGTTGGCCCCAACCCAGACAATCTGCTCAGTAGCTCATCAGGTCCATACGACCGATCGGCTCAACCCAAAGTGGTTTCAACAGCCAACTCATCAAACGAGTTTAGAACTAAACCTAACCTATCCCCGTCCACGTCGACCTAGCTCTTCAACGACCGGCTCTTTCATGCCGGCCCACACTCAGCACCATCCCAGGTCAGTTGCCAGCCAGCTCATTGGACTAGACCAGCTCAAGAGTGACTTATCTTCAACCCGGCTTCATCACAACCGCCTTCAACCAGTCCCAAGCAGCCCGTCATGTCATCTTATGGCCAGCCTGGCACATCTCTTGTAATTTGGTCTTTAGCATAAGTCAGCTGTTCTTGGCAAACATGCATTAAGTAATCGGCCCATTCATGACATCTTCATGCAATCTGGCTCCAGACCGGCCCATCGAGACTGGCTCCACATCCGACCGACATGCTCAAGATGACTTCAACGGCATATTCATCTATCAAGACCGACTCAAGCATGAACTGTCTCTACATTGACATTACCATAGCCCGTTTCGTCATATCACAACCAACCTATATGTTCTTTGCACCTTGGTCATTAGCAACATTTAGCTTCAAATATACTTGCAGCCCGGCCAAAACCACTCATTTGCCTTGCCACATAGGCATGCAAAAGCATTCAAAAACCGTACAAGGTATAGTAGCAAAGCAGCCTGGAGTGTGCCTGCCTTGTAGCTTGTCGTCGTCATTTAATGTGGATTAAATGCAAAACCTATGCTCGGCACAAAAGACAATTGGCATACTTCTCAACCACTCCATCATTTCTACCTTTACAATTGTCTTCCATCAGTCCATGCGACGAGTTCAATGGCTAGACTGCTTCCTTCCTGTTTTGTTGTGCAACTCAGTCATTCGTCATCCATTTCAGCTAATACATATATACCCCCATTGCCACTTTAAATGGGTTAGAAATTATTAAAATTCTGGTTATTGTCTCTTTCGAGCCCTCCTCACGGCAAATCAAAGCCCTATGTATTTAACAATAGCTAGCTTTTTAGTCTTAAGTGCCTTATTTTTTGTTATTCTTTTGTAATTCCATATAATTAATAAAAGAAATATGGTAAGAGATCCTCATAATGGACGTAGATAAGCTTGCCGAACCACTCTATATTTGGTGTCATTTGCTTTGGTTGCTTTCTTCCACATTTTACATTTTTAAAGTGTAGTGATTAGCAAGTAACCTTGCTTTCACAACGCAATTAGGCTAATTTAGAGGTTGGCCTAAATCTCTAGTCAATACTAAATTTTTCTTATTCATGATTCTACCATCCGATATGAATTTTTGGGCGGTAGTTCGATGTTTTCAGTGACTTGTTGATGTTAATCCCTCATGTATTCGCTCTTTTTTTTAGTTCTTGAGCGAAATCATTGTTTCCATTTCATACATTTTCATCTTATACGTAGTCTCCAAAATTGTTTTGCATTCGACTAATGCCTCCCCCAACAGAATTGAATTGACAATTCAAATTTCTACTCGAGTTGGGAAATTGATTGTGGTTACCTTGAGAGTTACCCTTGAATATTATGCGATCGATATAGGGGACTAATATTTGACGCTCGTAGATTGTTTAACATTATATACATGATTGACTTGTTGCGATTGCTAATGGAAAGATACTTGAGAACTTTATTGAGAATGTTGTTGTTCTGATTAATTGATGGAAACGTTGGGTAGGCCGAATTCATCGATTTCTTTCCTCTTTAGCTTGATATTTTTTTGGGTAAAATTATATTGACCGATTGAAAATGGATGAGTTGTAGAAGAGTAGATAAAAATATTACGTTTGTAATAGTAAAAAAAAAATATACATAAATAAAAATTGTGCAATGGTCAAAAATATTGTCGTCATATTATCCAACATTAATAATGTTGGATAGTTATCCAACAGTGGTATTTTTTACCTTTGCATATAGAATCATTCGACATCATAAATACTGGAATATCCGACATCGCTAATGACTATTTATGTGAAGCTAAACAATTGCCCATGCTGGACATAAAGGATATATGAGATAAAATATTTTAGATGCGCCCATTCCCCAAACAAAACCAAAAAAAAAAAAAAAGGTTAATTAGAAGCGTATGGTTTTTGATTTAACCGTTAGTTATCGTGTATATGGTTGGAGATGCACTACTCATATGACAGGAAAAATTAAATATAATTACTATGAAAAATGATCCACCCTCCTTTGCACTTGATAAAGACCATCTTCTATGTTCTACCCACAAAGTAATAACTACACCATATCATACCAAAAGCTACTACTCTTCTTCTTTCTTTTTTAACTACACCAAATCGGTAAAATGAAATTTTAATTTCTATCACTATACCCATGACAATTGAACAGGAACTTTGGAATTTAGATATGCCAACTTTAAGAGATATGCCAACACATCTCTTTGGAAAGAAGCAATTATCACTATTACCACATACATTTTTGTAATTACAAAATTTTAACAATAATGATACAGATTTTGAAAAGTTAACCACTATTACTCTTAATGATTATGCAGTTAAGCATATGCACGACAACATTCCTCTCAAAATGCAAGGAGAATTAGTTGTAGCAGGAAGATGTTAATATAATCTATTTTATTGTATTTTCATTAATTTTACTTTATTCTATTGTATTTCACTTTTACTATGCATCACCTTAATGATTTTTTAAGAAACCAGGCGAATACAAGGAAGTTGCAGACCATCACATTAATGTTGTTTCTCATTCGGTAATTTTTGTTTATTTAAACAAAATAATAAAATAACATATTTAACCACATCATTACGGTAATAACCATTAGCCAAGGTGTAAACCATTTGATATTGTGATAAAAAATTTAGAAGGTCAGTGTTAATCTTACGCTAGTGTGAACTAACACACTACTTTTTATTGATTTAGAATTAGTTTATTTCAGAAAATCAGTGGATAAATGAAGTTTATATCTATATTTCCACCAATCAAGAGTAATACATTCCCCATACTAAGATAAAGGGTGCTATAAGATCCTCTTATTGTTAAAGAAAAATAAAGTATTTATATTGGATACGAGATTAAATTCTAAAGTAAATTGATCGTAATGATAAGAAATAAAAAATTACTATTATTTTTACAGCAAAATACAAAATTAACTTGGGAACATAATGCTTGTAATGTTAGTTCATAGGAACACATCCATCTTAGTAAGAAAATATGTTAATCTATATTAATTGAAAAATAAAAATTGATTTCTTTCTATCTTCATCTTACATAACTTCAAACTCTATACTCCTCTTCATTCATACCTGTAAGCTGCAAACCTTCTTCACCAATACCAGCTTTCAAATCCTCATCCAGAAGCAAATTATCAGACTGATCCGCCTTTGGCACCAAAAAAATCAAGCACAACGTAGCAAACCTCATAACATTTCTTATAAACACAACCAACCACAAGTTTGTAAAATCCGTTCTAGTAACATGAAAAAAATGCAAAAACAAACCTCCTCCAGTTTTCGAAGCTAGAGAGCCAAGGCTATCAATGCACATTAACAGTGCAAAAAAAGTGCCTTCTATCCCTATTGGGCACAATTTTGTGCTCAATACAATCATAGGCATCCACCTTATTCGGCTTACAATTCGAATGCAGCATTCTTCTATTATAACAAACACATAGTCAGGTATATGTAGCCTTAAATTCCACCGTAGAACAAAGAATAGATCAAGCATTCCTGATACACCGTATAGTAGTTGAGCGTAAAAGAGTATGCTTCGAAATGAACAATCTTTTAGTAGTTTGTGATAGATTAGTACTCCAACTATGGAAGCCAATGCACCTATGGCATAGATGATTCCCACAAATTCCTGCATATGCAATGTATTAAATCATCACATTACTTTCTTTTTGTTTGAATTCAGGGTCCACACTAATAATCTAGCTATAAATCATATTTATAACAAATTAAAAGTGGTAAGTTCTTGAGTGACTTATGATCAGAAGTTTGCTCACAGGTAACGAACGCAGACATAAAATCCTAGGTAAGTACCTAGAGTATGTATGTGCCTGTTTAGTGCATAGTCCATCAAAGTTTACCAGTTAAGTATGGTTCTATAAATATTCAAAAATAAAGTGGTATCCCCCTGAATCATGGGGGGGGGGGGGGGGGGTGAATGTCCCACATACCAAAAAATGATTTAAATAACATAGTATATGTTGTATGAATGGTGAAACAATGCAGATAAAATATGCTTTTATATTTCGCTAGAGGAATACAAACCCAAAATGCTTTCTTTACCGGTGATTGCTGTTGAAATTATCGAAGAAAACAAAGTAAAGAAAAAGAGAATAAGAAGAAACAAATAGCTATTAAAGACTGCTGGGGAAAATCCCTTCAGATGAGGCAGTGTACGTCCACTTGATAAAGGAGATTTTATTAATCACTGAAAGATTGAAGTTACAAAATTGATTCACTTTTGGAGGCTATACATAAGAAGAATTAACAATACACACAACATTTTGCATAGTTTCAGCTCTCTAGGATGGCTGTCATTGTTGTCCAGAAGCTCCACTATTTATAGAGTGAAGATATGAGAAAGGGCAGCTGTTATATAGCAGCTCAGGATTTTGGTTCAGCAAACACCAAAATCTGGTCCGGCAAAGCTTGGCATTTGGTTCGGCAGCCAATGCCCGAACGAGAAATCTGGACCGGTAAGCAAACTGAAGCGGTACAATACCGAACCAAAAATTTAATTCGGCATCACACAAGCACCACCGCTCCAAATGGAGCGGCATTCTCGAACTACCGAACGAAAAATTCTGTTCGGTTTTCATCACTTCACCGAACGAAAACTTTGGTTCGGTCTTCATCACTTCACCGCTACAAACCAATGCCGCTCCACTTCCAAACCCCGAACGAAATCACTGCTTCAATAATCCTTTCCTCAATCACCGAACGAACTCCACCGGACCAAATCTTTGATTCGACACCTCCTCCACCGAACCAAAATTTGGTTCGGCATCTTCTTCTCCAATGCCAGATCCAAGCCCTAGCACCGAACGAACCTCTTCCTTCTACGCTTTGCTTCAGCAACGCGACTTAGGGTTTGAAGCTCCTCCTCGAAGTTTCTCCAATGGCGACGCTTCTTCACGAATTTCATGTATCATCTCTAACAATCTCCACCTTGATACCAAATTCCAAAACAAGTCTTCCAACTTCATCTACACCTTCATGCTACAAGCAATGGATACTTATCCAATGAGCTTCGGCAATATCATCACACATTACACTATGTCAACGAACTCCGACAAGGTCATCGTCCGTCAACAAAGTGTTCAAAGTACCCAGCCCGTGTAGAACCTATCAATCTCCGCCATGAAAACAAACGTCTCCATGAACCATCTCAACTTTCCCCCCGTGGCACCTAGCACCTCATTAAGCGAATCAAGTCCGAGCAATGCTCGAACTTAGCAACAGGCAACGACTTGGTAAACATGTATGCTGCATTCTCCTTTGTATGAACTTTCTGAAGACGAACTAGCTTCTCTTCATTCATCGAGACAAGAAACGACTTTCTCACCTCAATATGCTTCGTCCTCAAGCTGAATGTCAGATTTTCAGCTAAGTGAATCGCACTCTGCCTGTCACAGTACACAGCCACGCCTTCATATACAAAGCCAAAATCACACAACAGTCATCTCAAATAAAGCGCCTCATTAGCTGCTTCAACCGCAGCTATAAGCTATGCCTTTGTAGTGGACAAAGCCACAATCGTCTGCAACCTCGCTCTCCAACTGATCGATGTCCCACCAATTGTGAACACATATCCGGAGGTTGACTTCCTTCGATCTCTATCATCGGCATAGTTAGAATCACAAAATCCAACCAAGCCGAAATCTCTTGCTCTGCCGTCAAAGACAAGTCCATGATTTGAAGTTCCCCTAAGGTATCTGAAGATACACTTCACTGCTTCTCAATGCGTATTTCCTGAATTTGCCATGAACCTACTCACCAATCCAACCGCCCGTGCAATGTCAGGCCTAGTGCAGACCATGGCATACATTAAGCTGTCAATTGCACTTGCATATGAGACCTTCATCATATAAGCCTTGTCCTTTTCCGAGATCGGAGAGCCTTTACTAGAAAGCTGTATGTGCAAAGGCATGGGTGTGTTGATTGCCTTTACCCCTTCCATGCTAAACCGACCGAGCAAGCACCTTTCGAATGTACTCATTTTGAGTGAGGCTCAAAAGTCATAGCTTTCTATCCCTTTAGATTTCCTTACACAAATTTTTTTTGTTTTTCCAAGGTCTTTCATTTCGAATTCCGCTTTTAGCTTTCGCTTTAAACTATCGATTTCAGCCTTATCCTTGGAAGCAATCAACATATCATCTACGCACAAGAGTAGGTACACCCATCTACCATTTTTTAAATGCTTGAAGTACACACAAACGTCTTTGATGCTACAACCAAAACCAAGTGAAAGCATAAAAGAATCAAACCTCTTGTATCATTATCTAGGCGACTGCTTAAGTCCATATAATGACTTCTTCAATTTGCAAACCCAATTTTCTTTCCCATCTACAACAAATCCTTCTGGCTGCTTCATGTAGATGGTCTAATCCAACTCTCCGTGCAAGAAAGCTGTTTTCACGTCCAGTTGCTCCAGCTCCAAGTCATGAGCTGCGACGATAGCGAGCAAGATGCAGATGGACGTATGCCTCACTAATGGAGAGAATATCTCATTATACTCTAATCCTTTTCTTTGTGAAAACCCTTTAGCAACTAGTCTAGCCTTGTATCTCTCATCATCCTTCACCTTGAAACCCCACTTGCAACCTATGACTCGGCTTCCTTGAGGAGGTGGTATCAAATCTCAAGTCTTGTTCTTCTTCAACGACTCTAACTCCTCTTCCATAGCGCACATCCACTTCGAACTGTCACATGACTTTAAAGCTTCATCAAGGTCAAATGATTCCTCATGAACCACATGTAGGGCATAGTCAAACTGATCACCAAGGCTAAGGTTCACAAACTGTCAATCACCAGACCTTTCACGCGGCCTAATAGTCCTACGACTGACCCGGGTAGGTACTGCTTCGCCTAAACTTCTTTCAGCTCCACCTTGAACTAAACTTCCTCTAGATTCATGCACATCACCAGCACTACTAGAAGGTACCTGTGAACTATCTTGTGATGTTTCATCAACTGCGTTTTCCTCGACAGCATCAACAAGAACTCTATTATTTGGCTGGAACACGAGAACTTCTTTCATCTCCTTAGGCCTATCAGAATCTTCTGATGTGGTAGGTAGTTCCTCCTTCGGATTAAACATAGCACACTCATCAAAAGTAACATGTTTGGGATGAACAATCTTCCGATCAACAGGGTTCCAAATTCGATACCCTTTGAATACCATCAGTGTATCCCATTAGTATGCCCTTGTATGCTCTAGCCTCTAACTTGTCATCACCTGTATGATGAACGTACACAGGGCAACCAAAAATTCAAAAGTAACCAAGAAACACTGCTTTACCTCTCTACTTTTTCTCTAGAATCTTCCCATCTATGGCTGAGCACGGAATTCGATTTATGATATGCGCCGTAGTTGATAATGCCTCAGCCCAAAAGCCTCTAGACAAGCCCGCCGTTAATCTCAAGCAACGAGCCTTCTCCAGTAGAGTCATGTTCATCCTTTCTGCAACCTCATTGGATTACGGATCGCCGGGTGTAGTGAAATGTCTTTGAATGCCATGCTGTCTACAAAAGTCGAGGAACTCCCTAGAGACAAATTCACCGCCATTATCAGATCTCAGCACCTTCAACCTAAAACCAGACTGGTTCTCAACAAGCGCTTTTCAGTCTTTGAACTTCTCAAAACTCTCTGATTTGGCCTTCATTAGATACACCCATACTTTCTGAGAAACGTCATCAATGAAAGAGATAAAATACTTTGCTCCTCCAAGAGGAGTAGCAACCGGTCCCCAAACATCTGTATGCACGTACTCAAGTACTCGCCTCGATCTATGGAGTCCAACTCCAAAAGATACTTTAGTTTGCTTGCCTAACACACACTCCTGCCAAAAGTCCATCTTGTCGAAGCTTTCTCCTTTGATCATCTTCCGTCTTCGAAGTAACTTTAAGCCCTTCTCTGAAATATGACTCAACCTGAGATGCCAAAGCCTTGTGGCATCCAAAGCATGAGAACTGTCTACTCCAACACACGACTCCAAGAACTGTGGTTCCTTTCAGCAAATACAGATTTCAGAACACATCTCCTTTCATAAGAACTAGTGCACCTCTCGAAACCTTCAGACTATTCTTCTCGATATTTACTTTGCATCCCAAAGATGCCAATTGTTCTAAAGAAATTAAGGACTTCCAAAGATCTGGAACATACCGGACACCTGTCAAAGTGTGTATCACTTCGTCAAACATCATGATTCTCACTGTACCTTCACTCATTGCTCTACAGCTAGCATCATTACTCATAAGAATAGAGCTTCACTCTCATCCAACGAAAAAACTGAAGTAATCCTTATTAGGCGTCATATGAAAAGACGCCGCTGAGTCTAACATCCAATGGTCTGAGACATCTGATACTGCTGCAGACAACACATCGTCAGATACAGACTTCTTCATCGCAAATGATGAAGATCTGTCTTCTTTCTTCTTCTTCAAATCTGGATAATCATTTTTTCAATGACCAGGTTTCTTGCAGATAAAGCACTTTCCGTCCTTAGACTTTCCTCCTGCCATTACCGAGCTTTCTGGACTTGGAACGCCCTCTAGAGTGCCAATTCTTCTCATCTTCTCTACCTCTTTCAATAAATAGGTCGTGACTACTACTTCCACCTCTACTTTCTTCACTTATCTCCTTCATCTGATCTCTCAAATCCTCAGATAGAAGGCCTGACTTTACATCTTCTACTGTCAATGTGTCTCTAGCGAAGATAAAGCTGTTAACGAAACCTGTGTATCGCTCCGAAAGAGAACACAAAAGAATCATTGTCATTTGCTTCTCATCCATCTTCAAGTCAACAGTCTTCATCTTCATCACGAGATCATCAAATAAATTAAGATGTTCTTTTACTGAAGTACCCTCTCTCATCCGCATAGTGAAAAATGTCTTCAGTAATATCAGTTGGTTAGTCAGAGATTCTTCAAGTAGAGATTTTCCAGCTTAGTCCAAATGCCCATAGCAGCGGTCTCACTGCTAATCTCTGAGATGACATTCTCTTCCATAGCTAGTAGTAAACGCTCATTTCTCCATCTCCTTCCTTTCCGCGGCTGAGATCTCGGCCGTCAACTCCTTAGGGTCAAACACTACTGGATGGACTTCATTCCTCATTAGAACAGCCTTCATCCTCCATTGCCACTTCTCGAAGTCTTTATCATCATTCCATTTCTCAATTGTCAACTGTGATCCTGACGCGATATGCATCCCTTTAGTATAGGGTCTTGTAACAACTGGAGTCGCTTTATCTCCTGCCACAGCGTCTAACACTCCTCGATCAATCTTGCAGCTCGGATACCAGACTGTTGGAGAAAATCCCTTCAGATGATCAGTCTAAGGGAATAAAAAACCCAATGCAGCAGAAAACAACTGGATCGTGATTATAGTGAGACGAAACAAACAAAGATAAACATCAGAACAGACAGTCACAGACCTATGCAATGTAGAAAAATAAATAACAGTAGTATTTATAGTGGTTCCACTACCGGGAGGCAGTGTACGTCCACTTGGGGAAATGAGATTTTATTAATCACTGAAAGAAAGAGTTACAAGATTGATTCACTTTTGAAGGCTATACATAAGAAGAATTAACAATACACAAAATTCTGCAGGGTTTCAGCTCTCTAAGATGGCTGTCATTGTTGTCCAGAAGCTCCACCATTTATTGAGTGAAGATATGAGGGGCAGCTGCTATATAGCAGCCCAGCGTTTTGGTTTGGCAAACACCAAAATCTGGTCCAGCAAAGCTTGGTATTTGGTTCGGCAGCCATTGCCCGAACCAGAAATCTGGACCGGTAAGCAAATTGGAGCGGCACAATACCGAACCAAAAATTTGGTTCGGCATCACACAAGCACCACCGCTCCAAATGGAGCGGCATTCTCGAACTACCGAACGAAAAATTATGTTCGGTCTACATCACTTCACCGATCGAAAACTTTGGTTCGGTCTTCATCACTTCACTGCTCCAAACCAATGCCGCTCCACTTCCAAACTTCGAATGAAATCACTGCTTCAACAATCCTTTCTTCAATCACCGAACGACCTCCACCGAACCAAATCTTTGGTTCGGCATCTCCTCCACCGAACCAAAATTTGGTTCGACATTTTCTTCTCCAATGCCAGATCAAAGCCCTAGCACCGAACGAACCTCTTCCTCCTCCGCTTTGCTTCAGCAACACGACTTAGGGTTTGGAGCTCCTCCTCGAAGCTTCTTCAATGGTGACGCTTCTTCACAAATTCCAGGTATCATCTCTAACAAAGACTACGTCTTTATTGATAACCAAATTGTTGCTCTACGGTACATGGTTGGAATTTATAGTTGTATTACTTGAAACCCAAGTAATTATTATTATACAATAGTAAAATAATATGAAAATATTATAATTTGAAAAGTACAAATCCTAAAATATTCTTAATATATTTCTTTGTATATATATAATATTATCTATCATCCCAAACATGTGATGATCACATAACAAATATATATTCTCTAATATCTCACTCAGACCCATGGTCCGCAGCAACTGGAGTTTGCAAATGCAAAAAACAATCAAAAAGAACTATCAAGCAATAATGTTGTCCAAGTCATCCAAAGAATGTAAAATCAATGGTCAAATGCTACTATGGAGTAACATAAATACAAGCTTTAGCCTGATTGGTAGGCAGCTGTCTAAAAAGACCGCAACAATGAATCAAAAATCCAAAGTTTAAATTCGAAAAGAGAAAACAAGAATAAGTAAATTCCTATGGGATTGGAAGTAAAATTCCAATCGAGATTGGAAGAGCAATTCCAATCAAAAATTCGGAGTCAAAATCCTATAAAAGAATAAATAGAAATAAGAAGATTCTCATGGAACTGGAAGTGGAATTCCACTTGGGATTCATTATTATCACCGCCGGAAAACCGATGCCAATCAAAAATGGAATATGAATTTTGAATAGCAATCATAAACGAGGGCTTGAGCTTGTTGATGTGGATGGTTGTAGTTTGTTGGAGAAAGGAATAATCGAACGGAGAGAGGTTTAAGGAAAATAATTTGGAACCTAAGTAATTATACAATAGAAAAATAATTTGGAACCTAAGTAATTATGCAATAGGAAAATAATTTGGAAAGTGCAAATTTAAAAATATTCTTAACACATTTTTAGCATATAAATAATATACTCTAACATCCCAAATATGTGATGATCACATAACAAATATATATATTCACTAACAATCCCCAGCATAGCTACTTTCAGAAGGGAACTTCCATAAGAACACGATTTTTAAGTTTCAAAATACACAACCTTCCCTTCTCAAAAACAAGTTATAAAAAAAATCACATTTTTAAGTTTTAGGATATTTGTGGAGAAATCGACAAATATTTGCAGAGAACTCTGCAGAATTTTAAAATTTATGTATTGCAAATATTTACAGCGGTTTTTGTAAATATTTGCAGAGTATTCTACAAACATTGAAGAGTTCTCTGTAAATATTTGCATTTTTTCAAAAAATTCAAGAAAATTGTTTTGATTTAGGGAATATGCGATTAATATTCAGATTTAATTTCGAAAAAATACGATTTTTTTTTGAACTGAAAATGGAGGTGTAATTGAAAACAGGTTTTGGAAAGGGTTTTTCACGTATCAAAATTGAAAATAAATGACGGAACCAAATTTACACTTTTCAAAATATGATGAAACAGATCAAAGATGCAAAGAACTATTTTATGTGGAGAAAGAAGTACCTGGGAAAAAGCTGGACCAGCTGTAGGATCAGTGTACCAATAGAAATGGCCTTCATGTGTGCTTATACTGAGAGCAAGTGATAGGAACATGTATAGTGAAGGTTTCCATACTTGAGGGCGTTTTATTGTTCTGCCCATTCCCATTACTGCCCCACTTATTTTTTCCATTGCCTTGAAATCAATCATTAAAAAAAGGTTATGGCAGGTAGAAATTAATATTTTGTTAGGGGCTAATTGATCTCAAGGAAACTGATGCATGTTTTGCATGTCCTTGATATTATCATACAATGTCTCCTTGTAATGATGTGCATTTCGTGCCTCCTAAGTATTGACAATACAATATCTAATCATAAACATAAACCAACCTTTTTTCCATGGCTTTACTCACCATAAAAAATGTTCATTCCTTGTGTTTCTGTAATTACCCAATTCAGTTCCAACAGTTTGTAAAGGTACTTCACTGGATAAAAGAAGTTTCTGTTGAAGGAGCTAGAAAATTCAACTATACTACAGAAAAAGAAGAAGTGATTTTTATGTATAGTGCGGCATCTTGTTGTGTGAAGGAGAAAAAAATATAGCACCTCTATGGTATTTCAAGAGACGCAGAAAATAAAAAGTAAAAGAAAATCTCATTATCCAAGCCTGAAATCCTTTTAACCTGTTTTTTATGAATGGTTTGGAGCTATATTCACTAGATCAAAACTCAAAAGAACTAACAGTTCGTGAAATAGGCATTTTCAAAAAATGGACTTGTAATATTTTTGTGCTAAATATAACCTACTGAACTCATGATTTGCAACTCCAAATCAATGTGTAAAAGAGAAAAGTTTAAATGATAACCAGTGTAACATATAAGTGAGATTCAATCAACTACAGTAACCAACTTCTACCGACCTTTTTCTTCTTATCAAGATGAATTTTTGTCCTCGGTTCATAGATAACAAATCCGAGACCTACAAGCAAGATAGGAGGAATTGCCATTATCCCAAGAGCTCCCTATATCAAAATTACATACCTTATCACTTACATAATCAGTAAGAAAACAAGAAATTTCTCGAGACATGGAAAATGTATATACAAACCTGGGCTCCAAGATGATGCACAAAAACTCCACTTGACAAGTAGCCAATTAAAGCTCCAACTGATGTAACAAACCCACACAGACTCTGCATGTCAGATGCAAGTGATGGTTTTTCAATGCTGTTTCTTGCAATGCATGCATCAATTGTTACATCTGCAATTGCAATAGCTCCAGCCATTCCAATCAGGCAAAGCAATGCCATCACGATAGGCAGTGCGCCATTCATGGATAACATAAGTGCAGTTGAAGTACCAAGAATGCCTGTCAAAGTAGTATATAAATGTCCTGTAAAACCTATAGTTTTCAGCTCTAGAGAAAGCCACTTATTACTAATTGGTAGTGTAAAGTGTAGCTTCTTAATATTTATATGGAGGTTTAATTATAATAAAATTCAACTCTATGCAAAACACTGATAAGCAATACCGCCAGAGGAAATATAGTACTATAATGATGTTGAACATAAAAGGTGCTAAGTTACAAAAATAAATAAAACTTATAAGGACCCTATCAACTTCTTGCTCATGAGTATCAAAAAGTACAAAGTCATATTGATCTTAACTCTCATGTGGACCAGACATACAATAGAATCTAACCAAAGCAATGCTGTAATGCTCAATAGCTCCATAGCTACTTATTTTTTCTTAATTCACCATTTTAGACGGCTACGTGTTCATCGGAAATTTCTGTTGCTATCTGGACCAATAATCGGTATTTTTCAAAAAGAAACTAAATGAGACAAATTTATGGATCCACCAGCTGATATAATATGCATAAACTATTGGGGGTAAATTATTCCAATTCCAAACAAAATTTAATTAAAAAAATCAACACATACAATAGAAGGAAAAATTACCAGCAAGAATGAAATAGGGCCTTCTTCGAAATCCGAACACAGGGAAAAGATCAGTAAGAATGCCCCAAACAGGCTTCAGAATCCAAGGAATGTAATAGAATCCGACATACATCTGAACAGCAGATGGCTGCACTTTCTGAACATCTTTCCAGTAATAATCAGTCACTACAAAAAAAAATGAACCAGTAAATCCTTGACTCAGGCCGTATACCAAAACAACACCCAATACAAAGGACGCATTCAGTTCTTGGCATAACATCTGAACCCATTCGAATGGTTGGAGTAGTATGTTGCTGCCTCTTGATGCTTTCGGTGTCGACCTTATTGTTTCTTCTGATTTTGATACTAGTTCTTCATCTTCAGAAGAAAAGGCCATCTTTTAGAGTTTTTTGTTTTTGTTTTAAGATTTGCGCATGGTGAAGAAGAAGGAGAGGTTTGACTTGGGTGAGGAAAAGCAAGGCTTCGCTTACGTTAGGTGTGAAGTCATTGAAAATTGGTTTTGTTGACATTACGTTTGTATATTTGAATTTTGAAGTATTGTATTTTGCCAGCTTTCTGGGGAAAAAAAGAAATGTTTTAACATGCCGATTGGCCAGTCTACACATTTCGAACAAGGGAAATAGTTAAAAGAGATGAAATGAGATGGAACATGTATGCATCTGTAATACTAGTTAATCTTGAATGTACGTCGAACTAAAATAAAAGATGTTTTTGCTCCAAGTATTTGATGCTTGGAAGTTGATATCAGGAAAAAATGTTGAAATGTCATAAAATATATGAAAGTGCAAGCGAATATCTTCATGATAATAACAACAAAAATGGTTCATAAATCGACTGTACTTCTTAAGGTATAGAAATTTGAAGTTTAAAGGAGCAACAAATAGGAGTTTCAACTGCTCCAAAGTCGTTGAACGGTAAGCTGCTTAGGGTCCGTTCTTTACGAATCGAGTAAGACATTTGAACGGGGCATTTGAACGGAAAAATTGATTTAAAAAGGAATGTGTTTGATGATGTAAAAAAGTATTTGAGCGGAGTATTTGAAATGTGATTTTTAATTTAATTGATTTACAGTTAATTAATCATTACTTTTATTGTGTAATATGCGTTTAATTAAAATAAATAAAAGTCATAAGATCGAAATACATTAAAATTAATTAAAAACCTTTAAAAATACAACGATGCAATACATAGAAAATACAAAAGAACTATAATATTCGGAAGACAAATACAATAATTTAAAGATACAGATAAAATGATACAAATGCAATATTTCAACACAGCTCTACCGCAATTATCTCATCTCTTATGTTATTGCGAAGTGGTGTCATTTCATTGCCTATTTTTCATTGTACTTGTTCGGCCACCATGTTTGCAGTAGTTCTCATACTATAATATTCCTCATAGTATTCTTCTGGAAAAAGATCGGATTATCATCATAAGCCATAAAATATGGATCACCATTATTGTATTTTCGTATAAAATTATGTATAACCATTGTAGCAACGACAACTTTTATTTGAGTTTCAAATGAGTATGTTGGCATATATTTTAAAATAGTAAACTTTTCTTCCATATTTCAAAGGTTCTCTCAATTGCTATATGTAAACTTGAATGATAGACACTAAAAATTTCATTAACTGATTTTAGTTGATTTGCGATTTCACAAAAATGAAAAATATGATATTTAACATTCAAATGGATATCATAAATTTACTAAATAATCCTGTCCAGATAGAGGATGAGAAAAGTTAGAGTTCCTATCATTTATAACTGCATTAAAAATTCTACCATCATGCGCAGTACCTTCCTAACCAACCATAACATAAGTGGACTGTAAATCGAATGAGCATGCTACTAAGATATTTTATGTAGCAAAACTTTTTCGTTCAGTACATGAAATAACCCGATCTACAGGTAAGTGTGTCATTACGAGTGTACCGTATATAGCACCAACATAGTTTCTAAAATAAGAATAGTACCGGTCTGAATTTCTAATATGTTCTGAAGCAGTATTAAATTGAGGATCATGTGACTTTATAATATCTTTAACAAGTAACAATACAGCTTCTAAAACAGAATGAAAATAAATCTAAATTATGTTACCTAATCTTTGAAATCTTTTGCTCATTTGTCAATTTGAGAGCGCTACAGCTATGGTGTATACGAATATGACAAACGCTTCCCTAATATTAATATTTTCCATTGAAACCAGACCATAATTTTGTAGCATGTCGCACAACGAGGAAATACATAGTATTTTCATTCGAAAATTAGTTGACAACATTGTTGATGTCCATTTAATATATTGTCCACCCACTGTAAACCAGTATAGTTTGACGTGTGATTTCGTTTAATATCATTCCTTCTTCTACGTAGATACGCTGATATAATGACTAAATCTTGCACTCTTCGTAGTTGGAATATGTTTCTGAATCAACCGTTGGTAGTAGAAGAGAAGAGAATTGAAGAGAAGAGAAGGGAGGATGAAAGGAAGAGGAGAGGAGAATGCATAGATATTTACGAGGAAAATTGGCATCAATATTTTGGCGTTTAATGCGTTGGACGCATCGGATGTCAACATATCATTCTCCAACTTTCCATAATGGTGTTAAGATGGTTGGTTTGTTCGTTGGGGCATCGGATGTGTCGCCAATAACAACGTAGCTAAATTTGGTTGCGAACGGTACCTTAGGTTTTATGCGCAAACAATAAGATGATCGGTTTGTTGTAAGCATTTTCACGCATAGAAATTGTAGGCCCCCCTTACATATGCTGCTGTCAAAAGCTCGAGCATAGAAATTGTAGGCCCCACTTCATACGTTGTTGTCAAAAGCCCGAGCCTAAAGAATACGACCCAAGAGGCTAGATCCATTAACCCGATATAGTCATTTCCAACAAATAGAGTTAGATTACTTGTACGCATTTGCCCATATGAGAACACTAAGCATAGAAAGTATAAATAGAAGTATAAACGGGTTCCAACATTCACACAAAGAATGACAGACAACTTTGTTGGCTCTAGTGGGTTGTTTCAAAAAAAAAGATTTTTTATTTTATATATATATATATATATATATATATATATATAAAGATCAATTTCGTGTTTATGAACAAATATGCAAATTATATTACCTAAATTCAGTTTTGATTTAGTTTGAAAATTATTTTGTTAAAAAATTTAGTATATTTAGCATATAAGTTTAATGCATAACAACGTGATAACAAAAAAACACATACACACATGTTAACGCTTGCACTATGCACATACATTTGGTATTTAATACAAATGCATATTACAAGTGCAAATTATTTATTATACATACATACATATACATACACACACACATATTCCAATCAGATTAGTATATATGAAATGATATATGATTAAATTCACAAAACCAATTTCAATCAATAAATTTACAAAGATCCATGTTTGACATCACAAAATTAATCTCAAACAACTTAATAAAACACATAAAATCATATTTATAGTTATAAATACCCAATCTAGTTGGCTCCACCAAGTAAGCATGACCAAAATAAATATCTCTAAAAAGAGAATGTTAACCTAACCGATAATAACACAACCAATTACAGATTTTTGTCTAGTAAACAACTCCAGACTAATAGATCTAAAATGATCTATGATCAATTAAAAAACAATTTCAATCAATAAATTTACAAAGATCCATGTTTGACATTATAAAAATAATTTCAAATAACTTAATAAAATGCATAAAATTATATTTATATAAATAAATTCAATTATTCTATAAACTAATTTTTACGATCCTTTAATATGTAAAATGTCGGTGATTACACTCTCCTTTCTTTAGAAATTTTATTGAACGATTTTGTCCTTAAAATCCTGTCAGGCCTATAACTTTTGATATGAGCCTAATTAAGGGTCATGACCATTTTCATATAAAAGATATGATTATTTCTCTTTCTATAGAGTGGTTATAATAGTTATCTAGACTTACCGCTTAGGAGATATGACTGTTTGAAGTTCAGCAGTTTTTGGGATAGATTAATGGGTAATTATTTAGGTCCAGATTAGGCCCATTAACCCATTTCGGGATTTGGGCTTAATAGAGATGATAGGATAGTTCCTAATCACTTTTCCCACTTTCCAAAACTGAACCAAACCTCTATTATTCAATTCTTAGCCAAAAAACAACTATTTTCCCTACTTTAATTAGCCAAATCACATTGTTAAGGGGTAATTATCATGGGAGATTAGATATTTACTATTTGGACCATCTTAAGATTCATGCATCTACTATTCAACCTCGTATTTGCCTCAAGGTTTATGTATATTGGTATTAGGTAAGTGATTTTGCATTTCTCACTATTCTATTTTAATTAATATAACAAAAATGATGTCTTTGTGATGGTTTTAAATGTTAAAACATTTTTAAACTTAGATCTAGTCTTAACAACATTTTTAAATAGCTTTAAAATGATAAATTTGTAACTTGATTTGTCTTGATCGTCTTGTAAAACAACTCGACATTATGTATATGGTTAGATCTAGGACAATATATATGTTTGAATTGCATTTGGATTGCTCGTATATGATGTTTAGATGCTATGTGATGTTCTTATATGATTATTTGCTGTGTTTTAAAGTTATTTTAAGTGAAGTTAGAAAGTGGTCATCACTTGGCGCAAATCAATAGCAATAGGGTTTGAAATGTGATGCGACCAAAGTATGTTGCTCATGCAGGCCTAAGGAGCCTACGGTTTTGGTCGCTGGTCGATTGGGTTTGAATTGTTGGAGATTTGAGGCAAAATAAACAAGTTGGTATTGGTGATCAAATCATGTTGGTAGTGGTGGCAGAAAATAACTCGATAGTGGAAGCGCTTAGTGGAGATTGTTCGACGACCACGAGCTTGGAATTGCATGACGAGAGGTCATGGCTAGTGGACTTAGAAATTTTGACTAAGGCATTGTATCAACACCGACTTGATTAGCTTCGAGAGTTTTGGTTCATTACTTCGAGGTGGTGAAAGGAAGACTTCAGTGAAAGCTTGGGGCGATGAGGGCTTTGAGATAAGAAGAGACTTAACCATTTTTAGGTTCAGTGAATCATGTCGGCATCGACATGATGTGCTAACATGATTAAGGTCGAAGATGACGCATTGGATCTAAAGGGGTTCGAGGCATGGAACCAGGGATGTGTGCCATGCATGCTTGTCATTTGTTCGATGTTATTATGCGATTAAGAATGGCTTTTATGGTGAAAAGACAATGCGATGCTTTGACGTGATGATTCTACGACTTATGAGTGGTGTCTAGAGATGTTCCAGTGACGACGGTGACTTAACGATGGGAGTTGAGATGATGATCCAAAGGGCGAGTTCAATGATAGTGATTCGTGAGTGGAACTATGATTGTGTTCTACTATGGAGATGAATGTGATAGAACTTTGACAGTGTTCTTCTATAGAAACATGTGCAAAGGGATCGTTGATACTCCAAGGTTTCCAATGTGCTTGTGTGGAGGAGGTACGTGGGGATGCCTGCCTAGATTATGATTGTGTCCAGATCTTATGATGTGGATTACTCTGGGCCTTATGATTGTGGATCTAGTTCCTAGCTTATGAAGTGGCACATACTTGAGCACCAAGAATTTAATTGAGTCTTTGGCTAATGATGGGTCATATGAGTTATCTTATATCCAACGCACTCGTGTGAGGATTGTTTGATGGATGTCATATTTCTATGTTTGTTCTATTATTCTAGCGTTTTCACGTGACATAGAAATTATGACTTGGATAATGGTCAACCAACATTGTACTTAGATTGTAGTACACTTATATGATGATGATGATCGTAGGTTAGTATATATTGATGTTATGTGCTAATTTTTTGGATGCAGAGACGGGTTAGGTATGATTCTCCATACCCTATGTCCTATACTATATTGACTTTCATAGTATTTTAAGATTGTTTATTGCTTACACCAGACTGTTGCCTAACATGAGGTTTTTTGTTTTGCTTATTACTATCTCGGGTACTCTCAAATGAGTATACTAGATAGAAGGTGTGGGATGACACATGCATTATGCAGATGGACTAACAAGAGGCTACGCTTTCACATACTATTACTTAGGCTTATTATTGCTATTATTTCACTGTGTAACATTTTGGAGCCTATACACTGTTTGACTATTATCTTAGAGGCAGTTTATCATTTGAGTTATTATTTAGTTTATCATTTGAGTTATTATTTAATGTATAAAACTCCATGATCTATATTGTATGTAGGTACTATGAACCTATGCACTTTGATTATATGGTTCATTTGGTTACACTATCTCTCATGTTTTATATATGTGATAATTATTATATTTTATTCAATGTACTTTGAGATATACAACATGTTCACTTTAGGAAATTTCAAATTTTATTCACCTTGACAATCGTCCTACATTGATCGGGTATCATTACAACATACTATACATGTATATTAGGCACTAGAGGTATAGGACGGTCATCATATTTAGCAACAAAACATGTCATGGATCAAAGCAAGCAATTAGATGTGTTCTTCAAAAAAGTCCTCAATCGATTGACTGTAGTCTTAAAGCATCCTATCTATTTTAAGAACATTAACTCTTGTAGCACCTCATCCCTTAACCCATCGACATCAAGTACAAACAATCTCTCATCCTTACAGACACACACACACACACACATTTATATAAAAATTAAGTTTATTTTATAGTAAAAAATAATAGACATATTATATGGATTGAGTGGCATATTTAAAACTATGATTAGGAATTACCTTGACGAAGTTGCTTAATTTGTACACGTCAAAATTTAGAGATCGATCTTTGGAAACTGCTTTTCGACTCTAATTATGGTTTGCAATACCTAACTTGAAGTGCTCTAATGAAGGAGATAAATAAAAACCTTTCTCTAATGAAGGAGATAATGAAGAGAACTCTTTTTTATTTGCTTTGAATTTTATGTAAATTATGAGTCTATTTATGATTGGGAAAAATATTATAAATTTCCATTTATTACTCCACATTTGACCCTTTCTCTCACCCATGTATGACCAACCAAAATATGCAAATAAATTCAAATTATATTTGTCTTCTATTCAATTACTAACTTTACTATATATTAATTTATGATGGGAAATAAATGTATCAGGTCTTCTTTTGTTTCTCTACTTGCATCAAATACTTTGACTCTTCCTCTTCCCATATTGGGCTGGCAATGAATAGGTAAATAATATATATTGATTATTTAATTCATGGTTTAAAAATATATACAATATATATTTTATATTGCCCCTTTTAATTAATCAAATAACTCATTTAAATTAAGCTGAATATATACAACAATTATATGTATTTAACTCAATTATTTTTGGTAATTTTAACGTTAAATTATTCACATATATATACATAATGGTTATATATGTAAATCATATCCATAATAATTTATAACAATTATAAATTATTATATTATAACATTTAGGTCCAACAAGAGGATTCACTATTATATGACTCATGGGTGTGGCTTCGGTCCTTAGTTAATATTTAAACTATATAAATATCATAGCCTGTGTGGAATTTGCTTAAGCACTATAATGTTCACAACAGCTTATGCTTATTGTCATCTAGGTGAAGTCTTACTTCATAATTGCTTTAAAGTTGCACCATTATGCAACGATATTGATGCATGTTTGTCTTTTCGTTAAGAACTATATCACTTAGACATCCAGGGTTAGGTCATTGGTCAAAATCCTAATAATGTCCATATTTAACTGTGAGAGCTCATAAGTTACTTGGTACAATCATTAAACATTATCAATTAATTATTTTAATCTAGCCACCAATTTCTAACTTTGAGCCAAAATCCAATTATGGTGACACTCTCCCCTGTCATCAGGTCACCAACTTCCTTGACCTTCCGGCACTGGGCTTTTATATCAAAGGAGACAAACTTTTGTGTAAAAATACTATGTATATATACATATTATTATTATTTTATACATTTTCGAAATAAAACAATGAACAACAAATGCATATATAATGGGAGAATTTGTCCATTGTGGTGTAAATTCCACGACCTATAAACGTACATAATGACCATGTACACTGTTTATATGTTGCACCTGCACTTGCGCTATACACACATGAGTGTATTTGATGTGCTCAGTATAATATACATTTAATTCAAATTAAATTAAAACTTCTTTTTAAACAAATTAAATTAAATAATATTTTATTTTAAACTATATTAGATTGGATCTAATAAACTCATTAGATTTCATAGGCCTAATAGATCCAGTATAGGACATTTTTTGAAATCTACTTATTTCACTCGCTTCCGACTAGTCCGATTCCTTCACATCGCTCACCCCTTAATGAATTGAACCGGAAGATGCCTTCACCTCCATACCTTGTCAAAATCCAATTATTTTCATCACACAGTTGTCTTTACATTTTATGAATCTGAAAATGTGCATTCGTAGGGGTAAAATATAATAAAACTTAAATAGTGATTCATGCCTGATATATCAAGATGTCGACACGAACGTTAAACCAATTATAAACTTTGGGTTTACAGCAGCGAAATACGAAAATAGCTTTTATTAGCCAAAAGCCTCATGCTTCATCTTTGGCTACTTTATTCTTTATCTCACGGTAAGTTGTCTAATCCATAAACTCAGCCTACTTGAGTGAGTATCTATGAGCTTATGGGAAATAATAAAAACATGGATCAAACATAAAGTCCATTATGAGTAAAACTTTACCCTGAATATACACATAGTGAGACCGTATTGCTAAAGCACAGAACAAGTTTTCGACTCACTTATACATCACAACAATTACGTCATATCATATAAACAATCATATACAGCATGAACATTCATATAACATCATTTAGGTTATATTATACCCTATACGTAACATCCAATTATGAATCAAGTCATACTCTCATCATTCACATTTACACACATGCCTTAATCTCTCATTTAGATGTTAGTTAAAAATTTATTATTAACTATTTAGCGATTACCTCCCTAGTCCTTCCTATCATAAATTTAATCTTTTTTTGAACAACGTCACATGAGGAAATGGACACTCATTCCACCATGGGAGCCACCCTGACTCTCTTAAGAGGTTGAATGTAAGCACCCTGAATAAATTTTAGCAAGCATTCTTACTAAACGTCAATAGCCCCTCTTAGTCCTAAAACTCCTTCGTTTCATGTTACCAATTCATTTATAACACCACCCTGATGCTTTAGCACTCTGCCATGAACTTACTTTGAAGTTTAGTTTAATAGAATTAAACCTTATAGACTTACCAAGTTGTAGCATCCTGTCATATATCATTGAATTTTAGACAGCATTAGTCATAGCACCCTGTTATTCAATAACTCTATGAGTCGGTATATCTTTATGATCTTTATTCAACCTATTTCTTTCATTTATTTATTGTGTACTATATGCATTCTTTAGATAAAATATTTTTATCATTAATATAAATGATGCAAATATCGTTTCTTAGCTTCCCTAAGCTTTCTTTATTTCAAAGTTCAAATAATCTAGCACAAGTGAAACATATAAATTTTCCTTTATAATTTTATCCATATGAAATTCAAAACCAGCGTCTTAGAGATTGGCTTTCAAAATGTCACTAAAAACTTTCCTTGTCTAAAGAATTCATCTCTACTAGCTATCACAAGAATAGTTTAATAGCAATTGAGTGTCAATGTTAACTTAGCCATCACAAGTCACAATTACAATGCTATCGCAACCCATAGTTATAGTAACCCATAGCTAGCACATCATATAGCTATCGCATGCTAAGTGGAAAACTCATAATTAAGTGGAAATGATATTTTACCTTAATAAAGAGTATCTTTTCACCTAAGCTGTACACATGTCATTTATTTACTGGTTGCCTTTTGTTTTGTAACCGTAATTCCTAACTATAGTCGAAAATTATTCTTCATTGATTAATCATTTCCTTAATTACGTTCTTAATTAAGGCATTTTTTCTTAGCCAATTAATTCATATTAACTCTAAAAATAATGGGAAAATTAAAAAAACCACCAAAATTCTAAAAATCATTTTCTTTCTCTAGATAAGTTTCGTAAAAATATATTTAATTTTGATATTTTTAAATATTAATTTACATTTTAATTTAACCATTTCCACTTAGAAAATTCATAATAATTTGTTTACGGAATTTGGTTCAATTCCTATAATGATAAGTAGTTGGCAAGGGTTGAACCCTCGATCTTATTTGTGAGCCCCGCATGTTCTAACCAGCCGCACTATCCTTACGGGTCTTCATAATAAATTATTTATTTATCTAAAAATTATGAAATTAAGAACTCGTCTCTATTTATCATTAGAAACATTATACTAAATTTTTATGACATATAGATATGATGTAAACCATTTTTATCCTAAAATATGACTAAATTCCTTTCATTTAAATCATAAACATATTCAAATTCTTTCGTACAAAATTTGTAACCTAATTTAATTCTATCTAATTGTCATTAATTATCAATTAATTGGTTTCCATTATTCAGGGCTAAATATAATTACATCTTATTTAATTAGATTTCCTATTTTTTATTCAATCTTATATTCACAAAGTAAATAAATGTCCCCTATATATGTACCTTATTTAATCCATTCATTTTCTTATGTAATTGTTGATTAGAGATTTAACCAACCTTGGAATTAGCATATTTATGCTATGAAAGAAAATATTATTGGCTAATCACTAGGCTTAAAAAGGAAAAGAAGGAAGAATGTAAGAAAAGCAATGGTTAAATCACACCAAATATAGAATGTTTCGGCAAAATTGCCTACATCCACTTTGAAGGTCTTTTAATATAGTTCTCTCCTACAATTATAGAAAATTACAAGAGAATAATAAGAAATATTGCACTTAAGACTAGAAAAGTTAGCTAATCTTGAGTACATGGGGCTTTGATTTGCTGTGAGGAGAGATGACCAGAATTCTAATATTTTCCAACTACTTTGTAGTGGCAATGCATGGGGTAATTATAATAGCCGAGATGAATGATGGATGGCTGAGATTGTGCTGAAAAACAAGCGGGAAGAGCGCTTGGTCGTTGATCTAATCGTATGGGTTGATAGGAGACAGCTGTAAAGGCAGAAATGAATGAGTGGCTAAGAAGCATGCCAATTGTCATTATGTACTAAGCATACGTATTGCATTTAATGTGCATTAAATGCTAATGATGGCCTACAAGAGTAGGCATACTTCTGGCTGCTTCGCGCCACTATCTTATACAGTAGGATGTACGACTTGTCATTTACTTTGGCATACCTATGTGGAAAATCAGATGGATGTCTTTGGCTAGGCTTCAAGAATACCAGAGACTGAATATTGCTAAGGACTAGAGTGCAATAGGTCGAGCCAACTATGATATGACAAGACATACTGTACTGATGCCAGGTAAGGGACGATTACGTTTGGGCCAGTCTTGACAAATTGGTGTCGTCTGAAGCTATCTGATTTTTCAACTGGCTTTGGAGCTGGCCTAGAAGGGCTGTTCCTGAAGTCAATCTGGGTGTAGATAGTGATGAGCGGGCTGGTTGTTCTATCTCTAAGCTTGTTGAGAGTTGGCATGTGTTATGGACCATGCTGAGGAGGTGATTCCAGGACGGAGATGAGATGACGGAATAGGCTGCTTAGGTTTGGTCAAAGGTAGCTGTACCGAGGCCGGGCCAAGATGGATCATGCTTGAGTCAGTCTTGTAGAGTGCTAGCAGTTAAGGCACTCTTGAGTTGTTCCAGCATCCAACTAAAGTGATGCTGAGTGGATGGGCCGACTTTGAGTCATTCTGAAAGTGAATCGGCATAGGAGGGTCGATCATCATTTAACTAGGCCGGAGTGGACCGAGAATGGATATACCTAGCTTTTGTCTACACCTAATGAATTAACTAAAAGCTGCTTTGAGAGAGAAGGCCGGCTATTGGCTTATTATGCTGCTTGAGTAGATGAGCTGGTCTAGGATCAACTTGAGTTTGGACTGGCATGAATGGGTCGGTCGTAAGATAACTGGTTCGACTTTTGTCTGGTCAGGCCGTGCCTTAATCAGTTTGCTAATTACTTGAGATAAAATTAAGAAACATTTTGCCCCCAAGCCTATTTCTATGAGCCGGGGCGGGTTTTTCATTTCACAAAGATGCTGCCAACTGGACTTCTGCTTTGCATTTAATGCATGCACCATGGGCTCAATGCCATTGGCTGTGATGGTTCCCTTTTTCAAACGTGGCAGGGGAGGCATGTATTCAACATGGTTGAAGTGACAATTGCATTCATTATATATAGATAGTTGAGATTCAAAGTCGATTCAAATTCTATGGTTGAGATCAAGGGGGTAGGTTTCTAAAATATTAATTATAAAATTTGTTTTTATTTCATAAACCGCAACTACTTTATAGTGGAGAGTTCTTTAATCAAATATCTTAAAATCAAAGAAATAAATCTTATATAGAAAATTGTTTTCTATGAGATTTATTTCTTTGATTTCAAGAATTTGATCAAAGAACTCTCCGCTGTAAACTAGTTGTAGTGTACT
Source organism: Allium fistulosum (assembly GCA_030737815.1). Classification (NCBI taxonomy): domain Eukaryota; kingdom Viridiplantae; phylum Streptophyta; class Magnoliopsida; order Asparagales; family Amaryllidaceae; genus Allium; species Allium fistulosum. The sequence goes on from CM060906.1 coordinate 358,279,237, forward strand.
GATAGAGTTAGGGGTATGTCCTAGGGGCAATTATGTAATTGTAATTCGTTACATATATCTAACTCAATAACCAATCTTGTTCAAAATAAAAGGTATTTTCTTTCTATTATATACTTGATATAATGTGTGATATTAATTTAATTAAAAGTACATTTTATAGAAAATCCATCAATGGTATGTTTTGTGATAGTAGTTATAAAGTGTTGTAACCGTGAGTAATTTATCACAATAAAAATAAAATATACCATTTTAAATATTCAAGATGTATCGAGACTGGATATCGGTATATCTATTGAGATCGGAGTACGTAACGCTCTCCAAATATCATACAATGTGTTACTCATAGCTATTGGGGGCAATAAGGGGTTACATACTGATAGTTATTGGATAACTATGAAATGACTCACTCGATAGTTTTCTATTGGTCAATATAACTAAGGTCAAATAGAAAATATCGATGTGACTGATTTACACAATTCTCTCGACTTGAGAATACTGTTAATCTTGTATATGAAAGCTTAGTTTTGATTATAGTCAAATTATGGCACAATATTCATCGAGTGACTATAATTGGGTCGAGTAGAAGTATTGGAAGTGAAACACTATTTCAGAGAGGATTTGTCTCCTTGGTTATATGAGGTTAGTATCACAGAAAACTAAAATCAACTAAAAGTCAAAGTCTCTGACCAGAGCATTTTGGTTAATGATAATTGTTATTATTGAAACAAGGACTTTATGTTTGGACTATATAATTGAATGCGGATGATATTGGAATTTTAACCATTACCAAATTCCATAAGTCCAAAGTGATATAGTTTTGATGAAGAGAATTAGTGTAAATAATAGTCACAACCGGGTAATAATTAACAAAGCCAAATTAGATTTTACCGAAACCAAGTAAGCGATAAATTTGGTCAAAATGTCACACCACCTACTAAGTGACGTGTGAATGGTAATATTCGAAAAGTTCGATATTAACCGCTGACCAAATTTACACCTAACGAGTCACACAATCGAAACGATGAATTCTCCATTGACAAACGAGTTAATTAATTTGTAATTGTTATAAGTTAATTAATATTTGTGAAATTTTAGTTATAAAATTTGATTTTGATTTAGTGAACAAACATTATTAAATATATTTATAATAGTAATAAATATATTAATCGATATATGATATCGATAAGCATTAAATTATATTTAATTGTAAATTTTTTGCTTTGGCTTTAAAAGAGTATAAAGACCATATAGGGGCTGATCATATTCATCCATAATGAGGGGTAAATGCGTCCATATGATGGTGCAATAAAGGCTTTGAGATGAAGGGCTAAGATGGAAGAGAATTGGTAAGAGATGATGTAGGATATTGACCCTAAGATACCTCCAACTTCTCCTTTACATAAGCATCTCTAACCACCTTAGTTTGGTCTTTTTTAGCCTCTATATCTCTCTAGGTCTATGCAAATTTCCCCTTTCGATATCATCTATTTCCTAAGTTCAAATCAAATCAAGTCTAGTGCTATTCGATAGCCCATGGTCAGAAGTTCAAGGACTAGCACTATTTTGGATTGGAAATCATTTCAAGGAGTTTATATCATCATTTCAAGTATACTTAAAGGCTTTGGCTATAAGGTATGATCCTAACATGTTTATGAATATTTATATATATAAATATATATTATAAATTATATTGTTAGTTAGGTAACGATTCCTATATATGAATATACTGTCACAATTTGGAATGGTTGTATGTATATATGTTTTATATCAAAAAAATTTGTATGCGTATGTTTCTATATGCAGCGCAGCTCAATGTTTAAAAAACATATTTTTTTTCATTTTAAATAATTTAATATATATATATATGTGTGTGTGTGTGTGTGGTTTATGTTTTAAATACTATATCATACTTAAGTAAAATATGATAATATAATTTTATACATAAATTTTAATATGTATAATAATTTCAGTAGGAATAAAATATTTTTTATTTATATATTATTTTTAGAAATATTTAAATCAATTAATCATATAAATAATTATATAAAAGATATATATATATATATGTAATAATTTAAGTTTTTATTTTATAAAATCAGGTTGGTACTAAACCATAAAATTGCCTGAATCTGTTCCTCGTCTTATGGCGCGCAAAGCCAAGGTCATTGTTAATCAAAATGAGCAACTTGAGATGGATTGTTAGTTATCCACAATTTGAACGTCAATGTATCAATCCAAGTTTCACAAAAACCAAACCCCATGCTTTTGTTCAGCTACCGGCCCAAAAGCTTTACCCAAATTCAAGCCCCTACTTACATATCCAAGTTCTACAAACGAAGATACAAGCCATCCTATCAACCTCAAGGATTCAGAGAAGGTCTAATAGTCAATCGATCCATAGGGCATGGTTCGGTACCAATCCCTGAACCTTGCTGATTTAGCCACGATCTTTTCTGAGTTGCTCCTTGAAATGCCCCAAAAATTTTGAGGGAAAAATTAAAACAATTCAGTTAATATATATATATATATATTGGATCAAATGTTGATGGAGTTTCTGAATTGGATGATGTGCAGGGATATGTGTGCACGTGCACACTGGAAATGGCACAAGGAAGAGATTTAAAAAATTTCTGAAAAAAATATTTATAATAATGATGATAATAAAATAAATAAACAAAGGAGGGAAGCATTTCAGATATAACCTTGAAAGTGAATCATTGATCAAATTAAATATTTAAAATAAAGGGGTAAATTCTTTATTTAAGGCACTGAAATGTAAATAAAGCATAACCCAGGTTAAAAATGAAATATGTGCTTAAACATATTTTCTGTGAAACAGAGGGGGGGAAATTAAATAAAAATAAACATTTATATATATACACTTGTATATTTTCTATGAGAAGAAATATATTGAAACTGAGCAAGAAAATAATGATAACATTAAAATAGCATGAAAAATAAAATAAGTAAGTACATTATGTATGGGCAAAAATAGGAAAATGGGGATTCCCATAAATAAACAAATATACTTGGTCACACCTTTAACATGATTTAGGTAGACTGGACATTTTCTGAAAAAGTAGGAAAAAGAAAATGTTGCCTTTAATAAAAGAAATATGGCCGGGGTAACTGAAAATGGGAATGTTAAAATATAAATGCAAAATGCATGATATTGGTCAGGACAAAAATGGAATTTTGTCTGATAAAACCCTAGTGAAATGCTTATAAATGAATAGTTGTAGCCAGGGGAATCAGTTTACCCGAGACACTTAAAATAAGAAAGAAAACATTTAGAGGAGGAGGAGAAGATAATACTCAGGGATTTTTCTGGATTAACTAGAAGGAGATATTTAGGTGAGTAACCTCACCAAATTCATGGCATTAAGACCTGAGATGAGGCAGCCCATTTTTAATATTGTCATTTGCTTATTTTTAGTTTTGTTGAATATGGTTTTATCAATGTTCTTTGGATGTTTTTGGATCTGTCATGACTTTATTATGGATGTTTTGGATGATCTTTGATCTATTGTGATGTTTGTCTTTGGATGTGCAACTCACTGGTTCATTACACCCAGAAAAGTTAAAGCATAAGACCTTAGAATCAAGGCAGGAATATTCATAACTAATCTAGTTCTATGGCATGAAAAATTTTAATATGAGAAAAACATTATGAGCTACATTATACTATGTATAAGTGCTGAGGCTTAGAACAGTGTATTAGGGGTGTACTTGAGTGCTGAACCCCTGATCAAAAAAAAAGAGATGCTAAAACCCACAAGTTAAAATTATGGTTAAGCTAGATTGCGAATCTGGTTCAACCATAGTTACTTGCAGATCAAAATAAAATAAAACCTAACATGCCATATCTCTATTTATAGTTGTAAAGATTCTTGTATGGATCTAAGACCCAGATATCTTTTGACAACATCATTAAAATGATTATTTATTTGTTCCTGGAAAGTATGCTTACAAGATGTTTGGGATGCTTTCATGTATGCAGTAGCATTTTTCATCTAAGTATCAGATGATAAAAATCAAACAAATGCTTCTAGTAGACAAACTAGGGATAATGAGCCAAGAAGGCTGCTGGAATGCTTGTTATATTTGAAGTATGCAAGTTGGCACATGGTTTGTTTAAGCCCTGAGATATTTGTGCAATAATGTGAATTAATTTATTGCAATGTGTCCCAGTGATTCCTTAATAGCAGATGAGGCTGAAATATAAATTGTCATGTATATACTTATAGGTAACTTCTAAACCAAGAAGCAAAAAATATGAGTGTTACTCAGATTTGTTGAAATGGAAACATGGTCACTCCAGAGCATCTAAGTATTGTAGATTGATATGAATGAATGTATGATTATGATTGTGCAATTAGTTGACTTATGAAGTTATTATATTTGCATGACAGTATAACCTGAAGCAAAGAATATAACTGCTTTGATAAGTCACTCAAGTAACTGGCTATAACTTATGCACCATTCAATTGCTTAATATCATGAATTTAATGATGTTATTCATACCAGATCATAGATCTGACCCTTGTTTGCTCATGGCATATGAGGGTGTCTCATTTTAATGAGGCAGTCACTAATGCTCTTTCAGGTAATGCTGGAACTAAGTAGAAAATGAAGTTATGGCTAATGAGAAGGAGTGAATGAACAAGCTAGCTAGTTTTAATAAGAGCCTATGATGATTTTATTTGCATGTATTCATGAGAGAATTATGTTTGAATATGTAATGAACTTCCTTGTTTGATTAAATCAGTTGTTAGTAGTTGATTTTGTTATATGGAAGAATTTGAAAATCTGAAGAAGAAGTGTATTTACATTTAAGTAATTTCCATACAAAATTTATAACCTGATGTAGCCAGGTTTGAATCATTTAAAATCACTGAGCTATGAAGTGAAAACCTGACTTTAAATAAGAAGTATATTTCAGACAATTAGTTGCTTTATTAAAGTATTTTGCAAAAGAACTCAAGTTAATTTTTGTGTGTTTGCTTTAAGAAAATGAATTTTTCTGAAGGAAGCTTTTAGCACTTAGTAACTTAATAGCATTTCAATTACCATGAACAAGTGTTTGGTTAGCACAGCCATATGGTTCAACCAGCTTCAAAAGAATGGGGTCTTGGTTGAGCATGATGGTCTGCAATTTGAGAACAAAAAGTATTTTACATCTTTTTGTTAAGTTACATGTGAAAACCTCTTTCAAATGTTAAATGGCAAACATGCATTTTAAAACAAATTGGTATTTTTATTTCAGAAAGAATTTTGAATCCAAAATCTGGTTCACTTGAAACAAAATGGTTGTTCTTAAAAAATAATAATAATAAACACTTTTAAAGTCCAGAACCTTTATTATAGGAAACTTAGATATCAGTGATATAAGAACTACTTATGTTATGTCAAACTGTAGGAGTAAAGAATAAGAGAGGCTTCAAAGGATATAGATAAATTGAAAATGATAAATGCAGATATCATTTTCTGATACTTAGGCAAATAACAATCATTTGAGCTATGCAAAAATAAACAAATAAATGAACTCTTGTGTTCTAAGATATCCTGAAACATGGTTAACATAATTCAGATCCAAGCATGAATAATTATGAACAAGATCCATATATGTAATGTAAATATCCAAGAACATGGGAATTCAAATTATGAGTAGATGCATTTCAAATTCAAATCAGACAGACTAGCTCTTGTCAAAAAAAATAACAATAATAATAAAACTCTGATTTTAAACAAGAGGAACACATATATCATCATATGTATGTGTATGTTTCTATGATTGAACTGATATGTTTATATTGGTAGAAAATTTAAATCCAGAGCACATTGTTTGAAAGGAAAATGACCCTGAGAAAATTAAACTAAGTTCAATTGAGCAAGTAAAAAAAATCCTTATGAAATTAAGGTAAAATAGGAGGGTCATTTCACTCCTTCTGAACATGGGAAACATGGGAAAGAATGTGGTGAGGAAAACTCTAGCGACCTTTAGCTATAAATAGAGGGTGATAGGCATTGTTTCGAGATCTATTTTGCTAGTATTATAAATTAATGTACTCCTGTTGTAATCTCTCAGGTAAATATTGATCCATAGACTACCAATCCATAAGATCAACTTTTGTAAAAAAAATTGCAGAATCAAAAACAAAGTTCAAGTGGTCGTCGGCCAGTGATTAGCCGAACCACTATAATTGTTGTGTGTTATTTTCTCTCATTTTTCATTTAATTTCTTCACTTTATTCTCTTGTATAAATCTTTCAGGTATTTGTACCAACTTTTGGCATAAACATTTTGGTACTTTTATTGAGAATGTATTGATCTTTCGCTATTTGGATCTATTTCTACTTTTGGATTTGTTTAGTCCATGAAATAGATCTGTCAGTTTCATTTTTATACTCCACGAATATTTTGATTTTGACAAATCTATTATAGGATTAACCAAAGTAATGGCTCCACGAAATACTAGGGAAAATTCTACCACCTCCAGGCCCGTTAACGATGTTGAGAATGTTGGCTCTCGGCATGTTGAAGAAGTCGCTCAACCCAACATTGTTGAAATTTAGAGCGCCTCAGATATGATAACATGGGTTGAGATGGATAAGATTATGAATAAGTTAAATGACAAGCTGCGTGAAAGCCAGGACGAAATGAGGAAACATATGAAGGAAAGTTTGGATTAGCTAAACTAGTTATCTCGTAGTCGCAGAAGGAACATAAGGGAATTGACCCCTTCCAATTCAGAATGATAGTTCTTCATCATTTGATGGAAACTATAGAGAAAAGAAGCATTAAATTAAAAGGAAAGAGACCGGGACCTCAGAAAGTAAGTTGGACAACACTCAGAATGCAAGAGCATGGATCAGTACCGATCCATCTCCTCAGATCGGTACTGATCCCTATAACCATGGTTTAGGTGCATAAAATGATGTAGGCTCAAATAATGATGTTGGTGGTAGAGATGGTAATGTTAGAGATGGCCAGAATGTTGAGATTCAGATGGCTGTTGTTGATCCATCATGCAGAAATTGTAGAAACAGATCAACTGGATGGGTGATTCTCCAAGAGATAGGGAAATCCAAGTATCATGGAACTAACCGAGACCATATGTAAGGCCAAACATCGGCGCAAGCCACAATTATTGTCGTTCAGTTGATCCGATAGAAGCATAATTTTTAGCGGATATTGAGAGAAAGCCGATGAGTGAAAACCAGCATAAACATAACCATGATTGGGGTTCTTTTCCTAGCAGAAACCCATTCACAGAAGAGGTATTGTAGGAGGAATACCTAAGAAGGTACACTATGCCAAATATGCCATCCTACAACGGGGAGACGGACCCAAGGTAGCATTTGCTAAAATATGAGCGGCATATGGGCATGGTAAAGGCAATGGATGTTGCCAGATGCTGGTGTTTCCCGATATTTTTAGAAGGTATTGCTATGATATTGTTCACCTGGCTTCCGCCGAGATCCATATCTTCATTTGACCAGCTGGCTAAGAAGTTTGTTGAATAATTTCGCTTGCACACAACCCGTTCAAAGGATGTAATGTCATTATCAATTTTTTTTTTCAGAATACTAGAGAGTCATTGAAGGACTTTTTAAGTAGGTTTAACACAACAATAACATAGGTGAGCAATGCTAAAGAAGACATTATTTGGTTGGCATTAATCAGGGGAATACACCTGGATACCGATTTTGGAAGGTGGTTGAAAATTAAACCCCCATCGACTATGGATGAATTCTATAGGAAGGCAACCCAATATTTGCGCTTGGAGGAGGTAAATACATTGACTAGAAGAGTTGGTCATAGACAGTCAAGTGAGGTGCTTAATGTTGTAGTGAAGCAAGCTGTAAAGAGTTCCAGAAATGTGGTTGTAAACATAGAAAACAAAGGAGCCAATCAAAAAAAAGTAACCAAGGAAAAAGAGATAGAAAACCAAACCCCAAGAAACGTCTGAGATTCCCAAAGTATGAGGACTATACACCTTTAAACAACTCAATTGAGAATATTAACCTCATGATGCAAGGTACGGAACATTATAAAAAACTAGCTCTGAAGGAATCAATGGAAAAGGAGAAGAAACCTGGGAAGTACTATCGTTTCCACAAGATGAATGACCATAATATAAACGAGTGTAGGCATTTGCGTGATGTGATAGAGGGCCTGATCAAGAAGAAAATAATTCAACAATATATGAAAGCCCCGTAGGATGACAGGCAAGTAAGTGCTCAACCCCAAGGATAATTACTCTGACAGGCCTAAGATAGGCCTAGTGTTGATGAACCTAGGCAGCTTGGAAAAAGACTTGTTATCAATACAATCACTAACGGATCTCACCAGGCTAAGAAGAGCTGAAATGAGATGGAAAGATATGCAAGTTCTTTGAGGTATGTTATATAGGAAAGTTGCTTCGACGTTGAAGTCAGAGCTCCAGCAAAGTAACTAAAGACCATGACCGATGACATAGTATTCAGAAATTGAGATGCGAATGGAATTGAAGAACCCATGCTTGATCCCTTGGTGATATCGTCTGTAATTGGGCCGATGACTACAAGGAAAGTTCTAGTTGACCGTGGAAGTTTTATTAATATTTTGTTCGAAAAAGCTTACGACCAAATGATGATGGATGGTCAGGATCTGAAGTCTTATAAATCCTAGGTTCAGGGATTTACTAGAGAGGCTACATAACCTATGGGATGTGCAGACTTACCGATGTTTTAAGTGAAGGTTACCGCAAGAGAGTGCGTGTTGTGACCTTCATGACGGCAGACATTTTTTCTATGTAAAATGCATTTTTGAGTCGGTCGACCCGGCTAGTTTTCAGGTAGCCCTGGCTCCGTGGTGCCTAACAATGAAATTCCCTAAGGAAAATGGAATGGGGTCATTCAAGGTGATCAGAATGTAGAACGAGAATGTTACATTGTAGAATTGAAGGAGGCGAAGCGGCATGAAAAGGGAAAGGATACATAGCATCCACCACCTAAGCCCTGGGCATAGCAGATTTTACAATGCTATGGATCCGAGGAAAGAGCCAGAGAATGCGAGGGCGGCCTCTGCCGAGTTGACGATCGGATCCCAGTTAGTCAGGATGATCATACTCGAATCCTAGAAATTGTATCTCAACTTAACATGAAAATAAAGAAGGAATTGACAGGATTTCTCCGGACGAACATGGATGTGTTTGCCTAGATGCATTCTGATCTGTGTATATTATCGCCGGAGATAGCATGCAAAGCATTGAATGTGAACCCCAGATGTCTTCGTGAAAAAAAAAAGTGACATAGCCTGGGTCCAGAGTGATCCACTACACTGAAAGAAGAAGTGGATAAGCTAAAAGCCAATGGCTTCATCCACGTCGCTATACCCTGAATGGGTATCCAATCCAGTTCTAGTCAAGAAGTCCAACAAGAAATGGAGGACATGCATCAACTATTCAGACTTGAATAATACATGTACAAAGGACAGTTTCTCACTACCAATGATTGACCAACCAGTGGATTCAACCATCGTCTACGAATTGCTATCGTTCGTGGATGCTTATTTCGGCTATAACGAAATTTCAATGCACGTCCTGGACTAGGAACACAACAACTTTATAACCGACTTGGAAATGTATTGTTACCTTGTCATTTCATTTGGTCTAAAAAAAAGTAGAAACCACCGACCAGAGACTGGTATTCAGAGATCAGATCGGACGTTCAATAGAAGTCTGCATGGACAATATGCTAGTAAAGTCACGACGATCGACGAACATTTTCAAGATTTGTCAGAAATGTTTGGCGTGATCCAAAAATATAGAATGAAGCTTAATCCATTGAAATGTTCATTCAGGGTTGCATCAGAGAAGTTTTTGGGTTTTATTATGAACTCGAGAGGGATTGAGGTCAATCCGGAAAAGACTGAAGCCTTGAGAAATATTGAAGCCCCAAAGAAAAGAAAGGGGGTACGAGACTGAACAGGAAGGTAGCCGCGCCAAGCCGATTTATCTCAAAGGCTACAGACAAATGTATACCATTCTTCGATATCCTTAAAGTGGGGAAAAGAAACTTTACTTGAACGCAAGAATGTAATTATACTTTTCAAGCCTTGGTTAATCATCTAGAAAAACCACTAGCCTTGTCAAAGCCTTTGGAGGGAGAAGATTTATTTGTTTATCTGGCATTGTCTGTTCATGCCTTGAGTGCTTCACTTCTACATGAATAAACTAGAATCCAAAGATCGATGTATTATTTCAACAAACGATGACATGAGCCGAAAAAATTATCCAAAGTTGAAAATTCTGGCCTATTGATTGTTGATCGCATCGAGGAAACTCCGTCCTTACTTCCAAGCTCATCCAAATAAGGTGCTAACTGATTTTCACTTAAGACATGTTCTATAATGACCTAAGACATCTGGGAGATTGTTGAAGTGGAATATTGAACTAAGTCGGTACAAAATATCATATCATCCTAGGAGAGCAATCTGAGGCCAAGCATTGGTCGATTTCATTGCTGATTTCACCACTCGAGATGTTGAGAGATAGGAAGTTTTGGAGTGAAGCGCTCAATGGAAGTTATACACAGACAGAGCATCTAAAGAACGTTGCTCGGGTGCAGGAGTGGTTTTGGTAACTCCTGGGAAATGGTCAGTTTGTTATGCCCTAAAACTTGAGTTCTACGCAACGAACAATGAATCCGAATATGAAGCATTGACCGCAAGACTCAAGATAGCAAAAGAATTAGGAGTTAAAGCTTTTCATATATATAGTGACTCTCAATTGTTGTCTTCCGGGTGAGGAAGGAATTCCAGGCTAAGGGAGCGAGGCTAGCCCCCTATCCGAAGAAGGATCTGAAACTACTCAATAACTTCTAGTATTACACGATAACACACATCCCCAGGGAGGAAAACACAAAAGTTGATTCGCTAGCCAAGCTGGCTAGTTTCGGGGATGCATAACTCATAGTGTTGGTTCTAGTGGAGGTGATATCAGCTCCGAGCATCGACCAGATGGACGTTGATTGGATCTTGGTGGCTAACTTGAGAGAGAATTATGGATGACTCCAATTAAGGAGTATCTATTGAAGGGAACCCTTTCGGATGGAAGAAATAAATGAAGAAAACTCTTGCACAAAGTTGCACTGTTATTGTTCAGGGTGGAGTATTATACAAAAGAGGGTTTTCTATTCCCCTGTTGAGGTGTGTCGCTAATGAAGAAAATAAAAGGATCCATGCAGATGTTCACAAAGGAGCATGTGGCGATCACACTGGAGGGCAAACTTTGGCAAAAAAGATTCTTCACTATAGATATTTTTAATCAACTGTCAATATAGATGTAGAAGACTACACCAGGAGGTGTGATCGATGCCAAAGGTTCGTAAATATTCCTAGAGCCTCGCCAATAGAGATTACATAACAGTCAGCCCATGGCCATTTGTAGTATGGGGGATGGACATTATTGGTGTGCTGCTGATGTCAAAAGGCAGAGCGAAATATACCATTGTTGCAGTTGATTATTTAACAAAATGGGCTGAAGTGGAACCGCTCGCCACAATCACCATGAAGATGGTGATTAATTTCGTAGTTATGAACATTATTCGTCGATTTGGGATCCCGCAAACGATCATTTTCGACAATGGACCCAATTGACTGCACGAAATTCAAAATATTTTCTATCGTAGCACATCCATAGGAAAATGGAAAGATGGAAGTAGTGAACAGAATTATCAAGCCATCCCAAAAGGCAAGTGAAAAAGGCCAAAGGCAAATGGGTCGGTGAATTGCCTTAGGCACTTTGGGATGACCCACAAATCCACGATTGGTGACACTCTATTCTCTTTGGCCTATGGATTAGAAGCCATGATTCTAATTGAGTTGGAAGTGCAATCTCATTGAAAGATCCATTACGATTTCAAAAAGAACGAGGAGCTCGTGCTTGAGTCTGTCGATATGATCGATGAGAAACGCAATGAATCTGATTTGGGAGTTGCTGCTCACCGGAAACGAGTAGCTCAACATTACAACATAAATGTCAAGAACCAGACCTTTAAGATTGGCGATCTCATCCTTAAACGAATCATCCCTAGCCCAGTGAACATGGGCCCAACTTGGGAAGGTTCGTATGTTATTGAACATAAGCTTGGAGATGGAACAGTCAAGCTAGTGAAAGTTGATGGAATTTCATTTCCGAGGGCATATAATAGGGAGCATTTACGATGCTATTTTTCTTAAAACTATTTCTGTAAATACTTTGTTGATTTCAATATAACAAGGCATGATCTGCCATTATTATGGATATGAAATGAATTCGCTTTAGGGATCGATAAAATTTTGTTTTCATTAGCTAAATCTTGCGCTGTGAACAACGACAAAATTGAACACTTATATAATGCATGTATGTAGGTACCCAGTGGTAGGTACCAATTGAACTTCATGATCCATAACTGGACTTGAGGAATGTGATCGTTCTAAGTATTCGGAGTTAGATGCCAAATAAATCCTTTAACCCATGACTTGGGCATTAGAGTATAAACATATAAGGGTTGAACGAGATAGTGCGCCTCAAGAACTTTCCCTAGAGTTAGGCAAAGCATTGAATCATCGCCCAAAAGTCAGCAAAACTGATATCGATGTCCAGAGTTAGATGAGATATAATGAAAACATCCGAAGACAGACATTACAACACCCAAAAGATAGCTTCCTATTTTGCTTGGCCCACAGCTAGGGCATGTGCAATCGATGCCCAGAGCTAGGTGAGATTAGGTAAAACGTCTAAGAAGTAGTGTTCAAAACACTACTCAAGGCGATCAATCTCAATTGATGATCGATGATTGGCGGGACCAAACATGGATGCCCAAAGATGGGTATCCAAGATATTACTCTCTTAAAATGAAAAGTGATATAAACTCCATTGCTATCATTAGTTGAATGAAGCTCTGTTAAAGATAAGCGAAGTAAGCTACTACGTTAGCTAAATGAAAACATTTCTCAATACATAAATAGATGGACACAAGATTTGATAGGAAAAAAATCTATTCTTTATTAGCATACTTTCTTAACAAAAGAGCGGGGGCTGCACCCGCACAACATCAGCCTATTTGCATAGGTTCGAAGCTAAATAAAATGCAACAGAAAAACAAGGAAAAACCATGACTAAGTTTTCTTCCTCCTCCTCCTCTACTTCCTCCCTTCGTCGTAGGAATGTGTACCAGGTTTGCTGGGTCTCCTTCTGCTCGTCTCCTTGCCCTTATTATCCTTTGGAATGTAACCTTTTGGGTTATTCTCCCAATCATAGTCACTCCCTGGATATTCGGGAGTCATGCTCTGAACACCTCCAGAAGTGGGAATGGTAATGGAAGCGAAGATAGGTCCTGTGGAGGAGGGATGCCATCAAACTTTTCTTTCTTAATCTCCTTAGCCAACATGGCCTGATATTATTGCATCTCTAGCACTGCAGGCCTTGAAGAGTGTTCAATAACTGCAATGATGATAATGTTTTCATCTCCCTAAGCCCTGTGAAAATCACTTATGACCTCCTCTTCGAAGGCATGAATCATTTCAACATTGAGACCAGGGGTGATGCTCAAAGAAGGGGCTGGAGTTGTATTGGGAGTAGATACAATGATTGATTCAGTTTGCATAGCTCTTGTCCCCATCGACGAGCTTCCTTCTGGCAAAGGGATGATCAAAGGTTGACCTGAAACTTGAAAAATGGAAAAGTAGACATTAGTGAAATCAACCGTTGTCATATGAGCCCTCTCAAAAACAGGCGAGGTCGGTGATATACCTCCCGGAGATACAGATCCTATTTGAGCCGGAGTGCCGGCGGAGCCTCTCTCTAAGATGGGAGATAGGATGGGCAACTTCTAGAATGATTCAACACCTACTATGACAGGTTCTTCAGGATTATAGCGAGCATCCAATATAGATGATCGAATAGTTAAAACATAATTAATCACCTTGGAAATAGGAATAGCCATGAAGCCGAGAGGAGGAATGACAGTTTTGGTAACTAGTGGCCTGATTTGGAAAGAGCGGCACTGTCTGCTATGGACCCTGGGGAGACGAAGCTAGAACTCTCACCCAACTCCTTTGAAATAAGCTTGGGTCGGGCCCAACAAATAGCTCAGGATGCAAGACGAGTCTGCTAGTCTCAAGCACTTCTACATCCTCCTCATCCAAGAAATCAAGCTTTAACTCCTCCTCGTTAACTTATGCCCTATCGAAGTGTTGCCGCTCTTGCACTACGCCATAAATGGCCTTCTGCAACACAAAAAAATGTTGCCATAGGTCTATGACAACACTTTTCGGGTGATGCAATTTTTGCCGTTTCCTTAGACCTCAAAGGCAACATTTTGACTATCTAAGGCAACATAAGTAATATTGTTGCAATAGAACCCTATTTGTGTCTATAGCAACACCCATAGGTATCTGTAGCAACATTCCAAAATGTTGCTATAGATATTAACTTTCTGAATTTGTGGGGCCCACAATGTAGAGCATATTTGATTTTTTAATAAAAATAAATATTTATTTAATAAAATGCTATTGCACAGAATTTGATATTTAAACAGTAATTTATTTAAATAAATATTTTATTTCAATATTTGAAATAGTACAAATTCCTGACTCCACTATTTTATAATTCAATGATATATAACACTGATATTCACATATACAGATATTCCTCACTACATCACTCAGTTCACTCATTACATATGTAGTTTCAATTTATACAGACACCGACACTGACAAATATATGACGAGCCGAGTGCCGAGCCGAAGGCGAGCCGAGTAGTGGGTCCGGGCGCAGCGTCGGCGGGGGTCCGGGGCCCCGCAGTCCCGGCGGGGATCGACCTAATGATGCACAAATGAAGACTGAACTTAGCAAACCCGCAAACCTCATCCTCAGCAACTTCATCACCCATCAGAACTACTGCCCATCTACCACTTACCTGAAACACGATTGCCTGAAACACTGACCATCTACCAAACACTGACCATACTCCCAACCTCTTTCACAAAACATCCACTCACCGCCTCATCAAATTACATCATCAACAACACCGCCTGGAAGCAGCATCGGCATACCATCCTCCATCACCGACAATCACTGCCTCATCCAAACCACAGTTCACTCATCCAAACTTCCTACTAGACAGCAACTCCTTCTACTTGAACACTACCAAACTTCAACCTCTACACTGCCACCATCCACTCCCCAAACTGCTGCAACTTACATCCCCTACAGCCCTTAAACTATGCCAAAACACTCACCGAACCTCATTACCAACCCGCTGCCACTGCCAACTAAAATCTCACAGTTCCAAATCTTCACCCAAACCCACACATACTTCTAAACCACCAGCCTCCATCCTCTAATTGCCTCACCAACAAACTATTTCAGTTGCCAAATTCGACTTCAGGTTGCCAAATCGCCTAATCGCCTAATCACCTAATCACAATCGCTGGTTACCCATTCCGACAACCCAAACTTTCACACTACAAATTCGCAACAAAATCAACAAACCTAAATCCGAACCCTGAACCACCTCCAAAGCACAACTGAAATCGCCTGCAAACTGCCGTATCTCCTCTATACACAAATCGACAAATCCTCACTCAAATTCCTATCTCAGCAAACCCGAATCTCCTCTATACACAAATGCAACCTCTGGCAATAGTAGTCTCGCTCACCTCAGTAGATGGCAGACATTTCCAGATCTCGGCAACAAAGAAAACGGCGCTCGACATGTAGGCAAACAGCAGCGAAATTGGGGGTGAGAACGAAATGGGAACGAAGCTTGTCTGAGATCACTACCAAACTTTGAAAAAAGGGCGAGATTTTATTTTTGGAAGAAAAAAAGGAACGAAAATATGATTTGGAAATTGGGGGTGAGAACGAAATGATATGAAAAGTAAAGCGGGAAAACGAAAATTTGGGGCAAATTGTAGCGGTGATCCATTTTAACAATCAGATTAAATGTAGACCGTTGGATCGTATTCACACGGATTGCTAATTTTATTAATTTTTTAATTTGAATACATCTATAGCAACACTATATAAAAATGTTGCATCGTGTTACACTTGTTTAGCTAGAGCAACACATTTTTATGGCTAAGGTAACACCATAAATACAACGTTGCAGTAGGACCAAAATTTTATATCTATCGCAACATTTTAGCTGGCAACACCTTGCAAAAATGTTGCAGAAGGTCATCTATGGCGTAGTGTTGCTGTAAAATTTCTTCCCAGGCCATAACCAAAGCTTGGGGATATCCCTCTTCTAACAACTTCAAGTTCCCGAATTTGATAACATTTGCATAGAATCGCACAAGGGGATCAAGCTCAAACTTAATCCTATCTTCCGTGGTCTTAGCCTGCTCATCAACATCATCTCTCGCCTGGCGGGCATCCAGTAACTCATTGAAGTACTCGTAGGCCTAAGTGAGTGCATCATCTTTTTCCTTTATCTCATTCTCCAATAACTCTTTCAGTCTTTTTATCTCAAAGGCTTGCTTTTCATTAGCTTTCTGGAGTTTTTCATTCTCCGGTAAAAGAGTGTGGCTCCTATGATGAGCGGCTTTGACCTGCTTTAGTTGATTTTGGCATTCTTCCTCAACAGACTTAGTTTACAATTCCAACTTTTCTTAGCTTCAACCAATGACTTTCTAAGTCCTTCAACCTCCTTGTCGAGATTCTAGATAATGCGCTTGTCGTCTTTTTCAGTTAGCTTCATCCCTTTGATCTCAACAGCTTCATCCCTTTGATCTCAATTTTTTTTTAAAAGAAGCTTCTAAATAGCCTCAGAAATCCTCCTCCATTCATGATACTGGTCATAAACATCGGTCACGTAAGCAACGACGTCGGTGCCAACCTTTGGAGGGATTTCCTTTAAATAAGGAACGAACACCACATCATCGATACAAACCTTCGAAAAGGCCTTTTTCATTTTAGCCATATGAGGATTAGAAATTGCCTCAATCTCTGTAGTAGATTTAGAAGCGTGAAGACGATTTTTTCCCTGCCTTTGTTGAGGGTTGTCAGGAAACACTAGCCCGAATGGTTACTCAGACCATCGTGGCAAGTGAAAAGGCATTAATTGATGTGTTATCAAAGGTACTAAAGTAGGAGCGATAGATACATCGAATTATGGATTGGGGCCAGGTCGAGTTGAAAATTTATCCATGCTATGGGGTAGAGGTGAATGGGACCTACATCGAGGAGATGGGATTCTCTTAGAATCTCCATAACGCTCATCTTAGGATCTTCAACCTCTGTCCTATCTCCTGTAATCCCACCTTTGGTGTTTCTGGAATCTGACTTATGAGACGACTCACGAGGACAATCCGACAACCCATATTTCTTCTACCTGCTTCCATGACTCATGAAAGTGTCATATAGACACTTGCGCTCCATGGAATTTAAAAATAAAACGTGAAAATTAACACCAATAAAATGAAAAGATAGTTCAAACAGTATAAAAATGTAATGATGTATAAGTGTGGATCTATCCTAGTGCCTTCATGGACCATGGACTTAGAGCTTGCTAATAGGGGTTATTTTCTCCACATGAGTAGTAGGCGCTTCATCAGGCAGACGAATAAGGGAATCAATATCTCCAATGCTGATATTACTGAGGCCAAGAGAACCAATTTCGTCCAGAATACTCCCCAAGGACCATAAATGTGACGCCCCACCTCTATGCTCACAATAACAAAGAGTATTAAAAGAAATACTGTCTGTTATTACGAAGAATAAGGCTGGATAGGAGCGGCCATCCAAATACTCCAACAAGTTCAAAACTCACGAAAACAACTCAATGCAGCAGTAGAATGGAAATAGTACAGCAGCCTCGACATCAAAGAGGTACCCAAAATACATGAAGCAGTGAACAACCTGACTCGAAGTCCAGTGGATAGCATAGGGAAAGTTACGAGGAAATGTAACACTGCTTCATATACATGAGCACAGACAAAAAACAGTATAAACTTAACAGTGCCAACTCAAGTGGATAGGCAATAAGTACACTAGTGAATGCAACTGCGACATATAACTTAAATATGTTCGAAGGGTAATGCACAGTGAGGACTAACACAATAAAACATGGCAGTGTGCCGTTCAATGTCAAAGAATTAACTAAAGTCATCAAAAAGTTTCACAGACCAAACTTTCCAGAAAATCAAAACCAAAGTCTAGCATCAATTCATAGCCGAGGTGGTCAAGGCTTGAATCGAACAGAATCAAATGTAGAAATTTCCAAAGTCAACAGAAAAATGGCAAAGCTAAATCGCAGTAGCAAGTTCAACCACGACCGGAGTCAGGCATCATCACATATACAATATCACAAGTCGAAGCCAAAAGAACATCTAGTCGACTACAACAATGTGCAAGTGAACAGTAGCTGATATAATACTGACACCCCAAATGCACATGTACAACTGTGATAGCTAAGTAACAAAACAAGACAGCAAGCAATACAAGAGATATAAAAGTTCAGTGAATAAGTGAAGTATATTTGTGCAAATATATGTATAACAAGTTCAAGCTGCAGGTCAATGACAGAATGACCGAAGTTTCGAACCAAAAATGAGGCCGTAGGTGTTTTCAAATCAAAACAGTGATGAAGACACAGAGATATGCTACAAGATGGCCAGAGCCGAAGCACCCAGGGCCACAAAATCAAAGTCAGTGACAAAGTGAAAACAAATCAAAGTAAATTTCCTTTTACCTAAGACAACAGAAAAATGCACGAAGTCGAAGCCATGACAAACAAAAAGTCGAACAAGTCAAGCCATAATCCCAAATCAACATCGATAAAATCAAGTCGACGTCGAAAACCACGAAAACAAAATAAGCAACGGATTCAATGTGAGTAATAAAAATTACTCACCCTAGTCGCCAAATTGAAGCAGCCGAGCATCTCAGAGACGAGCGACCATTCGAGCGGAAAATCAAATTCGACTCGAGCCATTGAAATCGGCATCAACAATTCACTCGAACCCTAATTTTTGAAGACAAGCGAGCAACGAGGTGAAGCCGCCATTTATTTCGTTCGCTTTGCTTTTGTTTAGGGTTTTCGAAATTGAATGAATGGAGAAAGTGGAACATGTGTTGGATTTTATCACGGCACCAACAAAAAGAACATAGGCCAAGATTCAAAGCCCACAAACCATTAACTAATTTGTAATTTGTAAAAGAATTTAAACCGGATAAAAATTCCAAACAGCGATTAACAAACAATTTTTTTATCGTCATTGGACGAAAATAAATCGTTATAAAACTCCGGGTTGTTACAGACCCCCTCCTTATAAAAATTGCGTCCCCGCAATTTTCATAATTAAAGTGGTCTGTAACAATTATTTTTCTAACATAAACTGGTTAAGCTAGAAAAATAAAGATCGAGAACACAAGCACCAAAGAAATCTTTTAATTCCATAAAAGAAGTTCACAAATTTTCAACAAAATCTAACAATCAAATAGATGATCAGAAAACAACAAAACCGAATAAATGCAATTTTCAGCAATATTCAATCATCAATTAGATAATTAGAATACAGAAACCACAAAACAGCAATATCTAATTATCGATACGATAATTAGAAAACAGCAAAAATCTAATTATCAACTTGGATAATTAGAAAACAAAAATCGCAAATCGCAAAATCGCAAAGATCTAGTTATCCAACAAATAACTAGAAAACACTAACTCCATAATCAACAAACTCTAACTATCAACAAAATAGATAGAAGATAGCAATTCAATAAAATCAGCATACTCTAGAATCAATTAGAGACTAGGAAATCTCAAAATCATCAAAACGATAATCAAATCTCAAATCAACAAATATTTAATTATCAAAAACGATAATCAAATCTCAAATCAACAAATATTTAATTATCACAAATGATAATCAAATTTCAAATCAACAAATATTTAATTATCACAAATGATAATCAAATTTCAAATCAACAAATATTTAATTATCACAAACGATAATCAAATCTCAAATTAACAAATATTTAATTATCAAAAACGATAATCAAATCTCAAATTAACAAATATTTAATTATCAAAAACGATAATCAGAAATCAACAAATCAACAAATATTCGATTATCAAAAACGATAATCAAATCTCAAATCAACAAATATTCGATTATCAAAAACGATAATCAAATCTCAAATCAACAAATATTCGATTATCAAAAACGATAATCAAATCTCAAATCAACAAATATTTGATTATCAAAAACGATAATCAAATCCCAAATCAACAAATATTCGATTATCAAAAACGATAATAAAAAACGATAATCAAATTTCAAATCAATAAATATTCGATTATCAAAAACGATAATCAAATCTCAAATCAACAAATATTCAATTATCAAAAACGATAATCAAATCTCAAATCAACAAATATTCGATTATCAAAAACGATAATCAAATCTCTAATCAACAAATATTTAATTACCGATATGATAATTAAATCTTATAACATCAGATATCTAATTACCTGCAGATAATTAGAAACAACAAATATCTAGAAATCAATTAAGAAGACTAGAAAATCAACATAAAAGCTTGGATCGATCCCAGCAGATGGCGAGTTTTTAGTTTGCCGCACGTGCATCAACAAATGGCCGAAGCCTACCAAGTACTCAACATAATTTTGGCGCCCAACAAATGACCCGAAGGTCCGCAGAGTGACATGAAGGTCTAGTACTGGTATTTGACCCGAAGGTCCATCAGAGTGGCCCGAAAGTCCAACAAATGACCCGAAGGTCCAACAAAGTGGCTCGAAAGCACACGAAATCATCAAATATTTCAATTAACGAGTCCGGAATTAACCAAAATAGCAAACGCACATGTCCCATAACCACGAGTTTTACTAAATCGTTTAATTCTCTTCATCATTTCCTTGAAAGTGCAAAACTATGTATTTTGTAAAACTACATTTTACATTCTCAAACGGACAAGTCTGGAATTAAGCGAATAAGTAAAAGAAAGGGGTCATAGTCCTCGATTTTGTTGAAACGTTTAAATCGCTTCCTCATTCTTTTGAAAGCGTAAACTGTAAAATTCCTGAAAACAATTTTATTCATTTTATAAAAATAACAATTCACATTATCAACTGGACAAGTCCGGAGTTAAGCGAATCAGTAAAAGAAAGGGGTCATAATCCTCGATTTTGCTGAAACGTTTAAGTCGCTTCCTCATTCTTTTGAAAGCGCAAACTGTTAAAAATTTATAAAACAATTTTCATTTTAAAACGATTTTCCAATCACGTGATTAAAGCAACAACATCAGTAGCAATTTCGAAAAGAAAATTGCACTTCCCCAGAACATCGTAAAACGAATCTCAGAATCAGCATTGCGGAATAACCGCTTGAAAATCCACTTTTAAAAATTCGACGGTTACTGAAGCCAAAGCGATAATAATTTTTATACATCAAAATCTCATCAAAATAATTTATATCAAAATGTAACACTATTGAATTTTCATTCATAAAAATGTCACAAAACATCGCGCTTCAAAAATTTAGCACCGATGTAAAAATCCCGTTATAAAAATAACGGCAACGAAATACGTTTCATAACTAAGCATCGGTTCAACATAGAATTAATGCAGTAACGTGCAACTCAAATTTGCACGTACTACAAAATGAACAAAGAAATCATTCGAATATATCTTCAATGAAGATAATTCAAAACAGCAAAATCTAATCAATATATGATTAGCATAAAAGAAAACCAGCCAAAAATCTCAACAAAATCACATAACTACAATCGTTTCGAATCCTCAATTCGGATTCGAAATTCTCAAAGAAACAAAATAAATACAGCTATGTAAACAACAAATGAAATTCATATCAATTTCATATTTTGATTTTTTTTTTAAATAAAAAAGATTATCACTTGTACTCAGCGAAGACAGTTTCACTGTTTCCGCTGCGCACTCTGATAAACAGAACACAAATCAATCAAATCATCAGAACATAATTTCACTTTTATTTTTAAATAAAGATATTTAAAAATTCCACCAAAATTTCAAAACTTTAGTTTTGACTCAAAGCACAAATAAAAACACCGACCAATAGTTGTAACATATGTTCCATCTAAGTTATGTTTTATATTATGTCCATAAACCCCAAGCTCTGATACCAACTGTGACGCCCCACCTCTATGCTCACAATAACAAAGAGTATTAAAAGAAATACTATCTATTATTACGAAGAATAAGGCTGGATAGGAGCGGCCATCCAAATACTCCAACAAGTTCAAAACTCACGAAAACAACTCAATGCAGCAGTAGAATGGAAATAGTACAGCAGCCTCGACATCAAAGAGGTACCCAAAATACATGAAGTAGTGAACAACCTGACTCGAAGTCCAGTGGATAGCACAGGGAAAGTTACGAGGAAATGTAACACTGCTTCATATACATGAGCACAGACAAAAAACAGTATAAACTTAACAGTGCCAACTCAAGTGGATAGGCAATAAGTACACTAGTGAATGCAATTGCGACATATAACTTAAATATGTTCGAAGGGTAATGCACAGTGAGGACTAACACAATAAAACATGGCAGTGTGCAGTTCAATGTCAAAGAATTAACTAAAGTCATCAAAAAGTTTCACAGACCAAACTTTCCAGAAAATCAAAACCAAAGTCTAGCATCAATTCATAGCCGAGGTGGTCAAGGCTTGAATCGAACAGAATCAAATGTAGAAATTTCCAAAGTCAACAGAAAAATGACAAAGCTAAATCGCAGTAGCAAGTTCAACCACAACCGGAGTCAGGCATCATCACATATACAATATCACAAGCCGAAGCCAAAAGAACATCTAGTCGACTACAACAATGTGCAAGTGAACAGTAGCTGATATAATACTGACACCCCAAATTCACATGTACAACTGTGATAGCTAAGTAACAAAACAAGACAGCAAGCAATACAAGAGATATAAAAGTTCAGTGAATAAGTGAAGTATATTTGTGCAAATATATGTATAACAAGTTCAAGTTGCAGGTCAACGACAGAATGACCGAAGTTTCGAACCAAAAATGAGGCCGCAGGTGTTTTCAAATCAAAACAGTGATGAAGACACAGAGATATGCTACAAGATGGCCAGAGCCGAAGCACCCAGGGCCACAAAATCAAAGTCAGTGACAAAGTGAAAACAAATCAAAGTAAATTTCCTTTTACCTAAGACAACAGAAAAATGCACGAAGTTGAAGCCATGACAAACAAAAAGTCGAACAAGTCAAGCCATAATCCCAAATCAACATCGATAAAATCAAGTCGACGTCGAAAACCACGAAAACAAAATAAGCAACGGATTCAAACAAGTCGAATTAGATGTGAGCAATAAAAATTACTCACCCTAGTCGCCAAATTGAAGCAGCCGAGCATCTCAGAGACGAGCGACCATTCGAGCGGAAAATCAACTTCGACTCGAGCCATTGAAATCGGCATCAACAATTCACTCGAACCCTAATTTTTGAAGACGAGCGAGCAACGAGGTGAAACCGCCATTTATTTCATTCGCTTTGCTTTTGTTTAGGGTTTTCGAAATTGAATGAATGGAGAAAGTGGAACAGGTGTTGGATTTTATCACGGCACCAACAAAAAGAACATAGGCCAAGATTCAAAGCCCACAAACCATTAACTAATTTGTAATTTGTAAAAGAATTTAAACCGGATAAAAATTCCAAACAGCGGTTAACAAACAATTTTTTTATCATCATTGGACGAAAATAAATCATTATAAAACTCCGGGTTGTTACAATAAATATCACCAAAAGGCGCGATAGGAGTCTTTTTGACTACAGAAGATGGTGAGGGTTGTGTATGTTAGGAACTGGAGATAGTGGTTTTGATGACAACAACCTTTGTAACTTATTTTATTATAACTTATATACTAACACTATTATCTAGATATATATGAATGTTATTATGCAGGATATATATAAGGCAGGTACTGATTATTGAAGACTGTACAGTATAAAGATCAAGGATGAAGAAATCAAGTTTGAAGACTCATGAGTACCAAGATCAAGATTTCAAGATATGTGTCTAGTTTTTGTTAAAACTTCATAATAGCATGGAAATCTTCATTCCAAATTTCATTTGGGATGGAACCTATTTCTACCTTCTTAGTGGCTTACAAACCCACGACAAGTAGCTTACAAACCTACGACAAGTGGCTTACAAACCCACGAACATCCTGGTTTTGTACAAGTTCTCGAGTCCTGATGTGATGAGATATTCTGCAGGAAGAAGCTTGCAAAACTACTTCAAAATGGTTTTTCAAAACGAATTTCAAAACTACTTTTCAAAATATTTTAGCCTTCAAATTATCTTTTCAAATGATTTTCAAATAGTTGTTTTAGCCTTAAAATATTCTTTGTTTTTGTGTTTTAAAACATAGTAAAATTAGTTTATTTTACT
Source organism: Allium fistulosum (assembly GCA_030737815.1). Classification (NCBI taxonomy): domain Eukaryota; kingdom Viridiplantae; phylum Streptophyta; class Magnoliopsida; order Asparagales; family Amaryllidaceae; genus Allium; species Allium fistulosum. The sequence goes on from CM060906.1 coordinate 358,303,692, forward strand.
CCAGAGTCATTTTATTTTGTTTTCATTTCAATACCATTTTCAAAACAAATTTTATATTATTTTTAACATAGGGATGTCGACATCATGGGATACCTCATGTCGACATGGTGGCCGTTGAATTCAAAAGTTTCAATTTTCAAAAGAAGAGCATATTCATTTAAATCTCTTCACGAATGGTTATGACTGTTGGTGCTCTATAAATAGCCTTCACAAATGAATTTTTTAACTAACTATTTTCATATTTTCTTCACTCCTTCTTCTCCACAAATCCATATTCTAAAATATTCATATTTTTAAGATCGTGCCGAAATTCTGCCAAATTCTCAAGTGAATCGAATTAGAATCTCGTTCTTGTTTGATTCTCTGTCCTCTCTCGAAGATCAAAGTGCTATTTAGAGTTATAGGATCAATTTGTAATCAAAAGTTTATCGAGTCTCTCTTTAAGGTGTGGTTGTGCCTGGAAATCAATTGGGTAATCTTGTAGCCCGTAAATCAAGAGAGTTTGCCTCGGACTCGTGAGACAGGAGGGTACCTCAAGGCCTTTAGAAAACGAGGATTGTAATCTCGACTTTGGTATAATAAAAATCTGTATGAGGTGTTCTGCCTTGGTACAGGACTGGATGTAGGGTAACTCCGAACCAGTATAAAATCCGGTGTGTTCTTTCCTTTTACTGTTTTTATTTACTTTCTGCATCTGTGTTTGATTCTGTGATTGTTCTGTGATTAAGTTATGCATTTGTTTGTGTCATAATTTTAATTTAGTCCATATAAGTCATAGAATCCATTAAACACTATTCACCCCCCCTCTAGTGTTAAATTAGCCTTAAGATCCTTAATCTGCACTCCCTTTCAATTGGTATCAGAGCATAGGTTTTCATAGTTTTCATAATCTGAAACTTGAAAAGTTGAAAATGGCATTTTTAGAAAATTTTGTTAATACTAGTTTGAATTTATGCATTTCATCAAAGTATCATAGGTCTGCATATAGTTTTTATGAAAAATCAAGTTATCTACCGAATTGGTTTGTTATGCAGGAAGAGACATGTTACATGGCTTTTGAAGAATCAACAACCAATGGACAAACTGTGCAAATTGAGAAAGATAAATGGATACTTGATAGTGGCTGTTGAAGGCATATGACTGGAAATCCTGAGATACTCAATGACATTATATATCAAGATAGTGGATTTGTCAACTTTGAAGATAACTCAAAAGGATATGTGATTGGCATTGGCAATGTCGGTAATTCTAAAACTCCTCTTATTTCTGATATTTTGCTAGTTAGGAATTTAAAACATAATCTGCTTAGTATAAGTCAACTATGTGATAAAGGATTTAAAATTAAATTTGGAAAAGATAAGTGTCACATCGAAGATAATAAGTCAAATATTATCTTTGAAGGAATTAGGAAGAAAAACATTTACATCCTTAGTATGAAAGTTTCAAATGATAACTTATGTCTTTTGGATAATACAAGTGACTCTTGGATTTAGCATAAAAGATTTGGTCATTTAAATTTCAAACTGTTATCTAGGTTATCAAAACTTGACTTAGTTAAAGGTCTTCCCAAGTTAAACTTTAAAGTAGATAGTATATGTGATGCTTGCCAATTAGGAAAACATAAGAAAAGTTCATTTAAATTAAAAGATATGATTTCTACTTCTAAACCTCTAGAATTACTTCATTTAGATTTATTTGGTCCATCTTAAGTTCAATCAATTCATCACAATAAATATGTTTTTGTAATTGTAGATTATTACTCTAGATATACTTGGATAATTTTTCTTAAACTTAAAAGTGATGCTTTTGAATTATTTAAGAATTTTGCTAAAACAATTCAAAATCAATTTTCTTTAAAAATAAAAACTATTCGTAGTGATCACGGTAGAGAATTTGAAAATGAAAATTTTAAGAATTTCTGTAATAAAAAAGGAATCACTCATAATTTCTCTTTTCCAAGAACTCCACAACAAAACGGAGTGGTAGAACGTAAGAATAGAACGATTCAAGAGTGTGCTAGAACAATACTTTCTGATAGTAACTTACCTAAAAAATTTTGGGCTGAAGCAGCCGCTACAGCTTGTTATATATTAAATAGGATTTTAATTAGACCATTAACTAATAAAACACCATATGAATTACTTTACAATAAGAAACCCGTAGTAGCTTATTTTAAAGTTTTGGGTAGTAAGTGTTTTATTCTTAATACAAAAGATAATTTAGATAAATTTGAACCTAAATCCGACAAAGGTATCTTTATCGGATATTCTAATAGAAGTAAAGCTTTTAGAGTTTATAATTTAAGAACTAACACTATTGAAGAAACAATGCATGTATCTTTTGATGAAAATTTTAAAGATACTGTACAAATAGAATATGAAGAAGATTTTGTAACTTTAAATAATGAACCTAATGAAACTAATTGTGAAATTATTCAACCTAATAGAAAAATTAGACTATTAAAAGATCATCCTGTAGAAAATATACTAGGAAATATTGAATCTATAGTTAAAACAAGAAATCAACTAAATAGTATGAGTAATGTAGCTTTTATATCAACTATTGAACCTAAAAATCCAAAGGAAGCATCATCTGATGAATCATGGATTCTTGCTATGCAAGAAGAATTGAATCAGTTCACCAGAAATGATGTTTGGGAACTTGTTCCTAGACCTGAGGATAAAAGTATAATTGGAACAAAATGGGTTTATAAAAATAAAATGAATGAACTTTGGTGAGGTCGTGAGAAATAAAGCTCGTTTAGTCGCGCAAGGTTATTGTCAAGAAGAAGGAATTGATTATGACGAAACCTTTGCACCCGTAGCAAGTCTAGAAACTATCAAGATTCTACTTGCTTTCGCAAATTATAATAATTTCAAGTTATATCAAATGGATGTTAAAAGTGCTTTTCTAAATGGTTTTGTAAAAGAAGATGTTTATGTTGAACAACCTCCACTTTTTGAAAATAATGAATTTCCAAATCATGTATATAAATTAAAGAAAGCTTTATATGGTCCGAAACAAGCTCCTAGAGCCTGGTATGAAAGACTAAGATCTTATTTACTACAATCTGGTTTTGAAATTGGTAAAATAGATACAACTCTCTTTATTAAAAGAAACAAAATTGATATTCAATTAGTACAAATATATGTAGATGATATAATATTTGGGTCAACTAATAACATAATGAATAGAATTTTCAGATATAATGACTAAAGAATTTGAAATGAGTCATATGGGAGAACTAAGCTTCTTCTTAGGACTTCAAATCAAACAATGAGATAAAGGAATTTTCATTAGTCAAGAAAAATATTCCAATGATTTAATTAATAAATTTGGATTGACCACTTCTAGTGGGAAACCAACTCCAATGACAACTAATGTAGCTTTAAGTAAAGAAGATAAATCAAAAGATGTTAATCAAAAATTATATAGGGAATTGATTGGTTCGCTGCTTTATATAACAGCAAGTCGTCCTGACATCATGCATAGTGTCTGTCTCTGTGCAAGATACCAATCTCAACCTAAAGAAACTCACTTAAAAGCTGTTAAAAGAATTTTAAGGTATGTAAAACATACTTTAGATTATGGTTTATTTTACCCTAAAAATGATGTATTTGATTTAATTTCATATTGTGATGCTGATTACGCTGGTTGTAAATCAGACCGAAAAAGTACAAGTGGAACTTGTCACTTTCTAGGACATTCTCTGGTTTCCTGGTTTAGTAAGAAGCAAAACACTGTATCCTTGTCAACAACTATAGCAGAATATATATCTGCTGCTTTGGCGTGTTCTCAAGTTATATACATGCAACAAACTTTAAAAGATTTTGGATTAAATATAACTAAATCACCAATTTATTATGATAATACTAGTGCAATAAACTTATCTAAAAATCTAACTCATCATGCTAGAACAAAACATATTGATATTAGACATCATTTTCTTATAGATAATAAAAGTAAAGAAGTCATAACTCTTGAATATATTAATACTGAAAAACAAATTGCTGATATATTAACCAAACCATTAAATGAACAATACTTTACTAAATTTAGAAGATAATTAGGTATATGTTCATTAACTGAAATATAAATTATAAATAATACAAGTATAGTTAATAATTAATATAAATAAAAATTTCTCAAAAATTGAACTGGGCATGTCGACATGACCCATCCCCCTATGTCGACATACAGGCCGAGATTTTCAAATTTAAATTTCCCTCTAAAATTAATTATTTGGTTATATATTTATATATTTCGACTTTTACTCCTTTCCTCTGTTCTATTCTCTGTAATAAACTTCTAAAACAGTAAATTAATGGCTTCCTCTTCTAATAATGAACCTTCTTCACCCACTTCTCCTCATTCTGGCCCTTTTCAACGTTCCACACACGTACGAGTCATCAAATTACAAGAGAAGATGAAAGATTTGCTTCAAATGATGATGGAAATTCAAGTGAGTCAACTGCGAATGGCTATAGAACAAGATAGGCAAGGCAGAATTCTTAGGAATTTACAAAAATTCCTTATGGATAACCATGCCAGTCCCATTGTCATCGAAGAATCGTCACAAGCCATGGATTCTGAAGAAGAAGAGCCTATGGAAGAACCACAGGAGGATCAAGAAGAAGAACATCCTCTGCCTAATCCGGATGTTCATATGGACGAAGACGCTGGCATGATTTGCGTTGGAGAGGTCCTTTTTGACGCTAATGGGAACTTGGTCGAACAACGTGGAAACTTTTGTCTCCATTATCCAAATTGTTCGGTCCATAAACCACCAATAGTTAAGGGTCCTCGTTAAGCGTTTTTCGTTTTTCTCTTTCTTGATTGTATGTTAATTTGTATATAAAGTGTTTTCTTAATTAATGTTCTTCTAAAAACAATCTTTGGTGTATAAAATCTTGAATTCCATTTAACTTAGGATGCTATATTTAACTCATACATAGTTATTATTCATATGTCATTTGTTTGTTTATCTCATTTTCTATTAAGTTCCAGTTTTATAGGTTATTGTTTTGTTGATGACAAAGGGGGAGAAGTTATATAAAATAGTAGGCTTGGAGTAAGGGGGAGTTGTTGGTGTAAGGGGGAGTTATGGTATGATCGAAGTGGTAAGTATATTTTATAAGGTTGTCATCATCAAAAAGGGGGAGATTGTTAGGAACTGAAGATAGTGGTTTTGATGACAACAACCTTTGTAACTTATTTTATTATAACTTATATACTAACACTATTATCTAGATATATATGAATGTTATTATGCAGGATATATATAAGGCAGGTACTGATTATTGAAGACTGTACAGTATAAAGATCAAGGATGAAGAAATCAAGTTTGAAGACTCATGAGTATCAAGATCAAGATTTCAAGATATGTGTCTAGTTTTTGTTAAAACTTCATAATAGCATGGAAATCTTTATTTCGAATTTCATTTGGGATGGAACCCATTTCTACCTTCTTAGTGGCTTACAAACCCACGACAAGTAGCTTACAAACCTACGACAAGTGGCTTACAAACCCACGAACATCCTGGTTTTGTACAAGTTCTCGAGTCCTGATGTGATGAGATATTCTGTAGGAAGAAGCTTGCAAAACTACTTCAAAATGGTTTTTCAAAACGAATTTCAAAACTGCTTTTCAAAATATTTTAGCCTTCAAATTATCTTTTCAAATGATTTTCAAATATATGTTTTAGCCTTAAAATATTCCTTGTTTTTGTGTTTTAAAACATAGTAAAATTAGTTTATTTTACTCCAGAGTCATTTCATTTTGTTTTCATTTCAATACCATTTTCAAAACAAATTTTATATTATTTTTAACATAGGGATGTCGACATCATGGGATACCCCATGTCGACATGGTGGTCGTTGAATTCAAAAGTTTCAATTTTCAAAAGAAGAGTCTATTCATTTAAATCTCTTCACGAATGGTTATGACTGTTGGTGCTCTATAAATAGCCTTCACAAACGAATTTTTTAACTAACTATTTTCATATTTTCTTCACTCCTTCTCCACAAATCCATATTCTAAAATATTCATATTTTAAGATCGTGCCGAAATTCTGCCAAATTCTCAAGTGAATAAAATTAGAATATCATTCTTGTTTGATTCTCTGCCCTCTCTCGAAGATCAAAGTGCTATTCGGAGTTATAGGATCAATTTGTAATCAAAAGTTTATCGAGTCTCTCTTTAAGGTGTGGTTGTGCCTGGAAATCAATTGGGTAATCTTGTGGCCCTTAAATCAAGAGAGTTTGCCACGGACTCGTGAGACAGGAGGGTACCTCAAGGCCTTTAGAAACTGAGGATTGTAATCTCGACTTTGGTATAATAAAAATCTGTATGAGGTGTTCTTCCTTGGTACAGGACTGGATGTAGGGTAACTTCGAACCAGTATAAAATCCGGTGTGTTCTTTCCTTTTACTGCTTTTTATTTACTTTCTGCATCTGTGTTTGATTCTATGATTGTGCTGTGATTAAGTTCTGCATTTGTTTGTGTCATAATTTTAATTTAGTCCATATAAGTCATAGAATCCATTAAACACTATTCACCCCCCCTCTAGTGTTAAATTAGCCTTAAGATCCTTAATCCACACTCCCTTTCAGTGTAGACGTCCCAGACAAAATAATCTTTATTTTAGGTCATCGAGTTAAAAGAAACTCGTGAGCATCTTCACTCTCATTGCTAGAAGATTCATGGCCAATGTCAGCGTCCTCATTTCCTCCACCATCACCCTCTCTTTCTTTGACATTCTCGTCTTTATCTCCGCAATCTCCAGCCTTTTGCTTTTTTTAAGATCAATAGCAAGATCGGAAACATGGGGCACTTCACAACCCTAATAGACATTAGCAGTAGCATCAAGCTCCAGCGAGGAACTATCATCATCCCTAATTCCCAACACATGGACTATACTACGACCCTCCTCTAAAAGGTTATAAGTACGCAATTTCTCATCAGTGAAAAGCAATTTCATTTCCCTTATTTCGAGTAGGACTTGATGGAGTTCTGCAAGGGTCTTCGCTAAGGCCGTGCCGCTGAGTCTCCTTGAATTATCTACAAATGCAAGAAGTGATAAAATGAAGAAATGAAGCTATGCCATCTTTGCTAGCAGAAAAAAACGAGAATAAGACTTACGTTTGGATAACCACCTTGGTGCAAAGTTGTGTGGGCAACGTATAAAGGAAAACTCGTCCTTAAAATAACTCAGCTTGCTCCAGAGGCCTAACACTATCCGGCGGCCCCTGGTAGGTTTCAGGAAAATGAGTGAAGGAGACTCCTTTTGGAGCTTAAAGCTATATATGTATCGGATCTCCTTAGCTTGGGGTTCTCGGTTCAATTGACGAGTGAAGATTATGTATATGCTGTTTAGGAACGCATAGCTACTTGGATGCAATTGGGTTAGGGAAAGCTTTATGAACTGCAGGACCATGCGAATAAAATGATTGAATGGCGAAACACATCCGGCCATGCACATGTACCAATTACAAGCTGTGTATCCTTCTGGTGGAAGATGTGCTTGTTGATAGCGCATAGGAACAAACACATCATGAAAGGGAATACCATGTCTATCGCATATCCTCTTGAGAGATGCCTCGTCCACCTTCTAAGATGGAGAACCATAAGGATCATTTAAAATAATAACATCGCCTATATCAATATTGGGGGCAACCCTTACTACTGGCTCTTCGGCCATGACAAAAGGAACTATTTCTAAAGGTAGAACCATCCAGCGACTAGCTAGGTAGGATCAAGATGGTGTAGAAGTAGACATTGGTGCAGTTAATGTTGTCGAGCTAGATTCAGTATCGGATTCGACATATCGTGATGTTGAAGAACCTACAGCTATAGCAGAGAGATAGGAAGAACATCTATGATCCATAACTATTAAGAGCTTCACACATAAGAGATATCAGACATATTAAAAAAGTTTTAATCTTCATACTAGAGGAAGAGCCATAATGGTCGATGTACCGGACCCAACGGATGCCAACATGTGTTGATCGATCAAATCTCATACATCAACAGGGGGTAATAATGTGCAATTCAAACTATGCAGTGTGTGCATCTAATGTTGTGCAATTCAAATACATAATTTGGTAAAAAGATTAACAATAAATTCGTCTAAGTGTTGATTTGCATTCAAAGTGATCGTCATTAGAAACCGTCCTAATGAATCATGAATCATCGATCACGGCTTGACCAAATTTTCTATGGAAATCCATTTGAAAATTTTGAGAATGTTTGGTCGATTTCACACTAAATACTAGGGACACTAGAAAACTCGAGTTTACCGTGGGTAGGACTCGAAGCCGACTTGAGTCAAAGCTAGTAGGACTTGAGCTCGAGTCATGCCCAAGGAAAATGTGTTTTACTTCGAGTAAAATCTCCAATTTTCCAAGGCATCCCCTGTAATTCAGTTTCTAATGTACAACCTGAAAGTATGGGTTCAGGTACCGAACCATTGAAGGAAAACAAGGGAGTTCCATCAGTGGCTGAGCACGGGCAAAGTTCAAATCGACGGTGATCATCCCCAAGTCACACCATTACCTACCTAAACCAAATCGAATCAAGCGGGTTTATCAATGCTTGGATTTTGGAGTTTTAGATATTCAAATGGTTCGGTGCTTGAGATTTAGGGTACGAAGCTATTGATTATGACAGCACTAATGATATGAGAAGATGGAAGTGACGGCTTGAAGCGATGGATTGTGAAGGTGCAGATCGGTAATGGCGAGCTTGAGAATCGAAGGTCTTAAAGCACAAAAAGGAAAGAAAGCGAAATGAATAAGTGTTGGTTCGACATATATACAAAAACTAATCCATAAACATAGGCATAAGAATTGCCTAATTATGCGATACCGATCCATAGCCCACGGATCAGTACCGAACGGTCAAAAAAAAGATAGATATTATATATATATATATATATATATATTAAAAATAAATGTGTGTGTGTGCATGCATGACAATAAGAAAATGGAGTTCAAAGAGAACAAGATCCTACCTATAGAATTCGAAGAAGCAAGTCGTTAAAAACTTTCCAAAATCGGAATGGCAAATTCGAAGAACATGCTTTAGTTTTTATACTATGTAAGAGCCGCAAACTCAAAATCATTCAAAGCGATGCGACAATCGATAATAGGTGCAACGCTTCGTTAAAAAGGATCAGATAACAAATGGCATCTATTAAGAACAAAGCTTGGAAGCGATGACATATAGTCCGCATTTGTCTTGATCCAAAGCATAACAAGCATATCTTGTTAACACAAGATATACTTAGGGGAGGCAAGTGTTATCCTACTTCGTGACCGAGACATATTTGGACGAGTCAGATAGATGAGGATAATCGAGTAGAAATCTAGAATGATAACTTCTAAACCAAGATACCAAGTGGGAGCAATGGATGAATCCATTAGCATGCAAAGCAACTTCCTAAAATAGCCTACATGCCAAGCCAATCCCAAGTGCAAGAGTCAACTTCACGATTTAAGTATCTCTATGGATCGGTACGATTAGTATCAAACCATAGAATTGTCTCAATCTTTTCCTCATCTCATGGTGGGCAAAGCCAAGGTCATTGTTAGTCATAACGTGCAACTTAAGATGGATCGTTAGCTGCCCACGACCTAAACATCAAATGGATGAATCCAAGTTTCACAACAACCAGACCCCATACTTTTTTTTAGCTACCGAACTAAAATCTTCACCCAAATTCAAGCCTCTATAGACATATCCAAGTTCAATAAATGAAGATACTAGCCATTCCAGCAACCTCGAGGATTTCAAAAAGGTCTAACAATCAATCCTATGGATCGGTACCAATCCATAGGGCATGGTTCGGTACCGATCCCCAAACCTTGCTAATTTGTCCACGACCTTTTTTGAGCGGCTCCTTTTGAATATGGGAAATGTAGGGAAGAACATGGTGGAGAAAATTCGACGACCTTCGGCTATAAATATAGGGTGATAGACATTGTTTTAGGATTTTTTTGCTAGCATTATAAATTTATATACTTCTAATAAAATCCCTCGGGTCAATACCATTCCATGGACTATCGATCCATAAGATCATCTTTTGTGAAAACTTTATAGAATCAAAAACAAAGTTCAATTGGACGTAGGCCAGTGATTAGCCAAACCACCATAATTGTTGTGTGTTGTTTTCTCTCATTTTCATTTAATTTCTTCACTTTATTCTCTTTGATAAATCATTTGGGCATTTGTGCCATCTTTCGGTGTAAACGTATATTGATTTCGATTTTACAAAAAAAATTATTTAATATATTCTATAAATAATTAAATATTTTCATAGAGATATACATGTATACAATATTGATAATTTTATAATTCTGTTTGTAAATAAATACAAATATATTAATTCATAAAGTTATTTAAATAAAATTTAGTTCATATATATATAATATTTGTAACATCTTAGATTTATATAAAAGTATATATAAATATACATTTGGACGGTACATTTGTATATCGGATGACGTATCAGTTGCAGTGTAAATCTCAGCACTTATACACGGGCGTGTTATCCCTTGCACGGATTGATATGTTACACACGCAGATACACAAACACACAGATATATATATATATATATATATATATGTGTGTGTGTGTGTATGTATATGATACATGTATATATATGATATAACATAAATTAGATAACACAATATTATTTTATAAATTTAAATAAAATAAAAGATTTTATTTAAATTAAACTTAGAAATGTTCTCAATAAATTAGACTTCATAGCCTAATAAAGTTCCAATATGGTAAAAAAATTAAAATTCACTCATAACTTCCACCGTAGTCTGGCCCAGTTCCAACAAGTTGCATTCAATATACATAGGCGGTCGAGATTAAAAGTTGATTCAAATTCTATGGTTGAGACCAAGGGGGTGTGTTTATAAAAGCTTTCCTTCTTCCCCTCCTTCATTGTTTTCAACCCTCTTTGAATGAAAAAAGTGAGTATTCCTTTGCTTTTACTTCTGCCTTCATAGGCGTTGCCGCCGTAGAAAAATATGAATTGTCAGTTGTTGTTTCTATGTTTTTTTTTGCTTTCGATCCTTTTTCTTTTGCTGTAATGCTTTGGCTATAAATATTTTATGCTTGCATGTTATGACCAAAAAATCGCCTTTTCTGGCCGTCTCACACGTCGATCAATCATCGATGCCATGTCAGCGGTGGTTGGTCGATATTAAGAGGCTTAAAAAGGCCTATAAACGTCTGAATGATTATATTAGTATTTGTTAAGATAATGGACCATGGGCTAGGCCTAATTTTGTATGTATGGGTCATAAGTATATAATAGGAATCAAATAGGGGCCGCAAGGATTAATACTTAGCTTAGGAGTAAAGTTGTAGCTGGTCTTCATGGGGTGCCTGGCATGGGCATGCCATGAAGACAGTCGTCTTGTAACCAATGCATGCCGAGGGGCTTGCCTTCGGGCTTTGCTAGACTTGGTTATTATGCAGTATTATTGAGCCACTTATGTTTCAAATGGCAGCTTTTGGTTCTACCTCCACCAACCAATAGACATCGGCAAGGGCTACCTCTTTTGGGGCATCTGAATTAGAATAAGACAAGATTGACTTAGCCAAGTTGTCGGCTAGCCATGGGTCCACATAGGGATGGTCCACTATCTGACTTCTAATGACCATCCCCGGGCTTGAAAACACTACCTTCCAAACCCCTAGTAAGTCTTAGCTTCTCTTTCTTTCCCTTATTATTATTCGCTGCTTTTCTTTGCTTAACTTTTTTCATGACATGGGATGAGCTTGTGTTTCTTGGTGTTGAGATTTCCGAACTAAGTAAGAACTTAAACCGCCTAAAGATGATCGCCTCACTTATCGAGACCTGATGCTTTTGGTGACCGATGTCAACCTCTACCAGGTTGGGTTTATAAAGCAAGGATAAACAATGGTCGGGGAGCCATAAAGGAGAAGCCGACAAGGAAGATGGTCGAAGTGGAAAAGCCAGTCAAAACCAACCGGGACTACTCCAAATTCCAGTTCAAAAACCCATACGTTGGGCCGACCACAAATGCCAACCGGGGTTGCAACTACGTCGTTACGATTAAGGAGAAAGATGAGTGGCAACAAGTTGACCTTGATAAGTTAATTGATGTTTTATCAGAACCACGGTGAGGGAAGTTAGACAAACAATAGCTAGTTGATGTCCTGATCCCTTGCAACGAGACGTTGCCCAAAGAGTGGGATACTGATGCGAGCTTTAGGCATAGTAGTGTTGTGGGAAGGGGACAAAAGCCTGACGTTGGTAGAGACGTAGGTGAATCCTTCGAGCAAATTCTAGAATACAACCCTTTATATCCTGGATACGAAGGGGTATCTATGGGCGAGCCTCATGCAGGGATATATGAAAACTACGGTAGGCAGCTCGGCCCCATCATGTCGGGCCCTTGTTAGAAATAGGGACCAAGAATGTACAAATGGTAGTTTACTTACACTTGTCTTCATTTTACACTAAATTTTGACTAACTTTTTTATTCTCTATTGTCGTAGTGGCCGATGAATTGGGCTTCAATGCGTTTGAATTGGGGGCGGTTGGGGGTGTAATAACCGAAGTTATCCAGACCCCCATCATTACCAGCATGACTCCTGTACCCCATGGGCCTCATGGACCCCTGAACCTTGATATCCGTAATCATATCTTGGTGGCCATTGACGTGCCGCTTAGCCCCTCTTGCTCACTCCCATAATCCAAGAAGAGGAAGAGAGATGTTGTCGGCCCATCTTTAGGAGTTGATGTCGTCGGGCCTTATACGAAATTCCTCGATAATTATGATATGGAGGAGCTGCTCATGACTAGAAAGCCGAGCCATTAGGGATTATCCTGGACCTCCATCATGCCGAGGACCTTACCAACATGAATCAATGCCTTCAGCCCACCAACTGATGTCGATGGAGGTCCTCACTTACCCCCACCATATCAAGTCTGGCCTATACCGTCACTCCTTAAAAGTCATCATAGACTTTTAAAACCGAAACTTCTTATTGGTAAGTTTCTAACTTTGATCTTGCTTGTTTCTTACCCTTTTCTAACACTTACTTTTTCTCCAGGATGGGTATCACTGCATGTGAACCCGAGGGGATGTGGAAAAGCTTCAGAATGATCTAAAGGTTATGGCGATGGCTCACCAGGTAGCAGAGGTAGGGGTTTCCAAGGCCTGGGAGGAGAAGGAGGAGGCCGAGAAGGCCAACAAGGACGCAGCAAAAAGGCTGCATAAGAGGTGGTCGATGATGTGCACGTAAATGTGCATATTTTTACTTCCATATTTAATCGAATCTAATTAAATAAATGAGCATATAGGGTGTTTTAACATGTTTAAACCAAAATTCAAATCATCATTTATTCATCTTCATATAGGGGCAAAATGGTCATTTTGTGCATATATTAATTTGAGAACTCTTACTTGGACATTTTTATGTTATTTTATAGGAATTTGGATTCAAATGGAAGAGCTTTTCATGAAGATATGCATGCAAAAGAGTTAGAAAACAAATGAAGATGAAAATAAATCATTTCATGAATCATGGAGGACCCCACCTACCCACTTACCATGATCACCTACTTAGGAGCTAATGCACATGCTAATGAAGCTTAAAGTTTCATGCACATTTAAATGGAGGATTATCTCATGCTAATGATAACTTGGTGGCCATACTTCCTAGAGGGGTAATTTGGGTAGTTACCAAAAATATGGATTAGGGTTTCAAACTTGTATAAATACCCCTTATATTTCATGTAATAATCTCTTAGCCTCCTCTTTAGTTAGTTTAGTTTGGGGCTCAAAAATAAATTACAAACTCTCTTTTCATTTTCATGGCTACTTAGTCATTTCTTCTTTCATGTAACTTTCTTTTTATGCAATTTTACTTCATGTTCTTTTATTTCATGTTCTTTACTTTATGCAATTAGTGTAGTATTTATTTCATGCAAGTATATTAGCTTTTATTTAAATTTAATTAGTTCTCTTCTTACTTTGCTTTCATTTTCCTCCTTTTGTTTCATGTTGAACTCTACATTTGTTGAAATGATAACAAATATGAAAGGCTAAACCCCTTCAATTTAGGAGTAATGAAGCTCTCTTGATCATGTAGATTCAACATTTTAATAATTTTTGATCTCTTTTTGTGCTTAATGGAAATATTTGAATGGGTTAAATTTTGTTGTTTTAGCTTGGAATTTGATTGTCTATGTTGTTGACACCAAATAGGCTATGCTTAAACAAACAAAACACAAATTACCTCTTCATCTACATATGATTATGGTAATGAAGTGATTTTAAAATCAAAACTTGATGGTCTATATTTCTAATCAATAGTTAATAGTCCATGCTTAGAATATATTTTATTTTTAATTTCATTGCCATTTTTATGAGAGTTAAGAAGTGGTTTAATGGGTGTATTATAGTTTAATGGTTTATATTGGGCCAATCAATAGCACAAATATTCCATACTTGTGATAAACACATCAATTGAATTCACTAATGACCAAGAGATCATAATTTCATATATGTTGAGTTTTGTGATCATGAGAAGGGATTTGTCTCTAAATTGCCTTCAAACTCTCATATTTTTATCTATTTTCTTTCGCTAGTTTTTCTACATTTTTAGCTTAAAACAATTTCAAACTCTTGGTTAATTTGATTGAATAGAATTTTAAATCTAAACAATTCCCTACGGATCGACCCGTACTTGCCACATACTAACATTGTACGCTGTGTGCTTATGGTTAATTTTTAATTTAAATTTGATCGGCTATTTTCTAATCCGATAGGAAATTGGCCGTCGAACAGTTGAGGCCTGGGGGAAGGTTGAGAAGGTGAAGAAGGCAGAGAAGGCGGAGCCAAATCTTCAGGGGAGGGCCGAGAGGGCAATGGAGGCAGAGGAGGACCTCAAGGAGAGGTTTGCAAAGATGGAGAAGGAGACTGACCTCAAGGAGAGGTTTGCAAATTTTGGTTTCCTCCTCTTAAGTCTTTCTTCATTCCTTCTTCTGGCCCTGTTGGTTGATTCTTGAGTTGTTTCGACTTGTTGTAGATGTTCTGACTTCCTTTGAATTTCGTTGGGTTAAAAAAACCAGTTAACACTTGCCCCCCAAAGTACGCCTTTTGGGTGAAAGGCGTGCTTTGCTCCAAAACAAGTTCTTGTCTCCAGTCTTCAATAATTAAGCTTTCCAACTACTTTAGCCTTGGTGAATCGTCCAGTTCCTTCGGATTCTCTTTCAAATCATAGGTCGTTCCAAACCCATTATATCATAGGACTCTAACTCTGCTTAGGTGTAATCTATACATCACAATCATTCCGATTTCATTCGGAGTTATTACATCACATATCTCTAATTAAATCACATGTTTCCAATTACATCACATATCTCAAATTGTCCCATGTTCATTCGGGGTTTACATCACTATTAATTTTTGCTTCTCATTAAGAGTTGTCACATCATATATCGAAATCACATTATACATCGAAATCACATCATATATCAAAATCACAACATGTATCAGAATCACATCATATATCAAAATCATCCTTTGTTCATCTAGGATTTATCAGTTTTATTTTGTTTATAAGGCATTCAAATCCTTTTATTAAATCAAATCTGTTTTAAGGCTCGATCTCTCTTGATCGTTTAAGTTTAATGTGTGATCTCTCTGGGTCGTTTAATGTTTACTTTAATGCGCGATCTCTCCGGATCGCTTAATGTTTTGCCTAATGTACAATCTCTCAGGATTGTTTAATGTTTTAAGTTAAGGGGGCGATCTCTCCGGATCATTTTTTATTAAGTTAGGGGGGATGATCTCTCTCCGGATCATTTGCTTATTAAGTTAAGGGGGATTAAGCAAGCCCATCCGCTCACTCTCCGTCGAGGGGACTTACTTCTTGCACTCCGGTTGGGACTCTATGGCGTTCGATATCGTACAAGTCCATCCACTCGCTCTCCGGCAAGGGGACTTGCACCTTGCACTTCGGTCCCATCTCTCTGGTCGAGACTCTATGGCGTTCAAAATCAGTTATCACATTAAATATGGATTTTACAAAATTCAAATTTCAAATCAAAGCAAACAAGCAGAAATTAAATAAGCAGAAATCCTAAATATCTATCCCAAACATCCGACTCAGAGCATAGCAAGGGACCAATCTAGGTTTTGTGCACGTCCAAGCGGTCTGAGATTATTATCCTAAGCAATTATCCCGGATATCCAACTCAGAGCACGATTGGGAACCTATCTTGGTTTAGCACATGTCTAAGCGGTCTGGGATCATTATTGTTTTTACTGCTAATATATGAAAAGAAAAGTGGCAAAAAGAAACCAAAGCAAACTGTTGCAGCCGGGCCAGATCTAACTTCCCATCCATCCAGGTTATGGGAATATTTGTCTTGGCCCGGATCCCTAGACATTCCTTGAAGCCTCTACTGTGGGTGGTGGCTGCTCCGATTGTGCTATCGCAGCTCTGTTCCTCACGTACTGCGACAGCAGGTTGTTCCGAACCAGTTCTTCTATCAGATCATGAAGGTGATGACACTCATTCGTTTCATGTGCGCCCAGCTCATGGAAGATGCAGAATGTTCTGGATCCATTCTGTCAATCAATGGGCTCTCTTCTTGGGGGCTTTCGATAGGGAATTTTCCCCTAGTGTCTAGGTTTATCCTTTCCTGGGTTTCAGTCAGCTCAAAGTAGGAAGAGAATTTGGGCTCCCTCCTTTGTCTTTTCGGTTCTCTAGAATCATCATCAGCTTCTCTTTTCCCTTTGTCTTTTCCAAATCCTGCTCCGAAGGACCCCTTTCCACTCATAGCATAAATTTCGGCATCTTTAGCTTCATCTTCAGCGTCAACATCCTACTGACGTAAATATCACTCAGCTTCATAGTAAAACTCAGCAAGATCCAATGGTGGATCCCTTTTAAGTGCAGCCCTGAAGTCGGTCTTGCTCGCGACTCCAAACATTGCCACCATCAAAATCACTGATGGGTACAACCTATCGACCGCAGCCTCTACTGCATTGAATCTTGTTAAATAACTTCTCAAGGTCTCCCCGGGCCTTTGATTCGCATTTTCCAATGTCATCACATTCTTCGGTTGTGAGACGTGAACTCGGAATTGTCTTAAAAATCTGCCTACTAACTCGGTCCATGTGCCAATGGACCTATTCTCCAATTGCCTAAACCATATTGCCACCAAATCCGTCAAGTATAATGGGAAGCACCACCCCATTACTTCCTCAGAAGAACCCAACACCTCCATATGTCGGATGTATCTCATCAGATGAATCATTGGATCAATCTTTCTGTCGTACATTTCCAGCGCGGGAAGTTTGAAATTGGGAGGATTTCTCGTGTTCCGGATATTAGCAGTAAACGGGTTTCTTTCCATATCTTCCAAACCCTAATCTGTGTGTCCTCCTTTAACCAACCTCCTTACCAATTCAGCAATTCGCTTTTCACCATCCAACGAAGGTCTTCGTCCAAAAGCAATGTTCTTCCCTTGCCTTGGCAAGGGAAATCCGGTGCATACTCCACTGGTTGCACACCACTGTTCTGCCCTACTCTTCTAGTCTCATTCTGTCCTCTGCTCCTTTAAGGTAGCTCTGTCACATATTCCTCCGCCGGTTGCACCCTAGTATTCAGATTAGCTCATATACCACCAGTTCCTGGAGTTTCAACAATCACCCATTGTTGGCCCACTCGGCGCCAGCTCCAATATTTATCCCATCGTCGACCTTGATCCCCAAGTTTACTCCCGCGTTGCCCCTAAGTGTCGATTGCTTTAGACGTGGAGGCAACATTCTGTCTCATCCTAATCTAACTCTAACAGCTCCTGTATTGTTCCCTAGGGTCTGAATTCCTACAGCTCCTACAATTTCTTATTGTCCCATCCTTTGGAAGAATCCCTCCATCATCTCTTGTTGCCTAGTCAAGATTCCATCCTGCATCTCCTTTATCAACCTTTATATTTCTTCTCTAGCAACATAGTTAGACTGGTGAGAATTTGAGGATACTTCCTGGCTGCCCCCAGGCTCTGGTTGACTTGTTCCAGTTTCATATCCAGTGTTAGGCCTCTTCATTTTTCCCCAATCACAGATTTAAGCTCCTAGTTTTTGGATCTACTTTTTCTCTCAGTGAAACCACCAAAATGTTAACCCAAAAAATGGATCAACATCCCGTATTGAGTGTGAAAGCATCAGCTCTGTTCTTACAGAGTAATAATATAGAAAGTAAATGTAAAAAGAGCAGAAATAGTAAAGAGGCAAGAAGATTTTTATAGTGGTTCGGCTATTAATGAAGCCTACGTCCACTTTATAACTTACTATTAACCGACTGCTGTTACAAGTTGAATCGGATCACAATACGATCGAATCTTCTAAGTTAGATCAAGTAACAAGTACAAGAGTTCATTGGAGAATCACGGTGAACCCCTAGATGACTATTGTATGTAAGGAGACGAGTGAAGAATAGTCTCTGTAGAGTTCCAGTAGCTAGTCCAGCAAATCCTCTTTATGTTGAAAGTAGGACTGTATTTATAGGAGCCGGAGAGCTATTGGGCTAGGCCGCTTTGCCAAAAGCCTACACTTGATGCCACGAAGGAGTTCAAAGAGTTTGAAGATGACCTGAGCTAACCTGATTGATTGCTAGCGATCCATAGGGCCCTAGAATTAGGGGATTTTGAGTGATCTCCATTTGGTTGTCTTCTTCTCTTCTATTTGAGTGCTTTATCCAAATATCAAGTCGTTTGGAGTTAGGTTGATCATCCGTCTTCATGGGTCATCTAGTCTAAAAGAATCGTCCATAACTCGCTCAAAACTTAATGAAATCAGATGAAACTTTGCAAGTACTATCTCAAAGGCATGCGGGACCTACCATAAAAATTTAAGGTGGTGTGGCCCAATCTACATGGGTCACTAGCGAATCCATCTAGTTAGGTCGCTAGAGATCCATCCAATCAACTCCAAATTATCTCATTTTTTATATGAGCCTTCTATTATGTCTTCTAAGTGCTCTCCCAAAATTTCAAGTCAATCTGACTTCGTATGAGTTATGTAGGTCTATTTTAAGTTAGCCGCTTTTGGTCAAATAGCTTGAATCAGATGAGTCTTCACTTGTCGAGCTAGATTGTTTGGCATGCTATGAAACTTAGCAAGCGTCTCTACAGAACATATTAGATAATGATGCAAGAGGATTGGAGGATCTATAAGTGAACCTTATGGATTGCTAGCGATCCATAAGTGATGGATCGCTGACGATCCATCATCTTAGCCAAATTTTGGTTTCCTCCTCTTAAGTCTTTCTTCATTCCTTCTTTTGGTCCTCTTGGTGGATTCTTGAGTTGTTTCGACTTGTCGTTGATGTTTTGACTTCCTTTGAATTCCGTTAGGTTAAAAAACCCAGTTAACAATAAGCACTTTTTAGTTCTGTTCCTAGTGCAGAAGTCTTGAAATAGACTGCTCTCAAATTGAGTGTTGTTGTTGGTGATGATCTTCTTCGGCAAGTCAAAATGGCAGACGATGTTATTGATGATGAAGTAGAGAATCTTTAGGGCGGTGATCTCGGCAAGGGGTTCAGCCTCGACCCATTTGGTGAACTGGTCGATGGCGACTGTAGCACGATTGTACCCTCCCTTGACATTAGGCGGCTTCCCTATCAAGTTCATTCCCCAAGTGTAGAATGACTATGAGGGAGTCATTGGAGTGAGAAGGATAGGCGAGGCTTTAGGGATCTGCTAACACCGGTCGCATTTCTTCACATAGTTCATAGAATCATTTATCATAGTAGGCCAATAGTAGCCATGTCGGGCAGCCTTATTTGCTAGGTTTTGCCCCCCAACGTGATCCCCACGGAATCTTTCATGCAGCTTTTCTAGAATCTACCCGGCTTCATATGCAGACACGCACCGTTGAAGTGGTATGAAGTACCTCTATTTCTAGTGCTTTCCCTCTATAATCACATGTAGTTGGGAGCCTGATAGAGGCTTCCTTGCGATCCGCAGGAAGCAGCTTGCTTGTTAAATACCTAATAAGGGGAACCATCCAGTTGTCGATGGAGGACACATATATTTCCATGGTTGTTGTCCCTGACTTGTATCAAGGATTGTCTCGAATCTCTAAAAAGAGCTAAAGGGTGACTTCTTCTGGATTACTTGTTGCCTTGGCTAATTGATCGGCCTTGGCATTTTGCTCCCTGGGTACCTACTACAACTTGAATTCAGCAAAGGTGTTGATAATCTTCTTGGCCTCGGTAACTTACAAGGACGATGTCATGTTCTTCATTTGAAAGCGCTCACCAATCTGATTGACGACCAATGATGAGTCGCTGAAAATATGGACATACTATATGTGCAATTCTTTTGCCATCCCAAGACCGGCAAGATGACTTCGTACTCGGCTCATTATTGGTCGCCTTGAAAGTAAAGTGGACCACAAAACACAATTCTTTTCCTTTGGGTGTGATAAGGAACATGTCGACCCCTGCACCTTCTCATTTAATACCCCATCCACATACAGGTACTAAGCACCTTGGCTAGTGACAGTCAAAAGGCCTAACAGCAATAAAATCAACAACAACTTGGGCCTTAATGGAAGTGAGAGAATGGAAGGAGATGTTACGTTGCCCAAGTTCGATTGACCATTAGGCCTTTTGACTAGCACTGGGTTTGTTATCGAGATCAGATACCATGCCTCCCAAATGAAGCTACTCGTTAACAACTTTTCTACTTCTTCCTTGAGAGCTCAGTATATTTCTGTTTGAGTGGCCGATGCTTTGGGCGGATGGGGGTGACCTTTGGATCAGAATTGAGGGCATGGAAAATGATTATAGGATCAATGCTAGTTATGTCAGCATACACCCATGCAAAGACATCTCTGGTCTACTATAGGAACTTGATCAGATCATCTCTAATTTATGTGTTGATCTTGGTGCCGATTTGAATGATCTTGCCAGGGTCGGTACTGCCTTTGGAGATTGATTCTAAGAGAGTGACCGACCCACCTTCAATGCCTCAGTCACCCATGCGGGGGTCTGTTTGGTTATCCTCTAGGTCCGAGCTTGTTTCCAAGTTGCACTGGTCTAGTGCGTAAATCATGCACTCTATGATGCCTTCGCTCGAGATGGATGTCTGTGCTTAAGACGGGTAAGGATATTACCCTCGGCTCTCATAAATGAGTTTGCCGGTGTTGAGAGGGTAGGAGTTATTGCGTTGACAACCCTGCTTGCCAACGGGGAGCGACTTGTTCATTCCATGCAATGATAAGCTCTCTAGTTTTTTGGGAGTGGCAAGGATGTAAGGTTCTTGCCATCTCAATCTTCAGAGTGACTGACGGTCCCGGCATGACCCTGAGTGTTGCTGGGCTTGAGGGTAGTCATGGGTGATAGGCAGGATGTTGGTGCAACTTAATGGTTGAAGGTGGTCACTACATGACCCTGAACGTTGCTTAACTCGAGGGCACTCCCGGGTGATACACTGCCAGTAGTTGATTCTTCAATGGCAAGGACGGTCCTATCAAGAGTGTTTGGCACTTTCTTAGGTGACACATTGTTGAGTGCAGCAACTTACTCAAGTGGATTGTCACTAATAGTAGGAGCTGATGATGTTGATGCTTCAGAATTAGAGACAATCTTGGCATGCACCAAAGTGCTAACTGGCTTGATGGTTCTCTCGAGTGACTAGCCGCAAATTGTTGCGAGCTATTGTTGAAGCATAAGAACACCCTTCTTTGATTGGCTAAAGGAGCTTCCATAACAGTCCCTAGCCTTTTACTGATTACCCCTGATTTCACGGACCCTACCTTGTATGGATAACTTCATAACGAGGGGGTTATAGGAGATGATGGCATCCAACTCGGCAAGTGTCGGTCGTCTTATCAATAGATTACATATGGAAGGGCGGTCAATTACCACGAAGTTTACCTGAATTTTTACAGCAATGGGTTCTTGGCTGAACATTGCCATAAGTGAGGTGGTGCCCAATTTAACAATACCTACACCCCCAAAGCCGTAAATTGGCAAGGCACATGGGGTGAGGCTGGAGGTAGGAAGCTTGATGGTCTCGAAGACATGCTTGAACATGACATTGACTGAGCTACCCATGTCCATGAGAGCCCGATGTACATTGGAGCTAGCAATGCAAGAGTGACAACCGTTAGATCATGATGGCCTTGTCCTCAATGGTATAGGTGAGCAACTGGTCTGATTCCAACCATCGTGCTTTTGGCGCTTGGTGCTATAGGGAATAGACCTGATTGATCATGCCCATTTCTCTTTAATATTTGAACCGTTCTCCCTGGCTGCTACCGGCCACATGCGGGCCTCTGCATATGGTCAAGATGTTGGTGATAACTGCGACATTGTTGTTGGGTTGCTGGGGCTAAGTTGGTCAGTTTTTGTGGTTATTCCTTAGTTCTACCTAATCACGGACGAACTCCAGAAGTGTTCTTTCCAGGATGAGCCTCTCCATCTCATCCTCAAGCACCCAACACATGACTGTAGAGTGGTTGTTAAGTTAATGGATCTATAGTATTTGGTGTTACTACGAGGTTCCTCCCTCTTGTCATTTCTGGCGGTGCTGGGCCTATGAAAGGGTACCCATACCCGAAATGGCGAGATATATTGTGACAATATCCTTGTTCAAGGTATCATAACTAGCATACTTAGGCTTGTACCGAGTGTCGACCTATGTTTTCCTTTTGGTGTCATTCTGACGACCATTTATTCATCTTTCATTATTGTCGCTAGGATTGGTATGGGTGGGATGCCTAGTTTCGTTGTCGCTGTTTGAAAGATCTACATCTTCCATTCCTATCACGTCATTCTCCCGTTGATAAAGGTCGATTAGGGATGTAGCAAGCTACTTTTGGAGCTCTCTTCATATTCTAGACTTGTACTTGACTCTACAATAGAGGGCCATGACCAAGCTATTCATGTCTACACCCCTAGCTTGGGTGGACTCTTTATTGAAACGGTTAACGTACGCCCGCCCGCAAGCTTTTTATGGAACCTTGCCTGATGCTACCTAGCTCACTAACCATCATAACATGGGTTTTGGAGGTAAAGAAACATGTTTAGTTCTACCTGATCACGGACGAACTCCATAAGCGTTCTTTCCCGGATGAGCCTCTCCATCTCATCCTCAAGCAGCCAACACATAACTATAGAGTGGTCGTTAAATTAATGGAACTATAGTATTTGGTGTTACCACGAGGTTCCTCCCTCTTTTCATTTCTGGCGGTACTGGGCCTATGAAAGGGTACCCATACCCGAAATGGCGAGATATATTGTGACGATATCCCTGTTCAAGGTAGCATAACCAGCATACTTGGGCTTGTACCGAGTGTCGATCTATGTTTTCATTTTGGTGTCATTCTGACGACCATTTATTCATCTTTCGTTGTTGTCACTAGGATCGGCATGGGTGGGATGCCTAGTTTCATTGTCGCTGTCTGAAAGATCTGCATCTTCCATCCCTATCACATCGTTCTCCCGTTGATAAAGGTCGATCAGGGAGGTAGCAAGCTACTTTCGAAGCTCTCTCCATATTCTGGACTTGTAGTTGACCCTGGAATAGAGGGCCATGACCAAGCTATTCATGTCTACACCCCTAGCGTGGGTGGACTCTTTATTGAAATAGTTAACGTACGACCGCAAGCTTTCAGTGCGATCTTGCCTGATGTTACCTAGCTCACTAACCATCATAACATGGGTTTTGGAGGTAAAGAAACAGGTTTTGAAATCTGTGCACAACTGGGTCCAAGAACTGGTGCTTCCCGGTCGTAGATGCAAGAACCAGCAAAAGGCCGACCTTGTCAAAAGTAGATGGAAAAAGCAAGCCTTAGCTAAGCTAGAAAGCTGGCCGACACGGGTAATGGAGTTGAAGGAAGTAATGTGATAAGATGGGTCAGCATTCCTACCATACTTATCTATGGGTAGCAAATTATATTATTGGTGAATGTAAGTTTTTAAGATCTCATCAAAAAATGGCTCACCATTCTCGTCATCGGAGAATGCCTCGCCCTATATATTTCTGGCTTGCATTCTATTAAGTTGTGGGTGAAGAACACACTTCTCTTCCTTAAGGCTGGCATCGATCTGCTAGGGAATATTCTGGCCAAGGATGGGTTGAGGACTCATCCTGTATCAGGTAGAGTGGGAGATCGACGACGATATGGAGAATGGTAATGGGCTAAAGTGGGAGACCTTCTCTCCCTATGCATAGAGGATGACTTTGAATGTCTAGCCCTTCCCTCTCTTGATATGTTCCTAACCACATCCCTGTGAGATCTGGACTGTACCGAAAGAGAAATATGCTCCCTAACGGTGGCAGGAGCACCGCGATTGAGACTATCAAAAGCGAAAGTTTGTAGACACTCGAAAGCTAATGGTCATTCCGCTGAGGGGGAGTGGCAGTGTCTTGGTTCTCTAGGCACGGTCACATTTGGAGCAATATCAACATGGCTAGGCATACAGCAAGTATACCTTCTTGGATGAACAACATCCATGAATCGGGTTTCACGCACCACTCTTCCCTAGGCCTCATTAGTGTTCATGAGGTCGTAGGCATCAGGAAGGGGGGTTAATGAATAGGCGGGTTGACATGGTCGACTGTTGGAGGAGCCGGTGGAACAAAGTTTTAGTAGCTTGGGCGTCCAACTGGGTCCTCAGACTTTTAACTTTATGGGCTAGAGTACCCACATTCATTAATTGTTTCAACAAAGTAAGCCACACCATTATTGAGCCCATGATAGGCTGGACAGCACCGGCGACAGTGTTGCCATTAGTTTCCTACTCGTTGGAGTTGTTACCTTCGACCATCAGAAGACTGTCCACGGCAACAAGTTAGATCGTAATTTGCGGAGAAGAAAAAGTGATGAAAAGGGAGAGCTTTACTGGAAGGCCCTGCTTCAAGCACTAAAATGTTGACTACATATTTAGCCATCCTCAAAATTAGTCTGGTTATGTTGTAAATTAAAGGTTACTTATTAATCACTAGCTTAAAATGGTAAATGAGGAAGAATGCAAGCAAAGAAAAGTAAATTACACCAAATATAGAGTGGTTCGGCAAGATTGCCTATGTCCACTATGAAGATCTCTTACCATAGTCCTCTCTTATAATTATAGAGAATTACAAGAGAATAATAAGAAATATAGCAATTAAGACTAGAATGTTAGCTAATCTTGAGTGCATGGGACTTTGATTTACTATGAGGGGAGCTATAAAAAGAGATAATGACCAAAATTCTAATATTTTCCAACCCCTTTGAAGTGACAATGCATGGGGTATTTATATTAGCTGAGATGGGTGACGAGATTGTATTGAAAAACAGGCATGAAGAGCGCCCGACCTTTGATTTGATCGCATGGGCTGATGGGAGATAACTGTAAAGGTAGAAAGAAATAAGTGGCTGATAAGCATGCCAATTGTGCTTCTGTACCAGACATACGTATTGCATTTAATGAACATTAAATGCTAACGGTGGGTTACAGGAGTAGGCGTATTTCGAACCACTTCAATATAGTATCTTTTATAGTAGGATGTACGTCTTGTCATTTACTTTGGCATGCCTATGTTGCAAGATAGATGGATGACTCTGGTCGGGCATTAATGATACTGGAGACTAAATATTGCTAAGGACCAGAGTGCAAAGAATAGGTCGGGCCAGCTATGATATGATTAGATGGGCTATAATGATGTCGAATCATGGACGGTTATGCTTGAGTCGTCTTAACATATGGGTGCCTTCTAAAGCTATCTCAATGTGCACTCGGCTATGGAGCCGATCTAATGGGCTAGCCCTGAAGCCAGTCTGGGTGCAGATAGCCATGCGCGGGCTGGTTATTCTATATCTAAGCTTATTAAAAGTTGGTTGGTGCTAAGGACCATACTATGGAGGTGATACTAGGACGGAGATGAGATGATAAGATGGTATTCTTAGGATCGATCGAAGGTAGGTGTACTAAAGCCAGACTAGAAGGGATCAAGCTTAAGCTGGTCTTATCAAGTACGCTAGTTGTTGAGGCAGCCTTGAGTTTTATCGGTCGGCAACTAAAGTGATGTTGAGTGGTCGGTCGTCATTGAATTGGGCCAGAGTGGACCGAGCAGAGCTATACCTAGCTTTGTCTTCACTATGAATTGACTTAAAGCTACTTTGAGAGAGATGTTCAGTTGCTGGCTTGTTGTGTTGCTTGGGTAGATGGGTTGGTCTGGGACCAACTTGAGTTTAGGCTGGTATGAATGAGTTAGTCGTAGGTAACTGGGCCAGCTTTTATTAGTTCAGGTTTTGCCTTAATCATCTTGCTAATTACTTATGAGAAAATTAAACAATAATAACTAATTAACCTTTGTTCTTATAATTAATTTCCTTAATTAATTATTCATTAATTTATAGGTCGTTATACCACTCGTCTCCCTAGTAAACTCATATTAGTTTATCTTCATCCTCGTCTTCATCCCCATCTTCATCTTCCTCTTCATCCTCCCCTCTTTTATTGGAGATGTCTTAGGTTGCATGTGGAGCATCTTGATGAACAGGAGTTGGGGGATCATTTTTAGTTTCTTGAGTAACTTGAGATGCCTTTAGTGCGGGAATGTGTAGTTGATCTTTCCGGTCATTTTGTAGTAGCCAAAAATGGTGCAGTTGAAGGTCATTTAGGAGGTTTGTTCTTTTTCTCTCATCCTTCGGGATATTCTTTAAAAGCTGGAGTGTTTGGGCTAGAGAAGCTTTTGTAACCCTTTGGGGGATATCTGTAAGCAAAGAAGAGAGGAGAACCCAATGACTTGGATAAATTGAACCATGGTTGATTAGGGCGCAAAAGTGGAATTTACATCCGGATATCCACATCTAAGCAAAACCATTTGGATAGCAGATGAAGAAGTACTCGTCCGTTAATTTACTAAGCTTGTTATTAGGGCTGTCGAAAAACAACACAAGTCATTTACCCAACCCAATTATCCAGAAAGTAAGTGGGGTGGGTTAAACCCAATAAAATAAATAGGTTTTTTAGGGCAAAACCGTTTAAACCATCGATTAATTGGTTTACATGGGTTTTACCCGTTTGTTTAGGTTCGACCATTTACGTAATCGAAAGCAAAATAATCATTTGCATTCATCTGTCTCTGTCTGCAATCGGTCTCTTCCTTTCTTCCCACCATGACTTCGGCGTCTCTTTGAAAGATCCATCTACTATTGTAGTTTCGTATGAAGTGGTCAGTCCAGCTCTCTGTAATTTTTATTCCTTTTATTTTCTCCCTATGTTCTTACTCATGTTTATACCTAGTATAATCTTCACGTTAGATGATCACAATTTGATTTTTACAACAAAACTACTAAGCCATTATTTCCAAAAAAGTTGGGGTTGGCTAGAGATGGAACCCAAAACTAAAAGAGAAAGTCAATTTAAAAGTCATAATAACAACAACAATAATAATAAAAACCATGATAATAATACTAAAATAAAGTCAAATAAGTAAAAAAAATAACAATAACTAAGTAAAATAAAATAAAAATAAAAATATATTAAAAAAACCATGATGATAACGATAATAATACTAATAATAATAATGCTACTAATAGTAATATTGACCGAAGACCAAACACTACGTCTTATGCTCCTATTCACTAGTCCTATAATCTAAAACTCCTAGCTCATGGTTCTGGTATGTGGATCGCTAACTTCCACGCGCTCCTGTCCCACACCAGCTCTTCGGATATATTCCAATCCTTCAGGTCCCTTTTTACTACTTCCTCCCATGTCAACCTTGGTCAACCTCTACCTCTCTTTAAGCATTCGACGCGACCTATAATTCCAGCGCGCACAGGTGTCTCGGGAGATCTCCGTTGGAGATGTCCAAACCATCTTAAGAGGTGTTGGACTAGCTTCTTCTCAATTGGTGCTACTCCAAGTTTATCATGTATATCATCATTTCTAATCCGATCTCTTCTTGTATGACCGCAGCTCCACCACAGCATATGAATCTCTGCAACACTTATCTTTTGTTCGTGTTGGCGTTTAGTAGGCCAAAATTCTACACCACATAACATCATAGGCCCGATTTCCATTTTGTAGAACTTTCCTTTAAGCTTATGTGGGACTTTCCTATCACAGAGAATGCCAAACGCTTGTCGCCATTTCACGCATCCCGCTCAAATTCTAAAACTAACATCTTCGTCAATCTCACCATTATACAACTGCATTGATCCTAAATATCAAAAGGATTCCTTCTTGTGAACTACTTGTCCGGCCAGAGTGACATCTCCATCCTCTAATCTGACACCGCTGAACTCGCACTTCATATACTCTGTTTTTGTTCTGCTAAGCCTAAAACCCCTTGATTCTAAAGTCTATCTTCACAGCTCCAGCTGTCCATCAATCTCAATCCTACCTTCATCAATTAGCATAATATCATCAGTAAAGAGCATACACCAAGGAATCTCACCTTGTATACCCTTCGTAACCTCATCCACCACTAGGGCAAAAATATAGGGGCTCAAAGCTGACCCTTGATGTAATCCTATGTTAATTGGAAAGTCATTGGTTTCACCCTCGCATGCTCTGACACTAGTCACAACATCATCGTACATATCCTTGATAAGGGTAATGTACATTGTTGGGACTCTTTTCTTTTCCAGAGCCCACCACATAACCTTTCTCGGTACTTTATCACACGCTTTCTCCAAATCGATAAATACCATGTGTAGATCCTTCTTTTCCTCTCTAAACCTCTTCATAAATTATCTTATCAAGAAAATCGCCTCTGTGGTCGACCTTCCAAGCATGAAACCAAATTGTTTTTTTGAAACACTTATCATCCTTCTTAATCGAAGTTCAATGACTCTCTTCCAAAGCTTCATTGTATGACTCATAAGCTAATTACTCTGGAGTTTGTGCAACTTTGAATATCTCCTTTATTCTTAAAAATTGAAACTAATATGCTTCTCCTCCACTCATTTGACATCTTATTTGATTTGAACCTATTATTGAACAACTTAGTTAGCCAGGCTATCCCTACATCTCCAAGGTATCTCCACACCTCAATGGGGATGTCATTAGGCTCCAATGCCTTGCCCGATTTCATTCGTTTTAGGGCCTCGTTTATCTCGAACTCTTGAATTTTCCGAACAAAATGTCTACTAGTGTCATCAAAAGAGTCGTCCAGCTCGATGGTAGTGCTATCACCTTCTTCATTGAATAGCTTGTCGAAGTAATCTCTCCATCTATTTGTTATCTCATTGTCCTTCACCAAAAGTCTATTATTGTCATTCTTAATGCATTTAGCTTGGTTGAAGTCTCTCGTCTTCCTCTCGTGGAGCTTAGCTATCCTGTAGACAATTTTTCCACCCTCCTTCGTACTTAGCTTTTGATATAGATCTTTATATACCCGACCCCTTTCTTCACTCACCACTCTCTTTGCGTTCTTCTTTGCCACTTTGTACTTTTGCATGTTGTCCTAGCTCCTGTGATGACGCAAACACTTATAGCATTCCTTCTTCTCTTTGATAGCCTTTTGCACATCACTGTTCCACCACCATGAATCTTTAGGTTCGTGTTTATTTCCTTTTGTTATCACAAACACCTCAGTAGCCACTTTTCGAAAACGCGTTGCCATCTCATCCCACATATCATTTGCTTCTCCTTCTATATTTCATGCCCCTTCTCCCATTACTCTATCCTTAAACACCCGTGAGGCGTATTCTTTGAGCTTCCACCATTTTGTCCGACTAATCTTGGCTCCTTTATCCTATTGAACACATATTCGAAGACGAAACATAGATATCAAAAGCTGATGTTGTGAGACGACACATTCTCCAAGTATGACTTTGCAATTTACACAAGCTCGTTTGTCGTCTCTTCTAGTAAGGACAAAGTCAATCTGGCTAGAGTGTTGGCCACTATTGAAAGTAACTAAGTGTGATTGTCTCTTTCTAAAGAAGGTATTAACTATCATGAGGTCATATGCAACATCGAAATTTAATATTTCTTTTCCTTCTTGGTTCCTATCGTCATATCCAAAACCACCATGCACTCTCTCAAACCCCCACTAGTTGTATCAACATGGTCGTTGAAATCTCCTCCTATGAAGTTTCACGTTACTAGGCACATCTCTAACCATGACATCTAACTCTTCCTAGAAATTTCTCTTGACAGCTTCACTTAGGCCTACTTGTGGGGCATAGGCACTAATGACGTTTAGAAGCATATCACCAACTACCAGCTTGACTAGGATGATCCTGTCCCCATGTATCCTAACATAGACCGCTCTGTTTTTAAGGTTCTTGTCAATTAAGATGTCTACCCTGTTCTTTTTACGTTCTTTTCCCGTGTACCATAACTTAAAACCAGTGTTCTCCACCTCCTTCACCTTTTGGCCCGTCCATTTGGTCTCCCGAACGCAAAAGATATTTACACGTCTTCTAGCCATAGTATCAACTATCTCTCTTAATTTTTCTGTTAAGAACACTACATTCCAACTATCTAACCGAATCCTAGTTT
The DNA here is from genome assembly GCA_030737815.1 of Allium fistulosum. Taxonomy (NCBI): domain Eukaryota; kingdom Viridiplantae; phylum Streptophyta; class Magnoliopsida; order Asparagales; family Amaryllidaceae; genus Allium; species Allium fistulosum. Next base: position 358,334,211 of record CM060906.1, read on the forward strand.
CATCGACTAGCTTCCTTGCCTCTGGCACCACCGAGTAAAATGCGAAGATCCTTGCTTATTTATCACTACATCAGGGCGTCGATGTAGCGCGCCACTAAGGGAGTAACGATCCAGTCTTTGCATATTTATCATCAAACCCGAGCTTCGATATGGCGCGCCACTAAGGAAGTGACGACCTAGCCCTTTCTTACATGTCACCATATCCGAGCCTCGATATGATGCGTTGCTAAGAGGGTTACGACCCAACGAAATATAATCAGGTACCATTTTCATAATAAAGACTATGACTTTTATGTTGGCTCGTCAAGTCTATCACAACCCCCTCCTTTATCCTGACTTGGGACAAGCTGCATAGAAAACTATACAGGCGGAGTTATGATCACAATCTGATTTTTACTTTGTGTTTTTGAAGTAGTATTTTAATAATTAGATTTGGGTGCTGTTCATGGCTATTCGGCTTGTTTGTGGTTGATTGGGAGCCGACAATGATGATGGTCTTAATTGGGGCAATCCCGTAAATTACAATACACCATGGTTCAATCTTAAAAACCGATTTTAATTTATTCTTTTAACAAACTAGAAACTGGTGTAACCCATGGATTTGTTGTATTGGTCAAGAATTTCGCTTTCAAAAGGGAGGGTTTCCTTTAAGTGTTAACGATAGAGAAGGAGTAGAAATGACGAAAGGCGGATTGGCTCTAATTTGTGTTCAGTCCTATTTTTACTTTGAATTAATTTTATAACTACTACTAGTTTCTAAAATTTGAAAGCACATCCACAAAGAACCAGTATTCTTTGATTTGGCTACATCTCCAAAACTATGATTTGTTGGTTTGTAGAAAAGAGGTACACTTGATTTGGAGTGATTATAAAGCTCAGTTGGAGATTAGGTGGATTTTAGACCAGAGGAGATTTTGAATTTTTGTTTCTTAGAAAATTAGGACCTGTTTGGTTTCATTTTGTATTTTGAGTTTTGTGTTTTCGATTTCCACTAAGAAATAGCAAGAAACAAGAGAAGAAGATTTATAATTCTTAGCCGTTGGGACGACCAACGGACAACGAAAGAATTGATTGTTCTCCGTGCTTTTGTTAACTCTCGAAACACGAAAAATAAAATAAACTTGTTTTCTATTTTATATGTTAATTTCATTTTTCAAAATTGTTTGTTTTTCAACTATACATACAACGGACGCGTTTTTGTATAGATGAAAACACAAAACTAAAAACGACAAGCCAAACGGGACCTTAGTTCATTAAAAGCAAAAGTAGGTGTTTAAATATTCTTAACGTATACGAAAAATCATATTTTCGTATACTTTTCAATCACACACATATGCATGGGTTAATTGAATGGTCATAACTATGGCAGCTTTCTGATTCTCCATGTGCCTTTGTAGGCAATTTCCTGATCAAGATGTTTAATCTTATGACATTATTTTCTTGGTCGATTCTATATTTTTCTATTCTCTAAGAAAATGTAATTAAATAAAAAAATAGTATATCAAAAAATAGATTATTATTTTTCGTAGGAAACGTTTGAGAGGATCAGAGGGCGGTACCCAGGAGAAGCCGATGAGGAGTCTAGTATTCGATTTTCGCCTTCTAGAGAACAATAATGGATGGTTTCTTTAAGAATATGAAGGCGTATGAGGGATAAGTTGTTTCTACCAAAACAACTTCTCATACCAATTTCCATATGAACTTTAAAATTTGTTAATTTTTATTTTTCAATCTGTATATTTTCTGCCCAGGTGGCTGAAATCGAGAAATAAATTGAGAAAATAAACGTGCAATTGGACAAGCTTCAAGTGCGTCCCGAATCAGTATTTGTGAATAGTATTATTTGCCGGGTGTTTTATATCTATATCTATATATGTATATATATCTATGTATGTATGTATAATAGTGTGCGTGCATGTACATTAAATCTTGTATGTGCATGTTTGTGCATATATGGATATGTATATGCACAACACGAATTAAGTGCAGATATACAAAATTTTGTAACAAGTTTAGATACTTTGCGCCCAACACCTAAAATATAATGCATTTGGACTGGCATTAAACCAGGAATGTCGGCATGTAATGAAGGCCTCAAATATGAAAGGTAAAATCCTACTTCAAAAACACAAAGTTAAAATCTCATGATAACACACACACACACACACGTATATATAGAAAATAAATTTGATATAATTTAATGTTATGAAGAAAGGGATGGTAATAGCTCTCCGATGTGAGATATTGAGGATGTTAACTTCTGGTCGGGTTTAGAATGTGGGCATTGAATTGTTTTCATTGTAGCTTACAAAAAATTATAGGAATGGGAAAGTAATGGTCATACATATATGTTAGTGTATCTAAGATCTATGTATCAGGCTTTAAATATAATAATACATTAACATACTGTATCAATACAACAGGATACCTGAAACACTTGGAAATTGTTTATTAATTGAATCTTAGTGCAAATTTTTAGTCATGCATCAGATGTTACATGCAAATGTAGTATGAACATAGCGCAAATGAGTACCTCATTTATGTTTCCTTTATGTTAAAGCAATTATGATTAAGCTTCTTCTACACTTGTAACACCATTTAATCTGATTTTGAATTTACATAACTATTCAAGAACAAAATTTCCCACTGTGAAGCATGTAAAACCTACATCAGAGTTGTATGTTAAATATAATATCATTTGGAATATACTGATGGTTATTGCAGTATTTTCTAACATGACATCTAAAGGTGGACATTTGTAATACACTGACATAACTTATAATACCATTTTGGTTCTTTTCAATATAGTTTCATTGTTCTTTTATAACCTTCATGTTGTATTTTTAACAGACTTTAGTTTATCTTTGCTATTGTTTACAGCCTTATGGGTAAAATGGTGGTTAATTGCAGAAAGGTTGTCAACTTGGTAAATGCTTAAGATTATCATACGAGGAGTTGAAAAAGGGGTCTGTTGGCTACTGTTATGGTTTCATGCATTTACTTATGTTTTTATGTAGTTTTTGAATGATATGTTGATTGATGTTGTATTAAATTCTGCAAATGTTGCAGTTTCAATTGCTATTGATCAGAGCTTGTTGCAGATCATGAATGATGCTCACTTTATATGCTACATTTTTGTACTTGAAAACTGAACTAATGAGAATGGAATCTATGCTTTAATTTTGCTATACTACATTAATTCTACTGTAGTTGCTAATCATATGCAATCTTTTACAGTTTTTTATGCAATTTTGTCCAAAATGGGTTAAACGGATTAGTTTGGGTTGACTCGTTAAATTAATGGGTTGGGTTGATCCGCTAAATTAGTGGGTTGGGTGGGTTTACCCATTTAATAAACATGTATAATGGGTTGGGTCTATTTTTGTTTAAAATGGGTTGGGTTAATTTTCAAACCAACTCATTTATATCCAACCCAATCCGTTTGACACCCCTACTTGTTATGGATGCCAAAGACGACTTGGCAGGCCTTGAATGATTCTAGAAAGGTCAGAGATGGATGGTCTGCTCTCTTTTTGATGTTGTAGAGATATTGACCTCTTCAAAGATAGGCACCCTTCCTAACTGTCTGATAAAGATAATATATGTGCAATTTAAGGCAGCGTATCCATTTGGGTGACGTTGGGCAAGGGCAAGCTTCATGAACTGGGAAATTAGTCGGAAAAAATGATTGAACGGAGGGACGACTCCAGAGAGGCACATGTATCGGTTGTAGGCGGCGTAACCTTGCAAAGGGTCATGTGCTTTTTGATGTGGTAACAGAGTTAAAGTTTCTTCAATAGGGAGACCATGATGTTCGTAGATCCTTTTAACGTCTATGTTGTTAACCTCAAGGTCGGAGAGTCCAGGAGGTCGTCGAGGATAATTACACCTTGTAGATCGACGTTAGGAGCGATGCTAATATAAGGTTCCTTCATAGCTGTAAGTGGAACAATTTGAAGGGATTGTTCAGGCCGACAACAAGATTGTCGAGGCCTGAAAGGTGTTGAAGTGGAAGCCGGGGTAGAGGGTGAGCTTACCGTTGGAGGAGTGGATCCAAGATTAGAGGGCCATGCAGCTGTTGCTGAAATACACCCGAAGCGTCTAAGAGGTTCCATTTAGGACTGAAAGCTTCAGACATGAGCATAGCCAGGTATGATTTAAATTCAATGTGTACTTTAATTAAGTCTCATGTAGCCGATGTAGAGAATTCAACTGATGTCAATGTGTGTTACCAATCGGATTTTGCACATCAATCGAGGCAATGATATGTGGTTTAATTTATGTAGTGTGTGTCGTGTGACCTTGGCACGGTGAACGGATGTACTCCGCACAGATAGCCCGGTCATGGTGGCAAATAAGCTTTAACATGCAATGAAACCGTGTGTCAAATATTACCCGCTAACATAGGATTTACATTAGCGAAACCACTATCCAAGGGGGTGTGAAGCTTCTCCTTGAATAATAGCATGGATATGGTATCGGTTCGAGCATCGCTTGGACAAACGTCTTAGAATGCATCGATCCTTGTTACGAAAAGTGCCAAGATGCATTTGTGAAGTTAACTTGTTAAGCATTATTGATCGAACTCCGTGATGCCAATCCATACCTACAGTCAATAAAGAGACCGTTCTACATGGGTAAGTCTTTTTCTTGATCCTCACCACCTACACCCTAGGTATCGTGAGCATCACACTATGACCGTGGGGTGTTCAAAGCAGCGATGATGAAGGGAAATTAAGAGTCCAACATGGATCGACGGCATTGAGTCGGAATGGACTTGCAATGGTGGATGATTAGTCTATGACGTGTGAAGACATTACGACAGCGCCTACCAAAAAAGTCAAAGTCGAGGTCTAGGATTATGGCGACGGCTTAGAGTGGAAGCTACTTGTGACGACCCACCTTTTTGAACAATCCAAATCGACAATAAATCACACATGTCCAACTCAAACCATTTAAAAGATAGATTATCAATGAGTTTATTTTAAAGAAATAAAAAGGAAAGAAGAAACAACAACAGAATCTCACAGCGGAATGACAAAATATAATAATTACATAAACAGTTCATGAAGCTGTTTAATAATATATACTCAATTCAATTTACCACATCAATAAGAGTTATACAATACTATCAGAGTTATACATTTTATATAGACGAAATGAAATAGTACAGCGGAATAAATACTAGTAGATATGATATACCAAATCTTCGTTTCGTTCTCTGGAATAACTTTCTTCGATAACTGAAAACTCGGTCTGACCCGAGCGTAATGAAAAACCAAACACTCAAGTCAGGACTAAAATCCTCATGTAATTCAAATCCAAAATTAGGTGAAATATGGATGTAAACAACTTCAATTTTTACTTTAAATTTCACAAAGAAGTTTCGCAGTTTCAACTTCATTTCAGGGGTTTCAGTGAATTTATCAACTTCTAATCGATTTAATAAATTTCACATTTTAAACAAACTTCAATGTTAAATTTTCAAATTCCATTAAATCACTGAAATGAATACAAGTCATTTTCCAAATAATTTATGTTACTATATAAAGTCATAGAAATTTCACAAATCTTTAGAGTTGAAAATTCCATTTATGAAAATCTTTAAATTTCGCCAAAAGGCGATAGAATCACAACAATCACATTTCTGCCAAAGTAGGCAACAATGCATCCAATCGCAAGCATATCAAATAGGATGTCAAAGGGTCCATATAAAAACTCAATGCATAGGTGATCAATCATATCAATAGTGGCAATAACAGAACGATAACGTGGAAATATCAATTCACTAACACATACAACCAATCAATAATATCAACCATCATAATATCAACCAAAATCCAAATCAATCAATTCAGCCATATCACAACAAGCAATAACTATAAATGTCAAGGTGTTTAAATAAAGTGATATGCAATTTAAATTTAAATTTAAATATCAAATTTAGGTGTCGATTTAATTATCAGATAAATGTCAAATTTTAACTATCAAATTAAATATCACACTAACTACCTGTTTCAACTATCACATTTAACTCTCAAATTTCTATCAATTTTAACTGTCAATTTAAATTATTAAATTTCATATCAATTTAACTATCAATTTTAAATGTATGTTTAACTATCACTCACTTCAAATTCAACCAATTCAATTTCATTCGATTAAATTTCCAAACAGCAATCAATATAATTTATCACTTCGTTAATTGGTTTAACTAACAGTAGGAAATTTAGTACGTCGTGAGTGGGTTAAATCACTCACCTTAAACAGATCTGAAATTTCCATTGAAGCGAATCATCACACAACCAACTCCATAGCGTAGACAGCGTCGATACGAATCCAACGGAAGAAACCACGTCCAAATCCGACCTCGTACGAATAAATTTCGGATGGATCAACATTGGAATTTAATTTTAGTTAAAGTAAATATATAATTAACGTTAATTACCTTAAACTAATCCCGTGCTTCTCTTCTTCCCGTTCATGAAATGCAACCCAGATCGAGAATTCCATCATGCCGCACCACCTTCCTCCAGCGCCGAAACTCCAGCGCGCCTTGTCGTTGATTGATGCCATCACCAAAAACCCTCCAGCGCTGCTCACGACTCCTCCAACCTCACCGTGTGCCAAGAAATCGAACCCAACTCCGTTGAACTTCCTCGAGAGCAATCCCGACCAACATAGATCGTCAACTGCCATCAAACTCAAACCGAGTGTAGCTCTCCCCATGCTCTTCAACTTTGCTCTAGACCCCATCGCCTAATTATCAACGATGATGACAAACTCTGACGAACTAGATCTGTCGTTTGTGGTCAATTTTCGGTCGCCTCAGTCGCCTGAAGATGATCATGACCGGTCGTTACACTCATCTCACCGAGCTCTACATGATTGTAGTTGGGCACTTCGCCTGAATCGGCATCTTGAGCCACCGATGGAAAAAGGCCGTTAGATGGAAGGGTTTTAATTTATTTGGTTGCGGCTGCGTTTGGAACGAATGAAGAGGATGATGATATTATATAGATGATAACCAAATACTATTCATCAGGACCCCAAACGAGACGTGGTCCCTGACGTTTTATACCAAATACCCCTATACCGAATTCAGTGGGACTATTCTTGGGTCCCAATTTGATTGTATATACAAGTTAACATTTTTGTTGTTTGATAAAATTTTACAACAAATTTAAATTCAAATGCTTTCCAATTACAGTTATGGACAATCCGGTGTTTTAAAATTTTAAAATATACCGTTACGACAATCGCTATATTAATAATGAATTTATATTTAAAATTTCATTTAATCAAATTAAATTGTTACAAAAAATTATAAATTCGATCGTTTTCTAATTTATTGAAACTGGATATATTTACAATTCCAAAATAACTAAATCTTCATTTAAATTTCCTTTTAATGACGTTTCAAATAAATGGTTTCAATTATTTGCGACGGTTAACAAATTTATTTACAAATTAAATCCCTTTTTTTAGTTATTCAACAATATTTAAAACATTGTTATATACGACAAAGCATTCATCACTTACAAATTAATATTTATCAGGTTATTAGAAATCAACTTATTTAAATGATCTAAACTTATGTTTTCCTTTTCATTAATAAAAATCTAAACATAATTTATTAAATCAATTTATCTAACCAAATCTTATTTATTAACCACCAATTTAGGTTCATCTTATTATTTAAAGTAACTCATTCAAATTACAATATAAATGATTAACCATTTTTCTCCATAAGTAGACGTTCAATTTATTCTTACTTACAACTAACATTTATTATTCAATTTCTCCGTTTAAATCCATCATTTTTTGTTTCAATTCAAATTGTAAATTTTATACAAACTAATATTATACATTTTCATTTATGTTACAATTCCTCTTATTACAATTTTTTCTCATTTTAGAATCCACTTTAACGTTATCGCTTATGTTCTTCTTTTATTAACATAACCAACTACTTATGTAGATAACATTTATTAATTTAATTTTATTATTAATTATTTACAATTTATATCATAAGATTATATTTAAATTTGTGTTACCATCTTCCATCTTACTATGTCTTTATTCAATCTTCTAAATTTATATAACATTTATTATTTTATCAGTTATTAGTTTAACACAATTCAATATTATGAATTTCAATTCGAATATAAGTTACACTTTATCTTATTGACTATTAGTTGTCATTTAGAATTCCAATTGAGATTATCACTTACATTCAACATATTTCTATTGATAACATCATAAATTTTTGTTTCTAACCATTTTATCCATTAATTTAGTTAAATTTATAATTTTAAATGGTCAAAATTTCGGGTCGTTACATTCTCCTTTACTCAAAACTTTTTGTCCTCGAAAAGGGACTAAGTACGGAATTTAACGCTTGATATATTTATTCAAAACAATCAACTTATAAAAAATTAAAATCTTATTTACAATACCATTACTACGCTCTCGCTACGACACTTCGATATCATTTTTACGTAAATTACAACTTATATATAAAGCAAGTTATAAAAAAATTTCTAACACCCGAATTTATAGAAAATTTCGGTAGAGCCTCCATTGCGCGGTTCGATCGAAATTTTTTTATAATACAATATATAACCCAAATATATATCAAATATACATCTCATCTCAATGATGAGGCATCCCGAAGGAAAAAATATAAAAACGTGGTATGTAATCTGAGATGTGTACCATAATATTATTTATACGAATGAGTTCGCTCGTATTAAGCAAGCAAATGCATATAAAATTCACATATACATCCAAACGGTCTTCGTAAGTACCTATCTCAACTCACTTTAAGATATTAGTCATATATAAAGATATAAAAGGTATATATAAGCTTAATAGACTATATAACATGAATTTTGAATTTAAATCATAAGTATAAACACTAACACACAACATTCAACAATCATACGCAATCAAAACAGTTACAACGATGATTTACAACAAAAGAAACCATTCAACGATCCTTAATATTCATCTAATTAATCCAAATTACCACAGTTTACATTTTCAATGTCCCTATTAAATTTATACACTTCATTCTCATTGTTATCCTGCCTTTTGGTCAAGGCCGGGATATTCACAAATTGGCTGGAAAGGATGGATATCAGGAATGAAGATCAATTGGAAACAAGGGTACGATTGATGTCGTCAAAATTTGACCGGGCTTCAAGCAAGACGTCAACTTGCAGGCACGTGCCCAGATCGATACGAAGGGAATCGATGCGAACTAAACAGCCTACATAAAACCCAAACTTACATCGATCAAATCTCACAATTTACAAGTCCAAATGCCACTAAATTTTCACAGGAGCTTGCGTACAACCTAAAGAATGTTCATGAACGATCTTGACTCGATCGGGCAAGATCTTAATCGATACGAAATTCATTCGTATCGACCACGAATCGAGTCAAAATCACAAGGGATCGATCGCGTGGGCCCGTGCACGTGCCAGAAGAGGTCTCCCGAGATCTGAGCGAAATAATTGCAGCCTACGCCTATAAATAACATCCCAAAGTCTACAGAAAGGGGACTTTTGATTCTTCTACGTCCAGACTCTGCAGGAACCATCATTGTACTCGAAATTTGCTGTGGTAATCAGTTGTAACTCGTTGTAGTCAGCAAACAAACATCAACAAAATCATCAACTTCAAAGTGGATGTAGGCCGGATTGCCGAACCACTATAAACCCTGTGTTATTTACTGCTTTCCTTTTAATTTTTTGAGTGTTCTTCATTTTTTAATTCTCTACATACTTGTTATCTGTAATCTGTGATTGTGAACTGGCGCTTTCATCGACAATTGGGTGTTTGTGGCCAATTTTGGCGCAAACACTTTGGTGCTTTCACTGAGAGCTGAACTAAGGGATTCCAAGGCTTGGATTTCAGATTTGAAAGCTTAAGGATTTGGATCTGGAAAGCTATGACGAGGCAATCGACAAGAAGACAAAGGACTGAAAGGAGCCAGCATGAAGGGAGTCAGAAGGCTTCCTTGGGAGCGAATCAAGCCTTGATCTTCATCACCAGAGACGAGATGGAAACGATGCTTAAGAGACAGGAGGAGATGATATGAAACCTACTTCGACAAGTTGGACAAGTTGGAGTGCAGAATCAAGGGAATACAACTGCAGGAGATGCTGGAGATAGGGATCGGGAGCACGGAACAACCCAAATCCAGAATAAAGCAGGACCATCAGGAGCTGCACCACAACTAGGAGGAACTCACCCGGAGCATGTTGTTCCAATCCCGAACAGAGCATCAGGTGAAGCTGTGCAACACGACATTGATAAAAGAATGGACGCTAGTCCAGGAGAGCAGATTCCAGGAATCCCTCGTGAACTCAAGGGCAGATTAGAAGCAAGAGACAAGGACTGCAGCTTGGCGACAATGATAGATTGGCAGAGATGGTTAGGCGAGCCATGAGAGGTGGATTGGTGAATAGAGACTTGGAGGATGTGAATCGGAGTCCCCTTGCTCCTATGATCAGGCAAGCTAGGAACCCACCAGATTTTAAACTACCAACACTGGAGATGTATGATGGGAGAACGGATCCTGCCGTTCACTTGACAAGGTATATGAGGCATATGGAGGTATTAGGGGCATTGGAGGAAGTCATGGCTCAGTGCTTCCCTTTGTATCTGACGGATATAGCGGCGTTATGGTTCAGACAGCTGGAGAGTGGCTCTATTGGCACATGGACGTAGTTGATTGAAAGGTTTATGAGACAGTTTCGGGTCCACATAGCCAAACCCAGGAAAGTGATGACTTTAACATCAATGAAACAATGGAAATGAGAATCACTTAGAGATTTCTTGACCAGATTCAATGCGGCAGTGGCTTCGGTGGATCGACCTGATCCGTCGATGGTTTTGATGGCAGCGGTTTCAGGAATTGCAGACAATTCGGATTTCAAGATATCATTGGAACAGGACCCACCAAGGGTCTTGGGGAGTTCTATCATGAGGCAGAGAGATTTCTAAGGTAGGAAGATGCGCAGGCTGAGAGAGAAGGGAGAGAGGCTGAAGCTTATGCGGTAAGGGATGGAGGTCCACCCAGAGAAAATCCAAACAAAGACGACAAAGGCAAAAGGAAAATGAATGATAACGGTAGCACTTCAAAAAGGCCACGGAGGGAGTCAAAGTTTTCTTCTTACACAGATCTGACTAAAACTCTGGAAAGGATTTATTTGGACACTCGAGGGTGCCTCCAGTATCGAAGGCCAACAAGAAGGGAACCTTCTGATTACGAACGGGCATCGGGAAGGCATTGCCTATTCCATGAGCTGGATAGGCACAACACGAATGACTGCAGGCATTTGAGGGATATCGTTGAGGAGCATGTAAGGAATGGTCATCTACAGCAGTATGTAAGGAATCGAGCTGTGGCAGTGGAACAGGAACGGCCACCGCCTACCTCGAATGAGGATGGCACTGGACCTAGGCAACGTCAACTTGTTATCAACTAAATAGATTTATGGCTTGTAATATGTAATAGAACTCGAAGTAATGCGACTAAATCACTTACACATGTACGGGATCGAGGATGGTCCCTAGGCATGCTCTGAGACGATGATAAACCGTGTTGCCCAAGACTGTGAAATCTTGTTTTTCTTTTTCGTTTTCCTGAAAACTTTTGTTTTTTCCTTGGATGTACAGACATTTATTTGGTTTTCCCTGGCTGTAAAAATTCTTATTTTGAATGGTTGGATTCAGATCAATGTAATGAATAATACAAGTCTCGCGATTATGGTCCCAACCGGAGAGATGGAGCAGTAATCGCGAATTATGAGTCCCTTTGTCGGAGAGTAATGGAATGGACTCAAACACAATATAAAAGTCCTTGGCCGGAGAGCCGAGGCCGGTGAATATAAAAGTCCTTGCCGGAGAGCCGAGGCCAGTGAATATAAAAGTCCTTGGCCGAAGAGCCGAGGCCGGAGAATATAAAAGTCCTTGGCCGGAGAGCCGAGGCCGGAGAATATAAAAGTCCTTGACCGGAGAACCGAGGCCGGAGAATATAAAAAGTCCTTGGCCGGAGAGCCGAGGCCGGAGAATATAAAAGTCCTCGACCGGAGAGTCAAGGCCGGATAATATAAAAAGTCCTCGACCAGAGAGTTGAGGCCGGAGAACATCAAGCCCTCGACCGAAGAGTCGAGGCCGGAGAAACATAATCAAAGGTTAAGCCCTTGACTGGGAAGTCAAGGCCGGGATTGGACATGGACCCGGAGTGGTCTCGGATTTGGATATCGACCCGAAGAGATCATGGATTCGGTTATTAGTTATTGGATATGGATGGATTAGAACTTGGTTGTCAGGTTCAGCTAGATATGGAATTGGATAAGGATTTGGTTACTGAATTCAGAATCGGACATCGACTCGGAGCAGTCTTGAATTTGGATCAAGTTATGGCTGCGGCACTCGAATAGGATGGCTTGGTAATGGATTGGACTAAGAATCGGATGATATGGCTATGGATGAAATATGCACTTCGGATGCCGGATTTGGAGCTTTTCAAAACACACCTTCTTACCACAAGGCATGTTTTGGAGGGCAAATGTTATCCCGCCTTTTGGTCAAGGCCGGGATATCCACAAATTGGGTGGAAAGGATGGATATCAGGAATGGAGATCAATTGGAAACAAGGCTACGATCGATGTCGTCAAAATTTGACCGGGCTTCAATCAAGACAGGATCGATTGGGAATGATGCACAAGGCTAGGAGAGGCTACGTTTCAAATTTCATGTCAATCGAAGTTCAGATGCTCAAGATATGATCGATGCAAGTCAAGCAAGGCTTCCATTCGTATCCATCAGATCATATCCTTCGTATCCATCCCATTCGAATCCATCCCCGAGGCTTCGTTCGTATCCATCGCCTTGCAACCATCCTGTTCGTATCCATCAACCCTCGGACCTCATATCATATCCATCCAGCTTAGTATCCATCACAGTCGATCCTCCTCGTATCCATCAATGAGCAAGCTCATTTCGCATCGGTCCATCTCATGTCCATCGGTGAACAGGCCTCTCTTCATATCCATCCAGATCCACTCTCTTCGTATCCATCCACATATTTCCATTTCGTATCAATCAATCCTTAAACGTACTTCGTATCGGTCGACAACAGGTCGATACAAAACCTCCCCATCGATACGAAATGGAACACAGGGCATCGATACGAAATAGAGTGCTGATGGTCGATACGAAGTAGAGCGCAGATGATCGATACGAAGAGGAGCGCCAAGCATCGATCCGAAGGACATAGCACTCGATGGATACAAAGGGGGAAGCAGTCAACTCGGCATGAAAAGTGGGTTGATCCGAGGAGTTAGCATCACGTCAACTTGCAGGTACGTGCCCAGATCGATACGAAGGGGATCGATGCGAACTAAACAGCCTACATTAAACCCAAACTTGCGTCAATCATATCTCACAATCTACAAGTCCAAATGCCACCAAATTTTCACAGGAGCTTGCGAGCAACCTAAAGAATGTTCATGATCGATCTCGACTCGATCGGGCAAGATCTTGATCGATACGAAATTCATTCGTATCGATCACCGATCAAGTCATAATCGCATGGGATCGATCGCGTGGGCCCGTGCACGTGCCAGAAGAGGTCTCCCGAGATCTGAACGAGATATTTGCAGCCTACGCCTAAATAGCATCCCAAAGTCTACAGAAAGGGGACTTTTGATTCTTCTACGTCCAGACTCTGGGGGAACCATCACTGTACTCGAAATCTGTTGTTGTAATCAGTTGTAACCAGTTGTAACTCGTTGTAGTCAGCAAACAAACATCAATAAAATCATCAACTTCAAAGTGGATGTAGGCCAGATTGCCGAACCAGTATAAACTCTGTGTTCTTTACCGCTTTCCTTTTAATTTTCTGAGTGTTCTTCATTTTTTAATTCTCTACATACTTGTTATCTGTAATCTGTGATTGTGAACTGGTGCTTTCATCGACAATTGGGTGTTTGTGACCAATTTTGGCGCAAACACTCATTAACATTCAATTTTTATTAACATTTAAATTAGTTTACTTCAAATTTATTCACATCTATTTCGTTCACATTAAATATATTCAATTCAATTTGTTAAATTCCAATTGTTCCACTTTATGTTTAACACAATTCATATAAATTTATTTCTGAGCCATTTTATAAAATTATTTCGTCTAACCTTATTTAAATTAAGTTTTATTTCACTATTACTTAGTATATTCTTTTTAATACCAATCTCATTTATAAACCATTTCATAAAACCATTTAAATTTATTATAAACATTTTATAAAATGCAACTCATGTTTATTATTATTTTCTTCATAATCTATGTTCAATATTAATTCTTTGATTCACTTCATTTGTTTATTTCATTCATTCATATCATTAACTTAAGTAAATTTTATTTTATAACTCAAATTCATATTAATAAATTTTCTTTTTATCACAATCAATTTATTCAAATTCTCTTAAGTTAACTTCCATTTTGTTTTTACCTCGTTAATTTATTCCATTCACATTAAATTATATTTTTACCATCTTTAACACACAAGCAACCAACTCCCATTTATAATGAAATGTAAAAGTACATGCAACCAAACAATATAGCAATCCTAAGCAAGAAACAATCATAGCTAGCAGTCATAGCATACAATCATTTTATAAAAATCTGTATGATATATATGTCATTTGTACGTATAATAATTTCAATCTCTTATTTGAGTACAAAATTTATTTTTCGAACTATTATTGGTAAACCGACTACTCTAGTGCAGATTCCAATCCGACTTCTTAATTAGAAACTTTCATCCCCCTTACATAGTAATAAACTATGATAGAGAACTTCAGATTCGTATCAAAAATCTGTATCAGTGTTCATCCTCGAGAATCAAGCGAACAATCCTAAATCAGACAGGTGTGAATTACTTTAAAATATTGTATTCAAATCTGAATCAAAACTGTAAATACAAATAGAATGGTCTATATATAGCTTACGTATTTATTTCACCGGTTTCTTAATTACACCAGTAGATCATTCAAGTGGTTTCTATATTCAAATCTTAAATGTTTGAAATTTCTTGTTAAAAATTCTATTATAACAAAATACCTTTATATCGAAATAATTTTATATTGAAACTATTTTTGATAACTCGATGTTTCAACAAGTTTATCTTCATTCTTACAGAATCTAGTAATACGTTTATCAAACATAAGACTAAAAATCTCTAAGTACTTGGTAGACCCGTTTCAACACCTAGTGAAAATACTTAAAAACAGAAATGAAAAGTATCACTCAAAATCTGATGTCAAATGATGATGTTACAATAGCAGTGGCCCACTGCTGATCCATTGTTTTTGCAATGGACATAAAACCTTTCAGAAGATCCTTCTATCTTCCGGATTCCAGAAAAATATCGTAGCCATTACGTAAACAAGGGATCATTGACCCCTGCTGCAGTGGTACGCTACTGATTCAATGATTTACGCAATGGATGCACTTCCTTCCCGGAAGATCCATAAACAACAGATCTCAGGATTGAAAGCGCCTCCATTGGGTAAACTGAAGATCCATTTACCCTGAAAAATTTCGAGGAACTAATGAGTTTAAGTCCGGACAACCATATCGGTTTGAATCCATTTCTGAATTCACCCAAGTATATTAGGGTTTTTTCTGGTCGAATCCATTCCTGGATTCCCCAAGTCCATCTGGATTCGAAGCATATCATACTATACTTCTTCGCAGAGGGTACTTCTCTATATCTTTTACTTCAAAATATATCATACCATATATAGTACCCCTTTCTAAATCATAACTTCAAATATCACACTTATATAAATTCCATTATATACAAGATTTCATTTTCAAATCGAGTACTTTATAAAATCAATAGTCTCGAATATATCATATCATCCTTATATAAATTCCATTATTTATAAGATTATCACTTTTTAGATCGACTACCTTTCAAAATCAATAGTTTTTGAAATAATTTCATACTTATACAAACCATTTTCATATAAGAATCGAAAACTTTTCAAACCAAATATTTATATAAAGTCAAAGGTCTTCAAGATCAATCCATTTTCATATATCAGTTCAGTTTCAAATCCATATACGACCTCAACAATCATTCTTTTTTTCTCTTCAAATTACATATCATTCAAATTCAAAAAAAATTCAAATTTCAAGTCAATAGTCTTTCACAACTTCAGTTTATCATTTATATAAATCAAGATTTTCTTTTCAAAACTTAAATATTTTCCACAATCATTTTATGCATAAATAACTTCATAAAACTTTTACTAAGTTTATAAACATTTCTTGAAACAAATTTTATTATAAAACCCTCCAAAACTAAATTCCATATTTATACATGGTCAAATTTGCTTTTAAAAGTCATTTTGCGAATAATAAGTCTTTATAAGACATTTACTACGTTCGAAAACATTTCTTGAACTTCTTTCAATTAAAATATCCCAAAACTAATTTCATACTTGTATAACTCAAAAAAAATTATACACCATTCTTATCCAAATATGTAGCTTTTAAAATTTGATTAGATTCTATTATTATTATATTCAATTAAAGAGTTATAAACTATACCTTTATGCTTTTGAAAATACTAAGCTTTAAATTTAAATATCAATTTGGAAGTGTTCGACTATTCAAAATAGTCGGAAAAATCAAACTCCAAATCAAAATTGAAAATCAGCAATCAATCATCTCAACAAGATGCATGATCAATCCATCAATCAGTCAATCCTGATGCATATGATACAAGTGTTCATGATATAATTCAACCCAAAGTTCGAGAACTGAACACTAGGTTTTATTTCAAATCGTTTGAAATAAATATATACATATTTCTTTTGAATACCAATCATACTTCAGGGATTTGAATCAAATCAGTTTTATTAAACAATCGAGTAGCAAAGATACTAAAGTGGCCTCCCCCACTTTGAAACTCGAAAATGAATGTCGATGATGCTGTAGTCATCACCTCAGCGACAGAAGTGAGTTTTGGACTTTCATTTCTTTTAGATCTTTTTGAAAATCCCCTTTGATCAATTTGAAATCATTTATAACATTTCTATTTGGAAAATAATTTCAAAGTATGCTATTATATATTTCCAGAATCTTATAACCTAATTTCAAAAACTCGCGGAATTCAAACTCTTAAATTTCCAGTTTGAATATCATTCTATTTATTTATTAACCATATCTAGATAAACCATATTTCATATATCACTTTCAAATGGTATCCACAACTCTTTAAAATGATACGGGGGGAAATTCAGATATATATTCACTTCTAAATCCATGTTAAAGCATGAAGTTTCTCAAACTGGTTAAATATATTTCAAAACCAAAATTTCCAACCATAGTCAAATGCTCAAATCAACAGCCAATAGTCGATGCTCATAAACTGGTCGAGCACGCCTCATCAATCAACAAGTAATAATATGCACATCCATATTAATCAAACATTCAATCAACAAAGAAATAACATCCATTCATTACCAACAGTCACGAATAATTTTATCAGCTTACAGAATTCATCCTTTTATATTCTATATATAATCCAAGTAAAAATCATTTCATTTGTTAATTTCAAAATATTTTTATATCACTAACAAATACGCTCTCTCACATACGTATATACACTCAATGAGTTTATCTTACAGGTTTAGGTGCACGCTAAACCAAAGCTCTGATACCAACTGTGATGACCTATGTCCAACTCAAACCATTTAAAAGATAGATTATCAATGGGTTTATTTTAAAGAAATAAAAAGGAAAGAAGAAACAACAATAGAATCTTACCGCGGAATGACAAAATATAATGATCACATAAACAGTCCATGAAGCTGTTTAATAATATATACTCAATTCAATTTACCACACCAATCAGAGTTATACAATACTATCAGAGTTATACATTTTTATATAGACAAAATGAAATAGTGCAGTGGAATAAATACTAGTAGATATGATATACCAAACCTTCGTCTTCATCCTCCGGAATAACTGTCTTCGGTAACTGAAAACTCGGTCTGACCCGAGCATAATGAAAAACTAAACCCTCGAGTCAGGACTAAAATCCTCATGTAAGTCAAATCCAAAATCAGGTGAAATATGGATGTAAACAACTTCAATTTTTACTTTAAATATCATATAGAAGTTTCGCAGTTTCAACTTCATTTCAGGGCTTTCAGTGAATTTATCAACTTCAAATCGATTTAATAAATTTCACATTTTAAACAAACTTCAATGTTAAATTTTCAAATTCCAGTAAATCACTGAAATGAATACAAGTCATTTTCCAAATAATTTCTGTTACTATATAAAGTCATAGAAATTTCACAAACCTTTTAGAGTTGAAAATTTCATTTATGAAAATCTTCAAATTTCGCCAAAAGGCAATAGAATCACAACAATCACATTTCTGCCAAAGTAGTCAACAATGCATCCAATAGCAAGCATATCAAATAGGATGTCAAAAGGTCTATATCAAAATTCCATGTTCATGTGATCAATCATCATATCAATAGTGGCAATAACAAGACGATAACATGGAAATATCAATTCACTAACACATACAACCAATCGATAATATCAACCATCATAATATCAACCAAAATCCAAATCAATCAATTCAGCCATATCACAACAAGCAATAATTATAAATGTTAGGGTGTTTAACTAAAGTGATATGCAATTTAAATTTCAATTCAAATATCAAATTTAGGTGTCGATTTAACTATCAGATAAATGTCAAATTTTAACTATCAAATTAAATATCACATTAACTATATGTTTCAACTATCACATTTAACTCTTAAATTTCTATCAATTTTAACTTTCAATTTAAATTATTAAATTTCATATCAATTTAACTATCAAAAATGTATGTTTAACTATCACTCACTTCAAATTCAACCAATTCAATTTCAGTCGATTAAATTTCCAAACAGCAATCAATATAATTTATCACTTCGTTAATTAGTTTAACCAACAGTAGGAAATTTAGTATGTCGTGAGTGAGTTAAATCACTCACCTTAAACATATCTGAAATTTCCATTGAAGCGAATCATCACACAACCAACTCCATAGCGTAGGCAACGTCGATGCAAATCCAACGGAAGAAACCACGTCCGAATCCGACCTCGTACGAATAAATTTCGGATGGATTAATATTGGAATTTAATTTTAATTAAATTAAATATATAATTAACGTTAACCACCTTAAACTAATCCCGTGCTTCTCTTCTTCCCGTTCACGAAATGCAACCCCGATCGAGAATTCCATCATGCCGCACCACCTTCCTCCAGCACCGGACCTCCAGCGCGCCTCGTCGTTGATTGCTGCCATCGCCAGAAACCCTCCAGCACCGCTCACTAGGGCTGTTATGGTAACGGTAAATTTACCATTACCATACCATTACCAGCCAATCGGTTACCATTTTCGAGTGAAATCGGTATACCAGTTTAATCGGCATGGTAACGGTAAATTTACCATTTTCTACGGTAAATCATCGGTAACATTTCTTCAATACCAGCGGTAATGGTAATTTTACCAGTCAATTTATAATACATGTATATTCATGTAACATGCTTTATTATATACATTTAGAACCAAGCAAATAATTAAATTTAGTTTATTAACCAGGCGAAATAATGTAAAATACAATTCACTTCTTTCTCATTTATGTCTTTTATTAAGTAACACTATAAATTATATAATGAAGCACCGTTATGGTGTGAATACGTGTTATGTTAATAACCTTTTTTAGACAAATGGTAATTTACCATTACCAGTGTAACGGTTACCAGATTATCGGTATACTAATCTTCGGTATACCAGCCTATCGGTAACGGTAACGGTAAGCAATTTTCGCTTACCAGTAAAAATGGTACGGTAATGGTATTTGTGAAATGGTAATGGTAACCATTACCATAACAACTCTACCGCTCACGACTCCTCCAGCCTCACCGTGTGCCAAGAAATCGAACCCAACTCCATTGAACTTCCTCGAGCAGTCCCGACCACCACAGATCGTCAACGGCTATCAAACTCAAACCATGTGTAGCTCTTCCCATGCTCTTCAACTTTGCTTTAGACCCCATCGCCTAAATGTCAATGATGATGACGAAATCTGACGAACTAGACATGGCGTTTGTGGTCAATTTTCAGTCGCCTCGGTCACCTGAAGACGATCAAGAACGGTCGTTACACTCATCTCATCGAGCTCTACATGATTGTAGTTGGGCACTTCACCTGAATCGGCCTCTTGAGCCACCGATGGACGAAGGCTGTTAGATGGAAGGGTTTTAATTTATCTGGTTGCGGCTGCGTTCGGAACGAATGAAGAGGATGATGATATTATATAGATGGTAACCAAATACTATTCATCGAGACCACAAACGAGACATGATCCCCTGATGTTTTATACCAAATACCACATTCCAGATTCAATGAGACTATTCTCGGGTCCCAATTTGATTGTATGTACAAGTTAACATTTTTATTGGTCGATAAAATTTTACAACAAATTTAAATTCAATGCTTTCCAATTACAGTTATGGACAATCCGGTGTTTTAAAATTTTAAAATATATCGTTACGACAATCGCTATATTAATAATGAATTTATATTTAAAATTTCATTTAATCAAATTAAATTGTATACACAAATTATAAATTCGATCATTTTATAATTTATTGAAACTAAATATATTTACAATTCTAAAATAACTAAATCTTCATTTAAATTTCCTTTTAATCACGTTTCAAACAAATGGTTTCAATTATTTGCAACAATTAACAAATTTATCTTCAAATTAAATTCCCCTTTTTTAGTTATTCAATAATGTTTAAAACATTGTTATATACAACAAGTATTCATCACTTACAAACTAATGTTTGTCAGGTTATTAGAAATCAACTTATTTAAATGATCTAAACTTATGTTTTCCTTTTCATTAATAAAAATCTAAACATAATTTATTAAATCAATTTATCTAACCAAATCTTATTTATTAATCATCAATTTAGGTTCATCTTATTATTTAAAGTAACTCATTTAAATTACAATTTAAATGATTAACCATTTTTCTCCATAAGTAGATGTTCAATTTATTCTTACTTATGACTAACATTTATTATTCAATTTCTCCGTTTAAATCCAACATTTGTTGTTTCAATTCAAATTGTAAATTTTATACAAACTAATATTATACATTTTCTTTTATGTTACAATTCCTCTTAATCAATTTATTCTCATTTTAGAATCCACTTTAACATTATCGCTTATGTTCTTCTTTTATTAACATAACCAACTACTTATGTAGATAACATTTATTAATTTAATTTTATTATTAATTATTTATAATTTATATCATAAGATTATATTTAAATTTGTGTTATCATCTTCTATCTTACTTTGTCTTTATTCAATCTTCTAAATTTATATAACATTTATTATTTTATCAGTTATTAGTTTAACACAATTCAATATTATGAATTTCAATTCGAATATAAGCTACACTTTATCCTATTGACTATTAGTTGTCATTTAGAATTCCAATTGAGATCATCACTTACATTCAACATATTTCTATTGATAACATCATAATTTTTTGTTTCTAACCATTTTATCCATTAATTTAGTTAAATTTAATAATTTTAAATGGCCAAAATTTCGGGTCGTTACACTACTCAAATCGTTCGATGCTAGCGTTAAAGTTCTAGTGGATCGGCAATGCTTGGTGGAATTGGATATGGGAACGATCGCGCTAGAGTGTTTGGGGGTGGCGACGGCAAACTCGAAGTTAGGTGAAACTAGGATAGTCACAGAAGCTCAAACACGAAGAAGAAGAAAGAACTGAAATGGAAAGTGATACCAGAAATTGCTAAGTGTTTTGCTTATATATGAAAGAAAGCGAAACAGTTAACAGTGATTAATATGGATCGGTACTGATTGGTATGAGTTATTTTGTTATAAAAGGAAAAGAAAAGAAAACTTCATATGGAAAAGGAATAGAGATCTACCTGACCAAGGAATGAAATAACTTTCTCGAAGTCTCAGGGGAGATCGAAGATTTCAACATTTATATCTGCTGAGGAGGTGTGATGGACAACTATTTGAAGTGATGTGCTGATGTTCTCAAGAGAGATGCAACGTATCAAGAAAGCGGTTTAGATGACAGCATTGTCTCCACTGATTTAGATTATATCGCTTGTCTCGATTCAAAGCATGCTTTGTTGTCACAAAAGCTTACTTTGAAGAGGAAAGTGTTATCCCGCATCTAAACCAAATGACATTTAAATGGATTTGGATGATAAAATGATGAAGAAATGGGTTAAGAATCTTGACATAAATCAACGTTGAAAGATACAAGAATTAGCTAAATATGGATAAGGGCAAATGGATCGAAACTGAACCATATAAAAATTGGAATTGCCTAGCCTATTCAAGATTCATTGCATAAAGATGGGAGGAAAAAGACTAGTATAAACTACATAATGAATCGGTACCAATCCATATGGTTCGGTGAACCATATTGGTCTTATTGTAGGTCCTACTGTTCAAGCTTGCAGCCACGTACTAAGTCATAGAAGAGCACAAGAAAGTCAAAGAAATGGACCGACACCGAACCATGTTGATTGCTAGGTTTTGTGCGTTCTGACCAGTTTTTCATGTTGAAAATTTAGATCAGAAGGTATTTATTTATTCAAACCGACTCCACTGATTTTGATGGTCGAATTCGTCTATAAATACCAAGCCTGCAACAACTAGAAGGGGAGTTTTTTGGATTTCTAGTTGATTTTGTAAGGAGATTCTATCAAATTTGAATCCGATTGACTTAAGACATCAAATCATTGTACATTATTGTAATTGCAAAAGTAATTCAACAATAAAATTGACAGTGTATGTATGCTTATATTCTAGTCGAACCACTTTAAAAATGGTATTTTATTTCTTTCAATTTTTGTTTCTACTTTGATCGGGGTGTTTGCCATATTTTGTACAAACAGTGTTCCTTTAGTAAATTTGATCTATGCACTTGTTTTATTTGGTTTTAATTGGATTTCGGCCCCTAGCTATAGATTAGCTAATAGTGTTCATTTTAAAGAGTTTCTTAAAAAGGTAAAATCCTAAATTGATTTTTTAAAGTAAAAAACATTTTTAAAAATAGGAGAAATAATAATGCTCTAAGTACAATTTTCTATATGTTTTTGCTAGCGACTCTTCTAGTTCTCTACTTTTACTAGCTAGGAAACTAACTTAGTTTAGAGTATTTTTGTTCTTGATATGCCTCAGAAGTCTTTACTTTTCTTGCATGATTTTATCTAGCTTGCTCTGGTTTACTAGGCTTAGTCATACTGTTTATTTCTGTTCATTTGACTTTTACTCGGTGTTGTTTAGTTTGCTTGGGTTAGTTATGATGTTTATTTTAATTCCTTTACTTTCATTTTGTTAGTTCTGTTTACCTGTGTTGTAGTCTTGATTCATCCTTCATTTCATTCATTTTTCCTCTTTTATTACTTAGTTTATACCGACTGTCACCAATTTTAATCAGATTACTACTAGTTGTATTATTAGTTTATTTTACTTTTGCGCAAGCGCGCGCACACCCCCTATATGTGTGTGTGCACGTGCGTGCGTATGTGTGTTGGTCTAACGTTACTGTTGGTTTTTTAGTATTAACTGTTACTGTTGTTTGGATGGTATTGCCATTTTGTTGTTTTGGATGGGTCGAAGTTACTGGAAGTTACTGGATTACTGATATTGTTTTGCAATTGATGATCTATTGTGATTCTGTGGTGATTGGTTTTGAAAAACAATTGGAGTTGCTATGTTTTGCTATGTTTTGCTAATGATGGTTTATTTCACGTTTTGTCGTCTTATTGATGTTTTTGAGGGGTTGATCGATTTTTTCATTTTATAGTTATTGGTCAATTATCACTTTTATTGGACTGCAGTATATTTAGATTTTAGCTTATATTTATTGCTTTTTTTCATTATGGACCTTCACATAATTGGATGGTGGGTTATTTTTTACTTTCAATGAATGGAGAGGTTACGCTCAGGCATATTGACAACTTCATTTTTAGTGTAGAATAAAATACACGAGTATTTCCTCCTCAAATAAAGGGTCGCTCTTTTTTCCTTAAAAAATACACATACATACAGCATTGTACACTTAGACTAGTGGATGAAAACCTAAGACAAATATATACATTGTACAAAATGGAACCAATTACTCTGTCCTTAGTGCTTAATGTCCCTATATAATCCCAACCAATCATTTCAATTATATTGATTTAATTAATTATTTAATTAAATAAAATGAATGGTGTCGATTTCACGGGACACGGGACATATATAACTTGAGGATAGAGGAATTGATCTCTACGAAAATGAGGTACCTCCGTCAAGAGTTAAGTATCAAACACAGTTTCCACATTTGCAATTTTGTATAGAATGCAGAAATCGCTACTCATATTGAACTGTGAATCATGGTATAACCATAAGAATTGATTTGGTAATAGAAGCTGGTAAGGTTATACGCAATCGCTGAAGCACCAATAAGAACAATGTGACTTTATAGAATAACTTTACACAAATTTGTGTATGAAATGCACGTACGTACTACAATGCTACTGCCCTTCTTTTTAGTAGTTGTAAAAAAGATAGATGTTATTATTATGTATTCATCAATACCAAGCCAATGTAATCTGGCTTTCTAACATAAAAAGCAACCCACTATAACTCAACCATGTCTCACCATTACTGAATATAACCCAAGGTTAAAGAATGTTGAAGACTATAATGTTAAGTCTCAATGATCATGAAGAATCGACAAATTATTCTTCAACCATGTTAATGAACAATGTCATGCCTTAGGTTGTTTAATTCAAGATGGATGTGAACATAACCGAGAAAGAAAAAGAAAATCCCATATGCAGTGCTCTCATAAAAACTGGAAGACCTTCTAATTAGCCTAAACATGAACCATCATAACTTATCTTGGTAAATTTGTCGATCCAATTTAACCATTTGATGATTGCAAAGCTCACATAAACAATTACATGAATATGATTTGTTTACGACCAAATTGACCACAAACACCCAAGAATAAGTTTGTGTAGAGAAGTAAATAAAGAAAACTAAATTGAAACAGAGGAATATAGAAAAACAATAAGCAAATCAAAATAGAAATCAAGAACAACATGATTTATAGTGGTTCGGCGTAGATTGCCTATGTCCATTTTAAATATTCTCTTTATTGATTCACTATATTCTTGATTATAGTAGCAAACAGCAAGAAGTAAGAGAATAATGAAGAATGTTGATTACAATAAAAGAGCTACGTAACCAGCAGCGTAAAGATCCTTGGAATGACCCGATAGGCCAGTATTTATAGGTGAAGGCGACCACCAATCTCTTTAAAACTTCGACTATAGGACCTCCTTATCTACATGGGCCCACCATAGGGAGCAATAGGCCCAAATCCCAATGGAGAGGGATCGGTATCGATCCCTCAGTTGGTTGATTTTGGGGGCAGCGATTCCTATGGTGGCTTCTGCATGCTTTGATATGATGGCTCTCCAAATATCATGTTGATTGGATACGTGGAGCTTGTGTTGTTGCTTAATATTTTGTTCGAACCCATTTTAAAGTCATTTTTGCTGATCCCTTCTAAGAGAAACATGTCGATCCCTTCTGCACTCTATAGTGATCCATCCAGTATGCTGAACCATGTTTTCTTATTCCTTGAGTTACATAATACCGATCCCTATATAATTACAATGCTTTGCCGATCCATCTAGTTCCTTTATACTCTGTCGATCCCTCTTATGACTCAACATGCCGATCCCTCTTATCACTTAACACTATGCTGATCCCTCTTGCTCTAGAATGTTATGTCGAACCCTCCTTATCCTGAATGCTATGTCGATCCCTCGAGTACTAACAAGTCATGCTAAACCGGGCATCATCACCTATGCCAATCCCTCTAATACTTCATCTATGTTGACTATCCATCCAAACGACTATGTCGATCCCTAGAGTACAACCCAGCTATGCCGATCCCTAGTCTATCCAAGCTAATTTCCATATTTCTAACATCACGCGTCGTTTATCTATCAACTTCGTTCAATCTGGGCTTCGTATAACCATTTGATCTCTACTTCCGGGTCCTATAGCCATTGCTTCACCGTCATCCTTCTTAAGGACAGTCGAATCTATCTTGCGTGATCAGTCCAATATATCCGGGTCTGGATACCGGATAACACTTGCCCTCCAAAGTACGTCTTGTGAGTAACATGACGTGCTTTGAATAAAAAAAAGTCTGAACTGCCGGAAAGAAGCTCATTCAGCTTCTTGATTGGTTGCTATCCCTTTGTCGAATCGTTTGTGAAGGCATTGAATCCTCCGTTGATTGCTATGACGCTTGGTTGACTTTCAATAATGCAAGACCAATGCCATATTCCGTCACCATATACAAATCCGGTAATGCGGGACTTATAAGCCTTTTATTATCCGAATCAGCCTCGAATTTGAGAGTTTCAGGTTTGATTACAATACCCATTGATTTCAAAATGCTAAACTTTCAAACCATTCCCGTGCATATTCATATACACGTTTTTGTTATTGACTCCCGGACATGTTCAAACGTTCACAGGTCATTGCCAATTTTTATAATATTTTGTATGTTCGTGTTTGCAGTCAAACCTTCATGATAACGACCGTCATTGACTTTTAACTCGTCCATCATTTCTCCTTTTTCATTTTTCATTTATTTTCTTTTTTTTTCTTTTTTAGAGGGATCGACACTTGGCATGTCGATCCCTTGCTAGGGCTATGCGAATAGGGATTGGCAGATTTCAATGTCGATCCCTCCTCCTCATCTTTGACTTGCTCAACCTCCTACGACCGGTTCTTCCTCCATATACACTTATATAAATAAACTTTCCTCCATTCCTTCATTCACTTTTTATTACCTATTTCTCTTGCCTTCGCACAAACCTCTCCGCCGAACCCAAGATACCACGAAACCTCTTTGACGAACGAAAACTCTTCAACCGTAAACCTTAAATCCAAACACGAGTTCAATCAATCCCCCAAAGTCGCTCTCCCTTCATCTCCAATCCAAAAATCCTTGAACTCTTGCCTTTTATTTAACTCGGTATTCATAGGTACAAAATCTCTTTTAATTATACAATCAAGTTGTGAATTTCGAGCTTCTAAATAGAGCATAAGGTGGCGACGGCGAGCACTTAGACACGAGAGAGAAGGAAGAGGAAGGAGATGGGTTCGGGTGGAAGGTCTTAATGGAGAAGGAGATAGGAATGGAGAAAGGTTAGGTTCGATGTATAATGAAAGGGTGATGGCAGGGATCAGTATAGGATAGGAACTGGTAGAAGTGATGTTCTTTAGTCGATGGGGCGAAGGAAAGTAAAAGCTTGAGGATTGGAAAGGAGAAAAAGGGATCGGTATGGGATAGGGATCGACATTAGGCTGTGATGTTATAGGATAGGAGTCGGTGTGGCTTACTCTATTATAGGGATCGGTAGGAAGTAGTGTAGATGAGAGATCGTTGTTGTTTGCTTTGGTGTAAGGATCGGTAGGAAGTAGCTTAGAGGAGGGATCGGTAGGAAATGGCCGGGGAAAGGGATCGGCAATAAAGTGAAGGACTCAGTATTCACACCAAAGACCAATTCAATCTAACTCATTTGAACACTTAACATTAGTTTGCCTTGCTGAACTCGAATATAAGATGATAATGGACAATATGACTTGCATACTTGGACTATCGAACTTAAGATTAAACGACCAAACTTCCGGACTTCTCAATATGGACTAAGTAATAAACTTGATAACGAACTTAGATAATAGTCTTCATAATTCAATATGCCAATAGTCGGCCTCAGAGCTTTCGTTGCCGATCAACTTTCTTGCCAATTAAGACGGTCAACGATGAATGTCTCTCTAGACAAAACTTCAAGTCTTGTTGTTTTATTCTTGCTTTTCTGATTTCAAACTGTTTATTTCTATTTCACACCGCACTGCACGGCTCTAGTTCACACTTAACACAGGGGGAATAGGTTTTTATTTCTAACCTCAATTATCTACAGAGTATAGCTGATATAGATTCCAGAGGCACGAAGCATTCAATTATCATGTCTTCCGATTCGACGATGAGACACATCGATTCTGAAGTGAAGTCAAGTTCTGCAACTATATCCGAAACGCCTTCTCCAAGCCATCATGTAGAACAACCAGAAGCTTCTAACCTACAAATTGATCTCTTTTCCGACGTTCCAGTTCTTCCAACGGAAATCATCAGCCATGCTCCTGATGCTGTTGAGGGCACCATTCTTCTTGATAATCCAATGGATTCTCAAGCTTCTCGAATGGGCGAAGCCGCTCTTCGTCGGTTATGCTCAATCCATGGAATTCCGTTTGAGGATGTCTTAGTTCCTACGAGGCAAGATAGACATCACTTGCCCCAGCCGGATATACAGCATGCAACAAGTTCATGTGCTGGGCTGGATGTGTCCCGCCATTCAATTCCTTTGTCCAGAAGATGTTGAGATATCTTGGGATCGCTCCTACACAACTGCATCCCAATAGTTACGCTTTCATCCACGGGACTTTCTTGCTATTCATGAACGTTCTGTTCCATCCGCCCACTCCCGAAGACATCGGATTTATTTATAATTTCAAAAAACGATCGAGAGCCCTTCTTACTTCTTCTTTGAACCTTCACCGAATTGGCAAGTCTTGACGGGCGCTTGGAACAAGCTTTCACTATTCAAACACGAATGGTTCTACGTGCGATGCCCTCATGGATTCGCAGACGATGGTTAGAAGGACGTAAGTGTTACTTCCACTTCTCTCTTAAGTTTACTGACTCAAGCTATAACTTTTCCTATGAATTCGCTAACATCCGAAGTTCTTTCAGGTGTTCGTCCACGACCCGAAGGCGCTGAGTTCTCTAGAGCCGTTGCCGCCATCCGTGCTACCCCGTTGAGGTCCGGGACATCAAACTCCTCGTAACTGATGAACAACTATTTTATTTGGGTTGTTGAAAGATGGCCGCAGGATCGGACTTCCCGGAAGCAAGGCAGTTCCAAAGATTGTTCCAGAATGAAGAGAGGAAACAATTAGCCCTGTTGTGCCCCCTACTGAGGGGACTCGGGAAGATACTTAGGAGGGTGAAATCAAATATTCCCAAGTTGATAAATTGGGAGATGACGATGCAGGCCTTGGAAAAGCGTCGATGGCTGAACCATCGCAAGTCGGGCAATCGGAAACACCTCCAAAGAGAAAAAAGAGGTTGGCGTACAGACTACGCAGAAGAAAGACTGCATTAGACCCAGAGTTCGTTATTACTCCTCTCGAAGAGGAATAATCTTCTCAGCATTTGGAAAGCTCGTTAAAAGGATTCTCCAATCTTCAAATTCCGGACGACATTATGTCCTACAACTTTCCAAATATTAATATCGAAGGGCTTAATTCTCCTACAAGAAGCGATGAAGGCATCCAACCTTCAAATAAAGGGGAGAACACTCATATGAGCAAAGCTACCATTACCGGTCCATTGGAGGAAACACTAGGACACTCACAATCACTTGCACTCCACTATACACTTGTTATTGATCTCTTGTACGACAACTTCTAATACGCTCTTATTTGGTCTTTACAGGTATAATGTCTCAATCGCGAGCCTTCGATCATCTTTGAAGCTCTTTTGCCTATCATCGCCCAAGCCGGGACTCCGAGTCCACTCGACGTAGAGAAAAAATGAAGGACGAGACAAAGATTATCATTCGAGGAGGTCTTCTTACTCTTCTAAGCGAAAGTCTCAATCTCACGTGTCTCGTCAGGGCGAACATTCTAATCTTCCTGTTCAGAATGAAGAAAAAATTTCTTATCGCGACCCTCACGTCGCTGCGTCTCATGAGCAACACTCTGGCTCTTCAAATTCAAGACAGTCTTGTGAGCGCCGATCTGGCAAGCACCCACTCGCCACTTCTGATCCAACCCTGCCGGCTACTGCTCCCGACTCTTCTACGGTAGAAAAGTTGGCTGAACTTAAAGCCACTTTCCCGAAGATTTGCTTCGACGGTCTCAAATTCCTTCCTTCTATTCATGTTATCCCTGGGTATGCCAAAGAAAGCTCGTTAGCGTGTGTGAACGACGTGTTCGTTCAACACGAATCATTCATTCATTTGGAAGAGAAAGTTTCTGAAGTTTCCATAGAGCATCAACATGAAATAGATTGTCTCAAGTTGAAGGGTATTCACGACAAAGATATAATCAAGCACAAGGATGCTGAGTTGCTTGAATTCAAAACCCAACTTGCCGAGGCAAAAAAGAAGGCC
The DNA here is from genome assembly GCA_030737815.1 of Allium fistulosum. NCBI lineage: Eukaryota > Viridiplantae > Streptophyta > Magnoliopsida > Asparagales > Amaryllidaceae > Allium > Allium fistulosum. Next base: position 358,364,645 of record CM060906.1, read on the forward strand.
AAGGAGACGGCAGAGGCGGTGAGCCGTCTGGAAACTTCACGTATAAAAGAACTCGACGCGGCACTTCAATGCAACGGAACACTTGCCTCGGAAAAGGACTCCATGCAAAAGGAGAAAGACGCTTTAGCGCGCCACATTGAGGAGTTCGAAGAATTGTTGAAAAAGGAAAGGGAGGAAAAGATTGAAGTTCAGGAGGAGTCGCAAAAATATTGCGAAGAAGTCATAGAGGCAAGGAGCTTGAAAACGAAACTTGACGAACAGTTTGCAAATATTGAAGCTCTGAAAGAAGAAGCCTAAGGAGAGGGCAAGAAAGAGATGCTTGAACAAGCCAACTGCTAGGTGGAAGCCGCCATGGAGTCCGGTAGGAGCGAAATTAAGGACTTATTCGATCCGCTGATTATTGAATATAATGCGAAGGTCCTGCTCCACCATGACTTAAGCTTTCTTGGCGAGGGTTACCTCGAATCGCTTGTCGAAGCCTGGGAACATATCGTTAAGATAAAGAAAGAAGAGCTGGGAGAAGCTGAATTCAACGCAGTAGAACTAGTGAGAGAAGTTCTTTAGGGAAATGAGCCTTCGGATCTAGCCGCCGCTAAACTTCAATTTTTCAAGGCTCCCTCACCCATTAAAAATGAAGAGGATATTATCGAGTCTTCCGGAACTGCTCCTAAGGGCTCCTTTACAACCTAAGTAACCGGACCGTCAACTTCTCATGACATGGAGCAGAACCTGAATATGATCCGAACAAGCCTGGCTTTGGACCACATATGTTAACTCCAATCCTTGAAGGAGGCACTCCGGCGACTACGAAAAGTCAACCAGATGCTGGTGTCATACTAAACTTCTCCGTATTTGAAAAATTCTTGTTCTTCACACGCCATAGCTTTTAACTAAGATCTGTGTTTGATAAACTGTGCAGGTCTTCCGGGCCTTGATCTGACTCCCAAAAGTGCTGCCGTTGCAGAACAGCATAAGAGAGCGGTCGAGGACCCGGCTGCTGTTGAAGTTTCGGGGTCCGATGACCAAGTCATCGATGCTCTTGATGAAGACAAAACTGAAGATCCGCTCTCGGCCGATGACCCTGATGACTTACTGGCGCTTCGGAGCATACCGCTAAAACCAGCATGAAGGAGAGGATTGAGGAAGAAAAGATGAAGCGAAAAGTTAACGGTGAGCCCGCCGAGGTGGAAGTCGATGATCTTGATCTTGTACCATTGCAAGTTATTCCATCGGGCGGGTCGATTCCTGGTGAAATCCCCCATTCTTCCACAAGCACTCCGACCAAGGGCGGCAAAGGATCTTGGAAGAGAAATTTGAGCGGCTCCACCCCTGAAAAATCCAAAAGGGAAAGAAAGTCGAAGAAGTAGTTGTTACTTCATATCATTGTATATAATTTGCATAATTATTTCTTTCCCTAGTCGTAGGTGTACAGGTATGAATCTCGGTTTTTTAAAATAAATTGTACTGGAATTTTGACACTTATGAATAAAAGTTTTTTGTTTTCGATTAAACATCGTGTGAACTGTTATTTTGATAGTTGAATGATTACTTTTCTTTTTATGTACTTGTAATTCGTTGATTGCAAATTCTTTTAACAATTCGCTATCTTCATCTCAAGGCCTCCTTGTGGTCGTTGCCTTAATTCATAAAGAATATTAAGCCAGAGCTGTAGTGAGCTATCGTATTCAGCTTTTAGTAGTTTGTATTCCTCTTGTCGATTTCAGGTTGGAGTTTGTGGAATAGAGAACGGTCGAAATCCACTCATCTATTTATCGGGTTTGCGGATTAGAGAACGGTCATAATCCACTCATCTATTCATTTGTGTTTATACTTCAGTCCGCACTGTGGGGACTTAGAGTTATTTTGCAAGCAGTCGGTTCACGCTCGACTTTTTTTCATGCTCCAATCCACACTTTGGGGACTTAGAGTTAGTTCGCGGGCGGTCAGTTCACACCCGATTTATGTTTATACTTCAGTTCACACTCCGGGGACTTAGAGTTATCTCGTGGGCGGTCGGTTTACACCCGAATTATATTTATACTTCAGTCCACGCTCCGGGGACTTAGAGTTATCTCGCGGGCGGTCGGTTCACACCCGATTTATGTTTATACTCCAGTCCACACTCTGGGGACTTAGAGTTATTTGGCGAGCGGTCGGTTCACGCTCGATTTATGTTTATACTCCAGTCCACACTCTGCGGACCTAGAGTTATTTCGTGGGCGGGCGGTTCACACCCAATTCATGTTTACACTCCAGTCCACGCTCCGGGGACTTATCTCGCGGGCGGTCGGTTCACACTCGATTTTTGTTTACTCCTTTTGGTCGCCTCAATTTCTTTTCAGTCCCACAGTCCGGGAAGGAAATTTTCAATCTCCAGATTGCCGACCATATTTGTTCCTCGTCGCGTGTCCCATTCTTTGGATCATTTGCGGGAATTGTTAATCGAGCAAATTAATGAAGCTCATCTTGTTTGATCCTATCGGGGATTAGTATGATTGATCAATTTCAAACTCCGAGAGCCCGTTCACATATATCGATATCAATCAGTTTTGTTATGTACTAAGCATACAATGCAATAACAATCACATATACAAAGGAATCTTGAAACTTTATTCATTAAATGGAAAGGAACCAACTAATCTGTCTTATTACATATTCATAAAGTCAAATGCTAAAGCAAATACTGAAAGTAAATAGAATTGAAATGTAAAGGAAATAATCTAAGTGAAATAGCGTCGTAAATGCTCGTTATTCCACGCTCTCGGAAGTGTAATGTCATCGACAATCGCTAGCTTGAATGTTCCTTCTCCAAGCTTCTGTTCAATGAAATACGGTCCTTTCCCAAGTCGGATTCATGTGTGACGGGGTAGGAAAAACCCGTTTCAGGACGAGATCGACAACTTCGAAGGTTCTCGATCGCACTTTAGTGTTGTAATATCGGGTGACTCGATGTCGGTGTGCAGCTGCTCTCAAATCAGCTTCCTCACACTTCTCATCTATAAAGTCCAAAGATTCCAAGAGAAGGTCTTTGTTCGTTTTGGGATATGGGATCGTAGTCGATGAGAAGGGACTTCGAGTTCTATCGAAATAACGGCTTCGGAACCGTACGCAAGGGTAAAATGAGTATGGCCAGCCGCAGACTTGTGAGTGGTTCTGTTGGCCTAAAGTGTCATAGGAAGTTCATCCACCCACTTGCCTCTAGCCATCTCCAAATGCTTTTCAAAATAGACTTGATAATTTTATTTACGGCTTCAACCTGTCCATTTGCCTGAGGATGAGCGACCGCTTCAAACCTCTTTTCAATATGATATCTTCGACAAAAGTCTTTAAATTCCGCACTATCAAATTGAGTCTCATTACCCGTTACAATAGTTCGCGGAAGACCAAAGCGACATATGATGTTTCGAACAACAAAATTGATTACTTTCTTGGTTGTGATCGTAGCAAACGGTTCCGCCTCAGCCTACTTCGTGAAGTAATCAACCACGACAATAGCATATTTCGCACCACCTTTAGAGATGGGTAAAGAGCGGATGATGTCAATACCCCACATAGTGAATGGCCACGGGCTGACCATTTGCGTGATTTCTATTGGCGGAGCTCTTGAGACTTTCATATATATATCTGGCATTTGTCACATCGTCTCACATAGTCAGCAGTGTCCCGGTTTACAGGCCAATAATATTCATAACAGAGTATTTTCTTCGTCGGAGTTTGCCCCCAAGTGTGATCACCGCATTCTCCCACATGAACTTCTTTCAGAACATGCTTTATCTCATCGTGAGCGATGGACCAGATATTCTCCTCTAACTTAATTCACCACCAACTGCGAGTTGCAAAAGGTTTCAAGAGACTTCACTTCGAGTTCTCTAGAAAGTTTAAGTCCAGCAATCAACGCCTCATACTCAGCCTCATTGTTTGTAGCAGGAAAATCAAGCTTCAAAGCGTAACAAATCGACCGGTTTTCTGAGGTTACAAGCACAATCCCAGCTCCGGAACAATGATCATTAGATGCTCCATCAGTATACAATTTCCATCTTACAGTTAGGATTTCGCTAAATTCTGGAAGATCGTCTTGCACGGTAAATTAAACTATAAAGTCCGTCAATGCTTGACCCTGGATAGCTCTTCGAGGAAGATATGTAATGTCGAACTGGCTGAGCTTAATGTTCCATTTAAGCAACCTTTCGAACATCACATGTCGCTGTAGGACCTGTCGTAACGGCTGGTCGGTGTAAACATTAATCGGATGTGCCTGGAAGTATGGACGAAGCTTCCGTGATGTAATTAGCAAGCAGTATGCTAATTTCTCTATCTTCAGATAGTTTCTTTCTGCCTCTGTTAATCGTTTACTGACGTAGTACACCGGCCTCTGAATCCGATTCTTCTCGCAAATCAAGGCGGCACTTATAGCATGTGCTGATACAATTAAATAAATTATAACTCCTCATGATCTACCAGCTTTGACAAGACATGGGGTCTCTGCAAATGATTCACTAGAGCTCGAAATGCATCTTCGCAATCCTGCATCCATTCGAAATTTCTTTTTCCCTTCCTAATCAAATCAAAGAAAGGAGTGCATTTGTTGGTTGCTCTGGAGATAAATCGACTTAAGACAGCAACCTTCCCATTCAGGCTTTGCACTTGCTTAATAGTCCTTGGTGCTTGGATATCTCGAATTGCTTGGATCTTCTCAGGATTGGCTTCGATTCCACGAGCATTGACAATAAAGCCCAAGAATTTTCCTGACACAACACCGAACGAACACTTCAAAGAACTGATTTTCATATTGTAATATCGAAGGATGTTGAACATTTCTGCCAAGTCTCGAATGTGGTCGTTTGATCGTCGTGACTTCACGAGCATATCATCAACATAGAGTTCTATTGTCTTCCCAATCTCATCTTTAAACATCTTATTAACTAAGTATTGATATGTTGCTCCGACGTTCTTTAATCCAAACGGCATCACCAGGTAACAATAAAGTCCAACATCTATAACAAAACTGGTGTGTTCTTGATCGGGGACATGCATCAGGATTTGGTTATACCCTGATTACACATCCATAAAAGATAACAACTCATGTCATGCAGTCAAATCAACTAGTTGATCTATCCTTGGAAAGGGAAAACTGTCCTTAAGACAAGCCTTGTTCAAATCTGAATAGTCGATGCACGTTCTCCATTTCCCATTCGCCTTCTATACCAGTATAGGATTGGATATCCACTCGGGATAGAGGGCATCGCGGATAAACCCATTAACTTTTAGTTTATCCACCTCCTCTTTAAGAGTGACGGATCTCTTCGGATCCATGCCTCGTCTCTTTTGCTTCACCGGAACATATTTCGGGTCAATGTTTAATGCATGGCTTGCAATGGCAGGTAAGATTCCACACATGTCAGAACGAGTCCAAGCGAACACGTCTAGATTCACTCGGAGAAAACCAGCAAGTTCTTTCATCATTAAGGGGCTGAGCTGTGATTTGATCTTCAAGACCCATGATGGGTCGTCATGGCTGACCGTGCTATCAATCGTCAGCTCAGGCGGTGCAGCCTTGGTCTCCTTGGGCTCCTCTACGTCATCCCTCGGACCTATATCTCTATAGAATCGACTATGGCGCCCAAGCCAAGACTCAGGTGCCAATTGCCAATCTTCAGTAACTTGGATGCGAACGATTGTCCACACCCTTGCCCTTCTCCTTACGCTTAGCTTCCCTCAACTCAGCCACATAATAGGCACGTCCAACCGCCGGATCATCATTATCAGTTGGAAACTTTAAAGTTAAACACCACAGGGCAAGAGCTGCCCGAAATTTAGCCAGAGCGGTCGGCCTAGAAAAACACTGTATAGTGAATCATCCAAAACAATGAACGATAGGATCCGCACTCTCCTACGTTCACCTTTCCCCAATTCAACAAGTAACTCTACATAACCAACAGCCTCAGTCGTCATACCATTGAAACCATGTATGCGAGCTTTAAATGGTTTCAAATCTTTAGCCTCCATTCTCATTTGATCATACGCCTTCTTGAAAATAATATTCACCGAGCTTCCACAATCAATTAAAATCCTTCTTACCAAAGCAGGACCAATCATGGCAGAAATGACCATCGGGTCAATAGTTGGAGCCTCTATTTGATCTGCATCCCTACTTTTGAACATTATATCATCAGTCATCGTGCGTTGCTGCTTTACCGGAAGCTCCGTCCTCCGTATTTGAACAATACTCAAAGTCTACATGCCTTATTGCGCTAGCATAGCGCTCCATTTCTTGCCAACTCCTATCTGCATGGTGCGGTCCTCCAACTATCGTGTTTAACACTAATCTTCCACAGGACCGTGCAAGCTCCTCAGCCCTACGTGGAACTTGTCCTCGGTTGGGGTTAGATGTCCCCTGTCTGCCATCCTGCGGAGTTCTCACAAAATCATGCCATTTCTTTTCCCGAATCAATTTTTTGATAGCATCCTGGAGATGTCTGCACTCATTCGTATTGTGCCCATAACACTCGTGAAACCGGCAATACTTTCCAGTCTGTTTCTGTGTCTCCATCGACTCCTTTAGACGCGGCTTCTTATACTGAACAACATTACAAGTGGATAGATAAATATTCTCCAGGGTTGCGTTTAGAGGTGTGTAGTTGTCATACATAGGAATCCTAGGCCTTGGTCTACCAGACTCCCTATTCCGGTCTCGATTCCTGTCTCCATTTCTCTTCAGTTGATTCGGCTTGTTCTGAACATTAACCTGAACTTTCCCAGAACTCTCATCAAACTCCTTTATTGTAATGTTGCTTTGTACTGCTTCTCCTCTCGGTCCCACGACATTGTTTTTCCTAGAGGACCTGGCTTCCACCTTCCTCAAAAATTGAGCTGCCTTTGAATAAAAGCGCTCCAATGTGGCCGGTGGTTTTCCAGCTAGCCAATCACCAAACTCAGATTCTGGTTCAATCCCTCTCGTGACGGCCATAAGTATAGCATGATTATTTAGGTTACTAACTTCTGTAGCGGCAATATGAAATCTTTCCAGATAGTCCTTCAACGATTCCCCCGGAGCCTGGATTACGTTGGAAAGTGAATCACGTTTTTAAGATGAGTAGCGTGGATCCGGAACTGCTCCACAAACTTAGTTGCTAGTTCATCGAACCTTGAAATCGATCGCGGGGGCAGTCTTGTAAACCACATTGTCGCTATTCCAAAGAGGGTTATAGGAAAGCATCTACATTTTGTTGCGTCATTAGCTCTTGCCGAATCCATCAACCATTTATATCTCATGATGTGCTGCCTAGGGTTTGTTTTTCCCTCATAGGCATCGAAGGCATGTTGAATCTTCTTGGATATTCTGTATGCAAAACATTGTCAGTAAATGAGGTATGGCTCCTTGAAATTCCCCAGTCATCATTCGCCAAACCCTGGTTCTCTCTAATCAACTGTCTGACCATTGCCGATAAATCCGTTGTCTGGATGGGTGGTGCCAAGCGGTGGTCGTGCTCTACCTCACGTGAATGGTCCAGTCGATGTCTACAAGCCGTTTCATGCCTTCTTGGTCCACCATCCTCTGATGTGCACCTTAGACATTCATCTCGCCATCATTCCGGTGGGGTACTTGGTCAGCATTTAAACAAACTACAACATCCAAGCTTCCGGAATAGCTCCAGCTCGATTCCCCAAGTGTAGCGGGGGAATCCCTCCTTTGGAGGAGGGATCGGTACCAATCCCTAGGGAGGGATCGGCACCGATCCGTCTTGGCAGACCATATTGGTCTGCCAAGCGATGCTTCGATGTTCCTACTTGTTCTCCTTCGACCTTGCGGCACCTATGTCTGTGATATCCATCTGATGAGGTTGAACTCTCCGACGCCGAGTAAGAAGTGGGATCCCTTCTGGCTTTTCCACGCTGTTATTGAACAACATGGTTCATTAGGTTAGCATTAGTCTGAATTTGTTCATTCAGCTGTCTACGACTGTCCATCAACTCCCTTATCAAGTTATTAAACTCAGCTCTGGTTATAGAATCAACGGGGTTCTGGACTTCAGCAGGTTCAACATTCAGATTTGCAGGTTGGTTGCTTGGAGCTCCTTGTTGAATGCTGGTAGTTTCATTCCCATCCACATTCTGAGAAGTTGATCTGGTATGCCTCACCATTATCGATTTCCTTGCTTAGATTCTAGTAAATCTGAGTAGTATCTACAAGTTTTTAAAGATGACTATGGATCTCCTTCGGGGGATTTGCTTAATCTAGCAGTAGCAAAGGGGATCCTAACGCGTTGGGAATCAGATTCTCGGTGAAAGCACCAAAATGTTTGCAATCAAATTGGCCAAAAACACCCAAGAATAAGTTTGTGTAGAGAAGTAAATGAAGAAAACTAAATTGAAACATAGGAATATAGAAAAACAATAAGCAAATCAAAACAGAAATCAAGAACAACATAATTTATAGTGGTTCGGCATCGATTGCATACGTCCACTTTGAATATTCTCTTTATTGATTAACTATATTCTTGATTACAGTAGCAAACAGCAAGAAGTAAGAGAATAACGAAGAAAGTTGATTACAATAAAAGAGCTATGTAACCAGCAGCGTAAAGATCCTAAGAATGACCCCCTAGGCCAGTATTATAGGTGAAGGCGACCACTAATGTCTCTGAAACTTCGGCTACATGACCTCCTTATCCACATTGGCCCACCATAGTGGGCGCTAAGCCCAAATCCTAATAGAGAGGGATCGGTACCGATTCCTCCATTGGTAGATTTTGGGGCAGCGATCCCTGGTGGCTTTTTCATGCTTAGATATGATGGCTCTCCAAATATCATGTTGATTGGATACGTGGAGCTCATGTTTTTGCTTAATCTTTGGTTCGAACCCATTTTAAAGTCATTGCTGCCGATTCCTTTTAAGAGAAACGTGCCGATCCCATTTGCACTCTATAGTGATCCATCCAATATGCCGAACCATGCTTGCTTATTCCTTAAGTTACATAATGTTGATCCCTACATTTCCACAGTGCTTTGCCGATCCATCTAGTTCTTTTATACTCTGCCAATCCCTCTTATGACTCAACATTGTTATCCCTCTTATCACTTAACATTATGTTGATCCCTCTTGCTCCAGAATGCTATGCCGAACCCTCCTCATCCTGAATGCTATGCCGATCCCTCGAGTACTAACAAGTCATGTTGAACCAGGCATCATCACCTATGTCGATCCCTCTAATACTTTATCTATGTTGACTATCCATTCAAACGACTATGCCGATCCCTAGAGTACAACCCAGTTGTGCCGATCCATGTTCTATCCAAGCTAATTTCCATATTTCTAACATCCTGCGTTGTCTATATATCAACTTCGTTCAATCCGGGCTTCGTATAACCATCTGAACTCTACTTCCGGGTCCTACAGCCATTGCTTAACGGTCATCCTTCTTGAGGACAATCGAATCTGTCTTGCGTGATTAGTCCAATATAGCCTTGTCTGGATACCGGGTAATAGGATTAGAGCTAAATGGGATCATTTTTATCCCGATGATACTAGGATAGACTTAGATGTTTCGGACAACCCATTTATCGAATAGGAGATCTTGAGGGCTATAAATGATATGCCCATGATAAATCGCCCGATCCTGATGAATTTTCTATTTTATTTATAAAAAGTTTTAAAACGTTTTATAATATGATATAACTAAAATGTTTAATGAATTCTATGTTTTTTTTGCAACTAAGTAGGTTTAATTTCACTAATGCAATTTTACTACATAAGAAAGTAAGGGTGAATGAATTGAAAGACTTTAGACATATTTCATTATTAAACTGTCCTTTTAAAATTATTTCTAACGTTTTAGCTAATAGGCTAAGTACTAAAATTGAAATAATTAATAATACGCAAACTGCTTTTATCAAGGATAAAAATATAATGAATGAGGTTGCAGTAGTTTAAGAATTTATTAAAAACTATTATAAAACAACATCAATTGTGCGCTTTGAAAACTCAATTTTGCTAAAGCTTATGATTCAATTGATTGAGATTTTCTTAAGGACTTATTATTTGTCAGGGGTTTTGGTGTTAGATGAGCAGGCCGGATAACGTCTTTACTTAAAAACGAAAATTCATATATTATGGTTAAAGGTATGTTATGAAATAAAATCTAGTTGAAACGTGTACTTAGATAAGGTGACCCACTGTCGTCTCTTTTGTTTAATTTAGCTGTTGACGTTTTTGTTAGAATTAGCAAGCTAGCTACTAGTAACGGGATTTTAGACAGTGTAGCAAACAAGATACGAGTAGAGACTTCTTCGTTCACCATTTTGTGGATGATATCATGCTCTTTATATCTCATTTGTCTCGACACATTGTAGCGTTTAAGTTTATTTTATACAGTTTTGAATTACTTTCTGGATTAAAAATTAACTTTGATAAAAGTTTTATGCAAGTACCGAATAACTTAAATAAGGTAGAGGATCAAGTTGTCGGTACATTAAATTGTAAAATTTTGAAATCTTCCACAAATTACTTAAGGTTTTTGATAGAGCCAACTAAACTTAAACATGATGATTGGTTAACTATAATTGATAAATTTAACAAAAAATTATTTAATTGAAACGGCAAATTTTTATTGAGTGCGGGGAGGATAATTTTTATTTACTCTGTTTTATCAACATTACCCATATATTGGATGTTTATTTAACTTTTTCCAAACTGGATAATCAATCAAACAGATAAAGTTAGGATAGACTTTTATGGTGTAGGGATAATCCTCGTAGTATTTCAAAATGTCTCAGTTGAGAAATGGCATGTATGTAAATGGCTAGTTGGAAATATTTAATTTACATAATTTGATTGTCCTTTAAATTAATTCCCCCTTGTATATTTTTAGCCTCAAGGACACGACATTAATATTTTAACCACAAGGACAAACATTCTCCTAAAAATTATTCATAAGGACAAACATTCTTTCAAAATTATTCATAAGAACAAACATTCTTTCAAAACTGCTACCGAACTAAAAACTAATACTTAAAAATTGCTACCGATAACTACAAAATGATACCTAAAAACTGCTATCAATAACTAAAAACTGATATCTAAAGAAAGTTGTCCTTCAGGCTAAAATACTAAAGGTCTGTACTTGAGGCTAAAACGCTGAGAAATTTTGTCCTTGACAATAATTTCATGATATTACTTTTAGTAACACTGATATTTTTTTCATACTTTTGGAAATCAATTTTAAAAAGTTTTAATATTTTCAAATTAAAAATTAGTAATATCGTTCATTCATGTAATAACATATCATTCTGGCACAATCACTGAATATTTGTTATACCACTTAAAAAAAGGTTTAGAGTATTTTATGATATTGTAATTTTAAATTTTTTTAGATCAAATGTGAACTTTCCTTGGGAATTCAGTTTTAACTGTACGCGGGAAGGAATCGGTTTTTTTATAGTTTGCTTTACTTTGTTCTAAATTAGAATTATATAATATAGATAACGAAAATAATATTAAAATTTGATGTCGCATAAGAGAAAAAACTTTATTTCTAGGTTGTTTTATAAATTTTAAAATTTTTTGAGACTGAATCAAATTTATTTGAAAAGTGAACGCACTGCCTAAAATTAAGCTTCATATGTGGTTAATTTTACATAGGAAACTAAATACTATAGAACTTTTTAAGAAGAAGAAAGTGACGTGGATTGAAAATGTATTTTATGCAATAAGAACATGGAAACTATGCAATATGAACATGGAAACTATTGTACATTTATATTGTGACTGTCATTTCACTAATTTTATTACCTTAAATATCCTTGATATTTTTTATTTAATGTAACAAATAAAGATTTTAGTTGTGAATTTTATTGGTGTGGTTTTAGATTCACTATGCTAGTGGTCATAGGTTTTTACTAGACATTATTTTCACTATCACGTGTTGGTATATGAAAGAAATCAAAGATTTTTTTAATAATATTAGTATTACTTCGTAAAATTTGACCTATGTACCTGCTTTATTTAGTTTTAACCGGATTCGAAGCCTAGTTATAAATTAGCTAACAATGTTCGTTTTAAAGAGTCTTCTAAAAAGGTAAAATCCCATGTAGATTTTCTAAAGGAAAAATCATTTTTTTAAAATAAGGAAAAAAATAATGCTCTAAGCATCGTTTTAGTATATGTTTTTGCTAAGGACTTCTAATTCTCAACTTTTAATAGCTAGGAAACTGAGTTTTAGAGTGTTTTGTTCTTGATATGCATCTTATCTCTTTTCTTTTCTTGCACCATTTTATTTATGTGTTCGCTTAGTCATACAATTTATTTCTCTTCCTTTACCTTTCATTTGACTTTTACTCGGTATTGTTTTGTTTGGTTTAGTCGTGATGTTTATTTTAGTCCTTTCCTTTCATTTAGTTTGTTATGTTCACCTGTGATGTAGTCTTGATTCCTCCTTCATTTCATTCATTTTTCCTTTATATTACTTAGTTTATTAGTTTATATTTTCTTCTACCTAGTTTAATCAGATCGCTACAAGTTTTATTATTACTTTATATTACCTTTTCGCATATATATATATATATATACATACATACATACATACATACATATATATATATATACATACATACATACATACATATATGTATGTATGTATATGTGTGTGTAAACATTTATACACATATATGTGTTGGTCATACGTTACCATTGAGTTTTTTTAGTATTGGCTGTAATTATTGCTTGGATGCCTATTTTGGATGGGCTGAGGTTAAAGGATTAGTAATGTTGTTTTGCAATTGGATGAGCTGAGGTTAAAAGATTAGTAATGTTGGTCTGTATGCAGCTTAGGTACCACCTTTTCTTTATGCTCCTCACCTATTGGTATCCTATGGGTCTGTCTATGCAAGCGGATGGGTGTGCTGGTGGTGGTAGCGGTTTTTCATGTATGTTGGTGGTCGGTGCTTGATTTTGTTTGCGTCCATATCTTTTAAAAGTGCTTTAGTGTTTATTCTGTCGGAATTTGGCTATTCTTGTAGCCTAGAATGTGAAATCGATCCACGTCTTTGGCTCTTGTATGTGAATAATACAACCCTGATTGATTTGGATACAAATTTGCTTGGTCAGAGTTTCCCTTTGGTGAAATATTTGAAGCTTTTGCTTCGAGCTGGTAATGGATTTAGCATCATTCCTTGCTGATATGAAATTAGACATAGTGTAGTTAAGAGAATTATCATTGTGGTTTTTTGATCATAGTGTTAGTCAAATGGTGCAAGTTGGAATGAGTGATGTTCGCATCTACCTTGTGCAGCTTATACTTGTATGCACCATGCGTGGTGCTTATAGTGTTTGTGATTATTAATGCAGCTTAGCTCTGAATGTTTGCACCCTGCATGGTGCTCGAGTTGGTATAGCTTAGTTAAGCTACCGAGGTCTTTCTCCCTCACACATGTAATAATTTTATAATAGTGGCACGACCAACACAAAACCGGCTTGGTTGTGCAAATAATAATATTATTTTTTCCTGCAAAAAAATTGATGATATGATGTGATTGATTCTGAAGAATGACTATAGCTGCTTTGTTTTGCTATTGATGATCTGTTTCACTTTTTGTTGTCTCATTGATGCTTTTAAGTGGTTGGCTCTGATTTTTTTCATTTTATAGTTATTGGTCATTTATCATATTTATTGGACTTTAATATATTCCGGTTTTAGATTAAATTTATTGTTTTTTATTTTCATTATGGACCTTAGTTCTTAGGATTTAGGGTGGAGGGGGATTGTTTTTATTTTCTTTGTGTGGGAAGATTTCGCTATCTGCCAGACATGTTGGCAGCTTCAATTTTAGTGTAAAATAAAATACATGAATGCTCTACTTCTTTAATAGAGGATCGCCCTTTTTCCTTTTCATAGTAAGAGCCGTACTTTATTCAAGCAGAGCATTAATTTTGATTCTTAGGAGTTCTAAGTCATGAGTTCTAGAACCTAAGTATAGAGCGTTGTTACTTAAATTTTTCGTACGTAAGAAAGCATGTTAATCAAGGTATCTCGGTATGATCCGGTCCGGTCCAAGCCGAATGAATCCAAGTCAGCCCGCAAGCCAACCACGGCTGGGGTTATATCAACTTGTTTTCCCTATGTGTGATGATAGTATGAATATAGCCTAGGCTTGCATCGGCACCTCTGCTCAATTGCACGTTAAGTCTTCTGCTAGTGAAGCCTCTCGACGCAGCAACAGCAGCAACCAGCTCGTCCGTCAAAGCAAGGCGCAAGACCAACTCGGCCCATCTCCCATTGGCCTACCGACTCCTTCTCTTCCGTCTGCTTGCAACCTGGCAACAGGTCAGTCTGCTTGCTCAAGCATCTCTCCCGCGGCTATCTCCCAGTTGGCATAATTCGAGGTTGTCTCAAGCGTGGTCCGTCATCGATCCAACTTCCGTACCATCACCTGTAACCTGCACTCTGTCTCGTCTTACCGGGCTCGGTTCCTCGGCTTTTGCCAGGTCCTCATTGTCCTTATCGTCTCAACAGACCATCTCAGCCCATCCTACCACCTAGGCATGCGGGAGCAAAACGACAAGAGGTACCGCCGAACGTACATGCTTTTGGCAAGAAGCATGTCCCATTTCCTATAAGCATACCGCAAGTACAAACGTATTTAATGCAAAGCATAATAGAGCATGCTCCTGGTACAGTCTTGTTGGCCTTTATCTCAGCCACACATTCCTTTCTTTTGCCAACTGTCTCTCATCAAATACATTCAACCAGATCAATGGCCAAATGCGCTTCATGCTTATTTTACGGCACCATTTCATGCCTGTTTTACGGCACCATATTAACCGTTCAAACATCAATTCAACTGCTATAAGAATCTCATGCACGACCACTTCCAAGAGGTTGGTGGGCCCCTAGTGGAGAGGACCCGGAAGATTGGAACACATAATCCGCTACTCAAAACTCCTGATACAACAGCTCATTGAGATTAACAGCTTCATTAGTTTTAGACAAATCACCTTTTCTTATTATTCTCTTATAATTCTTTGTAATTGTGAAAGAGCCATATAATAAGAGATCTTCACAGTGGACATAAGCAGCTTGACCGAACCACTTCACATATGCTGTCATTAACCTTTGAATATTACGTTCTCTTTATTTTTCCGTCATTAAGCCTAGTGATTAGCAAATAACATTTGCTCTTAATAACGTATTATCATAACTCCGAGGTTGACGAAAAATACCGTTAACAAGCGTCATACTACTAACCAGTTGAGCTAGTTGTCATTGACAGGATCACTCTTTTATACACACACATACAACGTTGTATGCTTAGACTAGTAGATGAAAACAACCCGAGACAAGTATATACAATGTACAAAAATGGAACCAATTCCTCTTTCCCCACTACATGGGCCTCCTACCACTACATGATCACAACCATTCATTTCAGTTATATCCGTTTAATTAAATGAAATGAACGGTATTGATTTCAAGGGACATAGGGTAGATATAACTTGAAACAGAGGAATTGATGTCTACAAAAATGAGACATCTCCATATAGAGTTAAGTATAATACACAGTTTCCACATGTGCAATTATGTATAGAATACACTAATCGCTATTCGCATTAGGCTTGTCACTTAATCCATCATATGCATGTATAATGGTTTGTTGTTCCATTATGTTTGCCGGAGCTTGCACTAATGGTTATTTCAAAAGCTGTCTCAAATCACTCAAACGTAGTAGTTTCTATAGAAAATAACTTATGCTTTATGCTTGTAACTTAAAGGATATAATAACCGCTCAGTTAAGCCTTTCACTCTGTCCAAAAAGAAAAAGAAAAATGAAGCGTGCTATGAATCATAAGAGAGAACTACAGCTTCAAGAACTAAGCTTGGTAGTAAGGATAACCTATTTGCAATTATAACTTTTTGTATAATTCTGAAGAAAGCACACATGTCCGGGACACGTAACCATAGGAATTAGGAATCATTTTTGGTAGATTAGTTGACAAATTATGTGGAGGATTGAAGTGTAAATCATGGTATAATCATAAGAATTGATTTGGTAATAGAGGTGCGAAAGGTTATATACAACCACTGAAGCATCAATAACAACAATGTGACTTTAAACAATCACTTCATACAAATTTGTGTATGAAACACACATACGTATCTGCTACAAAGCTACTGCGGTTCTTTTCAGTAGTTGTAAAAAAAAGTAGATGATATATATAGGTATTCATCAATCCCTAGCGAATGTAAACTTACTTCCTAACATAAAAGGTAACCCACTATAAACTTCCTCTTGTAAGGTTACAACTATAGTCTCACCGTTACTGAATACAAACCAAGGTTAAAGAGTGTTGTGAAGATTATAATGTCGGGTCTCAATGAACATGAAGAATCGACAAATTATTCTTCAATCATGTTAATGAACAATGTCATGCCTTGGGATGTTTGATTCAAGATGGATGCGAATGGAACCCATACACAGTGCTCTCATAAAAACTGGAAGACCATCTAATTAGCCTACACATGAAACATCATAACCTATCTAAGTACATTTGTCAATCCAATTTAACCATTGGATGATTGCAAAGCTCATACAAACAATTACATGCAGAATATAATCACATAGTTTAAAGATTTTCAAGAATATAGAACCCTACTTTGGTATATCATATGTTGGCAGCCAACTCAAGTTTCCCAAATTCTTAGATTTTATATATTTTTAGCTCTAATAAAGTCAGGTACAGGGATTATACAACCCAATATCTCAAATTTACATAATATGATAATAGTAAACGAGCCTCATAAACATAAATATACAGATCTTTATAGTTGATCGGTCTTAACAAGTGAACGTTCAAACGAGATCTATGACTTATCTTACATAAATCGTTTCATAATAATCCTGATTGTATTGATCAGGATCAACGCAAAGAATGACGTAAAGAGCATATACGATTCCAGGAACGTACCCCAATATTGTAAGTAACAAACATATGAAGAATTCAAGCTGTGGCAAATGAAATAGCAAATTCAAATTGGTAAGAAAAATGTATTCAGATTGAAATCAAATAGATAAATAGAGACGAAAGCATACAGAGCAGCAGCCGTGACGTAAGCAGACGCCGAGAGGAGGAAGAAGAACGGCGATTAGGATTTCTATGAATCTGCAGCAGCAACCCATATTTATTCTTATTTCTCTGTCTTCTTTTTTATTTTTCTGTTCTTGATTGATTGGTTGTGGATTTCAGATCTGTTGCCAAGGTACTGGGATTGGATTTTGTTATGGGTGGGACCAGTGGAGGGTACACTTTCCAACTTCTGGCCCATGTGCCTCTGGGCATCTGTTTGATGGTGGTATTAAAGCATTATGCATCTCGTCTACGTTTATGTCGTTGTACATAAAAAAAAGGAAAATGAATCACGTTCATATATCTAACTTGCGTAGTCGGTGTTATTCAATGTTTGTCCCTTATCATTATTCTCCTTAAAAGTGTTTATTAATAAATATATTATTTTGTTATTCTTTTATTTTCAATCGTGTCTTTTTCACATCTTGATTAATCCACACGTTTTATGGTTATTTCAATGTCTGATTTTAAATGAAAATCATTTGTTTATGGTTGTAGGTTTTAATGTCTAATGTATCTGAACATCTATTTAACTATCGCACTTTTTGTCTCACCTTCTCAACCTACCGTTAGGTAAAGTTTACCCTAATTTTCAACATGGTTTTTCTTTGGGATTTGTATCATTCAATTCTGTTAGGTCTATTATTCTGTTTTAGATAATTCAGTTTGCATTTTTAAGTTTAAATCTACGAAATATTTACTTTTAGTTTATGTTCGAAAAATCCACGTTAATTCATAATATATTATTTTTTACTTTGATTTATAATATTATCAATCTGTGATATGCACAAATGTTTTTTGAGTTTGGTCGAAACACAGTACATCACAGAAGTATATTATGAACAATAAGAAAATACTATGTGGACTATGCTTTTGTAAATATGATAATTCTACATGTTATAATGTTACTTTGACATCTAATTACCACCTTCTGTTATATCATTTGTTGTTATTCTAATACTTCCGATTGAAGAAGAAGAAGAAGAACTTATTATGTTTCAACGTACTACCTTTCGTTTAGTAAATAACTAGTAAAATATATTTGTCAAATTTTACAGTTACGGTAGGAGATCAAACACATAACCTTGATGTAGGTATGAATTCAACGGTTACAATTATGATTATGACTATGGTGACAGCGATATGTAAGGTTATGGTGAAACTCCAAAATTAATTATAATTGTTGTATGTATGTATGTATGTGTGTGTATGTACACACACATATACATATATATATGTATGGATGTATAACAAAATTAATTATGGACATCAAATATGTATATAGAGAGGCTAATGTGTCTGTAGCAAGGTAAATCCCAACACTTATATACGAACACATTTAACTATGTACATATTTATAAGAAAATCCTTAAATGATATGTTTTTTGATAGTAATTACAATGTGTTGTGATCATGAGAAATTTATCATGATGAAAATAAAATGTTGCTTTAAATATTTATATTCAAGATGTATTAAGACAGGATATCGATACATCCATTGAGACTAGAGTATGTAGCGCTCTCCAAAGTTGGATAGCGTATTACTCATGGTTGTTGGGCACGAAGGGATTATGTACTGATAGTTAATGGATAATTAGGGAAAGACTCACTCGATAATTTTATGTTTGCTAATATAACTAAGGTCAAACAGAGAATATCGAAGTGATGATATTAAACAATCACTCGACTTAAGAATACTGTCGAATTTCAATGTAGACAATCCACTTTGAATATAGTTAAATCGTGGCACAACATCAACCGAACGACTATAGTTAGGTATGATTTGAAATATTGAAAGTGAAAAACTATTCAACAAAGAATTCAATTCCTCAGTTATATGAGGTTAGTACCGCGGTAAAGCGTAGTCAACTCAAAGTCAAAGTCTCTGACCAGAGTAGTTTGGTTAATAATAATTGTTATTATTAAACCATGGACTTTGTGTTTTGATTATACAAGTTGAATGTAAATGATATCAGAATTGTGACCAAAACCGAATTTCATAAATCCTAATGTGATATAGTTTTGACTAAGAGAATTGGTGTAAATATTGTTGCACCTACAAACCGCTTAAAATAGTAAAATTGAATTTTACCAAAAATGTCTGAGCAACAAATTTAGCCAAACTGCCATACCAATATCTAAGGTGACATATGAACGTTAATATTCGAATTGTTCGATATTAATCGCTAATTGAATTTACACCCAAGGGTCGCATAACTGAAATGTTGAATACTCCAAAATATATATATGCAGTTTAAAATGCATATTTTCGCTACAAAATTTGATAGGGATATTTCATAGAACTGTTTCTTAAGAGGGGGCCGATGTGGATTTTGAAACTTTTTTTTTGGATGTTTGACAAAATGTCCCAATTTTTATTTAGCATGCCTTAGGAAGAATAGGGTTTACATTTATTGTTATTTTACTAAAATTACATTCAATAGCAGTTTTAGCAAAAATGCTATATGTTAGTGTTATATATAGTACATTTTCTTGTAGTGAGTACCCATTGGCTTATGAGAAATAATAAAAACATGGATCACATATAAAGTCTGGTGTGAATAAAATTTTATCCTAACATACACATAATGAGACCACGCCGCTAAAGCACAAAACGAGTTTTCCCATTACTTATACATCACGAAAATTACATCATATGATGTAAATAACCATCCACGGCATGAGCATCCATGTAGCATCATTCAATTATCAATATACCCTATACTTAACATCCAATTATAAATCAAGTCATACAATCATCATTCACATTTACACACATCACCTAATCTCTTATTTAGGTGTAAGTCAAAAATTTATCATTGTGATTACCTCCCTAGGCCTTTTTATCATTAATTTGATCTTTTCTTAAACAACGTCGTCTTATGAAATGACCACTCATTCCACCATGGGAGCCACCCTGACTAGAGCCACTCAGACTTTCCTAAGAGGTTGAATGTAAGCACACTTAGTCCCGAAACCCCTTCATTCCACATTGTCGATTCATTTATAAACCACCCTGATGTTTTGGCACCCTGACATGAACTTACCTTGGAGTTCAGTTTAACTGAATTCAACCTTGTAGACTTCCCAAATCGTGGCATCCTGCCATATACCGTTAAATTTTAGATAACATTAGTCTTGGCACTTTGCCATTTAATAACTCTATGAGTCGGTATACCTTTATGATCATGGTTCAATCCAATTCTTTCATTTATTTATTGTGTACCCTACACATTCTTAGATAAAACATTTTTTTCCTTTAATTTAAATGATGCAACTATCATTTCTTAGATTCCTTAAGCTTATTCCATTTCAAAGTTCAAATAAGTTAACACAATTTTAACTTATAAAATTTTCTTCTTTGAAATTCAAACCAACATCTTGGAATCTGGTTTCCAAAATATCACTAAAAACTTTCTTGGTTTATTTAATGAATTTATCTTTACTAACTGTCGCAAGCATAGTTTAGTAACCATTTAGTGTCAATGTTAACTTATCTATATATGCCACAACCATAGTGTTGCCCCAACTCATATCTATCGCAACCTATATTTATCGCATTCTATAGCCATCACATGCTAAGTGACAAATCCTTAACTAAATAAAAAAATGATTTTTTGCCTAAATAAAGTATTTTCTTTTTACCTAACATGTACACATGTCATGTATTTACTTCTTTTGCACCGTAATAGAAATTCCTGATTATAGGCGAAAATTTGTTTTCATTTATTAATGATTTCCTTCATTATGTTTTTAATTAAGGTATGTTTTTCCTTAGCCAATTAATTCATACTAAAACGAAAATTAATGGGAAATTCTGAAAAATTTTGAAACATTTTTTTCGTTCTTTAGTAGAAATTTCGAAACAAAATATTTAATTTTGATATTTTTAAATTTTAATGGACATTCGAATTTAACTATTTCCACTTAGAAAATTCATAATAAATTATTTCTTTATCCAAAAATTACGAAGTTAAAATAATATATCTATTTTATCACTAGAAACATCATATTAAATTTTCATGAGATATAGATATGATTAAACTATGTTTTACCCTAAAACATGACTAAATTTCTTTCATTTAAACCATATAACAAATTCAAAGCCATATCTAATCATTCAAACATGTTTATCAACTTTAAAATCATCCAAACAAAATCAAATATGAATCCTAACAGATTTGAAAGGTGTAGGGGAAATTTTACTCACTTGGACAAAAAAAGCTTTGAAATCTCTATCTAAATATTCTTTTCTTTTAAAGTTGAAAGCTTTGCCTTTGATTTTTTATTTCCTCTTTCTCTCGCCATTGAAATATGGCCAACCTTGATTTGACAATGGAGTTCTATTTTGTTGTTCTTTTTGTTGCAATGAAGAGAATGTGATATAAAGGAGACAATGAAGGTTATTTATATTAATTGTCTTAAATCCGTCTTATTTATTCCCATTGGTCTATTTCGCTAAATAACAGATTTCTTTCAGTTAACATTCACATTTTAAATCTTTTACCATTCAAAATTCAAAATTATTTGTTCTCGTTAATTAGGCTGACTTTAATTGCTCTAATTATCCTTGGTCCGTTTAGTTAACTCTTCAAAGTGTCCCACACCTAATTAATCCAATCTTCCTTAGGTAATTCTTGCAATTAAATTAATTTAATTAATTTTTCATTTTCCTTATTATAAATTTATTTCCTCCTTTGCAAGATCTTCACTATTTAAATATTAATTTGATTACCTCATATGTAGCACATTTAATCATTTCTCATTCACCTATTTAAATTGATTCTCATTATATACGACCAGATTTAATTACAATACACTTGATATAAGATTTCCTATATTCAATTATTCCTTGCCTAATTTATTTCCTTCAACAAAAATATTTTTATTCAAATGTTTTAATTTCCCTTTTACACATACGATCGAATTTAATTACCTTTAATATAAGGTCTCATTTGTACAAATATTAAATCTTCCTCTTACATATTTACAATCAAAGTTAATTATGTCTAATTGCCCTTGATTACCAATTAATTGATTTTCATTATTCATGGCTAAATTTAATTACATCTCATTTAATTAGACTCCATAATTTTTTATTCATTCCCATATTCACAAAGTAAATAAGTGTCCCCAATATATTTACCTTCTTTAATCCGTTCATTTTCTTATGTAATCAGTTAAACTTTATTCTTATAATCAATTTCCTTAGTTAATTAGTCATTAATTATGGATCGTTATAGCCTTCACTCCTTATAGAAATTTAGTCCTCGGAATTCAAATAAAGAAGAATAAAAATTACACTGACACCCTTATAGTGCAAAGTCATATTCACATAAGTACACACAAGTACAAAAGTTACAGTAGTACTCTGCTTATGTAGATCATTAATCATTAACATATAATGCATTAGTTCAAATACTAACACATAACCTTTTCATAACATAAATACACTAGTGCCACACATACAATAGACAAACAAATGACACTACTAGAAACATGAATGTCTAAAACAATTCATGATAGATATTCCTAATCTTATCCTCTACCTCCGAAGTATAATCATCATTATCGTCACTCCACTAGACACGAAAAAAATCTAATAACTTTGTTTATTAACTCCTTCGTATCATGACCTACTATTCCTTTCGCTTGTTTAACATTAAGTCAAAACCAGTTCTATATATAAGTCCTCAATCGCCCTCGGTTCCACTACTGTACTAGGGTTATGCACACATTTTTTTAAATGCGATGTATGACAAAATTATGCACACTCGCCAAACTGCTCGATAACTCGGCTTTATGCAAATTTGTCAATCCTCTTTATCATCGAAAGTAGACCAACATATCTAGAACTCAACTTCCCCGCCTTCCCAAAGTGCAAGACACATCACATCATTGAAATCTCTACGAACACATGATCGCCCATTGTACAATCCCTTCTTCTCTTATCAGCATGACTCTTCTACTTTGATTGTGCAACTTTCATTCTAGCATGAATCAAATCTATCTTCTTGGTGGCATCTCTTACCAAATCGGTTCCTAACACGAGTTTATCTCCTATGGTCCAATTAACAAATAGGTGATTTACGCAATCTACCGTAAAGCGCCTCAAATGGTGACATCCCAATACTTGACTGGTAACTATTATTGTAGACAAACTCTACCAAATGCAAATGATCCTTCCAAGATCCTTCAAATCTAAAACATATGCTTTCAGCAAATCCTCTAATATATGGTTCACTATTTCCGGTTGACCATCTATTTTTGGATGGTATGCCCTACTCAGGTTCAATTCTGTACCCAATGCACTTTGCAAACATTTTCTAGAATTCATTAGGTGAACAATGGGCCTCAGTCACTAAATATGTTTCTTGGAATTCCATAGAGTCTCACAATAATCTTTACATATAATTTGGCCAAACTAGTTGTCATTCTTGTCGATTTCACTGAGATAAAGTGGGCACTCTTAGTCGACCTATCATCTATCACCCAAATGCTACCATTTCTCATTCTCGACCTTAGCAAACCATCAACAAAATCCATGGACACTGAGTCCCACTTCCAAGTCGGTACTTCTAAGGGTTGAAGTAAATCACATGGCTTTTGATGCTCAGCTTTCACTTGATGTCATGTGAAACACTCCTTCACATATTCACCTACGTCTCTTTTATTCCCTTCCCAAAACAAGAAATTTCATATCACGATACATCTTTGTCCCTTAAGGATGAATCATAAACTTAGATTGATAAATTTTCCTCTAAGACCTTTTCTCGAAGATCTCCTACATTCAAAACATGTCCTTCCTTTCTTCCTAAGCCATCCCTTTGAGTTTATCTCAAATCCTTTTAGATCCTCAACATCCATGCCCATCTCCAATCACCTTATTCTTTTGGCTAACAATGGATCCTCCCTTTTCCTTGTAGAAATTCTATCAACAAGTATTAGTCGAACTCCCAAAATTTCCATGACCCCCAGATCTCGACTTGATCCTGCATTAATCCTATAATACACTCCATAGGACGCTAACGTCTTTAACGTCTTCTATTCCTCAAACTTAGCTAATACTTCATTCCGCTGCTTTCTACTTAAAAGCGTCGGTAGCCTTACTCCCCCTTTCCCAACGTATACTTGATATCAAAGTCGTACACTACTTGAAATTATAATTACCTCTATTGTCTCATATTCAATTCCTTTTAAGAGAACTAATACCTAAGAGATCTATGGTCTGTGTATAATTTGAACTGTTGTCGCTACAAACAATGCCTCTAAATCATCAAAGCAAAGATCACTGCTACCAACTCCAAGTCATGAGTCAGATACCAAGCTTCATGCGACCTTAACTGCCATGATGCATAAGCTATCATTCACCTCTTTTGCATCAACACCGCCCTAAACGATTCCATAACCATCAGTATGCACTACCAAATCCCGATCCCCTTCAAGTACAATCAAGACAGGAGCATTCATCAACAATCTCTTTAATTCCTGAAATGACACTTCGCACTTATCAGTCCTTACAAACCTCTTTCTTTTCCTGGTCAACTTTGTCAAGAACGCTGCTATACATTAGAAATTCTTAATGAATATGAAGTAATGGCCAGTCAATCCCCATAAACTTTTTATCTCCACTACCACCTTTGGCTCTTCCAGTCACTAATGGTCTCTATCTTCAATGGATCCCCTATTAATCTATTCTCTAAAACAACATGATCAAGAAACTTAACTTCTCGTTTCCAAAATTAATACTTAAAAAATAACGCCTTCAATTTATGCCATCCAAGTGTATTTAATGCCAATTTAAGATGGACTTCTGGTCTCTCTCATTCTTGGAATATACCAATAATATCATCGACGAAAACAATACAATTGATCACAAAAGATTCAGTTTATAAGATCTACAAAAAACGCCGGGGCATTGGTCAGTCCAAAAGGCATAACTACACTACACCAGAAATGCCATTTTGCAACGGCTCTGAGCCGTTGCAAACGAGTTTCGCAACGGCTTAGAGCCGTTGCAAAATTGGCAGTGGTAAAAATTTAGCAACGGCCCTTAGCTGTTGCAAAACTTAATTTTACAATGGCTAAGAGCCGTTGCTAAATTTAATTTCAACACCTCTAAAACAGACTCTTTCCCCATAAACATCTTTCATTCATCGCTCTTGTAGTCCCGGTTTATTTTAGAAAAGTCTATGCCTCTAGCCACCACTGGTCTCGGCTCAACAACTTCAACTAGCTATTGCCTCATCATTTCCATCATAAACTGGTCATATCCATTCATCCAGCAATTAGGGTAGGCATGTAATCAACGTCTTCAACATGAACTCCTAGGGCTGCTTCCTCTTCTTGCCACTAATTTGCATACAACTAGTTCCCCTATTAGCATTTTCTTCTATACCTCCCAAACTCAGATTTCCGCTATGTAGATGAATTCGTGCTTTCTACGTAAGCAAGTGTTTGTAAGAAATGAAAGTAAAGAGAATTAGAGCAATAGTAGAGGGATAGACAATCCACATATGTATCAATATTTAAATACAAGTACATTATATATGGCGTATATCCTTCGTAATGTGTTAATTTTCAACTTTCTAGTTTTTACCTAGATTTCTACTTAGCTCTATTGTACTTAAGTGTCTCCTAACCTAAGCTCTAATACCACGGTGTAACATCCCCCATTTCGAGACTCGAAAATGAATATTGATGATGCTGCAGTCATCACTAGAATTATTTTCAAGTGACAAAGTAAGATCTATATTTTTTTCACAACATTAAGTAAACAGAGCAGCTAAATAAATTTCATTATACGTAATTGTCTTCATATTTTATAAATCTTAAAATGTGACCTCGCGGTAATAAAATATAACAAAACTTAAATAGCAGTGTCGTGCCCGACATATGAAGATGTCAACATGGAAACTTAACTAGTTATAAATCTTGCCTTATAATAGCGAAATACAAAAACAACTTTTATTAGCCAGACGACTCCTGGTTCATCTTCGGCTGCTTTATTCATCTTCTAACGGTAACATGTCTAATCCATAAACTCGGCCTACTCAATTGAGTACCTGTGAGTTTATGGAAAATAATAAAAACAAGGATCAACATGAAGCCTGGTATGAGTAAAACTTTATCCTAAATGTACACGTAGCGAAACCACACCGCTTGTTGGAACTGGGCCAACCCACAGCGGAAGTTATGGATGAGTTTCAAAAAATTTCCGTTATTGGCTCTTTATTGGGCCTATGAAGTCTAATTCATTTGAAACATTTCTAAATCTTTTATTTTATTTAAATTCATAAATTATATAGTTTTGTTTAATTTATATGTTGATATATTTATATGTATGTGCGTATCATATACGCATATATACATATATGTGTGTGCATGTGTAACCTATCAATCGGTGTAAGATATAACATGTCCGTGCATAGATGTTGGCATTTACATCACAATTGACATATTAGCTCATCCAATATACAAGTATATGTTGTCTAAATATAGGTATGCATATAAACTATTACTTATATATATATATGTGTGTGTGTGTGTGTGTCTGTGTTATTCATACACACACACACACACGTATATGTATATGTTAAGTTTATTTGAATAGTTTTATTTAAATGTATAATATATATGTATATGTATATGTATATGTATATGTATATGTATGCATGTATGTATAAATTCATATAAATAAAATATTAATAATATATATATATATATACATAGTAGTATCATATATTTATTTAAATATAGATAAGTTATTTAAATATTAAAATAAATTATTTTTTATAAACCATGAATAATATATGTATAAATGTGTGTGTGTATAATAAAGTAATATTTTATTATTAAAATAATATATGTATATACACAAATATATTTGTAATATATATATATATACATTAATTAATAAAATTATTTAAAAAATTTATATAAAATTCTAGATCATATGCATAGCTTAAAAATAATTTATCATTATTTTATTGTTTTAAAATATATTTTAACTTATATATATACATACAACTTTTTTTTTCTTTCTTTTCATGGCAGCCTACATCCCACCCATGCTTTGAACAGTACTCCAACCATTCATGTCCTCCCTGCCATCCATGTCCGTTGTCCTTCCCTCCTCCTCCCCTTCTTCCCCTACTGTTCCTCCCTATCCCCTTCCTCTCCCGCTCTCTGATCCTCCTATCCTTTCAATCATGTAACAACCCTAGATTTTGCCTATATTTTAATTTTGACTTTATTTTTATTTTAAATTATTTTAAACTTGTTCTATTTCAAACATTTCATTTTAAATATAAAAGTTGATTATTAAGTGATTTATAGTTCAAACTAGTATAAATTGGATATTTCACTGAAAAGTGAATTTCTATTCAAACTGGTCAAACTTTGACTTTTGAACTTTAAATTTAAATATTTAAATTCTTAAATTTTATCTTTTATTATGAAAATAGATTTAATAACTTGAATACAGCTTTTCGTTTCGTTGGAAACGGAGTTAAATTGTGAAAGTTATGTATATTTCAATATTGTGTGTAAACTGATGTATTTAGCAATATTGTCTAGTTTAAATTTTATTTTATTTGTCATATTTGTTCTAATATGTGTTAATATTTTATTTTATGTATAATTTTTTCTTTTAAACAATTTAAAGTGATTATATAATTTTTCCAAAGCGTATTGAATTTATTTTCTATTTTTAAAGGCTAGTTTCTATTTTTCAGCTATTTTCTTCAATTAAATTATATTTAATTAAAATTTATTTACTCATTTTGTGAATGAATTTTTATTTTATGTTATTATCTTTGTTTATAAATGTTTTACAAGTCCATATGAATTTTCCAAAATTTATTCTGTTTATTTTCAAATTTCTAGACTAGTTTTCATTTTTGTGCTAATTTCTTATTTTATCATATATTATTAATATTTATTTATTTATATTTTATATTTTTGTTACATTTTCGAATTGAAACTGAATTTTTAATTATTTTCAGTTATTTAAACTTATTAAAAAGAAATAAAAGTGATTTGAAAGGTTTGTGGCTTTTTATTTCCCAAGGCCTTTTGAATTCCCACCTTTTCACATTTCAACATTACTTTTCATTCAATTGGCCTTAACTCCTCATTCTTTCAGCTGCATATCTCATTTTTCATTCACGTAAACTTTTCTCATCTCATTTCTGAAAGAAAATTACGGCTATCATCTTTCTCCTTTGGTCAAAGTTTGGTAAATGTTTTCTTCTTTAGCTTGTTTTACATTGTTTTTCTATTGATTTTTACCATTGCTTTCAACTAGATGTGACCGACCCCACCTCCTCCAGCAGCTAGGCCGACCCCACCACCACCACAACCAGCCACCACCAACTCCAGATCACCATCCCATCAGGCCGACCATCCCTAGGCAAGAGATCCACCCTCTACTTTCACAAACCATCACTATATGTTCAAGCCTAGCCTTCCCTTCCTCTATCACCACTTCCACCTCCTTTGCCGCCACTTCCACCACCACCCCTTGCTCTGACCTGACCACCACTCACTGCCACACCACCCACCACCACCTGAGCACCAGGACGAACTCATAGGACCCCTTGGCCGAACCCATATTGTGACTTGAATTGATACTAGTGCCTTCTAGTTGTAGATCCATGCACCCACTTTTACACCACCTTTTAAACTATGTTAGGCCGACCATATAGACCCAAGACCAGATCAAAATTCAACCCTTACCAGTACATTTCAGACCTGTAACTAAAATATAGGAAGTTGAAAGCAAGTGCAATGATTTTGGACTTGTTTTATACAATCGTTTCTAGCTTTGTTTATTGAATTTTGGTTGAAATCTTATGTATATATGTATTGTTTTATGTAAATGAATTCAAGGGGTATAGCTTTGGCTCTTCCAATCTCAAATCATTGTCGTGCTTTCGTGCCTCTGGAAATCTTTGTTGTGTGGTTGTGATCGTCATCTCCAGCTTGAAACAAGTGAGTAATTCTCACCAGACGATGTGTACTTATGTAACTAGTAAACTGACACCATTTGAATCTGTAAAATTATATCATCATGTTATAACTGTTATATTATGATTATATGATGTTCATCCCTGTTTATACACATGTTATATCATCTGTTACTGTTATATATTGTATACTGTTATTTATATCAGTTTATCACACTGCAAGTTCGCTGTAGACTAGAAATCACTATGAGTTGAAATGATACATACCCGAACGGACTTTAGAATAAGGAAAAATCGTTATGGGCTGAAATGATAGGCCTGAACGGTTTTTATTTATTTATTATATTACTTGGGATTGCGGGTTTGAAATGATAAAACCCGAGTTTTCTTTGTAAACTGCGGATTGAAATGATACATATCCGTATCACTTGACCTAGGCTAGAAAATTATATACAAACCCGTGGTTTATATATTTTTCTGAAAATCTTAAAATATTTTAAAAATGTAAATATTATGATATTTTGATTTAAATTTTATTAAAATGATTTCTATAAAATATTAGTGATTTTCTACAAATTAAATAAGTGAATTAAGTAAATGGTGAAGTAGAATTTGGAATATAAGTAAATTTTGGAATTTATGATTTTGTTTTTAATGGAATTTATGTAAGTAAGAATATATGAAAAATTTGATTTAAAAGATGAATTTAATGATTTTATTAAGTAATAATAATTTTTAAAAGTGTTAATGATTTTGTATAAATTAAAATATGAATTAAATGAACATTTATGCTGAATTTTGAAATATAACTTAAATTGAATTTTGTGAAATTTGTTTAAAAGTGAATTTTTAATTAAGTAAATAAATGGAAATAAGTTATATTTTGGAAATTTAAACTTAGTTGTTAAGTTAAGAATTTAATTAAAGGAATGAAAATTTAATTGTTATTTAATTTGATTTCTGTATGGAAATTGGACTTTATAAAATCATAGAAATAAAGGTATTTAAATGATTGTTTTTAAAAGTGAAAATATATGATTTTATAAGTTAAAATGAGTTATATTTAAAGTTAATTATGTGTGAAATTGTAAATAAAACTCTGAATTTGATTTGACATCATTTTTGAAATATAATGTAAAGATATTACAGCATTGGAAAATGCTGTAGTTGTTTTAAATGAACCAAATAGCAAATTTGAACTAAGAGTTATTATAGCACTTTGTTAGTACTATAGTTGTTAAATTTAACTAAAATTTTAGTTGAAACTAAATTAAGATATTACAGCATTTTAAATGTTGTCTTTTGTTAATGAACTGTTTTAAAACATAACATTTCGTAGCATTTCCTAAGTGCCGCGAAAGTTGAATTTTCATTGTTTTAATAAACTTAAATGAATAAATGATCTTTGAAAAAGATTAAATTTTGGAAGTTAAATATTTAATTATTAAATATAATGAATTGACTTTAAATGATTTAAATGGGATAGTTGATTTGGGAAATACAACTATTTTAAAATGTGATTAAATGGTATTTAAATTTAAATTAAATAAATGATGTTTTGAAATGAATTTGAAATGATATTAAATCTTGGAATAAATAATTGAAGTTTATATTAGTATGAAAAATAATTGGTTTACCTGTAATTTGAATCTATTTAAAAGATATTGGACTTATGAAATATAGGATAATAAAGCTTTGGAATTTATTTTATAATTTGAATAGTTATTTTGTGGATTAAATCTATATTTGAAATTTATAAGATTTGAAATGGTCTATGGAAATTTATTTGAAATAAATGATTGAATTGAATTGAAACTTTGGAAATTGAATACTTGATTTGAATATAATACTTACACTTTTAAATGAATTTAAATGAATTAATTTGTTGGAATATAAATTATTTAAAGGTGACTTGAAATGATAATAAATGAAGGATATCTTTGAATTTAAAAAAGGTATTTAAAGTTGAATATTTGGATTTGAACTCAAATGATGATTTGAAATGAAGTTTTGGAAAGATACGATATTTTGATATATTAAAATGATTTGAAATGAAGTTTTGGAAAGATATGATATTTTGATATATTGAAATGATTTGAAATGAAGTTTTGAAATGATATGATATTTTAGATATATTGAAATGGTTTGGAATTTTATTTAATCTTTATTTTGATAAAGATTTGGATTTGAGATGATATCCATTTTGAAGTATAAACTGTTTTTAAATTATAACCACGGGTTATAATAACGATTGGTTGTTAAAGAGACCAGGATCGGATATGGACATACTCTCTGTCGATACCGAAAACCACTTTGACAACTGTGTACGTGGTGGAGTTTCCAGAATGAAGTAGGATGGTGGCGACGATCCTATGGTATATACGTGGACCCAACTCCCGTGAGTTGGCATAAGGTGGCTAAAACAGGAGCGATTGACGGACCAAGGAGGTAGCACCTCTGATCGGACACACTTCTTCGATACCATTCTATTACTTGTGATTGATTTGGTGCGCACCCTTGATTTGGGAGTGTTGTTCGAGGTGGGCGGTAGTGGCTGCTATGCGTCACCACCAGTCCGGATGCGTAATTGGTATATCTACCCTGGCATTGCCTTGTGTGCCGTGTCACCTACCATATCGAGCCCACTACGATTTTGGTTTAAAGATCCGACCGTGTAACGACCCGTATTTTTACGGATCAAAACATTCTAAAATGATTGACCTTTGGTTGTATTGTTGTTAAGTCATTTCAGGTTTTAGCAGAATTTTTCTTAAGTCTTAAGTCGTAGCCGACTTAGGAAGTTTGGACGAGTTAAGAAATAGGTCTGGACGAGTTAATGACTAAGTGGTAGGTCGGCGACGACCTAAGGAAGATAGGGGAGTGGTTTAAGTCGGTTGATAGTTTGGGACGACCTAAGGGATTAACCGGGTTAAGGAAGTTAAGTCATAGGGTGGCTTAGGTCGAGTGACCGACTTAAGGGAGTAGCCTATCTAAGAAGTTGACCGACTTATAGTATTAACCGACTTAAGGATAGTGGTGAGTTAAGTGTTAAGTCGGCTGACGAGTTAAGATAGTGGTCGACTTAAGACCTGGACGACTTAGTAGTTGAGTCTTATCCTGATAGATCGGCAAAGCTGCTGTGTTAAGTCGTGACCGAGTTAGAAGTTAGACAAGTGAGTTTTTGAGTCGGCAGTTGTTTAAGTCGTATGGGGTTAAGTCGCAAGTTTGTTAGGTCGCTGGGTTAGGCCAAAGTGTTAGGTCGTAGATTACTTGAAGAGTTAAGTCGTAAGTCGTACTCCTTTCGTAAGTTGTAGGTCGGAGACCCAGTGAGGCCGTAACCTGGTTGAGTCGTAGCCGAGTTAAGGAGATAGTGTTGTCTTAAGTCGTAGGATGGCATAGCTTTAAGTCGTAGGTCGGCATAGTGTTAAGTCGGCAGCGACTTAAGGAGATTGCCGAGTTACGACTTAGGGTATTTTCTGCCTATAAATAGGAGGGGGTTGGCTTCATTTTTGGGATCCGGATTTTGAAGCGACGAAGTGCTGCCATTTTGAGAGCTCGACTTCTACACTTCTTCACTTCTTTCTCCACTCTAATCTAGTGTTTCCATCCATCCAAATCGAAGATCAAGATTGAAGATTCAAGAGCTTAGATTGAAGATCTTCATCTTTTCAAGAGAGAT
This sequence comes from Allium fistulosum, assembly GCA_030737815.1. NCBI lineage: Eukaryota > Viridiplantae > Streptophyta > Magnoliopsida > Asparagales > Amaryllidaceae > Allium > Allium fistulosum. The sequence goes on from CM060906.1 coordinate 358,397,409, forward strand.
TTCTTCATTTGAAGCGGATTCGTGATAGATCAAGCTTGATCCTTCGCTGTCCAGATCTGAAGCGTGTTGATTTGGGTTTGTTTAGGTGATTTGGTGAGTGGTGATTATCTCTCACACGGATCCAAAGGAGTATATCGGATTGTTGGCTCGTTTTGGTGATAAAATAGTGATTTCCATGCATTTTCTTCATCCTAAGTGTAGATCCATATAGATCCATTGTTCATAATGATGTTACATCCATTTTATCATATGTTAACCTATGCAAGTTCATTCATCAAGTTTGTAGAGATATAATCCATGTTTTCATGCTTATTGGACTTTCAACTCTTTAATTACGAAAATGCCATTATTGTTATAATTGTCTACTTAGATCATATTTGAATGCTTGATTGTTTGGATTGATGTTTGATTTGATTGATTGTTATGAACTAGATGATTGATGATTAGATTTAGACCGAAGACGCAAAAGCTAAGGGAAAGGCTCTTGAATTGGGAAAGCTGCTCGTGGCATATGTAGCGGGATGATGAAGCTCTTATGCATAGATTTGATGATGTGATGATGAGATGAGGCTTTGCGAGGATGTAATGAAGCGAGGCAATCATGTGATGAAGACTTGGTCTAATCCAGACGGGATCATTCCAAGCATGTTGATAACTCGGTGATATGATTCGAGTTGAAGATAATGAATGGATATGAGAATAGTCGTCGAGGAGGATGACTAGGAGGCTTGGATAGCATCGTTGTTGAAGGTTCTAGCATGCTCTAAGCAAGAGTACGTTTGGGCAGATTCGATAGTCCCAACGGCCAACTGTTGATGGTCGAGTACTCTGGGCAGATTCGATAGTCCTAGGCACGGGCTGCGACGACGTGCGGGAGTTATGTCTAGAACCGGGGTTTCCATTAGCCCTTGACGGACGGCTGAAAGAATGTGCCGGTCATTCAATTAACGGTGATATCGAAGCAATGATAACAGTGATAGCCAGAGTCATGGATGTTTGGTTGTATCGTCATTCGGACTCAAGAGCGGTATTTTATATTCAAGATGTATTAAGACAGGATATCGATACATCCATTGAGACTAGAGTATGTAGCGCTCTCCAAAGTTGGATAGCGTATTACTCATGGTTGTTGGGCACGAAGGGATTATGTACTGATAGTTAATGGATAATTAGGGAAAGACTCACTCGATAATTTTATGTTTGCTAATATAACTAAGGTCAAACAGAGAATATCGAAGTGATGATATTAAACAATCACTCGACTTAAGAATACTGTCGAATTTCAATGTAGACAATCCACTTTGAATATAGTTAAATCGTGGCACAACATCAACCGAACGACTATAGTTAGGTATGATTTGAAATATTGAAAGTGAAAAACTATTCAACAAAGAATTCAATTCCTCAGTTATATGAGGTTAGTACCGCGGTAAAGCGTAGTCAACTCAAAGTCAAAGTCTCTGACCAGAGTAGTTTGGTTAATAATAATTGTTATTATTAAACCATGGACTTTGTGTTTTGATTATACAAGTTGAATGTAAATGATATCAGAATTGTGACCAAAACCGAATTTCATAAATCCTAATGTGATATAGTTTTGACTAAGAGAATTGGTGTAAATATTGTTGCACCTACAAACCGCTTAAAATAGTAAAATTGAATTTTACCAAAAATGTCTGAGCAACAAATTTAGCCAAACTGCCATACCAATATCTAAGGTGACATATGAACGTTAATATTCGAATTGTTCGATATTAATCGCTAATTGAATTTACACCCAAGGGTCGCATAACTGAAATGTTGAATACTCCAAAATATATATATGCAGTTTAAAATGCATATTTTCGCTACAAAATTTGATAGGGATATTTCATAGAACTGTTTCTTAAGAGGGGGCCGATGTGGATTTTGAAACTTTTTTTTTGGATGTTTGACAAAATGTCCCAATTTTTATTTAGCATGCCTTAGGAAGAATAGGGTTTACATTTATTGTTATTCTACTAAAATTACATTCAATAGCAGTTTTAGCAAAAATGCTACATGTTAGTGTTATATATAGTACATTTTCTTGTAGTGAGTACCCATTGGCTTATGAGAAATAATAAAAACATGGATCACATATAAAGTCTGGTGTGAATAAAATTTTATCCTAACATACACATAATGAGACCACGCCGCTAAAGCACAAAACGAGTTTTCCCATTACTTATACATCACGAAAATTACATCATATGATGTAAATAACCATCCACGGCATGAGCATCCATGTAGCATCATTCAATTATCAATATACCCTATACTTAACATCCAATTATAAATCAAGTCATACAATCATCATTCACATTTACACACATCACCTAATCTCTTATTTAGGTGTAAGTCAAAAATTTATCATTGTGATTACCTCCCTAGGCCTTTTTATCATTAATTTGATCTTTTCTTAAACAACGTCGTCTTATGAAATGACCACTCATTCCACCATGGGAGCCACCCTGACTAGAGCCACTCAGACTTTCCTAAGAGGTTGAATGTAAGCACACTTAGTCCCGAAACCCCTTCATTCCACATTGTCGATTCATTTATAAACCACCCTGATGTTTTGGCACCCTGACATGAACTTACCTTGGAGTTCAGTTTAACTGAATTCAACCTTGTAGACTTCCCAAATCGTGGCATCCTGCCATATACCGTTAAATTTTAGATAACATTAGTCTTGGCACTTTGCCATTTAATAACTCTATGAGTCGGTATACCTTTATGATCATGGTTCAATCCAATTCTTTCATTTATTTATTGTGTACCCTACACATTCTTAGATAAAACATTTTTTTCCTTTAATTTAAATGATGCAACTATCATTTCTTAGATTCCTTAAGCTTATTCCATTTCAAAGTTCAAATAAGTTAACACAATTTTAACTTATAAAATTTTCTTCTTTGAAATTCAAACCAACATCTTGGAATCTGGTTTCCAAAATATCACTAAAAACTTTCTTGGTTTATTTAATGAATTTATCTTTACTAACTGTCGCAAGCATAGTTTAGTAACCATTTAGTGTCAATGTTAACTTATCTATATATGCCACAACCATAGTGTTGCCCCAACTCATATCTATCGCAACCTATATTTATCGCATTCTATAGCCATCACATGCTAAGTGACAAATCCTTAACTAAATAAAAAAATGATTTTTTCCTAAATAAAGTATTTTCTTTTTACCTAACATGTACACATGTCATGTATTTACTTCTTTTGCACCGTAATAGAAATTCCTGATTATAGGCGAAAATTTGTTTTCATTTATTAATGATTTCCTTCATTATGTTTTTAATTAAGGTATGTTTTTCCTTAGCCAATTAATTCATACTAAAACGAAAATTAATGGGAAATTCCAAAAAATTTTGAAACATTTTTTTCGTTCTTTAGTAGAAATTTCGAAACAAAATATTTAATTTTAATATTTTTAAATTTTAATGGACATTCGAATTTAACTATTTCCACTTAGAAAATTCATAATAAATTATTTCTTTATCCAAAAATTACGAAGTTAAAATAATATATCTATTTTATCACTAGAAACATCATATTAAATTTTCATGAGATATAGATATGATTAAACTATGTTTTACCCTAAAACATGACTAAATTTCTTTCATTTAAACCATATAACAAATTCAAAGCCATATCTAATCATTCAAACATGTTTATCAACTTTAAAATCATCTAAACAAAATCAAATATGAATCCTAACAGATTTGAAAGGTGTAGGGGAAATTTTACTCACTTGGACAAAAAAAGCTTTGAAATCTCTATCTAAATATTCTTTTCTTTTAAAGTTGAAAGCTTTGCCTTTGATTTTTTATTTCCTCTTTCTCTCGCCATTGAAATATGGCCGACCTTGATTTGACAATGGAGTTCTATTTTGTTGTTCTTTTTGTTGCAATGAAGAGAATGTGATATAAAGGAGACAATGAAGGTTATTTATATTAATTGTCTTAAATCCGTCTTATTTATTCCCATTGGTCTATTTCGCTAAATAACAGATTTCTTTCAGTTAACATTCACATTTTAAATCTTTTACCATTCAAAATTCAAAATTATTTGTTCTCGTTAATTAGGCTGACTTTAATTGCTCTAATTATCCTTGGTCCGTTTAGTTAACTCTTCAAAGTGTCCCACACCTAATTAATCCAATCTTCCTTAGGTAATTCTTGCAATTAAATTAATTTAATTAATTTTTCATTTTCCTTATTATAAATTTATTTCCTCCTTTGCAAGATCTTCACTATTTAAATATTAATTTGATTACCTCATATGTAGCACATTTAATCATTTCTCATTCACCTATTTAAATTGATTCTCATTATATACGACCAGATTTAATTACAATACACTTGATATAAGATTTCCTATATTCAATTATTCCTTGCCTAATTTATTTCCTTCAACAAAAATATTTTTATTCAAATGTTTTAATTTCCCTTTTACACATACGATCGAATTTAATTACCTTTAATATAAGGTCTCATTTGTACAAATATTAAATCTTCCTCTTACATATTTACAATCAAAGTTAATTATGTCTAATTGCCCTTGATTACCAATTAATTGATTTTCATTATTCATGGCTAAATTTAATTACATCTCATTTAATTAGACTCCATAATTTTTTATTCATTCCCATATTCACAAAGTAAATAAGTGTCCCCAATATATTTACCTTCTTTAATCCGTTCATTTTCTTATGTAATCAGTTAAACTTTATTCTTATAATCAATTTCCTTAGTTAATTAGTCATTAATTATGGATCGTTATAGCCTTCACTCCTTATAGAAATTTAGTCCTCGGAATTCAAATAAAGAAGAATAAAAATTACACTGACACCCTTATAGTGCAAAGTCATATTCACATAAGTACACACAAGTACAAAAGTTACAGTAGTACTCTGCTTATGTAGATCATTAATCATTAACATATAATGCATTAGTTCAAATACTAACACATAACCTTTTCATAACATAAATACACTAGTGCCACACATACAATAGACAAACAAATGACACTACTAGAAACATGAATGTCTAAAACAATTCATGATAGATATTCCTAATCTTATCCTCTACCTCCGAAGTATAATCATCATTATCGTCACTCCACTAGACACGAAAAAAATCTAATAACTTTGTTTATTAACTCCTTCGTATCATGACCTACTATTCCTTTCGCTTGTTTAACATTAAGTCAAAACCAGTTCTATATATAAGTCCTCAATCGCCCTCGGTTCCACTACTGTACTAGGGTTATGCACACATTTTTTTAAATGCGATGTATGACAAAATTATGCACACTCGCCAAACTGCTCGATAACTCGGCTTTATGCAAATTTGTCAATCCTCTTTATCATCGAAAGTAGACCAACATATCTAGAACTCAACTTCCCCGCCTTCCCAAAGTGCAAGACACATCACATCATTGAAATCTCTACGAACACATGATCGCCCATTGTACAATCCCTTCTTCTCTTATCAGCATGACTCTTCTACTTTGATTGTGCAACTTTCATTCTAGCATGAATCAAATCTATCTTCTTGGTGGCATCTCTTACCAAATCGGTTCCTAACACGAGTTTATCTCCTATGGTCCAATCAACAAATAGGTGATTTACGCAATCTACCGTAAAGCGCCTCAAATGGTGACATCCCAATACTTGACTGGTAACTATTATTGTAGACAAACTCTACCAAATGCAAATGATCCTTCCAAGATCCTTCAAAATCTAAAACATATGCTTTCAGCAAATCCTCTAATATATGGTTCACCATTTCCGGTTGACCATCTATTTTTGGATGGTATGCCCTACTCAGGTTCAATTCTGTACCCAATGCACTTTGCAAACATTTTCTAGAATTCATTAGGTGAACAATGGGCCTCAGTCACTAAATATGTTTCTTGGAATTCCATAGAGTCTCACAATAATCTTTACATATAATTTGGCCAAACTAGTTGTCATTCTTGTCGATTTCACTGAGATAAAGTGGGCACTCTTAGTCGACCTATCATCTATCACCCAAATGCTACCATTTCTCATTCTCGACCTTAGCAAACCATCAACAAAATCCATGGACACTGAGTCCCACTTCCAAGTCGGTACTTCTAAGGGTTGAAGTAAATCACATGGCTTTTGATGCTCAGCTTTCACTTGATGTCATGTGAAACACTCCTTCACATATTCACCTACGTCTCTTTTATTCCCTTCCCAAAACAAGAAATTTCATATCACGATACATCTTTGTCCCTTAAGGATGAATCATAAACTTAGATTGATAAATTTTCCTCTAAGACCTTTTCTCGAAGATCTCCTACATTCAAAACATGTCCTTCCTTTCTTCCTAAGCCATCCCTTTGAGTTTATCTCAAATCCTTTTAGATCCTCAACATCCATGCCCATCTCCAATCACCTTATTCTTTTGGCTAACAATGGATCCTCCCTTTTCCTTGTAGAAATTCTATCAACAAGTATTAGTCGAACTCCCAAAATTTCCATGACCCCCAGATCTCGACTTGATCCTGCATTAATCCTATAATACACTCCATAGGACGCTAACGTCTTTAACGTCTTCTATTCCTCAAACTTAGCTAATACTTCATTCCGCTGCTTTCTACTTAAAAGCGTCGGTAGCCTTACTCCCCCTTTCCCAACGTATACTTGATATCAAAGTCGTACACTACTTGAAATTCTAATTACCTCTATTGTCTCATATTCAATTCCTTTTAAGAGAACTAATACCTAAGAGATCTATGGTCTGTGTATAATTTGAACTGTTGTCGCTACAAACAATGCCTCTAAATCATCAAAGCAAAGATCACTGCTACCAACTCCAAGTCATGAGTCAGATACCAAGCTTCATGCGACCTTAACTGCCATGATGCATAAGCTATCATTCACCTCTTTTGCATCAACACCGCCCTAAACGATTCCATAACCATCAGTATGCACTACCAAATCCCGATCCCCTTCAAGTACAATCAAGACAGGAGCATTCATCAACAATCTCTTTAATTCCTGAAATGACACTTCGCACTTATCAGTCCTTACAAACCTCTTTCTTTTCCTGGTCAACTTTGTCAAGAACGCTGCTATACATTAGAAATTCTTAATGAATATGAAGTAATGGCCAGTCAATCCCCATAAACTTTTTATCTCCACTACCACCTTTGGCTCTTCCAGTCACTAATGGTCTCTATCTTCAATGGATCCCCTATTAATCTATTCTCTAAAACAACATGATCAAGAAACTTAACTTCTCGTTTCCAAAATTAATACTTAAAAAATAACGCCTTCAATTTATGCCATCCAAGTGTATTTAATGCCAATTTAAGATGGACTTCTGGTCTCTCTCATTCTTGGAATATACCAATAATATCATCGACGAAAACAATACAATTGATCACAAAAGATTCAGTTTATAAGATCTACAAAAAACGCCGGGGCATTGGTCAGTCCAAAAGGCATAACTACACTACACCAGAAATGCCATTTTGCAACGGCTCTGAGCCGTTGCAAACGAGTTTCGCAACGGCTTAGAGCCGTTGCAAAATTGGCAGTGGTAAAAATTTAGCAACGGCCCTTAGCTGTTGCAAAACTTAATTTTACAATGGCTAAGAGCCGTTGCTAAATTTAATTTCAACACCTCTAAAACAGACTCTTTCCCCATAAACATCTTTCATTCATCGCTCTTGTAGTCCCGGTTTATTTTAGAAAAGTCTATACCTCTAGCCACCACTGGTCTCGGCTCAACAACTTCAACTAGCTATTGCCTCATCATTTCCATCATAAACTGGTCATATCCATTCATCCAGCAATTAGGGTAGGCATGTAATCAACGTCTTCAACATGAACTCCTAGGGCTGCTTCCTCTTCTTGCCACTAATTTGCATACAACTAGTTCCCCTATTAGCATTTTCTTCTATACCTCCCAAACTCAGATTTCCGCTATGTAGATGAATTCGTGCTTTCTACGTAAGCAAGTGTTTGTAAGAAATGAAAGTAAAGAGAATTAGAGCAATAGTAGAGGGATAGACAATCCACATATGTATCAATATTTAAATACAAGTACATTATATATGGCGTATATCCTTCGTAATGTGTTAATTTTCAACTTTCTAGTTTTTACCTAGATTTCTACTTAGCTCTATTGTACTTAAGTGTCTCCTAACCTAAGCTCTAATACCACGGTGTAACATCCCCCATTTCGAGACTCGAAAATGAATATTGATGATGCTGCAGTCATCACTAGAATTATTTTCAAGTGACAAAGTAAGATCTATATTTTTTTCACAACATTAAGTAAACAGAGCAGCTAAATAAATTTCATTATACGTAATTGTCTTCATATTTTATAAATCTTAAAATGTGACCTCGCGGTAATAAAATATAACAAAACTTAAATAGCAGTGTCGTGCCCGACATATGAAGATGTCAACATGGAAACTTAACTAGTTATAAATCTTGCCTTATAATAGCGAAATACAAAAACAACTTTTATTAGCCAGACGACTCCTGGTTCATCTTCGGCTGCTTTATTCATCTTCTAACGGTAACATGTCTAATCCATAAACTCGGCCTACTCAATTGAGTACCTGTGAGTTTATGGAAAATAATAAAAACAAGGATCAACATGAAGCCTGGTATGAGTAAAACTTTATCCTAAATGTACACGTAGCGAAACCACACCGCTTGTTGGAACTGGGCCAACCCACAGCGGAAGTTATGGATGAGTTTCAAAAATTTTCCGTTATTGGCTCTTTATTGGGCCTATGAAGTCTAATTCATTTGAAACATTTCTAAATCTTTTATTTTATTTAAATTCATAAATTATATAGTTTTGTTTAATTTATATGTTGATATATTTATATGTATGTGCGTATCATATACGCATATATACATATATGTGTGTGCATGTGTAACCTATCAATCAGTGTAAGATATAACATGTCCGTGCATAGATGTTGGCATTTACATCACAATTGACATATTAGCTCATCCAATATACAAGTATATGTTGTCTAAATATAGGTATGCATATAAACTATTACTTATATATATATATATGTGTGTGTGTGTGTGTGTCTGTGTTATTCATACACACACACACACACGTATATGTATATGTTAAGTTTATTTGAATAGTTTTATTTAAATGTATAATATATATGTATATGTATATGTATATGTATATGTATGCATGTATGTATAAATTCATATAAATAAAATATTAATAATATATATATATATACATAGTAGTATCATATATTTATTTAAATATAGATAAGTTATTTAAATATTAAAATAAATTATTTTTTATAAACCATGAATAATATATGTATAAATGTGTGTGTGTATAATAAAGTAATATTTTATTATTAAAATAATATATGTATATACACAAATATATTTGTAATATATATATATACATTAATTAATAAAATTATTTAAAAAATTTATATAAAATTCTAGATCATATGCATAGCTTAAAAATAATTTATCATTATTTTATTGTTTTAAAATATATTTTAACTTATATATATACATACAACTTTTTTTTTCTTTCTTTTCATGGCAGCCTACATCCCACCCATGCTTTGAACAGTACTCCAACCATTCATGTCCTCCCTACCATCCATGTCCGTTGTCCTTCCCTCCTCCTCCCCTTCTTCCCCTACTGTTCCTCCCTATCCCCTTCCTCTCCCGCTCTCTGATCCTCCTATCCTTTCAATCATGTAACAACCCTAGATTTTGCCTATATTTTAATTTTGACTTTATTTTTATTTTAAATTATTTTAAACTTGTTCTATTTCAAACATTTCATTTTAAATATAAAAGTTGATTATTAAGTGATTTATAGTTCAAACTAGTATAAATTGGATATTTCACTGAAAAGTGAATTTCTATTCAAACTGGTCAAACTTTGACTTTTGAACTTTAAATTTAAATATTTAAATTCTTAAATTTTATCTTTTATTATGAAAATAGATTTAATAACTTGAATACAGCTTTTCGTTTCGTTGGAAACGGAGTTAAATTGTGAAAGTTATGTATATTTCAATATTGTGTGTAAACTGATGTATTTAGCAATATTGTCTATTTTAAATTTTATTTTATTTTTCATATTTGTTCTAATATGTGTTAATATTTTATTTTATGTATAATTTTTTCTTTTAAACAATTTAAAGTGATTATATAATTTTTCCAAAGCGTATTGAATTTATTTTCTATTTTTAAAGGCTAGTTTCTATTTTTCAGCTATTTTCTTCAATTAAATTATATTTAATTAAAATTTATTTACTCATTTTGTGAATGAATTTTTATTTTATGTTATTATCTTTGTTTATAAATGTTTTACAAGTCCATATGAATTTTCCAAAATTTATTCTGTTTATTTTCAAATTTCTAGACTAGTTTTCATTTTTGTGCTAATTTCTTATTTTATCATATATTATTAATATTTATTTATTTATATTTTATATTTTTGTTACATTTTCGAATTGAAACTGAATTTTTAATTATTTTCAGTTATTTAAACTTATTAAAAAGAAATAAAAGTGATTTGAAAGGTTTGTGGCTTTTTATTTCCCAAGGCCTTTTGAATTCCCACCTTTTCACATTTCAACATTACTTTTCATTCAATTGGCCTTAACTCCTCATTCTTTCAGCTGCATATCTCATTTTTCATTCACGTAAACTTTTCTCATCTCATTTCTGAAAGAAAATTACGGCTATCATCTTTCTCCTTTGGTCAAAGTTTGGTAAATGTTTTCTTCTTTAGCTTGTTTTACATTGTTTTTCTATTGATTTTTACCATTGCTTTCAACTAGATGTGACCGACCCCACCTCCTCCAGCAGCTAGGCCGACCCCACCACCACCACAACCAGCCACCACCAACTCCAGATCACCATCCCATCAGGCCGATCATCCCTAGGCAAGAGATCCACCCTCTACTTTCACAAACCATCACTATATGTTCAAGCCTAGCCTTCCCTTCCTCTATCACCACTTCCACCTCCTTTGCCGCCACTTCCACCACCACCCCTTGCTCTGACCTGACCACCACTCACTGCCACACCACCCACCACCACCTGAGCACCAGGACGAACTCATAGGACCCCTTGGCCGAACCCATATTGTGACTTGAATTGATACTAGTGCCTTCTAGTTGTAGATCCATGCACCCACTTTTACACCACCTTTTAAACTATGTTAGGCCGACCATATAGACCCAAGACCAGATCAAAATTCAACCCTTACCAGTACATTTCAGACCTGTAACTAAAATATAGGAAGTTGAAAGCAAGTGCAATGATTTTGGACTTGTTTTATACAATCGTTTCTAGCTTTGTTTATTGAATTTTGGTTGAAATCTTATGTATATATGTATTGTTTTATGTAAATGAATTCAAGGGGTATAGCTTTGGCTCTTCCAATCTCAAATCATTGTCGTGCTTTCGTGCCTCTGGAAATCTTTGTTGTGTGGTTGTGATCGTCATCTCCAGCTTGAAACAAGTGAGTAATTCTCACCAGACGATGTGTACTTATGTAACTAGTAAACTGACACCATTTGAATCTGTAAAATTATATCATCATGTTATAACTGTTATATTATGATTATATGATGTTCATCCCTGTTTATACACATGTTATATCATCTGTTACTGTTATATATTGTATACTGTTATTTATATCAGTTTATCACACTGCAAGTTCGCTGTAGACTAGAAATCACTATGAGTTGAAATGATACATACCCGAACGGACTTTAGAATAAGGAAAAATCGTTATGGGCTGAAATGATAGGCCTGAACGGTTTTTATTTATTTATTATATTACTTGGGATTGCGGGTTTGAAATGATAAAACCCGAGTTTTCTTTGTAAACTGCGGATTGAAATGATACATATCCGTATCACTTGACCTAGGCTAGAAAATTATATACAAACCCGTGGTTTATATATTTTTCTGAAAATCTTAAAATATTTTAAAAATGTAAATATTATGATATTTTGATTTAAATTTTATTAAAATGATTTCTATAAAATATTAGTGATTTTCTACAAATTAAATAAGTGAATTAAGTAAATGGTGAAGTAGAATTTGGAATATAAGTAAATTTTGGAATTTATGATTTTGTTTTTAATGGAATTTATGTAAGTAAGAATATATGAAAAATTTGATTTAAAAGATGAATTTAATGATTTTATTAAGTAATAATAATTTTTAAAAGTGTTAATGATTTTGTATAAATTAAAATATGAATTAAATGAACATTTATGCTGAATTTTGAAATATAACTTAAATTGAATTTTGTGAAATTTGTTTAAAAGTGAATTTTTAATTAAGTAAATAAATGGAAATAAGTTATATTTTGGAAATTTAAACTTAGTTGTTAAGTTAAGAATTTAATTAAAGGAATGAAAATTTAATTGTTATTTAATTTGATTTCTGTATGGAAATTGGACTTTATAAAATCATAGAAATAAAGGTATTTAAATGATTGTTTTTAAAAGTGAAAATATATGATTTTATAAGTTAAAATGAGTTATATTTAAAGTTAATTATGTGTGAAATTGTAAATAAAACTCTGAATTTGATTTGACATCATTTTTGAAATATAATGTAAAGATATTACAGCATTGGAAAATGCTGTAGTTGTTTTAAATGAACCAAATAGCAAATTTGAACTAAGAGTTATTATAGCACTTTGTTAGTACTATAGTTGTTAAATTTAACTAAAATTTTAGTTGAAACTAAATTAAGATATTACAGCATTTTAAATGTTGTCTTTTGTTAATGAACTGTTTTAAAACATAACATTTCGTAGCATTTCCTAAGTGCCGCGAAAGTTGAATTTTCATTGTTTTAATAAACTTAAATGAATAAATGATCTTTGAAAAAGATTAAATTTTGGAAGTTAAATATTTAATTATTAAATATAATGAATTGACTTTAAATGATTTAAATGGGATAGTTGATTTGGGAAATACAACTATTTTAAAATGTGATTAAATGGTATTTAAATTTAAATTAAATAAATGATGTTTTGAAATGAATTTGAAATGATATTAAATCTTGGAATAAATAATTGAAGTTTATATTAGTATGAAAAATAATTGGTTTACCTGTAATTTGAATCTATTTAAAAGATATTGGACTTATGAAATATAGGATAATAAAGCTTTGGAATTTATTTTATAATTTGAATAGTTATTTTGTGGATTAAATCTATATTTGAAATTTATAAGATTTGAAATGGTCTATGGAAATTTATTTGAAATAAATGATTGAATTGAATTGAAACTTTGGAAATTGAATACTTGATTTGAATATAATACTTACACTTTTAAATGAATTTAAATGAATTAATTTGTTGGAATATAAATTATTTAAAGGTGACTTGAAATGATAATAAATGAAGGATATCTTTGAATTTAAAAAAGGTATTTAAAGTTGAATATTTGGATATGAACTCAAATGATGATTTGAAATGAAGTTTTGGAAAGATACGATATTTTGATATATTAAAATGATTTGAAATGAAGTTTTGGAAAGATATGATATTTTGATATATTGAAATGATTTGAAATGAAGTTTTGAAATGATATGATATTTTAGATATATTGAAATGGTTTGGAATTTTATTTAATCTTTATTTTGATAAAGATTTGGATTTGAGATGATATCCATTTTGAAGTATAAACTGTTTTTAAATTATAACCACGGGTTATAATAACGATTGGTTGTTAAAGAGACCAGGATCGGATATGGACATACTCTCTGTCGATACCGAAAACCACTTTGACAACTGTGTACGTGGTGGAGTTTCCAGAATGAAGTAGGATGGTGGCGACGATCCTAAGGTATATACGTGGACCCAACTCCCGTGAGTTGGCATAAGGTGGCTAAAACAGGAGCGATTGACGGACCAAGGAGGTAGCACCTCTGATCGGACACACTTCTTCGATACCATTCTATTACTTGTGATTGATTTGGTGCGCACCCTTGATTTGGGAGTGTTGTTCGAGGTGGGCGGTAGTGGCTGCTATGCGTCACCACCAGTCCGGATGCGTAATTGGTATATCTACCCTGGCATTGCCTTGTGTGCCGTGTCACCTACCATATCGAGCCCACTACGATTTTGGTTTAAAGATCCGACCGCGTTAAGGTTCACCATCCCCTTAACGCTATTTTCTATATGATTATACTTTACTAATTAGACACTACTGTATATAGCGTATATTACTACATAGTAAATAGTTTAACGGATCCTTAAAGAATGGGCGATCCCAAGCATTCTTTAAGTTACTTGTACCTTTATTACAGTTCACTTGAGTTGGTTTACATTATAAGTATATATTGTCCTGACTCGAGTGTTTTGTGTTTTGCTTTATGCTCGGGTCAGCCTGAGTTATTCACAGATTTGGATTTCCACTCTCTTGGAGATTTGAATCGCTGGAGATTATCTGCTTGTCATGTCCTATCTATTTCAATTCCGTTGTTCTACTCAGCTTGTACTTGGTTATTATATTGAGACTTTTGTTGTATTCTATTTCTTCTGTTATATCTTATGTAACTCTGATATATTTATATAGTAGCTTCATGAACTACTATTTCTTTTACTTCCGCTGCATTATTTTACTCTGTGTCTGTGATCTATGATTATATTTATTTACTGTATATTCTGAGATTTGCCAAATTTTATTTACAACGCGGTATTTTGAGCAATTCAATTCCGGCATGAGTGTCTACCTATACACTTATAATGGATGCGAATGGTTGGAAATATCGGGTCGTTACAAATCACCTCTGTTAATATTCAACCTCCTTTGATCTCCCCTCCGGCATCTCCCGACCCCTCAATTCCTCCTTCTGCTGCTGGTTGGTCTAATCTTTTTAAGTCCAAGCCTCGTAATGCTAGTAACTATACTCCTATTCATCTTGACTTGGTTTACAGCAGTGAAGCCATTGTTCCTCCAACTGCTGTGATTGAAGCTGGCATTGAAGTTTGGAAAGACTTCCTGGTGGGTTTCTTCTTAGATAAATCCCTCTCCTTCACTAATGTTGTGGAACACTTAAAGCGTGTTCAGAAACTTAAGGGATCTGTTAAGGTTAAGTTTGATGTTGTCATCTTCCTTTTTCATCTTTCAAATGCCGAAGATAGGGAAAAAGTACTGCGTGCTGACCCCATTATGATGAAAAACAAAGTATTCATAATCCAAGAATGGTCTCTAGAATTAGGTAATATTCGTGAATCCATACCAGTTTGGATTCAATTATCAAATATCCCCATATACGCATGGTCACATCTGGGTTTGACCTGGTTAGCGTCAAGAATTGGAAAGCTCCTATGTCTAGATGATTCCATAGAAAGACTTGAAAGGATTTCATATGCAAAATGTATGGTAGAAGTAAATCCTGATAAGGAACTGGTGGATAAATTTCCAGTTAAGCTTTTGGATAGAAGTGAACAGTATATGCATGTGAACTACCTCTGGAAACCTGACATTTGTGTGGGTTGTAAAGTCTTTGGGCATGTCAACGAAGAATGTGAACAACATGATAATCATAAGGAAAAAATGAAACCCTCAGTTACTGTGAATGAAGGTATCATGGGCAAACATACAATTGCAAGCAAGGTAGGAGATGGAGTAAATGTTGGTAAGAAACAACAGTGGAGAAAAGTAATAAGAAGAAAATCTATTTTTAGGAAGCAAGGTGATGTTAAAAATGGTACTGGAAACCACAAAAATGCTTTTTGCGCCTCTGGTTCTAAAGATGCAGTCGGTGATGGAAGTGAGAAAGTGCACCAGGAAGAGTCAAGGTTGAACAATGATTGTATGGAGGATAGAGATAAAGATAAACCTAAAAACTCAACGCAACAACTTAATATAAATCCTTTTGGCATATTAGATGGTCTTGAAGGAAATGGGGATGATTGTGCATGCCATGTATCAGTGTGCACTGATATGTGCTTTTAATGTGAAAGTAATATTGAATTAAATTAGCAACAACCCTTTGTTCTAATTCAGCAACCACAGATGCAACCCTACAAGACAACCCCGATGAATTATGATAACTCCTCGAAGCAAAACAACCATAAGATCCCAATTTCAACAAAATCACAGAACTTCAATTCATCAGCAATACAAGACAATGTTATCCCATGCAACAACACTTACAATTCTGACCCTCACACAGATCCACCATCAAGTAACAATGTCTGTTTCAACCAACTTTTAACTGATGATATCGTTCTTAATGTTCTTCCTCCATCCCCTGGGTAGTATGACCATATCCCTCCCTTACTAGGTTATCCAAACCATGAGGACTCCTTACACTGTAGCTTGCAATCAAAATCCTCATTAATAGGTACATGCAACAAGACCAATCAAAGCTCAACCATGAATAATGTCAACTGTGCATCCACCAGCAAAAATATGAGAAACAAGAAACAAAACAAAAGGAACAAGGATATGAATGAGTCAAACATACTTCCAACCACCAGTATTCTTCCTGAGTCAGGCACCCCCTCTTCTACAACCAGAAGCAAGCTAGGCAAGCAACACCTAAATATTAATCAGATCAAATGACACATAACATTGGAGTGTGGAATATAAGGGGTGCTCATCAGGACATTAAGCTTAATCAAGCTAAGGACTTCATCGGCAGTTTTAAACTCCAATTATTTGCCACTTTGGAAACAAAGCTGGATCTTAACCTTACCACCAAAGCTGCCAGATTCTTAAACCTCAACTGGACCCTACATCACAACCTAGTGGAATCTCCTTATGGTAGAATAATGCTTATTTCTAACCCTAACATTTACACTGTCTCCCACATCCTCTCTCATAGACAATTTCTTCATACCTGCCTTTTCCATATTCCAACCTCAACCTCCTTGTATCTAACCATCATTTACGCAAACAACCAAACATCAAACAGACAACTCCTTCTTGACTATTTACCTCATTTTGCTCAAGAAACCCATCCTTGGCTAGTCATGGGTGATTTCAACAGCCCATTATGCTCTGATGATAGAATTGGTGGTTCTCTTATTACCCTCAAGGGTACCACCCCTCTTGTTTCTGCCATCAGTAATTCCCACTTAGTGCAAATCCCTTATTATGATGCCATATATTCTTGGAATAACATGAGTAGATCTGGTAAAATAATTTATAGCAAGATTGATCATTCCTTCTGTAATTTTTCTTCCCTCTCCTCTTGGCCAAACATTACTACTCGTCTTCCCCCGCCCCACTTCTCTCAGACCATTCCCTTCGAATCCTTAGGCTTGATGTGGTTGCTATGGAAAGAAAAGCCTCCTTTAAATTTTTTAATGCTTGGATCCGTGATCCTGAATTTTTTAATATTGTTAAACTTGCTTGGACTAATATTTTTTATGGCTCTCCTATGTATGTTTTACAGCAGAAGCTTAAGAAGGTCAAACATTCCCTCAGAGAATGGACTAGGCTCAAATATGGTAAAGGTAATATATTATCTAAAAAATTGGAATCTGATCTAGCATTTGCTCAACTTCAATCCATGGCAAGTCTAAGTGACACTGATCTAGCTAAGCTAGAGTATGATCTTCATGAACAATATTGTAAAGCTCTCAATACTGAGGAGGACATGAGAAGGAAAAAACTGAGATTCAAATGGAATGTACTTGGTGATAGAAACACCAGTTATTATCATGATAGCTTAAGGATCAAGCAAGCCAAGGCTCACATCCATAACATCAATGACCATCAGGGTTTTCCAGCTAATACTCCTGACATGATTGAAAAAAGCTTCCTTGACTACATTAATAATCTGCTTAGAAACTCCAATAGGTTTGTACCTGATCTATCTTTAATTAATGACATTGAAATGCCTTCTTTGTCTATAGAACAAGTATTCTATCTTTCAACTCAAATTTCAAAGGAGGAGATCAAAGTCGGTATTTTTAGTATGAACAAGGATTCTTGTGGGGGGACCTGATGGCTTCCATGCTCAATTCTTCACATCCTGCTGGGACATAATCCAACATGATCTATGCAAAGCTATGCTTAGCTTCTTCTCTCATTGCAGAATGCTTTCTGGAATTAATGCCACCAATTTAGCTTTGATTCCCAAATGTGATTATCCATACAATGTTGCTGACTTCAGGCCTATAGCTTGCTACAACATAATATATAAATGTATAGCTAAAATTATTGCCTCCAGGCTAAAATCTATCCTTCCATCCCTTATTTCTGAAAATCAAGCAGCCTTCTTGCCTCACAAAAGTATCCTTGACAATGTTCTATTAACCCATGAGCTCCTTAAAGATTATAATAGAACCGGGGTTTCTCCAAGAGCTATGCCAAAACTTGATATAAGGAAGGCTTATGACTCCTTGCAATGGACTACCATCACTAAGGTGCTATCTAAAATGAATTTCCCAAACCACTTTGCGCTTGGATATACGTTTGCCTATCTACAGTTCACTTCTCCTTTTGCTATAATGGTACATCAGTGGGCTACTTCAAAAGCAATCAAGGAATCAGACAGGGAGATCCTATGTCTTCCTATTTATTTATTTATTATAGTCATGGAGATGCTAACCAGATTAATTGCTAAAGAAATTGCAAACAAGAATATCAGTGTGCATCCCAAATGTAATGATCCTTTGATCTCCTCCTTAATGTTTGCTGATGACCTAATCATTTATACCAAACCTAATGAAAACTCCATAAATACAATACTCAAAACTCTGGACACCTTCCATAAATTTTCTGGGTTAGCTATCAACTACAATAAATCCAGTATCTTGATTATTGGTACATCATTGCAACATGCTGATTCAATCAGAGAGTTATTTGGGCTATCAACTACTGATGATACTTCTTCATATCTTGAAACACCCCTGGTCTCATCCAAAATTTCCACTGGCCACTGCATGGGATTATATGAAAAAATTACATCTGCTATGAATGGTTGGACCAACAAATTACTATCTCAAGCTGGTAGATTATCCCTAATTAAATTAGTGTTATTCTCCTACACTACTTACTGGTGCAGGACCTCCATCTTCCCTAAGAAGTTGATTTATATGATACGTAAAGGCATTTGCAATTTTTTATGGACCGGTTGTTTATCCTCCACCAAGTTAAAGCCAATCAGTTTCTGTAAAATTGAACAAAAAAAGAAATTTGGTGGTTTGGGTATTCTCAGTTTATGTAACCGGAACAAGGCAGCCTTTAGCACTCATGTTAGTAACCTCTTAATTAAAAGGAAAAATATATTGGTTAGCTGGACATTGAAACATAACCTCAAAGGTAGAAACTTCTGGACCATGGCAATTCCACAGAGTTGTAGTTGGACATGGAGATCTATTCTTAAACTCAAAGATACCTTTTTACCTCATGTAAGAGTGCTAGCTTCTCAAGATGGGTTGGCAAGCTTCTGGCATGATCCATGGTCCAGGCATGGATATATCCTTGATACTGTACTGACATTTAATCAAAAAATTCAAACTAGCATACCCTTTAATGCCAGAGCTGGAGAGTACATCAATAATGGCATGATACCTCTCCCTTATTCCAGCAATCGGACAATCAGGCAGCTGTGGTGTGAAATCACGAGGCAACATTATCCTATTATGCAAACTAATATGGTGGTGTGGTCTTCTAATTTTAAATATCACTCTGTCTCTCGGGTTTACAACAACATGAGGCATGAAAATAACCAATTTGCTTGGAATCTTAGAGTCTGGAATACTAATTGTAAAGAAACTGACAACTTGCTACTCTGGAAAGTGCTAAGAAATGTTCTCAACTTGAAAGATAAATTATTTGCCTTGGGTATGCAAGTTGACCCTTCCTATGTCTTCTGCAGTGATGGTCATGAATCAAACATCCATTTGTTTTTCAACTGTAGCTTCACTTTTAATCTTTCGCAAAGAATGATGCTGATGTGTGGTTGAGATAATATTTCCAGAGTCAGCAATATTGAATGGTGCAGCAAGTACAAGACTACAAGATGGAAAGATGACAAGGGAATATTGTTGCTTTTGATGCTTAAAACATTTATTAAGGTTGTTTGGAGGGAAAGGAATGACAGGATATTTAATGGCAAGGGAAAAATCTGAAGTGCAAGTTTGAATTGATCTGAAACATGCTTTAAAACAGGGCATTTTAAATAGTGCTTTCTGTTTTGATAGTGGTATTGTGAGTTTTTGGCTGTAGATTGCTTGTTGCAATCTACCTTTTTCACCTTTTTTCCGTTGTTGTTTTTCTTATCTTCCCTCCAGTGTCGTAGCCTATTACGATGCTTTCTTTTTTATTGTTTCTGTAATAAACTAGTAGGGGTCCAGTTAACCCCGCTTAGCTTTGCTAATATATATATATATATATATATTAACTGAATATACATTCAAAATTACATATAATATTAATAAAAAATTATTTTCGAAACATTATTTCAAATTTTAAATTTCTAGTAAATTATAAATCATATTTTGTGGTTTGAGAAATTTTCCCACATTTTTTGGGTCTAAATAATTTTTAAATGATTTATCGATATTCAATCGAATTAAATATTGATTTTTTCAAAAATAACAAATTGATTTTTTTCTTATTTTTTGGCCAAGAGTTTATCTGATATTAACATAATTTTATAAAATTAAAAGTAATTTTCATAACATATTTAAATTAATATAATTTATTTATGTAGCATGTTGATTTAAATAATATTAAATAATCATAAATATTTATAAAAACTTATATTCTTACTGCCGAAAATTAGTATTACTATAAAATTTTATATGTAAAATTATATGACTAATTTTAACCATAATATGATGTTGTAATTATTTATAAACTATATATATATATATGCGTTACATGATATATATATTAATTTAATAAAATATTAAGTTATTTTGTTATTATATGCGGCTGCACTAATTTGACATTGTAAAAAAGTCATTTTTTTAAACATAAATCTATACATGCATATATCAAAACTAATTTGTGACAACATTATTAAATATCAAAACCATCGCCTAATTAACAATATAATTTATATACATATACACATATTAAAATATTATACTCAAAACTATAAATTATAATCTGATAAAAACCATATCTTAATTCAAAGCCTTAAAGTACACCTCGAAAAGATAAACCCTCAACTTTGAAACTCTTTCTGATTCAGCAGATTGCTAGTCCTTAAACCATCGAGCTTCAGCTATCGAATAGTGATCAGATCTGACTTGATTTGAGTTTGTACTAATGGAGAGGCAAATGTATAATTTTTGCCAACAAGTAGAGAAGAGGAGGTAGATAAGATCCAATCTAATTAGGGTTTTGGGTGCATAAATAGTGAATAGAAAGGAGAGAAGTGTGGATCTGATCTCATATTGATTCTTCTTTAATTTGTGCCATCCAAAACTATGCCAACCTAACCCTACATGAGCCACCCCTTAGTCTATGTCGTTGTCAAAGTTACCACCCCCATGATTGGCCTTAAACCCATATAAGGCCCGAAATGAATATTTTGCATTTTAAATCTAATTTAAAACGTTAATCGATATCGTATATCGGTTAATGTATTTATAACTTTTATAAATACATTTAATATTTATTTATCAAATCAAATTTATAAATAATATTTCATAAATAAAATTTAATTTAATTAATTTATAAAAATTATAAATTAATTAAATCATTTAGTCAAAAGAGAATTTATCGTTTCGGTTGTGTGACTCGTCAGGTGTAAATTTGGTTAGCGATTAATATCGATCTATTCGAATATTAACGTTCACACATCACTTAGCAAGTGTTGTGAAATTTTGGCCAAATTTTTCGCTTGCTTGGTCTCAGTAAAAATCCAATTTCACTTTGTTAAGCGTTACCGGGTTGTAACCTTTATTTTGTAATGATCTACCTTTCTTACATCGATAGACGACACTTAATACATCCTCGGTATTCGTGTACCGATTATTTAAGTGTCCGAAAGACAAGTCGTTTGGGGTGAAAGAAAATAAAAGATAGAACATAATCTCTCATCATAACGAGTAATCTATAATATACACAATGATCTTTGCAAAAGAAAACTGTAATATATATACATCAAATCAGAGTCAACTAAACAATAGTCAGTCTGGACAGTTATAATAGCCCGCGCTTGCAATTTCTGATAAATACAACAAGAAAATGCAGCGGATGCAAGAAGATATGTGAATACGTCTTGGAGACATTCGACTCATCTCCTTAAGCTCCAAAGCATCCAGAACTAAATCGAAAACATACTCAGGCTGACCCGAGCATTATAAGAAAATGTAACGACCCCGGAATTTAATTTAATTTAAATTGATAATTAATTGAATTTTTGAATAAAAATTGTGAAATAAATCAATCAATTGATGCGAGTTTCCCCGAATTCAAATAAATTCTATATTAAATCATTTAGAGTTAAATATTGTATATATGTGTGAATATATGTGTATATGTGCATATATGAGTAAATATGAATTTGAGTTTAAATCTAAAATAAATGGTTTAATAATAACAATTTGAGTTTATAAAAATATATTTATAGAATTCAAATAAGTGTTGATCTTAAACAAATATTTCAAATAGATTTATAGTTATATAAAATGTGAAATGAACATATTAAATAATTCTAGAATTATATAAACTATAAAAATGAATATTATAAAGTAAAGCAAAATTTAAAATGGAAATTTATTATATTTTAAAGTGATATTGCAAAAGAAAACAAAATAAAAAAATACATTCAAGTATATTCTAGTGTGAATAAATATACATAGCTATGTATATACACTTGCAAAAGAAAGCATATATTCAAGTGTAAACAAATATATATCCCTCAGCCACCAACTATCTCCTATATGGCACAGCTGAAATGGGAAAAAGAAAAGAAACAATATATGAATTTGTACAAGCCAAATACAAGTATGTAAACACAAAGCAAAAGAAGATATGTATATAACCATATAAGTACATACGAAATATAAAAAATGGATAAGTATGGAAAAGCAATTAATGCCATATCTATTAGTACACCATACATATATCCATCAACCACCGAAATGAAGAAAAATATTTATTTGTACATGGCCATTAATGAAGCCATTACAACACTTCATATCAGCTTAAATAAATAAACCTATCACCTGTAAACTCATTCTTTTATCAACCTTTCTTCATTTCAAATTCGTTCATTTCAAAACTGAGATAATATCACTTTGTAAACAAACAAACTTCAACTAAAAACAACAATACAAAATCAAAGCCAGAGAATCAAAGATGAGAATTTCAGCTTGCAAATTCCTGTTTCAAGTGTAAGCCCTGTTCTTCTTCCAAAAATACAGGTGAGCAAACCACTTGACCTTGTTACATTTTGATGATCTTTGAAGTGTGATATGAAATGTGTTTGAATGATGTGTAGATTTGCTTGCATGTCTGTATATATGCAAATATCTGAGTGTATATGTATGTATATGGGAAAATAAGCTCTGTTCTTAGTTCAGGTTGAAAATCAAGTTCTAAAAATTCAAATTCTCTTTGTACAATCAATATTAGGCCATGATTTTTAAAAAGAAAATGATGATAACTATGAAGTCTCATTCTTAAAAATAATTGCAAATAAAAATATTCAGGGAATATTTCAAAAATAATACATTACAGTGTAACTTTTGAAACAACAGAAAATCAAACATTTTAATTTTATAGTTTGATTACATAACCAAGTTCGAATTTGAAAATGATGATTTTAGAGAATCATTTCATAAATTTTAGTTCTGTAAATCGAGAGAAATGGTATGTTGAACGAGATTTGCATTTTTTCCAATCTCCGGTGATCGACGACGAATTGAACGTCGTGGTTGATGGTGGAGGAGGCTGATGTGTTGGTGGTTCACTACACCAAAACAGGTGATTCCCAACGAGTATAACTGTCGCAAACAGTTTCAGCAACGCTTATTAGCGTCGCTGTAGGGGCGTCGCAATTTATTGCCAACGCTTATAAGCGTTGGCGAGTTTAATTTCCCAACGCTTATAAGCGTTGGAAGGTTGTGTTCGACAACGCTTATAAACGTTGGTGTATATTATTTAGCAACACTTATAAACGTTGGCAAATTAACCATCCAAAATTGTTTAATTTTCTATGCTGACGCTTATAAGCGTTGGTAAATTTTAATTGCCAACGCTTATAACGCTGAAATATTTTCATTCTCAATATAGTCAATTATTTTAACATTAATAAACAATTAATAACTGACATAATATGCATTATTATACTACATTCAATAGGAACCCAAAATTTACAATATTCATGATCAAATAACAACATAAATTTCATAGTCAACTACTTCATAACAATGTCAACTACTTCATAACAAGTACAATACATAATTAAGTTGGTTAATTCAATACATAATCAACTACTTCATAACAATGTCAAATTGGAATACATAGTGAAATTCTACAAATACCGAATATGAAACTCCGGCCATATAACGAAACCTCCATCTGAAAAATCACATAACTTGTACATTCCATTTTGAGGACCATCATAAATTGGTGCATCCGGTTCAAGAACATCATCCACCCAAATTACTTTCTCTACATTCGGTATCACCTTCCTAAAATGACAAATAGTTTGTGTTCCAACATAACCTTTAGCTACTTCCTTCTCTAAATCTTGTGACAATAGCATTACATATTTCTTTTCCATTGTAGATGACCGAATATCATTATTTGACACGGTTGGAGTAACAACTCCATTATTGTTTGTATGAGAATCTCCTAAATTAGAAGCACCTTCCGTTTGTGGAGTCGTAGGACTTGCAACATATTTTTCTTGCAAACTAGGCATAAATTTCATAAAAGTTGAAGTAATTGAATTGATGGCATTATTAACTTGATTAGCTACTTGCCTTTCTATCTCCAATTTCCAAATAGACAAATCCACGACTTGCTTCTTTTCAGTTACAGCTTTTACAGCTCGAGCCATCTTCACTTGTTTTATAGAAGAAGTAGAAGTAATTGCTCGACAATAATTTTTCTTCGTGTCGGAACCAAAAACTTCCGCAATTGGGTCATCTTCAAGATCTTCGACTCCACCCTTAGAACTATCATCCAACTTCCTCTTTTTTTTCCGCTTCCTCTAGAAGTGCCTGCATTTAATATCACGTTAAATTGATTTCCTAGGCTAAAAAATGGAATGCAGAAACAAAATTTCCAAAAACTGCTGCTTTGGCTGACTGCAAAAATAAAATGAAAAAAATGCCCATTACATTAGAAATAGTACCTTAAAATATCCACTTATTTACTCATTAAATTAAAAAATTAAGTTGTTTTATAATACTGTATAAGTTGCTTTTGTTGCTTATAGGTTATTGTCCTTGTTCGTATAAATAAATAAATAAATCGCATGTGTAAAGTAAGTTGAATAGAAGTTACCATATTCTTGCCTTCTTATTACCCATTGTAACACGCACCAACTATATTTTCAGCTCAAATTAACGGCAGTGAAAGGATCATTAATCGCACGTACCAATCATAGAATAACTTGCAAAAGTGAAACAATTGCAAAACTGTATCTCAAGCATAATAATCAAAATAATTCACAGTTTAAAGACAACCGAAAACAGAACTGCATTGCATCCAACTATCTACTGCTAATTTACAATTACCTTCCTATCTGTTATTTAATGAATAGTCTATTATTCTCAAATCTTTAGAATTGCATCCAACTATCTACTGCATTGTTATCTTTAGAATTTACATAATCTATTACCGAAAACAGAACTGCATTGCATCCAACTATCTACTGCATTGTTATCCAACAGAACTGCATTGCATCCAACTATCCAACTATCAACTATCTATGGTTATCATTAATGAGCAGTTCTAGCACACTACATTACAAGTCAGGTAACAACCTAGAGATGTCTATGCTTTTTGTTCTTTACAAGATAGGGCCATTGTCCACATTGCCTGTAGGACATGCCGCTACGGTTTCATAGAATTTATCGTGCTGCGTCATTATGTTTATGAAGCTATATATATTTGAAATTTAATACATTTGAAAACATTGGTATACACATAATTGTGCTCATTTAAAAGTTCGCACATGAATCTGAGTGATCCATTATTTCCTTCAAAGCATGTATATGCTCATCATATATGAAAATTCATACATATACGTTTGAAGTCACTTAAAATTTATATGTTCGAAACCCATTTCTATAAAACTTATTTATTTTAAAACTCATTAATGTGTATAGGATAAATTCAAAATTTTATGTAAGCGAGATCTTCTCAATACTTGAAACTTGCGCACATGTTTATATGGTCAACTTGATATATATTTGAAAGCCCAGCCCATCTAAAATTATGCAGGCAAAACTATTTTATCTAAAGTTTATATCTGAAACAAACATAAAACTGGGCATATTTTTCGCTTTCGAGATTTAAGCCATTCATTTATATGTACATGTTTCAAAACACGGGGCACATATGCTCATTCAAAACCTCTTAAAATGTATCTAACATGTATTTAAAACTTATGTATTACCGAACATGATGTACATACAAAACTGATACATATATATGTATATGTATGTGTGTGTAATGAAACTGTCTATTTGAAAATTAACACATATTTTGAAACTTAGCACATTTGAAACTGATATATTCATGTCTGATATTCGTAGGACTATTATTTCCAAAAACCAGTTGTATGAAAAATTTCATGCTTTCAAAACGTCATATAAAACAGATACACTTTGAAGTCTCTGCTCTTCCAAAACTCTTAGGCACAAAATCTGTAAGCACATATCTGAAGCTTTATTGTAAAAATACTTATTTTCGAAACTAAGTCATATCAAAATTTTGTCCATCTAAAATTTTATATATTTAAAATTGTATATATTAGTAATTCAACACTGTAACCTACAATAACCTAGCAACATTGTGAAGTGTATAGGCAAAGTAAACTTCATTATTTCAGACAGCAATCCTTACCAACAGCTTAGATAACTCTAATCATGAATGAAGGCTTCTGAGAGAGATAACATTCAAATAGATGATCTTTCTGTGGAAATGCTGGCTCCATAGTAAAATTAGCATGTTAACCATATATAAATTTTATTCAGCCAAGGCGACGACTTTCTCTCTAATTATGCCTCCGCTTGTAGGCCTGAAATCATTCATGTATTTAGTTCATTGTTTTTAACTAAAAACTCAGACTTTTTTATATCTATCTGACCACTAACTCAAGAAAGTATGCTTACAGTCCACTGAATATTTTGATGGTGTCATAAAAGAACCATTGCAAAGTCACAACAGGCCCTACAAGAGCGAACCGAATCAGCAGGCTCCGTGTAAACAAATTCACAAACCCAATCTTCCTTATAGCCTGTGCATATCATAAAATAAGTCATTTTAAGGAGTAACTAAGTGTGTGTGTATACACAAAACGAAATTACCTCAGGAACACTATTAGCTTGTTTATTATAAAGTGAAGACACAATATTATCGGCTGGAGTTGAAATAAGGGTACTAGCTGCCCCAGATGCATAACCAGCCAAACAAGTCACCCCTAACTGTTGAGATCTTGAACATTCCTCTTTTTTCTTTTGCACAACTTTTCGATATAACAAGTCCACTGTGTGCTCAAATGATGAGAACATTATCATCGAAACTACAAATATTGAAAATAAACATTATTAGCAGAAGGATCTGGCTGTCTAAATTAAACATGATACACAACATTGAATGTAAAGTTTCTTTCTTTTTTCTTTTAAAAAGAAAAAAAAAGAGAGGAGGCAATATGCATGACAGAACATAATGGAAAAGAGTAGTTACATGGAAGATTCCGGCCCCATAAAGGAAACAGTCCTTTGTAAACTCAAACATGTTTGTATCTATCTGCATCATAGGTGTCATGAATGAGCAGTGTATATGAGATACTGATATTACTTCATCCATAAATAAAAACTTGTTGCTTGTAGCTAAGTTGATTAAATAAAATCTGAAACTGACTAGGTTTTACTCATGGGATCACAATAATTTTCAATGTCACAATTAACACTTCAAACATCAAACAAAGCTCTAGCAACAACACGTATATCATTATTCTACAAAAACTTGCCAATTTATGCTAGTCCATAATCAACATGCCATAATATCAATATAAGGTTTCAATATAAGGCCTTCAACTAAATATTTGTTTCAATATAAGGTGTAACCCATCTTTACATAAGCGTTAGTATTTGTTTCTCCGCTAACTTCACACCATAAGTAGCTATACTTAGGAATAACTTACACTACCAAAATGGCATATCCGCTTATAGCACTTCTATAAGAGAAAAAACTTTATGTGGTTTAGGCCAAGCTTTAGTTTAGAGTATTCTGTTGTTTTAATACATTAGCTCACTGCTTTTAAAACTGAAACGATTGGAACATGTGACAACTGCCAAATAATTCACAATTTGTTTGTTTTCATAATATTCGGTCATAATAAAAAGTTTACTCACAACATGGGTACATGTTTTCTAATATTTTTGTTAACAATTTTTATTCCCCAATGTAATCCTTACCTAAATAAAATAATTGTTAGTTCTCAGTTTGAGAGCTTTAAGTCAATGTTGTTCTGCCTCCGTATTTGATCTTACTGAGCACTTCCACTTACTCCAGATAAATTTTAATGCGCTGTCATACTATGATATGCAATTTAATTACCTAACATGTAAATTACCTTTTACTCTTTTGCATAAAAGCATAACTCTAGGTATTAGGCTGTGAAGAAAACATTAATATCTTAGAGATACTAAGATACAAACAATGAA
The DNA here is from genome assembly GCA_030737815.1 of Allium fistulosum. NCBI lineage: Eukaryota > Viridiplantae > Streptophyta > Magnoliopsida > Asparagales > Amaryllidaceae > Allium > Allium fistulosum. The sequence goes on from CM060906.1 coordinate 358,426,307, forward strand.
ATATGTATAAGGATGTTTTGATATTTGTTTCAGTTTGTTGTTTAGTCATGATGACAAATTTTGATGTCTTTGATATATCACATAAACGAATATTAAGATTGTTACCATCGAATGTACCACTCTTAGATTCTGTGTATAATCATAAATGTTTCAGAGTTAGCAGCATTAAGAAGAGGGGATAAGAGGTACTCACCCCTGAAATTCTAGCAAGGCATCGGAACAAGCGAGTAGGCATCAATCTCGGAAAGCAGATCCAAGAGGGAGGAAGGCTCCAGCACATGACCAGATATAACATTATTAAAAAATGCTCCAGCACTTGACCAGAGGCTAAGCTCGATGAATCAGTGGCACCAACGATATTAACAGGATCAACACCTGGAGCACTCGCCTCCAAAACTAGATCTGGGATAGTAGGCTGTTGAAATCGAGCTACTACAAGCGAAGTTATGCGATGATGATGCTGCCATATTCTCCTTCTGGTGAAGCGAGGGTGGAATTAAGGAGGAAAGGATAGAATGAAAGTTAGGGATGCTGTGGATTAAGTTATTTTTAGGGATTTGATTTTTATTTGGGGATAGGAGAGAGTGATGAAAGGGGAGAGAGTGCGTGGCTAGGGTTAAGCGTGATATGTTATTCAATTACAATTTTGCCCTAGTATATTTCAATTAACTCCAATTAAACCGAGGCTTACAACGAAAATAAGTGTCGCCGTATTTAAAAGTGTAAATTTTTATTTTCAGTAACACTTATATTGGATAGCGACACTTATTAGCAAGACTAAAATGCAACCCATATAAGTGTCGCCAAATGAAAAAAAAAGTGTTGCCAAATGACTGTTTTGGTGTAGTGGTTGTCAGAAAAATGGTGAATAATTTTATAGTTCATCGTAGTGGTGTAGCGATGACAAACTAGGGTTTAACTGTCAGTTTGGGTAGCAGTTGTTCTCGAGGTGATTGCGTCGCCAATGGGAGATCGAACGAGGCCGGTCCAGGGGGAATCGATGCGTGAGGGTGTGAAGTAGCTCTGGTCGAAGTGGCATGGTTGATGATGACCTGAGGTGGCGTTATGTGATGGGATTTTGGCGATCAAGTTTTGGGTACCTGATGTGCTCGATGTCTCGATTTCGATTCTGGTGATTTACCTGGGTTCTGGGTGCTCGAGTTGATCAGTGGGGTCGTCGTCGATGTGTTGAAGGTGGCAAGGTTGGTCGGAGGTGGCTAGTTCCGGCGTACACGTGCACAGGCTTTGGGTTGTGTCAGTAAGAAGTGGTTCTGGAAGAAAGGTGGATGACTCGAAGTAGCCTTCGGGAAGTAAGGGTTCATGCTCGGGTATAGGCTCGAAGTAATTTTTGGGTTGCACGGGTTAGTACTTAAAACAAAATTGAAGTTTAAAAAGATAGGGCACACAGGTGGGTTTTGCAAACGACTCGAAGCAAGCAGCACATTTGTTCGGGTGTGACTCGAAGTGGTCTCGGGTTAGAAGTTAAGTGTGAAAACAGTTTTTAAATTTTTAACAAAATCAAGTTTTACTTAATACAATTTTGTTAAAACTACTTCTTTCGTAAATAATGAATGGTTATCTAAGTTTTCAATTTGTTAAAGGTTTTTAAATAAAAATTATTTCAATTTAATTAAGTTTAAAGTGTTTAATCTATATAACCTTATTTTAAAGTTTATTTTAAATAAACTTAACTTTTGGAATTAAGTGAATAATTGAGAAAAGGAAATGTTTTTAAATTAATCAATGTAAATGATGATTTTATTTCCAAGGTTATTAAATCAGATGATTAAATGATAATTAAAATAATAAAGATAAATGGTTTATCTTTTAATTTATTAAAATCTTAAGTAATTAAAGATTTATTAATTATGAAAGTAATTAAGGATAATTACTTAAAGAATAATTATTTAATGAAGGTAATTAAAGATTAATTAAGGATAATTAATTAATAATAAAGATTAAATTAATTAATGATTAAAGGTTAATTAATCTAGGATTGAAAGATAATTACTTTTATTAATGGTTAATTAATTATGTAATTAACTTAGGGTTAATTAAATTATTGTAATTAATTAAGGATAATTAATTAAATGGTAATTAATTAAGGGTTAATTAATTAATGTCATTAATTAAAGGTAATTAATTAAAGGATAATTAAATAATTAATGGTTAATTATTTAATGATTGAAGGTTAATTAATTTATTATTAAAGGATAATTAATTAAAATAGTTTTTAATTAATTAATATTAATTAACCAGGATTAGTAATTTATTCCTAAGTAATTAATCTGGTTTAAGTTAATTATAATCAGATAATGAATTGATCTTACTTATGGATGATTGAATTTTAATGAATGCCTTGAATTGTTTGATATTCCTGATGTATGATATTCTGTGATATGATTTGAGCTATGATGAACGTAATTTATTTATCTATGTTGAATTTACATATTTATTTATGAATCTGTGAATGAAGATAAGCGTTATAGGATTATACCGCTTATCAATATTGTTGTGCTTGAATCTGTGATGATTGAATGATGTTGCACTACTGTGTGAAACCCCTGGACTACACCATACACACACAAATATGGATTTCACGAGGAAATCGGTTAAGTCATAGATGATTTAAATTTAATATTTTTGAAATTAAAATTTTAATTTCAATTGATTTTGGAAATGAATTTGGGTTAAATGTTAAAGCTTTTGAAAAGGAATTTTTAAGATAAAAGTTATTTTGAATAACTTGGCAAAGTTTTTCAATTTAAGAAATTTTAATTTGAATTTGAATTCAAATTTGGAATTGAATTCCATGATTAGAAATTATGGTTAAAAATGTTATAGATGTGTTTATATGAATTTAAACCATTTTAAAAGTATGGTTTTGGGAAATTTGTATTTAACCCAAGGACTTTAACTCGTATAAATGAATCAGATTTTCCGAAATGAAAACTATTTGTTTTCAAATGATAAAAGCTTTCATATAAGAAATGAATTTCCAATGTGAATTAAAGGAGTTTCAAGTTTGAATTGAAAAATGGTTTTCCAAGTTATGAGTGGATTCTTTTTGAAAGCTATGAATTGAATCTGTTTATTTTTAACAGATTTAAAAATGGTGATTTGTTTAAACCATTCGAAATGAAATTGTTTTGAAAGATATGAGTTAAATCTTTGATTTAAAGATTTAACGAGTTAATCAAATTGAAATGGAAATTGATTTGGAAAATCTGTGAATGAATCTTTAAGAAACTGGGTGAACTTTGTGAATTTAATCTTTTATTTAAAAGATTAAAGTGTGGAAATTGTTTAAACCGTTGAAAATTGTTAAAATGAATCTTTTTGGTTTAAATATTTGAAAATGGTAATTTGTTAAACCATTTGGAAAAAAAGTTTTGGATAATAAGTTGTGACTTAACTGAAATTCCATTATCCATATGTTTTAAAATATTACGCTCACTATTCGGTTCAGCCGGGAGAGGATCTTTGTGTCATATAATCTATTCCGAATAAGTGATACGTCGTATATGGATAGCATTTGAAGAACGGTGGTGAAGACCGGGTGTTTGCGAGAACGATAGGATGACCCATCGATTGTCTCTGCACCGAGTAGCGCCCGGTATAGAGATTCCCTAAGTGATGGGAAGTTCGATCGGGATTGTGAATACCCGGATTGCAAGGGCTTCTTCGGAAGTGCCTTCAGTTCTGTTCGAACCTGGAACAGACTTGTATGGATGTGTGTCTGACGTTACACTTTGAGATGTAAAGCTGGTTTCTATCAAATACATTTCTATTGGTGGCAGAGAATTTATTCTCTTAGCTTAACACCCTTCTCTGAGACGTACGAGCTCAGAGGTTATGTAGTTGATGGTTACTAGTGATACATTCCTAATTTGGTAATGTGGCATACGAAGTGCTGTTGATCATTTGTTGATCAAAGCGTGGCTTTGTGAAAAAGCGTGGCTTTGTGAAAAAGCGTAGCTTTGTGGACGAGACTTCGTCGAGCCTCACAACCCGGTAATGGTCGAAACAGGAATGTTGCGGCAAGGTTGTTAGGGGTCGCGCCCCTAGAGTATGTCTTTTCCTTCTGGATAAAAGGTGATATCATGGTATGGAGCCCAGATATTTTACCTATGTTGATGCTGCAAATTTATTATACTTTGTGGTTGTTGCTTTGAGGATCCTCAGATAAAGGTCGGTAACGACCGGGGGATGACATAGCTTGTGTGTTAGCTACCTAGTTACAGCTGTACAGCGTGAGGTAGCGTCGGCGTTGTGTTTGCAGAGAGCAGGTTGACTCTCGGGGCGTCTTTCTAGAGGCGTTTCCATTTCGGTGTAAGGAAGTTTCTTTGCCTGACCATTTGTTGGAAATCCAAAGAAACAATACGAACCTTGTACGGTTTTAGTTGTAGAACCTGCCATTTACTTATGGTGGTCACCACTGTTTAGATGGTAGTTATAGTAGGCATACAATAATGGTTGTATGCTGGCTAAGATTAATATTATACTTTCGAAATGTTTTCTGCACTATGCATTAATAATAATATCAAAAGGATTTGTTTTGCGTAGTAAGCATGTTTGACTATCATAAGAAGAAATCTCCTCCAATTCTGCGTTTGCATTGTGTGTGTGGCGGGAGGTCTTATGGTAGTTTCATTTTCCAAAAGCATTGCGAATGTCTTTTACTTCCCTTGTTGTTGTTGTTTTAAAGATAAACTGTTTTTGTTGCTCACACCAGTCCCATGACTGACCCGGAGTTTATTGTTCCCTTCCTAAACTCTGGGTGCCCACCATTTTCCACACGGGCAGTCTAGAGTTGGGGTTTTCAGATATTCAGGTTTAGTAGGCTAGTTGGAGCTAGTTCAGTATTTGGAGTTCACTGACGACTGGCGTTGCTTATCTTTGTGCATCGTGATGGTGGTTCAAGCTGATGTTGGAGTTATTGACTAATTCTCTTTTGTGGATCATTTGGAGTTATCACTTATATTTTCCGCTGTATCATTATTTATCTCTGATATTGTTGTATCATATTGATATCATTGTTGTATATCATTCTGGATATTGTATTCATTGGAGTTGTATATGATATCATTGATTTCTTTATTCCGCTGTGTTGTTATACTTACTGTGTTATAAGCTCCGGGAAGCCAGATTCGGCATTTGAATCTACGGCATTTGAGTTTAAGCGAAGTACGGGTGCCGATTTTCGAAGGCCGAGTTTTTAGACTCTTACAGAAAATAACGCCCAGATTAGTCTAATAAACCAGCGTGAGAAAGCTCAATCCAATCGACCATATTCATTTCTACATTTCAAAACCCATTTTAAAATAAAAGGTATCTCGTAAGACCACGCCGCGCATAAACATATACGTGTCTTTACCTTACGATAACCAAA